>BSBM01000557.1:12664149-14058311 GCA_027924585.1 Larix kaempferi | reverse complement strand
GACAGTGGAAATTGCTTAACAATGGTAAATCTTGCAAACAAAAGAGGACCATATTCTAACACCTAATTTTTTTGCATTCATCCAATAATACAAGATCCATAAATTAAAAGAAGTACAGCAGAGACCGATTTCATCATC
Source organism: Larix kaempferi (assembly GCA_027924585.1). NCBI lineage: Eukaryota > Viridiplantae > Streptophyta > Pinopsida > Pinales > Pinaceae > Larix > Larix kaempferi. The sequence continues at coordinate 14,058,173 of BSBM01000557.1, read as the reverse complement.
TAACCTGGCAAGAACGCATCCATTACCCGAGGGCATAACAGAGATCTAGAATTTAAGTGTAAAAAAAAAATAAAAAGAAATAGAGATCGGTTTCATGAGTTGGACGCAGACTCAGAGCGTTATCTCAATGAATTAAACCAAAGATAAGACAGGGTTCGATCTGGAAACTCAGGGCATCATCACCATGAGTAAAAGTAATGGAACAAAGTTCGATCTGGATGTTCAAAGCGTCACCATAATTAACTAAAATATTGGGACCTAGTCCGATCTGAATGTTGAGAGCGTCATCATAATTAAATAAAAATATTGGGACAGATTTCAATCTGGACGCTCAGAGCACAATCACAATAAATAAAAACAACGGGACAGAATTCGATCCGAGTGTTCATTAATGCGCTAACCGTTGTCCATTACTGTCCACCATCCTGTGATATCCTGCTCCTTCGCCATTAGTACAATCACACAGGGAGTAAAGGATGAAGTATCGGAGTTCTTGGTAAGACCAAACCCCACCTATAACGCCAGCTCACGAAGGTATGGCACTTGGCCAGAACAGAATTTCAATTTAGACTTTCGACAGAGGTTGGATTGAGTGCTTGGAATAATTACGATGTAGAAGTTCTCCATTTATGACTTTAGTCTGGAAATGTTTAACCGTGATGATAAACCGGTGGTCGGATAAAATTAATAGGATGAGATAAAATTCAGGATCCAAGGGTGTTTATCCAAATGGGAGACTCACGCTCACACCCATAGCTACAATTTATGATTTGAAAGTTACAGATCTAGACGTTCTGCGACTAGAATGAGTAATTATGAAAACAAGATTTGCGGATAGAGATCTCATTGATCCAGTTCCCAAGTAATTAGTGAGGCGAGATATAATTCCTAAATATAGAAAGTGATCTTTACGCACTGTAATGATATTAATTCAACAGAAAATCAATTGATTGGGAATGTTTCGTCCAATTCCTTCGCTGGATAATCGCAACCTCCGGCATGTCACAGAGATAAAGCGGACTAGAAGTAAGGAATAGTGATACGCTGACCACCTCCTCAGCCTAATGACAAATGTCCCAACGGTTTCTGAGTTGGGTAGTCGTGGAATCCAAAGTTTACTTAGATTACTCCGATATTTTAGGTCAGGATTAAAATGAGGCAACGTGGGGTGTTCTAAAACAACGGGGTTTAACAGAGTGATAGAGATCTCAACAAACTAATATCAAGGTGTTTAATGAGGTACACTATGTGTCCGTCTATCTCAGATCTGGGCATTGGCAGGAATGTAACGTTAAAAGAAATGAAATCTTCATATTGGCGCATAAACTGAGATTGATTACAATAACAGGGAGGCGATCCAATAAAAATGGATCACTGAATTTCGAACGGCCATCGGTTCATTTAAAAAAAATAACCCCTGAAACTATACGACCGTAATACGATCTAGATAATAAAATAGATTTTTGTAACCATAAAACAGTAGCACTAACTGAGTACGAAGAAAAATAAATCTATTCCCGAAACTATAAGATAGGGGTTCGAATTGTAGGTTAAAATCGTTTTCTGAAGCTAAATGACAGTAATACGATCCAAATTTAACATTGATCTATTAAGCTGTATGGAAGTAACACGATCCAGATTTCAAAATTGATTCAGGAAGAGTATGACAGTAACAAGATCTAATGTTAATATTGTTTTCTGAAACTAAATGATAAGGATACAATGTGAAGATTAACATTGATTTCAGAAATTCGAGGTAGGAAGTAGATCTGAGCATCGAGATTTAATCACGAGAACGCAACCTTTCGAATCGATCTGCGTATCGCGATTGAGCTCTGTAATTTAAGTACGGATTTAACCTGAGTTGTGCGCCGAGAGTAGAAAGAACGGTTATCAAGATTCAGAAGGTGGGTAAAGGCGCAGAGATCAATTCATTTTCAAACTTGGCAAAAACGCATTAACTAACCGTTTTCTTGCATTTATTACAAACAAAGATCTGGAATTTAAGGGTAAAATCAAGATTGACTTCACCAGCTGCAAAGCATTGTCACAGTAAATTAGATTAAATGATAAATATAGAATACGGTTAGATCTGGCGATCAGGGCGTCTTCATCCTAAATTAAATACGGGAATCGAATTCGATCTTGATGATCGAAACCGTAATAATTCCAAGCTATAAAAAAAAAGAGCATGTTTGAATCTATCACACGATTTCACTTCAGGATCTGACTATACGCAGAGTACAGCGACTTCCACAGAGATCAATTGCAAACACAGGAACCGAAATACAGAGGTTTAAAGCATAAGTTAGCGCCATCTAACCTACACAGATCGATGAACTCCCTCACCATTCTACGCATCAACATTACCAAATCTGTACATAATTCATGTTTTAAGGTCAAAGATTCGAACATATTTTCTAACTTCAAAGATGCGATAATTACGAATACAATTAACATCCGACAAATTCATCGCAAATTAAGGGAATACATTTTTTTTTCCTCCGAGTTCAGGCGCGTTGTTCTTTAACAAGAGATTCATGAAATAGAAATTTGGGAACATGAAAGAACAGACTCCATGGAAAAGGATGTGAAATTCACCCAAACGAAAAAACTTCCGGCGGTCATTATTGAGAGATGATCGCTGAGAAATGCAAAGTGACATACCAAAACGAGATAATCGAGAAGAAATGAAGTCTATCCATCGAATTCTGCAAATCTGAGAATTTCCTGAGCTGCATAAATAGGGCAGACGTACTTCCACCAGTTGTTTACTAACCAGAGATCATCTAGAACTCCGTGTATAACTTGCGTAGTAAGCCGCGCGTGAGAGATTTCGACGGACGTCTCATGAGCGATAATGGTCGGGGTCTATTAATACATGTGAGGATCGATTTGCAGACTGGATATCGACCATGCTAAAATGGATTTCTCTGGGTCTCACTCATACAGAGTATAACCAAAACCAGAGTAGAGATCTTAAAAACAGATAAGAGATTCGACTCACACAAGAGATAAAGAAATAAAGAAATAATCTACAGAGATGCAGTATAATCGTCTACTTCTATATATATTTCGTGATCGAAACAGAAAACGGAAATAAATTTCAGAAATCTAATCCCTCGTTAAATTTTTGGTGTGGTAAACAGAAGTAGACTGAAATTTCTCAGAAATATAATATCTGACAGAATTCAAAAACAGATCTGAACTTTCACAACAGGAATATAATTAAATAGACCATAAATATTTCTACATAGATCTAATATAAAATGATAGATCTGAACATTACTAATAGAAATAAAATTTGAATAGATCATAATTGATTTCAGAGAGATCTAATAATTCATACGGAACCCAAGATCCATAACCTTTAATAAAACAAAAAATGGATATGAAATATTAAAACAAATAAAACCTGTAGGAGTAGCTGCTCTAGTCGGAGGTGAAATTCCTTGAATGTCGCAACTCCATCCCGCCGTTGTTCACCACTGTCACCGACGAACCCCTAAAAAAAATTATGAATCTCATGCCCTCAAGGCTCGACCAGCTCTGATACCAAATGTAGGGCCCCTCCTTTAGGGTCCCCTTGAACTGAACCTGAAACTTTAAAAACTTCATACAAACAAATTAGCCATTATAGTTATTGGAAAAATAAAATGAAAGAGTGAATAACTTAACAAAAATAAGCAAACCTTAACCTGTCAACCCGATCCAGCTGGTCCATTGTTGTCTGCGTCTTCCGTAGGATCCCTCCGGCAAAGCTCGTTTAACCATAGGCGAAGCAACCGTTAGCTTCGCCACCCAACCATAGGCTCATGCTTTCAGTCGCATGGCCTCCCCCGAGCTTTGGGTCGTAGAGCTCACACAAGTATTTCAGAAATTCAGCTTGGGCTTCCCTTCCCACCAGGATTTCTAAGCCAAACCCTTAGATAGCAGCAAGTCTTTGAGGCATTCGAAAATTACGACAATCGTCCAAATTATGGTCCCCGTACCCATTCCTTAAGCCTTCCTTATAAAGGGAAATCTCTTGCGACACATGTCGCTTCATGCATAAATAAATATTTTTAATTATTTATTTAATTAAAACACTCACCCATCCAAGTGTCAGTTTCTCTAGGAAGTGCACCTACATCCCTAAGTTTGCTCTAGTTTGTCCCCCAGATATTTTAATCAACTCCTAGCTTTTAGTTGACTAGGTGTCTAATCTATTTTTCTCCTAAATAATAATTTCTATTATTTTAAATGCTCAACAAAATAACTATTCATGTGCAAATGTCTAAGCTATTGTTATGCATTTGCTAAGTAATAATCTAGAGTTATTCTCCTAAGTTTTATGCATTTTAATTTAACAATCAAGCTCACTAGGATCATGGTGCCGCGTCGTTGGGCTCCTGGTTCCTTAATTTTTTTAATTATCTGACATGGCACCACTCCGTCGGGTCCAATCATCCATGGTTTCCATTCCTTGGCATGGTACCACCTCGTTGGGTCCTTGCGTCCATTCTTTCCGTTCTCGACAGGGTACCTCATCGTTGGGTCCTTCTGCCACCATATTTTCGTTTTTGACTTGCGGGAACTCTTGTAGGGATTTTAGGAATCGTTACCATCCATCCTCCGTCTACATGCTATCTAGGGACTAATGGCGCTGAGGAGTGAGTCCGTTCTCACTGCGCGCCCCTCAACTCGTACGTGACCAGCTCCGTCGTGGCCCACCTCGTACGCTCTCACGCATTCCTCTTGAGCAAGCGGATCAGTGCTTATCTGCTCATGCGTGGTATTCTTGTCGGAAGTCGACATCGTCGTCGCTCCCCCTGTGTGTGATTTACCCGTACTCTACGACCCTTCATGTTCCTTTGTGTGTCCGTTGGTGAACCGTCTCACTTGTTTCTACACACACTTCTCACAACAATTTATTAGTAGAACTGTCCTCAATAATCATCATCTAATTTCCAAATCTAGTATTGTTAAACATTTATGATTTATTCAAACTTCTAATCAAATATACATTTCGTCGACAAATACATAATCACCGTACAACTAGTCGTTAAGCATTATCCATATGTACAATTTTCATATCAAAGTTAATCGTTAAACAACATGAAATCGTCCATTCACAATAACTACCCAAATGCACATATATCAATCAATCGTAATCATAAATATACTCAAAATAAAATCATAGGGTTATTTTATTAATGTTTCAAATAGTCGGGTGACTCAGCAGGTGCCCTCAATGTCTACAGTAGTCTAGGGGCACTACAAGTTTGAGCAAGCGTCAGGAAATAAGAAAAGCTTACTTCCTCCTGTTTTTTAAAATTTGATTTTTTTCATAAAAGGAATCAACAAAGTATGCACATTCTACGTCATAACGACTTTCTAAAGTTTACGTATGCGTATGGGAATAAGAAAAGCTTACTTCCCCTCGTTTTTTAAAATCACATCTTCTAGAAGGTTTACATGATTTCTTAAAAAACACGAGTTTTTAGAAAATGTGATTTATTTCATCAATGGAATCAACAAAGTATGCACATTCTATGTCATAACGACTTTGTATAGTTTGCGCATGCGCAAACTATGCACATTCTACGTCATAACGACTTTCTATAGTTTGCGCATGCGTCCGGAAATTAGAAAAGCTTACTTCCGCCAATTTTTTTAAATCACAGCTTCTAGTAGGTTTACATGATTTCTTAAAAAACAGGAGCTTTTAGAAAATGTGATTTATTTCATAAATGGAATCAACAAAGTATGCACATTCTATGTCATAATGACTTTGTATAGTTTACGCATATGCAAACTATGCACATTCTACGTAATAACGACTTTCTATAGTTTGCGAATGCATCCGGAAATAAGAAAAGCTTACTTCCCCCCGTTTTTTAAAACCACAGCTTCTAGAAGGTTTACATGATTTCTTAAAAAACAAGAGTTTTTAGAAAATTTCATTTATTTCATAAAAGGAATCAACAAAGTATGCACATTCTATGTCATAACGACTTTCTATAGTTTGCGCATGCGTATGGAAATAAGAAAAGCTTACTTCCCCCTATTTTTTAAAATCACAGCTTCCAGAAGGTTTGCATGATTTCTTAAAAAAAATGAGTTTTTAGAAAATGTGATTTATTTCATCAAAGGAATCAACAAAGTATGCAAATTGTACATCATAAGTAATTTCTACAGTTTGCGCATTGGTATGGAAATAAGAAAAGCTTACTTCCCCCCGTTTTTTAAAATCACAGCTTCTAGAAGGTTTACATGATTTTTTTAAAAACACGAGTTTTTAGAAAATGTGATTTATTTCATCAATGGAATCAACAAAGTATGCACATTCTATGTCATACTGAGTTTGTATAGTTTACGCATGCGCAAACTATGCACATTCTACGTCATAACGACAGTCTATAGTTTGTGCATGCGTCTGGAAATAAGAAAAGCTTACTTCCGCCAGTTTTTTAAAATAACAGCTTCTAGAAGGTTTACGTGATTTCTTAAAAAACACGAGTTTTTAGAAAATGTGATTTATTTCATAAATGGAATCAACAAAGTATGCACATTCTATGTCATAATGACTTTCTATAGTTTGCGCATGCGTACGGAAGTAAGAAAAGCTTACTTCCGCCAGTTTTTTAAAATCACAGCTTCTAGAAGGTTTACATGATTTCTTAAAAAACACGAGTTTTTAGAAAATGTGATTTATTTCATCAATGGAATCAACAAACTATGCCCATTCTACGTAATAACGACTTTCTATAGTTTGCGAATGCGTCGGGAAATAAGAAAAGCTTACTTCCCCCCGGTTTTTAAAATCACAGCTTCTAGAAGGTTTACATGATTTCTTAAAGAACACGAGTTTTTAGAAAATGTCATTTATTTCATAAATGGAATTAAAAAATTATGAACATTCTATGTCATAATGACTTTGTATAGTTTGCGCATGCGCAAACTATGCACATTCTATGTAATAATGACTTTCTATAGTTTGCGCATGCGTCCGGAAATAAGAAAAGCTTACTTCCCCCCTGTTTTTAAATTCACAACTTCTAGATGGTTTACATGATTTCTTAAAAAACACCAGTTTTTAGAAAATGTGGTTTATTTCATAAATGGAATCAACAAAGTATGCACATTCTACGTCATAACGACTTTCTATAGTTTGTGCATGCGTCCGGAAATAAGAAAAGCTTACTTCCCCCCGTCTTTTAAAATCACAGCTTCTAGAAGGTTTACATGATTTCTTAAAAAAAATGAGTTTTTAGAAAATGTGATTTATTTCATAAAAGGAATCAACAAAGTATGCACATTCTACATCATAACGAATTTCTATAGTTTGTGCATGCGTCGGAAATAAGAAAAGCTTACTTCCCCCCGTTTTTTAAAATCACAGCTTCTAGAAGGTTTACATGATTTCTTAAAAAACATGAGTTTTTAGAAAATTTCATTTATTTAATAAATGGAATCGCCAAAGTATGCACATTCTACGTAATAACGATTTTCTATAGTTTGCGCATGCGTCGGGAAATAAGAAAAGCTTACTTCCACCTGTTTTTTAAAATCACCGCTTCTAGAAGGTTTACATGATTTCTTAAAAAACGCAAGTTTTTAGAAAATGTCATTTATTTCATAAATCGAATCAACAAAGTATGCACATTCTATGTCATAACGTTGCGCATGCGTCTGGAAATAAGAAAAGCTTACTTCCCCCCGTTTTTTAAAATCACAGCTTCTAGAAGGTTTACATGATTTCTTAAAAAACATGAGTTTTTAGAAAATGTGATTTATTTCATAAATGGAATCAACAAAGTATGCACATTCTATGTCATAACGACTTTGTATATTTTACGCATGCGCAAACTTTGCACATTCTACGTCATAACGACTTTCTATAGTTTGCCCATGCGTCCGGAAATAAGAAAAGCTTACTTCCGCCAATTTTTTAAAATCACAGCTTCTAGAAGGTTTACATGATTTCTTAAAAAACACGAGCTTTTAGAAAATGTGATTTATTTCATAAATGGAATCAACAAAGTATGCACATTCTATGTCATAACGACTTTGTATAGTTTACGCATGCGCAAACTATGCACATTCTACGTAATAACGACTTTCTATAGTTTGCGAATGCGTCCGGAAATAAGAAAAGCTTACTTCCCCCTGTTTTTTAAAACCACAGCTTCTAGAAGGTTTACATGATTTCTTAAAAAACAAGAGTTTTTAGAAAATTTCATTTGTTTCATAAAAGGAATAAAAAAAGTATGCACTTTCTATGTCATAATGACTTTCTATAGTTTGCGCATGCGTATGGAAATAAGAAAAGCTTACTTCCCCCTGTTTTTTAAAATCACAGCTTCTAGACAATTTACATGATTTCTTAAAAAAAAAAAGTTTTTAGAAAATGTGATTTATTTCATAAAAGGAATCAACAAAGTATGCAAATTTTACGTCATAATGAATTTCTACAGTTTGCGCATGCGTATGGAAATAAGAAAAGCTTACTTCCCCCCGTTTTTTAAAATCACAGCTTCTAGAAGGTTTACATAATTTTTTAAAAAACACGAGTTTTTAGAAAATGTGATTTATTTCATCAATGGAATCAACAAAGTATGCACATTCTATGTCATACCGACTTTGTATAGTTTACGCATGCGCAAACTATGCACATTCTACGTCATAACGACAGTCTATAGTTTGCGCATGCATCCGGAAATAAGAAAAGCTTACTTCCGCCAGTTTTTTAAAATCACAGCTTCTAGAAGGTTTACATGATTTCTTAAAAAACACGAGTTTTTAGAAAATGTGATTTATTTCATAAATGGAATCAACAAAGTATGCACATTCTATGTCATAACGACTTTCTATAGTTTGCACATGTGCAAACTATGCACATTATACGTAGTAACGACTTTCTATAGTTTGCGCATGCGTCCGGAAATAAGAAAAGCTTACTTCCCCCCATTTTTTAAAATCACAGCTTCTAGAAGGTTTACATGATTTCTTAAAAAAAACGAGTTTTTAGAAAATGTGATTTATTTCATAAATGGAATCAACAAAGTATGCACATTCTATGTCATAACGACTTTGTATATTTTACGCATGCGCAAACTTTGCACATTCTACGTCATAACGACTTTCTATAGTTTGCGCATGCGTCCGGAAATAAGAAAAGCTTACTTCCGCCAATTTTTTAAAATCACAGCTTCTAGAAGGTTTACATGATTTCTTAAAAAACACGAGCTTTTAGAAAATGTGATTTATTTCATAAATGGAATCAACAAAGTATGCACATTCTATGTCATAACGACTTTGTATAGTTTATGCATGCACAAACTATGCACATTCTATGTAATAATGACTTTCTATAGTTTGCGAATGCGTCCAGAAATAAGAAAAGCTTACTTCCCCCCGTTTTTTAAAACCACAGCTTCTAGAAGGTTTACATGATTTCTTAAAAAACAAGAGTTTTTAGAAAATTTCATTTGTTTCATAAAAGGAATCAACAAAGTATGCACTTTCTATGTCATAACGACTTTCTATAGTTTGCGCATGCCTATGGAAATAAGAAAAGCTTACTTCCCCCTGTTTTTTAAAATCACAGCTTCTAGACGATTTACATGATTTCTTAAAAAAAACAAGTTTTTAGAAAATGTGATTTATTTCATAAAAGGAATCAACAAAGTATGCAAATTTTACGTCATAATGAAGGTTTACACAGCTTCTAGAAGGTTTACATGATTTTTTTAAAAACATGAGTTTTTAGAAAATGTGATTTATTTCATCAATGGAATCAACAAAGTATGCACATTCTATGTCATACCGACTTTGTATAGTTTACGCATGCGCAAACTATGCACATTCTACGTCATAATGACAGTCTATAGTTTGCGCATGCGTCCGGAAATTAGAAAAGCTTACTTCCGCCAGTTTTTTAAAATCACAGCTTCTAGAAGGTTTACGTGATTTCTTAAAAAACAAGATTTTTTAGAAAATGTGATTTATTTCATAAATGGAATCAACAAAGTATGCACATTCTATGTCATAATGACTTTCTATAGTTTGCGCATGCGTACGGAAATTTGAAAAGCTTACTTCCGCCAGTTTTTTAAAATCACAGCTTCTAGAAGGTTTACATGATTTCTTAAAAAACAAGACTTTTTAGAAAATTTCATTTAGTTCGTAAAAGGAATCAACAAAGTATGCACTTTCTATGTCATAACGACTTTGTATAGTTAGCGCATGCATATGGAAATAAGAAAAGCTTACTTCCCCCTGTTTTTTAAAATCACAGCTTCTAGAAGGTTTACATGATTTCTTAAAAAAACAAGTTTTTAGAAAATGTGATTTATTTCATAAAAGGAATCAACAAAGTATGCAAATTCTACGTCATAACGACTTTCTACAGTTTGCGCATGCGTATGGAAATAAGAAAAGCTTTCTTCCCCCCGTTTTTTAAAATCACAGCTGCTAGAAGGTTCACATAATTTTTTAAAAAACACGAGTTTTTAGAAAATGTGATTTATTTCATCAATGGAATCAACAAAGTATGCACATTCTATGTCATACCAACTTTGTATAGTTTACGAATGCTCAAACTATGCACATTCTACGTCATAACGACAGTCTATAGTTTGCGTATGCGTCTCGAAATAAGAAAAGCTTACTTCCGCCAGTTTTTTAAAATCACAGCTTCTAGAAGGTTTACGTGATTTCTTCAAAAACACGAGTTTTTAGAAAATGTGATTTATTTCATCAACGGAATCAACAAACTATGCCCATTCTACGTAATAACGACTTTCTATAGTTTGCGAATGCGTCCAGAAATAAGAAAAGCTTACTTCCCCCCGGTTTTTAAAATCACAGCTACTAGAAGGTTTACATGATTTCTTAAAAAACACGAGTTTTTAGAAAATGTCATTTATTTCATAAATGGAATTAAAAAATTATGAAGATTCTATGTCATAATGACTTTGTATAGTTTGCGCATGCGCAAACTATGCACATTATATGTAATAATGACTTTCTATAGTTTGCGCATGCGTCCGGAAATAAGAAAAGCTTACTTCCCCCCTTTTTTTAAATTCACAGCTTCTAGAAGGTTTACATGATTTCTTAAAAAACATGAGTTTTTAGAAAATGAGGTTTATTTCATAAATGGAATCAACAAAGTATGCACATTCTACGTCATAACGACTTTCTATAGTTTGTGCATGCGTCCGGAAATAAGAAAAGCTTACTTCCCCCCGTCTTTTAAAATCACAGCTTCTAGAAGGTTTACATGATTTCTTAAAAAAAATGAGTTTTTAGAAAATGTGATGTATTTCATAAAAGGAATCAACAAAGTATGCACATTCTACGTCATAACGACTTTCTATAGTTTGCGCATGCGTCCGGAAATAAGAAAAGCTTACTTCCCCACGTTTTTTAAAATCACAGCTTCTAGAAGGTTTACATGATTTCTTAAAAAACACGAGTTTTTAGAAAATTTCATTTATTTAATAAATGGAATCGCCAAAGTATGCACATTCTACGTAATAACGACTTTCTATAGTTTGCGCATGCGTCGGGAAATAAGAAAAGCTTACTTCCGCCTGTTTTTTAAAATCACCGCTTCTAGAAGGTTTACATGATTTCTTAAAAAATGCAAGTTTTTAGAAAATGTCATTTATTTCATAAATCGAATCAACAAAGTATTCACATTCTATGTCATAACGACTTTCTATAGTTTGCGCATGCGTCTGGAAATAAGAAAAGCTTACTTCCCCCCGTTTTTTAAAATCACAGCTTCTAGAAGGTTTACATGATTTCCTAAAAAACACGAGTTTTTAGAAAATGTGATTTATTTCATAAATGGAATCAACAAAGTATGCACATTCTATGTCATAACGACTTTCTATAGTCTGCGCATGCGTCCGGAAATAAGAAAAGCTTACTTCCGCCAGTTTTTTAAAATCACGGCTTCTAGAAGGTGTACATGATTTCTTAAAAAACACGAGTTTTTAGAAAATGTGATTTATTTCATCAACGGAATCAACAAACTATGTCCATTCTACGTAATAACGACTTTCTATAGTTTGCGAATGCGTCCAGAAATAAGAAAAGCTTACTTCCCCCCGGTTTTTAAAATCACAGCTTCTAGAAGGTTTACATGATTTCTTAAAAAACACGAGTTTTTAGAAAATGTAATTTATTTCATAAATGGAATTAAAAAATTATGAACATTCTATGTCATAACGACTTTGTATAGTTTGCGCATGCGCAAACTATGCACATTCTATGTAATAATGACTTTCTATAGTTTGCACATGCGTCCGGAAATAAGAAAAGCTTACTTCCCCCCTTTTTTTAAATTCACAGCTTCTAGAAGGTTTACATGATTTCTTAAAAAACACGAGTTTTTAGAAAATGTGGTTTATTTCATTAATGGAATCAACAAAGTATGCACATTCTACGTCATAACGACTTTCTATAGTTTGTGCATGCGGCCGGAAATAAGAAAAGCTTACTTCCCCCCGTCTTTTAAAATCACAGCTTCTAGAAGGTTTACATGATTTCTTAAAAAACACGAGTTTTTAGAAAATTTCATTTATTTAATAAATGGAATCGCCAAAGTATGCACATTCTACGTAATAACGACTTTCTATAGTTTGTGCATGCGTCGGGAAATAAGAAAAGCTTACTTCCGCCTGTTTTTTAAAATCACCGCTTCTAGAAGGTTTACATGATTTCTTAAAAAACGCAAGTTTTTAGAAAATGTCATTTATTTCATAAATCGAATCAACAAAGTATGCACATTCTATGTCATAATGACTTTCTATAGTTTGCGCATGCGTCTGGAAATAAGAAAAGCTTACTTCCCCCCGTTTTTTAAAATCACAGCTTCTAGAAGGTTTACATGATTTCTTAAAAAACACGAGTTTTTAGAAAATGTGATTTATTTCATAAATGGAATCAACAAAGTATGCACATTCTATGTCATAACGACTTTGTATAATTTACGCATGCGCAAACTATGCACATTCTACGTCATAATGACTTTCTATAGTTTGCGCATGCGTCCGGAAATAAGAAAAGCTTACTTCCGCCAATTTTTTAAAATCACAGCTTCTAGAAGGTTTACGTGATTTCTTAAAAAACACGAGCTTTTAGAAAATGTGATTTATTTCATAAATGGAATCAACAAAGTATGCACATTCTATGTCATAACGACTTTGTATAGTTTACGAATGCGCAAACAATGCACATTCTACGTAATAATGACTTTCTATAGTTTGCGAATGCGTTTGGAAATAAGAAAAGCTTACTTCCCCCCGTTTTTTAAAACCACAGTTTCTAGAAGGTTTACATGATTTCTTAAAAAACAAGAGTTTTTAGAAAATTTCATTTGTTTCATAAAAGGAATCAACAAAGTATGCACTTTCTATGTCATAACGACTTTCCATAGTTTGCGCATGCGTCCGGAAATAAGAAAAGCTTACTTCCGCCAGTTTTTTAAAATCACAGCTTCTAGAAGGTTTACGTGATTTCTTCAAAAACACGAGTTTTTAGAAAATGTGATTTATTTCATAAATGGAATCAACAAAGTATGCACATTCTATGTCATAACGACTTTCTATAGTTTGCGCATGCGTCCGGAAATAAGAAAAGCTTACTTCCGCCAGTTTTTTAAAATCACAGCTTCTAGAAGGTTTACATGATTTCTTAAAAAACACGAGTTTTTAGAAAATGTGATTTATTTCATCAATGGAATCAACAAACTATGCCCATTCTACGTAGTAACGACTTTCTATAGTTTGCGAATGCGTCTGGAAATAAGAAAAGCTTACTTCCCCACGTTTTTTAAAATCACAGCTTCTAGAAGGTTTACGTGATTTCTTCAAAAACAAGAGTTTTTAGAAAATGTGATTTATTTCATAAATGGAATCAACAAAGTATGCACATTCTAAGTCATAACGACTTTCTACAGTTTGCGCATGCGTCCGGAAATAAGAAAAGCTTACTTCCTCCCGTTTTTTAAAATAGTAGCTTCTAGAAGGTTTACATGATTTCTTAAAAAACACGAGTTTTTAGGAAATGTCATATATTTCATCAATGGAATCAACAAACTATGCACATTCTACGTAATAATGAGTTTCTTTAGTTTGCGAATGCATCCGGAAATAAGAAAAGCTTACTTCCACCCTTTTTTTAAATTCATAGCTTCTATAAGGTTTACATGATTTCTTAAAAAAATGAGCTTTTAGAAAATGTGATTTATTTCATAAAAGGAATCAATAAAGTATACACATTCTACATCATAACGACTTTCTATAGTTTGCGCATGCGTATGGAAATAAGAAAAGCTTACTTGCCCCCGTTTTTTAAAATCACAGCGTCTAGAAGGTTTACATGATTTCTTAAAAAAGACGAGTTTTTAGAAAATGTCATTTATTTAATAAACGGAATCAACAAAGTATGCACATTCTACGTAATAACGACTTTCTATAGTTTGCGCATGCGTCCAGAAATAAGAAAAGCCTACTTCCGCCTGTCTTTTAAAATCACAGCTTCTAGAAGGTTTACATGATTTGTTAAAAAACACAAGTTTTTAGAAAATGTCATTTATTTCATAAATCGAATCAACAAAGTATGCACATTCTATGTCATAACGACTTTCTATTGTTTGCGGATGCGTCCGGAAAAAATAAAAGCTTACTTCCCCACATTTTTTAAAATCACAGCTTCTAGAAGGTTTACGTGATTTCTTAAAAAAAATGAGTTTTTAGAAAATGTGATTTATTTCATAAAAGGAATCAACAAAGTATGCACATTCTACGTAATAACTACTTTCTACAGCTTGCGCATGCATATGGGAATAAGAAAAGCTTACTTCCCCCGTTTTTTAAAATCATAGCTTCTAGAAGGTTTACATGATTTCTTAAAAAACACGAGTTTTTAGAAAATGTGATTTATTTCATAAATGGAATCAACAAAGTATGCACATTCTATGTCATAACGACTTTGTATAGTTTACGCATGCGCAAACTATGCACATTCTACGTCATAACGACTTTCTATAGTTTGCGCATGCGTCCGGAAATAAGAAAAGCTTACTTCCCCCCGTTTTTTTAAAACCACAGCTTCTAGATGGTTTACATGACTTCTTAAAAAACACGAGTTTTTAGAAAATGTCATTTATTTCATAAAAGGAATCAACAAAGTATGCACATTCTATGTAATAACGACTTTCTATAGTTTGCGCATGCGTATGGAAATAAGAAAAGCTTACTTCCCCCCGTTTTTTAAAATCACAGCTTCTAGAAGGCTTACATGATTTCTTAAAAAACATGAGTTTTTAGAGAATGTCATTTTGTTTAATAAATGGAATCAACAAAGTATGCACATTCTAGGTAATAACGACTTTCTATAGTTTGCGCACACGTCCGGAAATAAGAAAAGCTTACTTCCGCCAGTTTTTTAAAATCACAGCTTCTACAAGGTTTACATGATTTCTTAAAAACCATTAGTTTTTAGAAAATGTCATTTATTTCATAAATGGAGTCAACAAAGTATGCACATTCTACTTACTAACGACTTTCTAAACTTTGCGCATGCGCCCGGAAATAAGAAAATCTTGCTTCCGCCAGTTTTTTAAAATAACAGCTTCTAGAAGGTTTACATGATTTCTTAAAAAACATTAGTTTTTAGAAAATGTCATTTATTTCATAAATGGAGTCAACAAAGTATGCACATTCTACTTACTAACGACTTTCTCAACTATGCGCATGCGCCCGGAAATAAGAAAATCTTGCTTCCGCCAGTTTTTAAAATCACAGCTTCGAGAAGGTTTACATGATTTCTTAAAAAACATGAGTTTTTAGAAAATGTGATTTATTTCATAAATGGAATCAATAAAGTATGCACATTCTACGTCCTAACGACTTTCTATAGTTTGCGCATGCATCCGGAAATAAGAAAAACTTACTTCCCCCCTTTTTTTAAATTCACAGCTTCTGGAAGGTTTACATGATTTCTTAAAAAACACGAGTTTTTAGAAAACGTGATTTATTTCATAAATGGAATCAACAAAGTACGCACATTCTACGTCATAACGACTTTCTATAGTTTGCGCATGCATCCGGAAATAAGAGAAGCTTACTTCCTCCAGTTTTTTAAAATCACAGCTTCTAGAAGGTTTACATGATTTCTTAAAAACACGAGTTTTTAGAAAATGTGATTTATTTCATAAATGGAATCAACAAAGTATGCACATTCTACGTCATAACGATTTTCTATAGTTTGCGCATGTGTCCGGAAATAAGAAAAGCTTACTTCCCCCCGTTTTTTAAAATCACAGCTTCTAGAAGGTTTACAAGATTTCTTAAAAAATACGAGTTTTTAGAAAATGTGATTTATTTCATCAATGGAATCAAAAAACTATGCACATTCTACGTAGTAACGATTTTCTATAGTTTGCGCATGCGTCCGGAAATAAGAAAAGCTTACTTCCCCCCGTTTTTTAAATTCACAGCTTCTAGAAGGTTTACATGATTTCTTAAAAAACACGTGTTTTTAGAAAATGTGATTTATTTCATAAATGGAATCAAAAAAGTATGCACATTCTATGTCATAAAGACTTTCTATAGTTTGCGCATGCCTGCGGGAATAAGAAAAGCTTACTTCCGCCCATTTTTTAAAATAAGAGCTTCTAGAAGTTTTACATGATTTCTTAAAAAACACGAGTTTTTGGAAAATGTGATTTAATTCATAAATGGAATCAACAAAGTATGCACATTCTACGTAATAAGGAGTTTCTATGGTTTGCGCATGCGTCCGGAAATAAGAAAAGCTTACTTCCTCCTGTTTTTTAAAATCACAGCTTCTAGAAGGTTTACATGATTTCTTAAAAAACATGAGTTTTTAGAAAATGTTATTTATTTCATAAATGGAATCAACAAAGTATGCACATTCTACGTCATAACGACTTTCTATAGTTTGCGCATGCGTCCGGAAATAAGAAAAGCTTACTCCCCCCTTTTTTTTAAATCACGGCTTATTGAAGGTTTACATGATTTCTTAAAAAATACGAGTTTTTAGAAAATGTGATTTATTTCATCAATGGAATCAACAAACTATGCTTATTCTACGTAATAACGACTTTCTATAGATTGCGCATGCATCCGGAAATAAGAGAAGCTTAATTCCCCCCTTTTTTTAAATTCACAGCTTCTAGAAGGTTTACATGATATCTTAAAAAACACGAGTTTTTAGAAAATGTGATTTATTTCATAAATTGAATCAACAAAGTACGCACATTCTACGTCATAACGACTTTCTATAGTTTGCACATGCATCCGGAAATAAGAGAAGCTTAATTCCTCCAGTTTTTTAAAATCACAGCTTCTAGAAGGTTTACATGATTTCTTAAAAAACACGAGTTTTTAGAAAATGTGATTTATTTCATAAATGGAATCAACAAAGTATGCACATTCTACGTCATAACGACTTTCTATAGTTTGTGCATGCGTCCGGAAATAATAAAAGCTTAATCCCCCCCGTTTTTTAAAATCACAGCTTCTAGAAGGTTTACACGATTTCTTAAAAAATATGAGTTTTTAGAAAATGCGATTTATTTCATCAATGTAATCAACAAACTATGCTCATTCTACGTAATAATGACTTTCTATAGTTTGCGCATGCATACGGAAATAAGAAAAGCTTACTTCCCCCCTTTTTTTAAATTCACAGCTTCTAGAAGGTTTACATGATTTCTTAAAAAACACGAGTTTTTAGAAAATGTGATTTATTTCATAAATGGAATCAACAACGTATGCACATTCTACGTCATAACGACTTTCTATAGTTTGCGCATGCATCCGGAAATAAGAAAAGCTTTCTTCCGCCCGTTTTTTAAATTCACAGCTTCTAGAAGGTTTACATGATTTCTTAAAAAACACGAGTTTTTAGAAAATGTGATTTAATTCATAAATGGAATCAACAAAGTATGCACATTCTACGTAATAACGACTTTCTATAGTTTACGCATACGTCCGGAAATAAGAAAAGCTTACTTCTGCCAGTTTTTTAAAATCACAGCTTCTAGAAGGTTTACATGATTTCTTAAAAAACATTAGTTTTTAGAAAATGTCATTATTTTCATAAATGGTGTCAACAAAGTATGCACATTCTACTTAATAACGACTTTCTAAACTTTGCGCATGCGCCCGGAAATAAGAAAATCTTGCTTCCGCCAGTTTTTTAAAATCACAGCTTCGAGAAGGTTTACATGATTTCTTAAAAAACATGAGTTTTTAGAAAATGTGATTTATTTCATAAATGGAATCAACAAAGTATGCACATTCTACGTCCTAACGACTTTCTATAGTTTGCGCATACATCCGGAAATAAGAAAAGCTTACTTGCCCCCTTTTTTTAAATTCACAGCTTCTAGAAGGTTTACATGATTTCTTAAAAAACACGAGTTTTTAGAAAACATGATTTATTTCATTAATGGAATCAATAAAGTACGCACATTCTACGTCATAACGACTTTCTATAGTTTGCGCATGCATCCGGAAATAAGAGAAGCTTACTTCCTCCAGTTTTTTAAAATCAGAGCTTCTAGAAGGTTTGCATGATTTCTTAAAAAACACGAGTTTTTAGAAAATGTGATTTATTTCAAAAATGGAATCAACAAAGTATGCACATTCTACGTCATAACGACTTTCTATAGTTTGCGCATGCATCCGGAAATAAGAAAAGCTTACTCCACCCCGTTTTTTAAAATCACAATTTCTAGAAGGTTTACATGATTTCTTAAAAAATACGAGTTTTTAGAAAATGTGATTTATTTCATCAATGGAATCAACAAACTATGCCCATTCTACATAATAACGACTTTCTATAGTTTGCGCATGCATCTGGAAATAAGAAAACCTTACTTCCCCCCTTTTTTTAAATTCACAGCTTCTAGAAGGTTTACATGATTTCTTAAAAAGCACGAGTTTTTAGAAAATGTGATTTATTTCATAAATGGAATCAACAAAGTATGCACATTCTACGTAATGACGACTTTCTATAGTTTGCGCATGCATCTGGAAATAAAAAAAGCTTTCTTCCACCCGTTTTTTAAATTCACAGCTTCTAGAAGGTTTACATGATTTCTTAAAAAACACCTGTTTTTAGAAAATGTGAATTAATTCATAAATGGAATCAACAAAGTACGCACATTCTACGTAATAACGACTTTCTATAGTTTGCACATACTTCCGGAAATAAGAAAAGCTTACTTCCACCAGTTTTTTAAAATCACAGCTTCTAGAAGGTTTACATGATTTCTTAAAAAACACGAGTTTTTAGAAAATGTCATTTATTTCATAAATGGAATCAACAAAGTATGAACATTCTGTGTCATAACGACTTTGTATAGCTTCTGCATTCGCAAACTATGCACATTCTACGTAATAACGACTTTCTATAGTTTGCGCATGCGTCTGGAAATAAGAAAAGCTTACTTCCCCCCTTGTTTTAAATTCACAGCTTCTAGAAGATTTACATGATTTCTTAAAAAACACAAGTTTTTAGAAAATGTGATTTATTTCATAAATGGAATCAACAAAGTATGCGCATTCTACATCATAACGACTTTGTATAGTTTGCGCATGCGTCCGGAAATAAGAAAACCTTACTTCCCCCTGTTTTTTAAAATCACAGCTTCTAGAAGGTTTACATGATTTCTTAAAAAACACGAGTTTTTAGAAAATGTGATTTATTTCATCAATGGAATCAACAAACTATCCACATTCTACGTAATAACTACTTTCTTTAGTTTGCGCATGCGTCCGGAAATAAGAAAAGCTTAATTCCGTAGTTTTTTAAAATCACACCTTCTAGAAGGTTTACATGATTTCTTAAAAAACATGAGTTTTTAGAAAATGTGATTTATTTGATCAATGGAATCAACAAACTATGCACATTCTACGTAATAACGATTTTCTATAGTTTCCGAATCCGTCCGGAAATAATAAAAGCTTATTTCCCCCCGTTTTTTAAAATCACAGCTTCTAGAAGGTTTACATGATTTCTTAAAAAACACGAGTTTTTAGAAAATGTGATTTATTTCATAAATGGAATTAACAAAGTATGCACATTCTACGTCATAACGCCTTTCTATAGTTTGCGCATGCGTCCGGAAATAAGAAAAGCTTACCTCCCCCTGTTTTTTAAAATCACAGCTGCTAGAAGGTTTACATGATTTCTTAACAAACACGAGTTTTTAGAAAATGTCATTTATTTTGTAAATGGAATCAACAAAATATGCACATTCTACGTAATAACGAATTTCTATAGTTTGCGCATGCGTCCGGAAATTAAAAAAAAGCTTACTTCCCCCTGTTTTTTAAAATCACAGCTTCTAGAAGGTTTACATGATTTCTTAACAAACACGAGTTTTTAGAAAATGTGATTTATTTAATCAATGGAATCAACAAACTATGTACATTCTTCGTAATAACGAATTTCTATAATTTGCGCATGCGTCCGGAAATAAGAAAAGCTTACTTCCCCCTGTTTTTTAAAATCACAGCTTCTAGAAGGTTTACATGATTTCTTAACAAACACGAGTTTTTAGAAAATGTCATCTATTTGGTAAATGGAACAAACAAAGTATGCACATTCTATGTAATAACGCCTTTGTATAGTTTGCGCATGTGCAAACTATGCATATTTTACAAAATAAAAACTTTCTATAGTTTGCGCATGCGTCCGGAACTAAGAAAAGCTTACTTCAACCCGCTTTTAAAAATCACAACTTCTAGAAGGTTTACGTGATTTCTTAAAAAACACGAGTTTTTAGAAAATGTGATTTATTTCATAAATGGAATCAACAAAGTATGCACATTCTACGTCATAACGATTTTCTATAGTTTGTGCATGTGTCCGGAAATAAGAAAAGCTTACTTCCCCCCGTTTTTTAAAATCACAGCTTTTAGAAGGTTTACAAGATTTCTTAAAAAATACGAGTTTTTAGAAAATGTGATTTATTTCATCAATGGAATCAACAAACTATGCACATTCTACGTAATAACGACTTTCTATAGTTTGCGCATGCGTCCGGAAATAAGAAAAGCTTACTTCCGCCCGTTTTTTAAAATCACAGCTTCTAGAAGGTTTACTCGATTTCTTAAAAAACACGAGTTTTTAGAAAATGTGATTTATTTCGTCAATGGAATCAACAAACTATGCACATTCTAAGTAATAACGATTTTCTATAGTTTGCGCATGCGTCCGGAAATAAGAAAAGCTTACTTCCCCCCGTTTTTTAAAATCACAGCTTCTAGAAGGTTTACATGATTTCTTAAAAAACACGAGTTTTTAGAAAATGTGATTTATTTCATAAATGGAATCAACAAAGTATGCACATTCTACGTCATAGGGACTTTCGATAGTTTGCACATGCCTGCGGGAATAAGAAAAGCTTACTTCCGCCCATTTTTTAAAATAAGAGCTTCTAGAAGTTTTACATGATTTCTTAAAAAACACGAGTTTGCGCATGCATCTGGAAATAAGAGAAGCTTAATTCCTCCAGTTTTCTAAAATCAAAGCTTCTAGAAGGTTTACATGATTTCTTAAAAAACACGAGTTTTTAGAAAATGTGATTTATTTCATAAATGGAATCAACAAAGTATGCACATTCTACGTCATAACGACTTTCTATAGTTTGCGCATGCGTCCGGAAATAAGAAAAGCTTAATCCCCACCGTTTTCTAAAATCACAGCTTCTAGAAGGTTTACATGATTTCTTAAAAAACACGAGTTTTTAGAAAATGTGATTTAATTCATAACTGGAATCAACAAAGTATGCACATTCTACATAATAACAACTTTCTATACTTTGTGCATACGTCTGGAAATAAGAAAAGCTTACTTCCACCAGTTTTTTAAAATCACATCTTCTAGAAGGTTTAAATGATTTCTTAAAAAACATTAGTTTTTAGAAAATGTCATTTATTTCATAAATGGAGTCAACAAAGTATGCACATTCTACTTAATAACGACTTTCTAAACTTTGCGCATGCACCCGGAAATAAGAAAATCTTGCTTCCGCCAGTTTTTTAAAATCACAGCTTTGAGAAGGTTTACATGATTTCTAAAAAAACATGAGTTTTTAGAAAATGTTATTTATTTCATAAATGGAATCAACAAAGTATGCACATTCTACGTCATAAGGACTTTCTATAGTTTGCGCATGCGTCCGGAAATAAGAAAAGCTTACTTCCCCCCTTTTTTTAAATTCACAGCTTCTAGAAGGTTTACATGATTTCTTAAAAAACACGAGTTTTTAGAAAATGTGATTTATTTCATAAATGGAATAAAAAAAGTATGCACTTTCTACGTCATAACGACTTTCTATAGTTTGCGCATGCGTCCGATAATAAGAAAATCTTACTTCCCCCCGTTTTGTAAAATCACAGCTTCTAGAAGGCTTACATGATTTCTTAAAAAACACGAGTTTTTAGAAAATTTGATTTATTTAATCAATGGAATCAACAAACTATGCACATTCTACGTAATAACGACTTTCTATAGTTTGCGCATGCATCTGAAAATAAGAAAAGATTACTTCCCCCCTTTTTTTAAATTAACAGCTTCTAGAAGGTTTACATGATTTCTTAAAAAACACGAGTTTTTAGAAAATATGATTTATTTCATAAATGGAATCAACAAAGTATGAACATTCTACGTCATAACGAATTTCTATAGTTTGCGCATGCATCCAGGAATAAGAAAAGCTTACTTCCCCCCGTTTTTTAAAATCACAGCTTCTAGAAGGATGACATGATTTCTTAAAAAACATGAGTTTTTAGAAAATGTGATTTATTTCATAAATGGAATGAACAAAGTATGCACATTCTAAGTCATAACGACTTTCTATAGTTTGCGCATGCGTCCGGAAATAAGAAAAGCTTACTTCCCCCTGTTTTTTAAAATCACAGCTTCTAGAAGGATTACATGATTTCTTAAAAAACATGAGTTTTACGAACATGTGATTTATTTCATAAATGGTATCAACAAAGTATGCACATTCTATGTCATAACGACTTGCTATAGTTTGTGCATGCGCAAACTAAGCACATTCTACGTACTAACGACTTTCTATAGTTTGCGTATCCGTCCAGAAATAAGAAAAGCTTACTTCACCCCGTTTTTTAAAATCACAACTTCTAGAAAGTTTACATGATTTCTTAAAAAACACGAGTTTTTAGGAAATGTGATTTATTTGATAAATCGAATCAACAAAGTATGCACATTCTATGTCATAACGACTTTGTATGGTTTGCGCATGCGCAAACTATGCACATTCTACAAAATAACGACTTTATATAGTTTGCGCAAGCGTCCGGAAATAAGAAAAGCTTACTTCCGCTAGTTTTTTAAAATCACAGTTTCTAGAAGGTTTACATGATTTCTTAAAAAGCACGTGTATTTAGAAAATGTGATTTATTTCATAAATGGAACCAACAAAGTATGCACATTATAAGTCATAACGACTTTTTATAGTGTGCGCATGCGTCCAGAAATAAGAAAAGCTTACTTCCCCCCGTTTTTTAAAGTCACAGCTTCTAGAAGGTTTACATGATTTCTTAAAAAACACGAGTTTTTAGAAAATGTGATTTATTTCATCAATGGAATCAACAAACTATGAACATTCTACATAATAACGACTTTCAATAGTTTGCGAATGCGTCCGGAAATAAGAAAATCTTACTTCCCCCTGGTTTTTAAAATCACAGCTTCTAGAAGATTTACATGATTTCATAAAAAACACGAGCTTTTAGACAATGTCATTTATTTCATAAATCGAATCAAAAAAGTATGAACATTCTATGACATAAATACTTTGTATAGTTTGCGCATGCGTCCGGAAATAAGAAAAGCTTACTTCCCTCCTTTTTTTAAATTCACAGCTTCTAGAAGGTTTACATGATTTCTTGAAAAACATGAGTTTTTAGAAAATGTGAGTTATTTCATAAATGGAATCAATAAAGCATGCACATTCTACGTCATAAAGACTTTCTATAGTTTGCGCATGCGTTCGGAAATAAGAAAAGCTTACTTCCCCCCGTTTTTTAAAATCACAGCTTCTAGAAGTTTTACATGATTTCTTAAAAAAAATGTGATTTATTTCATCAAAGGAATCAACAAAGTATGCACATTCTACGTCATAACGACTTTCTATAGTTTGCGCATTCGTCCGGAAATAAGAAAAGCTTACTTCCCCCCGTTTTTCAAAATCACAGCTTCTAGAAGGTTTACGTGATTTCTTAAAAAACACAAGTTTTTAGAAAATGTGATTTATTTCATAAATGGAATCAACAAACTATGCACATTCTAAGTCATAACGACTTTCTATAGTTTGCGCATGCCTCCGGAAATAAGAAAAGGTTACTTCCCCCCGTTTTTTAAAATCACAGCTTCTAGAAGGTTTACATGATTTCTCAAAAAACACGAGTTTTTAGAAAATGTGATTTATTTCATCAATGGAATCAACAAACTATGCACATTCTACGTAATAAGGACTTTCTATAGTTTGCGAATGCATCCGTAAAAAAGAAAAGCTTACTTCCCCCCGGTTTTTAAAATCACAACTTCTAGAAGGTTTACATGATTTCTTAAAAAACACGAGTTTTTAGAAAATGTCATTTATTTCATAAATGGAGTCAAAGAAGTATGAACATTCTATGTCATAACGACTTTGTATAGTTTGCGCGTGCGCAAACCTTGCACATTCCAGGTAATAACAAATTTCTAGAGTTTGCGCATGCGTCCGGAAATAAGAAAAGTTTACTTCCCCCCTTTTTTTAAATTCACAGCTTCTAGAAGGTTTACATGATTTCTTAAAAAACACAAGTTTATTGAAAATGTTATTTATTTCATAAATGGAATCAACAAAGTATGCACATTCTACATCATAACGACTTTCTATAGTTTGCACATGTGTCCGGAAATAAGAAAAGCTTGCTTCCCCCCGTTTTTTAAAATCACAGCTTCTAGAAGTATTACATGATTTCTTAAAAAACATGAGTTTTACGAACATGTGATTTTTTTTATAAATGGTATCATAAAAGTATGCACATTCTATGTCATAACGACTTTCTATAGTTTGTGCATGTGCAAACTAAGCACATTCTATGTACTAACGACTTTCTATGGTTTGCGTATGCGTCCAGAAATAAGAAAAGCTAACTTCACCCCGTTTTTTAAAATCACAACTCCTAGAAAGTTTACATGATTTCTTAAAAAACATGAGTTTTTAGAAAATGTGATTTATTTCATAAATGGAATCAACAAAGTATGCATATTCTATGTCATAACGACTTTGTATGGTTTGCGCATGCGCAAACTATGCACATTCTACAAAATAATGACTTTCTATAGTTTGCGCATGTGTCCGGAAATAAGAAAAGCTTACTTCCGCCAGTTTTTTAAAATCACAGCTTCTAGAAGGTTTACATGATTTCTTAAAAAACACGAGTTTTTAGAAAATGTGGTTTATTTCATAAATGGAATCAACAAAGTATGCACATTCTACGTCATAATGACTTTCGAAAGTTTGCGCATGCGTCCGGAAATAAGAAAAGCTTACTTCCGCCAGTTTTTTAAAATCATAGCTTCTAGAAGGTTTACTTGATTTCTTAAAAACTACGAGTATTTAGAAAATGTGATTTATTTCATAAATGGAATCAACAAAGTATGCACATTCTAAGTCATAACAACTTTCTGTAGTTTGTGCATGCGTCCGGAAATAAGAAAAGCTTACTTCCCCCCGTTTTTTAAAGTCACAGCTTCTAGAAGGTTTACATGATTTCTTAAAAAACACGAGTTTTTGGAAAATGTGATTTATTTCATCAATGGAATCAACAAAGTATGCACATTCTATGTCATAACAACTTTCTAAAGTTTGCGCATGCGTCCGGAAATAAGAAAAGCTTACTTCCGCCAATTTTTTAAAATCACAGCTTCTAGAAGGTTTACATGATTTCTTAAAAACCACGAGTTTTTAGAAAATGTGATTTATTTCATCAATGGAATCAACAAACTATGCACATTCTATGTAATAACGACTTTCTATAGTTTGCGAATGCGTCCGAAAATAAGAAAAGCTTACTTCCCCCCGGTTTTTAAAATCACAGCTTCTAGAAGAGTTACATGATTTCATAAAAAACACGAGTTTTTAGAAAATGTCATTTATTTCATAAATGGAATCAAAAAAGTATGAACATTCTATGTCATAATGACTTTAAATAGTTTGCGCATGCGCAAACTATGCACATTCGAGGTAATAACGACTTTCTATAGTCTGCACATGCGTCCGGAAATAAGAAAAGCTTCCTTTCCCCCTTTTTTTAAATTCACAGCTTCTAGAAGGTTTACATGATTTCTTAAAAAACACGAGTTTTTAGAAAATGTGATTTATTTCATAAATGGAATCAACAAAGTATGCACATTCTATGTCATAAGGACTTTCTATAGTTTGCGCATGCGTCCGGATATAAGAAAAGCTTACTTCCCCCCTTTTTTTAAATTCACAGCTTCTAGAAGGTTTACATGATTTCTTAAAAAACACGAGTTTTTAGAAAATGTGATTTATTTCATAAATGGAATCAACAAAGTATGCACATTCTATGTCATAAGGACTATGTATGGTTTGCGCATGCGCAAACTATGCACATTCTACGTAATAACGACTTTATATAGTTTGCGCATGTGTCCAGAAATAAGAAAAGCTTACTTCCGCCAGTTTTTTAAAATCACAGCTTCTAGAAGGTTTACATGATTTCGTAAAAAACACGAGTTTTTAGAAAATGTGCTTTATTTCATAAATGGAATCAACAAAGTATATACATTCTATGTCATAACGACTTTCTAAAGTTTGCGCGTGCGTCCGGAAATAATAGAAGCTTACTTCCGCCAGTTTTTTAAAATCACGGCTTCTAGAAGTTTTACATGATTTCTTAGAAACCACGAGTATTTAGAAAATGTGATTTATTTCATAAATGGAATCAACAAAGTATGCACATTCTAAGTCATAACGACTTTCTATAGTTTGCGCATGCGTCCAGAAATAAGAAAAGCTTACTTCCCCTCGTTTTTTAAAGTCACAGCTTCTAGAAGGTTTACATGATTTCCTAAAAAACATGAGTTTTTAGAAAATGTGATTTATTTCATCAATGCAATCAACAAACTATGCACATTCTACATAATAACCACTTTCTATAGTTTCCGAATGCGTCCGGAAATAAGAAAAGCTTACTTCCCCCCGGTTTTTAAAATCACAGCTTCTAAAAGATTTACATGATTTCATAAGAAACACGAGTTTTTAGAAAATGTCATTTATTTCATAAATGGAATCAAAAAAGTATGAACATCCTATGTCATAACAACTTTGTATAGTATGCGCATGCGCAAACTATGCCCATTCAAGGTAATAACGACTTTCTATAGTTTGCGCATGCGTCCGGAAATAAGAAAATCTTACTTCCCCCCTTTTTTGTAAATTCACAGCTTATAGAAGGTTTACATAATTTCTTAAAAACCACGAGTATTTAGAAAATTTGATTTATTTCATCAATGGAATCATCAAAGTATGCACATTCTACGTCATAACGACTTTCTATAGTTTGCGCATGCGTCCGGAAATAAGAAAAGCTTACTTCCCCCCGTTTTTTAAAATCACAGCTTCTAGAAGGTTTACATGATTTCTTAAAAAACACGAGTTTTTAGAAAATGTGATTTATTTCATCAATGGAATCAACAAACTATGCACATTCTACGTAATAGCGACTTTCTATAGTTTGCGAATGCGTCCGGAAATAAGAAAAGCTTACTTCCCCCCGGTTTTTAAAATCACAGCTTCTAGAAGATTTACATGATTTCATAAAAAACACGAGTTTTTAGAAAATGTCATTTATTTCATAAATGGAATCAAAAAAGTATGAATATCCTATGTCATAACAACTTTGTATAGTTTGCCCATGTGCAAACTATGCACATTCTAGGTAATAACAACTTTCTATAGTTTGCGCATGCGTCCGGAAATAAGAAAAGTTTACTTCCCCCCTTTTTTTAAATTCACAGCTTCTAGAAGGTTTACATGATTTCTTAAAAACACAAGTTTTTAGAAAATGTTATTTCTTTCATAAATGGAATCAACAAAGTATGCACATTCTACGTCATAACGACTTTCTATAGTTTGCGCATGCGTCCGGAAATAAGAAAAGCTTACTTCCCCCTGTTTTTTAAAATCACAGCTTCTAGAAGGTTTACATGATTTCTTAAAAAAAATGAGTTTTTAGAAAATGTGATTTATTTCATAAAAGGAATCAACAAAGTATGCACATTTTATGTCATAACGACTTTCTATAGTTTGTGCATGCGTATGGAAATAAGAAAACTTCCTTCCCCCCGTTTTTTAAAATCACAGCTTCTAGAAGGTTTACATGATTTCTTAAAAAACACGAGTTTTTAGAAAATGTCATTTATTTAATAAATGGAATCAACAGGGTATGCACATTCTACGTAATAACGAATTTCATAAATGGAATCAACAAAGTATGCACATTCTACGTCATAACGACTTTCTATAGTTTGCGCATGCGTCCGGAAATAAGAAAAGCTTACTTCCCCCCATTTTTTAAAATCACAGCTTCTAGAAGGTTTACATGATTTCTTAAAAAAAATGAGTTTTTAGAAAATGTGATTTATTTCATAAAAGCAATCATCAAAGTATGCACATTTTAATGCATAACGACTTTCTATAGTTTGTGCATGCGTATGAAAATAAGAAAAGCTTACTTCCCCTTGTTTGTTAAAATCATAGCTTCTAGAAGGTTTACATGATTTCTTAACAAACACGAGTTTTTAGAAAATGTGATTTATTTCAGAAATGGAATAAACAAAGTATGAGCATTCTATGTCATAACGACTCCGTATAGTTTCCACATGCGCAACCTATGCACATTCTACGTAATAACGACTTTCTATACTGTGCGCCTCCGGAAATAAGAAAAGCTTACTATGCACATTCTTCGTCCTAACGAATTTCTATAGTTTGCGTATTCGTCTGGAAGTAAGAAAAGCTTACTTCACCCCGTTTTTTAAAATCACAACTTCTAGAAGGTTTACATGATTTCTTAAAAAACACGAGTTTTTAGAAAATGTGATTTATTTCATAAATGGAATCAACAAAGTATGCACATTCTATGTCATAACAAATTTGTATGGTTTGTGCATGCGGAAAATATGCACATTCTATGTAATAACGAATTTCTATACTTTGCGCATGCGTCCGGAAATAAGAAAAGCTTACTTCTGCCAGTTTTTTAAAATCACAGCTTCTAGAAGGTTTAAATGATTTCTTAAAAAACACGAGTTTTTAGAAAATGTGATTTATTTAATAAATGGAATCAACAAAGTATGCACATTCTACGTCATAACGACTTTCTATAGTTTGCGCAGGCGTATGGAAATAAGAAAAGCTTACTTGCCCACGTTTTTTAAAATCACAGCTTCGAGAAGGTTTACATGATTTCTTAAAAAAAACGAGTTTTTAGAAAATGTGATTTATTTCATAAAAGGAATCAACAAAGTATGCACATTCTACGTCATAACGACTTTCTATAGTTTGTGCATGCGTATGGAAATAAGAAAAGCTTACTCTCCCCCGTTTTTTAAAATCACAGCTTCTAGAAGGTTTACATGATTTCTTAAAAAACACGAGTTTTTAGAAAATGTGATTTATTTCATAAATGGAATCAACAAAGTATGTACATTCTACGTCATAACGACTTTCTATAGTTTCCACCTGCGTTCGGAAATAAGAAAAGCTTACTCCCCCCTGTTTTTTAAAATCACAGCTTCTAGAAGGTTTACATGATTTCTTAAAAAATACGAGTTTTTAGAAAATGTGATTTATTTCATCAATGGAATCAACAAACTATGCTCATTCTACGTAATAACGACTTTCTATAGTTTGCGCATGCATCCGGAAATAAGAAAAGCTTACTTCCCCCCTTTTTTTAAATTCACAGCTTCTAGAAGGTTTACATGATTACTTAAAAAACACGAGTTTTTAGAAAATGTGATTTATTTCATAAATGGAATCAACAAACTATGCTCATTCTACGTAATAAGGATTTTCAATATTTTGCGCATGCATCCGGAAATATGAAAATCTTACTTCCCCACTTTTTTTAAAATCACAGCTTCTAGAAGGTTTACATGATTTCTTAAAAAACACGAGTTTTTAGAAAATGTGATTTATTTCATAAAATGAATCAACAAAGTATGCACATTCTACGTCATAACGAATTTCTATAGTTTGCGCATGCGTATGGAAATAAGAAAAGCTTACTTGCCCCCGTTTTTTAAAATCACAGCTTCTAGAAGGTTTACATGATTTCTTAAAAAACATGAGTTTTTAGAAAATGTGATTTATTTCATAAATGGAATCAACAAAGTATGTACATTCTACGTCATAACGACTTTCTATAGTTTGCGCCTGCGTCCGGAAATAAGAAAAGCTTACTCCCCCCTGTTTTTTAAAATCACAGCTTCTAGAAGGTTTACATGATTTCTTAAAAAATACGAGTTTTTAGAAAATGTGATTTATTTCATCAATGGAATCAACAAACTATGCTCATTCTACGTAATAACGACTTTCTATAGTTTGCGCATGCATCCGGAAATAAGAAAAGCTTACTTCCCCCCTTTTTTTAAATTCACAGCTTCTAGAAGGTTTAAATGATTACTTAAAAAACACGAGTTTTTAGAAAATGTGATTTATTTCATAAATGGAATCAACAAACTATGCTCATTCTACGTAATAAGGATTTTCTATATTTTGCGCATGCATCCGGAAATATGAAAAGCTTACTTCCCCCCTTTTTTTAAAATCACAGCTTCTAGAAGGTTTACATGATTTCTTAAAAAACACGAGTGTTTAGAAAATGTGATTTATTTCATAAATGGAATCAACAAAGTATGCACATTCTACGTCATTACGACTTTCTATAGTTTGCGCATGCATCCGGAAATAACAGAAGCTTAATTCCTCCAGTTTTTTAAAATCACAGCTTCTAGAAGGTTTACATGATTTCTTAAAAAACATGAGTTTTTAGAAAATGTGATTTATTTCATAAATGGAATCAACAAAGTACGCACATTCTACGTAATAACGACTTTCTATAGTCTGCGCATGCATCTGGAAAAAAGAAAAGCTTACTTCCCCCCTTTTTTTAAATTCACAGCTTCTAGAAGGTTTACATGATTTCTTAAAAAACACGAGCTTTTAGAAAATTTTATTTATTTAATAAATACAATCAACAAAGTATGAACATTCTACGTAATAACGACTTTCTATAGTTTGTGCATGCGTTCGGAAATAAGAAAAGCTTACTTCCCCCCCTTTTTTTAAATTCACAGCTTCTAGAAGGTTACATGGTTTCTTAAAAAACACGAGTTTTTAGAAAATTTCATTTATTTCATAAATGGAATGAACAAAGTATGCACATTCTATCTCATAACGACTTTCTGTAGTTTGCACATGTTCAAACTATGCATATTCTACGTAATAACGACTTTCTATAGTTTGCGCATGCGTCCGCAAAGAAGAAAAGCTTACTTCCGCCAGTTTTTTAAAATCACAGCTTCTAGAAAGTTTACATGATTTCTTAGAAAACATTAATTTTTAGAAAATGTGATTTATTTCATAAATGGAATCAACAAAGTATGCACATTCTAGGTAATAACGACTTTCTAAAGTTTGCGCATGCGTCCGGAAATAAGAAAAGCTTTCTTCCACCCGTTTTTTAAATTCACAGCTTCTAGAAGGTTTACATGATTTCTTAAAAAACATGAGTTTTTAGAAAATGTGTTTTAATTCATAAATGGAATCAACAAAGTATGCACATTCTAGGTCATAACGACTTTCTACAGTTTGCGCATGCGTCCGGAAATAAGAAAAACTAAAATCCCCCCGTTATTTTAAATCATGTATTTTAGAAGGTTTACATGATTTCTTAAAAAACACGAGTTTTTAGAGAATGTGATTTATTTCATAAATGGAATCAACAAAGTACAAACATTCTATGTCATAACGACTTTGTATAGTTTGCACATGCGCAACCTATGCACATTCTACGTAATAACGACGTTCTATAGTTTGTGCATGCTTCTGGAAATAAGAAAAGCTTACTAACCCCCTTTTTTTAAATTCACAGCTCCTAGAATGTTTACATGATTTCTTAAAAAACACGAATTTCTAGAAAATGTCATTTATTTAATAAATGGAACCAACAAAGTATCCACATTCTACGTAATAACGACTTTCTATAGTTTGCGCATGCGTCCGGAAATAAGAAAAGCTTACTTCGCCCCTTTATTTAAATTCATAGCTTCTAGAAGGTTTACATGATTTCTAAAAAATACGAGTTTTTACAAAATGTGATTTATTTCATCAATGGAATCAACAAACTATGCTCATTCTACGTAATAACGACTTTCTATAGTTTGCGCATGCATCCGGAAATAAGAAAAGCTTACTTCCCCCCTTTTTTTAAATTCACAGCTTCTAGAAGGTTTACATGATATTTAAAAAAACACGAGTTTTTAGAAAATGTGATTTATTTCATAAATTGAATCAACAAAGTACGCACATTCTACGTCATAACGACTTTCTATAGTTTGCACATGCATCCGGAAATAAGAGAAGCTTAATTCCTCCAGTTTTTTAAAATCACAGCTTCGAGAAGGTTTACATGATTTCTTAAAAAACATGAGTTTTTAGAAAATGTGATTTATTTCATAAATGGAATGAACAAAGTATGCACATTCTATGTAATAACGACTTTCTATAGTTTGCGCATGTGTCCGGAAATAAGAAAAACTTACTTCCCCCCGTTTTTTTAAATCATAGCTTCTAGAAGGTTTACATGTTTTCTTAAAAAACACGAGTTTTTAGAAAATGTGATTTATTTCATATATGGAATTAACAAAGTATGAACATTCTATGTCATAACGAATTTGTATAGTTTGCACATGCGCAAACTATGCACATTCTACGTAATAACGACTTTCTATACTTTGCGCATGCGTCCGGAAATAAGAAAAGATTATTTTCCCCCTTTTTTTAAATTCACAGCTTCTAGAAGGTTTACATGATTTCTTAAAAAACACAAATTTCTAGAAAATGTCATTTATTTGATAAATGGAACCAAGAAAGTATGCATATTCTATGTAATAACGAATTTCCATAGTTTGCGCATGCGTCCGAAAATAAGAAAAGCTTACTTCTGCCAGTTTTTTAAAATCACAGCTTCGAGAAGGTTTACATGATTTCTTAAAAAACACGAGTTTTTAGAAAATGTGATTTATTTCATAAATGGAATCAACAAAGTATGCACATTCTACATCATAACGACTTTCTATAGTTTGCGCATGCGTCCGGAAATAAGAAAAGCTTACTCCCCCCGTTTTTTAAAATCACAGCTTCTAGAAGGTTTACATGATTTCTCAAAAAACGTGAGTTTCTAGAAAATGAGATTTATTCATAAATGGAATCAACAAAGTATTCACATTCTACTTAATAACGACTTTCTAAAGTTTGCGCATGCGTCCGGAAATAAGAAAATCTTGCTTCTGCCAGTTTTTTAAAATCACAGCTTCGAGAAGGTTTACATGATTTCTTAAACAACAGGAGTTTTTAAAAAATTTAATTTATTTCATAAATGGAATCAACAAAGTATACACATTCTACGTCATAACGAATTTCTATAGTTTGCGCATGCATCCGGAAATAAGAAAAGCTTACTTCCCTCCTTTTTTTAAATTCACAGCTTCTAGAAGGTTTACATGATTTCTTAAAAAACACGAGTTTTTAGAAAATGTGATTTATTTCATAAATGGAATCAACAAAGTATGCACATTCTACGTCATAACGAATTTTTATAGTTTGCACATGCACAACCTATGCACATTCTACGTAATAACGACTTTCTATAGTTTGCGCATGCGTCCGGAAATAAGAAAAGCTTACTTTCCCCCTTTTTTTAAATTCACATCTTCTAGAAGGTTTATATGATTTCTTAAAAAACATGAGTGTTTAGAAAATGTGATTTATTTCATAAATGGAATCAACAATGTATGGACATTCTACGTCATAACGACTTTCTATGGTTTGCGCATGCATCTGGAAATAAGAAAAGTTTACTTCCCCCCTTTTTTTAAAATCACAGCTTCTAGAAGGTTTACATGATTTCTTAAAAAACACGAGTTTTTAGAAAATGTGATTTATTTAGTAAGTGGAATCAACAAAGTATGCACATTCTACGTCATAAGGACTTTCTATAGTTTGCGCATGCGTGCGGGAGTAAGAAAAGCTTACTTCCGCCCGTTTTTTAAAATAAGAGCTCCTAGAGCTTTTACATGATTTCTTATAAAACACGAGTTTGTAGAAAGTGTGATTTTATTCGTAAATGGAATCAACAAATTATGCACATTCTACGTAATACGGAATTTCTATAGTTTGCGCATGCGTCCGGAAATAAGAAAAGCTTACTTCCTCCAGTTTTTTAAAATCACAGCTTCTAGAAGGTTTACATGATTTCTTAAAAAAGATGAGTTTTTAGAAAATGTGATTTATTTCATAAATGGAATCAACAAAGTATGCACATTCTACGTCATAACGACTTTCTATAGTTTGCGCATGCGTCCGAAAATAAGAAAAGCTTACTCCCCCCTGTTTTTTAAAATCAAAGCTTCTAGAAGGTTTACATGATTACTTAAAAAATACGAGCTTTTAGAAAATGTGATTTATTTCATCAATCGAATCAACAAACTATGCTCATTCTACGTAATAACGACTTTCTATAGTTTCCGCATGCATCCGGAAATAAGAAAAGCTTACTTCCCTCCTTTTTTTAAATTCATAGCTTCTAGAAGGTTTACATGATTTATTAAAAAACACGAGTTTTTAGAAAATGTGATTTATTTCATAAATGGAATCAACAAAGTATGCACATTCTACGTCATAACGACTTTCTATAGTTTGCGCATGCATCCGGAAATAAGAAAAGCTTTCTTCCGCCCGTTTTTTAAATTCACAACTTCTAGAAGGTTTACATGATTTCTTAAAAAACACGAGTTTTTAGAAAATGTGATTAAATTCATAAATGGAATCAACAAAGTATGCACATTCTACGTAATAACAATTTTCAATAGTTTGGGCATACGTCCAGAAATAAGAAAAGCTTACTTCCGCCAGTTTTTTAAAATCACAGCTTCTAGAAGGTTTACATGATTTCTTAAAAAACACGAGTTTTTAGAAAATGTCATTTATTTAATAAATGGAATCAACAAAGTATGAACATTCTATGTCATAACGACTTTGTATAGTTTGCGCATGCGCAAACTTTGCACATTCTACGTAATAACGACTTTCTATAGTTTGCGCATGCGTCCGGAAATAAGAAAAGCTTACTTCCCCCCTTTATTTAAATTCACAGCTTCTAGAAGGTTTACATGATTTCTTAAAAAACATGAGATTTTAAAAAATGTGATTTATTTCATAAATGGAATCAACAAAGTATGCACATTCTACGTAATAACGACTTTCTATAGTTTGCGCATGCGTCCGGAAATAAGAAAAGCTTACTTCCCCCCGTTTTTAAAAATCACAGCTTCGAGAAGGTTTAGATGATTTCTTAAAAAACACGAGCTTTTAGAAAATGTGATTTATTTCATCAATGGAATCAACATACTATGCACATTCTACGTAATAACTATAGTTTGCACATGGGACCGGAAATAAGAAAAGCTTACTTCCCCCCGTTTTTTTAAATCATAGCTTCTAGAAGGTTTGCATGATTTCTTAAAAAAGACGAGTTTTTAGAAAATGTGATTTATTTCATAAATGGAATAAACAAAGTATGAACATTCTATGTCATAACGACTCTGTATAGTTTGCACATTCGCAACCTATGCACATTCTACGTAATAACGACTTTCTATAGTGTGTGCATGCGTCCGGAAATAAGAAAAGCTTACTTCCCCCCTTTTTTTAAATTCACAGCTTCTAGAAGTTTACATGATTTCTTAAAAAACACGAGATTTTAGAAAATGTGATTTATTTCATAAATCGAATCAAGAAAGTATTCACATTCTACGTCTTAACGACTTTCTATAGTTTGTGCATGCGTCCGGAAATAAGAAAAGCTTACTTTCCCCCTTTTTTAAATTCACAGCTTCTAGAACGTTTACATGAGTTCTTAAAAAACATGAGTTTTTAGAAAATGTGATTTATTTCATAAATGGAATCAACAAAGTATGCACATTCTACGTAATAATGACTTTCTATAGTTTGCGCATACGTCCGGAAATAAGAAAAGCTTACTTCTGCCAGTTTTTTAAAATCACAGCTTCTAGAAGGTTTATATGATTTCTTAAAAAACACGAGTTTTTGGAAAATGTCATTTATTTCATAAATGGAATCAACAAAGTACGAACATTCTATGTCATAACGACTTTGTATAGTTTGCGCATGCGCAAACTATGCACATTCTACGTAATAACGATTTTCTATAGTTTACGCATGCGTCCAGAAATAAGAAAAGCTTACTTCCCCCCTTATTTTAAATTCAAAGCTTCTAGAAGGTTTACATGATTTCTTAAAAAACACGAGTTTTTAGAAAATGTGATTTATTTCATAAATGGAATCAACAAAGTATGCACATTCTACATCATAACGACTTTCTATAGTTTGCGCATGCGTCCGGAAATAAGAAAAGCTTACTTCCTCCCATTTTTAAAAATCACAACTTCGAGAAGGTTTACATGATTTCTTAAAAAACACGAGTTTTTAGAAAATGTGATTTATTTCATAAATGGAATAAACAAAGTATGCACATTCTACGTAATAACGACTTTCTATAGTTTGCGCATGCTTCCGGATATATGAAAAGCTTACTAACCCCCTTTTTTTAAATTCACGGCTTCTAAAAGGTTTACATGATTTCTTAACAATCACGAATTTCTAGAAAATGTCATTTATTTAATAAATGAAACCAACAAAGTATGCACATTCTACATAATAACGAATTTTTATAGTTTCTGCATGCGTCCGAAAATAAGAAAAGCTTACTTCTGCCAGTTTTTTAAAATCGCAGCTTCAAGAAGGTTTACATGATTTCTTAAAAAAGATGAGTTTTTAGAAAATGTGATTTATTTCATAAATGGAATCAACAAAGTACGCACATTCTATGTTATAACGACTTTCTATAGATTGCGCATACACAAACTATGCACATTCTACGTAATAACGACTTTGTATAGTTTGCGCATGCATCCGTAAATAAGAAAAGCTTACTTCACCCCATTTTTTAAAATCACAACTTCTAGAAGGTTTACATGATTTCTTAAAAAACACGAGTTTTTAGAAAATGTCATTTATTTAATAAATGGAATCAACAAAGTATGCACATTCTACGTAATAACGACTTTCTATAGTTTGCGCATTCGTCCGGAAATAAGAAAAGCGTACTTCCCCTCGTTTTCTAAAATCACAGCTTCTAGAAGGATTACATGATTTCTTAGAAAACACAAGTTTTTAGAAAATGTGATTTATTTTATAAATGGAATCAACAACGTATGCACCTTCTACGTCATAACAACTTTCTATAGTTTGCGCATGCGTCCAGAAATAAGAAAAGCTTACTTTTCCCCGTTTTTAAAAATAACAGCTTCTAGAAGGTTTACATGCTTTCTCAAAAAACGTGAGTTTTTAGAAAATGTGATTTATTTCATAAATGGAATCAACAAAGGATGCACATTCTACTTAATAACGACTTTCTAACGTTTGCGCATGCGTCCGGAAATAAGAAAATCTTGGTTCCGCCAGTTTTTTAAAATCACAGCTTCGAGAAGGTTGACATGATTTCTTAAAAAACACGAGTTTTTAGAAAATGTGATTAAATTCATAAATGGAATCAACAAAGTATGCACATTCTACGTAATAACGACTTTCAATAGTTTGTGCATACGTCCGGAAATAAGAAAAGCTTACTTCCGCCATTTTTTTAAAATCACAGCTTCTATAAGGTTTACATGATTTCTTAAAAAACACGAGTTTTTAGAAAATGTCATTTATTTCATAAACGGAATCAACAAAGTATGAACATTCTATGTCATAATGACTTTGTATAGTTTTCGCATGAGCAAACTATGCACATTCTACGTAATAACGACTTTCTATAGTTTGCGCATGCGTCCGGAAATAAGAAAACCTTACTTCCCCCCTTTATTTAAATTCATAGCTTCTAGAAGGTTTACATGATTTCTTAAAAAACACGAGTTTTTAGAAAATGTGATTTATTTCATAAATGGAATCAACAAAGTATGCACATTTTACGTCATTACGACTTTCTATAGTTTGCGCATGCATCCGGAAATAAGAAAAGCTTACTTCCCCCCTTTTTTTAAATTCACAGCTTCTAGAAGGTTTACATGATTTCTTAAAAAACACGAGCTTTTAGAAAATGTGATTTATTTCATCAATGGAATCAACAAAGTATGCACATTCTACGTCATAACGACTAGCTATAGTTTGCGCATGCGTCCGGAAATAAGAAAAGCTTATTCCCCCCCGTTGTTTAAAATCACAGCTTCTAGAAGGTTTACATTATTTCTTAAAAAATACGAGTTTTTAGAAAATGTGATTTATTTCATCAATGGAATCAACAAACTATGCTCATTCTATGTAATAACGACTTTCTATAGTTTGCGCATGCATCCGGAAATAAGAAAAGCTTACTTCCCTCCTTTTTTTAAATTCACAGCTTCTAGAAGGTTTACATAATTTCTTAAAAAACACGAGTTTTTAGAAAATGTGATTTATTTCCTAAATGGAATCAACAAAGTATGCACATTCTACGTCATAACGAATTTCTATAGTCTGCGGATGCATCCGGAAATAAGACAAGCTTTCTTCCGCCCATTTTTTAAATTCACAGCTTCTAGAAGGTTTACATGATTTCTTAAAAAACACGAGTTTTTAGAAAATGTGATTTAATTCATAAATGGAATCAACAAAGTATGCACATTCTACGTAATAACGACTTTCTATAGTTTGCGCATACATCCGGAAATAAGAAAAGCTTACTTCCGCCAGTTTTTTAAAATCACAGCTTCGAGAAGGTTTACATGATTTCTTAAAAAAATGAGTTTTTAGAAAATGTGATTTATTTCATAAATGGAATCAACAAAGTATGCACATTCTATGTCATAACGACTTTCTATAGATTGCGCATATGCAAACTATGTACATTCTACGTAATAACGACTTTCTATAGTTTGCGCATGCGTCCGTAAGTATGAAAAGCTTACTTCACCCCATTTTTTAAAATCACAACTTCTAGAAGGTTTACATGATTTCTTAAAAAACACAAGTTTTTAGAAAATGTGATTTATTTTATAAGTGGAATCAACAAAGTATGCACATTCTACGTCATAACGACTTTCTATAGTTTGTGCATGCGTCCGGAAATAAGAAAAGGTTACTTCCCCCCGTTTTTTAAAATCATAGCTTCTAGAAGGTTTACATGATTTCTAAATAAATGGGAGTTTTTAGAAAATGTGATTTCTTTCATAAACGAAATCAACAAAGTATGCACATTCTACGTCATAACGACTTTCTATAGTTTGCGCATGTGTCTACAAATAAGAAAATCTTGGTTCCGCCAGTTTTTTAAAATCACAGCTTCGACAAGGTTTACATCATTTTTTAAAAAACACGAGTTTTTAGAAAATGTGATTTATTTCATAAATGGAATCAACAAAGTATGCACATTCTATGTCATAACGACTTTCTATAGATTGCGCATACGCAAACTATGTACATTCTACGTAATAACGACTTTCTATAGTTTGCGCAAGCGTCCGTAACTAAGAAAAGCTTACTTCACCCCATTTTTTAAAATCACAACTTCTAGAAGGTTTGAATGATTTCTTAAAAAACACGAGTTTTTAGAAAATGTCATTTATTTAATAAATGGAATCAACAAAGTATGCACATTCTACGTAATAACGACTTTCTATAGTTTGCGCATGCGTCCGGAAATATGAAAAGCCTACTTCCCCCCGATTTCTAAAATCACAGCTTCTAGAAGGATTACATGATTTCTTTAAAAACACAAGTTTTTAGAAAATGTGATTTATTTTATAAATGAAATCAACAAATTATGCACATTCTACGTCATAACGACTTTCTATAGTTTGCACATGCGTCCGGAAATAAGAAAATCTTGGTTCCGCCAGTTTTTTAAAATCACAGCTTCGAGAAGGTTTACATCATTTTTTAAAAAACACGAGCTTTTAGAAAATGTGATTTATTTCATAAATGGAATCAACAAAGTATCCACATTCTACGTCATAACGACTTTCTATAGTTTGCGCATGCGTCCGGAAATAAGAAAAGCTTACTCCCCCCTGTTTTTTAAAATCACAGCTTCTAGAAGGTTTACATGATTTCTTAAAAAATACGAGTTTTTAGAAAATGTGATTTATTTCATCAATCAAATCAACAAACTATGCTCATTCTACGTAATAACAACTTTCTATAGTTTGCGCATGCATCCGGAAATAAGATAAGCTTACTTCCCTCCTTTTTTGAAATTCACAGCTTCTAGAAGGTTTACATGATTTCTTAAAAAACACGAGTTTTTAGAAAATGTGATTTATTTCATAAATGGAATCAACAAAGTATGCACATTCTACATCATAACGACTTTCTATAGTTTGCGCATGCATCCGGAAATAAGGAAATCTTTCTTCCGCCAATTTTTTAAATTCACAACTTCTAGAAGGTTTACATGATTTCTTAAAAAACATGAGTTTTTAGAAAATGTGATTAAATTCATAAATGGAATCAACAAAGTATGCACATTCTACGTAATAACGACTTTCAATAGTTTGCGCATACATCCGGAAATAAGAAAAGCTTACTTCCGCCATTTTTTTAAAATCACAGCTTCTAGAAGGTTTACATGATTTCTTAAAAAACACAAGTTTTTAGAAAATGTGATTTATTTCATAAATGGAATCAACAAAGTATGAACATTCTATGTCATAACGACTTTGTATAGTTTTCGCATGCGCAAACTATGCACATTCTACGTAATAACGACTTTCTATAGTTTGCGCATGCATCCGGAAATAAGAAAAGCTTACTTCGCCCCTTTATTTAAATTCATAGCTTCTAGAAGGTTTACATGATTTCTTAAAAAACACGAGTTTTTAGAAAATGTGATTTATTTCAAAAATGGAATCAACAAAGTATGCACATTCTACATCATAATGACTTTCTATAGTTTGCGCATGCGTCCGGAAATAAGAAAAGCTTACTTCCCCCCTTTTTTTAAATTCACAGCTTCTAGAAGGTTTACATGATTTCTTAAAAAACATGAGTTTTTAGAAAATGTGATTTATTTCATCAATGGAATCAACAAAGCATGCACATTCTACGTTATAACGCCTAGCTATAGTTTGCACATGCGTCCGTAAATAAGAAAAGCTTACTTCCCCACGTTTTTAAAAATCATAGCTTCGTGAAGGTTTACATGATTTCTTAAAAAACACGAGTTTTTAGAAAATGTGATTTATTTCATCAATGGAATCAACATACTATGCACATTCTACGTAATAACGACTTTCTATAGTTTGCGCATGGGACTGGAAATAAGAAAAGCTTACTTCCCCCCGTTTTTTTAAATCATAGCTTCTAGAAGGTTTGCATGATTTCTTAAAAAACAAGAGTTTTTAGAAAATGTGATTTATTTCATAAACGGAATAAATAAAGTATGAACATTCTATGTCATAACGACTCTGTATAGTTTGCACATGCGCAACCTATGCACATTCTATGTAATAACGACTTTCTATAGTGTGCGCATGCCTCCGGAAATAAGAAACGCTTACTTCCCCCCTTTTTTTAAATTCACAGCTTCTAGAAGTTTACATGATTTCTTAAAAAACACGAGATTTTAGAAAATGTGATTTATTTCATAAATGGAATCAACAAAGTATTCACATTCTACGTCACAATGATTTTCTGTAGTTTGCGCATGCGTCCGGAAATAAGAAAACCTTACTTTGCCCATTTTTTAAAATCACAGCTTCTAGAAGGTTTACATGATTTCTTAAAAAACACGAGTTTTTAGAAAATTTCATTTATTTAATAAATGCAATCAACAAAGTATGCACATTCTACCTAATAATGACTTTCTATAGTTTGTGCATGCGTCCGAAAATCAGAAAAGCTTACTTCCGCCAGTTTTTTAAAATCACAGCTTCTAGAAGGTTTACATGGTTTCTTAAAAAACATGAGTTTTTAGAAAATGTCATTTATTTCATATTTCGAATGAACAAAGTATGCACATTCTATCTCATAATGACTTTCTGCAGTTTGCACATGCGCAAACTATGCATATTCTACGTAATAACGACTTTCTATAGTTTGCGCATCCGTCCGTAAATAAGAAAAGCTTACTTCCGCTAGTTTTTTAAAATCACAGCTTCTAGAAAGTTTACATGATTTCTTAAAAAACATTAGTTTTTAGAAAATGTGATTTATTTCATAAATGAAATAAAAAAGTATGCACATTCTAGGTAATAACGACTTTCTAAAGTTTGCGCATGCGTCCGAAAATAAGAAAAGCTTACTTCCGCCTTTTTTTTTTAAATCACAGCTTCTAGAAGGTTTAAATGATTTCTTAAAAAACATGAGATTTTAGAAAATGTGTTTTATTTCATAAATGGAATCAACAAAGTATGCACATTCTACATCATAACGACTTTCTATCGTTTTCGCATGCATCCGGAAATAAGAAAAACTTACCTCCCCTCGTTTTTTTAAATCATAGCTTCTAGAAGGTTTACATGATTTCTTAAAAAACACAAATTTTTACAAAATGTGATTTATTTCATAAATGGAATAGCCAAAGTATGAACATTCTATGTCATAATGACTTTGTATAGTTTGCACATGCGCAACCTATGCACATTCTACGTAATAACGACTTTCTCTAGTTTGCGTATGCTTCCGGAAATATGAAAAGCTTACTAACCCCCTTTTTTTAAATTCACAGCTTCGAGAAGGTTTACATGATTTCTTAAAAAAAATGAGTTTTTAGAAAATGTGATTTATTTCATAAATGGAATCATCAAAGTAAGCACATTCTATGTCATAACGACTTTCTATAGATTGCGCATACGCAAACTATGCACATTCTACGTAATAACGACTTTCTATAGTTTGCGCATGCGTCCGGAAATAAGAAAAGCTTACTTCCCCCCATTTTCTAAAATCAGGGCTTCTAGAAGGATTACATGATTTCTTAAAAAACACAAGTTTTTAGAAAATGTGATTTATTTTATAAATGGCATCAACAAAGTATGCACATTCTACATCATAACGACTTTCTTTAGTTTGCGCATGCGTCCGGAAATAAGAAAAGCTTACTTCCCCCCGTTTTTTAAAATCACAGCTTCTAGAAGGTTTACATGATTTCTAAAAAAACGCGAGTTTTTAGAAAATGTGATTTATTTCATAAACGGAATCAACAAAGTATCCACATTCTACTTAATAACGACTTTCTAAAGTTTGCGCATGCGTCCGTAAATAAGAAATTCTTGCTTCTGCCACTTTTTTAAAGTCACAGCTTCGATAAGGTTTATATGATTTCTTAAAAAACACCAGTTTTTAGAAAATGTGATTTATTTCATACACGGAATCAACGATATATGCACATTCTACATCATAACGACTTTCTATGGTTTGCGCATGCATCCGGAAATAAGAAAAGCTTACTTCCCACCTTTTCTTAAAATCACAACTTCTAGACGGTTTACATGATTTCTTAAAAAACACGAGTTTTTAGAAAATATGATTTATTTAGTAAATGGAATCAACAAAGTATGCACATTCTGCGTCATAAGGACTTTCTATAGTTTGTGCATGCGTGCGGGAATAAGAAAAGCTTATTTCC
Organism: Larix kaempferi; assembly: GCA_027924585.1. Classification (NCBI taxonomy): domain Eukaryota; kingdom Viridiplantae; phylum Streptophyta; class Pinopsida; order Pinales; family Pinaceae; genus Larix; species Larix kaempferi. The sequence continues at coordinate 14,014,110 of BSBM01000557.1, read as the reverse complement.
GCCCGTTTTTTAAAATAAGAGCTTCTAGAAGTTTTACATGATTTCTTAAAAAACACGAGTTTGTAGAAAATGTGATTTAATTCATAAATGGAATCAACAAAGTATGCACATTCTACGTAATAACGACTTTCTATAGTTTGCGACTTTCTTAACAAACACGAGTTTTTAGAAAATGTCATTTATTGCATAAATGGAATCAACAAAGTATGCACATTCTACGTAATAACGAATTTCTATAGTTTGTGCATGCGTCCGGAAATAAGAAAAGCTTACTTCCCCCTGTTTTTTAAAATCACAGCTTCTAGAAGGTTTACATTATTTCTTAACAAAGACGAGTTTTTAGAAAATGTGATTTATTTAATCAATGGAATCAACAAACTATGCACATTCTACGTAATAACGACTTTCTATAGTTTCCGCATGCGTCCGGTAATAAGAAAAGATTAGTTCCCCCCCGTTTTCTAAAATCACAACTTCTAGAAGGATTACAAGATATCTTAAAAAACACAAGTTTTGAGAAAATGTGATTTATTTTATAAATGGAATCAACAAAGTATGCACATTCTACGTCATAACGACTTTCTATAGTTTGCGCATGTGTCCGGAAATAAGAAAAACTTACTTCCCCCCGTTTTTTTAAATCATAGCTTCCAGAAGGTTTACATGATTTCTTAAAAAACACGAGTTTTTAGAAAATGTGATTTATTTCATATATGGAATTAACAAAGTATGAACATTCTATGTCATAACGACTTTGTATAGTTTGCACATGCGCAACCTATGCACATTCTACGTAATAACGACTTTCTATAGTTTGCGCATGCGTCCGGAAATAAGAAAAGCTTATTTTCCCCCTTTTTTTAAATTCACAGCTTCTAGAAGGTTTACATGATTTCTTAAAAAACATGAATTTCTAGAAAATGTCATTTATTTGATAAATGGAACCAACAAAGTATGCACATTCTACGTAGTAACGAATTTCTATAGTTTGTGCATGCGTCCGGAAATAAGAAAAGCTTACTTCTGCCAGTTTTTTAAAATCACATCTTTGAGAAGGTTTACATGATTTCTTAAAAAACACGAGTTTTTAGAAAATGTCATTTATTTAATAAATGGAATCAACAAACTATGCTCATTCTACGGAATAACAACTTTCTATAGTTTGCGCATGCATCCGGAAATAAGAAAAGCTTACTTCCCTCCTTTTCTTAAATTCACAGCTTCTAGAAGGTTTACATGATTTCTTAAAAAACACGAGTTTTAAGAAAATGTGATTTATTTCATAAATGGAATCAAGAAAGTATGCACATTGTACATCATAACGACTTTCTATAGTTTGAGCATGCATCCGGAAATAAGGAAAGCTTTCTTCCGCCCGTTTTTTAAAATCACAGCTTCTAGAAGGTTTACATGATTTCTTAAAAAACACGAGTTTTTAGAAAATGTGATTAAATTCATAAATGGAATCAACAAACTATGCACATTCTACGTAATAACGACTTTCAATAGTTTGCACATACGTCCAGAAATAAGAAAAGCTTACTTCCGCCATTTTTTTAAAATCACAGCTTCTAGAAGGTTTACATGATTTCTTAAAAAACACGAGTTTTTAAAAAATGTGATTTATTTCATAAAAGGAATCAACAAAGTATACACATTCTACGTCATAACGACTTTCTATAGTTTGCCCATGCATCCAGAAATAAGAAAAGCTTACTTCCGCCCGTTTTTTAAAGTCACGGCTTCTAGAAGGTTTTTCATGATTTCTTAAAAAAAACGAGTTTGTAGAAAATGTGGTTTAATTCATCAATGGAATCAACAAAGTATGCACATTCTATGTCATAACGACTTTCTATAGTTTGCGCATGCGCAAACTAAGCACATTCTACGTACTAACGACTTTCTATAGTTTGCGTATGCGTCCAGAAATAAGAAAAGCTTACTTCACCCCGTTTTTTAAAATCACAACTTCTAGAAAGTTTACATGAGTTCTTAAAAAACACGAGTTTTTAGAAAATGTGATTTATTTCATAAATGGAATCAACAAAGTATGCACATTCTATGTCATAACGACTTTCAATAGTTTGCGCATGCGCAATCTATGCACATTGTACGTACTAACGACTTTCTATAGTTTGCGCATGTGTCCGGAAATAAGAAAAGCTTACTTTCCCCCTTTTTTTAAATTCATAGCATTTAGACGGTTTACATGATTTCTTAAAAAAAATGAGTTTTTAGAAAATGTGATTTATTTCATAAATGGAATCAACAAAGTATGCACATTCTAAGTCATAACGACTTTCTATAGTTTGCGCATGCGTCCGGAAATAAGAAAAGCTTACTTCCCCCCGTTTTTTAAAATCACAGCTTCTAGAATGTTTACATGATTTTTTAAAAAACATGAGTTTTTAGAAAATTTGATTTATTTCATAAATGGAATCAACAAAGTATGCACATTCTACGTCATAACAACTTTCTAAAGTTTGCACATGCGTCCGGAAATAAGAAAATCTTACTTCCGCCAGTTTTTTAAAATCACAACTTCTAGAAGGTTTACATGATTTCTTAAAAAACACGAGTTTTTAGAAAATGTGATTTATTTCATAAATGGAATTAACAAAGTATGCACATTCTAAGTCATAACGACTTTCTATAGTTTGCTCTTGAGTAAGGAAATAAGAAAACCTTACTCCCCCCCGTTTTTTAAAATCACAGCTTCTAGAAGGTTTACATGATTTCTTAAAAAACACGAGTTTTTACAAAATGTGATCTATTTCATCAATGGAATCAACAAACTATGCACATTCTACGTAATAACGGCTTTCTATAGTTTGTGAATGCGTCCGGAAATAAGAAAAGCTTACTTCCCGACGGTTTTTTAAAATCACAGCTTCTAGAAGGTTTACATGATTTCTTAAAAAACACGAGTTTTTAAAAATGTCATTTATTTCATAAATGGAATAAAAAAATTATGAAAATTCTATGTCAAAATGACTTTGTATAGATTGCGCATGCGCAAACTATGCACGTTCTATGTAATAACGACTTTCTATAGTTTGTGCATGTGTCCGGAAATAAGAAAAGCTTACTTCCCCCTTTTTTTTAAATTCAAAGCTTCTAGAAGGTTTACATGATTTCTTAAAAAACACGAGTTTTTAGAAAATGTGATTTATTTCATAAATGGAATCAACAAAGTATGCACATTCTACATCATAACGACTTTCTATAGTTTGCACATACGTCCGGAAATAAGAAAAGCTTACTTCACCCTGTTTTCGACAATCACAGCTTCTAGAATGTTTACATGATTTCTTAACAAACCAAGATTTTTTAGAAAATGTCATGTATTTAATAAATGGAATCAACAAAGTATGCACATTCTACGTAATAACGACTTTCTATAGTTTGCGCATGCGTCCAGAAATAAGAAAAGCTTTCTTCCCCCTGTTTGTTAAAATCACAGCTTCTAGAAGGTTTACATGATTTCTTAACAAACAGGAGTTTTTAGAAAATGCCATTTATTTCATAAATGGAATCAACAAAGTATGCACATTCTATGTCATAATGACTTTCTATAGGTTGCGCATGCGGAAACTATGCACATTCTACGTACTAACGAGTTTCTATAGTTTGCGTATGCGTCCGGAAATAAGAGAAGCTTACTTCACCCCATTTTTTAAAATCACAACTTCTAGAAGGTTTACATGATTTCTTAAAAAACACGAGTTTTTACAAAATGTGATTTATTTCATAACTGGAATCAACAAAGTATGCACATTCTATGTCATAACGACTTTGTATGGTTTCGCATGCGCAAACTATGCACATTCTACGTAATAACGACTTTTTATAGTTTGCGCATGCTTCCTGAAATAAGAAAAGCTTACTTCCTCCAATTCTTTAAAATCACAGCTTCTAGAAGGTTTACATGATTTCTTAAGAAACATGAGTTTTTAGAAAATGTGATTTATTTCATAAATGGAATCAACAAAGTATGCACATACTACGTCATAACGACTTTCTAAAGTTTGCGCATGCGTCCGAAAATAAGAAAAGCTTACTTCTGCCAGTTTTTTAAAATCACAGATTCTAGACGGTTTACATGATTTCTTAAAAAACACGAGTTTTTAGAAAATGTGATTTATTTCATGAATGAAATCAACAAAGTATGCACATTCTAAGTCATAACGACTTTCTATAGTTTGCGCATGCATCCAGAAATAAGAAGAGGTTACTTCCCCCCGTTTTTTAAAATCACAGCTTCTAGAAGGTTTACATGGTTTCATAAAAAACACGAGTTTTTAGAAAATGTGATTTATTTCATCAATGGCATCAACAAAGTATCCACATTCTACGTAATAATGACTTTCTATAGTTTGCGAATGCGTCCGGAAATAAGAAAAGCTTACTTCCCCCCGTTTTTTTAAATCACAGCTTCTAGAATGTTTACATGATTCCTTAAAAAACATGAGTTTTTAAAAAATGTCATTTATTTCATTAATGGAATAAAAAAAGTATGAACATTCTATGTCATAACGACTTTGTATAGTTTGCGCATGCACAAACTATGCACATTCTATGTAATAACGACTTTCTATAGTTTGCGCATGCGTCTGGAAATAAGAAAAGCTTACTTCACCCCTTTTTTTAAATTCACAGCTTCTAGAAGGTTTACATGATTTCTTAAAAAACATGAGTTTTCAGAAAATGTGATATATTTCAAGAACGGAATAAAAAAAGTATGCACTTTCTACGTCATAACGACTTTCTATAGTTTGCGCATGTGTCCGGAAATAAGAAAAGCTTTTTTCCCCCCGTTTTTTAAAATCACAGCTTCTAGAATGTTTACTTGATTTCTTAAAAAACACGAGTTTTTAGAAAATGTGATTTATTTAATCAATGGAATCAACAAACTATGCACATTCTGTTGATGTATATGTAACTTCGGAATGTATTTCACATATATGTATATTGTATTCCTATAGAGATGGTATTATTCCTCTATAAGGAAGTGTCGTCATTTATATTGTAAGTGTCGTAACTTATACTTGATGGGTTATTAGACCACCTTGTTTGGGGTCGGCCCTGTATAAGTCATGTGGGTCAAAGGGTTATTAGACCACCCTATTGGGGGTTGGCCATGTGGGTCAAAGGGTTATTAGACCACCCTATTGGGGGTCGGCCCACTCAGCATTATGTTATGTGGTTAAGTTCGAGCCGACATGAGTTAGGTAAAAAGGCAAGTCAAGTCAAGTATAAATAGAGTGCGGGAGGCACTCTATTTACTCACTCACTTCACACACATGCTCTCAAGGAGGAGAGGCGCACTTATGGAGGAGGAGGATTGCTGCTAGGTTATGGCTATCTCTATTGGTTGGTTGTATCATTTCTCTATCTATCTCTGAGGAAGTTATTGGGGTTTTTCACCTTTATGGTTTTCCCCAAGTAAATCTTTGTGTCTCTTGTGTGTGCTTGCATTATTGTCTCCATGATTGATATGCTGTAGATATGCTGTACATGTTGTTCTCTCAGTTAAGATCCTAGATCAGATTGAAGTAAATTCAAAAAATTCAACATGGTATCAGAGCTAGCCTGAAAGAAGACATGATATGGCATGTATGACACTTGTTGCACTAACGATGTTAGGGCTTGATATAGAAAAAACTAGTCATCGTATCACTTTCGCTATAAATCCGTTTTGGCGAAGTTTTCGGATCTGAAATTGTTACAGGTCGAAGCTAAGATCTCCAGGTATCTTGTGTCCAAAGGAAAACCTCTAATTCGTTGTACTTTGTGATTTATGATCTGTACAATATAGGGTTTCTGCCTCTTCCAGATCTGAGTCAAAATCAGGTGACCTTGGGAAAAAGGTCATAACTTGGGCTAGGAAGCTCCAAATGAAATTTCGTGAAAAGTGACAGGTAGTACACAGGCCGAGCTATCTCACAAAACTTTTTCAGAGGCCGAAGTCGAACCAGTGACACGTGGAACGCCGTACAAGTTCGCTCTCCTGTATTATCCCATAAACAGGTCACGTTGCGACATTTGGCATAACTCTCTCTCAGAGAGTCCAATTGAGGTCAGACCTGTCAGGATGGAAAGGTAACAGGCCGAGCTATCTCAGAAAACTTTTTCAGAGGCTGAAGGTAAAACAGTGACACGTGGCACGCCGTACAAGTTCGCTCTCCTGTTTTATCCCAAAACAGGTCACGTTGCGACATTTGGCATATCTCTCTCTCAGAGAATCCAATTGAGGTCAGACCTGTCAGGATGGAAAGATAACAGGTCAGGATATCTCAGGAAACTTTTTCAGACCCTGTGGATCAAAAATTTCGGAGTTACACCAGAAACAATCAGGTACATATTTCTGTCAAAACAGAATTATTTTTTGGTACCTTCATTCATGGCTTCCGGAATTTAGGGCTTTGGAGAAAGTTGGAATTTTTGTAATCGGAGACCACGGCTGGATATTACTCATCAAAATAGAAATTTAGAGACCAAGATCAGAATTTTTGGTTGGGCAGAAGGCCGGGCTTGATTAGACCCTAGTTCGGGACTTTGATCAGAAAAGTGGAAAATTAGGGCTTCTGTAAAAATGGGAATTTTTGAAATCTGTGACCACGGCTGGAAGCTCCTCAGAAAAATAGAAGCTTAGAGCTTTGGATCAAACATTTTGATGGGTCAAAAGAGTGGGCTTCATCAAACCCCAGTTCAGGGTCACGTCCAGTGAATCTAGAAGTTTCAAAGGCAAAATTGAGGAGTGAAACTTTGCAGTTTTCAAATTCTGAATATACCAACTTGATCAGCTCATCAAGGCACATATTTCTATCCTATAAGAAGTTTGAAATTCAAAGTTTGAATTTTTGGGGTTTCTCTGACAAACCCATATCCAGCTCAAGGTCCAGTTCTTGCAAATCAAGTGGATTGGGTTAATCACTTGCATAACTGAAGAAGTTCCGGTTTCAGAGGGAGATGAGGCTAAGGCCTTACATAAGAAGATTACAAGTGATCTCGACAGGTATGACTCATCGAGGTATGTTTTGAGATTTGTTCATAATTAAGTTTATGGTATGCTTGTCTAGATATTATCACGGTTAGTACAATCTTGATTTTAGACTTGTCATATCACCTTAATAAAATTATGAATGCATGATAGAAGTCATTCATTTATTAGGAGTATGAAACTTATGTTTGTACTAACACATTGTGATGTTGTATGAGTTTTATGTTGTCTACTAACATGAAAGGTACACCAAGAAGACAAATCATGTTCTAGTTCAAGAACATATGATCATGAGGACAAAGATTCATCCATTTCCATGGATCTCATAGAAGATCCATTCTCGAGGTATGTATAACTTAGTTTTATAATGGTTAACTTATGAGACATGCAGGTTACTAGCACAAGTCACTAAAGAGAACCAGAAGACATTATGCGGGTATGTTAGACATAAATAGCTAGCATGCTAATCCAGGTATGTTTTTCCTATATCAAGCTAAAATCCTACCTTGTGTTAGGATCTTATACTGTTGTTGATAATAATTATTCATGAAGTCATAGGTTTGAATAATCATGGTTGGATGTATATTATTATAATTGATGATATGACTAACCAGAAGAATCATGAAAGTATAGGCTTGAATAATCACAGGTTTTATGCATTTTATATCTTATCTTGATTGATGATTCAACTAACCTGAAGAGTCATAGGCTTGAGTAATTACAGGTTTAGACATGTTATGTTTCTTATGATTTGACTAACCATAAGAATCCTTGAATGCTCATGCTTATTATTTCTGTTTGAAATGATCATGACTATACATGCTTGAGATTATTGTGTTTTAATAGTATACTAATGAATGTATGATTTTATATGAGATCACAAGGATAACACATTCATGATACTAATAAGCATGCATAGGGACCAAGGATGAATATGAGTTCAAGAACAGGTAATTCAGGAAGCAAAGATCAAGAGGGAGCACACTCCAGTTGCTCCTGCCAGAAAGCAAAGGAGCACACTCTAGTTGTTCCTGCAAGAAAGCAAAGGAGCACACTTTAGTAGTTTCTGCAAGGATGCAGATATTCAGAGGGAGTTGATCATCTCTCTACATTTCACAACAGAAAGGTGTAGAAGAAGCTACCTTAGATTAGGACTCCAGCAGCTCCTGCAAGGAAGCAAAGACTCAGAGGGAGTCCACCCAACGAACAAACAAAGATAAGTATTTGAATTGTCATTTCTTAAATAATACTGTTCAATAATGTATATACTGATGTTCCTAGAATTAGGTTGTGTATTATGCATATTAGAATAATTGCATTGATGAACAGTATACTACTAATATGCATGGGTAAGTAGCCTATGGCACTGTACAACATTCCATTGCTACTTATCTAGAATGAAACCTCTTTGCTGACATGTTGGGAGTTGTGCACACTCTTAACAATGTTCTGGTAGAGATTGGAAGGCATCTAGAAAGTTACGGGATATGGATAAATGTTGTATTGAAGCATTGGCTAAGATAATTGCATGACTGTATGGCATATTTCTTTATGTGTAAGAATTTGTTCTGAAAACTATAAGATGTTTTCTAATCATGCAATTTAACTTGTTGTGTAGGAAAGATCATATGCCATCTCCTACAAAAGGACTACAACATTTGTTCCAGCAAGAAAGATATATATTGAAGATATTGAAGTTCCCAGGATCTGGGATGAAGAAATGGAATGCCATGATCCGTAGATCATGAAGAAGATGTTTGGGATGCAGTCCCAAGACCTGACAGGGAGTCATATGTATGCAGATTGAAGAAAGCCTTGTATGGCTTGAAGCAAGCTCCCAGAACTTGGTATGGTGAAGATAGATTGATTGCCGACACGCAGCGGAAGCTTACTACCGAGTTCGAGATGAAGAACTTGGGGATGATGCACTATTTGTTTTTGGCATGGAGGTGTGGCAAAGTGCAGATAGAATCTTCCTTGGACAAGGGAAGTATGCAGTAGAGATCCCAAAGAGGTTTGGGATGATGGATTGCAAGGCCATGGCCACACCTATGGCATCGAATCTGAAGCTTCTATGTGATGCTTCATCTGAGTCAGTTGATGTCTCTATGTATCGTCAGATGATTGGGTCCTTGATGTACCTGACGAACACGAGACCAGACATTTGCTTTGCTGTGAACACATTGAGCCAGTTCCTGACGGATCCGAGAAGTGTTCACCTGGTTACTGTAAAGCATGTTCTGAGGTACCTGAAGGGTACAGTGGATTATGGGCTCAGGTATGAGGCGAATCAAAAGTTTAACCTGGAAGGTTATGTTGATTTAGATTGGGCTGGCAGTGCTGCAGACAGGAAGAGCACATCTGGGTGCTGCTTCAGTATGGGATCAGGTGTGATCTCTTGGTTTAGCAGGAAGCAGTCCTGCGTAGCACTGAGTACAGCTGAGGCAGAGTATGTTGTAGCCTGTTCAGCTAGTTGTGAGGCAGTATGGCTACGGAAGCTACTGTCTGAGTTATTTGATCTCCCGTTGGAGGCTACTGGTATCTTCTATGATAACCAGAGTTGTGTGAAGCTGTACGAGAACCCAGTGTTTCATGACAGGTCGAAACACATAGAGATCAAATATCACTATATCAGGGATATGGTGCAGAGAGGAGCTGTGAAGCTCCTGTATGTTGCGACGGACAAGCAGATTGCAGATGTGCTGATGAAGCCACTAGCCAGGGTGAAGTTCGAGTACTTCAGAGAGAGGCTTGGCGTGCTTCAGATCAAGGATACTTCGAGGAAGAAGTGATGGACACATTTGCTGAAGCCATTCCAAGCATGTTGGAAGGAGGATCCTTCACATGGCTGTGGATGTAAGCGCTGGATGATGAGCATCAGGATGATGTTCTGGTTTCTGCTTGGATATGATCAGTTGGATCATTTTATGTATGTATGTATGCATCATGTTGGATGCTTGGACCATGTATCTGTATATGTATCAGGTGGATACATTGTATGATCAGGTGGATCATGTATGGTGATATGTATCATGTATATGTATTTGTATCAGGTGGATACATTGATGATCAGGAGGATCATGTATGATGATATGTATCAGGTAGATACTTGGTATGCATCAGGTAGATGCATTGATGATCAGGAGGATCATGTATGATGATATGTATCATGTATTTGTATCAGGTGGATACATTGATGATCAGGAGGATCATGTATGATACTTGGTATGCATCAGGTAGATGCATTGATGATCAGGAGGATCATGTATGATGATATGTATCATGTATTTGTATCAGGTGGATACATTGATGATCAGGAGGATCATGTATGATACTTGGTATGCATCAGGTAGATGCATTGATGATCAGGTGGATCATGCAGCAGGATGTTGCAGTGATGATCAGGATGATCATAGATGACGAGCTTCAGGATGTTGCTCCAGATGACATGCAGCAGGACGTTGCAGTGATGATGATCAGGATGATCATGGATACATCAGGATGATGTATGGTGAGTATCAGGTTGATACTCTATGGCCGTGGATCAGGTTGTGCAGATGAGCATGTAATTCGTTGCCCTGGGAGATTTGCAGATGGTCTTTCGAGGTTTTGCCTATGGCATGTAATTCGGTGCCCTGGGACATCTGGCAAATGCTCTTTCGAGGTTTTGCTCTGGGAGGACATGTAATTCGTTGCCCTGGGAGATTTGCAGATAGTCTTTCGAGGTTTTGCCTGTGGCATATAATAGCGCCCTGGGATATCTGGCAGATGCTCTTGCGAGGTTTTGTCCTATGGCATGTAATTCGTTTCCCTGGGAGATCCGATAGGTTGGGCTGTGTGCCCGTAATCAGTCCTGGGATGCTCTTGCGAGGTTTTGCCATGACCACATGTAATTCGTTGCCCTGGGAGATTTCAGGTCGGAGTTGTGTACCCGTAACATCCTGAGATGCTCTTGCGAGGTTTTGTGGTGGACCACATGTAATTTGTGCCCTGGGAGATTTCAGGTCGGAGTTGTGTACGCGTAACATCCTGAGATGCTCTTGCGAGGTTTTGTGGTGGGGTCACATGTAATAGCGCCCTGGGAGATCCTACAGGTCGGAGTTGTGTACCCGTAACATCCTGGGATGCTCTTTCGAGGTTTTGTGATGCACGTAATAAGTCCTGAGGATTCCACAGTATGGCCAGTGATGACGAAGACCTGCAGGTGGTGGGCCTACATCCAGTATGAAAAAGGACTGGCTCTGTAGAACTTCCTATGACGAGTAGATTCAGAGATTGATTGAGATAGCAGCAGCAGTGACGATGATGATGACTCGATGACGATTATCCAGTGACGATGATCCAGAGAAGATGACTTGTGCTAGAAGAACTGTGCTGAGAAATACCTTCCTAGTTAAGAGGGAGTGTTGATGTATATGTAACTTCGGAATGTATTTCACATATATGTATATTGTATTCCTATAGAGATGGTATTATTCCTCTATAAGGAAGTGTCGTCATTTATATTGTAAGTGTCGTAACTTATACTTGATGGGTTATTAGACCACCTTGTTTGGGGTCGGCCCTGTATAAGTCATGTGGGTCAAAGGGTTATTAGACCACCCTATTGGGGGTCGGCCATGTGGGTCAAAGGGTTATTAGACCACCCTATTGGGGGTCGGCCCACTAACCATTATGTTATGTGGTTAAGTTCGAGCCGACATGAGTTAGGTAAAAAGGCAAGTCAAGTCAAGTATAAATAGAGTGCGGGAGGCACTCTATTTACTCACTCACTTCACACACATGCTCTCAAGGAGGAGAGGCGCACTTATGGAGGAGGAGGATTGCTGCTAGGTTATGGCTATCTCTATTGGTTGGTTGTATCATTTCTCTATCTATCTCTGAGGAAGTTATTGGGGTTTTTCACCTTTATGGTTTTCCCCAAGTAAATCTTTGTGTCTCTTGTGTGTGCTTGCATTATTGTCTCCATGATTGATATGCTGTAGATATGCTGTACATGTTGTTCTCTCAGTTAAGATCCTAGATCAGATTGAAGTAAATTCAAAAAATTCAACACATTCTACGTAATAACGACTTTCTATAGTTTGCGCGTGCGTCCGAAAATAAGAAAAGCTTACATCCCCCGTTTTTTAAAATCACAGCTTCTAGAAGGATTACATGATTTCTTAAAAAACATGAGTTTTTAGAAAATGTCATTTGTTTCATAAATGGAATCAAGAAAGTATGAACAAACTATGTCATAACTACTTCGTATCGTTTGCGCATGCGCAAACTATGCACATTCTACGTAATAACGACTTTCTATAGTTTGCGCATGCGTCCGGAAATAAGAAAAGCTTACTTTCCCCTTTTTTTTTAAATTCATAGCTTCTAGAAGGTTTACATGATTTCTTAAAAAACACTAGTTTTTAGAAAACGTAATTTATTTCATCAATGGAATCAACAAAGTATACACATTCTACGTCATAACGACTTTCTATAGTTTGCGCATGCGTCCGGAAATAAGAAAAGCTTACTTGCCCCCGTTTTTTAAAATCACAGCTTCTAGAAGGATTACATGATTTCTTAAAAAACATGAGTTTTTAGAAAATGTGACTTATTTCATAAATGGAATCAACAAAGTATGCACATTCTAAGTCATAACGACTTTCTATAGTTTGCGCATGCGTCCGGAAATAAGAAAAGCTTACTTCACCCCGTTTTTTAAAATCACAACTTCTAGAAGGTTTACATGATTTCTTAAAAAACACGAGTTTTTAGAAAATGTGATGTATTTCATAAATGGAATCAACAAAGTAGGCACATTCTATGTCATAACGACTTTGTATGGTTTGCGCATGCGGAAACTATGCACATTCTACATAATAACGACTTTCTATAGTTTGTGCATGAGTCCGGAAATAAGAAAAGCTTACTTCTGCTAGTTTTTTGAAATCGCAGCTTCAAGAAGGTTTACATGATTTCTTAAAAAAGATGAGTTTTTAGAAAATGTGATTTATTTCATAAATGGAATCAACAAAGTACGCACATTCTATGTTATAACGACTTTCTATAGATTGCGCATACAAAAACTATGCACATTCTACGTAATAACGACTTTGTATAGTTTGCGCATGCGTCCGTAAATAAGAAAAGCTTACTTCACCCCATTTTTTAAAATCACAACTTCTAGAAGGTTTACATCATTTCTTAAAAAACACAAGTTTTTAGAAAATGTCATTTATTTAATAAATGGAATCAACAAAGTATGCATATTCTACGTAATAACGACTTTCTATAGTTTGCGCATTCGTCCGGAAATAAGAAAAGCTTACTTCCCCCCGTTTTCTAAAATCACAGCTTCTAGAAGGTTTACATGATTTCTCAAAAAATGTGAGTTTTTAGAAAATGTGATTTATTTCATAAATGGAATCAACAAAGGATGCACATTCTACTTAATAACTACTTTCTAACGTTTGCGCATGCGTCCGGAAATAAGAAAATCTTGGTTCCTCCAGTTTTTTAAAATCAGAGCTTCGAGAAGGTTTACATGATTTCTTAAAAAACACGAGTTTTTAGAAAATGTGATTAAATTCATAAATGGAATCAACAAAGTATGCACATTCTACGTAATAACGACTTTCAATAGTATGCACATAAGTAATAAAGACTTTCTTTAGTTTGCGAATGCGTCCGGAAGTAAGAAAAGCTTACTTCCCCTCATTTTTTAAAATCACAGCTTCTAGAAGGTTTACATGATTTCTTAAAAAACACGAGTTTTTAGAAAATGTCATTTATTTCATAAACGGAATCAACAAAGTATGAACATTCTATGTCATAATGACTTTGTATAGTTTTCGCATGCGCAAACTATGCACATTCTACGTAATAACGACTTTCTATAGTTTGCGCATGCGTCCGGAAATAAGAAAAGCTTACTTCGCCCCTTTATTTAAATTCATAGCTTCTAGAAGGTTTACATGATTTCTTAAAAAACACGAGTTTTTAGAAAATGTGATTTATTTCATAAATGGAATCAACAAAGTATGCACATTTTACGTCATAACGACTTTATATAGTTTGCGCATGCATTTGGAAATAAGAAAAGCTTACTTCCCCCCTTTTTTTAAATTCACAGCTTCTAGAAGGTTTACATGATTTCTTAAAAAACACGACCTTTTAGAAAATGTGATTTATTTCATAAATGGAATCAACAAAGTATGCACATTCTACGTCATAACGACTAGCTATAGTTTGCGCATGCGTCCGGAAATAAGAAAAGCTTACTCCCCCCCGTTTTTTAAAATCACAGCTTCTAGAAGGTTTACATGATTACTTAAAAAATACGAGTTTTTAGAAAATGTGATTTATTTCATCAATCGAATCAACAAACTATGCTCATTCTACGTAATAACGACTTTCTATAGTTTGCGCATGCATCCGGAAATAAGAAAAGCTTACTTCCCTCCTTTTTTTAAATTCACAGCTTCTAGAAGGTTTACATGATTTCTTAAAAAACTCGATTTTTTAGAAAATGTGATTTATTTCATAAATGGAATCAACAAAGTATGCACATTCTACGTCATAACGACTTTCTATAGTTTGCGCATGCATCCGGAAATAAGGAAAGCTTTCTTCCACCAGATTTCTAAACTCACAGCTTCTAGAAGGATTACATGATTTCTTTAAAAACAAAGTTTTTAGAAAATGTGATTTATTTTATAAACGAAATCAACAAAGTACATACATTCTACGTCATAACGACTTTCTATAGTTTGCACATGCGTCCGGAAATAAGAAAATCTTGGTTCCGCCAGTTTTTTAAAATCACAGCTTCGAGAAGGTTTACATCATTTTTTAAAAAACACGAGCTTTTAGAAAATGTGATTTATTTCATAAATGGAATCAACAAAGTATGCACATTCTACGTCATAACGACTTTCTATAGTTTGCGCATGCGTCCGGAAATAAGAAAAGCTTACTCCCCCCCGTTTTTTAAAATCACAGCTTCTAGAAGGTTTACATGATTTCTTAAAAAATACGAGTTTTTAGAAAATGTGATTTATTTCATAAATGGAATCAACAAAGTATGCACATTCTACATCATAACGAATTTCTATAGTTTGCGCATGCATCCGGAAATAAGGAAATCTTTCTTCCGCCCATTTTTTAAATTCACAACTTCTAGAAGGTTTACATGATTTCTTAAAAAACACGAGTTTTAAGAAGATGTGATTAAATTCATTAATGGAATCAACAAAGTATGCACATTCTACGTAATAACGACTTTCAATAGTTTGCGCATACATCCGGAAATAAGAAAAGCTTACTTCCACCATTTTTTTAAAATCACAGCTTCTAGAAGGTTTAAATGATTTCTTAAAAAACACGAGTTTTTAGAAAATGTGATTTATTTCATAAATGGAATCAACAAAGTATGAACACTCTATGTCATAACGACTTTGTATAGTTTTCGCATGCGCAAACTATGCACATTCTACGTAATAACGACTTTCTATAGTTTGCGCATGCGTCCGGAAATAAGAAAAGCTTACTTCGCCCCTTTATTTAAATTCATAGCTTCTAGAAGGTTTACATGATTTCTTAAAAAACACGAGTTTTTAGAAAATGTGATTTATTTCATAAATGGAATCAACAAAGCATGCACATTCTACGTTATAACGCCTAGCTATAGTTTGCGCATGCGTCTGGAAATAAGAAAAGCTTACTTCCCCACGTTTTTAAAAATCATAGCTTCGTGAAGGTTTACATGATTTCTTAAAAAACACGAGTTTTTAGAAAATGTGATTTATTTCATCAATGGAATCAACATACTATGCACATTCTACGTAATAACGACTTTCTATAGTTTGTGCATGGGACCGGAAATAAGAAAAGCTTACTTCCCCCCGTTTTTTTAAATCATAGCTTCTAGAAGGTTTGCATGATTTCTTAAAAAACACGAGTTTTTAGAAAATGTGATTTATTTCTTAAACGGAATAAATAAAGTATGAACATTCTATGTCATAACGACTCTGTATAGTTTGTGCATGGGACCGGAAATAAGAAAAGCTTACTTCCCCCCGTTTTTTTAAATTCACAGCTTCTAGAAGTTTACATGATTTCTTAAAAAACACGAGATTTTAGAAAATGTGATTTATTTCATAAATGGAATCAACAAAGTATTCACATTCTACGTCACAACAATTTTCTATAGTTTGCGCATGCGTCCGGAAATAAGAAAACCTTACTTCGCCCGTTTTTTAAAATCACAGCTTCTAGAAGGTTTACATGATTTCTTAAAAAACACGAGTTTTTAGAAAATTTCATTTATTTAATAAATGCAATCAACAAAGTATGCACATTCTACGTAATAATGACTTTCTATAGTTTGTGCATGCATCCGGAAATAAGAAAAGCGTACTTCCGCCAGTTTTTTAAAATCACAGCTTCTAGAAGGTTTACATGGTTTCTTAAAAAACACGAGTTTTTAGAAAATGTCATTTATTTCATATTTGGAATGAACAAAGTATGCACATTCTATCTCATAACGACTTTCTGCAGTTTGCACATGCGCAAACTATGCATATTCTACGTAATAACGACTTTCTATAGTTTGCGCATGCGTCCGTAAATAAGAAAAGCTTACTTTCGCCAGTTTTTTAAAATCACAACTTCTAGAAAGTTTACATGATTTCTTTAAAAACATTAGTTTTTAGAAAATGTGATTTATTTCATAAATGGAATCAACAAAGTATGCACATTCTACGTCATAACGACTTTCTATAGTTTTCGCATGCGTCCGGAAATAAGAAAAACTTACTTCCCCCCGTTTTTTTAAATCATAGCTTCTAGAAGGTTTACATGATTTCTTAAAAAACACAAATTTTTAGAAAATGTGATTTATTTCATAAATGGAATAACCAAAGTATGAACATTCTATGTCATAATGACTTTGTATAGTTTGCACATGCGCAACCTATGCACATTCTACGTAATAACGACTTTCTCTAGTTTGTGCATGCTTCCGGAAATATGAAAAGCTTACTAACCCCCTTTTTTTAAATTCATAGCTTCGAGAAGGTTTACATGATTTCTTAAAAAAAATGAGTTTTTAGAAAATGTGATTTATTTCATAAATGGAATCATCAAAGTATGCACATTCTATGTCATAACGACTTTCTATAGATTGCGCATATGCAAACTATGCACATTCTACGTAATAACGACTTTCTATAGTTTGCGCATGCGTCCGTAAATAAGAAAAGCTTACTTCACCCCATTTTTTAAAATTACAACTTCTAGAAGGTTTACATGATTTCTTAAAAAAAATGAGTTTTTAGAAAATGTCATTTATTTAATAAATGGAATCAACAAAGTATGCACATTCTACGTAATAACGACTTTCTATAGTTTAGCATGCGTCCGAAAATAAGAAAAGCTTACTTCCCCCCGTTTTCTAAAATCACAGCTTCTAGAAGGATTACATGATTTCTTAAAAAACACAAGTTTTTAGAAAATGTGATTTATTTTATAAATGGAATCAACAAAGTATGCACATTCTACATCATAACGACTTTCTTTAGTTTGCGCATGTGTCCGGAAATAAGAAAAGCTTACTTCCCCCCGTTTTTTAAAATCACAGCTTCTAGAAGGTTTACATGATTTCTAAAAAAACGCGAGTTTTTAGAAAATGTGATTTATTTCAAAAACGGAATCAACAAAGTATCCACATTCTACTTAATAATGACTTTCTAAAGTTTGCGCATGCGTCCGTAAATAAGAAATTCTTGCTTCTGCCACTTTTTTAAAGTCACAGCTTCGAGAAGTTTTATATGATTTCTTAAAAAACACAAGTTTTTAGAAAATGTGATTTATTTCAAAAATGGAATGAACAATATATACACATTCTACGTCATAACGACTTTCTATGGTTTGCGCATGCATCCGGAAATAAGAAAAGCTTACTTACCACCTTTTTTTAAAATCACAACTTCTAGACGGTTTACATGATTTCTTAAAAAACACGAGTTTTTAGAAAATATGATTTATTTAGTAAATGGTATCAACAAAGTATGCACATTCTGCGTCATAAGGACTTTCTATAGTTTGCGCATGCGTGCGGGAAGAAGAAAAGCTTACTTCCTCCCGTTTTTTAAAATAAGAGCTTCTAGAAGTTTTACATGATTTCTTAAAAGACACGTGTTTGTAGAAAATGTGATTTAATTCATAAATGGAATCAACAAAGTATGCACATTCTACGTAATAACGACTTTCTAAAGTTTGCGGATGCATCCCGAAATAAGAAAATCTTGCTTCCGCCAGTTTTTTAAAATCACAGCTTCGAGAAGGTTTACATGATTTCTTAAAAAACACGAGTTTTTAAAAAATGTGATTTATTTCATAAATGGAATCAACAAAGTATGCACATTCTACATCATAACTACTTTCTAAAGTTTGCGCATGCGTCCGGAAATAATAAAATCTTGCTTCCGCCAGTTTTTTAAAATCACAACTTCGAGAAGGTTTACATGATTTCTTAAACAACGGGAGTTTTTAAAAAATTTCATTTAGTTCATAAATGGAATCAACAAAGTATGCACATTCTACGTCATAACGACTTTCTATAGTTTGCGCATGCATCCGAAAATAAGAAAAGCTTACTTCCCTCCTTTTTTTAAATTCACGGCTTCTAGAAGGTTTACATGATTTCTTAAAAAACAAGAGTTTTTAGAAAATGTGATTTATTTCATCAATGGAATCAACAAAGTATGCACATTCTACGTCATAACGAATTTTTATAGTTTGCACTTGCGCAACCTATGCACATTCTACGTAATAACGACTTTCTATAGTTTGCGCATGCGTCCGGAAATAAGAAAAGCTTACTTTCCCCCTTTTTTTAAATTCACATCTTCTAGAAGGTTTATATGATTTCTTAAAAAACACGAGTTTTTAGAAAATGTGATTAAATTCATAAATGGAATCAACAAAGTATGCACATTCTATGTCATAATGACTTTCTATAGTTTCCGCATACGTCCGGAAATAAGAAAAGCTTACACCCCCCCGTTTTTTAAAATCACAGCTTCTAGAAGGTTTACATGATTTCTTAAAAAACATGAGTTTTTAGAAAATGTCAATTATTTAATAAATGGAATCAACAAACTATGCTCATTCTACAGAATAAAAACTTTCTATAGTTTGCGCATGCATCCGGAAATAAGAAAAGCTTACTTCCCTCCTTTTCTTAAATTCACAGCTTCTAGAAGGTTTACATGATTTCTTAAAAAACACGAGTTTTTAGAAAATGTGATTTATTTCATAAATGGAATCAACAAAGTATGCACATTGTACATCATAACTACTTTCTATAGTTTGCGCATGCATCCGGAAATAAAGAAAGCTTTCTTCTGCCCCTTTTTTAAAATCACAGCTTCTAGAAGGTTTACATGATTTCTTAAAAAACATGAGTTTTTAGAAAATGTGATTAAATTCATAAATGGAATCAACAAAGTATGCACATTCTACGTAATAACGAATTTCAATAGTTTGCACATACGTCCGGAAAAAAGAAAAGCTTACTTCCGCCATTTTTTTAAAACACAGCTTCTAGAAGGTTTACATGATTTCTTAAAAACCCCGAGTATTGAGAAAATGTGATTTATTTCATAAATGGAATCAACAAAGTATGGAAATTCTAAGTCATAACGACTTTCTATAGTTTGCGCATGCGTTCGGAAATAAGAAAAGCTTACTTCCCCCCGTTTTTTAAAGTCACAGCTTCTAGAAGGTTTACATGATTTCTTAAAAAACACGAGTTTTTCGAAAATGTGATTTATTTCATCAATGGAATCAACAAACTATGCACACTCTATGTAATAACGAATTTCTATAGTTTGCGAATGCGTCCGGAAATAAGAAAAACTTACTTCCCCCCGGTTTTTAAAATCACAGCTTCTAGAAGATTTACATGATGTATAGTATGAACATTCTCTGTCATAACAACTTTGTATAGTTTGCGAATGCTTAAGCTATGCACATTCGAGGTAATAACTACTTTCTATAGTTTGCGCATGCATCCGGAAATAAGGAAAGCTTGCTTCCCCCATTTTTTTAAATTCACAGCTTCTAGAAGGTTTACATGATTTCTTAAAAAACACGAGTTTTTAGAAAATGTGATTTATTTCATAAATGGAATAAAAAAAGTATGCACATTCTATGTCATAAGG
The DNA here is from genome assembly GCA_027924585.1 of Larix kaempferi. NCBI lineage: Eukaryota > Viridiplantae > Streptophyta > Pinopsida > Pinales > Pinaceae > Larix > Larix kaempferi. The sequence continues at coordinate 13,993,896 of BSBM01000557.1, read as the reverse complement.
ACTTTTTGTAGTTTGCGCATGCGTCCGGAAATAAGAAAAGCTTACTTCCCCCCTTTTTTTAAATTCAAAGCTTTTAGAAGGTTTACATGATTTCTTAAAAAACACGAGTTTTTAGAAAATGTGATTTATTTCATAAATGGAATCAACAAAGTATGCACATTCTACATCATAACGACTTTCTATAGTTTGCGCATGCGTCCGGAAATAAGAAAACCTTACTTCCCCCTGTTTTCTAAAATCACAGCTTCTAGAAGGTTTACATGATTTCTTAACAAACACGAGTTTTTAGAAAATGTCATTTATTTCATAAATGGAATCAACAAAGTATGCACATTCTATGTCATAATGAATTTCTATAGGTTGCGCATGCGCAAAATATGCACATTCTACGTACTAACGACTTTCTATAGTTTGCGTATGCGTCCAGAAATAAGAAAAGCTTACATCACCCCGTTTTTTAAAATCACAACTTCTAGAAGGTTTACATGATTTCTTAAAAAACACGAGTTTTTAGAAAATGTGATTTATTTCATAAATGGAATCAACAAAGTATGCACATTCTACGTCATAACGACTTTGTATGGTTTGCGCATGCGTCCGGAAATAAAAAAAGCTTACTTCCGGTAGTTTTTTAAAATCACAGCTTCTAGACGGTTTACATGATTTCTTAAAAAACACGAGTTTTTAAAAAATTTGATTTATTTCATAAATTGAATCAACAAAGTATGCACATTCTAAGTCATAACGACTTTCTATAGTTTGCGCATGCGTCCGGAAATAAGAAAAGCTTACTTCCCCCCGTTTTTTAAAATCACGGCTTCTAGAATGTTTACATGATTTCTTAAAAAACATGAGTTTTTAGAAAATGTGATTTATTTCATAAATGGAATCAACAAAGTATGCACATTCTACGTCATAACGACATTCTAAAGTTTGCACATGCGTCCGGAAATAAGAAAAGCTTACTTCCGCCAGTTTTTTAAAATCACAACTTCTAGAAGGTTTACATGATTTCTTAAAAAACACGAGTTTTTAGAAAATGTGATTTATTTAATCAATGGAATCAACAAACTATGCACATTCTACGTAATAACGACTTTCTATAGTTTGCGCATGCGTCCGAAAATAAGAAAAGCTTACTTCCTCCGTTTTTTAAAATCACAGCTTCTAGAAGGATTACATGATTTCTTAAAAAACATGAGTTTTTAGAAAATGTCATTTGTTTCATAAATGGAATCAACAAAGTATCAACAAACTATGTCATAACTACTTTGTATCGTTTGCGCATGCGCAAACTATGCACATTCTACGTAATAACGACTTTCTATAGTTTGCGCATGCGTCCGTAAATAAGAAAAGCTTACTTTCCCCCTTTTTTTAAATTCATAGCTTCTAGAAGGTTTACATGATTTCTTAAAAAACACTAGTTTTTAGAAAATGTAATTTATTTCATCAATGGAATCAACAAAGTATGCACATTCTACGTCAAAACGACTTTCTATAGTTTGCGCATGCGTCCGGAAATAAGAAAAGCTTACTTGCCCCCGTTTTTTAAAATCACAGCTTCTAGAAGGATTACATGATTTCTTAAAAAACATGAGTTTTTAGAAAATGTGACTTATTTCATAAATGGAATCAACAAAGTATGCACATTCTAAGTCATAACGACTTTCTATAGTTTGTGCATGCGTCCGGAAATAAGAAAAGCTTACTTCCCCCCATTTTTAAAAATCACAGCTTCAAGAAGGATTACATGATTTCTTAAAAAACATGAGTTTTACGAATATGTGATTTATTTCATAAATTGAATCAACAAAGTATGCACATTCTATGTCATAACGACTTTCTATAGTTTGCGCATGGGAAAACTAAGCACATTCTAGGTACTAACGACTTTCTATAGTTTGCATATGCGTCCAGAAATAAGAAAAGCTTATTGACCCCGTTTTTTAAAATCACAACTTCTAGAAGGTTTACATGATTTCTTAAAAAACACGAGTTTTTAGAAAATGTGATTTATTTCATAAATGGAATCAACAAAGTAGGCACATTCTACGTCATAACGACTTTCTATAGTTTGCGCATGCGTCCGGAAATAAGAAAAGCTTACTTCCCCCCGTTTTTTAAAATCACAGCTTCTAGAAGTTTTACATGATTTCTTAAAAAACACGAGTTTTTAGAAAATGTGATTTATTTAATCAATGGAATCAACAAACTATGCACATTCTACGTAATAACGACTTTCTATAGTTTGCGCATTCGTCCGAAAATAAGAAAAGCTTACTTCCCCCCGTTTTTTAAAATCAGAGCTTCTAGAAGGTTTACATGATTTCATAAAAAACACGAGTTTTTAGAAAATGTCATTTGTTTCATAAATGGAATCAACAAAGTATGAACAAACTATGTCATAACGACTCTGTATCGTTTGCGCATGCGCAAACTATGCACATTTAACGTAATAACGACTTTCTATAGTTTGTGCATGCGTCGTCCGGAAATAAGAAAAGCTTATATTCCCCCTTTTTTTAAATTAACAGCTTCTAGAAGGTTTACATGATTTCTTAAAAAACACGAGTTTTTAGAAAATATGATTTATTTCATAAATGGAATCAACAAAGTATGCACATTCTACGTCATAACGACTTTCTATAGTTTGCACATGCATCCAGGAATAAGAAAAGCTTACTTCCCCCCGTTTTTTAAAATCACAACTTCTAGAAGGATTACATGATTTCTTAAAAAACATGAGTTTTTAGAAAATGTGATTTATTTCATAAATGGAATCAACAAAGTATGCACATTCTAAGTCATAACGAATTTCTATAGTTTGCGCATGCGTCCGGAAATAAGAAAAGCTTACTTCCCCCGGTTTTTTAAAATCACAGCTTCTAGAAGGATTACATGATTTCTTAAAAAACATGAGTTTTATGAACATGTGATTTATTTCATAAATGGTATCAACAAAGTATGCACATTCTATGTCATAACGACTTTCTATAGTTTTTGCATGCGCAAACTAAGCTCATTCTACGTACTAACGACTTTCTATAGTTTGTGTATGCGTCCAAAAATAAGAAAAGCTTACTTCACCCCGTTTTTTAAAATCACAACTTCTAGAAGGTTTACATGATTTCTTAAAAAACACTAGTTTTTAGAAAATGTAATTTATTTCATCAATGAAATCAACAAAGTATGCACATTCTACGTCATAACGAATTTCTATAGTTTGCGCATGCGTCCGGAAATAAGAAAAGCTTACTTGCCCCCGTTTTTTAAAATCACAGCTTCTAGAAGGATTACATGATTTCTTAAAAAACATGAGTTTTTAGAAAATGTGACTTATTTCATAAATGGAATCAAAAAAGTATGCACATTCTAAGTCATAATGACTTTCTATCGTTTGCACATGTGTCCGGAAATAAGAAAAGCTTACTTCCCCCCGTTTTTTAAAATCACAGCTTCAAGAAGGATTAAATGATTTCTTAAAAAACATGAGTTTTACGAACATGTGATTTATTTCATAAATGGAATCAACAAAGTATGGACATTCTATGTCATAACGACTTTCTATAGTTTGCGCATGGGCAAACTAAGCACATTCTACGTACTAACGATTTCTATAGTTTGCGTATGCGTCAAGAAATAAGAAAAGCTTACTTCGCCCCGTTTTTTAAAATCACAACTTCTTGAAGGTTTACATGATTTCTTAAAATACACGAGTTTTTAGAAAATGTGATTTATTTCATAAATGGAATCAACAAAGTATGCACATTCTATGTCATAACGACTTTGTATGGTTTGTGCATGCGGAAACTATGCACGTTCTACGTAATAATGACTTTCTGTAGTTTGCGCATGAGTTGGGAAATGAGAAAAGCTTACTTCCCCCCGTTTTTTAAAGTCGCAGCGTCTAGAAGGTTTACATGATTTCTTAAAAAACATGAGTTTTTAGAAAATGTGATTTATTTCATCAATGGAATCAACAAAGTATGCACATTCTACGTAATAACTACTTTCTATAGTTTGTGAATGCGTCCGGAAATAAGAAAAGCTTACTTCCACGCGGTTTTTAAAATCACAGCTTCTAGAAGATTTACATGATTTCATAAAAAACACAAGTTTTTAGAAAATTTCATTTATTTCATAAATGGAATCAAAAAAGTATGAACATTCTATGTCATAACGACTTTGTATAGTTTGCGCATTCGCAAACTATGCACATTCGAGGTAATAACGACTTTGTATCGTTTGCGTATGCGTCCGGAAATAAGAAAAGCTTACTTCCCCCCTTTTTTTAAATTCATAGCTTCTAGAAGGTTTACATGATTTCTTAAAAAACACGAGTTTTTAGAAAATGTGATTTATTTCATAAATGGAATCAACAAAGTATGCACATTCTATGTCATAAGGACTTTCTATAGTTTGCGCATGCGTCTGGAAATAAGAAAAGCTTACTTCCCCCCGTTTTTTAAAATCACAGCTTCTAGAAGTTTTACATGATTTCTTAAAAAACACGAGTTTTTAGAAAATTTGATTTATTTCATAAATGGAATCAACAAACTATGCATATTCTAAGTCATAACGACTTTCTATAGTTTGCGCATGCGTCCGGAAATAAGAAAAGGTTACTTCCGCCCGTTTTTTAAAATCACAGCTTCTAGAAGGTTTACATGATTTCTCAAAAAACATGAGTTTTTAGAAAATGTGATTTATTTCATCAATGTAATAAACAAACTATGCGCATTCTACGTAATAACGACTTTCTATAGTTTGTGAATGCTTCCGGAAAAAAGAAAAGCTTACTTCCCCCCGGTTTTTAAAATCACAGCTTCTAGAAGGTTTACATGATTTCTCAAAAAAACATGAGTTTTTATAAAATGTGATTTATTTCATCAATGTAATCAAGAAACTATGCGCATTCTACGTAATAACGACTTTCTATAGTTTGCGCATGCATCCAGAAATAAGAAAAGTTTACTTCCCCCCTTTTTTTAAATTGACAACTTCTAGAAGGTTTACATGATTTCTTAAAAAACACAAGTTTTTAGAAAATTTGATTTATTACATAAATGGAATCAACAAAGTATGCACATTCTACGTCATAACAACTTTCTATAGTTTTCGCATGCGTCCGGAAATAAGAAAAGCTTACTTCCCCCCGTTTTTTAAAATCACAGCTTCTAGAAGGATTACATGATTTCTTAAAAAACATGAGTTTTTAGAAAATGTGACTTATTTCATAAATGGAATCAACAAAGTATGCACATTCTAAGTCATAACGACTTTCTATAGTTTGCGCATGCATCCGGAAATAAGAAAAGCTTACTTCCCCCCGTTTTTTAAAATCACAGCTTCTAGAAGGATTACATGATTTCTTAAAAAACATGAGTTTTACGAACATGTGATTTATTTCATAAATGGAATCAACAAAGTATGCACATTCTATGTCATAGCGACTTTGTATGGTTTGCGCATGCGGTAACTATGCACATTCTACGTAATAACGACTTTCTATAGTTTGCACATGAGTCCGGAAATAAGAAAAGCTTACTTCCGCCAGTTTTTTAAAATCACAGTTCCTAGAAGGTTTACATGATTTCTTAAAAAACATGAGTTTTTAGAAAATGTGATTTATTTAATAAATGGAATCAACAAAGTATGCATATTCTAAGTCATCACGACTTTCTAAAGTTTGCGCATGTGTCCGGAAATAAGAAAAGCTTACTTCCGCTAGTTTTTTAAAATCACAGCTTCTAGAAGGTTTACATGATTTCTTAAAAACCACGAGTATTTAGAAAATGTGATTTATTTCATAAATGGAATCAATAAAGTATGCACATTCTAAGTCATAACGACTTTCTATAGTTTGCGCATGCATCCAGAAATAAGAAAAGCTTACTTCCCCCCTTTTTTTAAAGTCACAGCTTCTAGAAGGTTTACGTGATTTCTTAAAAAAGACGACTTTTTAGAAAATGTGATTTATTTCATCAATGGAATCAACAAACTATGCACATTCTACGTAATAACGACTTTCTATAGTTTGCGCATGCGTTTGGAAATAAGAAAAGCTTACTTCCCCCCTTTTTTTAAATTCACAGCTTCTAGAAGGTTTACATGATTTCTTAAAAAACACGAGTTTTTAGAAAATGTGATTTATTTCATAAATGGAATAAAAAAAGTATGAACTTTCTACGTCATAAAGACTTTCTATAGTTTGTGCATGCGTCCGGAAATAAGAAAAGCTTACTTCCCCCCGTTTTTTAAAATCACAGCTTCTAGAAGGATTACATGATTTCTTAAAAAACATGAGTTTTTAGAAAATGTGACTTATTTCATAAATGGAATCAACAAAGTATGCACATTCTAAGTCATAACGAATTTCTATAGTTTGCGCATGCATCCGAAAATAAGAAAAGGTTACTTCGCCCAGTTTTTTAAAATCACAGCTTCTAGAAGGATTACATGATTTCTTAAAAAACATGAGTTTTACGAACATGTGATTTATTTCATAAATGGAATCAACAAAGTATGCACATTCTATGTCATAGCGACTTTGTATGGTTTGCGCATGCAGTAACTATGCACATTCTACGTAATAACGACTTTCTATAGTTTGCACATGAGTCCGGAAATAAGAAAAGGTTACTTCCGCCAGTTTTTTAAAATCACAGTTTCTAGAAGGTTTACATGATTTCTTAAAAAACATGAGTTTTTAGAAAATGTGATTTAATTAATAAATGGAATCAACAAAGTATGCACATTCTACGTCATCACGACTTTCTAAAGTTTGCGCATGTGTCCAGAAATAAGAAAAGCTTACTTCCGCTAGTTTTTTAAAATCACAGCTTCTAGAAGGTTTACATGATTTCTTAAAAACCACGAGTATTTAGAAAATGTGATTTATTTCATAAATGGAATCAATAAAGTATGCACATTCTAAGTCATAACGACTTTCTATAGTTTGCACATGCATCCAGAAATAAGAAAAGCTTACTTCGCCCCTTTTTTTAAAGTCACAGCTTCTAGAAGGTTTACATGATTTCTTAAAAAAGACGAGTTTTTAGAAAATGTGATTTATTTCATCAATGGAATCAACAAACTATGCACATTCTACGTAATAACGACTTTCTATAGTTTGCGCATGCGTCTGGAAATAAGAAAAGCTTACTTCCCCCCTTTTTTTAAATTCACAGCTTCTAGAAGGTTTACATTATTTCTTAAAAAACACGAGTTTTTAGAAAATGTGATTTATTTCATAAATGGAATAAAAAAATTATGAACTTTCTACGTCATAAAGACTTTCTATAGTTTGTGCATGCGACCGGAAATAAGAAAAGCTTACTTCCCCCCGTTTTTTAAAATCACAGCTTCTAGAAGGTTTACATGATTTCTTAAAAAACACGAGTTTTTAGACAATGTGATTTATTTAATCAATGGAATCAACAAACTATGCACATTTTACGTAATAACGACATTCTATAGTTTGCGCATGCGTCCGAAAAAAAGAAAAGCTTACTTCCCCCCATTTTTTAAAATCAGGGCTTCTAGAAGGTTTACATGATTTCTTAAAAAACACGAGTTTCTAGAAAATATGATTTATTTCATAAATGGAATCAACAAAGTATGCACATTCTACGTCATAACGACTTTCTATAGTTTGCGCATGCGTTCGGAAATAAGAAAAGCTTACATCCCCCCGTTTTTTAAAATCATAGCTTCTAGAAGGATTACATGATTTCTTAAAAAACATGAGTTTTACGAACATGTGATTTATTTCATAAATGGTATCAACAAAGTATGCACATTCTATGTCATAACGACTTTCTATAGTTTGTGCATGCGCAAACTAAGCACATTCTACGTACTAACGACTTTCTATAGTTTGCGAATGCGTCCAGAAATAAGAAAAGCTTACTTCACCCCGTTTTTTAAAATCACAACTTCTAGAAAGTTTACATGATTTCTTAAAAAACACGAGTTTTTAGAAAATGTGATTTATTTGATAAATGGAATCAACAAAGTATGCACATTCTATGTCATAACGATTTTGTATGGTTTGCGCATGCGCAAACTATGCACATTCTAAAAAATAACGACTTTCTATAGTTTGCGCATGTGTCCGGAAATAAGAAAAGCTTACTTCCGCCAGTTTTTTAAAATCACAGCTTCTAGAAGGTTTACATGATTTCTTAAAAAACACGAGTTTTTAGAAAATGTGATTTATTTCATAAATGGAATCAACAAAGTATGCACATTCTACGTCATAACGACTTTCTAAAGTTTGCGCATGCATCCGGAAATAAGAAAAGCTTACTTCCGCCAGTTTCTTAAAAACACAGCTTCTAGAAGGTTTAGATGATTTCTTAAAAACCACGAGTATTTAGAAGATGTGATTTATTTCATAAATGGAATCAACAAAGTATGCACATTCTAAGTCATAACGACTTTCTATAGTGTGCGCATGCGTCCGGAAATAAGAAAAGCTTACTTCCCCCCGTTTTTTAAAGTCACAGCTTCTAGACGGTTTACATGATTTCTTAAAAAACACGAGTTTTTAGAAAATGTGATTTATTTCATTAATGGAATCAACAAACTATGCACATTCTACATAATAACGACTTTCTATAGTTTGCGAATGCGTCCGGAAATAAGAAAAGCTAACTTGCCCCCGGTTTTTAAAATCACAGCTTGTAGAAGATTTACATGATTTCATAAAAAACACGAGTTTTTAGAAAATGTCATTTATTTCATAAATGGAATAAAAAAAGTATGAACATTCTATGTCATAACTACTTTGTATAGTTTGCGCATGCACAAACTATGCACACTCAAGGTAATAACGACTTTCTATAGTTTGCGCATGCGTCCGGAAATAAGAAAAGCTTACTTCCCCCCTTTTTTTAAATTCACAGCTTCTAGAAGGTTTACATGATTTCTTAAAAAACATGAGTTTTTAGAAAATGTGATTTATTTCATAAATGGAATCAACAAAGCATGCACATTCTACGTCATAAGGAATTTCTATAGTTTGCGCATGCGTCCGGAAATAAGAAAAGCTTACTTCCCCCCGTTTTTTAAAATCACAGCTTCTAGAAGTTTTACATGATTTCTTAAAAAAAGTGATTTATTTCATAAAAGGAATCAACAAAGTATGCACATTCTACGTCATAACGAATTTCTATAGTATGCGCATGCGTCCGGAAATAAGAAAAGCTTACTTCCCCCCGTTTTTTAAAATCACAGCTTCTAGAAGGTTTACATGATTTCTTAAAAAACACAAGTTTTTAGAAAATGTGATTTATTTCATAAATGCAATCAACAAACTATGCACATTCTAAGTCATAACGACTTTCTATAGTTTGCGCATGCGTCCGGAAATAAGAAAAGGTTACTTCCCCCTGTTTTTTAAAATCACAGCTTCTAGAAGGTTTACATGATTTCCTAAAAAACACGACTTTTTAGAAAATGTCATTTATTTCATAAATGGAGTCAAAGAAGTGTGAACATTCTATGTCATAATGACTTTCTATAGTTTGTGCATGTGCAAACTAAGCACATTCTATGTACTAACGACTTTCTATGGTTTGCGTATGCGTCCAGAAATAAGAAAAGCTTACTTCACCCCATTTTTTAAAATCACAACTTCTAGAAAATTTACATGATTTCTTGAAAAACACGAGTTTTTAGAAAATGTGATTTATTTCATAAATGGAATCAACAAAGTATGCATATTCTATGTCATAACGACTTTGTATGGTTTGCGCATGCGCAAACTATGCACATTCTACAAAATAACGACTTTCTATAGTTTGCGCATGTGTCCGGAAATAAGAAAAGCTTACTTCCGCCAGTTTTTTAAAATCACAGCTTCTAGAAGGTTTACATGATTTCTTAAAAAACATGAGTTTTTAGAAAATGTGGTTTATTGCATAAATGGAATCAACAAAGTATGCACATTCTAAGTCATAACAACTTTCTATAGTTTGTGCATGCGTCCGGAAATAAGAAAAGCTTACTTCCCACCGTTTTTTAAAGTCACAGCTTCTAGAAGGTTTACATGATTTCTTAAAAAACACGACTTTTTAGAAAGTGTGATTTATTTCATCAATGGAATCGAAAAATTATGCACATTCTACGTCCTAACGACTTTCTAAAGTTTGCGCATGCGTCCGGAAATAAGAAAAGCTTACTTCCGCCAGTTTTTTAAAATCACAGCTTCTAGAAGGTTTACATGATTTCTTAAAAAACATGAGTTTTTAGAAAATGTGATTTATTTCAGCAATGGAATCAACAAAGTATGCACATTCTACGTAATAACGACTTTCTATAGTTTGCGAATGCGTTCGGAAATAAGAAAAGCTTACTTCCCCGGGGTTTTTAAAATCATAGCTTCTAGAAGATTTACATGATTTCATAAAAAACACGAGTTTTTAGAAAATGTCATTTATTTCATAAATGGAATCAAAAAAGTATGAATATCCTATGTCATAACAACTTTGTATAGTTTGCGCATGCGCAAACTATGCACATTCTAGGTAATAACAACTTTCTATAGTTTGCGCATGCATCCGGAAATAAGAAAAGTTTACTTCCCCCCTCTTTTTAAATTCACAGCTTCTAGAAGGTTTTCATGATTTCTTAAAAACACAAGTTTTTAGAAAATGTTATTTATTTCATAAATGGAATCAACAAAGTATGCACATTCTACGTCATAACGACTTTCTATAGTTTGCGCAGCCGTATGGAAATAAGAAAAGCTTACTTGCCCACGTTTTTTAAAATCACAGCTTCTAGAAGGTTTACATGATTTCTTAAAAAACACGAGTTTTTAAAAAATGTGATTTATTTCATAAAAGGAATCAACAAAGTATGGACATTCTACATCATAACGACTTTCTATAGTTTGCGCATGCGTCCGGAAATAAGAAAATCTAACTTCCCCGTATTTGTTAGAATCACAACTTCTAGAAGGTTTACATGATTTCTTAAAAAACACGAGTTTTTAGACAATGTGATTTATTTCATAAAAGGAATCAACAAAGTATGCACATTCTACGTCATAACGACTTTCTATAGTTTGCGCATGCGTCCGGAAATAAGAAAAGCTTACTTCCCCCCGTTTTTTAAAGTCACAGCTTCTAGAAGGTTTACATGATTTCTTAAAAAACATGAGTTTTTAGAAAATGTGATTTATTTCATCAATGGAATCAACAAACTATGCACATTCTACGTCATAACGACTTTCTATAGTTTGCGCATGCGTCCGGAAATAAGAAAAGCTTACTTCCCCCCGTTTTTTAAAATCACAGCTTCTAGAAGGTTTACATGATTTCTTAAAAAACACGAGTTTTTAGAAAATATTATTTATTTCATAAAAGGAATCAACAAAGTATGCACATTCTACGTCATAACGACTTTCTATAGTTTGCGAATGCGTCCGGAAATAAGAAAAGATTACTTCCCCCCGTTTTTTAAAATCACAGCTTCTAGAATGTTTGCATGATTTCTTAAAAAACATGAGTTTTTAGAAAATGTGATTTATTTCATAAAAGGAATCAAGAAATTATGCACATTCTACATCATAACGACTTCCTATAGCTTGCGCATCTGTCCGGAAATAAGAAAAGCTTACTTCCGCCAGTTTTTTAAAATCACAGCTTCTAGAAGGTTTACATGATTTCTTAAAAGACACGAGTTTTTAGAAAATTTGATTTATTTCATAAATGGAATCAACAAAGTATGCACATTCTACGTCATAACGACATTCTAAAGTTTGCGCATGGGTCCGGAAATAAGAAAAGCTTACTTCCTCCAGTTTTTTAAAATCACAGCTTCTAGAAGGTTTTCATGATTTCTTAAAAACCACGAGTATTTAGAAAATGTGATTTATTTCATAAATGGAATCAACAAAGTATGCACATTCTAAGTCATAACCACTTTGTATAGTTTGCGCATGCGTCCGGAAATAAAAAAAGCTTACTTTCCCTCGTTTTTTAAAGTCACAGCTTCTAGAAGTTTTACATGATTTCTTAAAAAACACGAGTTTTTAGAAAATGTGATTTATTTCATCAATGGAATCAACAAAATATGCACATTCTACGTAGTAACGACTTTCTATAGTTTGCAAATGCATCCGGAAATAAGAAAAGCTTACTTCCCCCCGGTTTTTAAAATCACAGCTTCTAGAAGATTTACATGATGATGTCATTTATTTCATAAATGGAAAAAAAAAAGTATGAACATTCTATGTCATAACGACTTTGTATTGTTTGCGCATGCGCAAATTATGCACATTCTAGGTAATAACGACTTTCTATGGTTTGCGCATGCGTCCGGAAATAAGAAAACCTTACTTCCCCCCTTTTTTTAAATTCACAGCTTCTAGAAGGTTTACATGATTTCTTAAAAAACACGAGTTTTTAGAAAATGTTATTTAGTTCATAAATGGAATCATCAAAGTATGCACATTCTACGTCATAACGACTTTCTATAGTTTGCGCATGCGTCCGGAAATAAAAAAAAGCTTACTTCCCCCCATTTTTTAAAATCACAGCTTCTAGAAGGTTTACATGATTTCTTAAAAAAAATGAGCTTTTAGAAAATGTGATTTATTTGATAAAAGGAATCAACAAATTATGCACATTCTACGTCATAACGACTTTCTATAGTTTGCGCATGCGTATGGAAATAAGAAAAGCTTACTTCCCCCCGTTTTTTAAAATCACAGCTTCTACAAGGATTACATGATTTCTTAAAAAACACGAGTTTTTAGAAAAAGTGATTTATTTCATAAATGGAATCAACAACGTATGCGCATTCTAAGTCATAACAATTTTCTATAGTTTGCGCATGCGGTCGGAAATAAGAAAAGCTTTCTTCCCCTCGTTTTTTAAAATCACAACTTCTAGAAGGTTTACATGATTTCTGAAAAAACACGAGTTTTTAGAAAATTGGATTTATTTCCTCAATGGAATCAACAAACTATGCACATTCTACGTAATAACGACATTCTATAGTTTGCGAATGCGTTCGGAAATAAGAAAAGCTTACTTCCCCCCGGTTTTCAAAATCACAACTTCTAGAAGGTTTACATGATTTCATAAAAAACAAGAGTTTTTAGAAAATGTCATTTATTTCATAAATGGAAAAAAAAAAGTATGAACATTCTATGTCATAACGACTTTGTAGAGTTTGCGCATGCGCAAATTATGCACATTCTAGGTAATAATGACTTTCTATAGTTTGCGCATGCGTCCGGAAATAAGAAAAGCTTACTTGCCCCCTTTTTTTAAATTCACGGCTTCTAAAAGGTTTACATGATTTCTTAAAAAACACGAGTTTTTAGAAAATGTTATTTATTTCATAAATGGAATCATCAAAGTATGCACATTCTACGTCATAACGACTTCCTATAATTTGCGCATGCGTCCGCAAAATTAAAAAAAGCTTACTTCCCCCCGTTTTTTAAAATCACAGCTTCTAGAAGGTTTACATGATTTCTTAAAAAAAATGAGTTTTTTTTAAATGTGATTTATTTCATAAAAGGAATCAACAAATTATGCACATTCTACGTCATAACGACTTTCTATAGTTTGCGCATGCGTATGGAAATAAGAAAAGCTTACTTCCCCCCGTTTTTTAAAATCACAGCTTCTAGAAGGCTTACATGATTTCTTAAAAAACACGAGTTTTTAGAAAATGTGATTTATTTCATCAATGGAATCAACAAAGTATTCACATTCTAAGTCATAATGATTTTCTATAGTTTGCAGATGCGTCCGGAAATAAAAAAAGCTTAGTTCCCCTCGTTTTTTAAAATCACAGCCTCTAGAAGGTTTACATGATTTCTTAAAAAACACAAGGTTTTAGAAAATGTGATTTATTTCCTCAATGGAATAAAAAAACTATGCACATTCTACGTAATAACGACTTTTTATAGTTTGCGAATGCGTTCGGAAATAAGAAAAGCTTACTACCCCCCGGTTTTTAAAATCACAACTTCTAGAAGGTTTACATGCTTTGTTAAAAGACAAGAATTTTTAGAAAATGTCATTTATTTCATAAATGGAATCAAAAAAGTATGAACATTCTATTTCATAACGACTTTCTATAGTTTGCACGTGTGCAAACTATGCACATTCTAGGTAATAACAAGTTTCTATAGTTTGCGCATGCGTCCGGAAATAAAAAAAGTTTACTTCCCCCCTTTTTTTAAATTCACAGCTTCTAGAAGGTTTACATGATTTCTTAAAAAACACAAGTTTTTAGAAAATGTTTTTTATTTCATAAATGGAATCAACAAAGTATGCACATTATACATGATAACGAATTTCTATAGTTTGCGCATGCATCCGGAAATAAGAAAAGCTTACTTCCCCCCGTTTTTTAAAATCACAGCCTCTAAAAGGTTTACATGATTTCTTAAAAAACACGAGTTTTTAGAAAATGTCATTTATTTAATAAATGGAATCAACAAAGTATGCACATTCTACGTAATAACGAATTTCTATAGTTTGCGCATGCGTCCGGAAATAAGAAAAGCTAACTTCCCCCCATTTGTTAGAATCACAGCTTCTATAAGGTTTACATGATTTCTTAACAAACACGAGTTTTTAGAAAATGTCATTTATTTCATGAATGGAATCAACAAAGTATGCACATTCTATGTCATAACGACTTTCTATAGTTTGCGCATGCGCAAACTATGCACATTCTACGTACTAACGACTTTCTATAGTTTGCGTATTCGTCCGGAAATAAGAAAAGCTTACTTCACCCCGTTTTTTAAAATCACAACTTCTAGAAGGTTTACATGATTTCTTAAAAAACACGAGTTTTTAGAAAATGTGATTTATTTCATAAATGGAATCAACAAAGTATGCACATTCTATGTCATAACGACTTTGTATGGTTTGCGCATGCGCAAACTATGCACATTCTACGTACTAACGACTTTCTATAGTTTGCGTATTCGTCCATAAATAAGAAAAGCTTACTTCACCCTATTTTTTAAAATCACAACAGTTCTTGAAGGTTTACATGATTTCTTAAAAAACACGAGGTTTTTGAAAATGTGATTTATTTCATAAATGGAATCAACAAAGTATGCACATTCTACGTCATAACAACTTTCTAAAGTTTGCGCATTCATCCGGAAATAAGAAAAGCTTACTTCCCCGTGTTTTCTAAAATCACAGCTTCTAGAAGGTTTACATGATTTCTTAACAACCACGAGTTTTTAGAAAATGTCTTTTATTTCATAAATGGAATCAACAAAGTATGCACATTCTATGTCATAACGACTTTCTATAGTTTTCGCATGCGCAAACTATGAACATTCTACGTAATAACGACTTTCTATAGTTTGCGCATGCGTCCGGAAATAAGAAAAGCTTACTTCACCCCGTTTTTTAAAATCACAACTTCTAGAAGGTTTACATGATTTCTTAAAAAACAAGAGATTTTAGAAAATGTGATTTATTTAAAAAATGGAATCAACAAAGTATGCACATTCTACATCATAACGACTTTCTATAGTTTGCGCATGCGTCCGGAAATAAGAAAACCTTACTTCCCCCCGTTTTTTAAAATTGCAGCTTCTAGAAGGTTTACATGATTTCTTAAAAAAAACGAGTTTTTAGAAAATGTGATTTATTTCATAAAAGGAATCAACAAAGTATACACATTCTACATCATAACGACTTTGTATAGTTTGTGCATGTGCAAACTATGCTCATTTTAGGTAATAACGACTTTCTATAGTTTGCACATGCGTCCGGAAATAAGAAAAGCTTACTTCCCCCCATTTTTTAAAATCACAGCTTCTAGAAGGTTTACATGATTTCTTAATAAACACGAGTTTTTAGAAAATGTGATTTATTTAATCAATGGAATCAAAAAACTATGCACATTCTACGTAATAACGACTTTCTATAGTTTTCACATTCGTCCGGAAATAAGAAAAGCTTACTTCCCCCCATTTTTTAAAATCACAGCTTCTGGAAGGTTTACATGATTTCTTAAAAAAACGCGAGTTTTTAGAAAATGTCATTTGTTTCATAAATGGAATCAACAAAGTATGAACAAACTATGTCATAACGACTTTGTATCGTTTGCGCATGCGCAAACTATGCACATTCTACGTAATAACGACTTTCTATAGTTTGCGCATGCGTCTGGAAATAAGAAAAGCTTACTTCCCCCCATTTTTAAAATCACAGCTTCTAGAAGGTTTACATGATTTCTTAATAAACACGAGTTTTTAGAAAATGTGATTTATTTAATCAATGGAATCAACAATCTATGCACATTCTACGTAATAACGACTTTCTATAGTTTGCGCATGCGTCTGGAAATAAGAAAAGCTTACTTCCCCCCTTTTTTTAAATACACAGCTTCTAGAAGGTTTACATGATTTCTTAAAAAACATGATTTTTTAAAAAATGTGATTTATTTCATCAATGAAATCAACAAAGTATGCACATTCTATGTCATAACGACTTTCTATAGTTTGCGCATGCGCAAACTATGCACATTCTACGTACTAACGACTTTCTATAGTTTGCGAATTCGTCCAGAAATAAGAAAAGCTTACTTCGCCCCGTTTTTTAAAATCACAACTTCTAGAAGGTTTACATGATTTCTTAAAAAACACGAGTTTTTAGAAAATGTGATTTATTTCATGAATGGAATCAACAAAGTATGCACATTCTATGTCATAAGGACTTTCTATAGTTTGCGCAGGCGTATGGAAATAAGAAAAGCTTACTTGCCCACGTTTTTTAAAATCATAACTTCTAGAAGGTTTACATGATTTCCTAAAAAAAAGGAGTTTTTAGAAAATGTGATTTATTTCATAAAAGGAATCAACAAAGTATGCACATTCTACGTCATAACGACTTTCTATAGTTTTCGCATGCATATGGAAATAACAAAAGCTTACTAGCCCCCGTTTTTTAAAATCACAGCTTCTAGAAGGTTTACATGATTTCTTAAAAAACACGAGTTTTTAGAAAATGTGATTTATTTCATAAATGGAATCAACAAAGTATGCACATTCTACGTCATAACGACTTTCTATAGTTTGCGCATGCGCAAACTATGCACATTCTACGTACTAACAACTTTCTATATTTTGCGAATGCGTCCATAAATAATAAAAGCTTACTTCTGCCAGTTTTATAAAATCACAGCTTCTAGAAGGTTTACATGATTTCTTAAGAAACACGAGTTTTTAGAAAATGTGATTTATTTCATAAAAGGAATCAACAAAGTATGCACATTCTACGTCATAACGACTTTCTATAGTTTGCGCATGCGTCCGGAAATAAGAAAAGCTTACTTCCCCCCGTTTTTTAAAGTCACAGCTTCTAGAAGGTTTACATGATTTCTTAAAAAACATGAGTTTTTAGAAACTGTGATTTATTTCAAGAGTGGAATCAACAAACTATGCACATTCTACGTAATAACAACTTTCTATAGTTTGCGAATGCGTCCAGAAATAAGAAAAGCTTACTTCACCCCGTTTTTTAAAATCACATCTTCTAGAAGGTTTACATGATTTCTTAAAAAACATGACTTTTTAGAAAATGTGATTTATTTCATAAATGGAATCAACAAAGTATGCACATTCTATGTCATAACGACTTTGTATGGTTTGCGAATGCGCAAACTATGCACGTTCTACGTAATAACGACTTTCTATAGTTTTCGCATGCGTCCATAAATAATAAAAGCTCACTTCTGCCAGTTTTTTAAAATCACAGCTTCTAGAAGGTTTACATGATTTCTTAAAAAATGTGATTTATTTCATAAATGGAATCAACAAAGTATGCACATTCTATGTCATAATGACTTTCTATAGTTTGCGCAGGCGTATGGAAATAAGAAAAGCTTACTTGCCCACGTTTTTTAAAATCACAGCTTCTAGAAGGTTTACATGATTTCCTAAAAAAAATGATTTTTTAGAAAATGTGATTTATTTCATAAAAGGAATCAGCAAAGTATGCACATTCTACGTCATAACGACTTTCTATAGTTTGCGCATGCGTATGGAAATAAGAAAAGCTTACTAGCCCCCGTTTTTTAAAATCACAGCTTCTAGAAGGTTTACATGATTTCTTAAAAAACACAAGTTTTTAGAAAATGTGATTTACTTCATAAAAGTTATCAACAAAGTATGCACATTCAACGTCATAACGACCTTTTATAGTTTGCGAATGCGTCCGAAAATAAAAAAGCTTACTTCCCCCCATTTTTTAAAATCACAGCTTCTAGAATGTTTGCATTATTTCTTAAAAAACATGAGTTTTTAGAAAATGTCATTTATTTCATAAATGGAATCAACAACGTATGAACATTCTATGTCATAACGACTTTGTATAGTTTGTGCATGCGCAAACTATGCACATTCTATGTAATAACGACTTTCTATACTTTGCGCATGCGTCTGGAAATAAGAAAAGCTTACTTCCCCCCTTTTTTTCAATTCACAGCTTCTAGAAGGTTTACATGATTTCTTAAAAAACACAAGTTTTTAGAAAATTTGATTTATTTCATAAATGGAATCAAAAAAGTATGCACTTTCTACGTCATAACGACTTTCTATAGTTTTCGCATGCGTCCGGAAATAAGAAAAGCTTACTTCCCCTCGTTTTTTAAAATCACAGCTTCTAGAAGGTTTAGATGATTTCTTAAAAAACACGAGATTTTAGAAAATGTGATTTATTTAATCAATGGAATCAACAAACTATGCACATTCTACGTAATAACGACTTTCTATAGTTTGCGCATGCGTCCGAAAATAAGAAAAGCTTACTTCCCCCCGTTTTTGAAAATCACAGCGTCTAGAAGGTTTACATGATTTCTTAAAAAACACGAGTTTTTAGAAAATGTCATTTGTTTCATAAATGGAATCAACAAAGTATGAACAAACTATGTCATAACGACTTTGTATCGTTTGCGCATGCGCAAACTATGCACATTCTACGTAATAACGACTTTCTATAGTTTGCGCATGCATCCGGAAATAAGAAAAGCTTGCTTTCCCCCTTTTTTTAAATTCACAGCTTGTAGAATGTTTACATGATTTCTTAAAAACACGAGTTTTTAGAAAATGTGATTTATTTCATAAATGTAATCAACAAAGTATGCACATTCTACGTCATAACGACTTTCTATAGTTTGTGTATGCGTCCATAAATAAGAAAAGCTTACTTCCACCCGTTTTTTAAAATCACAGCGTCTAGAAGGAATACATGATTTCTTAAAAAACATGAGTTTTTAGAAAATGTGATTTATTTCATAAATGGAATCTTTAAAGTATGCAAATTCTAAGTCATAACGACTTTCTATTGTTTGTGCATGCGTCCAGAAATAAGAAAAGCTTACTACCCCCCGTTTCTTAAAATCACAGCTTCTAGAAGGATTACATGATTTCTTAAAAAACATGATTTTTACGAACATGTGATTTATTTCATAAATGGAATCAACAAAGTATGCACATTATATGTCATAACGACTTTCTATAGTTTGCGCATGCGCAAACTAAGCACATTCTACGTACTAAAAGCTTACTACCCCCCGTTTTTTAAAATCACAACTTCTAGAAGGTTTACATGATTTCTTAAAAAACATGAGTTTTCTGAAAATGTGATTTATTTCATCAATGGAATCAACAAAGTATACACATTCTATGTCATAATGACTTTCTATGGTTTGCGCATGCGCAAACCTTGCACATTCTACGTAATAACGACTTTCTATAGTTTGCGCATGCGTCCGGAAATAAGAAAAGCTTACTTCCCCCCTTTTTTTAAATTCACAGCTTCTAGAAGGTTTACATGATTTCTTAAAAAACACGAGTTTTTAGAAAATGTTATTTAATTCATAAATGGAATCATCAAAGTATGCACAGTCTTCATCATAACGACTTTCTATAGTTTGCGCATGCGTCCGGAAATAAAAAAAAGCTTACTTCCCCCCGTTTTTTAAAATCACAGCTTCTAGAAGGTTTACGTGATTTCTTAAAAAAAATGAGTTTTTAGAAAATGTGATTTATTTCATAAAAGGAATCAACAAATTATGCACATTCTACGTCATAACGACTTTCTATAGTTTGCGCATGCATATGGAAATAAGAAAAGCTTACTTCCCCCCGTTTTTTAAAATCACAGCTTCTAGAAGGTTTACATGATTTCTTAAAAAACACAAGTTTTTAGAAAATTTGATTTATTTCATAAATGGAATCAACAAAGTATGCACATTCTAAGTCATAACGATTTTCTATAGTTTGCGCATGCATCCAAAAATAAGAAAAGCTTACTTCCCCTCGTTTTTTAAAATCACAGCTTCTAGAAGGTTTACATGATTTCTGAAAAAACACAAGTTTTTAGAAAATGTGATTTATTTCCACAATGGAATCAACAAACTATGATTTCTTTCGGAAATAAGAAAAGCTTACTTCCCCCCGGTTTTTAAAATCACAACTTCTAGAAGGTTTACATGATTTCTTAAAAAACAAGAGTTTTTAAAAAATGTCATTTATTTCATAAATGGAATAAAAAAAGTATGAACATTCTATGTCATAACGAATTTGTATAGTTTGCACGTGTGAAAACTATGCACATTCTAGGTAATAACAACTTTCTATAGATTGCGCATGCGTCCGGATATAAAAAAAAGTTTACTTCCCCCCTTTTTTTAAATTCACAGCTTCTAGAAGGTTTACGTGATTTCTTAAAAAACACAAGTTTTTAGAAAATGTTATTTATTTCATAAATGGAATCAACAAAGGATGCACATTATACGTCATAACGAACTTCCATAGTTTGCGCATGCGTCCGGAAATAAGAAAAGCTTACTTACCCCTGTTTTTTAAAATCACAGCTTCTAGAAAGTTTACATGATTTCTTAAAAAAAATGAGTTTTTAGAAAATGTGATTTATTTCATAAAAGGAATCAACAAAGTATGCACATTCTACGTCATAACGACTTTCTATAGTTTGCGCATGCGTATGGAAATAAGAAAAGCTTACTTCACCCCGTTTTTTAAAATCACAGCTTCTAGAAGGTTTACATGATTTCTTAATAAACACGAGTTTTTGGAAAATGTGATTTATTTAATCAATGGAATCAACAAACTATGCACATTCTACGTAATAACGACTTTCTATAGTTTGCACATGCGTCCGAAAATAAGAAAAGCTTACTTCCCCCCGTTTTTTAAAATCACAGCTTCTAGAAGGTTTACATGATTTCTTAAAAAACAAGAGTTTTTAGAAAATGTGATTTATTTCATAAATGGAATCAACAAAGTATGCACATTCTAAGTCATAACGATTTTCTATAGTTTGCGCATGCGTCCGGAAATAAGAAAAGCTTACTTCCCCTCGTTTTTTAAAATCACAGCTTCTAGAAAGTTTACATGATTTCTTAAAAAACATGAGTTTTTAGAAAATGTGATTTATTTCATAAATGGAATCAACAAAGTATGCACATTCTATGTCATAACGACTTTCTATAGTTTGCGCATGCGCAAACTATGCACATACAACGTACTAACGACTTTCTATAGTTTGCGTATTCATCCGGAAATAAGAAAAGCTTACTTCACCCCGTTTTTTAAAATCACAACTTCTAGAAGGTTTACATGATTTCTTAAAAAACACGAGTTTTTAGAAAAAATGTGATTTATTTCATAAATGGAATAAACAAAGTTTGCACATTCTATGTCATAACGACTTTGTATGGTTTGCGCATGCGCAAACAATGCACATTCTACGTACTAACGACTTTCTATAGTTTGCGTATTCGTCAAGAAATAAGAAAAGCTTACTTCACCCTGTTTTTTAAAATCACAACTTCTGGAAGGTTTACATGATTTCTTAAAAAACACGAGGTTTTAGAAAATGTGATTTATTTCATAAATGGAATCAACAAAGTATGCACATTCTA
The DNA here is from genome assembly GCA_027924585.1 of Larix kaempferi. NCBI lineage: Eukaryota > Viridiplantae > Streptophyta > Pinopsida > Pinales > Pinaceae > Larix > Larix kaempferi. The sequence goes on along the minus strand of BSBM01000557.1, from coordinate 13,971,942 downwards.
CGTCATAACGACTTTCTAAAGTTTGCGCATTCATCTGCAAATAAGAAAAGCTTACTTCCCCCTGTTTTCTAATATCACAGCTTCTAGAAGGTTTACATGATTTCTTAACAACCACGAGTTTTTAGAAAATGTCTTTTATTTTGATAAATGGAATCAACAAAGTATGCACATTCTATGTCATAACGACTTTCTATAGTTTTCGCATGCGCAAACTATGCACATTCTACGTAATAACGACTTTCTACAGTTTGCGCATGCGTCCGGAAATAAGAAAAGCTTGCTTCCCCTCGTTTTTTAAAATCACAGCTTCTAGAAGGTTTACATGATTTCTTAAAAAACACGAGATTTTAGAAAATGTGATTTATTTCATCAAAGGAATCAACAAAGTATGCACAGTCTACGTCATAACGACTTTGTATAGTTTGCGAATGCGTCCGAAAATAAGAAAAGCTTACTTCCCCCCGTTTTTTAAAATCACAGCTTCTAGAATGTTTACATGATTTCTTAAAAAACATGAGTTTTTAGAAAATGTCATTTATTTCATAAATGGAATCAACAAAGTATGAACATTCTATGTCATAACGACTTTGTATAGTTTGCGCATGTACAAACTATGCACATTCTATGTAATAACGACTTTCTATAGTTTGCGCATGCGTCCGGAAATAAGAAAAGCTTACTTCCCCCCATTTTTTAAAATCACAGCTTCTAGAGGGTTTAAATGATTTCTTAAAAAACACGAGTTTTTAGAAAATGTCATTTATTTAATCAATGGAATCAACAAACTATGCACATTCTACGTAATAACGACTTTCTTTAGTTTGCGAATGCGTCCGGAAATAAGAAAAGCTTACTTCCCCCCGGTTTTTAAAATCACAGCTTCTAGAAGGTTTACATGATTTCTTAAAAAACACGAGTTTTTAGAAAATGTCATTTGTTTCATAAATGGAATCAACAAATTATGAACAAACTATGTCATAACGACTTTGTATCGTTTGTGCATGCGCAAACTATGCACATTCTACGTAATAACGACTTTCTATAGTTTGCGCATGCATCTGGAAATAAGAAAAGCTTGCTTTCCCCCTTTTTTTAAATTCACAGCTTGTAGAATGTTTACATGATTTCTTAAAAAACATGAGTTTTTAGAAAATGTGATTTATTTCATAAATGTAATCAACAAAGTATGCACATTCTACGTCATAACGACTTTCTATAGTTTGCACATGCGTCCGGAAATAAGAAAAGCTTACTTCCCCCAATTTTTTAAAGACACAGCTTCTAGAAGGTTTACATGATTTCTTAAAAAACATGAGTTTTTAAAAAATGTGATTTATTTCATCAATGGAATCAACAAACTATGCACATTCTACGTCATAACGACTTTCTATAGTTTGCGCATGCATCCGGAAATAAGAAAAGCTTACTTCCCCCCGTTTTTTAAAATCACAGCTTCTAGAAGGATTACATGATTTCTTAAAAAACACGAGATTTTAGAAAATGTGATTTATTTCATCAAAGGAATCAACAAAGTATGCACAGTCTACATCATAACGACTTTCTATAGTTTGCGAATGCGTCCGGAAATAAGAAAAGCTTACTTCCCCCCATTTTTTAAAATCACAGCTTCTAGAATGTTTACATGATTTCTTAAAAAACATGAGTTTTTAGAAAATGTCATTTATTTCATAAATGGAATTAACAAAGTATGAACATTCTATGTCATAACGACTTTGTATAGTTTGCGCATGCGCAAACTATGCACATTCTATGTAATAACGACTTTCTATAGTTTCCGCATGCGTCTGGAAATAAGAAAAGCTTACTTCCCCCCTTTTTTTCAATTCACAGCTTCTAGAAGGTTTACATGATTTCTTAAAAAACACGAGTTTTTAGAAAATGTGATTTATTTCATAAATGGAATAAAAAAAGTATGCACTTTCTACGTCATAACGAATTTCTATATTTTTCGCATGCGTCCGGAAATAAAAAAAGCTTACTTCCCCCCGTTTTTTAAAATCACAGCTTCTAGAGGGTTTACATGATTTCTTAAAAAACATGAGTTTTTAGAAAATGTGATTTATTTAATCAATGGAATCAACAAACTATGCACATTCTACGTAATAACGACTTTCTTTAGTTTGCAAATGCGTCCGGAAATAAGAAAAGCTTACTTCCCCCCGTTTTTTAAAATCACAGCTTCTAGAAGGTTTACATGATTTCTTAAAAAACACGAGTTTTTAGAAAATGTCATTTGTTTCATAAATGGAATCAAAAAATTATGAACAAACAATGTCATAACGACTTTCTATCGTTTGCGCATGCGCAAACTATGCACATTCTACGTAATAACGACTTTCTATAGTTTGCGCATGCATCCGGAAATAAGAAAAGCTTGCTTTCCCCCTTTTTTTAAATTCACAACTTGTAGAATGTTTACATGATTTCTTAAAAAACACGAGTTTTTAGAAAATGTGATTTATTTCATAAATGTAATCAACAAAGTATGCACATTCTACGTCATAACGACTTTCTATAGTTTGCGCATGCGTCCGGAAATAAGAAAAGCTTACTTCCCCGCATTTTTTAAAATCACAACGTCTAGAAGGATTACATGATTTCTTAAAAAACATGAGTTTTTAGAAAATGTGATTTATTTCATAAATGGAATCTTTAAAGTATGCACATTCTAAGTCATAACGACTTTCTATAGTTTGCGCATGCTTCCGGAAATAAGAAAAGCTTACTACCCCCCGTTTTTTAAAATCACAGCTTCCAGAAGGATTACATGATTTCTTAAAAAACATGAGTTTTACGAACATGTGATTTATTTCATAAAAGGAATCAACAAAGTATGCACATTCTACGTCATAACGACTTTCTATAGTTTGCGAATGCGTCCGGAAATAAGAAAAGCTTACTTCCCCCCGTTTTTTAAAATCACAGCTTCTAGAATGTTTACATGATTTCTTAAAAAACATGAGTTTTTAGAAAATGTCATTTATTTTATAAATGGAATAAACAAAGTATGAACATTCTATGTCATAACGACTTTGTATAGTTTGTGCATGCGCAAACTATTCACATTCTGTGTAATAACAACTTTCTATAGTTTGCGCATGCGTCTGGAAATAAGAAAAGCTTACTTCCCTCCTTTTTTTCAATTAACAGCTTCTAGAAGGTTTACATGATTTCTTAAAAAACACGAGTTTTTAGAAAATGTGATTTATTTCATAAATGTAATAAAAAAAGTATGCACTTTCTACGTCATAACGACTTTCTATAGTTTTCGCATGCGTCCGGAAATAGGAAAAGCTTAATTCCCCTCATTTTTTAAAATCAGAGCTTCTAGAAGGTTTACATAATTTCTTAAAAAACAAGAGTTTTTAGAAAATGTCATTTATTTCATAAATGGAATCAAAAATGTATGAACATTCTATGGCATAACGACTTTGTATAGTTTGCACGTGCGCAAACTACGCACATTCTACGTCATAACGAATTTCTATAGTTTGCGCATGCGTCCGGAAATAAGAAAAGCTTACTTCCCCCCGTTTTTTAAAATCACAGCTTCTGGAAGGTTTACATGATTTCTTAAAAAAAATGAGTTTTTAGAAAACATGATTTATTTCATAAAAGGAATCAACAAAGTATGCACATTCTACGTCATAACGACTTTCTATAGTTTTGCGCATGCGTATGGAAATAAGAAAAGCTTACTTCCCCCCGTTTTTTAAAATCACAGCTTCTAGAAGGTTTACATGATTTCTTAAAAAACACGAGTTTTTAGAAAATGTCATTTATTTAATAAATGGAATCAAGAAAGTATGCACATTCTACGTAATAATGACTTTCTATAGTTTGCGCATGCGTCCGGAAATAAGAAAAGCTAACTTCCCCCTATTTGTTAGAATCACAGCTTCATAAATGGAATCAACAAAGTATGCACATTCTATGTCATAACAACTTTCTATAGTTTGCGCATGCGCAAACTATGCACATTCTACGTACTAACGACTTTCTATAGTTTGCGTATTCGTCCGGAAATAAGAAAAGCTTGCTTCACCCTGTTTTTTAAAATCACAACTTCTGGAAGGTTTACATGATTTCTTAAAAAACACGAGGTTTTAGAAAATGTGATTTACTTCATAAATGGAATCAACAAAGTATGCACATTCTACGTCATAACGACTTTCTAAAGTTTGCGCATTCATCCGGAAATAAGAAAAGCTTACTTCCCCCTGTTTTCTAATATCACAACTTCTAGAAGGTTTACATGATTTCTTAACAACCACGAGTTTTTAAAAAATGTCTTTTATTTCATAAATGGAATCAACAAAGTATGCACATTTTATGTCATAATGACTTTCTATAGTTTTAGCATGCGCAAACTATGCACATTCTATGTAATAACGACTTTCTACAGTTTGCGCATGCGTCCGTAAATAAGAAAAACTTACTTCACCCCGTTTTTTAAAATCACAACTTCTAGAAGGTTTACATGATTTCTTAAAAAACAAGAGATTTTAGAAAATGTGATTTATTTCATTAATGGAATCAACAAAGTATGCACATTCTACGTCATAACAACTTTCTATAGTTTGCGCATGCGTCCGAAAATAAGAAAAGCTTACTTCCCCCCATTTTTTAAAATCACAGCTTCTAGAAGGTTTACATGATTTCTTAATAAACACGAGTTTTTAGAAAATGTGATTTATTTAATCAATGGAATCAACAAACTATGCACATTCTACGTAATAACGACTTTCTATAGTTTGCACATGCGTGCGGAAATAAGAAAAGCTTACTTCCCTCCGTTTTTTAAAATCACAGCTTCTAGAAGGTTTACATGATTTCTTAAAAAAACACGAGTTTTTAGAAAATGTGATTTATTTCATAAATGGAATCAACAAAGTATGCACATTCTATGTCATAACGACTTTCTATAGTTTGCGCATGCGCAAACTATGCACATTCTACGTACTAACGACTTTCTATAGTTTACGTATTCGTCCGGAAATAAGAAAAGCTTACTTCACCCTGTTTTTTAAAATCACAACTTCTGGAAGGTTTAGATGATTTCTTAAAAAATACGAGGTTTTAGAAAATGTGATTTATTTCATAAATGGAATCAACAAAGTATGCACATTCTACATAATAACGACTTTCTATAGTTTGCGCATGCGTCCGGAAATAAGAAAAGCTTACTTCACCCCGTTTTTTAAAATCACAACTTGTAGAAGGTTTACATGATTTCTTAAAAAACAAGAGATTTTAGAGAATGTGATTTATTTCAAAAATGGAATCAACAAAGTATGCACATTCTACATCATAACGACTTTCTATAGTTTGTGCATGTGTCCGGAAATAAGAAAAGATTACTTCCCCCCATTTTTTAAAATCACAGCTTCTAGAAGGTTTAGATGATTTCTTAAAAATCACGAGTTTTTAGAAAATGTGTTTTATTTCAACAATGGAATCAACAAACTATGCACATTCTACGTAACAACGACTTTCTTTAGTTTTCGAATGCGTCCGGAAATAAGAAAAGCTTACTTCCCCTTGTTTTTTAAAATCACAGCTTCTAGAAGGTTTACATGATTTCTTAAAAAACACGAGTTTTTAGAAAATGTCATTTATTTCATAAATGGAATCAATAAAGTATGAACATTCGATGTCCTAACGACTTTGTATAGTTTGCGCATTCGAAAACTATGCACATTCTATGTAATAACGACTTTCTATAGTTTGCACATGCGTCCGGAAATAAGAAAAGCTTACTTCCCCTCTTTTTTTAAATTTACAGCTTCTAGAAGGTTTACATGATTTCTTAAAAAACACGAGTTTTTAGAAAATGTGATTTATTTCATAAATGGAATCAAAAAAGTATGCACATTGTATGTCATAAGGACGTTGTATGGTTTGTGCATGCGCAAACTATGCACATTCTACGTACTAACGACTTTCTATAGTTTGCTTATTCGTCCGGAAGTAAGAAAAGCTTACTTCACCCCATTTTTTAAAATTACAACTTCTAGAAGGTTTACATTATTTCTTAAAAAACACGAGTTTTTAGAAAATGTCATTTATTTCATAAATGGAATCAACAAAATATGCACATTCTATGTCATAACGACTTTCTATGGTTTGCGCATGCGCAAACGATGCACATTATACGTAATAATGACTTTCTATAGTTTGCGCATGCGTCCGGAAATAAGAAAAGCTTACTTCCGCCAGTTTTTTAAAATCACAGCTTCTAGAAGGTTTACATGATTTCTTAAAAAACACGAGTTTTTAGAAAATGTGATTTATTTCATAAATGGAATCAACAAAGTATGCACATTCTATGTCATAACGACTTTCTATAGTTTGCGCAGGCGTATGGAAATAAGAAAAGCTTACTTGCCCCCATTTTTTAAAATCACAGTTTCTAGAAGGTTTACATGATTCTTAAAAAAAACGAGTTTTTAGAAAATGTGATTTATTTCATAAAAGGAATCAACAAAGTATGCACATTCTACATCATAACGACTTTCTATAGTTTGCGCATGCGTATGGAAATAAGAAAAGCTTACTAGACCCCGTTTTTCAAAATCACAGCTTCTAGAAGGTTTACATGATTTCTTAAAAAACATGAGTTTTTAGAAAATGTGATTTATTTCATAAAAGGAATCAACAAAGTATGCACATTCTACGTCATAACAACTTTCTATAGTTTGCGCATGCGTCTGGAAATAAGAAAAGCTTACTTGCCCCCGTTTTTTAAAATCACGGCTTCTAGAAGGTTTACATGATTTCTTAAAAAACACGAGTTTTTAGAAAATGTGATTTATTTCATAAAAGGAATCAACAAAGTATGCACATTCTACGTCATAACGACTTTCTATAGTTTGCGCATGCTTCCGGAAATAAGAAAAGCTTACTTCGCCCCGTTTTTTAAAGTCACAACTTCTAGGAGGTTTACATGATTTCTTAAAAAACATGAGTTTTTAAAAAATGTGATTTATTTCATCAGTGGAATCAACAAACTATGCACTTTCTACGTCATAACGACTTTCTATAGTTTGCGCATGCATCCGGAAATAAGAAAAGCTTACTTCCCCCCGTGTTTTAAAATCACAGCTTCTAGAAGGTTTACATGATTTCTTAAAAAACACGAGTTTTTAGAAAATGTGATTTATTTAATCAATGGAATCAACAAACTATGCACATTCTACGTAATAACGACTTTCTATAGTTTTCGCATGCGTCCGGAAATAAGAAAAGCTTACTTCCCCCCTTTTTTTAAATTTCCAGCTTCTAGAAGGTTTACATGATCTCTTAAAAAACATGAGTTTTTAGAAAATGTGATTTATTTCATCAATGGAATCAACAAACTATGCACATTCTACGTAAAAAAGACTTTATATAGTTTGTGAATGCGTCCGGAAAAAAGAAAAGCTTACTTCCCCCCGGTTTTTAAAATCACAGCTTCTAGAAGGTTTACATGATTTCTTAAAAAACACGAGTGTTTAGAAAATGTCATTTGTTTCATAAATGGAATCAAAAAAATATGAACATTCTATGTCATAACGACTTTGTATAGTTTGCACATGCGCAAACTATGCACATTCTAGGTAATAACGACTTTCTATAGTTTGCGCATGCGTCCGGAAATAAGAAAAGCTTACTTCCCCCCTTCTTTTAAATTCACAGCTTCTAGAAGGTTTACATGATTTCTTAAAAAACATGAGTTTTTAGAAAATGTGATTTATTTCATAAATGGAAACAACAAAGTATGCACATTCTACGTCATAAGGACTTTCTATTGTTTGTGCATGCGTCCGGAAATAAGAAAAGCTTACTTCCCCCCGTTTTTTAAAATCACAGCTTCTAGAAGGTTTACATGATTTCTTAAAAAAAATGAGTTTTTAGAAAATGTGATTTATTTCATAAAAGGAATCAACAAAGTATGCACATTCTACGTCATAACGAATTTGTATAGTTTGTGCATGTGCAAACTATGCTCATTCTAGGTAATAACGACTTTCTATAGTTTGCGCATGCGTCCGGAAATAAGAAAAGCTTACTTGCCCCCTTTTTTTAAATTCACAGCTTCTAGAAGGTTTACATGATTTCTTAAAAAACATGAGTTTTTAGGAAATTTGATTTATTTCATAAATGGAATCAACAAACTATGCACATTCTACGTCATAACGACTTTCTATAGTTTGCGCATGCGTCCGGAAATAAGAAAAGCTTACTTCCCCCCATTTTCTAAAATCACAGCTTCTAGAAGGTTTACATGATTTCTTTAAAAAAACGAGTTTTTAGAAAATGTGATATTTTTTAAAAAAGGAATAAACAAAGTATGCACATTCTACGTCATAACGACTTTCTATAGTTTGCGCATGCATCCGGAAATAACAAAAGCTTACTTCCCCCCTTTTTTTAAAATCACAGCTTCTAGAAGGTTTACAAGATTTCTTAAATAAAACGGGTTCTTAGAAAATATGATTTATTTAATAAATGGAATCAACAAAGTATGCACATTCTACGTCATAACGACTTTCTATAGTTTGCGCATGCGTATGGAAATAAGAAAAGCTTACTTGCCCCCGTTTTTTAAAATCACAGCTTCAAGAAGGTTTACATGATTTCTTAAAAAACACAAGTTTTTAGAAAATGTGATTTATTTCATAAAAGGATTAAAGAACACATTCTATGTCATAATGACTTTCTATAGTTTGCGCATGCGTCCGGAAATAAGAAAAGCTTACTTCCCCCCGTTTTTTAAAGTCACGGCTTCTAGAAGGTTTACATGATTTCTTAAAAAACATGAGTTTTTAGAAAATGTGATTTATTTCATCAATGGAATCAACAAACTATGCACATTCTATGTCATAACGACTTTCTATAGTTTGCGCATGCGTCTGGAAATAAGAAAAACTTACTTCCCCCCGTTTTTTAAAATCACTGCTTCTAGAAGGTTTACATGATTTCTTAAAAAACACGAGTTTTTAGAAAATGTGATTTATTTCATAAAAGGAATAAAAAACGTATGCACATTCTATGTCATAACGACTTTCTATAGTTTGTTAATGCTTCCGGAAATAAGAAAAGCTTACTTCCCCCTGTTTTTTAAAATCACAGCTTCTAGTATGTTTACATGATTTCTTAAAAAACATGAGTTTTTAGAAAATGTCATTTATTTCATCAATGGAATCAACAAAGTATGAACATTCTATGTCATAACGACTTTGTATAGTTTGCGCATGCGCGAACTATGCACATTCTATGTAATAACGACTTTCTATAGTTTGCGCATGCATCTGGAAATAAGGAAAGCTTACTTCCCTCCTTTTTTTCAATTAACAGCTTCTAGAAGGTTTACATGATTTCTTAAAAAAACGAGTTTTTAGAAAATGTGATTTATTTCATAAATGGAATCAAAAAAGTATGCACTTTCTACGTCATAACGACTTTCTATAGTTTTCACATGCGTCCGGAAATAAGAAAAGCTTACTTCCCCTCATTTTTTAAAATCAGAGCTTCTAGAAGGTTTACATGATTTCTTAAAAAACAAGAGTTTTTAGAAAATGTCATTTATTTCATAAATGGAATCAAAAAAGTATGAACATTCTATGTCATAACGACTTTGTATAGTTTGCACGTGCGCAAACTATGCACATTCTAGGTAATAACAACTTTCTATAGTTTGCGCATGCGTCCGGAAATAAAAAAAAAAGTTTACTTCCCCCATTTTTTTAAATTCACAGCTTCTAGAAGGTTTACATGATTTCTTAAAAAACACAAGTTTTTAGAAAATGTTATTTATTTCATAAATGGAATCAACAAAGTATGCACATTCTACGTCATAACGAGTTTCTATAGTTTGCGCATGCGTCCGGAAATAAGAAAAGCTTACTTCCCCCGGTTTTTTAAAATCACAGCTTCTAGAAGGTTTACATGATTTCTTAAAAAAAATGAGTTTTTAGAAAATGTGATTTATTTCATAAAAGGAATCAACAAAGTATGCACATTCTACATCATAACGACTTTCTATAGTTTGCGCATGCGTATGGAAATAAGAAAAGCTTACTTCCCCCCGTTTTTTAAAATCACAGCTTCTAGAAGGTTTACATGATTTCTTAAAAAACACGAGTTTTTAGAAAATGTCATTTATTTAATAAATTGAATCAAGAAAGTATGCACATTCTACGTAATAACGACTTTCTATAGTTTACGCATGCGTCCGGAAATAAGAAAAGCTAACTTCCCCCTATTTGTTAGAATCACAGCTTCTAGAAGGTTTACATGATTTCTTAACAAACACGAGTATTTAGAAAATTTCATTTATTTCATAAATGGAATCAACAAAGTATGCACATTCTATGTCATAACGACTTTCTATAGTTTGCGCATGCGCAAACTATGCACATTCTACATACTAACGACTTTCTATAGTTTGCGTATTCGTCCGGAAGTAAGAAAAGCTTACTTCACCCCGTTTTTTAAAATCACAACTTCTAGAAGGTTTACATGATTTCTTAAAAAACACGAGGTTTTAGAAAATGTGATTTATTTCATAAATGGAATCAACAAAGTATGCACATTCTACGTCATAACGACTTTGTATGGTTTGCGCATGCGCAAACTATGCACATTCTACGTACTAACGTCTTTCTAAAGTTTGCGCATTCATCCGGAAATAAGAAAAGCTTACTTCCCCCTGTTTTCTAAAATCACAGCTTCTAGAAGGTTTACATGATTTCTTAACAACCACGAGTTTTTAGAAAATGTCTTTTATTTCATAAATGGAATCAACAAAGTATGCACATTCTATGTCATAACGACTTTCTATAGTTTTCGTATGCACAAACTATGCACATTCTACGTAATAACGACTTTCTATAGTTTGCGCATGCATCCGGAAATAAGAAAAGCTTACTTCACCCCGTTTTTTAAAATCACAACTTCTAGAAGGTTTACATGATTTCTTAAAAAACAAGAGATTTTAGAAAATGTGATTTATTTCAAAAATGAAATCAACAAAGTATGCACATTCTACATCATAACGACTTTCTATAGTTTGCGCATGTGTCCGGAAATAAGAAAAGCTTACTTCCCCCCGTTTTTTAAAATCACAGCTTCTAGAAGGTTTACATGATTTCTTAAAAATCATGAGTTTTTAGAAAATGTGTTTTATTTCAACAATGGTATCAACAAACTATGCACATTCTACGTAATAACGACTTTCTTTAGTTTGAGAATGCGTCCGGAAATAAGAAAAGCTTACTTCCCCTTGTTTTTTAAAATCACAGCTTTTAGAAGGTTTACATGATTTCTTAAAAAACACGAGTTTTTAGATAATGTCATTTATTTTATAAATGGAATCAATAAAGTATGAACATTCGATGTCATAACGACTTTGTATAGTTTGCGCACTCGAAAACTATGCACATTCTATGTAATAACGACTTTCTATAGTTTGCACATTCGTCCGGAAATAAGAAAAGCTTACTTTCCCCCTTTTTTTAAATTCACAACTTCTAGAAGGTTTACATGATTTCTTAAAAAACACGAGTTCTTAGAAAATGTGATTTATTTCATAAATGGAATCAACAAAGTATGCACATTCTACGTCATAACGACTTTCTATAGTTTGCGCATGCGTCCAGAAATAAGAAAAGCTTACTTCCCCCCATTTTTTAAAATCACAGCTTGTAGAAGGTTTACATGATTTCTTAATAAACACGAGTTTTTAGAAAATGTGATTTATTTAATCAATGGAAACAACAAACTATGCACATTCTACGTAATAACGACTTTCTATAGTTTGCACATGCGTCCGGAAATAAGAAAAGCTTACTTCCCCCCGTTTTTTAAAATCACAGCTTCTAGAAGGTTTACATGATTTCTTAAAAAAACACGAGTTTTTAGAAAATGTCATTTGTTTCATAAATGGAATTAACAAAGTATGAAAAAACTATGTCATAACGAATTTGTATCGTTTGCGCATGGGGAAACTATGCACATTCTACGTAATAACGACTTTCTATAGTTTGCGCATGCGTCCGGAAATAAGAAAAGCTTACTTCCCCCCATTTTTTAAAATCACACCTTCTAGAAGGTTTACAAGATTTCTTAATAAACACGAGTTTTTAGAAAATGTAATTTATCTAATCAATGGAATCAACAAACTATGGACATTCTACGTAATAATGACTTTCTATAGTTTGCGCATGCGTCCGGAAATAAGAAAAGCTTACTTCCCCCCTTTTTTTAAATTCACAGCTTCTAGAAGGTTTACATGATTTCTTAAAAAACATGAGTTTTTAGAAAATGTGATTTATTTCATCAATGGAATCAACAAACTATGCACATTCTACGTAATAACAACTTTCTATAGTTTGCAAATGCGTACGGAAATAAGAAAAGCTTACTTTCCCCCGTTTTTAAAATCACAGCTTCTAGAAGGTTTACATGATTTCTTAAAAAACACGAGTTTTTAAAAAATGTCATTTATTTCATAAATGGAATAAAAAAAGTATGAACATTCTATGTCATAACGAATTTGTATAATTTGCGCATGCGCAAACTATGCACATTCTAGGTAATAACGACTTTCTATAGTTTGCGGATGCGTCCGGAAATAAGAAAAGCTTACTTCCCCCCGTTTTTTAAAATTGCAGCTTCTAGAAGGTTTACATGATTTCTTAAAAAAAACGAGTTTTTAGAAAGGTGATTTATTTCATAAAAGGAATCAACAAAGTATGCACATTCGATGTCATAACGACTTTGTATAGTTTGTGCATGTGCAAACTATGCTCATTCTAGGTAATAACGACTTTCTATAGATTGCGCATGCGTCCGGAAATAAGAAAATCTTACTTGCCCCCTTTTTTAAAATTCACAGCTTCTAGAAGGTTTACATGATTTCTTAAAAAACATGAGTTTTTAGAAAATGTGATTTATTTCATAAATGGAATCCACAAAGTATGTACATTCTACGTCATAACGACTTTCTATAGTTTGCGCATGCGTCCGGAAATAACAAAAGCTTACTTCCCCCCTTTTTTAAAAATCACAGCTTCTAGAAGGTTTACAAGATTTCTTAAATAAAACGGGTTTTTAGAAAATATGATTTATTTCATAAATGGAATCAACAAAGTATGCACATTCTACATCATAACGACTTTCTATAGTTTGCGCATGCGTTCGGAAATAAGAAAAGCTTACTTGCCCCCGTTTTTTAAAATCACAGCTTCAAGAAGGTTTACATGATTTCTTTAAAAACACAAGTTTTTAGAAAATGTGATTTATTTCATCAAATGAATAAAGAAAGTATGCACATTCTACGTCATAACGACTTTCTATAGTTTGCGCATGCGTCCGGAAATAAGAAAAGCTTACTTCCCCCTGTTTTTTAAAGTCACAGCTTCTAGAAGGTTTACATGATTTCTTAAAAAACACGAGTTTTTAGAAAATGTGATTTATTTCATAAAAAGAAATGAACAAAGTATGCACATTCTACGTCATAACGACATTCTATAGTTTGCGAATGTGTCCGCAAATAAGAAAAGCTTACTTCCTCCCTTTTTTTAAAATCACAGCTTCTAGAATGTTTACATGATTTCTTAAAGAACATGAGTTTTTAGAAAATGTCATTCATTTCATAAATGGAATCAACAAAGTATGAACATTCTATGTCATAACGACTTTGTATAGTTTGCGCATTCGCAAACTATGCACATTCTATGTAATAACAACTTTCTATAGTTTGCGGATGCGTCTGGAAATAAGAAAAGCTTACTTCCCCCCTTTTTTTCAATTAACAGCTTCTAGAAGGTTTACATGATTTCTTAAAAAACAGGAGTTTTTAGAAAATATGATTTATTTCATAAATGGAATCAAAAAAGTATGCACTTTCTACGTCATAACGACTTTCTATAGTTTTCACATGCGTCCGGAAATAAGAAAAGCTTACTTCCCCTCGTTTTTTAAAATCAGACCTTCTAGAAGGTTTACATGATTTCTTAAAAAATAAGAATTTTTAGAAAATGTCATTTATTTCATAAAAGGAATCAACAACGTATGCACATTCTACGTCCTAATGACTTTGTTTAGTTTGTGCATGTGCAAACTATGCTCATTCTAGGTAATAACGACTTTCTATAGTTTGCGCATGCGTCTGGAAATAAGAAAAGCTTACTTCCCCCCTTTTTTTCAATTAACAGCTTCTAGAACGTTTACATGATTTCTTAAAAAACACGAGTTTTTAGAAAATATGATTTATTTCATAAATGGAATCAAAAAAGTATGCACTTTCTACGTCATAACGACTTTCAATAGTTTTCGCATGCGTCCGGAAATAAGAAAAGCTTACTTCCCCTCGTTTTTTAAAATCAGAGCTTCTAGAAGGTTTACATGATTTCTTAAAAAACAAGAGTTTTTAGAAAATGTCATTTATTTCATAAATGGAATAAAAAAAATATGAACATTCTATGTCATAACGACTTTGTATAGTTTGCACGTGCACAAACTATGCACATTCTAGGTAATAACAACTTTCTATAGTTTGTGCATGCATCCGGAAATTAAAAAAAAGTTTACTTCCCCCCGTTTTTTAAATTCACAGCTTCTAGAAGGTTTACATGATTTCTTAAAAAACACAAGTTTTTAGAAAATGTTATTTATTCCATAAATGGAATCAACAAAGTATGCACATTCTATGTCATAACGAATTTCTATAGTTTGCGCATGCGTATGGAAATAAGAAAAGCTTACTTCCCCCCGTTTTTTAAAATCACAGCTTCTAGAAGGTTTACATGATTTCTTAAAAAACACGAGTTTTTAGAAAATGTCATTTATTTAATAAATGGAATCAAGAAAGTATGCACATTCTACGTAATAACGACTTTCTATAGTTTGCGCATGCGTCCGGAAATAAGAAAAGCTAACCTCCCCCTATTTGTTAGAATCACAGCTTCTAGAAGGTTTACATGATTTCTTAAAAAACACGAGTTTTTAGAAAATGTCATTTATTTCATAAATGGAATCAACAAAGTATGCACATTCTATGTCATAATGACTTTGTATGGTTTGCGCATGCGCAAACTATGCACATTCTACATAATAACGACTTTCTATTGTTTGCGCATGCGTCCGGAAATAAGAATAGCTTACTTCCGCCAGTTTTTTAAAATCACAGCTTCTAGAAGGTTTACATGATTTCTTAAAAAACACAAGTTTTTAGAAAATGTGATTTATTTCATAAATGGAATCAACAAAGTATGCACATTCTACGTCATAACGCATTTCTATAGTTTGCGCAGGCGTATGGAAATAAGAAAAACTTACTTGACCCCGTTTTTTAAAATCACAGCTTCTAGAAGGTTTACATGATTTCTTAAAAAAAATGACTTTTTAGAAAATGTGATTTATTTCATAAAAGGAATCAACAAAGTATACACATTCTACGTCATAACGACATTCTATAGTTTGCGCATGCGTCCTGAAATAAAAAAAGCTTACTTCCCCCCGTTTTTTAAGGTCACAGCTTCTAGAAGGTTTACATGATTTCTTAAAAAACATGAGTTTTAGAAAATGCGATTTATTTCATCAATGGAATCAACGAACTATGCACATTCTATGTCATAACGACTTTCTATAGTTTGCGCATGCGTCCGGAAATAAGAAAAGCTTACTTCCCCCCGTTTTTTAAAATCACAGCTTCTAGAAGGTTTACATGATTTCTTAAAAAACAGGAGATTTTAGAAAATGTGATTTATTTCATAAAAGGAATCAACGAAGTATGCACATTCTACGTCATAACGACTTTCTATAGTTTGCGAATTCGTCCGGAAATAAGAAAATCTTACTTCCACCCGTTTTTTAAAATCACAGCTTCTAGAATTTTTACATGATTTCTTAAAAAACATGAGTTTTTGGAAAATGTAATTTATTTCATAAATGGAATCAACAAAGTATGAACATTCTATGTCATAACGACTTTCTATAGTTTGCGCATGCGTCTGGAAATAAGAAAAGCTTACTTCCCCCCTTTTTTTCAATTCACGGCTTCTAGAAGGTTTACATGATTTCTTAAAAAACATGAGTTTTTAGAAAATGTGGTTTATTTCATAAATGGAATAAAAAAAGTATGCACTTTCTACGTCATAACGACTTTCTATAGTTTTCGCATGCGTCCGGAAATAAGAAAGGCTTACTTCCTCCTGTTTTTTAAAATCACTGCTTCTAAAAGGTTTACATGCTTTCTTAAAAAACACGAGTTTTTAGAAAATGTCATTTATTTAATCAATGGAATCAACAAACTATGCACATTCTATGTAATAACGACTTTCTATAGTTTGCGCATGCGTCCGAAAATAAGAAAAGCTTACTTCCCCCCGTTTTTTAAAATCACAGCTTCTAGAAGGTTTACATGATTTCTTAAAAAACATGAGTGTTTAGAAAATGTGATTTATTTCATCAATGGAATCAACAAACTATGCACATTCTACATAATAACGACTTTCTATAGTTTGCGAATGCGTCCGGAAATAAGAAAAGCTTACTTGCCCCCGGTTTTTAAAATCACAGCTTCTAGAAGGTTTACATGATTTCTTAAAAAACACGAGTTTTTAGAAAATGTGATTTATTTCATAAAAGGAATAAAAAAAGTATGCACATTCTATGTCATAACGACTTTTATATAGTTTGTGCATGCGCAAACTATGCACATTCTAGGTAATAACGACTTTCTATAGTTTGCGCATGCGTCCGGAAATAAGAAAAGCTTACTTCCCCCCTTTTTTTAAATTCACAGCTTCTAGAAGGTTTACATGATTTCTTAAAAACACGAGTTTTTAGAAAATGTGATTATTTCATAAATGGAAACAACAAAGTATGCACATTCTACGTCATAACGAATTTCTATAGTTTGCGAATGCGTCTGGAAATAAGACAAGCTTACTTCCCCCCATTTTTTAAAATCACAGCTTCTAGAAGGTTTACATGATTTCTTAAAAAGACACTAGTTTTTAGAAAATGTCATTTGTTTCATAAATGGAATCAACAAAGTATGAACAAACTATGTCATAATGACTTTGTATCGTTTGCGCATGCGGAAACTATGCACATTCTACGTCATAACGAATTTCTATAGTTTGCGCATGCGTCCGGAAATAAGAAAAGCTTACTTCCCCCCATTTTTTAAAATCACACCTTCTAGAAGGTTTACATGATTTCTTAATAAACATGAGTATTTAGAAAATGTGATTTATTTAATCAATGGAATCAAGAAATTATGCACATTCTACGTAATAACGACTTTCTATAGTTTGCGCATGTGTCCGGAAATAAGAAAAGCTTACTTCCCCCCTTTTTTTAAATTCACAGCTTCTAGAAGGTTTACATGATTTCTTAAAAAACATGACTTTTTAGAAAATGTGATTTATTTCTTCAATGGAATCAACAAACTATGCACATTCAACGTAATAACGACTTTCTATAGTTTGCGAATGCGTCTGGAAATAAGAAAAGCTTACTTCCCCCCGGTTTTTAAAATCACAGCTTCTAGAAGGTTTACATGATTTCCTAAAAAACACGAGTTTTTAGAAAATGTCATTTATTTCATAAATAGAATCAAAAAAGTATGAACACTCTATGTCATAACGACTTTGTATAGTTTGCGCATGCGCAAACTATGCACATTGTAGGTAATAACGACTTTCTATAGTTTGTGCATGCGTCCGGAAATAAGAAAAGCTTATTCCCCCTTTTTTTTAAATTCACAGCTTCTAGAAGGTTTACATGATTTCTTAAAAAACACGAGTTTTTAGAAAATGTGATTTATTTCATAAATGGAAACAACAAAGTATGCACATTCTACGTCATAACGACTTTCTATAGTTTGCGCATGCGTCCGGAAATAAGAAAAGCTTACTTCCCCCCGTTTTTTAAAATTGCAGCTTCTAGAAGGTTTACATGATTTCTTAAAAAAAGGAGTTTTTAGAAAATGTGATTTATTTCGTAAAAGGAATCAACAAAGTATGCACATTCTACGTCATAATGACTGTGTATAGTTTGCGCATGTGCAAACTATGCACATTCTAGGTAATAACGACTTTCTATAGTTTGCGCTTGCGTCCGGAAATAAGAAAAGCTTACCTGTCCCCTTTCTTTAAATTCACAGCTTCTAGAAGGTTTACATGATTTCTTAAAAAACACGAGTTTTTAGAAAATGTGATTTATTTCATAAATGGAATCAACAAAGTATGGACATTCTACGTCATAACGACTTTCTATAGTTTGCGCATGCATCCGTAAATAAGAAAAGCTCACTTCCCCCCATTTTTTAAAATCACAGCTTCTAGAAGGTTTACTTGATTTCTTAAAAAAAACGAGTTTTTAGAAAATGTGATTTATTTCATAAATGGAATCAATAAAGTATGCACATTCTACATCATAACGACTTTCTATAGTTTGCGCATGTGCAAACTATGCTCATTCTAGATAATAACGACTTTCTATAGTTTGCGCATGCGTCCGGAAATAAGAAAAGCTTACTTGCGCCCTTTCTTTAAATTCACAGCTTCTAGAAGGTTTACATGATTTCTTAAAAAACACGAGTTTTTAGAAAATGTGATATATTTCATAAATGGAATCAACAAAGTATGCACATTCTATGTCATAACGACTTTCTTTAGTTTGCGCATGCGTCCGTAAATAAGAATAGCTCACTTCCCCTCGTTTTTTAAAATCACAGCTTCTAGAAGGTTTACATGATTTCTTAAATAAACACGAGTTTTTAGAAAATGTCATTTGTTTCATAAATGGAATCAACAAAGTATGAACAAACTATGTCATAACGACTTTGTATCGTTTGCGCATGCGCAAACTATGCACATTCTACGTAATAAGGACTTTCTATAGTTTGCGCATGCGTCCGGAAATAAGAAAAGTTTACTTCCCCCCATTTTTTAAAATCACAGCTTCTAGAAGGTTTACATGATTTCTTAAAAAAGACGAGTTTTTAGAAAATTTGATTTATTTCATAAATGGAATCAACAAAGTATGCACATTCTATGTCATAACGACTTTCTATAGTTTGCGCATGCGTCCGGAAATAAGAAAAGCTTACTTCCCCTAGTTTTTTAAAATCACAGCTTCTAGAAGGTTTACATGATTTCTTAAAAAAAATGAGTTTTTAGAAAATGTGATATTTTTTATAAAAGGAATAAACAAAGTATGCACATTCTACGTCATAACGACTTTCTATATTTTGCGCATGCGTCCGGAATTAAAAAAAGCTTAATTCCCCCCTTTTTTTAAAATCACAGCTTCTAGAAGGTTTACAAGAGTTCTCAAAAAACACGAGTTTTTAAAAAATGTGATTTCTTTCATCAATGGAATCAACAAACTATGCATATTCTACGTAATAACGACTTTCTACAGTTTGTGATTGCGTCCGGAAATAAGAAAAGCTTACTTCCCCCAAGGTTTTTAGAAAATGTGATTTATTTCATAAATCGAATCAACAAAGTATGCACATTCTATGTCATAATGACATTCTCTAGTTTGCGCATGCGTATGGAAATAAGAAAAGCTTACTTCCCCCCTTTTTTTAAAATCACAGCTTCTAGAAGGTTTACATGATATCTTAAAAAACACTAGTTTTTAGAAAATGTGATTTATTTCATCAATCGAATCAACAAACTATGCACATTCTACGTAATAACGACTTTCTATAGTTTGCGAATGCGTCCGGAAATAAGAAAAGATTACTTCCCCCCGGTTTTTAAAATCACAGCTTCTAGAAGGTCTACATGATTTCTTAAAAAACATGAGTGTTTAGAAAATGTGATTTATTTCATAAATGGAGTCAACAAAGTATGCACATTCTAAGTCATAACGACTTTCTATATTTTGCGCATGCGTCCGGAAATAAG
The DNA here is from genome assembly GCA_027924585.1 of Larix kaempferi. Lineage (NCBI taxonomy): Eukaryota > Viridiplantae > Streptophyta > Pinopsida > Pinales > Pinaceae > Larix > Larix kaempferi. Next base: position 13,952,005 of record BSBM01000557.1, on the reverse strand, counting down.
AAAAGCTTAGTTCCCCCCATTTTTTAAAATCAAAGCCTCTAGAAGGATTACATGATTTCTTCAAAAACATGAGTTTTACGAACATGTGATTTATTTCATAAATGGAATCAACAAAGTATGCACATTCTATGTCATAACGACTTTCTATTGTTTGCACATGCGCAAACTAAGCACATTCTACGTACTAACGACTTTCTATAGTTTGCGTACGCATCCAGAAATAAGAAAAGCTTACTTCCCCCCTTTTTTTAAATTCACAGCTTCTAGAAGGTTTACATGATTTCTTAAAAACACGAGTTTTTAGAAAATGTGATTTATTTTATAAATGGAATCAACAAAGTATGCACATTCTATGTCATAACGAATTTGTAAGGTTTGCGCATGCCCAAACTATGCACACTCTAAGTAATAACGACTTTCTATAGTTTGCGCATGTGTCCAGAAATAATAAAAGCTTACTTCCGCTAGTTTTTTAAAATCACAGCTTCTAAAAGGTTTACATGATTTCTTAAAAAACATGAGTTTTTAGCAAATGTGATTTATTTCATAAATGGAATCAACAAAGTATGCACATTCTACGTCATAACGACTTTTTAAAGTTTGCGCATGCGTCGGGAAATAAGAAAAGCTTACTTCCCCACGATTTTTAAAATCACAGCTTCTAGAAGGTTTACATGATTTCTTAAAAACCACGAGTTTTTAGAAAATGTGATTTATTTCATAAATGGAATCAACAAAGTATGCACATTCTAAGTCATAACGACTTTCTATAGTTTGCGCATGCGTCAAGAAATAAGAAAAGCTTACCTCCCCCCATTTTTTAAAATCACAGCTTCTAGAAGGTTTACATGATTTCTCAAAAAACACGAGTTTTTAGAAAATGTGATTTCTTTCATCAATGGAATCAACAAACTATGCACATTCTACGTAATAACAACTTTCTATAGTTTGCGATTGCGTCCGGAAATAAGAAAAGCTTCCTTCCCCCCGGTTTTTAAAATCACAACGTCTAGAAGGTTTACATGATTTCTTAAAAAACACGAGTTTTTAGAAAATGTCATTTATTTCATAAATGGAATCAAAAAAGTATGAACATTCTATGTCATAACGAGTTTGTATAGTTTGCGCTGTGCGCAAACTATGCACATTCTAGGTAATAACGACTTTCTATAGTTTGCGCATGCGTCCGGAAATAAGAAAAGCTAACTTCCCCCCTTTTTTTAAATTCATAGCTTATAGAAGGTTTACATGATTTCTTAAAAAACACAAGTTTTTAGAAGATTTTATTTATTTCATAAATGGAATCAACAAAGTATGCACATTCTACGTCATAACGACTTTCTATAGTTTGCGCATGCGTCCGGAAATAAGAAAAGATTACTTCCCCCCGTTTTTTAAAATCACAGCTTCTAGAAGGTTTACATGATTTCTTAAAAAAAATGAGTTTTTAGAAAATGTGATTTATTTCATAAAAGGAATCAACAAAGTATAAACATTCTACGTCATAACGACTTTCTATAGTTCGTGCATGCGTATGGAAATAAGAAAAGCTTACTTCCCCTCGTTTTTTAAAATCACAGCTTCTAAAAGGTTTACATGATTTCTTAAAAAACACAAGTTTTTAGAAAATGTGATTTATTTCATAAATGGAAACAACAAAGTATGCACATTCTACATCATAACGACTTTCTATAGTTTGCGCATGCGTCTGGAAATAAGAAAAGCTTACTTCCCCCCGTTTTTTAAAATTGCAGCTTCTAGAAGGTTTAAATGATTTCTTAAAAAAAACGAGTTTTTAGAAAATGTGATTTATTTCATAAAAGGAATCAACAACGTATGCACATTCTACGTCAAAACGACTTTGTATAGTTTGTGCATGTGCAAACTATGCTCATTCTAGGTAATAACGACTTTCTATAGTTTGCGCATGCGTCCGGAAATAAGAAAAGCTTACTTGCCCCCTTTTTTTATATTCACAGCTTCTAGAAGGTTTACATGATTTCTTAAAAAACACGAGTTTTTAGAAAATTTGATTTATTTCATAAATGGAATCAACAAAGTATGCACATTCTACGTCATAACGACTTTCTATAGTTTGCGCATGCGTCCGGAAATAAGAAAAGCTTACTTCCCCTAGTTTTTTAAAATCACAGCTTCTAGAAGGTTTACATGATTTCTTAAAAAAAACGAGTTTTTAGAAAATGTGATTTTTTTTATAAAATGAATAAACAAAGTATGCACATTCTACGTCATAACGACTTTCTATATTTTGCGCATGCATCCGGAAATAACAAAAGCCTACTTCCCCCCTTTTTTTAAAATCACAGCTTCTAGAAGGATTACATGATTTCTTAAAAAACATGAGTTTTACGAACATGTGATTTATTTCATAAATGGAATCAACAAAGTATGCACATTCTATGTCATAACAACTTTCTATTGTTTGCGCATGCACAAACTAAGCACATTCTACGTACTAACGACTTTCTATAGTTTGCGTATGCATCCAGAAATAAGAAAAGCTTACTTCACCCCGTTTTTGAAAATCACAACTTCTAGAAGGTTTACATGATTTCTTAAAAAACACGAGTTTTTAGAAAATGTGATTTTTTTCATAAATGGAATCAACAAAGTATGCACATTCTATGTCATAACGACTTTGTAAGGTTTGCGCATGCGCAAACTATGCACACTCTAAGTAATAACGACTTTCTATAGTTTGCGCATGTGTCCGGAAATAATAAAAGCTTACTTCCGCCAGTTTTTTAAAATCACAGCTTCTAAAAGGTTTACATGATTTCTTAAAAAACACGAGTTTTTAGCAAATGTGATTTATTTCATAAATGGAATCAACAAAGTGTGCACATTCTACATCATAACAACTTTCTAAAGTTTGCTCATGCGTCGGGAAATAAGAAAAGCTTACTTCCCCACGATTTTTAAAATCACAGCTTCTGGAAGGTTTACATGATTTCTTAAAAACCACGAGTTTTTAGAAAATGTGATTTATTTCATAAATGGAATCAACAAAGTATGCACATTCTAAGTCATAACGACTTTCTATAGTTTGCGCATGCGTCAGGAAATAAGAAAAGCTTACCTCCCCCCGTTTTTTAAAATCACAGCTTCTAGAAGGTTTACATGATTTCTCAAAAAACACGAGTTTTTAGAAAATGTGATTTCTTTCATCAATGGAATCAACAAACTATGCACATTCTACGTAATAACAACTTTCTATAGTTTGCGATTGCGTCCGGAAATAAGAAAAGCTTACTTCCCCCCGGTTTTTAAAATCACAACGTCTAGAAGGTTTACATGATTTCTTAAAAAACACGAGTTTTTAGAAAATGTCATTTATTTCATAAATGGAATCAAAAAAGTATGAACATTCTATGTCATAACGAGTTTGTATAGTTTGCGCGTGCGCAAACTATGCACATTCTAGGTAATAACGACTTTCTATAGTTTGCGCATGCGTCCGGAAATAAGAAAAGCTAAGTTCCCCCCTTTTTTTAAATTCATAGCTTATAGAAGGTTTACATGATTTCCTAAAAAACACAAGTTTTTAGAAAATGTTATTTATTTCATAAATGGAATCAACAAAGTATGCACATTCTATGTCATAACGACTTTCTATAGTTTGCGCATGCGTCCGGAAATAAGAAAAGATTACTTCCCCCCGTTTTTTAAAATCACAGCTTCTAGAAGGTTTACATGATTTCTTAAAAAAGATGAGTTTTTAGAAAATGTGATTTATTTCATAAAAAGAATCAACAAAGTATGAACATTCTACGTCATAACGACTTTCTATAGTTCGTGCATGCGTATGGAAATAAGAAAAGCTTACTTCCCCTCGTTTTTTAAAATCACAGCTTCTAGAAGGTTTACATGATTTCTTAAAAAACACAAGTTTTTAGAAAATGTCATTTTTTTAATAAATGGAATCAACAAAGTATGCACATTCTACATAATAACGACTTTCTATAGTTTTCCCATGCGTCCGGAAATAAGAAAAGCTTACTTTCCCCTGTTTGTTAAAATCACAGCTTCTAGAAGGTTTACATGATTTCTTAACAAACATGAGTTTTTAGAAAATGTCATTTATTTCATAAATGGAATCAACAAAGTATGCACATTCTATGTCATAACGAGTTTCTGTAGTTTGCGCATGCGCAAACTATGCACATTCTACGTATTAACGACTTTCCATAGTTTGCGTATTCGTCCGGAAATAAGAAAAACTTACTTCACCCCATTTTTTAAAATCACAACTTCTAGAAGGTTTACATGATTTCTTAAAAAACACGAGTTTTTAGAAAATTAAATTTATTTCATAAATGCAATCAACAAAGTATGCACATTCAATGTCATAAATTTTTGTATGACTTGCGCATGCGCAAACTATGCACATTCTACTTAATAACGACTTTCTATAGTTTGCGCATGCATCTGGAAATAAGAAAAGCTTACTTCCGCCAATTTTTTAAAATCACAGCTTCTAGAAGGTTTACATGATTTCTTAAAAAACATGATTTTTTAGAAAATGTGATTTATTTCATAAATGGAATCAATAAAGTATGCACATTCTACGTCATAACGACTTTCTAAAGTTTGCGCATGGGTCTGGAAATAAGAAGAGCTTACTTCCACAAGTTTTTTAAAATCACTGCTTCTAGAAGGTTTACATGATTTCTTGAGAAAAATGAGTTTTTAGAAAATGTGATTTATTAAATAAATTAAATCAACAAAGTATGCACATTCTATGTCATAACGAATTTCTATAGTTTTTGCATGCGTCCGGAAATAAGAAAAGCTTACTTCACCCCGATTTTTGAAAATCACAGCTTCTAGAAGGTTTACATGATTTCTTAAAAAAAATGAGTTTTTAGAAAATGTGATTTATTTCATAAAAGGAATCAACAAAGTATGCATATTCTACGTCATAACGACTTTCTATAGTTTGGTCATGCATCCGGAAATAAGAAAAGCTTACTTCCCATCGTTTTTTAAAATCACAGCTTCTAGAAGGTTTCCATGATTTCTTAAAAAACAAGTGTTTTTGGAAAATGTGATTTATTTCATCAATGGAATCAACAAACTATGCACATTCAACGTAATAACGAATTTCTATAGTTTGTGAATGCGTCTGGAAATAAGAAAAGCTTAAATCCCCCCTTTTTTATAATCACAGCTTCTAAAATGTTTACATTATTTCTTAAAAAACATGAGATTTTAGAAAATGTCATTTATTTCATAAATTTAATCAACAAAGTATGAACATTCCATGTCATAAAAACTTTGTATAGTTTGCGCATGCGCAAACTATGCACATTCTATGTAATAACGACTTTCTATAGTTTGCACATGTGTCTGGAAACAAGAAAAGCTTACTTCCTCCCTTTTTTTAAATTCACAGCTTCTAGAAGGTTTACATGATTTCTTAAAAACACAAGTTTTTAGAAAATATGATTTATTTCAAAAATGGAATCAACAAAGTATGCACTTTCTACGTCATAACGACTTTCTATAGTTTGCGCATAAGTCAGGAAATAAGAAAAGCTTACTTCCCCCCGTTTTTTAAAATCACAGCTTCTAGAAGGTTTACATGATTTCTTAAAAAACACGAGTTTTTAGAAAATGTGATTTATTTAATCAATGGAATCAACAAACTATGCACATTATACGTAATAACGAATTTCTATAGTTTGCGCACGCGTCCGAAAATAAGAAAAGCTTACTTCCACCCGTTTTTTAAAATCACAGCTTCTAGAAGGTTTACATGATTTCTTAAAAAACACGAGTTTTTAGAAAATGTCATTTGTTTCATCAATGGAATCAACAAAGTATATACAAACTATGTCATAATGACTTTGTATCGTTTGCGCATGCACAAACTATGCACATTCTACGTAATAACGAATTTCTATAGTTTGCGCATGCATCCGGAAATAAGAAAAGCTTACTTTCCCCCTTTTTTTAAATTCACAACTTCTAGAAGGTTTACATGATTTCTTAAAAAACACGAGTTTTTAGAAAATGTCATTTGTTTCATAAATGGAATCAACAAAGTATGAACAAACTATGTCATAACGACTTTGTATCGTTTGCGCATGCACAAACTATGCACATTCTACGTAATAACGACTTTCTATAGTTTGCGCATGCATCCGGAAATAAGAAAAGCTTACTTTCCCCCTTTTTTTAAATTCACAGCTTCTAGAAGGTTTACATGATTTCTTAAAAAACACGAGTTTTTAGAAAATGTGATTTATTTCTTAAATGGAATCAACAAAGTATGCACATTCTACGTCATAACGACTTTCTATAGTTTGCGCATGCGTCCAGAAATAAGAAAAGCTTACTTCCCCCCGTTTTTTAAAATCACAGCTTCTAGAAGGATTACATGATTTCTTAAAAAACATGAGTTTTACGAACATGTGATTTATTTCATAAATGGAATCAACAAAGTATGCACATTCTATGTCATAACGACTTTCTATAGTTTGTGCATGCGCAAACTAAGCACATTCTACGTACTTGCGACTTTCTATAGTTTTCGTATGCGTCCATAAATAAGAAAAGCTAACTTCCCCCCTTTTTTTAAATTCATAGCTTCTAGAAGGTTTACATGATTTCTTAAAATACACAAGTTTTTAGAAAATGTTATTTATTTCATAAATGGAATAAACAAAGTATGCACATTCTACGTCATAACGACTTTCTATAGTTTGCGCATGTGTACGGAAATAAGAAAAGTTTACTTCCCCTCTTTTTTTAAATTCACAGCTTCTAGAAGGTTTACATGATTTCTTAAAAAACACGAGTCTTTAGAAAATGTTATTTATTTCATAAATGGAATAAAAAAAGTATGCACATTCTACGTCATAACGACTTTCTATAGTTTGCGAATGCGTCCAGAAAGAAGAAAAGCTTACTTCCCCTCGTTTTTTAAAATCACAACTTCTACAATGTTTACATGATTTCTTTAAAAAAACGAGTTTTTAAAAAATGTGATTTATTTCGTAAAAGGAATCAAAAAAGTATGCACATTCTACGTCATAACGACTTTGTATAGTTTGGGCATGTGCAAACTATGCACATTCTAGGTAATAATGACTTTCTATAGTTTGCGCATGAGTCCGGAAATAAGAAAAGCTTACTACCCCCCCTTTTTTAAATTCACAGCTTCTAGAAGGATTACATGATTTCTTAAAAAACACGAGTTTTTAGAAAATGTCATTTGTTTCATAAATGGAATCAACAAAGTATGCACATTCTATGTCTTAACGAGTTTCTATAGTTTGCGAATGCGCAAACTATGCACATTCTACAAAATAACGACTTTCTATAGTTTGCGCATGCATCCGGAAATAAGATAAGCTTACTTTCCCCCTTTTTTTTAAATTCACAGCTTCTTGAAGGTTTACATGATTTCTTAAAAAACACTAGTTTTTAGAAAATGTGATTTATTTCATAAATGGAATCAACAAAGTATGCACTTTCTACGTCATAACGACTTTCTATAGTTTGCGCATAAGTCAGGAAATAAGAAAAGCTTACTTCCCCCCGTTTTTTAAAATCACAGCTTCTAGAAGGTTTACATGATTTCTTAAAAAACACGAGTTTTTAGAAAATGTGATTTATTTAATCAATGGAATCAACAAACTATGCACATTATACGTAATAACGAATTTCTATAGTTTGCGCACGCGTCCGAAAATAAGAAAAGCTTACTTCCACCCGTCTTTTAAAATCACAGCTTCTAGAAGGTTTACATGATTTCTTAAAAAACACGAGTTTTTAGAAAATGTCATTTGTTTCATAAATGGAATCAACAAAGTATATACAAACTATGTCATAACGACTTTGTATCGTTTGCGCATGCACAAACTATGCACATTCTACGTAATAACGAATTTTTATAGTTTGCGCATGCATCCGGAAATAAGAAAAGCTTACTTTCCCCCTTTTTTTAAATTCACAGCTTCTAGAAGGTTTACATGATTTCTTAAAAAACACGAGTTTTTAGAAAATGTCATTTGTTTCATAAATGAAATCAACAAAGTATGAACAAACTATGTCATAACGACTTTGTATCGTTTGCGCATGCACAAACTATGCACATTCTACGTAATAACGACTTTCTATAGTTTGCGCATGCATCCGGAAATAAGAAAAGCTTACTTTCCCCCTTTTTTTAAATTCACAGCTTCTAGAAGGTTTACATGATTTCTTAAAAAACACGAGTTTTTAGAAAATGTGATTTATTTCTTAAATGGAATCAACAAAGTATGCACATTCTACGTCATAAGGACTTTCTATAGTTTGCGCATGCGTCCAGAAATAAGAAAAGCTTACTTCCCCCTGTTTTTTAAAATCACAGCTTCTAGAAGGATTAGATGATTTCTTAAAAAACATGAGTTTTACGAACATGTGATTTATTTCATAAATGGAATCAACAAAGTATGCACATTCTATGTCATAACGACTTTCTATAGTTTGTGCATGCGCAAACTAAGCACATTCTATGTACTTGCGACTTTCTATAGTTTTCGTATGCGTCCATAAATAAGAAAAGCTAACTTCCCCCATTTTTTTAAATTCATAGCTTCTAGAAGGTTTACATGATTTCTTAAAATACACAAGTTTTTAGAAAATGTTATTTATTTCATAAATGGAATAAACAAAGTATGCACATTCTACGTCATAACGACTTTCTATAGTTTGCGCATGTGTACGGAAATAAGAAAAGTTTACTTCCCCTCTTTTTTTAAATTCACAGCTTCTAGAAGGTTTACATGATTTCTTAAAAAACACGAGTCTTTAGAAAATATTATTTATTTCATAAATGGAATAAAAAAAGTATGCACATTCTACTTCATAACGACTTTCTATAGTTTGCGCATGCGTCCAGAAAGAAGAAAAGCTTACTTCCCCTCGTTTTTTAAAATCACAACTTCTACAATATTTACATGATTTCTTTAAAAAAACGAGTTTTTAAAAAATGTGATTTATTTCGTAAAAGGAATCAAAAAAGTATGCACATTCTACGTCATAACGACTTTGTATAGTTTGGGCATGTGCAAACTATGCACATTCTAGGTAATAATGACTTTCTATAGTTTGCGCATGAGTCCGGAAATAAGAAAAGCTTACTACCCCCCCTTTTTTAAATTCACAGCTTCTAGAAGGATTACATGATTTCTTAAAAAACACGAGTTTTTAGAAAATGTCATTTGTTTCATAAATGGAATCAACAAAGTATGCACATTCTATGTCATAACGAGTTTCTATAGTTTCGCATGCGCAAACTATGCACATTCTACGTAATAACGACTTTCTATAGTTTGCGCATGCATCCGGAAATAAGATAAGCTTACTTTCCCCCTTTTTTTAAATTCACAGCTTCTTGAAGGTTTACATGATTTCTTAAAAAACACTAGTTTTTAGAAAATGTGATTTATTTCATAAATGGAATCAACAAAGTATGCACATTCTACGTCATAACGACTTTCTAAAGTTTGCGCATGCGTCCGGAAATAAGAAAAGCTTACTTCCGCCTGTTTTTTAAAATCACAGCTTCTAGAAGGTTTACATGATTTCTTAAAAACCACGAGTTTTTAGAAAATGTGATTTATTTCATAAATGGAATCAACAAAGTATGCACATTCTAAGTCATATCAACTTTCTATAGGTTGCGCATGCGTCCGGAAATAATAAAAGCTTACTTCCCCTCGTTTTTTAAAGTCACAGCTTCTAGAAGGTTTACATGATTTCTTAAAAAACACGAGTTTTTAGAAAATCTGATTTATTTCATCAATGGAATCAACAAACTATGCACATTCTACGTAATAACAAATTTCTATAGTTTGCGATTGTGTCCAGAAATAAGAAAAGCTTACTTCCCCCCGGTTTTTAAAATCACAGCTTTTAAAAGGTTTACATGATTTCTTAAAAAACACGATTTTTTAGAAAATGTCATTTATTTCATAAAAGGAATCAACAAAGTATGCACATTCTACGTCATAACGACTTTGTATAGTTTGTGCATCTGCAAACTATGCACATTCTAGGTAATAACGACTTTCTATAGTTTGCGCATGCGTCCGGAAATAAGAAAAGCTTACTTCCCCCCCTTTTTTAAATTCACAGCTTCTAGAAGGTTTACATGATTTCTTAAAAAACATGAGTTTTTAGAAAATGTGACTTCTTTCATAAATGGAATCAACAAAGTATGCACATTCTACGTCATAACGACTTTCTATAGTTTGTGCATGCGACCGGAAATAAGAAAAGCTTACTTCCCCCCGATTTTTGAAAATCACAGCTTCTAGAAGGTTTACATGATTTCTTAAAAAAAATGAGTTTTTAGAAAATGTGATTTATTTCATAAAAGGAATCAACAAAGTATGCATATTCTACGTCATAACAACTTTCTTTAGTTTGTGCATGCGTCCGGAAATAAGAAAAGCTTACTTCCCCCCGTTTTTTAAAATCACAGCTTCTAGAAGGTTTCCATGATTTCTTAAAAAACACGAGTTTTTAGAAAATGTGATCTATTTAATGAATGGAATCAACAAACTATGCACATTCTACGTAATAACGACTTTTTATAGTTTGCGAATGCGTCCGGAAATAAGAAAAGCTTACTTCCCCCCGTTTTTTAAAATCACAGCTTCTAGAAGGTTTACATGATTTCTTAATAAACAGGAGTTTTTAGAAAATGTGATTTATTTAATCAATGGAATCAACAAACTATGCACAATCTACGTAATAACGACTTTCTATAGTATGCACATGCGTCCGGAAATAAGAAAAGCTTACTTCCCCCCTTTTTTTAAATTCACAGCTTCTAGAAGGTTTACATGATTTCTTAAAAAACATGAGTTTTTAGAAAATGTGATTTATTTCATGAATGGAATCAACAAACTATGCACGTTCTACGTAATAACGACTTTCTATAGTTTGTGAATGCGTCTGGAAATAAGAAAAGCTTACATCCCTCCGGTTTTTAAAATCACAGCTTCTAGAAGGTTTACATGATTTCTTAAAATACACGAATTTTTAGAAAATGTCATTTATTTCATAAATGGAATCAAAAAAGTATGAACATTCTATGTCATAACGACTTTGTATAGTTTGCGCATGCGCAAACTATTCACATTCTATGTACTAGCGACTTTCTATAGTTTGCGCATGCGTCCGGAAATAAGAAAAGCTTACTTCCCCCCTTTTTTTAAATTCACAGCTTCTAGAAGGTTTACATGTTTTCCTAAAAAACACGAGTTTTCAGAAAATGTGATTTATTTCATAAATGGAATCAACAAAGTATGCACATTCTATGTCATAACGACTTTCTATGTTTTCAGAAAATGGAATCAACAAAGTATGCACATTCTATGTCATAACGACTTTCTATGTCATAACAAAGTATGCACATTCTATGTCATAACGACTTTTCTTAAAAAACACGAGTTTTCAGAAAATGTGATTTATTTCATAAATGGAATCAACAAAGTATGCACATTCTATGTCATAACGACTTTCTATAGTCTGTGCATGCGTCCGCAAATAAGAAAAGCTTACTTCCCCCGGTTTTTTAAAATCATAGCTTCTAGAAGGATTACATGATTTCTTAAAAAACATGAGTTTTACGGACATGTGATTTATTTCATAAATGGAATCAACATAGTATGTACATTTTATGTCATAACGAATTTCTATAGTTTGTGCATGCGCAAACTAAGCACATTCTATGTACTAGTGACTTTCTATAGTTTGCGTATGCGTCCAGAAATAAAAAAAGCTTACGTCACCCCGTTTTTTAAAATCACAACTTCTAGAAGGTTTACATGATTTCTTAAAAAACATGAGTTTTTAGAAAATGTGATTTATTTCATAAATGGAATCAACAAAGTATGCACATTTTATGTCATAAAGACATTGTATGGTTTGCGCATGCGCAAACTATGCACATTCTACGTAATAACGACTTTCTATAGTTTGCGCATGTGTCTGGAAATAAGAAAAGCTTACTTCCGCCCGTTTTTTAAAATCACAGCTTCTAGAAGGTTTACATGATTTATTAAAAAACATGAGTTTTTAGAAACTGTGATGTATTTCATAAATGGAATCAACAAACTATGCACATTCTACGTAATAACGACTTTCTATAGTTTGCACATGCGTCCGGAAATAAGAAAAGCTTACTTCCCCCCGTTTTTAAAATCACAGCTTCTAGAAGGTTTACACGATTTCTTAAAAATACACGAGTTTTTAGAAAATGTCATTTGTTTCATAAATGGAATCAACAAAGTATGAACAAACTATGTCATAACGATTTTGTATCGTTTGCGCATGCGCAAACTATGCACATTCTATGTAATAACGACTTTCTATAGTTTGCGCATGCGTCCGAAAATAAGAAAATCTTACTTCCCCCCATTTTTTAAAATCACAGCTTCTAGAAGGTTTACAGATTTCTTAATAAACACGAGTTTTTAGAAAATGTGATTTATTTAATCAATGGAATCAACAAACTATGCACATTCGACGTAATAACGACTTTCTATAGTTTGTGCATGCGTCCGGAAATAAGAAAAGCTTACTTACCCCCTTTTTTTAAATTCGTAGCTTCTAGAAGGTTTACATGATCTCTTAAAAAACATGAGTTTCTAGAAAATATGATTTATTTCATCAATGGAATCAACAAACTATGCACATTCTACGTAATAATGACTTTCTATAGTTTGCGAATGCGTCCGGAAATAAGAAAAGCTTACTTCCCCCCGTTTTTTAAAATCACAGCTTCTAGAAGGTTTACATGATTTCTTAAAAAACATGAGTTTTTAGAAAATGTGATTTATTTAATCAATGGAATCAACAAACTATGCACATTATACGTAATAACGACTTTCTGTAGTTTGCGCATGTGTCCGAAAATAAGAAAAGCTTACTTCCCCCCGTTTTTTAAAATCATAGCTTCCAGAAGGTTTACATGATTTCTTAAAAAACATGAGTTTTTAGAAAATGTCATTTGTTTCATAAATGAGATCAACAAATTATGAACAAACTATGCACATTATACGTAATAACGACTTTCTGTAGTTTGCGCATGCGTCCGAAAATAAGAAAAGCTTACTTCCCCCCGTTTTTTAAAATCATAGCTTATAGAAGGTTTACATGATTTCTTAAAAAAGATGAGTTTTTAGAAAATGTCATTTGTTTCATAAATGGAATCAACAAAGTATGAACAAACTATGCACATTATACGTAATAACGACTTTCTGTAGTTTGCGCATGCGTCTGGAAATAAGAAAAGCTTACTTCCCCCCGTTTTTTAAAATCACAGCTTCTAGAAGGTGTACATGATTTCTTAAAAAACATGTGTTTTTAGGAAATGTGATTTATTTCATAAATGGAATCAACAAAGTATGCACATTTTACGTCATAACGACTTTCTATAGTTTGCGCATGCGTCCGGAAATAAGAAAAGCTTACTTCCCCCCGATTTTTAAAGTCATAGCTTCTAGTAGGTTTACATGATTTCTTAAAAAACATGAGCTTTTAGAAAATGTCATTTATTTCATAAATGGAATCAAAAAAGTATGAACATTCTATGTCATAACGACTTTTTATAGTTTGCGCATGCGCAAACTATTCACATTCTATGTACTAGCGACTTTCTATAGTTTGCGCATGCGTCCGGAAATAAGAAAAGCTTACTTCCCCCCTTTTTTTAAATTCACAGCTTCTAGAAGGTTTACATGATTTCTTAGAAAACACGAGTTTTTAGAAAATGTGATGTATTTCATAAATGGAATCAACAAAGTATGCACATTCTATGTCATAACGACTTTCAAAAGTTTGCGCATGCGTCCGGAAACAAGAAAAGCTTACTTCCGCCAGTTTTTTAAAATCACAGCTTCTAGAAGGTTTACATGATTTCTTAAAAAACACGAATTTTTGGAAAATGTCATTTATTTCATAAATGGAATCAAAAAAGTATGAACATTCTATGTCATAACGACTTTGTATAGTTTGCGCATGCGCAAACTATGCACATTCTATGCAATAACGACTTTCTATAGTTTGCGCATGCGTCTGAAAATAAGAAAAGCTTAATTCCCCCCTTTTTTTCAATTCACAGCTTCTAGAAGGTTTACATGATTTCTTAAAAAACACGAGTTTTTAGAAAATGTGATTTATTTCCTAAATGGAGTAAAAAAAGTATGCACTTTCTACGTCATAACGACTTTCTATAGTTTGCACATGCGTCCGGAAATAAGAAAAGCTTACTTCCCCCCGTTTTTTAAAATCAGAGCTTCTAGAACGTTTACATGATTTCTTAAAAAACCATGAGTTTTTAGAAAATGTCATTTATTTCATAAATGGAATCAACAAAGTATGAACATACGATGTCATAACAACTTTGTATAGTTTGCACATGCGAAAAATATGCACATTCTATGTAATAACGACTTTCTATTGTTTGAACATGCGTCCGAAAATAAGGAAAGCTTACTTCTCCCCTTTTTTTAAATTCACAGCTTCTAGAAGGTTTACATGATTTCTTAAAAAACACGAGTTTTTAGAAAATGTGATTTATTTCATAAATCGAATCAAGAAAGTATGCACATTCTACGTCCTAACGACTTTCTATAGTTTGCGCATGCGTCCGGAAATAAGAAAAGCTTACTTCCCCCCATTTTTTAAAATCACGGCTTCTAGAAGGTTTACATGATTTCTTAAAAAACACGAGTTTTTAGAAAATGTGATGTATTTCATAAATGGAATCAACAAAGTATGCACATTCTACGTCATAATGACTTTCTATAGTTTGCGCATGCGTCCGGAAATAAGAAAAGCTTACTTCCCACCGTTTTTTAAAATCACAGCTTCTAGAAGGTTTACATGATTTCTTAATAAACACGAGTTTTTAGAAAATGTGATTTATTTAATCAATGGAATCAACAAACTATGCACATTCTACGTAATAACGACTTTCTATAGTATGCACATGCGTCCGGAAATAAGAAAAGCTTACTTCACCCCGTTTTTCAAAATCACAGCTTCTAGAAGGTTTACATGATTTCTTAAAAAAACACGAGTTTTTAGAAATTGTCATTTGTTTCATAAATGGAATCAACAAAGTATGAACAAACTATTTCATAACAACTTTTTATCGTTTGGGCATGCGCAAACTATGCACATTCTACATAATAACGACTTTCTATAGTTTGCGCATGCGTCCGGAAATAAGAAAATCTTACTTCCCCCCATTTTTTAAAATCACAGCTTCCAGAAGGTTTACATGATTTCTTCATAAACACGAGTTTTTAGAAAATCTGATTTATTTAATCAATGGAATCAACAAACTATGCACATTCTACGTAATAACGACTTTCTATAGTTTGTGCATGCGTCCGGAAATAAGAACAGCTTACTTCCCCCCTTTTTTTAAATTCACAGCTTCTAGAAGGTTTACATGATTTCTTAAAAACCACGAGTTTTTAGAAAATGTCATTTATTTCATAAATGGAATAAAAAAAGTATGAACATTCTATGTCATAACGACTTTGTATAGTTTGTGCATGCGCAAACTATGCACATTCTAGGTAATAACGACTTTCTATAGTTTGCGCATGCGTCCGGAAATAAGAAAAGCTTACTTCCCCCCTTTTTTTAAATTCACAGCTTCTAGAAGGTTTACATGATTTCTTAAAAAACACGAGTTTTTAGAAAATGTGATTTATTTCATAAATGGAATCAACAAAGTATGCACATTCTACGTCATAACGACTTTCTATAGTTTGCGCATGCGTCCGGAAATAAGAAAAGCTTACTTACCCCCGTTTTTTAAAATCACAGCTTCTAGAAGGTTTACATGATTTCTTAAAAAAAACGAGTTTTTAGAAAATGTGATTTATTTCTTAAAAGGAATCAACAAAGTATGCATATTCTACGTCATAACGAGTTTGTATAGTTTGCACATGTGCAAACTATGCACATTCTAGGTAATAACGACTTTCTATAGTTTGCGCATGCGTCCGGAAATAAGAAAAGCTTACTTCCCCCCTTTTTTTAAATTCACAGCTTCTAGAAGGTTTACATGATTTCTTAAAAAACACGAGTTTTTAGAAAATGTGTTTTATTTCATAAATTGAATCAACAATGTATGCACATTCTACGTCATAACGACTTTCTTCAGTTTGCGCATGCGTCCAGAAATAAGAAAAGCTTACTTCCCCATGTTTTTTAAAATCACATCTTCTTGAAGGTTTACATGATTTCTTAAAAAAAATGAGTTTTCAGAAAATGTGATTTATTTCATAAAAGGAATCAACAAATAATGCACATTCTACGTCATAACGACGTTCTATAGTTTGTGCATGCGTCCGGAAATAAGAAAAGCTTACTTCCCCCCTTTTTTTTAAATCACAGCTTCTAGAAGGTTTCCATGATTTCTTAAAAAAAATGGGTTTTTAGAAAATGTGATTTATATCATAAATGGAATCAACAAAGTATGCACATTCTACGTCATAATGACTTTCTATAGTTTGCGCATGCGTATGGAAATAAGAAAAGCTTACTTCCCCCCATTTTTTAAAATCACAGCTTCTAGAAGGTTTACATGATTTCTTAAAAAACAGGAGTTTTTAGAAAATGTAATTTATTTCATCAATGGAATCAACAAACTATGCACATTCTATGTAATAACGACTTTCTATAGTTTGCGAATGCGTCCGGAAATAAGAAAAGCTTACTTCCCCCCAGTTTTTAAAATCACAGCTTCTAGAAGGTTTACATGATTTCTTAAAAAACATGAGTGTTTAGATAATGTGATTTATTTCATAAATGGAATCAACAAAGTATGCACATTCTAAGTCATAACAACTTTCTATAGTTTGCGCATGCGTCCGGAAATAAGAAAATCTTACTTCCCCCCGTTTTTTAAAATCACAGCTTCTAGAAGGATTACATGATTTCTTAAAAAACATGAGTTTTACGAACATGTGATTTATTTCATAAATGGAATCAACAAAGTATGCACATTCTATGTGTTAACGACTTTCTATAGTTTGCGCATGCGCAAACTAAGCACATTCTACGTACTAACGACGTTCTATAGTTTGCGTATGCGTCTAGAAATCAGAAAAGCTTACTTTACCCCCTTTTTTAAAATCACAACTTCTAGAAGGTTTACATGATTTCTTAAAAACACGAGTTTTTAGAAAATGTGATTTATTTCATAAATGGAATCAACAAAGTATTCATATTCTATGTCATAACGACTTTGTATGGTTTGCGCATGCGCAAACTATGCACATTCTTCATAATAACGACTTTCTATAGTTTGCGCATGTGTCAAGAAATAAGAAAAACTTACTTCCGCCATTTTTTTACAATCACAGCTTCTAGAAGGTTTACATGATTTCTTAAAAACCACAAGTTTTTAGAAAATGTGATTTATTTCATAACGACTTTCTATAGTTTGTGCATGTGTCCGGAAATAAGAAAAGCTTAATTCCCAACGTTTTTTAAAGTCACAGCTTCTAGAAGGTTTACATGATTTCTTAAAAAACACGAGTTTTTAGAAAATGTGATTTATTTCGTCAATGGAATCAACAAACTATGCACATTCTACGTAATAACGACTTTCTATAGTTTGCGAATGAGTTCGGAAATAAGAAAAGCTTACTTCCCCCCGGTTTTTAAAATCACAGCTTCTAGAAGGTTTACATGATTTCTTAAAAAACACGAGTTTTTAGAAAATGTGATTTATTTCATAAATGGAAGCAAAAAAGTATGAACATTTTATGTCATAACGACTTTTTATAGTTTGCCCATGCGCAAACTATGCACATTCTAGGTAATAACGACTTTCTATAGTTTGCGCATGCATCCGGAAATAAGAGAAGCTTACTTCCCCCTCTTTTTTAAAATCACAGCTTCTAGAAGGTTTACATGATTTCTTAAAAAACATGAGTTTTTAGAAAATGTGATTTATTTCATAAATGGAATCAACAAAGTATGCACATTCAAAGTCATAACGAGTTTCTATAGTTTGCGCATGCGTCCGGAAATAAGAAAAGCTTACTTCCCCCCATTTTTTAAAGTCACAGCTTCTAGAAGGTTTACATGATTTCTCAAAAAAGACGAGTTTTTAGAAAATGTGATTTATTTCATAAAATAAATCAACAAAGTATGCGCATTCTACGTCATAACGACTTTATATAGTTTGCGCATGCGTCCGGAAAGAAGAAAAGCTTACTTCCCCCCTTTTCTTAAATTCAGAGCTTCTAGAAGGTTCACATGATTTCTTAAAAAACATGAGTTTTTCGAAAATGTCATTTATTTCATCAATGGAATCAACAAACTATGCACATTCTATGTAATAACGACTTTCTATAGTTTGCGAATGCGTCCGGAAACAAGAAGGTTTGCTTATGCGTCCAGAAATCAGAAAAGCTTACTTCACTCCGGTTTTTAAAATCACAACTTCTAGAAGGTTTACATGATTTCTTAAAGAACACGAATTTTTAGAAAATGTCATTTATTTCATAAATGGAATCAAGAAAGTATGAACATTCTATGTAATAACGAATTTGTATAGTTTGCGCATGCGCAAACTATGCACATTCTAGGTAATAACGACTTTCTATAGTTTGCGCATGCGTCCGGAAATAAGAAAAGCTTACTTCCCCCCTTTTTTTAAATTCACAGCTTCTAGAAGGTTTACATGATTTCTTAGAAAACACGACTTTTTGGAATATGTGATTTATTTCATAAATGGAAACAACAAAGTATGCACATTCTACGTCATAACGACTTTCTATAGTTTGCGCATGCGTCCGGAAATAAGAAAAGCTTAATTCCCCCCGTTTTTTAAAATCACAGCTTCTAGAAGGTTTACATGATTTCTTAAAAAAAACGAGTTTTTAGAAAATGTGATTTATTTCATAAAATGAATCAACAAAGTATGCACATTCTACGTCATAACGACTTTGTATAGTTTGTGCATGTGCAAACTATGCACATTCTAGGTAATAATGACTCTCTATAGTTTACGCATGCGTCCGGAAATAAGAAAAGCTTACTTCCCCCCTTTTTTTAAATTCACAGCTTCTAGAAGGTTTACATGATTTCTTAAAAAACACGAGTTTTTAGAAAATGCGATTTATTTCATAAATGGAATCAACAAAGTATGCACATTCTATGTCGTAACGACTTTGTATGGTTTGGGCATGCGCAAACTATGCACATTCTACGTACTAACGACTTTCTATAGTTTGTGTATTCATCCGGAATTAAGAAAAGCTTACTTCACCCCGTTTTTTAAAATCACAACTTCTAGAAGGTTTATATGATTTTTTAAAAAACACGAGTTTTTAGAAAATTTGATTTATTTCATAAATGGAATCAACAAAGTATGCACATTCTATGTCATAACGTTTTTTTATGGTTTGCGCATGCGCAAACTATGCACATTCTATGTAATAACGACTTTCTATAGTTTGCGCATGCATCCGGAAATTAAAAAAAGCTTACTTTCTCCAGTTTTTTAAAATCACAGCTTCTAGAAGCTTTACATGATTTCTTAAAAAAAATGAGTTTTTAGAAAATGTGATTTATTTCATAAATGGAATCAACAAAGTATGCACATTCTACGTCATAACGACTTTCTAAAGTTTGCGCATGGGTCCGGAAATAATAAAAGCTTACTTCCGCCAGTTTTTTAAAATCACTCCTTCTAGAAGGTTTACATGATTTCTTTAAAAATATGAGTTTTTAGAAAACATGATTTATTTCATAAATTGAATCAACAAAGTATGCACATTCTACGTCATAACGAATTTCTATAGTTTGTGCATGCGTCCGGAAATAAGAAAAGCTTACTTCCCCCCGATTTTTGAAAATCAAAGCTTCTAGAAGGTTTACATGATTTCTTAAAAAAAATGAGTTTTTAGAAAATGTGATTTATTTCATAAAAGGAATCAAAAAAGTATGCATATTCTAAGTCATAACAACTTTCCTTAGTTTGCACATGCGTCCGGAAATAAGAAAAGCTTACTTCCCCCCGTTTTTTAAAATCACAGCTTCTAGAAGGTTTGCATGATTTCTTAAAAAACACGAGTTTTTAGAAAATGTGATTTATTTCATCAATGGAATCAACAAACTATGCACATTCTACGTAATAACGACTTTCTATAGTTTGCGAATGCGTCCGGAAATAAGAAAAGCTTACTTCCCCCCGTTTTTTAAAATCACAGCTTCTAGAAGGTTTACATGATTTCTTAAAAAACATGAGTTTTTAGAAAATGTGATTTATTTAATTAATGGAATCAACAAACTATGCACATTATACCTAATAACGACTTTCTGTAGTTTGTGCATGCGTCCGAAAATAAGAAAAGCTTACTTCCCCGCGTTTTTTAAAATCATAGCTTCTAGAAGGTTTACATGATTTTTTTAAAAACATGAGTTTTTAGAAAATGTGATTTATTTCATCAATGGAATCAACAAACTATGCACATTTTACATAATAAAGACTTTCTATAGTTTGCGAATGCATCCGGAAATAAGAAAAGCTTAATTCCCCTCATTTTTTAAAATCATAGCTTCTAGAAGGTTTACATGATTTCTTAAAAAACACGAGTTTTTAGAAAATGTCATTTATTTCTTAAATGGAATCAACAAAGTAAGGACATTCTATGTCATAACAACTTTGTATCGTTTGCGCATGCGCAAACTATGCACATTCTACGTCATAATGACTTTCTGTAGTTTGCGCATGCGTCCGGAAATAAGAAAAGCTTACTTTCCCCCTTTTTTTAAATTCACAGCTTCTAGAAGGTTTACATGATTTCTTAAAAAACATGAGTTTTTAGAAAATGTGATTTATTTCATAAATGGAATCAACGAAGTATGCATATTCTACGTCATAACGACTTTCTATAGTTTGCGCATGCGTCCGGAAATAAGAAAATCTTACTTCCCCCCGTTTTTTAAAATCACAGTTTCTAGAAGGTTTACATGATTTCTTAAAAAAAACGAGTTTTTAGAAAATGTGATTTATTTCATAAAATGAATCAACAAAGTATGCACATTCTACGTCATAACGACTTTGTATAGTTTGCGCATGTGCAAACTATGCACATTCTAGGTAATAAAATGACTTTCTATAGTTTACGCATGCGTCCGGAAATAAGAAAAGCTTACTTCCCCCCTTTTTTTAAATTCACAGCTTCTAGAAGGTTTACATGATTTCTTAAAAAACACGAGTTTTTAGAAAATGCGATTTATTTCATAAATGGAATCAACAAAGTATGCACATTCTATGTCATAACGACTTTGTATGGTTTGGGCATGCGCAAACTATGCACATTCTACGTACTAACGACTTTCTATAGTTTGTGTATTCATCCGGAAATAAGAAAAGCTTACTTCATCCCGTTTTTTAAAATCACAACTTCTAGAAGGTTTACATGATTTCTTAAAAAACATGAGTTTTTAGAAAATTTGATTTATTTCATAAATGGAATCAACAAAGTATGCACATTCTATGTCATAACGTTTTTGTATGGTTTGCGAATGCGCAAACTATGCACATTCTACGTAATAACGACTTTCTATATTTTGCACATGCATCCGGAAATTAGAAAAGCTTACTTCCGCCAGTTTTTTAAAATCACAGCTTCTAGAAGCTTTACATGATTTCTTAAAAAACATGAGTTTTTAGAAAATGTGATTTATTTCATAAATGGAATCAACAAAGTATGCACATTCTACGTCATAACGACTTTCTAAAGTTTGCGCATGGGTCCGGAAATAATAAAAGCTTACTTCCGCCAGTTTTTTAAAATCACTCCTTCTAGAAGGTTTACAAACTATGCACATTCTACCTAATAACGACTTTCTATAGTTTGCGAATGCGTACGGAAATAAGAAAAGCTTACTTCCCCCCGGTTTTTAAAATCACAGCTTCTAGAAGGTTTACATGATTTCTTAAAAAACACGAGTTTTTAGAAAATGTCATTTATTTCATAAATGGAATAAAAAAAGTATGAAAATTCTATGTCATAACGACTTTGTATAGTTTGCGCATGCGCAAACTATGCACATTCTAGGTAATAACGACTTTCTATAGTTTGCGCATGCGTCCGGAAATAGGAAAAGCTTACTTCCCCCCCTTTTTTAAAATCACAGCGTCTAGAAGGTTTACATGATTTCTTAAAAAACATGAGTTTTTAGAAAATGTGATTTATTTCATAAATGGAATCAACAAAGTATGCACATTCTAAGTCATAACGAGTTTCTATAGTTTGCGCATGCGTCCGGAAATAAGAAAAGCTTACTTCCCCCCGTTTTTAAAATCACAGCTTCTAGAAGGTTTACACGATTTCTTAAAAAAACACGAGTTTTTAGAAAATGTCATTTGTTTCATAAATGGAATCAACAAAGTATGAACAAACTATGTCATAACGATTTTGTATCGTTTGCGCATGCGCAAACTATGCACATTCTATGTAATAACGACTTTCTATAGTTTGCGCATGCGTCCGAAAAATAAGAAAATCTTACTTCCCCCCATTTTTTAAATCACAGCTTCTAGAAGGTTTACAGATTTCTTAATAAACACGAGTTTTTAGAAAATGTGATTTATTTAATCAATGGAATCAACAAACTATGCACATTCGACGTAATAACGACTTTCTATAGTTTGTGCATCCGTCCGGAAATAAGAAAAGCTTACTTACCCCCTTTTTTTAAATTCGTAGCTTCTAGAAGGTTTACATGATCTCTAAAAAAACATGAGTTTCTAGAAAATATGATTTATTTCATCAATGGAATCAACAAACTATGCACATTCTACGTAATAATGACTTTCTATAGTTTGCGAATGCGTCCGGAAATAAGAAAAGCTTACTTCCCCCCGTTTTTTAAAATCACAGCTTCTAGAAGGTTTACATGATTTCTTAAAAAACATGAGTTTTTAGAAAATGTGATTTATTTAATCAATGGAATCAACAAACTATGCACATTATACGTAATAACGACTTTCTGTAGTTTGCGCATGTGTCCGAAAATAAGAAAAGCTTACTTCCCCCCGTTTTTTAAAATCATAGCTTCTAGAAGGTTTACATGATTTCTTAAAAAACATGAGTTTTTAGAAAATGTCATTTGTTTCATAAATGTAATCAACAAAGTATGAACAAACTATGCACATTATACGTAATAACGACTTTCTGTAGTTTGTGCATGCGTCCGAAAATAAGAAAAGCTTACTTCCCCCCGTTTTTTAAAATCATAGCTTATAGAAGGTTTACATGATTTCTTAAAAAAGATGAGTTTTTTAGAAAATGTCATTTGTTTCATAAATGGAATCAACAAAGTATGAACAAACTATGCAAATTATACGTAATAACGACTTTCTGTAGTTTGCGCATGCGTCTGGAAATAAGAAAAGCTTACTTCCCCCCGTTTTTTAAAATCACAAGCTTCTAGAAGGTGTACATGATTTCTTAAAAAACATGTGTTTTTAGGAAATGTGATTTATTTCATAAATGGAATCAACAAAGTATGCACATTTTACGTCATAACAACTTTCTATAGTTTGCGCATAGCGTCCGGAAATAAGAAAAGCTTACTTCCCCCCCGATTTTTAAAGTCATAGCTTCTAGTAGGTTTACATGATTTCTTAAAAAACATGAGCTTTTAGAAAATGTCATTTATTTCATAAATGGAATAAAAAAAGTATGAACATTCTATGTCATAACGACTTTGTATAGTTTGCGCATGCGCAAGCTATTCACATTCTATGTACTAGCGACTTTCTATAGTTTGCGCATGCGTCCGGAAATAAGAAAAGCTTACTTCCCCCCCTTTTTTTAAATTCACAGCTTCTAGAAGGTTTACATGATTTCTTAGAAAACACGAGTTTTTAGAAAATGTGATGTATTTCATAAATGGAATCAACAAAGTATGCACATTCTATGTCATAACGACTTTCAAAAGTTTGTGCATGCGTCCGGAAACAAGAAAAGCTTACTTCCGCCAGTTTTTTAAAATCACAGCTTCTAGAAGGTTTACATGATTTTTTAAAAAACACGAATTTTTGGAAAATGTCATTTATTTCATAAATGGAATCAAAAAAGTATGAACATTCTATGTCATAACGACTTTGTATAGTTTGCGCATGCGCAAACTATGCACATTCTATGTAATAACGACTTTCTATAGTTTGCGCATGCGTCTGAAAATAAGAAAAGCTTAATTCCCCCCTTTTTTTCAATTCACAGCTTCTAGAAGGTTTACATGATTTCTTAAAAACACGAGTTTTTAGAAAATGTGATTTATTTCCTAAATGGAGTAAAAAAAGTATGCACTTTCTACATCATAACGACTTTATATAGTTTGCACATGCGTCCGGAAATAAGAAAAGCTTACTTCCCCCCGTTTTTTAAAATCAGAGCTTCTAGAACGTTTACATGATTTCTTAAAAAACCATGAGTTTTTAGAAAATGTCATTTATTTCATAAATGGAATCAACAAAGTATGAACATACGATGTCATAACAACTTTGTATAGTTTGCACATGCGAAAAATATGCACATTCTATGTAATAACGAATTTCTATTGTTTGAACATGCGTCCGAAAATAAGAAAAGCTTACTTCTCCCCTTTTTTTAAATTCACAGCTTCTAGAAGGTTTACATGATTTCTTAAAAAACACGAGTTTTTAGAAAATGTGATTTATTTCATAAATCGAATCAAGAAAGTATGCAGATTCTACGTCCTAACGACTTTCTATAGTTTGCGCATGCGTCCGGAAATAAGAAAAGCTTACTTCCCCCCATTTTTTAAAATCACGGCTTCTAGAAGGTTTACATGATTTCTTAAAAAACACGAGTTTTTAGAAAATGTGATGTATTTCATAAATGGAATCAACAAATTATGCACATTCTACGTCATAATGACTTTCTATAGTTTGCGCATGCGTCCGGAAATAAGAAAAGCTTACTTCCCACCGTTTTTTAAAATCACAGCTTCTAGAAGGTTTACATGATTTCTTAATAAACACGAGTTTTTAGAAAATGTGATTTATTTAATCAATGGAATCAACAAACTATGCACATTCTACGTAATAACGACTTTCTATAGTTTGCACATGCGTCCGGAAATAAGAAAAGCTTACTTCACCCCGTTTTTCAAAATCACAGCTTCTAGAAGGTTTACATGATTTCTTAATAAAACACGAGTTTTTTAGAAAATGTCATTTGTTTCATAAATGGAATCAACAAAGTATGAACAAACTATTTCATAACGACTTTTTATCGTTTGGGCATGCGCAAACTATGCACATTCTACGTAATAACAACTTTCTATAGTTTGCGCATGCGTCCGGAAATAATAAAATCTTACTTTCCCCCCCATTTTTTAAAATCACATCTTCCAGAAGGTTTACATGATTTCTTCATAAACACGAGTTTTTAGAAAATCTGATTTATTTAATCAATGGAATCAACAAACTATGCACATTCTACGTAATAACGACTTTCTATAGTTTGTGCATGCGTCCGGAAATAAGAACAGCTTACTTCCCCCCTTTTTTTAAATTCACAGCTTCTAGAAGGTTTACATGATTTCTTAAAAACCACGAGTTTTTAGAAAATGTCATTTATTTCATAAATGGAATAAAAAAAGTATGAACATTCTATGTCATAACGACTTTGTATAGTTTGTGCATGCGCAAACTATGCACATTCTAGGTAATAACGACTTTCTATAGTTTGCGCATGCGTCCGGAAATAAGAAAAGCTTACTTCCCCCCTTTTTTTAAATTCACAGCTTCTAGAAGGTTTACATGATTTCTTAAAAAACACCAGTTTTTAGAAAATGTGATTTATTTCATAAATGGAATCAACAAAGTATGCACATTCTACGTCATAACGACTTTCTATAGTTTGCGCATGCGTCCGGAAATAAGAAAAGCTTACTTACCCCCGTTTTTTAAAATCACAGCTTCTAGAAGGTTTACATGATTTCTTAAAAAAAACGAGTTTTTAGAAAATGTGATTTATTTCTTAAAAGGAATCAACAAAGTATGCATATTCTACGTCATAACGACTTTGTATAGTTTGCACATGTGCAAACTATGCACATTCTAGGTAATAACGACTTTCTATAGTTTGCGCATGCGTCCGGAAATAAGAAAAGCTTACTTCCCCCCCTTTTTTTAAATTCACAGCTTCTAGAAGGTTTACATGATTTCTTAAAAAACACGAGTTTTTAGAAAATGTGTTTTATTTAATAAATGGAATCAACAAAGTATGCACATTCTACGTCATAACGACTTTCTTCAGTTTGCGCATGCGTCCAGAAATAAGAAAAGCTTACTTCCCCCCGTTTTTTAAAATCACATCTTCTTGAAGGTTTACATGATTTCTTAAAAAAAAACGAGTTTTCAGAAAATGTGATTTATTTCATAAAAGGAATCAACAAAGAATGCACATTCTACGTCATAACGACGTTCTATAGTTTGTGCATGCGTCTGGAAATAAGAAAAGCTTACTTCCCCCCTTTTTTTTAAATCACAAGCTTCTAGAAGGTTTCCATGATTTCTTAAAAAAAATGGGTTTTAGAAAATGTGATTTATATCATAAATGGAATCAACAAAGTATGCACATTCTACGTCATAATGACTTTCTATAGTTTGCGCATGCGTATGGAAATAAGAAAAGCTTACTTCCCCCCATTTTTTAAAATCACAGCTTCTAGAAGGTTTACATGATTTCTTAAAAAACAGGAGCTTTTAGAAAATGTAATTTATTTCATCAATGGAATCAACAAACTATGCACATTCTATGTAATAACGACTTTCTATAGTTTGCGAATGCGTCCGGAAATAAGAAAAGCTTACTTCCCCGCAGTTTTAAAAATCACAGCTTCTAGAAGGTTTACATGATTTCTTAAAAAACATGAGTGTTTAGATAATGTGATTTATTTCATAAATGGAATCAACAAAGTATGCACATTCTAAGTCATAAAAACTTTCTATAGTTTTGCGCATGCGTCCGGAAATAAGAAAATCTTACTTCCCCCCGTTTTTTAAAATCACAGCTTCTAGAAGGATTACATGATTTCTTAAAAAACATGAGTTTTACGAACATGTGATTTATTTCATAAATGGAATCAACAAAGTATGCACATTCTATGTCATAACGACTTTCTATAGTTTGCGCATGGCGCAAACTAAGCACATTCTACGTACTAACGACGTTCTATAGTTTGCGTATGCGTCCAGAAATCAGAAAAGCTTACTTTACCCCGTTTTTTAAAATCACAACTTCTAGAAGGTTTACATGATTTCTTAAAAACACGAGTTTTTAGAAAATGTGATTTATTTCATAAATGGAATCAACAAAAGTATGCATATTCTATGTCATAACGACTTTGTATGGTTTGCGCATGCGCAAACTATGCACATTCTTCATAATAACGACTTTCTATAGTTTGCGCATGTGTCAAGAAATAAGAAAAGCTTACTTCCGCCATTTTTTTACAATCACAGCTCTTCTAGAAGGTTTACATGATTTCTTAAAAACCACAAGTTTTTAGAAAATGTGATTTATTTCATAACGACTTTCTATAGTTTGTGCATGTGTCCGGAAATAAGAAAAGCTTAATTCCCAACGTTTTTTAAAGTCACAGCTTCTAGAAGGTTTACATGATTTCTTAAAAAACACGAGTTTTTAGAAAATGTGATTTATTTCGTCAATGGAATCAACAAACTATGCACATTCTACGTAATAACGACTTTCTATAGTTTGCGAATGAGTTCGGAAATAAGAAAAGCTTACTTCCCCCCGGTTTTTTAAAATCACAGCTTCTAGAAGGTTTACATGATTTCTTAAAAAACATGAGTTTTTAGAAAATGTGATTTATTTCATAAATGGAATCAACAAAGTATGCACATTCAAAGTCATAACGAGTTTCTATAGTTTGTGCATGCGTCCGGAAATAAGAAAAGCTTACTTCCCCCCGTTTTTTAAAGTCACAGCTTCTAGAAGGTTTACATGATTTCTCAAAAAAAACGAGTTTTTAGAAAATGTGATTTATTTCATAAAATAAATCAACAAAGTATGCGCATTCTACGTCATAACGACTTTATATAGTTTGCGCATGCGTCCGGAAAGAAGAAAAGCTTACTTCCCCCCTTTTCTTAAATTCACAGCTTCTAGAAGGTTCACATGATTTCTTAAAAAACATGAGTTTTTCGAAAATGTCATTTATTTCATCAATGGAATCAACAAACTATGCACATTCTATGTAATAACGACTTTCTATAGTTTGCGAATGCGTCCGGAAACAAGAAGGTTTGCGTATGCGTCCAGAAATCAGAAAAGCTTACTTCACTCCGGTTTTTTAAAATCACAACTTCTAGAAGGTTTACATGATTTCTTAAAGAACACTAATTTTTAGAAAATGTCATTTATTTCATAAATGGAATCAAGAAAGTATGAACGTTCTATGTAATAACGACTTTGTATAGTTTGAGCATGCGCAAACTATGCACATTCTAGGTAATAACGACTTTCTATAGTTTGCGCATGCGTCCGGAAATAAGAAAAGCTTACTTCCCCCCCTTTTTTTTAAATTCACAGCTTCTAGAAGGTTTACATGATTTCTTAGAAAACACGACTTTTTGGAATATGTGATTTATTTCATAAATGGAAACAACAAAGTATGCACATTCTACGTCATAACGACTTTCTATAGTTTGCGCATGCGTCCAGAAATAAGAAAAGCTTAATTCCCCCCGTTTTTTTAAAATCACAGCTTCTTGAAGGTTTACATGATTTCTTAAAAAAAACGAGTTTTTAGAAAATGTGATTTATTTCATAAATGAATCAACAAAGTATGCACATTCTACGTCATAACGACTTTGTATAGTTTGTGCATGTGCAAAACTATGCACATTCTAGGTAATAATGACTCTCTATAGTTTACGCATGCGTCCGGGAAATAAGAAAAGCTTACTTCCCCCCTTTTTTTAAATTCACAGCTTCTAGAAGGTTTACATGATTTCTTAAAAAAAACGAGTTTTTAGAAAATGCGATTTATTTCATAAATGGAATCAACAAAGTATGCACATTCTATGTCATAACGACTTTGTATGGTTTGGGCATGCGCAAACTATGCACATTCTACGTACTAACGACTTTCTATAGTTTGTGTATTCATCCGGAAATAAGAAAAGCTTACTTCATCCCGTTTTTTAAAATCACAACTTCTAGAAGGTTTACATGATTTCTTAAAAAACATGAGTTTTTAGAAAATTTGATTTATTTCATAAATGGAATCAACAAAGTATGCACATTCTATGTCATAACATTTTTGTATGGTTTGCGAATGCGCAAACTATGCACATTCTACGTAATAACGACTTTCTATATTTTGCACATGCATCCGGAAAATTAGAAAAGCTTACTTCCGCCAGTTTTTTAAAATCACAGCTTCTAGAAGCTTTACATGATTTCTTAAAAAACATGAGTTTTTAGAAAATGTGGTTTATTTCATAAATGGAATCAACAAAGTATGCACATTCTACGTCATAACGACTTTCTAAAGTTTGCGCATGGGTCCGGAAATAATAAAAGCTTACTTCCGCCAGTTTTTTAAAATCACTCCTTCTAGAAGGTTTACAAACTATGCACATTCTACCTAATAACGACTTTGTATAGTTTGCGAATGCGTACGGAAATAAGAAAAGCTTACTTCCCCCCGGTTTTTAAAATCACAGCTTCTAGAAGGTTTACATGATTTCTTAAAAAACACGAGTTTTTAGAAAATGTCATTTATTTCATAAATGGAATAAAAAAAGTATGAAAATTCTATGTCATAACGACTTTGTATAGTTTGCGCATGCGCAAACTATGCACATTCTAGGTAATAACGACTTTCTATAGTTTGCGCATGCGTCCGGAAATAGGAAAGCTTACTTCCCCCCCTTTTTTAAAATCACAGCGTCTAGAAGGTTTACATGATTTCTTAAAAAACATGAGTTTTTAGAAAATGTGATTTATTTCATAAATGGAATCAACAAAGTATGCACATTCTAAGTCATAACGAGTTTCTATAGTTTGCGCATGCGTCCGGAAATAAGAAAAGCTTACTTCCCCCCGTTTTTTAAAGTCACAGCTTCTAGAAGGTTTACATGATTTCTCAAAAAAGACGAGTTTTTTAGAAAATGTGATTTATTTCATAAAAGAAATCAACAAAGTATGCGCATTCTACGTCATAACGACTTTATATAGTTTGCGCATGCGTCCGGAAAGAAGAAAAGCTTACTTCCCCCCTTTTCTTAAATTCACAGCTTCTAGGAGGTTTACATGATTTCTTAAAAAACATGAGTTTTTCGAAAATGTCATTTATTTCATCAATGGAATCAACAAACTATGCACATTCTATGTAATAACGACTTTCTATAGTTTGCGAATGCGTCCGGAAACAAAAAAAGCTTACTTCAGTCCGGTTTTTAAAATCACAGCTTCTAGAAGGTTTACATGATTTCTTAAAAAACACGAATTTTTAGAAAATGTCATTTATTTCATAAATGGAATCAAAAAAGTATGAACATTCTATGTCATAACGACTTTGTATAGTTTGCGCATGCGCAAACTATGCACATTCTAGGTAATAACGACTTTCTATAGTTTGCGCATGCGTCCGGAAATAAGAAAAGCTTACTTCCCCCCTTTTTTTAAATTCACAGCTTCTAGAAGGTTTACATGATTTCTTAAAAAACACGAGTTTTTAGAAAATGTGATTTATTTCATAAATGCAAACAACAAAGTATGCACATTCTACGTCATAACGACTTTCTATAGTTTGCGCATGCGTCCGGAAATAAGAAAGCTTACTTCCCCCCGTTTTTTTAAATCACAGCTTCTAGAAGGTTTACATGATTTCTTAAAAAAAACGAGTTTTTAGAAAATGTGATTTATTTCATAAAATGAATCAACAAAGTATGCACATTCTACGTCATAACGACTTTGTATAGTTTGCGCATGTGCAAACTATGCACATTCTAGGTAATAATGACTTTCTATAGTTTACGCATGCGTTCGGAAATAAGAAAAGCTTACTTCCCCCCTTTTTTTAAATTCACAGCTTCTAGAAGGTTTACATGATTTCTTAAAAAACACGAGTTTTTAGAAAATGGGATTTATTTCATAAATGGAATCAACAAAGTATGCACATTCTATGTCATAACGACTTTGTATGGTTTGGGCATGCGCAAACTATGCACATTCTACGTACTAACAACTTTCTATAGTTTGTGTATTCATCCGGAAATAACAAAAGCTTACTTCACCCCGTTTTTTAAAATCACAACTTCTAGAAGGTTTACATGATTTCTTAAAAAATACGAGTTTTTAGAAAAATTTGATTTATTTCATAAATGGAATCAACAAAGTATGCACATTCTATGTCATAACGACTTTGTACGGTTTGCGCATGCGCAAACTATGCACATTCTACGTACTAACGAATTTTTATAGTTTGTGTATTCATCCGGAAATAAGAAAAGCTTACTTCACCCCAGTTTTTAAAAATCACAACTTCTAGAAGGTTTACATGATTTCTTAAAAAACACGAGTTTTTAGAAAATTTGATTTATTTCATAAATGGAATCAACAAAGTATGCACATTCTATGTCATAACATTTTTGTATGGTTTGCGCATTGCGCAAACTATGCACATTCTACGTAACGACGACTTTCTATAGTTTGCGCATGCATCCGCAAATTAGAAAAGCTTACTTCCGCTAGTTTTTTAAAATCATAGCTTCTAGAAGATTTACATGATTTCTTAAAAAACATGAGTTTTTAGAAAATGTGATTTATTTCATAAATGGAATCAACAAAGTATGCACATTCTACGTCATAACGACTTTCCAAAGTTTGCGCATGGGTCCGGAAATAATAAAAGCTTTCTTCCGCCAGTTTTTTAAAATCACTCCTTCTAGAAGGTTTACATGATTTCTTGAAAAAATACGAGTTTTTAGAAAACGTGATTTATTTCATAAATTGAATCAACAAAGTATGCACATTCTACATCATAACGAATTTATATAGTTTGTGCATGCGTCCGGAAATAAGAAAAGCTTACTTCCCCCCGATTTTTGAAAATCAAAGCTTCTAGAAGGTTTACATGATTTCTTAAAAAAAACGAGTTTTTAGAAAATGTGATTTATTTCATAGAAGAAATAAAAAAAGTATGCATATTCTACGTCATAACAACTTTCCTTAGTTTGCACATGCGTCCGGAAATAAGAAAAGCTTACTTCTCCCCATTTTTTAAAATCACAGCTTATAGAAGGTTTCCATGATTACTAAAAAAACACGAGTTTTTTAGAAAATGTGATTTATTTCATCAATGGAATCAACAAACTATGCACATTCTACGTAATAACGACTTTCTATAGTTTTGCGAATGCATCCGGAAATAAGGAAAAGCTTAATTCCCCTCGTTTTTTAAAATCATAGCTTCTAGAATGGTTTACATGATTTCCTAAAAAACATGAGTTTTTAGAAAATGTGATTTATTTCATCAATGGAATCAACAAACTATGCACATTCTACGTAATAACGACTTTCTATAGTTTGCGAATGTATCCGGAAATAAGAAAAGCTTAATTCCCCTCGTTTTTTAAAATCATAGCTTCTAGAATGGTTACATGATTTCTTAAAAAACACGAGTTTTTAGAAAATGTCATTTCTTTCATAAATGGAATCAACAAAGTATGGACATTCTATGTCCATAACGACTTTGTATAGTTTGCGCATGCCGAACCTATGCACATTCTACGTCATAACGAATTTCTGTAGTTTGCGCATGCGTCCGAAAATAAGAAAAAGCTTACTTCCCCCCGTGTTTTAAAATCATAGCTTCTAGAAGGTTTACATGATTTCTTAAAAAACACGAGTTTTTAGAAAATGTCATTTGTTTCATAAATGGAATCAACAAAGTATGAAAAAAACTATGTCATAACGACTTTGTATCGTTTGCGCATGCGCAAACTATGCACATTCTACGTAATAACGACTTTCTATAGTTTGTGCATGCGTCCGGAAATAAGAAAAGCTTACTTTCCCCCTTTTTTTAAATTCACAGCTTCTAGAAGGTTTACATGATTTCATAAAAAACATGAGTTTTTAGAAAATGTGTTTTATTTCATAAATGGAATCAACAAAGTATGCACATTCTACGTCATAACGACTTTCTATAGTTTGCGCATGCGTCCGGAAATAAGAAAAGCTTACTTCCCCCCGTTTTTTAAACTCACAGCTTCTAGAAGGTTTACATGATTTCTTAAAAAAAACGAGTTTTTAGAAGATGTGATTTATTTCATAAAATGAATCAGAAAAGTATGCACATTCTACGTCATAACGACTTTGTATAGTTTTGCATGTGCAAACTATGCACATTCTAGGTAATAATGACTTTCTGTAGTTTACGCATGCGTCCGGAAATAAGAAAAGCTTACTTCCCCCCTTTTTTTAAATTCACAGCTTCTAGAAGGTTTACATGTTTCTTAAAAAACATGAGTTTTTAGAAAATGTGATTTATTTCATCAACGGAATCAACAAACTATGCACATTCTACGTAATAACAACTTTCTATAGTTTGCGAATGCGTCCGTAAATAAGAAAAGCTTACTTCCCTCCGGTTTTTAAAATCACAGCTTCTAGAAGGTTTACATGATTTCTTAAAAAACACGAATTTTTAGAAAATGTCATTTATTTCATAAATGGAATCAAAAAAGTATGAACATTCTATTTCATAACGACTTTGTATAGTTTGCGCATGCGCAAACTATGCACATTCTAGGTAATAACGACTTTCTATAGTTTGCGCATGCGTCCGGAAATAAGAAAAGCTTACTTCCCCCCTTTTTTTAAATTCACAGCTTCTAGAAGGTTTACATGATTTCTTAAAATACACGAGTTTTTAGAAAATGTGATTTATTTCATAAATGGAATCAACAAAGTATGGACATTCTATGTCATAACGACTTTCTATAGTTTGCGCATGCGTCCGCAAATAAGAAAAGCTTACTTCCCCTTGTTTTTTAAAATCACAGCTTCTAGAAGGATTACATGATTTCTTAAAAAACATGAGTTTTACGGACATGTGATTTATTTCATAAATGGAATCAACAAAGTATGTACATTCTATGTCATAACGAATTTCTATAGTTTGTGCATGCGCAAACTAAGCACATTCTACGTACTAACGACTTTCTATAGTTTGCGTATGCGTCCAGAAATAAGAAAAGCTTACGTCACTTCGTTTTTTAAAATCACAACTTCTAGAAGGTTCACATGATTTCTTAAAAAACACAAGTTTTTAGAAAATGTGATTTATTTCATAAATGGAATCAACAAAGTATGCACATTTTATGTCATAACGACTTTGTATGGTTTGCGCATGTGCAAACTATGCACATTCTACGTAATAACGACTTTCTATATTTTGCGCATGTGTCCGCAAATAAGAAAAGCTTACTTCCGCACGTTTTTTAAAATCACAGCTTCTAGAAGGTTTACATGATTTCTTAAAAAACACGAGTTTTTAAAAAATGTGATTTATTTAATCAATGGAATCAACAAACTATGCACATTCTACGTAATAACGACTTTCTATAGTTTGCGCATGCATCCGGAAATAAGAAAAGCTTACTTCCCCCCTTTTTTTAAATTCACAGCTTCTAGAAGGTTTACATGATCTCTCTTAAAAAACATGAGTTTCTCGAAAATGTGATTTATTTCATCAATGGAATCAACAAACTATGCACATTCTACGTAATAATGACTTTCTATAGTTTGTGAATGCGTCCGGAAATAAGAAAAGCTTACTTCCCCCCGTTTTTTAAAATCACAGCTTCTAGAAAGTTTACATGATTTCCTAAAAAACACGAGTTTTTAGAAAATGTGATTTATTTAATCAATGGAATCAACAAACTATGCACATTGTACGTAATAACGACTTTCTGTAGTTTGCGCATGCGTCCAAAAATAAGAAAAGCTTACTTCCCCCGTTTTTTAAAATCATAGCTTCTAGAAGGTTTACACGATTTCTTAAAAAACATGAGTTTTTAGAAAATGTCATTTGTTTCATAAATGGAATCAACAAAGTATGAACAAACTATGCACATTCTACGTAATAACGACTTTCTATAGTTTGTGCATGCATCCGTAAATAAGAAAAACTTACTTTCCCCCTTTTTTTAAATTCACAGCTTCTAGAAGGTTTACATGATTTCTTAAAAAACACAAGTTTTTAGAAAATGTGACTTATTTCATAAATGGAATCAACAAAGTATGCACATTTTACGTCATAACGACTTTCTATAGTTTGCGCATGCGTCCGAAAATAAGGAAAGCTTACTTCCCCCCGATTTTTAAAATCATAGCTTCTAGTAGGTTTACATGATTTCTTAAAAAACATGAGTTTTTAGAAAATGTGATTTATGTCATAAATGGAATCAACAAAGTATGCACATTCTAAGTCATAACGACTTTCTATAGTTTGCGCATGCGTCCGGAAATAAGAAAAGCTTACTTCCCCCCGTTTTTTAAAATCACAGATTCTAGAAGGTTAACATGATTTCTTTAAAAACATGAGTTTTACGAACATGTGATTTATTTCATAAATGGAATCAACATAGTATGCACATTCTATGTCATAACGAATTTCTATAGTTTGCACATGCGCAAACTAAGCACATTCTACGTACTAACGACTTTCTATAGTTTGCGTATGCGTCAAGAAATAAGAAAAGCTTACTTCACCCTGTTTTTTTAAAATCACAACTTCTAGAAGGTTTACATGATTTCCTAAAAAACACGACTTTTTAGAAAATATGATTTATTTCATAAATAGAATCAGCAAAGTATGCACATTCTATGTCATAACGACTTTGTATGGTTTGCGCATGCGCAAATTATGCACATTCTATGTAATAACGACTTTTTATAGTTTGCGCATGTGTCCAGAAATAAGAAAAGCTTAATTCCACCAGTTTTTTAAAATCACAACTTCTAGAAGGTTTACATGATTTCTTAGAAAACACGAGTTTTTAGAAAATGTGATGTATTTCATAAATGGAATCAACAAAGTATGCACATTCTACGTCATAACGACTTTCTAAAGTTTGCGCATGCGTCCGGAAATAAGAAAAGCTTACTTCCGCCAGTTTTTTAAAATCACAGCTTCTAGAAGGTTTACATGATTTGTTAAAAACCACAAGTTTTTAGAAAATGTGATTTATTTCATAAATGGAATCAAAAAAGTATCCACATTCTAATTCATAACGACTTTCTATAGTTTGCGCATGCGTCCGGAAACAAGAAAAGCTTAATTCCCCACGTTTTTTAAAGTCACGGCTTCTAGAAGGTTTACATGATTTCTTAAAAAACACGAGTTTTTAGAAAATGTGTTTTATTTCATCAATGGAATCAACAAACTATGCGCATTCTACGTAATAACGACTTTCTATAGTTTGCACATGCGTCTGGAAATAAGAAAAGCTAACTTCACCCCGTTTTTCAAAATCACAGCTTCTAGAAGGTTTACATGATTTCTTAAAAAAACATGAGTTTTTAGAAAATGTCATTTGTTTCATAAATGGAATCAACAAAGTATGAACAAACTATGTCATAACGACTTTTTATCGTTTGCGCATGCGCAAACTATGCACATTCTATGTAATAACGACTTTCTATAGTTTGCGAATGCGTCCGGAAATAAGAAAATCTTACTTCCCCCCATTTTTCAAAATCACAGCTTCTAGAAGGTTTACATGATTTCATCATAAACACGAGTTTTTAGAAAATCTGATTTATTTAATCAATGGAATCAACAAACTATGCACATTCTACGTAATAATGAATTTCTATAGTTTTTGCATGCGTCCGGAAATAAGAACAGCTTACTTCCCCCCTTTTTTTAAATTCACAGCCTCTAGAAGGTTTACATGATTTCTTAAAAAACATGAGTTTTTAGAAAATGTCATTTATTTCATAAATGGAATAAAAAAAGTATGAACATTCTATGTCATAACGACTTTCTATAGTTTGCGCATGCGCAAACTATGCACATTCTAGGTAATAACGACTTTCTATAGTTTGCGCATGCGTCCGGAAATAAGAAAAGCTTACTTCCCCCCTTTTTTTAAATTCACAGCTTCTATAAGGTTTACACGATTTCTTAAAAAACATGAGTTTTTAGAAAATGTGATTTATTTCATAAATGGAACAAACAAATTATGCACATTCTACGTCATAACGACTTTCTATAGTTTGCGCATGCGTCCGGAAATAAGAAAAGCTTACTTACCCCCGTTTTTTAAAATTACAGCTTCTAGAAGGTTTACATGATTTCTTAAAAAAAATGAGTTTTTAGAAAATGTGATTTATTTCTTAAAAGGAATCAACAAAGAATGCACATTCTACGTCATAACGACTTTGTATAGTTTGCGCATGTGCAAACTATGCACATTCTAGGTAATAATGACTTTCTATAGTTTGCGCATGCGTCCGGAAATAAGAAAAGCTTACTTCCCCCCTTTTTTTAAATTCAGAGCTTCTAGAAGGTTTACATGATTTCTTAAAAAACACGAGTTTTTAGAAAATGTGTTTTATTTCATAAATGGAATCAACAAAGTCTGCACATTCTACGTCATAACGACTTTCTTCAGTTTGCGCATGCGTCCGGAAATAAGAAAAGCTTACTTCCCCCCGTTTTTTAAATCACATCTTCTAGAAGGTTTACATGATTTCTTAAAAAAAATGATTTTTCATAAAATGTGATTTATTTCAGAAAAGGAATCAACAAAGTATGCACATTCTATGTCATAACGACGTTCTATAGTTTGTGCATGCGTCCGGAAATAAGAAAAGCTTACTTCCCCCCTTTTTTTTAAATCACAGCTTCTAGAAGGTTTCCATGATTTCTTAAAAAAAATGGGTTTTTAGAAAATGTGATTTATATCATAAATGGAATCAACAAAATATGCACATTCTACGTCATAATGACTTTCTATAGTTTGCGCATGCGTATGGAAATAAGAAAAGCTTACTTCCCCCCGTTTTTTAAAATCACAGCTTCTAGAAGGTTTACATGATTTCCTAAAAAACACGAGTTTTTAGAAAATGTGATTTATTTCATAAATGGAATCAACAAAGTATGCATATTCTAAGTCATAACGACTTTGTATGGTTTGCGCATGCGCAAACTATGCACATTCTAGGTAATAATGACTTTCTATAGTTTACGCATGTGTCCGGAAATAAGAAAAGCTTACTTCCCCCCTTTTTTTAAATTCACGGCTTCTAGAAGGTTTACATGAGTTCTTAAAAAACACGAGTTTTTAGAAAATGCGATTTATTTAATAAATGAAATCAACAAAGTATGCACATTCTATGTCATAACGACTTTGTATGGTTTGGGCATGTGCAAACTATGCACATTCTACGTACTAACGACTTTCTATAGTTTGTGTATTCATCCGGAAATAAGAAAAGCTTACTTCACCCCGTTTTTTAAAATCACAACTTCTAGAAGGTTTACATGATTTCTTAAAAAACACGAGTTTTTAGAAAATTTGATTTATTTCATAAATGGAATTAACAAAGTATGCACATTCTATGTCATAACGTTTTTGTATTGTTTGCGCATGCGCAAACTATGCACATTCTACGTAATAACGACTTTCTATAGTTTGTGCATGCATCCGGAAATTAGAAAAGCTTACTTTCGCCAGTTTTTTAAAATCACAGCTTCCTGAAGCTTTACATGATTTCTTAAAAAACATGAGTTTTTAGAAAATGTGATTTATTTCATAAATGGAATCAACAAAGTATGCACATTCTACGTCATAAACGACTTTCTAAAGTTTGCGCATGGGTCCGGAAATAATAAAAGCTTACTTCCGCCAGTTTTTTAAAATCACTCCTTCTAGAAGGTTTACATGATTTCTTGAAAAATACGAGTTTTTAGAAAACGTGATTTATTTCATAAATTGAATCAACAAAGTATGCACATTCTACGTCATAACGAATTTCTATAGTTTGTGCATGCGTCCAGAAATAAGAAAATCTTAATTCCCCCCGATTTTTGAAAATCAAAGCTTCTAGAAGGTTTACATGATTTCTTAAAAAAAAACGAGTTTTTAGAAAATGTGATTTATTTCATAAAAGGAATGAAAAAAGTATGCATATTCTACGTCATAACAACTTTCCTTAGTTTGCACATGCGTCCGGAAATAAGAAAAGCTTACTTCCCCCCGTTTTTTAAAATCACAGGTTCTAGAAGGTTTCCATGATTTCTTAAAAAACACGAGTTTTTAGAAAATGTGATTTATTTCATCAATGGAATCAACAAAGTATGCACATTATACGTAATAATGACTTTCTATAGTTTGCGAATGCATCCGGAAATAAGAAAAGCTTACTTCCCCCCGTTTTTTAAAATCACAGCTTCTAGAAGGTTTACATGATTTCTTAAAAAACATGAGTTTTTAGAAAGTGTGATTAATTTAATCAATGGAATCAACAAACTATGCACATTATACGTAATAACGACTTTCTGTAGTTTGCGCATGCGTCCGAAAATAAGAAAAGCTTACTTCCCCCCGTTTTTTAAAATCATAGCTTCTAGAAGGTTTACATGATTTCTTAAAAAACATGAGTTTTTAGAAAATGTGATTTATTTCATCATTGGAATCAACAAACTATGCACATTCTACGTAATAATGACTTTCTATAGTTTGCGAATGCATCTGGAAATAAGAAAAGCTTAATTCCCCTCGTTTTTTAAAATCATAGCTTCTAGAAGGTTTACATGATTTCTTAAAAAACACGAGTTTTTAGAAACTGTCATTTATTTCACAAATGGAATCAACAAAGTATGGACATTCTATGTCATAACGACTTTGTATAGTTTGCGCATGCCGAAACTATGCACATTCTACGTCATAACGACTTTCTATAGTTTGGGCATGCCCCCGAAAATAAGAAAAGCTTACTTCCCCCCGTTTTTTAAAATCATAGCTTCTAGAAGGTTTACATGATTTCTTAAAAAACACGAATTTTTAGAAAATGTCATTTGTTTCATAAATGGAATCAACAAAGTATGAAAAAACTATGTCATAACGACTTTGTATCGTTTGCGCATGCGCAAACTATGCACATTCTACGTAATAACGACTTTCTATAGTTTGTGCATGCGTCCGGAAATAAGAAAAGCTTACTTTCGCCCTTTTTTTAAATTCACAGCTTCTAGAAGGTTTACATGATTTCTTAAAAAACACGAGTTTTTAGAAAATGTGATTTATTTCATAAATGGAATCAACAAAGTATGCACATTCTACGTCATAACGACTTTCTATAGTTTGCGCATGCGTCCGGAAATAAGAAAAGCTTACTTCCCCCCGTTTTTTAAAATCACAGCTTCTAGAAGGTTTACATGATTTCTTAAAAAAAACGAGTTTTTAGAAAATGTGATTTATTTCATAAAATGAATCAACAAAGTATGCACATTCTACGTCATAACGACTTTGTATAGTTTGCGCATGTGCAAACTATGCACATTCTAGGTAATAATGACTTTATATAGTTTACGCATGCGTCCGGAAATAAGAAAAGCTTACTTCCCCCCTTTTTTTAAATTCACAGCTTCTAGAAGGTTTACATGATTTCTTAAAAAACACGAGTTTTTAGAAAATGCGATTTATTTCATAAATGGAATCAACAAAGTATGCACATTCTATGTCATAACGACTTTGTATGGTTTGGGCATGCGCAAACTATGCACATTCTACGTAATAACGACTTTCTATAGTTTGTGTATTCATCCGGAAATAAGAAAAGCTTACTTCACTCCGTTTTTTAAAATCACAACTTCTAGAAGGTTTACATGATTTCTTAAATAACACGAGTTTTTAGAAAATTTGATTTATTTCATAAATGGAATCAACAAAGTATGCACATTCTATGTCATAATGTTTTTGTATGGTTTGCGCATGCGCAAACTATGCACATTCTACGTAATAACGACTTTCTATAGTTTGCGCATGCATCCGGAAATTAGAAAAGCTTACTTCCGCCAGTTTTTTAAAATCACAGCTTCTAGAAGCTTTACATGATTTCTTAAAAAACATGAGTTTTTAGAAAATGTGATTTATATCATAAATGGAATCAGCAAAGTATGCACATTCTACGTCATAACGACTTTCTAAAGTTTGCGCATGGGTCCAGAAATAATACAAGCTTACTTCCGCCAGTTTTTTAAAATCACTCCTTCTAGAAGGTTTACATGATTTCTTGAAAAATACGAGTTTTTAGAAAACATGATTTATTTCATATATTGAATCAACAAAGTATGCACATTCTACGTCATAACGAATTTCTATAGTTTGTGCATGCATCCGGAAATAAGAAAAGCTTACTTCCCCCCGATTTTTGAAAATCAAAGCTTCTAGAAGGTTTACATGATTTCTTAAAAAAAACGAGTTTTTAGAAAATGTGATTTATTTCATAAAAGGAATAAAAAAAGTATGCATATTCTATGTCATAACAACTTTCCTTAGTTTGCACATGCGTCCGGAAATAAGAAAAGCTTACTTCCCCCCGTTTTTTAAAATCACAGCTTCTAGAAGGATAACATGATTTCTTAAAAAACACGAGTTTTTAGAAAATGTGATTTATTTCATCAATGGAATCAACAAACTATGCACATTCTACGTAATAACGACTTTCTATAGTTTGCGAATGCGTCCGGAAATAAGAAAAGCTTACTTCCCCCCGTTTTTTAAAATCACAACTTATAGAAGGTTTACATGATTTCTTAAAAAACATGAGTTTTTAGAGAATGTGATTTATTTAATCAATGGAATCAACAAACTATGCACATTATACGTAATAATGACTTTCTGTAGTTTTCGCATGCGTCCGAAAATAAGAAAAGCTTACTTCCCCCCGTTTTTTAAAATCATAGCTTCTAGAAGGTTTACATGATTTCTTAAAAAACACGAGTTTTTGGGAAATGTCATTTGTTTCATAAATGGAATCAACAAAGTATGAAAAAACTATGTCATAACGACTTTGTATCGTTTGCGCATGCGCAAACTATGCACATTCTACGTAATAACGACTTTCTATAGTTTGTGCATGCGTCCGGAAATAAGAAAAGCTTACTTTCCCCCTTTTTTTAAATACACAGCTTCTAGAAGGTTTACATGATTTCTTAAAAAACACGAGTTTTTAGAAAATGTGATTTATTTCATAAATGGAATCAACAAAGTATGCACATTCTACGTCATAACGACTTTCTATTGTTTGCGCATGCGTCCGGAAATAAGAAAAGCTTACTTCCCCCCGTTTTTTAAAATCACAACTTCTTGAAGGTTTACATGATTTCTTAAAAAAAATGAGTTTTTAGAAAATGTGATTTATTTCATAAATGGAATCAACAAAGTATGCACATTCTATGTCATAACTACTTTGTATGGATTGCGCATGCGCAAACTATGCACATTCTACGTAATAACGACTTTCTATAGTTTGCGCATGTGTCCGGAAATAAGAAAAACTTACTTCCGCCCGTTTTTTAAAATCAACGCTTCTAGAAGGTTTACATGATTTCTTAAAAAACACGAGTTTTTAGAAAATGTGATGTATTTCATAAATCGAATAAAAAAAGTATGCACATTCTACATCATAACGACTTTCTATAGTTTGCGCATGCGTCCGGATATAAGAAAAGCTTACTTCCCCCC
The DNA here is from genome assembly GCA_027924585.1 of Larix kaempferi. Taxonomy (NCBI): domain Eukaryota; kingdom Viridiplantae; phylum Streptophyta; class Pinopsida; order Pinales; family Pinaceae; genus Larix; species Larix kaempferi. Next base: position 13,909,155 of record BSBM01000557.1, on the reverse strand, counting down.
ATTTTTTAAAATCACAGATTCTAGAAGGTTTACATGATTTCTTAATAAACACGAGTTTTTAGAAAACGTGATTTATTTAATCAATGTAATCAACAAACTATGCACATTCTATGTAATAACGACTTTCTATAGTTTGCGCATGTGTCCGGAAATAAGAAAAGCTTACTTCCGCCCGTTTTTTAGAATCACAGCTTCTAGAAGGTTTACATGATTTCTTAAAAAACACGAGTTTTTAGAAAATGTGATGTATTTCATAAATCGAATCAAAAAAGTATGCACATTCTACATCATAACGACTTTCTATAGTTTGCGCATGCGTCCGGAAATAAGAAAAGCTTACTTCCCCCCATTTTTTAAAATCACAACTTCTAGAAGGTTTACATGATTTCTTCATAAACACGAGTTTTTAGAAAATCTGATTTATTTAATCAATGGAATCAACAAACTATGCACATTCTACGTAATAACGACTTTCTATAGTTTGCGCATGCATCCAGAAATAAGAAAAGCTTACTTCCCCCCTTTTTTTAAATTCACAGCTTCTAGAAGGTTTACATGATTTCTTAAAAAACAAGAGTTTTTAGAAAATGTGATTTATTTCATCAATGGAATCAACAAACTATGCACATTCTACGTAATAACGACCTTCTAAAGTTTTCGAATGCGTCTAGAAATAAGAAAAGCTTACTTCCCCCTGGTTTTTAAAATCACAGCTTCTAGAAGGTTTACATGATTTCTTAAAAAACACGAGTTTTTAGAAAATGTCATTTATTTCATTAATGGAATCAAAAAAGTATGAACATTCTATGTCATAACGACTTTGTATAGTTTGCGCATGCGCAAACTATGCACATTCTAGGTAATAACGACTTTCTATAGTTTGTGCATTCGTCCGGAAATAAGAAAAGCTTACTTCCTCCCTTTTTTTAAATTCACAGCTTCTAGAAGGTTTACATGATTTCTTAAAAAACACGAGTTTTTAGAAAATGTCTTTTGTTTCTTAAATGGAATAAAAAAAGTATGAACGTTCTATGTCATACCGACTTTGTATATTTTGCGCCTGCGCAAACTATGCACATTCTAGGTAATAACGACTTTCTATAGTTTGCGCATGCGTCCGGAAATAAGAAAAGCTTACTTCCCCCCTTTTTTTAAATTCACAGCTTCTAGAAGGTTTGCATGATTTCTTAAAAAACATGAGTTTTTAGAAAATGTGATTTATTTCATAAATGGAATCAACAAAGTATGCACATTCTATGTCATAACGACTTTCTATAGTTTGCGCATGTGTCCGGAAATAAGAAAACCTTACTTCCCCACCGTTTTTTAAAATCACAGCTTCTAGAAGGATAACATGATTTCTTTAAAAACATGAGTTTTACGAACATGTGATTTATTTCATAAATGGAATCAACATAGTATGCACATTCTATGTCATAACGAATTTCTATAGTTTGCGCATGCGCAAACTAAGCACATTCTACGTACTAACGACTTTCTATAGTTTGCGTATGCGTCCAGAAATAAGAAAAGCTTACTTCACCCCGTTTTTTAAAATCACAACTTCTAGAAGGTTTACATGATTTCTTAAAAAACACGAGTTTTTATAAAATATTATTTATTTCATAAATGGAATCAACAAAGTATGCACATTCTATGTCATAACGACTTTGTATGGTTTGCGCATGCGCAAATTATGCACATTCTACGTAATAATGACTTTCTGTAGTTTGCGCATGCCCCCGAAAATAAGAAAAGCTTACTTCCCCCCGTTTTTTAAAATCATAGCTTCTAGAAGGTTTACATGATTTCTTAAAAAACACGAGTTTTTAGAAAATGTCATTTGTTTCATAAATGGAATCAACAAAGTATGAAAAAACTATGTCATAACGACTTTGTATCGTTTGCGCATGCGCAAACTATGCACATTCTACGTAATAACGACTTTCTATAGTTTGTGCATGCGTCCGGAAATAAGAAAAGCTTAATTCACAACGTTTTTTAAAGTCACGGCTTCTAGAAGGTTTACATGAGTTCTTAAAAAACACGAGTTTTTAGAAAATGTGATTTATTTCATCAATGGAATCAACAAACTATGCACATTCTATGTCATAACGACTTTGTATAATTTGCGCATGCGCAAACTATGCACATTCTAGGTAATAACGACTTTCTATAGTTTGCGCATGCGTCCGGAAATAAGAGAAGCTTACTTCCCCCCCTTTTTTAAAATCACAGCTTCTAGAAGCCTTACATGACTTCTTAAAAAACATGAGTTTTTAGAAAATGTGATTTATTTCATAAATGGAATCAACAAAGTATGCACATTCTAAGTCATAACGAGTTTCTATAGTTTGCGCTTGCATCCGGAAATAAGAAAAGCTTACTTCCCCCCATTTTTTAAAGTCACAGCTTCTAGAAGGTTTACATGATTTCTTAAAAAACACAAGTTTTTAGAAAATGTGATTTATTTCATAAATGGAATCAAAAAAGTATGAACATTCTATGTCATAACGACTTTGTATAGTTTGCGCATGCGCAAACTATGCACATTCTAGGAAATAACGACTTTCTATAGTTTGCGCATGCGTCCGGAAATAAGAGAAGCTTACTTCCCCCCCTTTTTTAAAATCAGAGCTTCTAGAAGGTTTACATGACTTCTTAAAAAACATGAGTTTTTAGAAAATGTGATTTATTTCATAAATGGAATCAACAAAGTATGCACATTCTAAGTCATAACGAGTTTCTATAGTTTGCGCATGCGTCCGAAAATAAGAAAAGCTTACTTCCCCCTGTTTTTTAAAGTCACAGCTTCTAGAAGGTTTACATGATTTCTCAAAAAAGACGAGTTTTTAGAAAATGTGATTTATTTCATAAAAGAAATCAACAAAGTATGCGCATTCTACGTCATAACGACTTTATATAGTTTGCGCATGCGTCCGGAAAGAAGAAAAGCTTACTTCCCCCCTTTTCTTAAATTCACAGCTTCTAGAAGGTTTACATGATTTCTTAAAAAACATGAGTTTTTCGAAAATGTCATTTATTTCATCAATGGAATCAACAAACTATGCACATTCTATGTAATAACGACTTTCTATAGTTTGCGAATGCGTCCGGAAATAAGAAAAGCTTACTTCACTCCGGTTTTTAAAATCACAACTTCTAGAAGGTTTACATGATTTCTTAAAAAACATGAATTTTTAGAAAATGTCATTTATTTCATAAATGGAATCAAAAAAGTATGAACATTCTATGTCATAACGACTTTGTATAGTTTGCGCATGCGCAAACTATGCACATTCTAGGTAATAACGACTTTCTATAGTTTGCGCATGCGTCCGGAAATAAGAAAAGCTTACTTCCCCACTTTTTTTAAATTCACAGCTTCTAGAAGGTTTACATGATTTCTTAAAAAACACGAGTTTTTAGAAAATGTGATTTATTTCATAAATGGAATCAACAAAGTATGCACATTCTACGCCATAACGACTTTCTATAGTTTGTGCATGCGTCCGGAAATAAGAAAAGCTTACTTCCCCCCGTTTTTTAAAATCACAGCTTCTACAAGGTTTACATGATTTCTTAAAAAAAACGAGTTTTTAGAAAATGTGATTTATTTCATAAAATGAATCAACAAAGTATGCACATTCTACGTCATAACGACTTTGTATAGTTTGCGCATGTGCAAACTATGCACATTCTAGGTAATAATGAATTTCTATAGTTTACGCATGCGTCCGGAAATAAGAAAAGCTTACTTCCCCCCTTTTTTTAAATTCACAGCTTCTAGAAGGTTTACATGATTTCTTAAAAAACACGAGTTTTTAGAAAATGCGATTTATTTCATAAATGGAATCAACAAAGTATGCACATTCTATGTCATAACGACTTTGTATGGTTTGGGCATGCGCAAACTATGCACATTCTACATACTAACGACTTTCTATAGTTTGTGTATTCATCCGGAAATAAGAAAAGCTTACTTCACCCCGTCTTTTAAAATCACAACTTCTAGAAGGTTTACATGATTTCTTAAAAAACACGAGTTTTTAGAAAATTTGATTTATTTCATAAATGGAATCAACAAAGTATGCACATTCTATGTCATAACGTTTTTGTATGGTTTGCACATGCGCAAACTATACACATTCTACGTAATAACGACTTTCTATAGTTTGCGCATGCATCCGGAAATTAGAAAAGCTTACTTCCGCCAGTTTTTTAAAATCACAGCTTCTAGAAAATTTACATGATTTCTTAAAAAACATGAGTTTTTAGAAAATGTGATTTATTTCATAAATGGAATCAACAAAGTATGCACATTCTACGTCATAACGACTTTCTAAAGTTTGCGCATGGGTCCGGAAATAATAAAAGCTTACTTCCGCCAGTTTTTTAAAATCACTCCTTCTAGAAGGTTTACATGATTTCTTGAAAAATAGGAGTTTTTAGAAAACATGATTTATTTCATAAATTGAATCAACAAAGTATGCACATTCTACGTCATAACGAATTTCTATAGTTTGTGCATGCGTCCGGAAATAAGAAAAGCTTACTTCCCCCCGATTTTTGAAAATCAAAGCTTCTAGAAGGTTTACATGATTTCTTAAAAAAAACGAGTTTTTAGAAAATGTGATTTATTTCATAAAAGGAATAAAAAAAGTATGCATATTCTACGTCATAACAACTTTCCTTAGTTTGCACATGCGTCCGGAAATAAGAAAAGCTTACTTCCCCCCGTTTTTTAAAATCACAGCTTCTAGAAGGTTTCCATGATTTCTTAAAAAACACGAGTTTTTAGAAAATGTGATTTATTTCATCAAAGGAATCAACAAACTATGCACATTCCACGTAATAACGACTTTCTATAGTTTGCGAATGCGTCTGGAAATAAGAAAAGCTTACTTCCCCCCGTTTTTTAAAATCACAGCTTCTAGAAGGTTTACATGATTTCTTAAAAAACATGAGTTTTTAGAGAATGTGATTTATTTAATCAATGGAATCAACAAAGTATGCACATTATACGTAATAATGACTTTTTGTAGTTTGCGCATGCGTCCGAAAATAGGAAAAGCTTACTTCCCCCCGTTTTTTAAAATCATAGCTCCTAGAAGGTTTACATGATTTCTTAAAAAACATGAGTTTTTAGAAAATGTGATTTATTTCATCAATGGAATCAACAAACTATGCACATTCTACGTAATAACGACTTTCTATAGTTTGCGAATGCATCCGGAAATAAGAAAAGCTTAATTCCCCTCGTTTTTTAAAATCATAGCTTCTAGAATGGTTACATGATTTCTTAAAAAACACGAGTTTTTAGAAAATGTAATTTCTTTCATAAATGGAATCAACAAAGTATGGACATTCTATGTCATAACGACTTTGTATAGTTTGCGCATGCCGAACCTATGCACATTCTACGTCATAACGACTTTCTGTAGTTTGCGCATGCGTCCGAAAATAAGAAAAGCTTACTTCCCCCCGTTTTTTAAAATCATAGCTTCTAGAAGGTTTACATGATTTCTTAAAAAACACGAGTTTTTAGAAAATGTCATTTGTTTCATAAATGGAATCAACAAAGTATGAAAAAACTATGTCATAACGACTTTGTATCGTTTGCGCATGCGCAAACTATGCACATTCTACGTAATAACGACTTTCTATAGTTTGTGCATGCGTCCGGAAATAAGAAAATCTTACTTTCCCCCTTTTTTTAAATTCACAGTTTCTAGAAGGTTTACATGATTTCTTAAAAAACACGAGTTTTTAGAAAATGTGATTTATTTCATAAATGGAATCAACAAAGTATGCACATTCTACGTCATAACGACTTTCTATAGTTTGCGCATGCGCAAACTAAGCACATTCTACGTACTAACGACTTTCTATAGCTTGCGTATGCGCAAACTATGCACATTCTACGTAATAACGACTTTCTATAGTTTGTGCATGCGTCCGGAAATAAGAAAAGCTTACTTCCCCCCGATTTTTAAAATCATAGCTTCTAGTAGGTTTACATGATTTCTTAAAAAACATGAGTTTTTAGAAAATGTGATTTATTTCATAAATGGAATCAACAAAGTATGCACATTCTAAGTCATAACGACTTTCTATAGTTTGCGCATGCGTCCGGAAATAAGAAATCCTTACTTCCCCCTGTTTTTTAAAATCACAGGTTCTAGAAGGATAACATGATTTCTTAAAAAACATGAGTTTTACGAACATGTGATTTATTTCATAAATGGAATCAACAAAGTATGCACATTCTATGTCATAACGAATTTCTATAGTTTGCGCATGCGCAAACTAAGCACATTCTACGTACTAACGACTTTCTATAGCTTGCGTATGCGTCCAGAAATAAGAAAAGCTTACTTCACCCCGTTTTTTAAAATCACAACTTCTTGAAGGTTTACATGATTTCTTAACAAACATGAGTTTTTAGAAAATGTGATTTATTTCATAAATGGAATCAACAAAGTATGCACATTCTATGTCATAACTACTTTGTATGTATTGTGCATGCACAAACTATGCACATTCTACGTAATAACGACTTTCTATAGTTTGCGCATGTGTCCGGAAATAAGAAAAGCTTACTTCAGCCCGTTTTTTAAAATCACAGCTTCTAGAAGGTTTACATGATTTCTTAAAAAACACGAGTTTTTAGAAAATGTGATGTATTTCATAAATCGAATCAAAAAAGTATGCACATTCTACATCATAACGACTTTCTATAGTTTGCGCATGCGTCCGGAAATAAGAAAAGCTTACTTCCCCCCATTTTTTAAAATCACAACTTCTAGAAGGTTTACATGATTTCTTAATAAACACGAGTTTTTAGAAAATGTGATTTATTTAATCAATGGAATCAACAAAGTATGCACATTCTATGTAATAACGACTTTCTATAGTTTGCACATGCGTCTGGAAATAAGAAAAGCTTACTTCCCCCCGTTTTTTAAAATCACAGCTTCTAGAAGGTTTACATGATTTCTTAAAAAAATACGAGTTTTTATAAAATGTCATTTGTTTCATAAATGGAATCAACAAAGTATGAACAAAATATGTCATAACGACTTTGTATCGTTTGCGAATGCGCAAACTATGCACATTCTACGTAATAACGACTTTCTATAGTTTGCGCATGCGTCCGGAAATAAGAAAAGCTTACTTCCCCCCGTTTTTTAAAATCACAGCTTCTAGATGGTTTACATGATTTCTTCATAAACACGAGTTTTTAGAAAATCTGATTTATTTAATCAATGGAATCAACAAACTATGCACATTCTACGTAATAACGACTTTCTATAGTTTGCGCATGCGTCCGGAAATAAGAAAAGATTACTTCCCCCCTTTTTTTAAATTCACAGCTTCTAGAAGGTTTACATGATTTCCTAAAAAACATGAGTTTTTAGAAAATGTGATTTATTTCATCAATGGAATCAACAAACTATGCACATTCTACGTAATAACGACTTTCTATAGTTTGCGAATGCATCTAGAAATAAGAAAAGCTTACTTCCCCCCGGTTTTTAAAATCACAGCTTCTAGAAGGTTTACATGATTTCTTAAAAAACACGAGTTTTTAGAAAATGTCATTTATTTCATTAATGGAATCAAAAAAGTATGAACATTCTATGTCATAACGACTTTGTATAGTTTGCGCATGCGCAAACTATGCACATTCTAAGTAATAACGACTTTCTATAGTTTGCGCATGCGTCCGGAAATAAGAAAAGCTTACTTCCCTCCTTCTTTTAAATTCACAGCTTCTAGAAGGTTTACATGATTTCTTAAAAAACACGAGTTTTTAGAAAATGTCATTTATTTCTTACATGAAATAAAAAAAGTATGAACGTTCTATGTCATAACGACTTTGTATATGTTGCGCCTGTGCAAACTATGCACATTCTAGGTAATAACGACTTTCTATAGTCTGCGCATGCGTCCGGAAATAAGAAAAGCTTACTTCCCCCCTTTTTTTAAATTCACAGCTTCTAGAAGGTTTACATGACTTCTTAAAAAACATGAGTTTTTAGAAAATGTGATTTATTTCATAAATGGAATCAACAAAGTATGCACATTCTATGTCATAACGACTTTCTATAGTTTGCGCATGTGTCCGGAAATAAGAAAACCTTACTTCCCCCCGTTTTTTAAAATCACAGCTTCTAGAAGGATAACATGATTTCTTTAAAAACATGAGTTTTACGAACATGTGATTTATTTCATAAATGGAATCAACATAGTATGCACATTCTATGTCATAACGAATTTCTATAGTATGCGCATGCGCAAACTAAGCACATTCTACGTACTAACGACTTTCTATAGTTTGCGTATGCGTCCAGAAATAAGAAAAGCTTACTTCACCCCGTTTTTTAAAATCACAACTTCTAGAAGGTTTACATGATTTCTTAAAAAACACGAGTTTTTATAAAATATGATTTATTTCATAAATGGAATCAACAAAGTATGCACATTCTATGTCATAACGACTTTGTATGGCTTGCGCATGCGCAAATTATGCACATTCTACGTAATAACGACTTTCTATAGTTTGCGCATGCGTCCGGAAATAAGAAAAGCTTACTTCCCCCCGTTTTTTAAAATCACAGCTTCTAGAAGGTTTACATGATTTCTTCATAAACACGAGTTTTTAGAAAATCTGATTTATTTAATCAATGGAATCAACAAACTATGCACATTCTACGTAATAACGACTTTCTATAGTTTGCGTATGCGTCCGGAAATAAGAAAAGATTACTTCCCCCCTTTTTTTAAATTCACAGCTTCTAGAAGGTTTACATGATTTCCTAAAAAACATGAGTTTTTAGAAAATGTGATTTATTTCATCAATGGAATCAACAAACTATGCACATTCTACGTAATAACGACTTTCTATAGTTTGCGAATGCGTCTAGAAATAAGAAAAGCTTACTTCCCCCCGGTTTTTAAAATCACAGCTTCTAGAAGGTTTACATGATTTCTTAAAAAACACGAGTTTTTAGAAAATGTCATTTATTTCATTAATGGAATCAAAAAAGTATGAACATTCTATGTCATAACGACTTTGTATAGTTTGCGCATGCGCAAACTATGCACATTCTAAGTAATAACGACTTTCTATAGTTTGCGCATGCGTCCGGAAATAAGAAAAGCTTACTTCCCCCCTTCTTTTAAATTCACAGCTTCTAGAAGGTTTACATGATTTCTTAAAAAACACGAGTTTTTAGAAAATGTCATTTATTTCTTACATGAAATAAAAAAAGTATGAACGTTCTATGTCATAACGACTTTGTATATGTTGCGGCTGCGCAAACTATGCACATTCTAGGTAATAACTACTTTCTATAGTCTGCGCATGCATCCGGAAATAAGAAAAGCTTACTTCCCCCCTTTTTTTAAATTCACAGCTTCTAGAAGGTTTGTATGATTTCTTAAAAAACATGAGTTTTTAGAAAATGTGATTTATTTCATAAATGGAATCAACAAAGTATGCACATTCTATGTCATAACGACTTTCTATAGTTTGCGCATGTGTCCGGAAATAAGAAAACCTTACTTCCCCCCGTTTTTTAAAATCACAGCTTCTAGAAGGATAACATGATTTCTTTAAAAACATGAGTTTTACGAACATGTGATTTATTTCATAAATGGAATCAACATAGTATGCACATTCTATGTCACAGCTTATTTCTATAGTTTGCGCATGCGCAAACTAAGCACATTCTACGTACTAACGACTTTCTATAGTTTGCGTATGCGTCCAGAAATAAGAAAAGCTTACTTCACCCCGTTTTTTAAAATCACAACTTCTAGAAGGTTTACATGATTTCTTAAAAAACACGAGTTTTTATAAAATATGATTTATTTCATAAATGGAATCACAAAAGTATGCACATTCTATGTCATAACGACTTTGTATGGTTTGCGCATGCGCAAATTATGCACATTCTACGTAATAATGACTTTCTGTAGTTTGCGCATGCCCCCGAAAATAAGAAAAGCTTACTTCCCCCCGTTTTTTAAAATCATAGCTTCTAGAAGGTTTACATGATTTCTTAAAAAACACGAGTTTTTAGAAAATGTCATTTGTTTCATAAATGGAATCAACAAAGTATGAAAAAACTATGTCATAACGACTTTGTATCGTTTGCGCATGCGCAAACTATGCACATTCTACGTAATAACGACTTTCTATAGTTTGTGCATGCGTCCGGAAATAAGAAAATCTTACTTTCCCCCTTTTTTTAAATTCACAGTTTCTAGAAGGTTTACATGATTTCTTAAAAAACACGAGTTTTTAGAAAATGTGATTTATTTCATAAATGGAATCAACAAAGTATGCACATTCTACGTCATAACGACTTTCTATAGTTTGCGCATGCGTCCGGAAATAAGAAAAGCTTACTTCCCCCCGATATTTAAAATCATAGCTTCTAGTAGGTTTACATGATTTCTTAAAAAACATGAGTTTTTAGAAAATGTGATTTATTTCATAAATGGAATCAACAAAGTATGCACATTCTAAGTCATAACGACTTTCTATAGTTTGCGCATGCGTCCGGAAATAAGAAATCCTTACTTCCCCCCATTTTTTAAAATCACAGGTTCTAGAAGGATAACATGATTTCTTAAAAAACATGAGTTTTACGAACATGTGATTTATTTCATAAATGGAATCAACAAAGTATGCACATTCTATGTCATAACGAATTTCTATAGTTTGCGCATGCGCAAACTAAGCACATTCTACGTACTAACGACTTTCTATAGCTTGCGTATGCGTCCAGAAATAAGAAAAGCTTACTTCACCCCGTTTTTTAAAATCACAACTTCTTGAAGGTTTACATGATTTCTTAAAAAACATGAGTTTTTAGAAAATGTGATTTATTTCATAAATGGAATCAACAAAGTATGCACATTCTATGTCATAACTACTTTGTATGTATTGTGCATGCACAAACTATGCACATTCTACGTAATAACGACTTTCTATAGTTTGCGCATGTGTCCGGAAATAAGAAAAGCTTACTTCAGCCCGTTTTTTAAAATCACAGCTTCTAGAAGGTTTACATGATTTCTTAAAAAACACGAGTTTTTAGAAAATGTGATGTATTTCATAAATCGAATCAAAAAAGTATGCACATTCTACATCATAACGACTTTCTATAGTTTGCGCATGCGTCCGGAAATAAGAAAAGCTTACTTCCCCCCATTCTTTAAAATCACAACTTCTAGAAGGTTTACATGATTTCTTAATAAACACGAGTTTTTAGAAAATGTGATTTATTTAATCAATGGAATCAACAACGTATGCACATTCTATGTAATAACGACTTTCTATAGTTTGCACATGCGTCTGGAAATAAGAAAAGCTTACTTCCCCCCGTTTTTTAAAATCACAGCTTCTAGAAGGTTTACATGATTTCTTAAAAAAATACGAGTTTTTATAAAATGTCATTTGTTTCATAAATGGAATCAACAAAGTATGAACAAACTATGTCATAACGACTTTGTATCGTTTGCGCATGCGCAAACTATGCACATTCTACGTAATAACGACTTTCTATAGTTTGCGCATGCGTCCGGAAATAAGAAAAGCTTACTTCCCCCCGTTTTTTAAAATCACAGCTTCTAGAAGGTTTACATGATTTCTTCATAAACACGAGTTTTTAGAAAATCTGATTTATTTAATCAATCGAATCAACAAACTATGCACATTCTACGTAATAACGACTTTCTATAGTTTGCGCATGCGTCCGGAAATAAGAAAAGATTACTTCCCCCCTTTTTTTAAATTCACAGCTTCTAGAAGGTTTACATGATTTCCTAAAAAACATGAGTTTTTAGAAAATGTGATTTATTTCATCAATGGAATCAACAAACTATGCACATTCTACGTAATAACGACTTTCTATAGTTTGCGAATGCGTCTAGAAATAAGAAAAGCTTACTTCCCCCCGGTTTTTAAAATCACAGCTTCTAGAAGGTTTACATGATTTCTTAAAAAACACGAGTTTTTAGAAAATGTCATTTATTTCATTAATGGAATCAAAAAAGTATGAACATTCTATGTCATAACGACTTTGTATAGTTTGCGCATGCGCAAACTATGCACATTCTAAGTAATAACGACTTTCTATAGTTTGCGCATGCGTCCGGAAATAAGAAAAGCTTACTTCCCCCCTTCTTTTAAATTCACAGCTTCTAGAAGGTTTACATGATTTCTTAAAAAACACGAGTTTTTAGAAAATGTCATTTATTTCTTACATGAAATAAAAAAAGTATGAACGTTCTATGTCATAACGACTTTGTATATGTTGCGCCTGCGCAAACTATGCACATTCTAGGTAATAACGACTTTCTATAGTCTGCGCATGCATCCGGAAATAAGAAAAGCTTACTTCCCCCCTTTTTTTAAATTCACAGCTTCTAGAAGGTTTGTATGATTTCTTAAAAAACATGAGTTTTTAGAAAATGTGATTTATTTCATAAATGGAATCAACAAAGTATGCACATTCTATGTCATAACGACTTTCTATAGTTTGCGCATGTGTCCGGAAATAAGAAAACCTTACTTCCCCCCGTTTTTTAAAATCACAGCTTCTAGAAGGATAACATGATTTCTTTAAAAACATGAGTTTTACGAACATGTGATTTATTTCATAAATGGAATCAACATAGTATGCACATTCTATGTCACAGCTTATTTCTATAGTTTGCGCATGCGCAAACTAAGCACATTCTACGTACTAACGACTTTCTATAGTTTGCGTATGCGTCCAGAAATAAGAAAAGCTTACTTCACCCCGTTTTTTAAAATCACAACTTCTAGAAGGTTTACATGATTTCTTAAAAAACACGAGTTTTTATAAAATATGATTTATTTCATAAATGGAATCACAAAAGTATGCACATTCTATGTCATAACGACTTTGTATGGTTTGCGCATGCGCAAATTATGCACATTCTACGTAATAATGACTTTCTGTAGTTTGCGCATGCCCCCGAAAATAAGAAAAGCTTACTTCCCCCCGTTTTTTAAAATCATAGCTTCTAGAAGGTTTACATGATTTCTTAAAAAACACGAGTTTTTAGAAAATGTCATTTGTTTCATAAATGGAATCAACAAAGTATGAAAAAACTATGTCATAACGACTTTGTATCGTTTGCGCATGCGCAAACTATGCACATTCTACGTAATAACGACTTTCTATAGTTTGTGCATGCGTCCGGAAATAAGAAAATCTTACTTTCCCCCTTTTTTTAAATTCACAGTTTCTAGAAGGTTTACATGATTTCTTAAAAAACACGAGTTTTTAGAAAATGTGATTTATTTCATAAATGGAATCAACAAAGTATGCACATTCTACGTCATAACGACTTTCTATAGTTTGCGCATGCGTCCGGAAATAAGAAAAGCTTACTTCCCCCCGATATTTAAAATCATAGCTTCTAGTAGGTTTACATGATTTCTTAAAAAACATGAGTTTTTAGAAAATGTGATTTATTTCATAAATGGAATCAACAAAGTATGCACATTCTAAGTCATAACGACTTTCTATAGTTTGCGCATGCGTCCGGAAATAAGAAATCCTTACTTCCCCCCATTTTTTAAAATCACAGGTTCTAGAAGGATAACATGATTTCTTAAAAAACATGAGTTTTACGAACATGTGATTTATTTCATAAATGGAATCAACAAAGTATGCACATTCTATGTCATAACGAATTTCTATAGTTTGCGCATGCGCAAACTAAGCACATTCTACGTACTAACGACTTTCTATAGCTTGCGTATGCGTCCAGAAATAAGAAAAGCTTACTTCACCCCGTTTTTTAAAATCACAACTTCTTGAAGGTTTACATGATTTCTTAAAAAACATGAGTTTTTAGAAAATGTGATTTATTTCATAAATGGAATCAACAAAGTATGCACATTCTATGTCATAACTACTTTGTATGTATTGTGCATGCACAAACTATGCACATTCTACGTAATAACGACTTTCTATAGTTTGCGCATGTGTCCGGAAATAAGAAAAGCTTACTTCAGCCCGTTTTTTAAAATCACAGCTTCTAGAAGGTTTACATGATTTCTTAAAAAACACGAGTTTTTAGAAAATATGATGTATTTCATAAATCGAATCAAAAAAGTATGCACATTCTACATCATAACGACTTTCTATAGTTTGCGCATGCGTCCGGAAATAAGAAAAGCTTACTTCCCCCCATTCTTTAAAATCACAACTTCTAGAAGGTTTACATGATTTCTTAATAAACACGAGTTTTTAGAAAATGTGATTTATTTAATCAATGGAATCAACAAAGTATGCACATTCTATGTAATAACGACTTTCTATAGTTTGCACATGCGTCTGGAAATAAGAAAAGCTTACTTCCCCCCGTTTTTTAAAATCACAGCTTCTAGAAGGTTTACATGATTTCTTAAAAAAATACGAGTTTTTATAAAATGTCATTTGTTTCATAAATGGAATCAACAAAGTATGAACAAACTATGTCATAACGACTTTGTATCGTTTGCGCATGCGCAAACTATGCACATTCTACGTAATAACGACTTTCTATAGTTTGCGCATGCGTCCGGAAATAAGAAAAGCTTACTTCCCCCCGTTTTTTAAAATCACAGCTTCTAGAAGGTTTACATGATTTCTTCATAAACACGAGTTTTTAGAAAATCTGATTTATTTAATCAATCGAATCAACAAACTATGCACATTCTACGTAATAACGACTTTCTATAGTTTGCGTATGCGTCCGGAAATAAGAAAAGATTACTTCCCCCCTTTTTTTAAATTCACAGCTTCTAGAAGGTTTACATGATTTCCTAAAAAACATGAGTTTTTAGAAAATGTGATTTATTTCATCAATGGAATCAACAAACTATGCACATTCTACGTAATAACGACTTTCTATAGTTTGCGAATGCGTCTAGAAATAAGAAAAGCTTACTTCCCCCCGGTTTTTAAAATCACAGCTTCTAGAAGGTTTACATGATTTCTTAAAAAACACGAGTTTTTAGAAAATGTCATTTATTTCATTAATGGAATCAAAAAAGTATGAACATTCTATGTCATAACGACTTTGTATAGTTTGCGCATGCGCAAACTATGCACATTCTAAGTAATAACGACTTTCTATAGTTTGCGCATGCGTCCGGAAATAAGAAAAGCTTACTTCCCCCCTTCTTTTAAATTCACAGCTTCTAGAAGGTTTACATGATTTCTTAAAAAACACGAGTTTTTAGAAAATGTCATTTATTTCTTACATGAAATAAAAAAAGTATGAACGTTCTATGTCATAACGACTTTGTATATGTTGCGCCTGCGCAAACTATGCACATTCTAGGTAATAACGACTTTCTATAGTCTGCGCATGCATCCGGAAATAAGAAAAGCTTACTTCCCCCCTTTTTTTAAATTCACAGCTTCTAGAAGGTTTGTATGATTTCTTAAAAAACATGAGTTTTTAGAAAATGTGATTTATTTCATAAATGGAATCAACAAAGTATGCACATTCTATGTCATAACGACTTTCTATAGTTTGCGCATGTGTCCGGAAATAAGAAAACCTTACTTCCCCCCGTTTTTTAAAATCACAGCTTCTAGAAGGATAACATTATTTCTTTAAAAACATGAGTTTTACGAACATGTGATTTATTTCATAAATGGAATCAACATAGTATGCACATTCTATGTCACAGCTTATTTCTATAGTTTGCGCATGCGCAAACTAAGCACATTCTACGTACTAACGACTTTCTATAGTTTGCGTATGCGTCCAGAAATAAGAAAAGCTTACTTCACCCCGTTTTTTAAAATCACAACTTCTAGAAGGTTTACATGATTTCTTAAAAAACACGAGTTTTTATCAAATATGATTTATTTCATAAACGGAATCACAAAAGTATGCACATTCTATGTCATAACGACTTTGTATGGTTTGCGCATGCGCAAATTATGCACATTCTACGTAATAATGACTTTCTGTAGTTTGCGCATGCCCCCGAAAATAAGAAAAGCTTACTTCCCCCCCGTTTTTTAAAATCATAGCTTCTAGAAGGTTTACATGATTTCTTAAAAAACACGAGTTTTTAGAAAATGTCATTTGTTTCATAAATGGAATCAACAAAGTATGAAAAAACTATGTCATAACGACTTTGTATCGTTTGCGCATGCGCAAACTATGCACATTCTACGTAATAACGACTTTCTATAGTTTGTGCATGCGTCCGGAAATAAGAAAATCTTACTTTCCCCCCTTTTTTTAAATTCACAGTTTCTAGAAGGTTTACATGATTTCTTAAAAAACACGAGTTTTTAGAAAATGTGATTTATTTCATAAATGGAATCAACAAAGTATGCACATTCTACGTCATAACGACTTTCTATAGTTTGCGCATGCGTCCGGAAATAAGAAAAGCTTACTTCCCCCCGATATTTAAAATCATAGCTTCTAGTAGGTTTACATGATTTCTTAAAAAACATGAGTTTTTAGAAAATGTGATTTATTTCATAAATGGAATCAACAAAGTATGCACATTCTAAGTCATAACGACTTTCTATAGTTTGCGCATGCGTCCGGAAATAAGAAATCCTTACTTCCCCCCATTTTTTAAAATCACAGGTTCTAGAAGGATAACATGATTTCTTAAAAAACATGAGTTTTACGAACATGTGATTTATTTCATAAATGGAATCAACAAAGTATGCACATTCTATGTCATAACGAATTTCTATAGTTTGCGCATGCGCAAACTAAGCACATTCTACGTACTAACGACTTTCTATAGCTTGCGTATGCGTCCAGAAATAAGAAAAGCTTACTTCACCCCGTTTTTTAAAATCACAACTTCTTGAAGGTTTACATGATTTCTTAAAAAACATGAGTTTTTAGAAAATGTGATTTATTTCATAAATGGAATCAACAAAGTATGCACATTCTATGTCATAACTACTTTGTATGTATTGTGCATGCACAAACTATGCACATTCTACGTAATAACGACTTTCTATAGTTTGCGCATGTGTCCGGAAATAAGAAAAGCTTACTTCAGCCCGTTTTTTAAAATCACAGCTTCTAGAAGGTTTACATGATTTCTTAAAAAACACGAGTTTTTAGAAAATGTGATGTATTTCATAAATCGAATCAAAAAAGTATGCACATTCTACATCATAACGACTTTCTATAGTTTGCGCATGCGTCCGGAAATAAGAAAAGCTTACTTCCCCCCATTCTTTAAAATCACAACTTCTAGAAGGTTTACATGATTTCTTAATAAACACGAGTTTTTAGAAAATGTGATTTATTTAATCAATGGAATCAACAAAGTATGCACATTCTATGTAATAACGACTTTCTATAGTTTGCACATGCGTCTGGAAATAAGAAAAGCTTACTTCCCCCCGTTTTTTAAAATCACAGCTTCTAGAAGGTTTACATGATTTCTTAAAAAAATACGAGTTTTTATAAAATGTCATTTGTTTCATAAATGGAATCAACAAAGTATGAACAAACTATGTCATAACGACTTTGTATCGTTTGCGCATGCGCAAACTATGCACATTCTACGTAATAATGACTTTCTATAGTTTGCGCATGCGTCCGGAAATAAGAAAAGCTTACTTCCCCCCGTTTTTTAAAATCACAGCTTCTAGAAGGTTTACATGATTTCTTCATAAACACGAGTTTTTAGAAAATCTGATTTATTTAATCAATCGAATCAACAAACTATGCACATTCTACGTAATAACGACTTTCTATAGTTTGCGCATGCGTCCGGAAATAAGAAAAGATTACTTCCCCCCCTTTTTTTAAATTCACAGCTTCTAGAAGGTTTACATGATTTCCTAAAAAACATGAGTTTTTAGAAAATGTGATTTATTTCATCAATGGAATCAACAAACTATGCACATTCTACGTAATAACGACTTTCTATAGTTTGCGAATGCGTCTAGAAATAAGAAAAGCTTACTTCCCCCCGGTTTTTAAAATCACAGCTTCTAGAAGGTTTACATGATTTCTTAAAAAACACGAGTTTTTTAGAAAATGTCATTTATTTCATTAATGGAATCAAAAAAGTATGAACATTCTATGTCATAACGACTTTGTATAGTTTGCGCATGCGCAAACTATGCACATTCTAAGTAATAACGACTTTCTATAGTTTGCGCATGCGTCCGGAAATAAGAAAAGCTTACTTCCCCCCCTTCTTTTAAATTCACAGCTTCTAGAAGGTTTACATGATTTCTTAAAAAACACGAGTTTTTAGAAAATGTCATTTATTTCTTACATGAAATAAAAAAAAGTATGAACGTTCTATGTCATAACGACTTTGTATATGTTGCGCCTGCGCAAACTATGCACATTCTAGGTAATAACGACTTTCTATAGTCTGCGCATGCATCCGGAAATAAGAAAAGCTTACTTCCCCCCCTTTTTTTAAATTCACAGCTTCTAGAAGGTTTGTATGATTTCTTAAAAAACACGAGTTTTTAGAAAATGTGATTTATTTCATAAATGGAATCAACAAAGTATGCACATTCTATGTCATAACGACTTTCTATAGTTTGCGCATGTGTCCGGAAATAAGAAAACCTTACTTCCCCCCGTTTTTTAAAATCACAGCTTCTAGAAGGATAACATGATTTCTTTAAAAACATGAGTTTTACGAACATGTGATTTATTTCATAAATGGAATCAACATAGTATGCACATTCTATGTCACAGCTTATTTCTATAGTTTGCGCATGCGCAAACTAAGCACATTCTACGTACTAACGACTTTCTATAGTTTGCGTATGCGTCCAGAAATAAGAAAAGCTTACTTCACCCCGTTTTTTAAAATCACAACTTCTAGAAGGTTTACATGATTTCTTAAAAAACACGAGTTTTTATAAAATATGATTTATTTCATAAATGGAATCACAAAAGTATGCACATTCTATGTCATAACGACTTTGTATGGTTTGCGCATGCGCAAATTATGCACATTCTACGTAATAATGACTTTCTGTAGTTTGCGCATGCCCCCGAAAATAAGAAAAGCTTACTTCCCCCCGTTTTTTAAAATCATAGCTTCTAGAAGGTTTACATGATTTCTTAAAAAACACGAGTTTTTAGAAAATGTCATTTGTTTCATAAATGGAATCAACAAAGTATGAAAAAACTATGTCATAACGACTTTGTATCGTTTGCGCATGCGCAAACTATGCACATTCTACGTAATAACGACTTTCTATAGTTTGTGCATGCGTCCGGAAATAAGAAAATCTTACTTTCCCCCCTTTTTTTAAATTCACAGTTTCTAGAAGGTTTACATGATTTCTTAAAAAACACGAGTTTTTAGAAAATGTGATTTATTTCATAAATGGAATCAACAAAGTATGCACATTCTACGTCATAACGACTTTCTATAGTTTGCGCATGCGTCCGGAAATAAGAAAAGCTTACTTCCCCCCGATATTTAAAATCATAGCTTCTAGTAGGTTTACATGATTTCTTAAAAAACATGAGTTTTTAGAAAATGTGATTTATTTCATAAATGGAATCAACAAAGTATGCACATTCTAAGTCATAACGACTTTCTATAGTTTGCGCATTGCGTCCGGAAATAAGAAATCCTTACTTCCCCCCATTTTTTAAAATCACAGGTTCTAGAAGGATAACATGATTTCTTAAAAAACATGAGTTTTACGAACATGTGATTTATTTCATAAATGGAATCAACAAAGTATGCACATTCTATGTCATAACGAATTTCTATAGTTTGCGCATGCGCAAACTAAGCACATTCTACGTACTAACGACTTTCTATAGCTTGCGTATGCGTCCAGAAATAAGAAAAGCTTGCTTCACCCCGTTTTTTAAAATCACAACTTCTTGAAGGTTTACATGATTTCTTAAAAAACATGAGTTTTTAGAAAATGTGATTTATTTCATAAATGGAATCAACAAAGTATGCACATTCTATGTCATAACTACTTTGTATGTATTGTGCATGCACAAACTATGCACATTCTACGTAATAACGACTTTCTATAGTTTGCGCATGTGTCCGGAAATAAGAAAAGCTTACTTCAGCCCGTTTTTTAAAATCACAGCTTCTAGAAGGTTTACATGATTTCTTAAAAAACACGAGTTTTTAGAAAATATGATGTATTTCATAAATCGAATCAAAAAAGTATGCACATTCTACATCATAACGACTTTCTATAGTTTGCGCATGCGTCCGGAAATAAGAAAAGCTTACTTCCCCCCATTCTTTAAAATCACAACTTCTAGAAGGTTTACATGATTTCTTAATAAACACGAGTTTTTAGAAAATGTGATTTATTTAATCAATGGAATCAACAAAGTATGCACATTCTATGTAATAACGACTTTCTATAGTTTGCACATGCGTCTGGAAATAAGAAAAGCTTACTTCCCCCCGTTTTTTAAAATCACAGCTTCTAGAAGGTTTACATGATTTCTTAAAAAAATACGAGTTTTTATAAAATGTCATTTGTTTCATAAATGGAATCAACAAAGTATGAACAAACTATGTCATAACGACTTTGTATCGTTTGCGCATGCGCAAACTATGCACATTCTACGTAATAACGACTTTCTATAGTTTGCGCATGCGTCCGGAAATAAGAAAAGCTTACTTCCCCCCGTTTTTTAAAATCACAGCTTCTAGAAGGTTTACATGATTTCTTCATAAACACGAGTTTTTAGAAAATCTGATTTATTTAATCAATCGAATCAACAAACTATGCACATTCTACGTAATAACGACTTTCTATAGTTTGCGCATGCGTCCGGAAATAAGAAAAGATTACTTCCCCCCTTTTTTTAAATTCACAGCTTCTAGAAGGTTTACATGATTTCCTAAAAAACATGAGTTTTTAGAAAATGTGATTTATTTCATCAATGGAATCAACAAACTATGCACATTCTACGTAATAACGACTTTCTATAGTTTGCGAATGCGTCTAGAAATAAGAAAAGCTTACTTCCCCCCGGTTTTTAAAATCACAGCTTCTAGAAGGTTTACATGATTTCTTAAAAAACACGAGTTTTTAGAAAATGTCATTTATTTCATTAATGGAATCAAAAAAGTATGAACATTCTATGTCATAACGACTTTGTATAGTTTGCGCATGCGCAAACTATGCACATTCTAAGTAATAACGACTTTCTATAGTTTGCGCATGCGTCCGGAAATAAGAAAAGCTTACTTCCCCCCTTCTTTTAAATTCACAGCTTCTAGAAGGTTTACATGATTTCTTAAAAAACACGAGTTTTTAGAAAATGTCATTTATTTCTTACATGAAATAAAAAAAGTATGAACGTTCTATGTCATAACGACTTTGTATATGTTGCGCCTGCGCAAACTATGCACATTCTAGGTAATAACGACTTTCTATAGTCTGCGCATGCGTCCGGAAATAAGAAAAGCTTACTTCCCCCCTTTTTTTAAATTCATAGCTTCTAGAAGGTTTACATGACTTCTTAAAAAACATGAGTTTTTAGAAAATGTGATTTATTTCATAAATGGAATCAACAAAGTATGCACATTCTATGTCATAACGACTTTCTATAGTTTGCGCATGTGTTTGGAAATAAGAAAACCTTACTTCCCCCCGTTTTTTAAAATCACAGCTTCTAGAAGGATAACATTATTTCTTTAAAAACATGAGTTTTACGAACATGTGATTTATTTCATAAATGGAATCAACATAGTATGCACATTCTATGTCAGAACGAATTTCTATAGTATGCGCATGCGCAAACTAAGCACATTCTACGTACTAACGACTTTCTATAGTTTGCGTATGCGTCCAGAAATAAGAAAAGCTTACTTCACCCCGTTTTTTAAAATCACAACTTCTAGAAGGTTTACATGATTTCTTAAAAAACACGAGTTTTTATAAAATATGATTTATTTCATAAATGGAATCAACAAAGTATGCACATTCTATGTCATAACGACTTTGTATGGCTTGCGCATGCGCAAATTATGCACATTCTACGTAATAACGACTTTCTATAGTTTGCGCATCTGTCCGGAAATAAGAAAAGCTTATTACCGCCAGTTTTTTAAAATCACAGCTTCTAGAAGGTTTACATGATTTCTTAAAAAACACGAGTTTTTAGAAAATGTGATGTATTTCATAAATGGAATCAACAAAGTATGCACATTCTACGTCATAACGACTTTCTAAAGTTTGCGCATGCGTCCGGAAATAAGAAAAGCTTACTTCCCCCAGTTTTTTAAAATCACAGCTTCTAGAAGTTTACATGATTTCTTAAAAACCACAAGTTTTTAGAAAATGTGATTTATTTCATAAATGGAATCAACAAAGTATCCACATTCTAAGTCATAACGACTTTCTATAGTTTGCGCATGCATCCGGAAACAAGAAAAGCTTAATTCCCCCCGTTTTTTAAAGTCACGGCTTCTAGAAGGTTTACATGATTTCTTAAAAAACATGAGTTTTTAGAAAATGTGATTTATTTCATCAATGGAATTAACAAACTATGCACATTCTACATAGTAACGACTTTCTATAGTTTGCGCATGCGTCCGGAAATAAGAAAAGCTTACTTCCCTCCGGTTTTTAAAATCACAACTTCTATAAGGTTTACATGATTTCTTAAAAAACACGAGTTTTTTGAAAATTTCATTTATTTCATAAATGGAATAAAAAAAGTATGAACATTCTATGTCATAACAACTTTGTATAGTTTGTGCATGCGAAAACTATGCACATTCTAGGTAATAACAACTTTCTATAGTTTGCGCATGCGTCCGGAAATAAGAAAAGCTTACTTCCCGCCTTTTTTTAAATTCACAGCTTCTAGAAGGTTTACATGATTTCTTAAGAAACACAAGTTTTTAGAAAATGTCATTTATTTCTTACATGAAATAAAAAAAGTATGAACATTCTATGTCATAACGACTTTGTATATGTTGCGCCTGCGCAAACTATGCACATTCTAGGTAATAACGACTTTCTATAGTCTGCGCATGCGTCCGGAAATAAGAAAAGCTTACTTCCCCCCTTTTTTTAAATTCACAGCTTCTAGAAGGTTTACATGATTTCTTAAAAAACACGAGTTTTTAGAAAATGTCATTTATTTCATTAATGGAATCAAAAAAGTATGAACATTCTATGTCATAACGACTTTGTATAGTTTGCGCATGCGCAAACTATGCACATTCTAAGTAATAACGACTTTCTATAGTTTGCGCATGCATCCGGAAATAAGAAAAGCTTACTTCCCCCCTTCTTTTAAATTCACAGCTTCTAGAAGGTTTACATGATTTCTTAAAAAACACGAGCTTTTAGAAAATGTCATTTATTTCTTACATGAAATAAAAAAAGTATGAACGTTCGATGTCATAACGACTTTGTATATGTTGCGCCTGCGCAAACTATGCACATTCTAGGTAATAACGACTTTCTATAGTCTGCGCATGCGTCCGGAAATAAGAAAAGCTTACTTCCCCCCTTTTTTTAAATTCACAGCTTCTAGAAGGTTTACATGATTTCTTAAAAAACATGAGTTTTTAGAAAATGTGATTTATTTCATAAATGGAATCAACAAAGTATGCACATTCTATGTCATAACGACTTTCTATAGTTTGCGCATGCATCCAGAAATAAGAAAAGCTTACTTCCCCCCGTTTTTTAAAATCACAACTTCTAGAAGGATTACATGATTTCTTAAAAAACATGAGTTTTACGAACATGTGATTTATTTCATAAATGGAATCAACAAAGTATGCACATTCTATTTCATAACGAATTTCTATAGTTTGCGCATGCGCAAACTAAGCACATTCTACGTACTAACGACTTTCTATAGCTTGCGTATGCGTCCAGAAATAAGAAAAGCTTACTTCACCCCGTTTTTTAAAATCACAACTTCTTGTAGGTTTACATGATTTCTTAAAAAACATGAGTTTTTAGAAAATGTGATTTATTTCATAAATGGAATCAACAAAGTATGCACATTCTATGTCATAACTACTTTGTATGGATTGCGCATGCACAAACTATGCACATTCTACGTAATAACGACTTTCTATAATTTGCGCATGTGTCCGGAAATAAGAAAAGCTTACTTCCGCCCGTTTTTTAAAATCACAGCTTCTAGAAGGTATACATGATTTCTTAAAAAACACGAGTTTTTAGAAAATGTTATGTATTTCATAAATGGAATAAAAAAAGTATGCACATTCTACGTCATAATGACTTTCTATAGTTTGGGCATGCGTCCGGAAATAAGAAAAGCTTACTTCCCCCCATTTTTTAAAATCACATCTTCTAGAAGGTTTACATGATTTCTTAATAAACACGAGTTTTTAGAAAATGTGATTTATTTAATCAATGGAATCAACAAACTATGCACATTCTACGTAATAACGACTTTCTATAGTTTGCACATGCGTCCGGAAATAAGAAAAGCTTTCTTCCCCCCGTTTTTTAAAATCACAGCTTCTAGAAGGATTACATGATTTCTTAAAAAAATACGAGTTTTTATAAAATGTCATTTGTTTCATAAATGGAATCAACAAAGTATGAACAAACTATGTAATAAAGACTTTTTATCGTTTGCGCATGCGCAAACTATGCACATTCTACGTAATAACGATTTTCTATAGTTTGCGCATGCGTCCGGAAATAAGAAAAGCTTACTTCCCCCCATTTTTTAAAATAAAAGCTTCTAGAAGGTTTACATGATTTCTTCATAAACACGAGTTTTTACAAAATCTGATTTATTTAATCAATGGAATCAACAAACTATGCACATTCTACGTAATAACGACTTTCTATAGTTTGTGCATGCGTCCGGAATTAAGAACAGCTTACTTCCCCCCTTTTTTTAAATTCACAGCTTCTAGAAGGTTTACATGATTTCTTAAAAAACACGAGTTTTTAGAAAATGTGATTTATTTCATAAATGGAATCAACAAAGTATGCACATTCTACATCATAACGACTTTCTATAGTTTGCGCATGCGTCCGGAAATAAGAAAAGCTTACTTACCCCCGTTTTTTAAAATCACAGCTTCTAGAAGGTTTACATGATTTCTTAAAAAAAACGAGTTTTTAGAAAATGTGATTTATTTCTTAAAAGGAATCAACAAAGTATGCACATTCTACGTCATAACGACTTTGTATAGTTTGCGCATGTGCAAACTATGCACATTCTAGGTAATAACGACTTTCTATAGTTTGCGCATGCACCCGGAAATAAGAAAAGCTTACTTCCCCCCTTTTTTTAAATTCATAGCTTGTAGAAGGTTTACTTGATTTCTTAAAAAACACGAGTTTTTAGAAAATGTGTTTTATTTCATAAATGGAATCAACAAAGTATGCACATTCTACGTCATAACGACTTTCTTCAGTTTGCGCATGCGTCCGGAAATAAGAAAAGCTTACTTTCCCCCGTTTTTTAAAATCACATCTTCTAGAAGGTTTACATGATTTCTTAAAAAAAACGAGTTTTCAGAAAATGTGATTTATTTCATAAAAGGAATCAACAAAGTATGCACATTCTACGTCATAACGACTTTCTATAGTTTGTGCATGCGTCCGGAAATAAGAAAAGCTTACTTCCCCCCTTTTTTTTAAATCACAGCTTCTAGAAGGTTTCCATGATTTCTTAAAAAAATGGGTTTTTAGAAAATGTGATTTATATCATAAATGGAATCAACAAAGTATGCACATTCTACGTCATAATGACTTTCTATAGTCTGCGCATGCGTATGGAAATAAGAAAAGCTTACTTACCCCCATTTTTTAAAATCACAGCTTCTAGAAGGTTTACATGATTTCTTAAAAAACACGAGTTTTTAGAAAATGTAATTTATTTCATCAATGGAATCAACAAACTATGCACATTCTACGTAATAACGACTTTCTATAGTTTGCGAATGCGTCCGGAAATAAGAAAAGCTTACTTCCCCTCGGTTTTTAAAATCACAGCTTCTAGAAGGATTACATGATTTCTTAAAAACACGAGTTTTTAGAAAATGTGATTTATTTCATAAATGGAATCAACAAAGAATGCATATTCTATGTCATGACGACTTTGTATGGTTTTCGCATGCGCAAACTATGCACATTCTTCGTAATAACGACTTTCTATAGTTTGCGCATGTGTCCAGAAATAAGAAAAGCTTACTTTTGCCATTTTTTTACAATCACAGCTTCTAGAAGGTTTACATGATTTCTTAAAAACCACAAGTTTTTAGAAAATGTGATTTATTTCATAACGACTTTCTATAGTTTGTGCATGCATCCGGAAATAAGAAAAGCTTAATTCCCAACGTTTTTTAAAGTCACGGCTTCTAGAAGGTTTACATGATTTCTTAAAAAACACGAGTTTTTAGAAAATGTGATTTATTTCATCAATGGAATCAACAAACTATGCACATTCTACCTAATAACGACTTTCTATAGTTTGCGAATGTGTCCGGAAATAAGAAAAGCTTACTTCCCCCCGGTTTTTAAAATCACAGCTTCTAGAAGGTTTACATGATTTCTTAAAAAACACGAGTTTTTAGAAAATGTCATTTATTTCATAAATGGAATCAAAAAAGTATGAACATTCTATGTCATAACGACTTTGTATAGTTTGCGCATGTGCAAACTATGCACATTCTAGGTAATAACGACTTTCTATAGTTTGCGCATGCGTTCGGAAATAAGAAAAGCCTACTTCCCCCCTTTTTTTAAATTCACAGCTTCTAGAAGGTTTACATGATTTCTTAAAAAACACGAGTTTTTAGAAAATGTGATTTATTTCATAAATGGAATCAACAAAGTATGCACATTCTACATCATAACGACTTTCTATAGTTTGCGCATGCGTCCGGAAATAAGAAAAGCTTACTTACCCCCGTTTTTTAAAATCACAGCTTCTAGAAGGTTTACATCATTTCTTAAAAACACGAGTTTTTAGAAAATGTGATTTATTTCATAAATGGAATCAACAAAGAATGCATATTCTATGTCATGACGACTTTGTATGGTTTTCGCATGCGCAAACTATGCACATTCTTCGTAATAACGACTTTCTATAGTTTGCGCATGTGTCTAGAAATAAGAAAAGCTTACTTTTGCCATTTTTTTACAATCACAGCTTCTAGAAGGTTTACATGATTTCTTAAAAACCACAAGTTTTTAGAAAATGTGATTTATTTCATAACGACTTTCTATAGTTTGTGCATGCATCCGGAAATAAGAAAAGCTTAATTCCCAACGTTTTTTAAAGTCACGGCTTCTAGAAGGTTTACATGATTTCTTAAAAAACACGAGTTTTTAGAAAATGTGATTTATTTCATCAATGGAATCAACAAACTATGCACATTCTACCTAATAACGACTTTCTATAGTTTGCGAATGTGTCCAGAAATAAGAAAAGCTTACTTCCCCCCGGTTTTTAAAATCACAGCTTCTAGAAGGTTTACATGATTTCTTAAAAAACACGAGTTTTTAGAAAATGTCATTTATTTCATAAATGGAATCAAAAAAGTATGAACATTCTATGTCATAACGACTTTGTATAGTTTGCGCATGTGCAAACTATGCACATTCTAGGTAATAACGACTTTCTATAGTTTGCGCATGCGTTCGGAAATAAGAAAAGCCTACTTCCCCCCTTTTTTTAAATTCACAGCTTCTAGAAGGTTTACATGATTTCTTAAAAAACACGAGTTTTTAGAAAATGTGATTTATTTCATAAATGGAATCAACAAAGTATGCACATTCTACATCATAACGACTTTCTATAGTTTGCGCATGCGTCCGGAAATAAGAAAAGCTTACTTACCCCCGTTTTTTAAAATCACAGCTTCTAGAAGGTTTACATGATTTCTTAAAAAAAACGAGTTTTTAGAAAATGTCATTTATTTCATAAATGGAATAAAAAAAGTATGAACATTCTATGTCATAACGACTTTGTATAGTTTGCGCATGTGCAAACTATGCACATTCTAGGTAATAACGACTTTCTATAGTTTGCGCATGCGTTCGGAAATAAGAAAAGCCTACTTCCCCCCTTTTTTTAAATTCACAGCTTGTAGAAGGTTTACATGATTTCTTAAAAAAAACGAGTTTTTAGAAAATGTGTTTTATTTCATAAATGGAATCAACAAAGTATGCACATTCTACGTCATAACGACTTTCTTCAGTTTGCGCATGCGTCCGGAAATAAGAAAAGCTTACTTTCCCCCGTTTTTTAAAATCACATCTTCTAGAAGGTTTAGATGATTTCTTAAAAAAACGAGTTTTCAGAAAATCTGATTTATTTCATAAAAGGAATCAACAAAGTATGCACATTCTACGTCATAACGACTTTCTATAGTTTGTGCATGCGTCCGGAAATAAGAAAAGCTTACTTCCCCCCTTTTTTTTAAATCACAGCTTCTAGAAGGTTTCCATGATTTCTTTAAAAAAATGGGTTTTTAGAAAATGTGATTTATATCATAAATGGAATCAACAAAGTATGCACATTCTACGTCATAATGACTTTCTATAGCTTGCGCATGCGTATGGAAATAAGAAAAGCTTACTTCCCCCCGTTTTTTAAAATCACAGCTTCTAGAAGGTTTACATGATTTCTTAAAAAACATGAGTTTTTAGAAAATGTGATTTATTTCATCAATGGAATCAACAAACTATGCACATTCTACGTAATAACTACTTTCTATAGTTTGCGAATGCGTCCGGAAATAAGAAAAGCTTACTTCCCCCCGGTTTTTAAAATCACAGCTTCTAGAAGGATTACATGATTTCTTAAAAAACATGAGTTTTACGAGCATGTGATTTATTTCATAAATGGAATCAACAAAGTATGCACATTCTATGTCATAACGACTTTCTATAGTTTGCATATGTGCAAACTAAGGACATTCTACGTACTAACGACGTTCTATAGTTTGCGTATGCGACAGAAATCAGAAAAGCTTACTTTACCCCGTTTTTTAAAATCACAACTTCTAGAAGGTTTACATGATTTCTTAAAAACACGAGTTTTTAGAAAATGTGATTTATTTCATAAATGGAATCAACAAAGAATGCATATTCTATGTCATAACGACTTTGTATGGTTTGCGCATGCGCAAAGTATGCACATTCTTCGTAATAACGACTTTCTATAGTTTGCGCATGTGTCCAGAAATAAGAAAAGCTTACTTTTGCCATTTTTTTACAATCACAGCTTCTAGAAGGTTTACATGATTTCTTAAAAACCACAAGTTTTTAGAAAAATATGATTTATTTCATAACGACTTTCTATAGTTTGTGGATGCGTCCGGAAATAAGAAAAGATTAATTCCCAACATTTTTTATAGTCAAGGCTTCTAGAAGGTTTACATGATTTCTTAAAAAACACGAGTTTTTAGAAAATGTGATTTATTTCATCAATGGAATCAACAAACTATGCAAATTCTAGCTAATAACGACTTTCTATAGTTTGCGGATGCGTCCGGAAATAAGAAAAGCTTACTTCCCCCCGGTTTTTAAAATCACAGCTTCTAGAAGGTTTACATGATTTCTTAAAAAACATGAGTGTTTAGAAAATGTGATTTATTTCATAAATGGAATCAACAAAGTATGCACATTCTAAGTCATAACAACTTTCTATAGTTTGCGCATGCGTCCGGAAATAAGAAAATCTTACTTCCCCCCGGTTTTTAAAATCACAGCTTCTAGAAGGTTTACATGATTTCTTAAAAAACATGAGTGTTTAGAAAATGTGATTTATTTCATAAATGGAATCAACAAAGTATGCACATTCTAAGTCATAACAACTTTCTATAGTTTGCGAATGCGTACGGAAATAAGAAAATCTTACTTCCCCCCATTTTTTAAAATCACAGCTTCTAGAAGGATTACATGATTTCTTAAAAAACATAAGTTTTACGAACATGTGATTTATTTCATAAATGGAATCAACAAATTATGCATATTCTATGTCATAACGACTTTGTATGGTTTGCGCATGCACAAACTATGCACATTCTTCGTAATAACGAGTTTCTATAGTTTGCGCTTGTGTCCAGAAATAAGAAAAGCTTACTTTTGCCCTTTTTTTACAATTCTGGCTTCTAGAAGGTTTACATGATTTCTTAAAAACCACAAGTTTTTAGAAAATGTGATTTATTTCATAACGACTTTCTATAGTTTGTGCATGCGTCCGGAAATAAGAAAAGCTTAATTCCCAACGTTTTTTAAAGTCACAGCTTCTAGAAGGTTTACATGATTTCTTAAAAAACACGAGTTTTTAGAAAATGTGATTTATTTCATCAATGGAATCAACAAACTATGCACATTCTACCTAATAACGACTTTCTATAGTTTGCGAATGCGTCCGGAAATAAGAAAAGCTTACTTCCCCCCGGTTTTTAAAATCACAGCTTCTAGAAGGTTTACATGATTTCTTAAAAAACACGAGTTTTTAGAAAATGTCATTTATTTCATAAATGGAATAAAAAAAGTATGAACATTCTATGTCATAACGACTTTGTATAGTTTGCGCATGCGCAAACTATGCACATTCTAGGTAATAACGACTTTCTCTTGTTTGCGCATGCGTCCGGAAATAAGAAAAGCCTACTTCCCCCCTTTTTTTAAATTCACAGCTTCTAGAAGGTTTACATGATTTCTTAAAAAACACGAGTTTTTAGAAAATGTGATTTATTTCATAAATGGAATCAACAAAGTATGCACATTCTACATCATAACGACTTTCTATAGTTTGCGCATGCGTCCGGAAATAAGAAAAGCTTACTTACCCCCGTTTTTTAAAATCACAGCTTCTAGAAGGTTTACATGATTTCTTAAAAAAAACGAGTTTTTAGAAAATGTGATTTATTTCTTAAAAGGAATCAACAAAGTATGCACATTCTACGTCATAACGACTTTGTATAGTTTGCGCATGTGCAAACTATGCACATTCTAGGTAATAACGACTTTCTATAGTTTGCGCATGCACCCGGAAATAAGAAAAGCTTACTTCCCCCCTTTTTTTAAATTCACAGCTTGTAGAAGGTTTACATGATTTCTTAAAAAACACGAGTTTTTAGAAAATGTGTTTTATTTCATAAATGGAATCAACAAAGTATGCACATTCTACGTCATAACAACTTTCTTCAGTTTGCGCATGCGTCCGGAAATAAGAAAAGCTTACTTTCCCCCGTTTTTTAAAATCACATCTTCTAGAAGGTTTACATGATTTCTTAAAAAAAATGAGTTTTCAGAAAATGTGATTTATTTCATAAAAGGAATCAACAAAGTATGCACATTCTACGTCATAACGACTTTCTATAGTTTGCGCATGCGTCCGGAAATAAGAAAAGCTTACTTCCCCCCTTTTTTTTAAATCATAGCTTCTAGAAGGTTTCCACGATTTCTTAAAAAAAATGGGTTTTTAGAAAATGTGATTTATATCATAAATGGAATCAACAAAGTATGCACATTCTACGTCATAATGACCTTCTATAGTTTGCGCATGCGTATGGAAATAAGAAAAGCTTACTTCCCCCCGTTTTTTAAAATCACAGCTTCTAGAAGGTTTACATGATTTCTTAAAAAACACAAGTTTTTAGAAAATGTAATTTATTTCATCAATGGAATCAACAAACTATGCACATTCTACGTAATAACGACTTTCTATAGTTTGCGAATGCATCCGGAAATAAGAAAAGCTTACTTCCCCCCGGTTTTTAAAATCACATCTTCTAGAAGGTTTACATGATTTCTTAAAAAACATGAGTGTTTAGAAAATGTGATTTATTTCATAAATGGAATCAACAAAGTATGCACATTCTAAGTCATAACAACTTTCTATAGTTTGCGCATGCGTCCGGAAATAAGAAAATCTTACTTCCGCCCGGTTTTTAAAATCACAGCTTCTAGAAGGTTTACATGATTTCTTAAAAAACATGAGTGTTTAGAAAATGTGATTTATTTCATAAATGGAATCAACAAAGTATGCAGATTCTAAGTCATAACAACTTTCTATAGTTTGCGCATGCGTCCGGAAATAAGAAAATCTTACTTCCCCCCGTTTTTTAAAATCACAGCTTCTAGAAGGATTACATGATTTCTTAAAAAACATGAGTTTTACGAACATGTGATTTATTTCATAAATGGAATCAACAAAGTATGCACATTCTATGTCATAACGAATTTCTATAGTTTGCGAATGCGTCCGGAAATAAGAAAAGCTTACTTCCCCCCGGTTTTTAAAATCACAGCTTCTAGAAGGTTTACATGATTTCTTAAAAAACACGAGTTTTTAGAAAATGTCATTTATTTCATAAATGGAATAAAAAAAGTATTTACATTCTATGTCATAACGACTTTGTATAGTTTGCGCATGCGCAAACTATGCACATTCTAGGTAATAACAACTTTCTATAGTTTGCGCATGCGTCCGGAAATAAGAAAAGCCTACTTCCCCCCTTTTTTTAAATTCACAACTTCTAGAAGGTTTACATGATTTCTTAAAAAACACGAGTTTTTAGAAAATGTGATTTATTTCATAAATGGAATCAACAAAGTATGCACATTCTACATCATAACGACTTTCTATAGTTTGCGCATGCATCCGGAAATAAGAAAAGCTTACTTACCCCCGTTTTTTAAAATCACAGCTTCTAGAAGGTTTACATGATTTCTTAAAAAAAACGAGTTTTTAGAAAATGTGATTTATTTCTTAAAAGGAATCAACAAAGTATGCACATTCTACGTCATAATGACTTTGTATAGTTTGCGCATGTGCAAACTATGCACATTCTAGGTAATAACGACTTTCTATAGTTTGCGCATGCACCCGGAAATAAGAAAAGCTTACTTCCCCCCTTTTTTTAAATTCACAGCTTGTAGAAGGTTTACATGATTTCTTAAAAACACGAGTTTTTAGAAAATGTGTTTTATTTCATAAATTGAATCAACAAAGTATGCACATTCTACGTCATAACGACTTTCTTCAGCTTGCGCATGCGTCCGGAAATAAGAAAAGCTTACTTTCCCCCAGTTTTTAAAATCACATCTTCTAGAAGGTTTACATGATTTCTTAAAAAAAACGAGTTTTCAGAAAATGTGATTTATTTCATAAAAGGAATCAACAAAGTATGCACATTCTACGTCATAACGACTTTCTATAGTTTGCGCATGCGTCCGGAAATAAGAAAAGCTTACTTCCCCCCTTTTTTTTAAATCACAGCTTCTAGAAGGTTTCCATGATTTCTTAAAAAAAATGGGTTTTTAGAAAATGTGATTTATATCATAAATGGAATCAACAAAGTATGCACATTCTATGTCATAATGTCTTTCTATAGTTTGCGCATGCGTATGGAAATAAGAAAAGCTTACTTCCCCCCGTTTTTTAAAATCACAGCTTCTAGAAGGTTTACATGATTTCTTAAAAAACACAAGTTTTTAGAAAATGTAATTTATTTCATCAATGGAATCAAAAAACTATGCACATTCTACATAATAACGACTTTCTATAGTTTGCGAATGCGTCCGGAAATAAGAAAAGCTTACTTCCCCCCGGTTTTTAAAATCACAACTTCTAGAAGGTTTACATGATTTCTTAAAAAACATGAGTGTTTAGAAAATGTGATTTATTTCATAAATGGAATCAACAAAGTATGCACATTCTAAGTCATAACAACTTTATATAGTTTGCGCATGCGTCCGGAAATAAGAAAATCTTACTTCCCCCCAGTTTTTAAAATCACAGCTTCTAGAAGGTTTACATGATTTCTTAAAAAACATGAGTGTTTAGAAAATGTGATTTATTTCATAAATGGAATCAACAAAGTATGCACATTCTAAGTCATAACAACTTTCTATAGTTTGCACATGGGTCCGGAAATAAGAAAATCTTACTTCCCCCCGTTTTTTAAAATCACAGCTTCTAGAAGGATTACATGATTTCTTAAAAAACATGAGTTTTACGAACATGTGATTTATTTCATAAATGGAATCAACAAAGTATGCACATTCTATGTCATAACGACTTTCTATAGTTTGCACATGTGCAAACTAAGCACATTCTACGTACTAACGACGTTCTATAGTTTGCGTATGCGTCCAGAAATCAGAAAAGCTTACTTTACCCCGTTTTTTAAAATCACAACTTCTAGAAGGTTTACATGATTTCTTAAAAACATGAGTTTTTAGAAAATGTGATTGATTTCATAAATGGAATCAACAACGTATGCATATTCTATGTCATAACGACTTTGTATGGTTTGCGCATGCGCAAAGTATGCACATTCTTCGTAATAACGACTTTCTATAGTTTGCGCATGTGTCCAGAAATAAGAAAAGCTTACTTTTTCCATTTTTTTACAATCACAGCTTCTAGAAGGTTTACATGATTTCTTAAAAACCACAAGTTTTTAGAAAATGTAATTTATTTCATAACGACTTTCTATAGTTTGTGCATGCGTCCGGAAATAAGAAAAGCTTAATTCCCAACGTTTTTTAAAGTCACGGCTTCTAGAAGGTTTACATGATTTCTTAAAAAACACGAGTTTTTAGAAAATGTGATTTATTTCATCAATGGAATCAACAAACTATGCACATTCTACCTAATAACGACTTTTTATAGTTTGCGAATGCGTCTGAAAATAAGAAAAGCTTACGTCCCCCCGGTTTTTAAAATCACAGCTTCTAGAAGGTTTACATGATTCTTAAAAAACACGAGTTTTTAGAAAATGTCATTTATTTCATAAATGGAATAAAAAAAGTATGAACATTCTATGTCATAACGACTTTGTATAGTTTGCGCATGCGCAAACTATGCACATTCTAGGTAATAACGACTTTCTATAGTTTCCGCATGCGTCCGGAAATAAGAAAAGCTTACTTCCCCCCCTTTTTTAAAATCACAGCTTCCAGAAGGTTTACATGATTTCGTAAAAAACATGAGTTTTTAGAAAATGTGATTTATTTCATAAATGGAATCAACAAAGTATGCACATTCTGAGTCATAACGAGTTTCTATAGTTTGCGCATGCGTCCGGAAATAAGAAAAGCTTACTTCCCCCCGTTTTTTAAAGTCACAGCTTCTAGAAGGTTTACATGATTTCTCAAAAAAGACGAGTTTTTAGAAAATGTGATTTATTTCTTAAAGAAATAAACAAAGTATGCGCATTCTACGTCATAATCACTTTATATAGTTTGCGCATGCGTCCGGAAAGAAGAAAAGCTTACTTCCCACATTTTCTTAAATTCACAGCTTCTAGAAGGTTTACATGATTTCTTAAAAAACATGAGTTTTTCGAAAATGTCATTTATTTCATCAATGGAATCAACAAACTATGCACATTCTATGTAATAATGACTTTCTATAGTTTGCGAATGCGTCCGGAAACAAGAAAAGCTTACTTCACTCCGGTTTTTAAAATCACAGCTTCTAGAAGGTTTACATGATTTCTTAAAAAACACGAATTTTTGGAAAAAGTCATTTATTTCATAAATGGAATAAAAAAAGTATGCACATTCTATGTCATAACGACTTTGTATGGTTTGGGCATGCGCAAACTATGCACATTCTACGTACTAACGACTTTCTATAGTTTGTGTATTCATCCAGAAATAAGAAAAGCTTACTTCACCCCGTTTTTTAAAATCACAACTTCTAGAAGGTTTAGATGGCTTCTTAAAAAACACGAGTTTTTAGAAAATTTGATTTATTTCATAAATGGAATCAACAAAGTATGCACATTCTATGTCATAACATTTTTGTATGGTTTGCGCATGCGCAAACTATGCACATTCTACGTAATAACGACTTTCTATAGTTTGCGCATGCATCCGGAAATTAGAAAAGCTTACTTCCGCCAGTTTTTTAAAATCACAGCTTCTAGAAGCTTTACATGATTTCTTAAAAAACATTAGTTTTTAGAAAATGTGATTTATTTCATAAATGGAATCAACAAAGTATGCACATTCTTTGTCATAACGACTTTCTAAAGTTTGCGCATGGGTCCGGAAATAATAAAAGCTTACTTCCGCCAGTTTTTTAAAATCACTCCTTCTTGAAGGTTTACATGATTTCTTGAAAAATACGAGTTTTTAGAAAACGTGATTTATTTCATCAATTGAATCAACAAAGTATGCACATTCTACGTCATAACGAATTTCTATAGTTTGTGCATGCGTCCGGAAATAAGAAAAGCTTACTTCCCCCCGATTTTTGAAAATCAAAGCTTCTAGAAGGTTTACATGATTTCTTAAAAAAACGAGTTTTTAGAAAATGTGATTTATTTCATAAAAGGAATAAAAAAAGTATGCATATTCTACGTCATAACAACTTTCCTTAGTTTGCACATGCGTCCGGAAATAAGAAAAGCTTACTTCCCCCCGTTTTCTAAAATCACAGCTTCTAGAAGGTTTCCATGATTTCTTAAAAAACACGAGTTTTTAGAAAATGTGATTTATTTCGTCAATGGAATCAACAAACTATGCACATTCTACGTAATAACGACTTTCTATAGTTTGCGAATGCGTCCGGAAATAAGAAAACCTTACTTCCCACCGTTTTTTAAAATCACAGCTTCTAGAAGGTTTACATGATTTCTTAAAAAACATGAGTTTTTAGAAAATGTGATTTATTTAATCAATGGAATCAACAAACTATGCACATTATACGTAATAACGACTTTCTGTAGTTTGTGCATGCGTCCGGAAATAAGAAAAGCTTAATTCCCCTCGTTTTTTAAAATCATAGCTTCTAGAAGGTTTACATGATTTCTTAAAAAACACGAGTTTTTAGAAAATGTGATTTATTTAAATAAAAGGAATCAAAAAAGTATGCACATTCTATGTCATAACGACTTTGTATAGTTTGCGCATGCGCAAACTATGCACATTCTAGGTACTAATGACTTTCTATAGTTTGTGTATTCATCCGGAAATAAGAAAAGCTCACTTCAACTCGTTTTTTAAAATCACAACTTCTAGAAGGTTTACATGATTTCTTAAAAAACACGAGTTTTTAGAAAATTTGATTTATTTCATAAATGGAATCAACAAAGTATGCACATTCTATGTCATAACGTTTTTGTATGGTTTGCGCATGCGCAAACTATGCACATTCTATGTAATAACGACTTTCTATAGTTTGCGCATGCATCCGGAAATTAGAAAAGCTTACTTTCGCCAGTTTTTTAAAATCACAGCTTCTAGAAGCTTTACATGAGTTCTTAAAAACATGAGTTTTTAGAAAATGTGATTTATTTCATAAATGGAATCAACAAAGTATGCACATTCTACGTCATAACGACTTTCTAAAGTTTGCGCATGGGTCCGGAAATAATAAAAGCTTACTTCCGCCAGTTTTTTAAAATCACTCCTTCTAGAAGGTTTACATGATTTCTTGAAAAATACGAGTTTTTAGAAAACTTGGTTTATTTCATAAATTGAATCAACAAAGTATGCACATTCTACGTCATAACTAATTTCTATAGTTTGTGCATGCATCCGGAAATAAGAAAAGCTTACTTCCCCCCGATTTTTGAAAATCAAAGATTCTAGAAGGTTTACATGATTTCTTAAAAAAACGAGTTTTTAGAAAATGTGATTTATTTCATAAAAGGAATAAAAAAAGTATGCATATTCTACGTCATAACAACTTTCCTTAGTTTGCACATGCATCCGGAAATAAGAAAAGCTTATTTCCCCCCATTTTTTAAAATCACAGCTTCTAGAAGGTTTCCATGATTTCTTAAAAAACACGAGTTTTTAGAAAATGTGATTTATTTCATCAATGGAATCAACAAACTATGCACATTCTACGTAATAACGACTTTCTATAGTTTGCGAATGCGTCCGGAAATAAGAAAAGCTTACTTCCCCCCGTTTTTTAAAATCACAGCTTCTAGAAGGTTTACATGATTTCTTAAAAAACATGAGTTTTTAGAAAATGTGACTTATTTAATCAATGGGATCAACAAACTATGCACATTATACGTAATAACGACTTTCTGTAGTTTTTGCATGCGTCCAAAAATAAGAAAAGCTTACTTCCCCCCGTTTTTTTAAATCATAGCTTCTAGAAGGTTTACATGATTTCTTAAAAAACATGAGTTTTTAGAAAATGTGATTTATTTCATCAATGGAATCAACAAACTATGCACATTCTACGTAATAACGACTTTCTATAGTTTGCGAATGCATCCGGAAATAAGAAAATCTTAATTCCCCTCGTTTTTTAAAATCATAGCTTCTAGAAGGTTTACTTGATTTCTTAAAAAACATGAGTTTTTAGAAAATGTCATTTATTTCATAAATGGAATCAACAAAGTATGGACAGTCTATTTCATAACGACTTTGTATAGTTTGCGCATGCCGAAACTATGCACATTCTACGTCATAACGACTTTCTGTAGTTTGCGTATGCATCCAAAAATAAGAAAAGCTTACTTCCCCCCGTTTTTTAAAATCATAGCTTCTAGAAGGTTTACATGATTTCTTAAAAAACACGAGTTTTTAGAAAATGTCATTTGTTTCATAAATGGAATCAACAAAGTATGAAAAAACTATGTCATAACGACTTTGTATCGTTTGCGCATTCGCAAACTATGCACATTCTACGTAATAACGACTTTCTATAGTTTGTGCATGCGTCCGGAAATAAGAAAAGCTTACTTTCCCCCCTTTTTTAAATTCACAGCTTCTAGAAGGTTTACATGATTTCTTAAAAAACACGAGTTTTTAGAAAATATGATTTATTTCATAAATGGAATAAACAAAGTATGCACATTCTACGTCATAACGACTTTCTATAGTTTGCGCATGCGTCCGGAAATAAGAAAAGCTTACTTCCCCCCGTTTTTTAAAATCACAGCTTCTAGAAGGTTTATTGATTTCTTAAAAAAAACGAGTTTTTAGAAAATGTGATTTATTTCATAAAATGAATCAACAAAGTATTCACATTCTACGTCATAACGACTTTGTATAGTTTGCGCATGTGCAAAACTATGCACATTCTAGGTAATAATGACTTTCTATAGTTTACGCATGCGTTCGGAAATAAGAAAAGCTTACTTCCCCACTTTTTTTAAATTCACGGCTTCTAGAAGGTTTACATGATTTCTTAAAAAGCACGAGTTTTTAGAAAATGCGATTTATTTCATAAATGGAATCAACAAAGTATGCACATTCTATGTCATAACGACTTTGTATGGTTTGGGCATGCGCAAACTATGCACATTCTACGTACTAACGGCTTTCTATAGTTTGTGTATTCATCCGGAAATAAGAAAAGCTTACTTCACCCCGTTTTTTAAAATCACAACTTCTAGAAGGTTTACATGATTTCTTAAAAAACACGAGTTTTTAGAAAATTTGATTTATTTCATAAATGGAATCAACAAAGTATGCACATTCTATGTCATAACATTTTTGTATGGTTTGCGCATGCGCAAACTATGCACATTCTACGTAATAACGACTTTCTATAGTTTGTGCATGCATCCGGAAATTAGAAAAGCTTACTTCCGCCAGTTTTTTAAAATCACAGCTTCTAGAAGCTTTACATGATTTCTTAAAAAACGTGAGCTTTTAGAAAATGTGATTTATTTCATAAATGGAATCAACAAAGTATGCACATTCTACGTCATAACGACTTTCTAAAGTTTGCGCATGGGTTAGGAAATAATAAAAGCTTACTTCCGCCAGTTTTTTAAAATCAGTCCTTCTAGAAGGTTTACATGATTTCTTGAAAAATACGAGTTTTTAGAAAACGTGATTTATTTCATAAATGGAATCAAAAAAGTATGAACATTCTATGTCATAACGACTTTGTATAGTTTGTGCATGCGCAAACTATGCACATTCTAGGTAATAACGACTTTCTATAGTTTGCGCATGCGTCCGGAAATAAGAAAAGCTTACTTCCCCCCTTTTTTTAAATTCACAGATTTTAGAAGGTTTACATGATTTCTTAAAAAAGACGACTTTTTAGAAAATGTGATTTATTTCATAAATGGAAACAACAAAGTATGCACATTCTACGTCATAACGACTTTCTATAGTTTGGGCATGCGTCCGGAAATAAGAAAAGCTTACTTCCCCCCATTTTTTAAAATCACAGCTTCTAGAAGGTTTACATGATTTCTTAATAAACACGAATTTTTAGAAAATGTGATTTATTTAATCAATGGAATGAACAAACTATGCACATTCTACGTAATAACGACTTTCTATAGTTTGCACATGCGTCCGGAAATAAGAAAAGCTTACTTCCCCCCGTTTTTTAAAATCACATCTTCTAGAAGGTTTACATGATTTCTTAAAAAAATAAGAGTTTTTATAAAATGTCATTTGTTTCATAAATGGAATCAACAAAGTATGAACAAACTATGTCATAACGACTTTTTATCGTTTGCGCATGCGCAAACTATGCACATTCTACGTCATAACGAATTTCTATAGTTTGTGCATGCGTCCGGAAATAAGAAAAGCTTACTTCCCCCCAATTTTTGAAAATCAAAGCTTCTAGAAGGTTTACATGATTTCTTAAAAAAAACGAGTTTTTAGAAAATGTGATTTATTTCTTAAAAGGAATAAAAAAAGTATGCATATTCTACGTCATAACAACTTTCCTTAGTTTGCACATGCGTCCGGAAATAAGAAAAGCTTACATCCCCCCGTTTTTTAAAATCACAGCTTCTAGAAGGTTTCCATGATTTTTTAAAAAATACAAGTTTTTAGAAAATGTGATTTATTTAATCAATGGAATCAACAAACTATGCACATTCTACGTAATAACGACTTTCTATAGTTTGCGAATGCGTTTGGAAATAAGAAAATCTTACTTCCCACCGTTTTTTAAAATCACAGCTTCTAGAAGGTTTACATGATTTCTTAAAAAACATGAGTTTTTAGAAAATGTGATTTATTTAATCAATGGAATGAACAAACTATGCACATTATACGTAATAACGACTTTCTGTAGTTTGCGCATGCATCCGAAAATAAGAAAAGCTTACTTCCCCCCGTTTTTTAAAATCATAGCTTCTAACAGGTTTACATGATTTCTTAAAAAACATGAGTTTTTAGAAAATGTGATTTATTTCATCAATGGAATCAACAAACTATGCACATTCTACGTAATAACGACTTTCTATAGTTTGCGAATGCATCCGGAAATAAGAAAAACTTAATTCCCCTCGTTTTTTAAAATCATAGCTTCTAGAAGGTTTACATGATTTCTTAAAAAACAGGAGTTTTTAGAAAATGTCATTTATTTCATAAATGGAATAAAAAAAGTATGAACATTCTATGTCATAACGACTTTGTATAGTTTGCGCATGCGCAAACTATGCACATTCTAGGTACTAATGACTTTCTATCGTTTGTGTATTCATCTGGAAATAAGAGAAGCTTACTTCACCCCGTTTTTTAAAATCACAACTTCTAGAAGGTTTACATGATTTCTGAAAAAACACGAGTTTTTAGAAAATTTGATTTATTTCATCAATGGAATCAACAAAGTATGCACATTCTATGTCATAACGTTTTTGTATGGTTTGCACATGCGCAAACTATGCACATTCTACGTAATAACGACTTTCTATAGTTTGCGCATGCATCCGGAAATTAGAAAAGTTTACTTCCGCCAGTTTTTTAAAATCACAGCTTCTAGAAGCTTTACATGATTTCTTAAAAAACATGAGTTTTTAGAAAATGTGATTTATTTCATAAATGGAATCAACAAAGTATGCACATTCTACGTCATAACGACTTTCTAAAGTTTGCGCATGGGTCCGGAAATAATAAAAGCTTACTTCCGCTAGTGTTTTAAAATCACTCCTTCTAGAAGGTTTACATGATTTCTTGAAAATACGATTTTTTAGAAAATGTGATTTATTTCATAAATTGAATCAACAAAGTATTCACATTCTACGTCATAACGAATTTCTATAGTTTGTGCATGCGTCCGGAAATAAGAAAAGCTTACTTCCCCCCGATTTTTGAAAATCAAAGCTCCAGAAGGTTTACATGATTTCTTAAAAAAAACGAGTTTTTAGAAAATGTGATTTATTTCATAAAAGGAATCAAAAAAGTATGCATATTCTACGTCATAACAACTTTCCTTAGTTTGCACATGCGTCCGGAAATAAGAAAAGCTTACTTCCCCCCATTTTTTAAAATCACAGCTTCTAGAAGGTTTACATGATTTCTTAAAAAACACAAGTTTTTAGAAAATGTGATTTATTTCATCAATGGAATCAACAAACTATGCACATTCTACGTAATAACGACTTTCTATAGTTTGCGAATGCATCCGGAAATAAGAAAAGCTTAATTCCCCTCGTTTTTTAAAATCATAGCTTCTAGAAGGTTTACGTGATTTCTTAAAAAACACGAGTTTTTAGAAAATGTCATTTATTTCATAAATGGAATCAACAAAGTATGGACAGTCTATGTCATAACAAATTTGTATAGTTTGCGCATGCCGAAACTATGCACATTCTACGTCATAACGACTTTCTGTAGTTTGCGCATGCGTCCGAAAATAAGAAAAGCTTACTTCCCCCCGTTTTTTAAAATCATAGCTTCTAGAAGGTTTACATGATTTCTTAAAAAACACGAGTTTTTAGAAAATGTCATTTGTTTCATAAATGGAATCAACAAAGTATGAAAAAACTATGTCATAACGACTTTGTATCGTTTGCGCATGCGCAAACGATGCACATTCTACGTAATAACGACTTTCTATAGTTTGTGCATGCGTCTGGAAATAAGAAAAGCTTACTTTCCCCCTTTTTTTAAATTCACAGCTTCTAGAAGGCTTACATGATTTCTTAAAAAATAAGAGTTTTTAGAAAATGTGATTTATTTCATAAATGGAATCAACAAAGTATGCACATTCTACGTCATAACGACTTTCTATAGTTTGCGCATGCGTCCAGAAATAAGAAAAGCTTACTTCCCCCCGTTTTTTAAAATCACAGCTTCTAGAAGGTTTACATGATTTCTTAAAAAAAACGAGTTTTTAGAAAATGTGATTTATTTCATAAAATGAATCAACAAAGTATGCACATTCTACGTCATAACGACTTTGTATAGTTTGCGCATGTGCAAACTATGCACATTCTAGGTAATAATGACTTTCTATAGTTTACGCATGCGTCCGGAAATAAGAAAAGCTTACTTCCCCCCTTTTTTTAAATTCACAGCTTCTAGAAGGTTTACATGATTTCTTAAAAAACACGAGTTTTTAGAAAATGCGATTTATTTCATAAATGGAATCAACAAAGTATGCATATTCTATGTCATAACGTTTCTGTATGGTTTGCGCATGCGCAAACTATGCACATTCTACGTAATAACGACTTTCTATATTTTGCACATGCATCCGGAAATTAGAAAAGCATACTTCCGCCAGTTTTTTAAAATCACAACTTCTAGAAGCTTTACATGATTTCGTAAAAAACATGAGTTTTTAAAAAATGTGATTTATTTCATAAATGGAATCAACAAAGTATGCACATTCTACGTCATAACGAGTTTCTAAAGTTTGCGCATGGGTCCGGAAATAATAAAAGCTTACTTCCACCAGTTTTTTAAAATCACTCCTTCTAGAAGGTTTACATGATTTCTTGAAAAATACGAGTTTTTAGAAACTGTGATTTATTTCATAAATTGAATCAACAAAGTATGCACATTCTACGTCATAACGAATTTCTATAGTTTGTGCATGCATCCGGAAATAAGAAAAGCTTACT
This sequence comes from Larix kaempferi, assembly GCA_027924585.1. Taxonomy (NCBI): domain Eukaryota; kingdom Viridiplantae; phylum Streptophyta; class Pinopsida; order Pinales; family Pinaceae; genus Larix; species Larix kaempferi. Next base: position 13,865,360 of record BSBM01000557.1, on the reverse strand, counting down.
TCCCCCCGATTTTTGAAAATCAAAGCTTCTAGAAGGTTTACATCATTTTTAAAAAAAAACGAGTTTTTAGAAAATGTAATTTATTTCATAAAAGGAAGAAAAAAAGTATGCATATTCTACATCATAAAAACTTTCCTTAGTTTGCACATGCGTCCGGAAATAAGAAAAGCTTACTTCCCCCCGTTTTTTAAAATCACAGTTTCTAGAAGGTTTCCATGATTTCTTAAAAAACACGAGTTTTTAGAAAATGTGATTTATTTCATCAATGGAATCAACAAACTATGCACATTCTACGTAATAACGACTTTCTATAGTTTGCGAATGCGTCCGGAAATAAGAAAAGCTTACTTCCCCCCGTTTTTTAAAATCACAGCTTCTAGAAGGTTTACATGATTTCTTAAAAAACATGAGTTTTTAGAAAATGTGATTTATTTAATCGATGGAATCAACAAACTATGCACATTATACGTAATAACGACTTTCTGTAGTTTGCGCATGGGTCCGAAAATAAGAAAAGCTTACTTCCCCCCGTTTTTTAAAATCATAGCTTCAAGAAGTTTTACATGATTTCTTAAAAAACATGAGTTTTTAGAAAATGTGATTTATTTCATCAATGGAATCAACAAACTATGCACATTCTACGTAATAACGACTTTCTATAGTTTGCGAATGCATCCGGAAATAAGAAAAGCTTAATTCCCCTCGTTTTTTAAAATCATAGCTTCTAGAAGGTTTACATGATTTCTTAAAAAACACGAGTTTTTAGAAAATGTCATTTATTTCATAAATGGAATCAACAAAGTATGGACATTCTATGTCATAACGACTTTGTATATTTTGCGCATGCCGAAACTATGCACATTCTACGTCATAACGACTTTCTGTAGTTTGCGCATGCGTCCGAAAATAAGAAAAGCTTACTTCCCCCCGTTTTTTAAAATCATAGCTTCTAGAAGGTTTACATGATTTCTTAAAAAACACGAGTTTTTAGAAAATGTCATTTGTTTCATAAATGGAATCAACAAAGTATGAAAAAACTATGTCATAACGACTTTGTATCGTTTCCGCATGCGCAAACTATGCACATTCTACGTAATAACGACTTTCTATAGTTTGTGCATGCGTCCGGAAATAAGAAAATCTTACTTTCCCCCTTTTTTTAAATTCACAGCTTCTAGAAGGTTTACATGATTTCTTAAAAAACATGAGTTTTTAGAAAATGTGATTTATTTCGTAAATGGAATCAACAAAGTGTGCACATTCTACGTCATAACGACTTTCTATAGTTTGCGCATGCGTCCGGAAATAAGAAAAGCTTACTTCCCCCCGATTTTTAAAATCATAGCTTCTAGTAGGTTTACATGATTTCTTAAAAAACATGAGTTTTTAGAAAATGTGATTTATTTCATAAATGGAATCAACAAAGTATGCACATTCTAAGTCATAACGACTTTCTATAGTTTGTGCATGCGTCCGGAAATAAGAAAACCTTACTTCCCCCCGTTTTTTAAAATCACAGCTTCTAGAAGGTTTACATGATTTCGTAAAAAACAAGAGTTTTAAGAAAATGTGTTTTATTTCATAAATGGAATCTACAAAGTATGCACATTCTACGTCATAATAACTTTCTATAGTTTGCGCATGCGTACGGAAATAAGAAAAGCTTACTTCCACAGTTTTTTAAAATCAAAGCTTCTAGAAGGTTTACATGATTTCTTAAAAAAATACGAGTTTTTATAAAATGTCATTTGTTTCATAAATGGAATCAACAAAGTATGAACAAACTATGTCATAATGACGTTGTATCGTTTGCGCATGCGCAAACTATGCACATTCTACGTAATAACGACTTTCTATAGTTTGCGCATGCATCCGGAAATAAGAAAAGCTTACTTCCCCCCATTTTTTAAAATCACAGCTTCTAGAAGGTTTACATGATTTCTTCATAAACACGATTTTTTAGAAAATCTGATTTATTTAATCAATGGAATCAGCAAACTATGCACATTCTACGTAATAACGACTTTCTATAGTTTGTGCATGCGTCCGGAAATAAGAAAATCTTACTTCCCCCCTTTTTTTAAATTCACAGCTTCTAGAAGGTTTACATGATTTCTTAAAAAACATGAGTTTTTAGAAAATGTGATTTATTTCATCAATGGAATCAACAAACTATGCACATTCTACGTAATAACGACTTTCCATAGTTTGCGAATGTGTCTAGAAATAAGAAAAGCTTACTTCCCCCCGGTTTTTAAAATCACAGCTTCTAGAAGGTTTACATGATTTCTTAAAAAACACGAGTTTTTAGAAAATGTCATTATTTCATTAATGGAATAAAAAAAGTATGAACATTCTATGTCATAACGACTTTGTATAGTTTGCGCATGCGCAAACTATGCACATTCTAGGTAATAACGACTTTCTATAGTTTGCGCAGGCATTCGGAAATAAGAAAAGCTTACTTCCCCCCTTTTTTTAAATTCACAGCTTCTATAAGGTTTACATGATTTCTTAAAAAACACGAGTTTTTAGAAAATGTCATTTATTTCTTAAATGGAATAAAAAAAGTATGAATGTTCTATGTCATAACGACTTTGTATATTTTGCGCCTGCGCAAACTATGCACATTCTAGGTAATAACGACTTTCTATAGTTTGCGCATCCGTCCGGAAATAAGAAAAGCTTACTTCCCCCCTTTTTTTAAATTCACAGCTTCTAGAAGGTTTACATGATTTCTTAAAAAACACGAGTTTTTAGAAAATGTGATTTATTTTATAAATGGAATCAACAAAGTATGCACATTCTAAGTCATAACGACTTTCTATAGTTTGCGCATGCATCCGGAAATAAGAAAACCTTACTTCCCCCCGTTTTTTAAAATCACAGCTACTAGAAGGATAACATGATTTCTTTAAAAACATGAGTTTTACGAACATGTGATTTATTTCATAAATGGAATCAACATAGTATGCACATTCTATGTCATAACGAATTTCTATAGTTTGCGCATGCGCAAACTAAGCACATTCTACGTACTAACGACTTTCTATAGTTTGCGTATGCGTCCAGAAATAAGAAAAGCTTACTTCACCCCGTTTTTTAAAATCACAACTTCTAGAAGCTTTACATGATTTCTTAAAAAACATGAGTTTTTATAAAATATGATTTATTTCATAAATGGAATCAACAAAGTATGCACATTCTATGTCATAACGACTTTGTATGGTTTGCGCATGCGCAAATTATGCACATTCTACGTAATAACGACTTTCTATAGTTTGCGCATGTGTCCGGAAATAAGAAAAGCTTACTTCCGCCAGTTTTTTAAAATCACAGCTTCTAGAAGGTTTACATGATTTCTTAAAAAACACGAGTTTTTAGAAAATGTGATGTATTTCATAAATGGAATCAACAAAGTATGCACATTCTACGTCATAACGACTTTCTAAAGTTTGCGCATGCGTCCGGAAATAAGAAAATCTTACTTCCCCAATTTTTTTAAAGTCACAGCTTCTAGAAGGTTTACATGATTTCTTAAAAACCAAAAGTTTTTAGAAAATGTGATTTAGTTCATAAATGGAATCAACAAAGTGTCCACATTCTAAGTCATAACGACTTTCTATAGTTTGCGCATGCATCCGGAAACAAGAAAAGCTTAATTCCCCCCGTTCTTTAAAGTCGCGGCTTCTAGAAGGTTTACATGATTTCTTAAAAAACACGAGTTTTTAGAAAATGTGATTTATTTAATCAATGGAATCAACAAACTATGCACAGTCTAAGTCATAACGACTTTCTATAGTTTGCGCATGCGTCCGGAAATAAGAAAAGCTTACTTCCCTCCGGTTTTTAAAATCACAGCTTCTATAAGAATTACATGATTTCTTAAAAAACACGAGTTTTTAGAAAATTTCATTTATTTCATAAATGGAATAAAAAAAGTATGGACATTCTATGTCATAACAACTTTGTATAGTTTGTGCATGCGAAAACTATGCACATTCTAGGTAATAACGACTTTCTATAGTTTGCGCATGCGTCCGGAAATAAGAAAAGCTTACTTCCCCCCTTTTTTTAAATTCACAGTTTCTAGAAGGTTTACATGATTTCTTAAAAAACACGAGTTTTTAGAAAATGTCATTTATTTTTTAAATGGAATAAAAAAAGTATGAACGTTCTATGTCATAACGATTTTTTATATTTTGCGCATGCGCAAACTATGCACATTCTAGGTAATAACGACTTTCTATAGTTTGCGGATGCGTCCGGAAATAAGAAAAGCTTACTTCCCGGCTTTTTTTAAATTCACAGCTTCTAGAAGGTTTACATGATTTCTTAAAAAACACAAGTTTTTAGAAAATGTGATTTATTTCATAAATGGAATCAACAAAGTATGCACATTCTATGTCATAACGACTTTCTATAGTTTGCGCATGCGTCCGGAAATAAGAAAAGCTTACTTCCCCCCCGTTTTTTAAAATCACAACTTCTAGAAGGATTACATGATTTCTTAAAAAACATGAGTTTTACGAACATGTGATTTATTTCATAAATGGAATCAACAAAGTATGCACATTCTATGTCATAACGAATTTCTATAGTTTATCCATGCGCAAACTAAGCACATTCTACGTACTAACGACTTTCTATAGCTTGCGTATGCGTCTAGAAATAAGAAAAGCGTACTTCACCCCGTTTTTTAAAATCACAACTTCTTGAAGGTTTACATGATTTCTTAAAAAACATGAGTTTTTAGAAAATGTGAATAATTTCATAAATGGAATCAACAAAGTATGCACATTCTATGTCATAACTACTTTTTATGGATTGCGCATGCACAAACTATGCACATTCTACGTAATAAAGACTTTCTATAATTTGCGCATGTGTCCGGAAATAAGAAAAGCTTAATTCCGCCCGTTGTTTAAAATCACAGCTTCTAGAAGGTTTACATGATTTCTTAATAAACACGAGTTTTTAGAAAATGTGATTTATTTAATCAATGGAATCAACAAACTATGCACATTCTACGTAATAACGACTTTCTATAGTTTGCACATGCGTCCGGAAATAAGAAAAGCTTACTTCCGCCCGTTTTTTAAAATCACAGCTTCTAGAAGGTTTACATGATTTCTTAAAAAAATACGAGTTTTTATAAAATGTCATTTGTTTCATAAATGGAATCAAAAAAGTATGAACAAACTATGTCATAACGACTTTGTATCGTTTGCGCATGCGCAAACTATGCACATTCTACGTAAAAACGACATTCTATAGTTTGCACATGCGTCCGGAAATAAGAAAAGCTTACTTCCCCCCAATTTTTTAAAATCACAGCTTCTAGAAGGTTTACATGATTCCTTCAAAAACACGAGTTTTTAAAAAATCTTATTTATTTAATCAATGGAATCAACAAACTATGCACATTCTACGTAATAACGACTTTCTATAGTTTGCGCATGCGTCCGAAAATAAGAAAAGCTTACTTCCTCCCATTTTTTAAAATCACAGCTTCTAGAAGGTTTACATGATTTCTTAATAAACACGAGTTTTTAGAAAATGTGTTTTATTTCATCAATGGAATCAACAAACTATGCACATTCTACGTAACAACGACTTTCTATAGTTTGCGAATGCGTATGGAAATAAGAAAAGCTTACTTCCCCCCGGTTTTTAAAATCACAGCTTCTAGAAGGTTTACATGATTTCTTAAAAAACACGAGTTTTTAGAAAATGTCATTTATTTCATTAATGGAATCAAAAAAGTATGAACATTCTATGTCATAACGACTTTGTATAGTTTGCGCATGCGCAAACTATGCACATTCTAGGTAATAACGACTTTCTATAGTTTGCGCATGCGTCTGGAAATAAGAAAAGCTTACTTCCCCCCTTTTTTTAAATTCACAGCTTCTAGAAGGTTTACATGATTTCTTAAAAACATGAGTTTTTAGAAAATGTCATTTATTTCTTAAATGGAATAAAAAAAGTATGAACGTTCTATGTCATAACGACTTTGTATATTTTGCGCCTGCGCAAACTATGCACATTCTAGGTAATAACGACTTTCTATAGTTTGCGCATGCGTCCAGAAATAAGAAAAGCTTACTTCCCCCCTTTTTTTAAATTCACAGCTTCTAGAAGGTTTACATGATTTCTTAAAAAACAAGAGTTTTTAGAAAATGTGATTTATTTCATAAATGGAATCAACAAAGTATGCACATTCTATGTCATAACGATTTTCTATAGTTTGTGCATGCGTCCGGAAATAAGAAAAGCTTACTTCCCCCCGTTTTTTAAAATCACAACTTCTAGAAGGATTACATGATTTCTAAAAAAAAAGAGTTTTACGAACATGTGATTTATTTCATAAATGGAATCAACAAAGTATGCACATTCTATGTCATAACAAATTTCTATAGTTTTGCGCATGCGCAAACTAAGCACATTCTACGTACTAACGACTTTCTATAGTTTGCGTATGCGTCCAGAAATAAGAAAAGCTTACTTCACCCCGTTTTTTAAAATCACAACTTCTTGAAGGTTTACATGATTTCTTAAAAAACATGAGTATTTAGAAAATGTGATTTATTTCATAAATGGAATCAACAAAGTATGCACAGTCTATGTCATAACGACTTTGTATGGTTTGCGCATGCACAAACTATGCACATTCTACGTAATAACGACTTTCTATAATTTGCGCATGTGTCCAGAAATAAGAAAAGCTTACTTTCGCCCGTTTTTTAAAATCACGGCTTCTAAAAGGTTTACATGATTTCTTTGAAACCATGAGTTTTTAGAAAATGTGATTTATTTAATCAATGGAATCAACAAACTATGCACATTATACGTAATAATGACTTTCTATAGTTTGCGCATGCGTCTGAAAATAAGAAAAGCTTACTTCCCCTCGTTTTTTAAAATCATAGCTTCTAGAAGGTTTACATGATATCTTAAAAAACACGAGTTTTTAGAAAATGTCATTTGTTTCATAAATGGAATCAACAAAGTATGAAAAGACTATGTCATAACGACTTTGTATCATTTGCGCATGCGCAAACTATGCACATTCTACGTAATAACGACTTTCTATAGATTGTGCATGCGTCCGGAAATAAGAAAAGCTTACTTTCCCCCTTTTTTTAAATTCATAGCTTCTAGAAAGTTTACATGATTTCTTAAAAAACCCGAGTTTTTAGAAAATGTGATTTATTTCATAAATGGAATCAACAAAGTATGCACATTCTACGTCATAACGACTTTCTATAGTTTGCACATGCGGCTGGAAATAAGAAAACTTACTTCCCCTCGGTTTTTAAAATCATAGCTTCTAGTAGGTTTACATGATTTCTTAAAATACATGAGTTTTTAGATAATGTGATTTATTTCATAAATGGAATCAACAAAGTATGCACATTCTAATTCATAACGACTTTCTATAGTTTGCGCATGCGTCCAGAAATAAGAAAAGCTTACTTCCCCCCGTTTTTTAAAATCACAGCTTCTAGAAGGATAACATGATTTCTTTAAAAACATGAGTTTTACGAACATGTGCTTTATTTCATAAATGGAATCAACATAGTATGCACATTCTATGTCATAACGAATTTCTATAGTTTGCGCATGCGCAAACTAAGCACATTCTACGTACTAACGACTTTCTATAGTTTGCCTATGCGTCCAGAAATAAGAAAAGCTTACTTCACCCCATTTTTTAAAATCACAACTTCTAGAAGATTTACATGATTTCTTAAAAAACACGAGTTTTTAGAAAATATGATTTATTTCCTAAATGGAATCAACAAAGTATGCACATTCTATGTCATAACGACTTTTTAGGGTTTGCGCATGCGCAAACTATGCACATTCTACATAATAATGACTTTCTATAGTTTGCGCATGTGTCCGGAAATAAAAAAAGCTTACTTCCGCCAGTTTTTTCAAATCACAGCTTCTAGAAGGTTTACATGATTTCTTAAAAAACACAAGTTTTTAGAAAATGTGATTTATTTCATCAATGGAATCAACAAACTATACACATTCTACGTAATAACGACTTTCTATAGTTTGCGAATGCGTCAGGAAATAAGAAAAGCTTACTTCCCCCCGGTTTTTAAAATCACAGCTTCTAGAAGGTTTACATGATTTCTTAAAAAACACGAGTTTTTAGAAAATGTCATTTATTTCATAAATGGAATCAAAAAAGTATGCACATTCTATGTCATAACGACTTTCTATAGTTTGCGCATGCGTCCGGAAATAAGAAAAGCTTACTTCCCCCCGTTTTTTAAAATCACAGCTTCTAGAAGGTTTACATGATTTCTTAAAAAACACGAGTTTTTAGAAAATGTCATTTATTTCATAAATGGAAAAAACATGAGTTTTACAAACATGCGATTTATTTCATAAATGGAATCAACAAAGTATGCACATTTTATGTCATAACGACTTTGTATAGTTTGCGCATGCGCAAACTATGCACATTCTATCCAATAACGACTTTCTATAGTTTGCGCATGCGTCTGGAAATAAGAAAAGCTTACTTCCCCCCTTTTTTTAAATTCACAGCTTCTAGAAGGTTTACATGATTTCTTAACAAACATGAGTTTTTAGAAAATGTGATTTATTTCATCAATGGAATCAACAAACTATGCACATTCTACGTAATAACAACTTTCTATAGTTTGCGAATGCGTCCGGAAATAAGAAAAGCTTACTTCCCCCCGGTTTTTAAAATCACAGCTTCTAGAAGGTTTACATGATTTCTTAAAAAACACGAGCTTTTAGAAAATGTCATTTATTTCATAAATGGAATCAAAAAAGTATGAACATTCTATGTCATAACGACTTTGTATAGTTTGCGCATGCGCAAACTATGTGTGAAATCTCCATAATTTTTTTTTTTTTTTCTTTCCTTAGATCTTAACCATGTGATTTTCAGTTCACTAAACAAGACCTAAGAAGAAGACAGTTTTATATTTATCAGCATTTAATTTGTTAAAGTCCTCGTAACAAAGAACTTACAGGTGTCCTTCCCTTGTTCTTCTACTGGTTAGAAGGTTATTATGTGACATACCACTTACTTAGCTGCGGCTAATCCTCCCTTCTTTCTGGTATGTAGGTTCCTATGTGTCTGGAGTTTTTCCATGTTGCCGGAGTGTTCCCATGATACCGTATCAAGCTATGGATATATATATAAATTTAACAACCCAAGGTTTAATGTTTTGTAAAGGGCTTAGTGTAGCATCTCTACTTAGCATACATCCATCAAGGATAAAAAAAAATGGAATAACAAATGTGTTAAGTGGTTATATCACCACCAATCTAACTTAGAAAATACATTCCTATGCTATTATGATTATAAGTTCTCAAACCACACAAATCTTAAGTCTCACAAGCGCATTGAACGAACACCATGTTTATGAAATCTCATAAGGTTTAAAGTTTGATCGCTATCAATTTAAATACCCAGCTATATGTTTTTTTTTTTTAATAAGCCCCAAATACTTTGTAAACCCATCGTATTGAATGACCTACGATCTACTCTGCATTTAATGTACAGGGGTACCCGAGCTGGGATCAATCACTGTTTTTGCCAGACGGCCATGTGACAACATTTAATATGCTCGAAGGTTATGGTGCCATCTGCCCTGAAAGGACAAGGTTGGTTGTCTCGTGTTTGGGAAAGTCACTCATCAACAAAAACTCGAAGCTCTCTGGAATGATCTCCTCTTTTGCATTCGAATTGGGTTTACAGGTTTGTTCCACCGAACCCTGGTGATTTTGTTCAACCTCGATCTCATTCTTCTGCAATGAGGAGGAAACGATTTAAGCAGTCGTGGTTACTCCAGAAAGTGTATTCCTTGCTTTGAAAGCATAGCTACCTCTCTGCGTTGCCTCAGATGTAAACTTCGATACAGTAACCTGTGTGTTTTCTAAAGATTTGTTTTGGTAGTGTACTCTGTTTCTATCTTGCTAATAAAGCCTTCTTTTTCAATTATGGTAGGTATTTTCTGGCTCGAGACAGCACAGGTCGCAGAAGGAGCCTGGCTTAAATCGGTAAGTGGTATCGCTCCTCGCCTTCGAGTGATGATAGGAAGAACTTGGGAAGTCCTTCTCATCGACGACAAGGGTTTTGTAATGTCAATGGTTAGTTCATTTTAATATCGGGCTTTCTGTTTCTACTCTTCCTAAAGCCCTATCGAACTTGTCAAGAGCCCAGAACACTCTTTGTAATACTATGAATGAAAACGATATGGGTCTTCGACCCCAGGGTTTGCACTGGAAACGCGAGTTTGAGTTTTGATGTATTAACATTTTGTCTAGATAATACTTCAGAGTGGGTATGCTAACCTTTTCTATTTTCTCAATTATTACATAGCTCTCTGTATTTTCTGATTCCAACATTTTGTATTGCCTGCATGGTAGATAGGCGTCTGTCAATGATTTTGTGGAAATGGAGAAAAAGATATCATGATGGTATAATCCTTAATGCATCAGTCGTGGGGTAAATTTTTAAGGATTCTATGTTAAACGAGCTCTGGAACTCTCGTCTATCTTTATTTCCGTGAAATGCTTGTCTACAGGATGAAACGAATGGTGGAGGACTGCGTTCCAAATTGGAACTTCTCAACAAAAAACCAAGTGTGGGTATGTCGTAATTTCTTAATTAGACCGGATAAAAAATATTCTCGTTAAGCCTGGGAAGCTATGTTATTTTCCTATAAAACTGCAAAGGCAATTGCCAGGTACCTTACAGCACAGATCCCCTACATGATATTGATAGGGCATGTTAGGGGTTCGGTTAAATATATTCTATTGTTTTTCTTCTTATTCTTACTGTCGATGTTTAATTCCTATAAAACCGTAAGGGCATCTACCTGGAACATTACATCACAGACCAGTGCTGCGAGATGTTAATGATATGGTAGGGTAGTAGTTTGTATATATATATTTTTGATTTCTTCTAAAACATACTGTCGATGTTTTTATTTTTATACAACTGTAAGGCCTTTGCCTGGATCATTATCTAACAGAACCGGTCTAAAAAAAATGATAATAATACAATAGACTAGTAATTCTGTTATATGTGTATTTTGTTTCCTTCTAAAAAAAACATACAGTCGATGTATCTAGTGCCTAAATACCCTTTCTGCCATTGTAGGAACGTCGGCAACCCTCGATCCCCAGTTTATGATCTGTCTTTTCAGAATTACTGTGAACGAGAGTTAAGGGATTAGATCGGATTAATTCCTAAAGTTAGGGTTTATCCCGTGAGGGTACAACGAAAGTTGTAGGAATTCGATTCGAGAGGAAATAACTTTCTGAGACTTCTAATTCATAATATACAGGTAGTTTTGGTTTAATTCATCATTTCAGTGCTAAACTCCAATTTCCATCTGCGATGAAGGCAATTATAACCTATTATAAGGAATCGTGGAATTTGCTGTACCGAGGTTTCTGTGCTAATAGAAATCTATGTATTTCATGAATAGTCGTAGGGTATATAAAAAAAAAAATCATTTAATACAAATGAATAAAGCATGTAAAAGGAAGCCATGTAATTCCTACAGAGCTTTATAGATTTTAACATGGAACAAGAAGATCGGTACGATATACAATGAGTGCATACAAAAATCATTTAATAGGGATTTTTAGATCAACTATAAAACAAAGATAAAATTGTTATAATAATCAATGAGGGTGTACAGTAATCATCGCTGTTTTGTCATCCATACTACAGATCCAGCATTAGTCGAATAACAGAAATTACTTAAACATATATTTTTAACAAATGGAAGCAGATAAATAACAGAAATACTTGACGTCTGAAATCACAAAAACCTGGAATTTGTAAGCCAAATGCAGTAGGAACAGCCACGTTCCTCCCAACCGTAGATTAGGTACAAACACCAAGTCTGTCCGCAATCACCCCGGAGCCAGACACATGCATGGAGAAATGTGGACAGCTAGCCTCAAACTCAGTATTATTTTCCTGAATCCCTTGCCTAACACAGAGTGCTCACACAGCAAGTGAAATTCCTTCCGGCATACTCAGCAGCCTCCTCCCTCCTCACATATGCCATTCTTTTATAGTTTTGCCTAGGTCTTTCCATTAGCAGCCAATCCCTCATGGAATTTTCGCAGCTAATCAAATCCCTGATTTTCAGGGTGTGTCTAGTGTCTTAAATACACTCCTGACACTTGTTCTGGTGTCCCAGAGGCTAACTCTAACTTGTCCCCCACTTCTCCATGCATGATCTCCTCATTTAACTTGGCTGTTCCCACTTATTCTTTTATTAATAGAATAAAATTGTTTGTTTACATCAGTCCTCCTAGGACTTAAGTCAGCCAATTTCTCATCTGGCTTCCTCATTGCATAATCTCAAATTAATAAAATAATTAAAAAAAATAAATCAGACATAATGTTTTTTCATCATTGGAGAGGGATGTCACACTATGCACATTCTAGGTAATAACGACTTTCTATAGTTTGCGAATGCGTCAGGAAATAAGAAAAGCTTACTTCCCCCCATTTTTTAAAATCACAGCTTCTAGAAGGTTTACATGATTTCTTAATAAACACGAGTTTTTAGAAAATGTGATTTATTTAATCAATGGAATCAACAAACTATGCACATTCTACGTAATAACGACTTTCTATAGTTTGCACATGCGTCCTGAAATAATAAAAGCTTACTTCCCCCCGTTTTTTAAAATCACAGCTTCTAGAAGGTTTACATGATTTCTTAAAAAAACACGAGTTTTTAGAAAATGTCATTTGTTTCATAAATGGAATCAACAAAGTATGAACAAACTATGTCATAACGACTTTGTATCGTTTGCACATGCGCAAACTATGCACATTCTACGTAATAACGACTTTCTATAGTTTGCGCATGCGTCCGGAAATAAGAAAAGCTTACTTTCCCCCATTTTTTAAAATCACAGCTTCTAGAAGGTTTACATGATTTCTTAATAAACACGAGTTTTTAGAAAATGTGATTTATTTAATAAATGGAATCAACAAACTATGCACATTCTACATAATAACGACTTTCTATAGTTTGCGCATGCGTCCGGAAATAAGAAAAGCTTACTTCCCCCCTTTTTTTAAATTCACAGCTTCTAGAAGGTTTACATGATTTCTTAAAAAACATGATTTTTTAGAAAATGTGATTTATTTCATCAATGGAATCAACAAACTATGCACATTCTACGTAATAACGACTTTCTATAGTTTGCGAATCCGTCCGGAAATAAGAAAAGCTTACTTCCCCTCGGTTTTTAAGATCACAGCTTCTAGAAGGTTTACATGATTTCTTAAAAAACACGAGTTTTTAGAAAATGTCATTTATTTCATAAATGGAATCAAAAAAGTATGAACATTCTATGTCATAATGAGGTTGTATAGTTTGCGCATGCACAAACTATGCACATTCTAGGTAATAATGACTTTCTATAATTTGTGCATGCGTACGGAAATAAGAAAAGCTTACTTCCGCTAGTCTTTTAAAATCATAGCTTCTAGAAGGTTTACATGATTTCTTAAAAAACATGAGTTTTTAGAAAATGTCATTTATTTCTTAAATGGAATAAAAAAAGTATGAACGTTCTATGTCATAACGACTTTGTACACTTTGCGCATGCGCAAACTATGCACATTCTAGGTAATAACGACTTTCTATAGTTTGCGCATGCATCCAGAAATAAGAAAAGCTTACTTCCCCCATTTTTTAAAATCACAACTTCTAGAAGGTTTACATGATTTCTTAATAAACACGAGTTTTTAGAAAATGTGATTTACTTAATCAATGGAATAAACAAACTATGCACATTCTACGTAATAACGACTTTCTATAGTTTGCACATGCGTCCTAAAATAATAAAAGCTTACTTCCCCCCGTTTTTAAAATCACAGCTTCTAGAAGGTTTACATGATTTCTTAAAAAAACACAAGTTTTTAGAAAATGTCATTTGTTTCATAAATGGAATCAACAAAGTATGAACAAACTATGTCATAACGACTTTGTATCGTTTGCACATGCGCAAACTATGCACATTCTATGTAATAACGACTTTCTATAGTTTGCGCTTGCGTCCAGAAATAAGAAAAGATTACTTCCCCCCATTTTTTAAAATCACAGCTTCTAGAAGGTTTACATGATTTCTTAATAAACACGAGTTTTTATAAAATGTGATTTATTTAATCAATGGAATTAACAAACTATGCACATTCTACGTAATAACGACTTTCTATAGTTTGCGCATGCGTCCGGAAATAAGAAAAGCTTACTTCCCCCCTTTTTTTAAATTCACAGCTTCTAGAAGGTTTACATGATTTCTTAAAAAACATGAGTTTTTAGAAAATGTGATTTATTTCATCAATGGAATCAACAAACTATGCACATTCTACGTAATAACGACTTTCTATAGTTTGCGAATCCGTCCGGAAATAAGAAAATCTTACTTCCCCCCGGTTTTTAAGATCACAGCTTCTAGAAGGTTTACATGATTTCTTAAAAAACATGAGTTTTTAGAAAATGTAATTTATTTCATAAATGGAATCAAAAAAGTATGAACATTCTATGTCATAACGAGTTTGTATAGTTTGCGCATGCACAAACTATGCACATTCTAGGTAATAACGACTTTCTATAATTTGCGCATGCGTACGGAAATAAGAAAAGCTTACTTCCGCCAGTCTTTTAAAATCATAGCTTCTAGAAGGTTTACATGATTTCTTAAAAAACACGAGTTTTTAGAAAATGTCATTTATTTCTTAAATGGAATAAAAAAAGTATGAACGTTCTATGTCATAACGACTTTGTATACTTTGCGCATGCGCAAACTATGCAAATTCTAGGTAATAACGACTTTCTATTGTTTGCGCATGCATCCGGAAATAAGAAAAGCTTACTTCCCCCATTTTTTTAAATTCACAGCTTCTAGAAGGTTTACATGATTTCTTAAAAAACATGAGTTTTTAGAAAATGTGATTTATTTCATAAATGGAATCAACAAAGTATGCACATTCTATGTCATAACGACTTTCTATAGTTTGTGCATGCGTCCGGAAATAAGAAAAGCTTACTTCCCCCCGTTTTTTAAAATCACAACTTCTAGAAGGATTACATGATTTCTTAAAAAACATGAGTTTTACGAACATGTGATTTATTTCATAAATGGAATCAACAAAGTATGCACATTCTATGTCATAACGAAATTCTATAGTTTGCACATGAGCAAACTAAGCACATTCTACGTACTAACGACTTTCTATAGTTTGCGTATGCGTCCAGAAATAAGAAAAGCTTACTTCACCCCGTTTTTTAAAATCACAACTTCTTGAAGGTTTACATGATTTCTTAAAAAACATGAGTTTTTAGAAAATGTGATTTATTTCATAAATGGAATCAACAAAGTATGCACATTCTATGTCATAACGACTTTGTATGGTTTGCGCATGCGCAAAGTATGCACATTCTACGTAATAAAGACTTTCTATAATTTGCGCATGTGTCCAGAAATAAGAAAAGCTTACTTCTGCCCGTTTTTTAAAATCACAGCTTCTAGAAGGTTTACATGATTTCTTAAAAAACACGAGTTTTTAGAAAATGTGATGTATTTCATAAATGGAATCAACAAAGTATGCACATTCTACATCATAACGACTTTTTATAGTTTGCGCATGCGTCCGGAAATAAGAAAAGCTTACTTCCCCCCATTTTTTAAAATCACAGCTTCTAGAAGGTTTACATGATTTCTAAATAAACACGAGTTTTTAGAAAATGTGATTTATTTAATCAATGGAATCAACAAACTATGCACATTCTACGTAATAACGACTTTCTATAGTTTGCGAATGCGTCCGGAAATAAGAAAAGCTTACTTCCCCTCGGTTTTTAAAATCACAGCTTCTAGAAGGTTTACATGATTTCTTAAAAAACACGAGTTTTTAGAAAATGTCATTTATTTCATAAATGGAATAAAAAAAGTATGAACGTTCTATGTCATAACGACTTTGTATAGTTTGCGCATGCGCAAACTATGCACATTCTAGGTAATAACGACTTTCTATAGTTTGCGCATACGTCCGGAAATAAGAAAAGCTTACTTCCCCCCCTTTTTTAAATTCACAGCTTCTAGAAGGTTTACATGATTTCTTAAAAAACACAAGTTTTTAAAAAATGTGATTTATTTCATCAACGGAATCAACAAAGTATGCACATTCTACTTAATAACGACTTTCTATAGTTTGCGAATGCGTCCGGAAATAAGAAAAGCTTACTTCCCCCCGGTTTTTAAAATCACGGCTTCGAGAAGGTTTACATGATTTCTTAAAAAACATGAGTTTTACGAACATGTGATTTATTTCATAAATGGAATCAACAAAGTATGCACATTCTAAGTCATAACGAATTTCAATAGTTTGCGCATGCGTCCGGAAATAAGAAAAGCTTATTTCCCCCTGTTTTTTAAAATCACAGCTTCTAGAGGGATTACATGATTTCTTAAAAAACATGAGTTTTACGAACATGCGATTTATTTCATAAATGGAATCAACAAAGTATGCACATTCTATGTCATAATGACTTTCTATAGTTTGCGCATGCGCAAACTAAGCACATTCTACGTACTAACGACTTTCTATAGTTTGCGTATGCGTCCAGAAATAAGAATAGCTTACTTTACCTCGTTTTTTAAAATCACAACTTCTAGAAGGTTTACATGATTTCTTAAAAAACACGAGTTTTTAGAAAATGTGATTTATTTCATAAATGGAATCAACAAAGTATGCACATTCTATGTCATAACGACTTTGTATGATTTGCGCATGCGCAAACTATGCACATTCTACGGAATAACGACTTTCTATAGTTTGCGCATTTGTCCGGAAATAAGAAAAGCTTACTTCCACCCGTTTTTTAAAATCACAGCTTCTAGAAGGTTTACATGATTTCTTAAAAAACACGAGTTTTTAGAAAATGTGATGTATTTCATAAATGGAATCAACAAAGTATGCACATTCTACATCATAACGACTTTTTATAGTTTGCGCATGCGTCCGGAAATAAGAAAAGCTTACTTCCCCCCATTTTTTAAAATCACAGCTTCTAGAAGGTTTACATGATTTCTTAATAAACACGAGTTTTTAGAAAATGTGATTTATTTAATCAATGGAATCAACAAACTATGCACATTCTACGTAATAACGACTTTCTATAGTTTGCGAATGCGTCGGGAAATAAGAAAAGCTTACTTCCCCTCGGTTTTTAAATTCACAGCTTCTAGAAGGTTTACATGATTTCTTAAAAAACATGAGTTTTTAAAAAATGTGATTTATTTCATAAATGGAATCAACAAAGTATGTACATTCTACATCATAACGACTTTCTATTGTTTGCGCATGCGTCCGTAAATAAGAAAAGCTTACTTCCCCCCTTTTTTTCAATTCACAGCTTCTAGAAGGATTAGATGATTTCTTAAAAAACATGAGTTTTTAGAAAATGTGATTTATTTCATAAATGGAATAAAAAAAGGATGCACTTTATACGTCATAACGACTTTGTATAGTTTGCGCATGCGTCCGGAAATAAGAAAAGCTTACTTCCCCCCGTTTTTTAAAATCACAGCTTCTAGAAGGTTTACATGATTTCTTAAAAAACACGAGTTTTTAGAAAATGTGATTTATTTAATCAATGGAATAAACAAACTATGCACATTCTAAGTAATAACGACTTTCTATAGTTTGCGAATGCGTCCAGAAATAAGAAAAGCTTACTTCCCCTCGGTTTTTAAAATCACAGCTTCTAGAAGGTTTACATGATTTCTTAAAAAACACGAGTTTTTAGAAAATGTCATTTATTTCATAAATGGAATAAAAAAAGTATAAACATTCTATGTCATAACGACTTTGTATAGTTTGCGCATGCGCAAACTATGCACATTCTAGGTAATAACGACTTTCTATAGTTTGCGCATACGTCCGGAAATAAGAAAAGCTTACTTCCCCCCTTTTTTTAAATTCACAGCTTCTAGAAGGTTTACATGATTTCTGAAAAAACACGAGTTTTTAAAAAATGTGATTTATTTCATAAATGGAATCAACAAAGTATGCACATTCTACATCATAACGACTTTCTATAGTTTGCGCATGCGTCCGTAAATAAGAAAAGCTTACTTCCCCCCTTTTTTTCAATTCACAGCTTCTAGAAGGATTAGATGATTTCTTAAAAAACATGAGTTTTTAGAAAATGTGATTTATTTCATAAATGGAATAAAAAAAGGATGCACTTTCTACGTCATAACGACTTTCTATAGTTTGCGCATGCGTCCGGAAATAAGAAAAGCTTACTTCCCCCCGTTTTTTAAAATCACAGCTTCTAGAAGGTTTACATGATTTCTTAAAAAACACGAGTTTTTAGAAAATGTGATTTATTTAATCAATGGAATAAACAAACTATGCACATTCTAAGTAATAACGACTTTCTATAGATTGCGCATACGTCTGAAAATAAGAAAATCTTACTTCCCCTCGTTTTTTAAAATCACAGCTTCTAGAAGGTTTACATGATTTCTAAAAAAAATGAGTTTTTAGAAAATGTGATTTATTTCATCTATGGAATCAACAAATTATGCACATTCTAAGTCATAACGAGTTTCTATAGTTTGCGCATGTGTCCGGAAATAGGAAAAGCTTACTTCCCCCCGTTTTTTAAAATCACAGCTTCTGGAAGGATTACATGATTTCTTAAAAAACATGAGTTTTACGAACATGTGATTTATTTCATAAATGGAATCAACAAAGTATGCACATTCTATGTCATAACGACTTTGTATGTATTGCGGATGCGCAAACTATGCACATTCTACGTAATAACGACTTTCTATAGTTTGCGTATGTGTCCGGAAATAAGAAAAGCTTACTACCGCCCGTTTTTTAAAATCACAGCTTCTAGAAGGTTTAAATGATTTCTTAAAAAACATGAGTTTTGAGAAAATATGATTTATTTCATAAATGGAATCAACAAAGTATGCACATTCTACGTCATAACGACTTTCCAAAGTTTGCGCATGCGTCCGGAAATAAGAAAAGCTTACTTGGGCCAGTTTTTTAAAATCACTGCTTCTAGAAGGTTTACATGATTTCTTGAAAAACACAAGTTTTTAGAAAATGTGATTTATTTAATCAATGGAATCAACAAACTATGCACATTCTACGTAATAACGACTTTCTATAGATTTCGCATGCGTCCGAAAATTAGAAAAGCTTACTTCCCCTCGTTTTTTAAAATCACAGCTTCTAGACGGTGTACATGATTTCTTAAAAAACACGAGTTTTTAGAAAATGTCATTTGTTTTATAAATGGAATCAAAAAAGTATGAACAAACTATGTCATAACGACTTTGTATCATTTGTGCATGGGCAAACTATCCACATTCTACATAATAACTACTTTCTATAGTATGCGCATCCGTCCGGAAATTAGAAAAGCTTACTTTCCCCTTTTTTTAAATTCACAGCTTCTAGAAGGTTTACATGATTTCTTAAAAAACATGAGTTTTTAGAAAATGTGATTTATTTGATAAATGGAATCAACAAAGTATGCACATTCTACGTAATAACGACTTTCTATAGTCTGCGCATGCGTCCGGAAATAAGAAAAGCTTACTTCCCCCCGTTTTTAAAATCACAGCTTCTAGAAGGATTACATGATTTCTTAGAAAACATGAGTTTTACGAACATGTGATTTTTTTCATAAATGGAATCAACAAAGTATGCACATTCTATGTCATAACGACTTTCTATAGTTTGCGCAAGCGGAAACTAAGCAAATTCTACGTACTAACGACTTTCTATAGTTTGTGTATGCGTCCAGAAATAAGAAAAGCTTACTTCACCCCGTTTTTTAAAATCACAACTTCTAGAAGCTTTACATGATTTCTTAAAAAACATGAGTTTTTAGAAAATGTGATTAATTTCATAAATGGAATCAACAAGTATGCACATTCTATGTCATAACGACTTTGTATGGTTTGCGCATGCGCAAACTATGCACATTCTATGTAATAACGACTTTCTATAGTTTGCGCATGTGTCCGGAAATAAGAAAAGCTTACTTCCGTCAGTTTTTTAAAATCACAGCTTCCAGAAGGTTTACATGATTTCTTAAAAAACACGAGTTTTTAGAAAATGTGATTTATTTCATAAATGGAATCAACAAAGTATGCACATTCTATGTCATAACGACTTTTTAAAGTTTGTGCATGCGTCCGGAAATAAGAAAAGCTTACTTCCGCCAGTTTTTTAAAATGACAGCTTCTAGAAGGATTACATGATTTCTTAAAAAGCATGAGTTTTACGAACATGTGATTTATTTCATAAATGGAATCAACAAAGTATGCACATTCTATGTCATAACGACTTTCTATAGTTTGCGCAAGCGGAAACTAAGCACATTCTACGTACTAACGACTTTCTATAGTTTGCGTATGCGTCCAGAAATAAGAAAAGCTTACTTCACCCCGTTTTTTAAAATCACAACTTCTAGAAGGTTTACGTGATTTCTTAAAAAACATGAGTTTTTAGAAAATGATATTAATTTCATAAATGGAATCAACAAAGTATGCACATTCTATGTCATAATGACTTTGTATCGTTTGTGCATGCGCAAACTATGCACATTCTATGTATTAACAACTTTCTATAGTTTGCGCATGTGTCCGGAAATAAGAAAAGCTTACTTCCGTCAGTTTTTTAAAATCACAGCTTCTAGAAGGTTTACATGATTTCTTAAAAAATGTGAGTTTTTAGAAAATGTGATTTATTTCATAAATGGAATCAACAAAGTATCCACATTCTAAGTCATAACGACTTTCTATAGTTTGCGCATGCGTCTAGAAATAAGAAAATCGTACTTCCCCCCTTTTGTTTAAAATCACAGCTTCTAGAAGGTTTCCATGATTTCTTAAAAAAAATGGGTTTTTAGAAAATGTGATTTATTTCATAAATGGAATCAACAAAGTATGCACATTCTATGTCATAATGACTTTCTATAGTTTGCCCATGCGTATGAAAATAAGAAAAGCTTACTTGCCCCCGTTTTTTAAAATCACAGCTTCTAGAAGGTTTACATGATTTCTTAAAAAACACGAGTTTTTAGAAAATGTCATTTATTTAATCAATGGAATCAACAAACTATGCACATTCTACGTAACAACGACTTTCTATAGTTTGAGCATGCGTCCGAAAATAAGAAAAGCTTACTTTCCCCCTTTTTTTAAATTCACAGCTTCTAGAAGGTTTACATGATTTCTTGAAAAACACGAGTTTTTAGAAAATGTGAATTGTTTCAACAATGGAATCAACAAAGTATGCACATTCTACATCATAACGACTTTCTAAAGTTTGCGCATGCGTCCGGAAATAAGAAAAGCTTACTTCCGCCAGTTTTTTAAAATCACTGCTTCTAGAAGGTTTACATGATTTCTTGAAAAACACGAGTTTTTAGAAAATGTGATTTATTTAATCAATGGAATCAACAAACTATGCACATTCTACGTAATAACGACTTTCTATAGTTTTCGCATGCGTCCGAAAATTAGAAAAGCTTACTTCCCCTCGTTTTTTAAAATCACAGCTTCTAGAAGGTTTACATGATTTCTTAAAAAACACAAGTTTTTAGAAAATGTCATTTGTTTCATAAATGGAATCAACAAAGTATGAACAAACTATGTCATAACGACTTTGTATCGTTTGCCCACGGGAAAACTATCCACATTCTACGTAATAACGACTTTCTATAGTTTTCGCATGCGTCCGAAAATTAGAAAAGCTTACTTCACCCCATTTTTTAAAATCACAACTTCTAGAAGATTTACATGATTTCTTAAAAAACACGAGTTTTTAGAAAATATGATTTATTTCCTAAATGGAATCAACAAAGTATGCACATTCTATGTCATAACGACTTTTTAGGGTTTGCGCATGCGCAAACTATGCACATTCTACATAATAATGACTTTCTATAGTTTGCGCATGTGTCCGGAAATAAAAAAAGCTTACTTCCGCCAGTTTTTTCAAATCACAGCTTCTAGAAGGTTTACATGATTTCTTAAAAAACACAAGTTTTTAGAAAATGTGATTTATTTCATCAATGGAATCAACAAACTATACACATTCTACGTAATAACGACTTTCTATAGTTTGCGAATGCGTCAGGAAATAAGAAAAGCTTACTTCCCCCCGGTTTTTAAAATCACAGCTTCTAGAAGGTTTACATGATTTCTTAAAAAACACGAGTTTTTAGAAAATGTCATTTATTTCATAAATGGAATCAAAAAAGTATGCACATTCTATGTCATAACGACTTTCTATAGTTTGCGCATGCGTCCGGAAATAAGAAAAGCTTACTTCCCCCCGTTTTTTAAAATCACAGCTTCTAGAAGGTTTACATGATTTCTTAAAAAACACGAGTTTTTAGAAAATGTCATTTATTTCATAAATGGAAAAAACATGAGTTTTACAAACATGCGATTTATTTCATAAATGGAATCAACAAAGTATGCACATTCTATGTCATAACGACTTTGTATAGTTTGCGCATGCGCAAACTATGCACATTCTATCCAATAACGACTTTCTATAGTTTGCGCATGCGTCTGGAAATAAGAAAAGCTTACTTCCCCCCTTTTTTTAAATTCACAGCTTCTAGAAGGTTTACATGATTTCTTAACAAACATGAGTTTTTAGAAAATGTGATTTATTTCATCAATGGAATCAACAAACTATGCACATTCTACGTAATAACAACTTTCTATAGTTTGCGAATGCGTCCGGAAATAAGAAAAGCTTACTTCCCCCCGGTTTTTAAAATCACAGCTTCTAGAAGGTTTACATGATTTCTTAAAAAACACGAGCTTTTAGAAAATGTCATTTATTTCATAAATGGAATCAAAAAAGTATGAACATTCTATGTCATAACGACTTTGTATAGTTTGCGCATGCGCAAACTATGTGTGAAATCTCCATAATTTTTTTTTTTTTTTCTTTCCTTAGATCTTAACCATGTGATTTTCAGTTCACTAAACAAGACCTAAGAAGAAGACAGTTTTATATTTATCAGCATTTAATTTGTTAAAGTCCTCGTAACAAAGAACTTACAGGTGTCCTTCCCTTGTTCTTCTACTGGTTAGAAGGTTATTATGTGACATACCACTTACTTAGCTGCGGCTAATCCTCCCTTCTTTCTGGTATGTAGGTTCCTATGTGTCTGGAGTTTTTCCATGTTGCCGGAGTGTTCCCATGATACCGTATCAAGCTATGGATATATATATAAATTTAACAACCCAAGGTTTAATGTTTTGTAAAGGGCTTAGTGTAGCATCTCTACTTAGCATACATCCATCAAGGATAAAAAAAAATGGAATAACAAATGTGTTAAGTGGTTATATCACCACCAATCTAACTTAGAAAATACATTCCTATGCTATTATGATTATAAGTTCTCAAACCACACAAATCTTAAGTCTCACAAGCGCATTGAACGAACACCATGTTTATGAAATCTCATAAGGTTTAAAGTTTGATCGCTATCAATTTAAATACCCAGCTATATGTTTTTTTTTTTTAATAAGCCCCAAATACTTTGTAAACCCATCGTATTGAATGACCTACGATCTACTCTGCATTTAATGTACAGGGGTACCCGAGCTGGGATCAATCGCTGTTTTTGCCAGACGGCCATGTGACAACATTTAATATGCTCGAAGGTTATGGTGCCATCTGCCCTGAAAGGACAAGGTTGGTTGTCTCGTGTTTGGGAAAGTCACTCATCAACAAAAACTCGAAGCTCTCTGGAATGATCTCCTCTTTTGCATTCGAATTGGGTTTACAGGTTTGTTCCACCGAACCCTGGTGATTTTGTTCAACCTCGATCTCATTCTTCTGCAATGAGGAGGAAACGATTTAAGCAGTCGTGGTTACTCCAGAAAGTGTATTCCTTGCTTTGAAAGCATAGCTACCTCTCTGCGTTGCCTCAGATGTAAACTTCGATACAGTAACCTGTGTGTTTTCTAAAGATTTGTTTTGGTAGTGTACTCTGTTTCTATCTTGCTAATAAAGCCTTCTTTTTCAATTATGGTAGGTATTTTCTGGCTCGAGACAGCACAGGTCGCAGAAGGAGCCTGGCTTAAATCGGTAAGTGGTATCGCTCCTCGCCTTCGAGTGATGATAGGAAGAACTTGGGAAGTCCTTCTCATCGACGACAAGGGTTTTGTAATGTCAATGGTTAGTTCATTTTAATATCGGGCTTTCTGTTTCTACTCTTCCTAAAGCCCTATCAAACTTGTCAAGAGCCCAGAACACTCTTTGTAATACTATGAATGAAAACGATATGGGTCTTCGACCCCAGGGTTTGCACTGGAAACGCGAGTTTGAGTTTTGATGTATTAACATTTTGTCTAGATAATACTTCAGAGTGGGTATGCTAACCTTTTCTATTTTCTCAATTATTACATAGCTCTCTGTATTTTCTGATTCCAACATTTTGTATTGCCTGCATGGTAGATAGGCGTCTGTCAATGATTTTGTGGAAATGGAGAAAAAGATATCACGATGGTATAATCCTTAATGCATCAGTCGTGGGGTAAATTTTTAAGGATTCTATGTTAAACGAGCTCTGGAACTCTCGTCTATCTTTATTTCCGTGAAATGCTTGTCTACAGGATGAAACGAATGGTGGAGGACTGCGTTCCAAATTGGAACTTCTCAACAAAAAACCAAGTGTGGGTCTGTCGTAATTTCTTAATTAGACCAGATAAAAAATATTCTCGTTAAGCCTGGGAAGCTATGTTATTTTCCTATAAAACTGCAAAGGCAATTGCCAGGTACCTTACAGCACAGATCCCCTACATGATATTGATAGGGCATGTTAGGGGTTTGGTTAAATATATTCTATTGTTTTTCTTCTTATTCTTACTGTCGATGTTTAATTCCTATAAAACCGTAAGGGCATCTACCTGGAACATTACATCACAGACCAGTGCTGCGAGATGTTAATGATATGGTAGGGTAGTAGTTTGTATATATATATTTTTGATTTCTTCTAAAACATACTGTCGATGTTTTTATTTTTATACAACTGTAAGGCCTTTGCCTGGATCATTATCTAACAGAACCGGTCTAAAAAAAATGATAATAATACAATAGACTAGTAATTCTGTTATATGTGTATTTTGTTTCCTTCTAAAAAAAACATACAGTCGATGTATCTAGTGCCTAAATACCCTTTCTGCCATTGTAGGAACGTCGACAACCCTCGATCCCCAGTTTATGATCTGTCTTTTCAGAATTACTGTGAACGAGAGTTAAGGGATTAGATCGGATTAATTCCTAAAGTTAGGGTTTATCCCGTGAGGGTACAACGAAAGTTGTAGGAATTCGATTCGAGAGGAAATAACTTTCTGAGACTTCTAATTCATAATATACAGGTAGTTTTGGTTTAATTCATCATTTCAGTGCTAAACTCCAATTTCCATCTGCGATGAAGGCAATTATAACCTATTATAAGGAATCGTGGAATTTGCTGTACCGAGGTTTCTGTGCTAATAGAAATCTATGTATTTCATGAATAGTCGTAGGGTATATAAAAAAAAAAATCATTTAATACAAATGAATAAAGCATGTAAAAGGAAGCCATGTAATTCCTACAGAGCTTTATAGATTTTAACATGGAACAAGAAGATCGGTACGATATACAATGAGTGCATACAAAAATCATTTAATAGGGATTTTTAGATCAACTATAAAACAAAGATAAAATTGTTATAATAATCAATGAGGGTGTACAGTAATCATCGCTGTTTTGTCATCCATACTACAGATCCAGCATTAGTCGAATAACAGAAATTACTTAAACATATATTTTTAACAAATGGAAGCAGATAAATAACAGAAATACTTGACGTATGAAATCACAAAAACCTGGAATTTGTAAGCCAAATGCAGTAGGAATAGCCACGTTCCTCCCAACCGTAGATTAGGTACAAACACCAAGTCTGTCCGCAATCACCCCCGAGCCAGACACATGCATGGAGAAATGTGGACAGCTAGCCTCAAACTCAGTATTATTTTCCTGAATCCCTTGCCTAACACAGAGTGCTCACACAGCAAGTGAAATTCCTTCCGGCATACTCAGCAGCCTCCTCCCTCCTCACATATGCCATTCTTTTATAGTTTTGCCTAGGTCTTTCCATTAGCAGCCAATCCCTCATGGAATTTTCGCAGCTAATCAAATCCCTGATTTTCAGGGTGTGTCTAGTGTCTTAAATACACTCCTGACACTTGTTCTGGTGTCCCAGAGGCTAACTCTAACTTGTCCCCCACTTCTCCATGCATGATCTCCTCATTTAACTTGGCTGTTCCCACTTATTCTTTTATTAATAGAATAAAATTGTTTGTTTACATCAGTCCTCCTAGGACTTAAGTCAGCCAATTTCTCATCTGGCTTCCTCATTGCATAATCTCAAATTAATAAAATAATTAAAAAAAATAAATCAGACATAATGTTTTTTCATCATTGGAGAGGGATGTCACACTATGCACATTCTAGGTAATAACGACTTTCTATAGTTTGCGAATGCGTCAGGAAATAAGAAAAGCTTACTTCCCCCCATTTTTTAAAATCACAGCTTCTAGAAGGTTTACATGATTTCTTAATAAACACGAGTTTTTAGAAAATGTGATTTATTTAATCAATGGAATCAACAAACTATGCACATTCTACGTAATAACGACTTTCTATAGTTTGCACATGCGTCCTGAAATAATAAAAGCTTACTTCCCCCCGTTTTTTAAAATCACAGCTTCTAGAAGGTTTACATGATTTCTTAAAAAAACACGAGTTTTTAGAAAATGTCATTTGTTTCATAAATGGAATCAACAAAGTATGAACAAACTATGTCATAACGACTTTGTATCGTTCGCACATGCGCAAACTATGCACATTCTACGTAATAACGACTTTCTATAGTTTGCGCATGCGTCCGGAAATAATAAAAGCTTACTTTCCCCCATTTTTTAAAATCACAGCTTCTAGAAGGTTTACATGATTTCTTAATAAACACGAGTTTTTAGAAAATGTGATTTATTTAATAAATGGAATCAACAAACTATGCACATTCTACATAATAACGACTTTCTATAGTTTGCACATGCGTCCGGAAATAAAAAAAGCTTACTTCCCCCCTTTTTTTAAATTCACAGCTTCTAGAAGGTTTACATGATTTCTTAAAAAACATGATTTTTTAGAAAATGTGATTTATTTCATCAATGGAATCAACAAACTATGCACATTCTACGTAATAACGACTTTCTATAGTTTGCGAATCCGTCCGGAAATAAGAAAAGCTTACTTCCCCTCGGTTTTTAAGATCACAGCTTCTAGAAGGTTTACATGATTTCTTAAAAAACACGAGTTTTTAGAAAATGTCATTTATTTCATAAATGGAATCAAAAAAGTATGAACATTCTATGTCATAATGAGGTTGTATAGTTTGCGCATGCACAAACTATGCACATTCTATGTAATAATGACTTTCTATAATTTGCGCATGCGTACGGAAATAAGAAAAGCTTACTTCCGCTAGTCTTTTAAAATCATAGCTTCTAGAAGGTTTACATGATTTCTTAAAAAACATGAGTTTTTAGAAAATGTCATTTATTTCTTAAATGGAATAAAAAAAGTATGAACGTTCTATGTCATAACGACTTTGTACACTTTGCGCATGCGCAAACTATGCACATTCTAGGTAATAACGACTTTCTATAGTTTGCGCATGCATCCAGAAATAAGAAAAGCTTACTTCCCCCATTTTTTAAAATCACAACTTCTAGAAGGTTTACATGATTTCTTAATAAACACGAGTTTTTAGAAAATGTGATTTACTTAATCAATGGAATAAACAAACTATGCACATTCTACGTAATAACGACTTTCTATAGTTTGCACATGCGTCCTAAAATAATAAAAGCTTACTTCCCCCCGATTTTAAAATCACAGCTTCTAGAAGGTTTACATGATTTCTTAAAAAAACACAAGTTTTTAGAAAATGTCATTTGTTTCATAAATGGAATCAACAAAGTATGAACAAACTATGTCATAACGACTTTGTATCGTTTGCACATGCGCAAACTATGCACATTCTACGTAATAACGACTTTCTATAGTTTGCGCTTGCGTCCAGAAATAAGAAAAGATTACTTCCCCCCATTTTTTAAAATCACAGCTTCTAGAAGGTTTACATGATTTCTTAATAAACACGAGTTTTTATAAAATGTGATTTATTTAATCAATGGAATTAACAAACTATGCACATTCTACGTAATAACGACTTTCTATAGTTTGCGCATGCGTCCGGAAATAAGAAAAGCTTACTTCCCCCCTTTTTTTAAATTCACAGCTTCTAGAAGGTTTACATGATTTCTTAAAAAACATGAGTTTTTAGAAAATGTGATTTATTTCATCAATGGAATCAACAAACTATGCACATTCTACGTAATAACGACTTTCTATAGTTTGCGAATCCGTCCGGAAATAAGAAAAGCTTACTTCCCCCCGGTTTTTAAGATCACAGCTTCTAGAAGGTTTACATGATTTCTTAAAAAACATGAGTTTTTAGAAAATGTAATTTATTTCATAAATGGAATCAAAAAAGTATGAACATTCTATGTCATAACGAGTTTGTATAGTTTGCGCATGCACAAACTATGCACATTCTAGGTAATAACGACTTTCTATAATTTGCGCATGCGTACGGAAATAAGAAAAGCTTACTTCCGCCAGTCTTTTAAAATCATAGCTTCTAGAAGGTTTACATGATTTCTTAAAAAACACGAGTTTTTAGAAAATGTCATTTATTTCTTAAATGGAATAAAAAAAGTATGAACGTTCTATGTCATAACGACTTTGTATACTTTGCGCATGCGCAAACTATGCAAATTCTAGGTAATAACGACTTTCTATTGTTTGCGCATGCATCCGGAAATAAGAAAAGCTTACTTCCCCCATTTTTTTAAATTCACAGCTTCTAAAAGGTTTACATGATTTCTTAAAAAACATGAGTTTTTAGAAAATGTGATTTATTTCATAAATGGAATCAACAAAGTATGCACATTCTATGTCATAACGACTTTCTATAGTTTGTGCATGCGTCCGGAAATAAGAAAAGCTTACTTCCCCCCGTTTTTTAAAATCACAACTTCTAGAAGGATTACATGATTTCTTAAAAAACATGAGTTTTACGAACATGTGATTTATTTCATAAATGGAATCAACAAAGTATGCACATTCTATGTCATAACGAAATTCTATAGTTTGCACATGAGCAAACTAAGCACATTCTACGTACTAACGACTTTCTATAGTTTGCGTATGCGTCCAGAAATAAGAAAAGCTTACTTCACCCCGTTTTTTAAAATCACAACTTCTTGAAGGTTTACATGATTTCTTAAAAAACATGAGTTTTTAGAAAATGTGATTTATTTCATAAATGGAATCAACAAAGTATGCACATTCTATGTCATAACGACTTTGTATGGTTTGCGCATGCGCAAAGTATGCACATTCTACGTAATAACGACTTTCTATAATTTGCGCATGTGTCCAGAAATAAGAAAAGCTTACTTCTGCCCGTTTTTTAAAATCACAGCTTCTAGAAGGTTTACATGATTTCTTAAAAAACACGAGTTTTTAGAAAATGTGATGTATTTCATAAATGGAATCAACAAAGTATGCACATTCTACATCATAACGACTTTTTATAGTTTGCGCATGCGTCCGGAAATAAGAAAAGCTTACTTCCCCCCATTTTTTAAAATCACAGCTTCTAGAAGGTTTACATGATTTCTAAATAAACACGAGTTTTTAGAAAATGTGATTTATTTAATCAATGGAATCAACAAACTATGCACATTCTACGTAATAACGACTTTCTATAGTTTGCGAATGCGTCCGGAAATAAGAAAAGCTTACTTCCCCTCGGTTTTTAAAATCACAGCTTCTAGAAGGTTTACATGATTTCTTAAAAAACACGAGTTTTTAGAAAATGTCATTTATTTCATAAATGGAATAAAAAAAGTATGAACGTTCTATGTCATAACGACTTTGTATAGTTTGCGCATGCGCAAACTATGCACATTCTAGGTAATAACGACTTTCTATAGTTTGCGCATACGTCCGCAAAATAAGAAAAGCTTACTTCCCCCCTTTTTTAAATTCACAGCTTCTAGAAGGTTTACATGATTTCTTAAAAAACACAAGTTTTTAAAAATGTGATTTATTTCTTCAACGGAATCAACAAAGTATGCACATTCTACGTAATAACGACTTTCTATAGTTTGCGAATGCGTCCGGAAATAAGAAAAGCTTACTTCCCCCCGGTTTTTAAAATCACGGCTTCGAGAAGGTTTACATGATTTCTTAAAAAACATGAGTTTTACGAAAATGTGATTTATTTCATAAATGGAATCAACAAAGTATGCACATTCTAAGTCATAACGAATTTCAATAGTTTGCGCATGCGTCCGGAAATAAGAAAAGCTTATTTCCCCCTGTTTTTTAAAATCACAGCTTCTAGAGGGATTACATGATTTCTTAAAAAACATGAGTTTTACGAACATCCGATTTATTTCATAAATGGAATCAACAAAGTATGCACATTCTATGTCATAATGACTTTCTATAGTTTGCGCATGCGCAAACTAAGCACATTCTACGTACTAACGACTTTCTATAGTTTGCGTATGCGTCCAGAAATAAGAAAAGCTTACTTTACCTCGTTTTTTAAAATCACAACTTCTAGAAGGTTTACATGATTTCTTAAAAAACACGAGTTTTTAGAAAATGTGATTTATTTCATAAATGGAATCAACAAAGTATGCACATTCTATGTCATAACGACTTTGTATGATTTGCGCATGCGCAAACTATGCACATTCTACGGAATAACGACTTTCTATAGTTTGCGCATTTGTCCGGAAATAAGAAAAGCTTACTTCCACCCGTTTTTTAAAATCACAGCTTCTAGAAGGTTTACATGATTTCTTAAAAAACACGAGTTTTTAGAAAATGTGATGTATTTCATAAATGGAATCAACAAAGTATGCACATTCTACATCATAACGACTTTTTATAGTTTGCGCATGCGTCCGGAAATAAGAAAAGCTTACTTCCCCCCATTTTTTAAAATCACAGCTTCTAGAAGGTTTACATGATTTCTTAATAAACACGAGTTTTTAGAAAATGTGATTTATTTAATCAATGGAATCAACAAACTATGCACATTCTACGTAATAACGACTTTCTATAGTTTGCGAATGCGTCGGGAAATAAGAAAAGCTTACTTCCCCTCGGTTTTTAAAATCACAGCTTCTAGAAGGTTTACATGATTTCTTAAAAAACATGAGTTTTTAGAAAATGTCATTTATTTCATAAATGGAATAAAAAAAGTATGAACATTCTATGTCATAACGACTTTGTATAGTTTGCACATGCGCAAACTATGCACATTCTAGGTAATAACGACTTTCTATAGTTTGCGCATACGTCCGGAAATAAGAAAAGCTTACTTCCCCCCTTTTTTTAAATTCACAGCTTCTAGAAGGTTTACATGATTTCTTAAAAAACATGAGTTTTTAAAAAATGTGATTTATTTCATAAATGGAATCAATAAAGTATGTACATTCTACATCATAACGACTTTCTATTGTTTGCGCATGCGTCCGTAAATAAGAAAAGCTTACTTCCCCCCTTTTTTTCAATTCACAGCTTCTAGAAGGATTAGATGATTTCTTAAAAAACATGAGTTTTTAGAAAATGTGATTTATTTCATAAATGGAATAAAAAAAGGATGCACTTTCTACGTCATAACGACTTTGTATAGTTTGCGCATGCGTCGGGAAATAAGAAAAGCTTACTTCCCCCCGTTTTTTAAAATCACAGCTTCTAGAAGGTTTACATGATTTCTTAAAAAACACGAGTTTTTAGAAAATGTGATTTATTTAATCAATGGAATAAACAAACTATGCACATTCTAAGTAATAACGACTTTCTATAGTTTGCGAATGCGTCCAGAAATAAGAAAAGCTTACTTCCCCTCGGTTTTTAAAATCACAGCTTCTAGAAGGTTTACATGATTTCTTAAAAAACACGAGTTTTTAGAAAATGTCATTTATTTCATAAATGGAATAAAAAAAGTATAAACATTCTATGTCATAACGACTTTGTATAGTTTGCGCATGCGCAAACTATGCACATTCTAGGTAATAACGACTTTCTATAGTTTGCGCATACGTCCGGAAATAAGAAAAGCTTACTTCCCCCCTTTTTTTAAATTCACAGCTTCTAGAAGGTTTACATGATTTCTGAAAAAACACGAGTTTTTAAAAAATGTGATTTATTTCATAAATGGAATCAACAAAGTATGCACATTCTACATCATAACTACTTTCTATAGTTTGCGCATGCGTCCGTAAATAAGAAAAGCTTACTTCCCCCCTTTTTTTCAATTCACAGCTTCTAGAAGGATTAGATGATTTCTTAAAAAACATGAGTTTTTAGAAAATGTGATTTATTTCATAAATGGAATAAAAAAAGGATGCACTTTCTACGTCATAACGACTTTCTATAGTTTGCGCATGCGTCCGGAAATAAGAAAAGCTTACTTCCCCCCGTTTTTTAAAATCACAGCTTCTAGAAGGTTTACATGATTTCTTAAAAAACACGAGTTTTTAGAAAATGTGATTTATTTAATCAATGGAATAAACAAACTATGCACATTCTAAGTAATAACGACTTTCTATAGATTGCGCATACGTCTGAAAATAAGAAAATCTTACTTCCCCTCGTTTTTTAAAATCACAGCTTCTAGAAGGTTTACATGATTTCTAAAAAAAAATGAGTTTTTAGAAAATGTGATTTATTTCATCTATGGAATCAACAAATTATGCACATTCTAAGTCATAACGAGTTTCTATAGTTTGCGCATGTGTCCGGAAATAGGAAAAGCTTACTTCCCCCCGTTTTTTAAAATCACAGCTTCTGGAAGGATTACATGATTTCTTAAAAAACATGAGTTTTACGAACATGTGATTTATTTCATAAATGGAATCAACAAAGTATGCACATTCTATGTCATAACGACTTTGTATGTATTGCGCATGCGCAAACTATGCACATTCTACGTAATAACGACTTTCTATAGTTTGCGCATGTGTCCGGAAATAAGAAAAGCTTACTACCGCCCGTTTTTTAAAATCACAGCTTCTAGAAGGTTTAAATGATTTCTTAAAAAACATGAGTTTTGAGAAAATATGATTTATTTCATAAATGGAATCAACAAAGTATGCACATTCTACGTCATAACGACTTTCCAAAGTTTGCGCATGCGTCCGGAAATAAGAAAAGCTTACTTGGGCCAGTTTTTTAAAATCACTGCTTCTAGAAGGTTTACATGATTTCTTGAAAAACACAAGTTTTTAGAAAATGTGATTTATTTAATCAATGGAATCAACAAACTATGCACATTCTACGTAATAACGACTTTCTATAGATTTCGAATGCGTCCGAAAATTAGAAAAGCTTACTTCCCCTCGTTTTTTAAAATCACAGCTTCTAGACGGTTTACATGATTTCTTAAAAAACACGAGTTTTTAGAAAATGTCATTTGTTTTATAAATGGAATCAAAAAAGTATGAACAAACTATGTCATAACGACTTTGTATCATTTGTGCATGGGCAAACTATCCACATTCTACATAATAACTACTTTCTATAGTATGCGCATCCGTCCGGAAATTAGAAAAGCTTACTTTCCCCTTTTTTTAAATTCACAGCTTCTAGAAGGTTTACATGATTTCTTAAAAAACATGAGTTTTTAGAAAATGTGATTTATTTGATAAATGGAATCAACAAAGTATGCACATTCTACGTAATAACGACTTTCTATAGTCTGCGCATGCGTCCGGAAATAAGAAAAGCTTACTTCCCCCCGTTTTTAAAATCACAGCTTCTAGAAGGATTACATGATTTCTTAGAAAACATGAGTTTTACGAACATGTGATTTTTTTCATAAATGGAATCAACAAAGTATGCACATTCTATGTCATAACGACTTTCTATAGTTTGCGCAAGCGGAAACTAAGCAAATTCTACGTACTAACGACTTTCTATAGTTTGTGTATGCGTCCAGAAATAAGAAAAGCTTACTTCACCCCGTTTTTTAAAATCACAACTTCTAGAAGGTTTACATGATTTCTTAAAAAACATGAGTTTTTAGAAAATGTGATTAATTTCATAAATGGAATCAACAAGTATGCACATTCTATGTCATAACGACTTTGTATGGTTTGCGCATGCGCAAACTATGCACATTCTATGTAATAACGACTTTCTATAGTTTGCGCATGTGTCCGGAAATAAGAAAAGCTTACTTCCGTCAGTTTTTTAAAATCACAGCTTCCAGAAGGTTTACATGATTTCTTAAAAAACACGAGTTTTTAGAAAATGTGATTTATTTCAGAAATGGAATCAACAAAGTATGCACATTCTATGTCATAACGACTTTTTAAAGTTTGTGCATGCGTCCGGAAATAAGAAAAGCTTACTTCCGCCAGTTTTTTAAAATCACAGCTTCTAGAAGGATTACATGATTTCTTAAAAAGCATGAGTTTTACGAACATGTGATTTATTTCATAAATGGAATCAACAAAGTATGCACATTCTATGTCATAATGACTTTCTATAGTTTGCGCAAGAGGAAACTAAGCACATTCTACGTACTAACGACTTTCTATAGTTTGCGTATGCGTCCAGAAATAAGAAAAGCTTACTTCACCCCGTTTTTTAAAATCACAACTTCTAGAAGGTTTACGTGATTTCTTAAAAAACATGAGTTTTTAGAAAATGATATTAATTTCATAAATGGAATCAACAAAGTATGCACATTCTATGTCATAATGACTTTGTATCGTTTGTGCATGCGCAAACTATGCACATTCTATGTATTAACAACTTTCTATAGTTTGCGCATGTGTCCGGAAATAAGAAAAGCTTACTTCCGTCAGTTTTTTAAAATCACAGCTTCTAGAAGGTTTACATGATTTCTTAAAAAATGTGAGTTTTTAGAAAATGTGATTTATTTCATAAATGGAATCAACAAAGTATGCACATTCTAAGTCATAACGACTTTCTATAGTTTGCGCATGCGTCTAGAAATAAGAAAATCGTACTTCCCCCCTTTTGTTTAAAATCACAGCTTCTAGAAGGTTTCCATGATTTCTTAAAAAAAATGGGTTTTTAGAAAATGTGATTTATTTCATAAATGGAATCAACAAAGTATGCACATTCTATGTCATAATGACTTTCTATAGTTTGCCCATGCGTATGGAAATAAGAAAAGCTTACTTGCCCCCGTTTTTTAAAATCACAGCTTCTAGAAGGTTTACATGATTTCTTAAAAAACACGAGTTTTTAGAAAATGTCATTTATTTAATCAATGGAATCAACAAACTATGCACATTCTACGTAACAACGACTTTCTATAGTTTGAGCATGCGTCCGAAAATAAGAAAAGCTTACTTTCCCCCTTTTTTTAAATTCACAGCTTCTAGAAGGTTTACATGATTTCTTGAAAAACACGAGTTTTTAGAAAATGTGAATTGTTTCAACAATGGAATCAACAAAGTATGCACATTCTACATCATAACGACTTTCTAAAGTTTGCGCATGCGTCCGGAAATAAGAAAAGCTTACTTCCGCCAGTTTTTTAAAATCACTGCTTCTAGAAGGTTTACATGATTTCTTGAAAAACACGAGTTTTTAGAAAATGTGATTTATTTAATCAATGGAATCAACAAACTATGCACATTCTACGTAATAACGACTTTCTATAGTTTTCGCATGCGTCCGAAAATTAGAAAAGCTTACTTCCCCTCGTTTTTTAAAATCACAGCTTCTAGAAGGTTTACATGATTTCTTAAAAAACACGAGTTTTTAGAAAATGTC
Source organism: Larix kaempferi (assembly GCA_027924585.1). Taxonomy (NCBI): domain Eukaryota; kingdom Viridiplantae; phylum Streptophyta; class Pinopsida; order Pinales; family Pinaceae; genus Larix; species Larix kaempferi. The sequence goes on along the minus strand of BSBM01000557.1, from coordinate 13,829,292 downwards.
ATTTGTTTCATAAATGGAATCAACAAAGTATGAACAAACTATGTCATAACGACTTTGTATCGTTTGCCCACGGGCAAACTATCCACATTCTACGTAATAACGACTTCCTATAGTATGCGCATGCGTCCGGAAATTAGAAAAGCTTACTTTCCCCTTTTTTTAAATTCACAGCTTCTAGAAGGTTTACATGATTTCTTAAAAAACATGAGTTTTTAGAAAATGTGATTTATTTGATAAATGGAATCAACAAAGTATGCACATTCTACGTCATAACGACTTTCTATAGTTTGCGCATGCGTCCGGAAATAAGAAAAGCTTACTTCCCCCCGTTTTTAAAATCACAGCTTCTAGAAGGATTACATGATTTCTTAAAAAACATGAGTTTTACGAACATGTGATTTATTTCATAAATGGAATCAACAAAGTATGCACTTTCTATGTCATAACGACTTTCTATAGTTTGCGCATGCGTCCGGAAATAAGAAAAGCTTACTTCCCCCCGTTTTTTAAAATCACAACGTCTAGAAGGATTACATGATTTCTTAAAAAACATGAGTTTTACGAACATGTTATTTATTTCATAAATGGAATTAACAAAGTATGCACTTTCTATGTCATAACGACTTTCTATAGTTTGCGCATGCGGAAACTAAGCACATTCTACGTACTAATGACTTTCTATAGTTTGCGTATGCATCCATAAATAAGAAAAGCTTACTTCACCCCGTTTTTTAAAATCACAACTTCTAGAAGGTTTACATGATTTCTTAAAAAACACGAGTTGTTAGAAATGTGATTTATTTCATAAATGGAATCAACAAAGTATGCACATTCTATGTCATAACGACTTTGTATGGTTTGCGCATGGGCAAACTATGCACATTCTACGTAATAACGACTTTCTATAGTTTGCGCATGTGTCCAGAAATAAGAAAAGCTTACTTCCGCCCGTTTTTTAAAATCACAGCTTCTAGAAGGTTTAAATGATTTCCTAAAAACCACGAGTTCTTAGAAAATGTGATTTATCTCATAAATGGAATCAACAAAGTATGTATATTCTACGTAATAACGACTTTCTAAAGTTTGCGCATGTGTCCGGAAATAAGAAAAGCTTACTTCCGCCCGTTTTTTAAAATCACAGCTTCTAGAAGGTTTAAATGATTTCTTAAAAAACATGAGTTTTTAGAAAATGTGATTTATTTCATAAATGGAATCAACAAAGTATGCACATTCTATGTCATAACGACTTTGTATAGTTTGTGCATGCGCAAACTATGCACATTCTACGTAATAACGACTTTCTATAGTTTGCGCATGCGTCCGGAAATAAGAAAAGCTTACTTCCCCCCTTGTTTTAAATCACAGCTTCTAGAATATTTACATGATTTCTTAAAAAACACGAGTTTTTAGAACATGTGATTTATTTCATAAATGGAATCAACAAAGTATGCCCATTCTACGTCATAACGACTTTGCGCATGCGTCCGGAAATAAGAAAAAGCTTACTTCCGCCAGTTTTTTAAAATTACTGCTTCTAGAATGTTTACATGATTTCTTGAAAAACACAAGTTTTTAGAAAATGTGATTTATTTAATCAATGGAATCAACAAACTATGCACATTCTACGTAATAACGACTTTCTATAGATTTCGCATGCGTCCGAAAATTAGAAAAGCTTACTTCCCCTCGTTTTTTAAAATCACAGCTTCTAGAAGGTTTACATGATTTCTTAAAAAACACGAGTTTTTAGAAAATGTAATTTGTTTCATAAATGGAATCAACAAAGTATGAACAAACTATGTCATAACGACTTTTTCTCGTTTGCGCACGGGCAAACTATCCTGATTCTACATAATAACGACTTTCTATAGTATGCGCATGCGTCCGGAAATTAGAAAAGCTTACTTTCCCCTTTTTTTAAATTCACAACTTCTAGAAGGTTTACATGATTTCTTAAAAAACATGAGTTTTTAGAAAATGTGATTTATTTGATAAATGGAATCAACAAAGTATGCACATTCTACGTCATAACGACTTTCTATAGTTTGCGCATGCGTCCGGAAATAAGAAGAGCTTACTTTCACCCGTTTTTAAAATCACAACTTCTAGAAGGATTACATGATTTCTTAAAAAACATGAGTTTTAGGAACATGTGATTTATTTCATAAATGGAATCAACAAAGTATGCACATTCTATGTCATAACGACTTTCTATAGTTTGCGCAAGCGGAAACTAAGCACATTCTACGTACTAACGACTTTCTATAGTTTGCGTATGCGTCCAGAAATAAGAAAAGCTTACTTCACCCCGTTTTTTAGAATCACAACTTCTAGAAGGTTTACATGATTTCTTAAAAAACATGAGTTTTTAGAAAATGTGATTAATTTCATAAATGGAATCAACAAAGTATGCACATTCTATGTCATAACGACTTTGTATGGTTTGCGCATGCGCAAACTATGCACATTCTATGTAATAACGACTTTCTATAGTTTGCGCATGTGTCCGGAAATAAGAAAAGCTTACTTCCGTCAGTTTTTTAAAATCACAACTTCCAGAAGGTTTACATGATTTCTTAAAAAACACGAGTTTTTAGAAAATGTGATTTATTTCATAAATGGAATCAACAAAGTATGCACATTCTACGTCATAACGATTTTCTAAAGTTTGTGCATGCATCCGGAAATAAGAAAAGTTTACTTCCGCTAGTTTTTTAAAATCACAGCTTCTAGAAGGTTTACATGATTTCTTAAAAACCACGAGTATTTATAAAATGTGATTTATTTCATAAATGGAATCAACAAAGTATGCACATTCTAAGTCATAACGACTTTCTAAAGTTTGCGCATGCATCCAGAAATAAGAAAATCGTACTTCCCCTCGTTTTTTAAAGTCACAGCTTCTAGAAGGTTTACATGATTTCTTAAAAAACACGAGTTTTTAGAAAATGTGATTTATTTCATCAATGGAATCAACTAACTATGCACATTCTACATAATAACGACTTTCTATAGTTTGCGAATGCGTCCCGAAATAAGAAAAGAGTACTTCCCCCTAGTTTTTAAAATCACAGCTTCTAGAAGATTTACATGATTTCATTAAAAACACGAGTTTTTAGAAAATGTCATTTATTTCATAAATGGAATGAAAAAAGTATGAACATTCTATGTCATGAAAACTTTGTATAGTTTGCGCATGCGCAAACTATGCACATTCTAGGTAATAACGACTTTCTATAGTTTCTGAATGCGTCCGGAAATAAGAAAAGCTTACTTCCCCCCGTTTTTTAAAATCACAGATTCTAGAAGGTTTACATGATTTCTTAAAAAAATGGGTTTTTAGAAAATGTGATTTATTTCATAAATGGAATCAACAAAGTATGCACATTCTATGTCATAAAAACTTTCTATAGTTTGCGCATGCGTCCGGAAATAAGAAAAGCTTACTTGCCCCCGTTTTTTAAAATCACAGCATCTAGAAGGTTTACATGATTTCTTAAAAAACACGAGTTTTTAGAAAATGTCATTTATTTAATCAATGGAATCAACAAACTATGCACATTCTACGTAACAACGACTTTCTATAGTTTGAGCATGCGTCAGAAAATAAGAAAAGCTTACTTTCCCCCCTTTTTTTAAATTCACAGCTTCTAGAAGGTTTACATGATTTCTTAAAAAACACGAGTTTTTAGAAAATGTGAATTGTTTCATCAATGGAATCAACAAAGTATGCACATTCTACGTCATAACGACTTTCTAAAGTTTGCGCATGCGTCCGGAAATAAGAAAAGCTTACTTCCGCCAGTTTTTTAAAATCACTGCTTCTAGAAGGTTTACATGATTTCTTGAAAAACACGAGTTTTTAGAAAATGTGATTTATTTAATCAATGGAATCAACAAACTATGCACATTCTACGTAATAACGACTTTCTATAGTTTTCGCATGCGTCCGAAAATTAGAAAAGCTTACTTCCCCTCGTTTTTTAAAATCACAGCTTCTAGAAGGTTTACATGATTTCTTAAAAAACACGAGTTTTTAGAAAATGTCATTTGTTTCATAAATGGAATCAAGAAAGTATGAAAAAAATATGTCATAACGACTTTGTATCGTTTCGCACGGGCAAACTATCCACATTCTACGTAATAACGACTTCCTATAGTATGCGCATGTGTCCGGAAATTAGAAAAGCTTACTTTCCCCTTTTTTTAAATTCACAGCTTCTAGAAGGTTTACATGATTTCTTAAAAAACATGAGTTTTTAGAAAATGTGATTTATTTGATAAATGGAATCAACAAACTATGCACATTCTACGTCATAACGACTTTCTATAGTTTGCGCATGCGTCCGGAAATAAGATAAGCTTACTTCCCCCCGTTTTTTAAAATCACAGCTTCTAGAAGGATTACATGATTTCTTAGAAAACATGAGTTTTTTGAAAATGTGATTTATTTCATAAATGGAATAAACAAAGTATGCACATTCTAAGTCATAACGACTTTCTATAGTTTATGCATTCGTCCGGAAATAAGAAAAGCTTACTTCCCCCCGTTTTTTAAAATCACAACGTCTAGAAGGATTACATGATTTCTTAAAAAACATGAGTTTTACGAACATGTTATTTATTTCATAAATGGAATCAACAAAGTATGCACTTTCTATGTCATAACGACTTTCTATAGTTTGCGCATGCGGAAACTAAGCACATTCTACGTACTAATGACTTTCTATAGTTTGCGTATGCGTCCATAAATAAGAAAAGCTTACTTCACCCCGTTTTTTAAAATCACAACTTCTAGAAGGTTTACATGATTTCTTAAAAAACACGAGTTTTTAGAAATGTGATTTATTTCATAAATGGAATCAACAAAGTATGCACATTCTATGTCATAACGACTTTGTATGGTTTGCGCATGGGCAAACTATGCACATTCTACGTAATAAGAAAAGCTTACTTCTGCCCGTTTTTTAAAATCACAGCTTCTAGAAGGTTTAAATGATTTCTTAAAAAACATGAGTTTTTAGAAAATGTGATTTATCTCATAAATGGAATGAACAAAGTATGTAGATTCTACGTAATAACGACTTTCTAAAGTTTGCGCATGTGTCCAGAAATAAGAAAAGCTTACTTCCGCCCGTTTTTTAAAATCACAGCTTCTAGAAGGTTTAAATGATTTCTTAAAAAACATGAGTTTTTAGAAAATGTGATTTATTTCATAAATGGAATCAGCAAAGTATGCACATTCTAAGCCATAACAACTTTCTATAGTTTGCGCATGCGTCCGGAAATAAGAAAAAGCTTACTTCCGCCAGTTTTTTAAAATCACTGCTTCTAGAAGGTTTACATGATTTCTTGAAAAACACAAGTTTTTAGAAAATGTGATTTATTTAATCAATGGAATCAACAAACTATGCACATTCTACGTAATAACGACTTTCTATAGATTTCGCATGCGTCCGAAAATTAGAAAAGCTTACTTCCTCTCGTTTTTTAAAATCACAGCTTCTAGAAGGTTTACATGATTTCTTAAAAAACACGAGTTTTTAGAAAATGTAATTTGTTTCATAAATGGAATCAACAAAGTATGAACAAACTATGTCATAACGACTTTGTCTCGTTTGCGCACGGGCAAACTATCCAGATTCTACATAATAACGACTTTCTATAGTATGCGCATGCGTCTGGAAATTAGAAAAGCTTACTTTCCCCTTTTTTTAAATTCACACCTTCTAGAAGGTTTACATGATTTCTTAAAAAACATGAGTTTTTAGAAAATGTGATTTATTTGATAAATGGAATCAACAAAGTATGCACATTCTACGTCATAACGACTTTCTATAGTTTGCGCATGCGTCCGGAAATAAGAAAAGCTTACTTCCCCCCGTTTTTAAAATCAGAGCTTCTAGAAGGATTACATGATTTCTTAAAAAACATGAGTTTTACGAACATGTGATTTATTTCATAAATGGAATCAACAAAGTATGCACATTCTATGTCATAACGACTTTCTATAGTTTGCGCAAGCGGAAACTAAGCACATTCTACGTACTAACGACTTTCTATAGTTTGCGTATGCGTCCAGAAATAAGAAAAGCTTACTTCACCCCGTTTTTTAAAATCACGACTTCTAGAAGGTTTACATGATTTCTTAAAAAACATGAGTTTTTAGAAAATGTGATTAATTTCATAAATGGAATCAACAAAGTATGCACATTCTATGTCATAACGACTTTGTATGGTTTGCGCATGCGCAAACTATGCACATTCTATGTAATAACGACTTTCTATAGTTCGCGCATGTGTCCGGAAATAAGAAAAGCTTACTTCCGTCAGTTTTTTAAAATCACAGCTTCTAGAAGGTTTACATGATTTCTTAAAAACCACGAATATTTAGAAAATGTGATTTATTTCATAAATGGAATCAACAAAGTATGCACATTCTAAGTCATAACGACTTTCTAAAGTTTGCACATGCATCCAGAAATAAGAAAATCGTACTTCCCCTCGTTTTTTAAAGTCACAGCTTCTAGAAGGTTTACATGATTTCATCGATGGAATCAACTAACTATGCACATTCTACGTAATAACGATTTTCTATAGTTTGCGAATGTGTCCGGAAATAAGAAAAGATTACTTCCCCCTAGTTTTTAAAATCACAGCTTCTAGAAGATTTACATGATTTCATTAAAAACACGAGTTTTTAGAAAATGTCATTTATTTCATAAATGGAATGAAAAAAGTATGAACATTCTATGTCATGAAAACTTTTATAGTTTGCGCATGCGCAAACTATGCACATTCTAGGTAATAACGACTTTCTATAGTTTGTGAATGCGTCTGGAAATAAGAAAAGCTTACTTCCCCCCGTTTTTTAAAATCACAGCTTCTAGAAGGTTTACATGATTTCTTAAAAAAAATGGGTTTTTAGAAAATGTGATTTATTTCATAAATGGGATCAATAAAGTATGCACATTCTATGTCATAACAACTTTCTATAGTTTGCGCATGCGTCCGGAAATAAGAAAAGCTTACTTCCCCCCTTTTGTTTAAAATCACAGCTTCTAGAAGGTTTCCATGATTTCTTAAAAAAAATGGGTTTTTAGAAAATGTGATTTATTTCATAAATGGAATCAACAAAGTATGCACATTCTATGTCATAACGACTTTCTATAGTTTGCGCATGGGTATGGAAATAAGAAAAGCTTACTTGCCCCCGTTTTTTAAAATCACAGCTTCTAGAAGGTTTACATGATTTCTTAAAAAACACGAATTTTTAGAAAATGTCATTTATTTAATCAATGGAATCAACAAACTATGCACATTCTACGTAGCAACGACTTTCTATAGTTTGAGCATGCGTCAGAAAATAAGAAAAGCTTACTTTCCCCCTTTTTTTAAATTCACAGCTTCTAGAAGGTTTACATGATTTCTTAAAAAACACGAGTTTTTAGAAAATGTGAATTGTTTCATCAATGGAATCAAGAAAGTATGCATATTCTACGTCATAATGACTTTCTAAAGTTTACGCATGCGTCCGGAAATAAGAAAAGCTTACTTCCGCCAGTTTTTTAAAATCACTGCTTCTAGAAGGTTTACATGATTTCTTGAAAAACACGAGTTTTTAGAAAATGTGATTTATTTAATCAATGGAATCAACAAACTATGCACATTCTACGTAATAACGACTTTCTATAGTTTTCGCATGCGTCCGAAAATTAGAAAAGCTTACTTCCCCTCGTTTTTTAAAATCACAGCTTCTAGAAGGTTTACATGATTTCTTAAAAAACCCGAGTTTTTAGAAAATGTCATTTGTTTCATAAATGGAATCAACAAAGTATGAACAAACTATGTCATAACGACTTTGTATCGTTTGCGCACGGGCAAACTATCCACATTCTACGTAATAACGACTTTCTATAGTATGCGCATGCATCCGGAAATTAGAAAAGCTTACTTTCCCCTTTTTTTAAATTCACAGCTTCTAGAAGGTTTACATGATTTCTTAAAAAACATGACTTCTTAGAAAATGTGATTTATTTGATAAATGGAATCAACAAAGTATGCACATTCTACGTTATAACGACTTTCTATAGTTTGCGCATGCGTCCGGAAGTAAGAAAAGCTTACTTCCCCCCGTTTTTTAAAATCACAGCTTCTAGAAGGATTACATGATTTCTTAGAAAACATGAGTTTTTTGAAAATGTGATTTATTTCATAAATGGAATAAACAAAGTACGCACATTGTAAGTCATAACGACTTTCTATAGTTTGCGCATGCATCGGGAAATAAGAAAAGCTTACTTCCCCCCATTTTTTAAAATCACAACGTCTAGAAGGATTACATGATTTCTTAAAAAACATGAGTTTTACGAACATGTGATTTATTTCATAAATGGAATCAACAAAGTATGCACTTTCTATGTCATAACGACTTTCTATAGTTTGCGCATGCGGAAACTAAGCAGATTCTATGTATTAACGACTTTCTATAGTTTGTGTATGCATCCATAAATAAGAAAATCTTACTTCTCCCCGTTTTTTAAAATCACAACTTCTAGAAGGTTTACATGATTTCTTAAAAAACACGAGTTTTTAGAAATGTGATTTATTTCATAAATGGAATCAACAAAGTATGCACATTCTATGTCATAACGACTTTGTATGGTTTGCGCATGGGCAAACTATGCACATTCTACGTAATAACGACTTTCTATAGTTTGCGCATGTGTCCAGAAATAAGAAAAGCTTACTTCCGCCCGTTTTTTAAAATCACAACTTCTAGAAGGTTTAAATGATTTCTTAAAAAACATGAGTTTTTAGAAAATGTGATTTATTTCATAAATGGAATCAACAAAGTATGTACATTCTACGTCATAACGACTTTCTAAAGTTTGCGCATGCGTCCGGAAATAAGAAAAGCTTACTTCCGCCAGTTTTTCAAAATCACAGCTTCTAGAAGGTTTACATCATTTCTTAAAATCCATGAATATTTAGAAAATGTGATTTATTTCATAAATGGAATCAACAAAGTATGCACATTCTAAGCCATAACGACTTTCTATAGTTTGCGCATGCATCCGGAAATAAGAAAAGCTTACTTCCCCCCATTTTTTAAAGTCATAGCTTCTAGAAGGTTTACATGATTTCTTAAAAAAAACGAGTTTTTAGAAAATGTGATTTATTTCATCAATGGAATCAACAAACTATGCACATTCTGTGTAATAATGACTTTCTATAGTTTGCGAATGCGTCCGGAAATAAGAAAAGCTTACTTTCCCCTGTTTTTTAAAATCACAGCTTCTAGAAGGTTTACATGATTTCTTAACAAACACAAGTTTTTAGAAAATGTAATTTATTTCATAAATGGAATCAACAAAGTATGCACATTCTATGTCATAACGAGTTTCTATAGTTTGCGCATGCGCAAACTATGCACATTCTACGTACTAACGACTTTCTATAGTTTGCGTTTTCATCCGGAAATAAGAAAAACTTAATTCACCCCGTTTTTTAAAATCACAACTTCTAGAAGGTTTACATGATTTCTTAAAAAACACGAGTTTTTAGACAATGTGATTTATTTCATAAATGGAATCAAAAAAGTATGCCATTCTATGTCATAACGACTTTGTATGGTTTGGGCATGTGCAAACTATGCACATTCTATGTACTAACAACTTTCTATAGTTTGCGTATTCATCCGGAAATAAGAAAAGCTAACTTCTACCCGTTTTTTAAAATCACAACTTCTAGAAGGTTTACATGATTTCTTAAAAAACAAGAGTTTTTAGAAAATGTGATTTATTTCATAAATGGAATCAACAAAGTATGCACATTCTATGTGATAACATTTTTGTATGGTTTGCGCATACGCAAACTATGCAAATTCTATTTAATAACGACTTTCTATAGTTTGCGTATGCATCCGAAAATTAGAAAAGCTTACTTCTACCAGTTTTTTAAGATCACAGCTTCTAGAAGGTTTACATGATTTCTTAAAAAACATGAGTTTTTAGAAAAAGTGATTTATTTCATAAATGGAATCAACAAAGTATGCACATTCTTCGTCATAACGACTTTCTAAAGTTTGCGCATGGGTCCGGAAATAAGAAAAGCTTACTTCCGCCAGTTTTTTAAAATCACTGCTTCTAGAAGGTTTACATGATTTCTTGAAAAAAATGGGTTTTTAGAAAATGTGATGTATTTCATAAATGGAATCAACAAAGTATGCACATTCTACGTCATAATGACTTTCTATAGTTTGCGGATGCGTTCGGAAATAAGAAAAGCTTACTTCCCCCCGTTTTTGAAAGTCACAGCTTCTAGAAGGTTTACATGATTTCTTAACAAACACGAGTTTTTAGAAAATGTCATTTATTTCATAAATGGAATCAACAAAGTATGCACATTATATGTCATAACGAGTTTCTATAGTTTGCACATGCACAAACTATGCACATTCTACGTACTAATGACTTTCTATAGTTTGCGTATTCGTCCAGAAATAAGAAAAGCTTAATTCACCCCGTTTTTTAAAATCACAACTTATAGAAGGTTTACATGATTTCTTAAAAAACACGAGTTTTTAGAAAATGTGATTTATTTCATAAATGGAATCAACAAAGTATGCCATTCTATGTCATAACGACTTTGTATGGTTTGGGCATGCGCAAACTATGCACATTCTACGTACTAATGACTTTCTATAGTTTGCGTATTCATCCGGAAATAAGAAAAGCTTACTTCACCCCGTTTTTTAAAATCACAACTTCTAGAAGGTTTACATGATTTCTTAAAAAACACGAGTTTTTAGAAAATGTGATTTATTTCATAAATGGAATCAAGAAAGTATGCACATTCTATGTCATAACATTTTTGTATGGTTTGCGCATACGCAAACTATGCACATTCTATGTAATAACGACTTTCTATAGTTTGCGCATGCATTCGGAAATTAGAAAAGCTTAGTTCTGCCAGTTTTTTAAAATCACAGCTTCTAGAAGGTTTACATGATTTCTTAAAAAACATGAGTTTTTAGAAAAAGTGATTTATTTCATAAATGGAATCAACAAAGTATGCACATTCTAAATCATAACTACTTTCTAAAGTTTGCGCATGGGTCCGGAAATAAGAAAAGGTTACTTCCGCCAGTTTTTTAAAATCACTACTCCTAGAAGGTTTACATGATTTCTTGAAAAACACGAGTTTTTAGAAAATGTGATTTATTTCATAAATTGAATCAACAATGTATGCACATTCTACGTCATAACGACTTTCTATAGTGTGTGCATGCATCCGGAAATAAGAAAAGCTTTCTTCCCCCTGATTTTTGAAAATCACTGCTTCTAGAAGGTTTCCATGATTTCTTAAAAAACACGAGTTTTTAGAAAATGTGATTTATTTCATCAATGGAATCAACAAACTATGCACATTCTACGTAATAACGACTTTCTATAGTTTGCGAATGCGTCCGGAAATAAGAAAAGCTTACTTTCCCCCTTTTTTTAAATTCTCAGCTTCTAGAAGGTTGACATGATTTCTTAAAAAACAGGAGTTTTTAGAAAATGTGATTTATTTCATAAATGGAATCAACAAAGTATGAACATTCTACGTCATAACGACTTTCTATAGTTTGCGCATGCGTCCGGAAATAAGAAAAGCTTACTTCCCCCCGGTTTTTAAGATCATAGCTTCTAGAAGGTTTACATGATTTCTTAAAAAACACGAGTTTTTAGAAAATGTCATTTATTTCATAAATGGAATCAACAAAGTATGCACATTCTATGTCATAACGTTTTTGTATGGTTTGTGCATGTGCAAACTATGCACATTCTATGTAATAACGACTTTCTATAGTTTGCGCATGCATCCGGAAATTAGAAAAGCTTACTTCCGCCAGTTTTTTAAAATCACAGCTTCTAGAAGGTTTACATGATTTCTCAAAAAACACGAGTTTTTAGAAAATGTGATTTATTTCATAAAAGGAATCAACAAAGTATGCACATTCTACGTCATAACGACTTTATATAGTTTGCGCATGCGTCCGGAAATAAGAAAAGCTTACTTCCCCCCGTTTCTTAAAGTTACAGATTCTAGAAGGTTTACATGATTTCTTAAAAAACACGAGTTTTTAGAAAATGTGATTTATTTCATCAATGGAATCAACAAACTACGCACATTCTACGTAATAACTACTTTCTATAGTTTGCGAATGCGTCCGGAAATAAGAAAAGCTTACTTCCCCCCGTTTTTTAAAATCACAGCTTCTAGAATGTTTACATGAGTTCTTAAAAAACATGAGTTTTTAGAAAATATCATTTATTTCGTAAATGGAATCAACAAAGTATGAACATTCTATGTCATAACGACTTTGTATAGTTTGCGCATGCGCAAACTATGCACATTCTATGTAATAACGACTTTCTAGAGTTTGCGCATGCGTCTGGAAATAAGAAAAGCTTACTTCCCCACTTTTTTTCAATTCACAGCTTCTAGAAGGTTTACATGATTTCTTAAAAAAGATGAGTTTTTAGAAAATGTGATTTATTTCATAAATGGAATAAAAAAGGTATGCACTTTCTACGTCATAACAACTTTTTATAATTTGCGCATGCGTCCGGAAAAAAGAAAAGCTTACTTCCCCCTGTTTTTTAAAATCACAACTTCTAGAAGGTTTACATGATTTCTTAAAAAACACGAGTTTTTAGAAAATGTTATTTATTTAATCAATGGAATAAACAAACTATGCACATTCTATGTAATAACGACTTTCTGTAGTTTGCGAATGCGTCCGGAAATAAGAAAAGCTTACTTCCCCCCGGTTTTTAAAATCACAGCTTCTAGAAGGTTTACATGATTTCTTTATAAACATGAGTTTTTAGAAAATGTCATTTATTTCATAAATGGAATAAAAAAAGTATGAACATTCTATGTCATAACGACTTTGTATAGTTTGCGCATGCGCAAACTATGCACATTCTAGGTAATAACGACTTTCTATAATTTGCGCATGCGTCCGGAAATAGGAAAAGCTTACTTCCCCCCGTTTTTTAAAATCACAGCTTCTAGAAGGTTTACATGATTTCTTGAAAAAAACGAGTTTTTAGAAAATGTGATTTATTTCATAAAAGGAATCAACAAAGTATGCACATTCTACGTCATAACGACTTTGTATAGTTTGCGCATGTGCAAACTATGCATATTCTAGGTAATAACGAATTTCTATAGTTTGCGCATGCGTCCGGAAATAAGAAAAGCTTACTTCCCCCCTTTTTTTAAATTCACAGCTTCTAGAAGCTTTACTTTATTTCTTAGAAAAGACGAGTTTTTAGAAAATTTGATTTATTTCCTAAATGGAATCAACAAAGTATGCACATTCTATGTCAAAACGACTTTCTATAGTTTGCGCATGCGTCCGGAAATAAGAAAAGCTTACTTTCCCCCTTTTGTTTAAAATCACAGCTTCTAGAAGGTTTTCATGATTTCTTAAAAAAAACGGGTTTTTAGAAAATGTGATTTATTTCATAAATGGAATCAACAAAGTATGCACATTCTACGTCATAACGACTTTCTTTAGTTTGCGCATGCATATGGAAATATGAAAAGCTTACTTCCCCCCGTTTTTTAAAATCACAGCTTCTAGAAGGTTTACATGATTTCTTAAAAAACACGAGTTTTTAGAAAATGTCATTTATTTCATAAATGGAATAAAAAACGTATGAACATTCTAAGTCATAACGTCTTGGTATAGTTTCCGCGTGCGCAAACTATGCACATTCTAGGTAATAACAACTTTCTATAGTTTGTGCATGCGTCCGGAAATAAGAAAAGCTTACTTTCCCCTGTTTGTTAAAATCACAGCTTCTAGAAGGTTTACATGATTTCTTAACAAACACGAGTTTTTAGAAAATGTCATTTATTTCATAAATGGAATCAACAAAGTATGCACATTCTATGTCATAACGAGTTTCTATAGCTTGCGCATGCGCAAACTATGAACATTCTACGTACTAATGATTTTCTATAGTTTGCGTATTCGTCCCGAAATAAGAAAAGCTTACTTCACCACGTTTTTTAAAATCACAACTTCTAGAAGGTTTACGTGATTTCTTAAAAAACATGAGTTTTTAGAAAATGTGATTTATTTCATAAATGGAATCAACAAAGTATGCACATTCTATGTCATAACGACTTTGCATGGTTTGGGCATGCGCAAACTATGCACATTCTACGTACTAACGACATTCTATAGTTTGCGTATTCGTCCGGAAATAAGAAAAGCTTACTTCACCACGTTTTTTGAAATCACAACTTCTAGAAGGTTTACATGATTTCATAAAAAACACGAGTTTTTAGAGTATTTCATTTATATCATAAATGGAATCAACAAAGTATGCACATTCTATGTCATAACATTTTTGTATGAATTGCGCATGCGCAAACTATGCACATTCTACGTAATAACGACTTTCTATAGTCTGCGCATGCATCCGGAAATAAGAAAAGCTTACTTCTGCCAGTTTTTTAAAATCACAGCTTCTAGAAGGTTTACATGATTTCTTAAAAAACATCATATTTTAGAAAATGTGATTTATTTCACAAATGGAATCAACAAAGTATGCACATTCTACGTCATAACGACTTTCTATAGTTTGTGCATGCGACCGGAAATAAGAAAAGCTTACTTCACCCCGATTTTTGAAAATCACAGCTTCTAGAAGGTTTACATGTTTTTTTTAAAAAAATGAGTTTTTAGAAAATGTGATTCATTTCATCAATGGTATCAACAAACTATGCACATTCTACGTAATAACGACTTTCTATAGTTTGCGAATGCATCCGGAAATAAGAAAAGCTTACTTCCCCGCGTTTTTTAAAATCACAGCTTCTACAATGTTTACATGATTTCTTAAAAAACATGAGTTTTTAGAAAATGTCATTTATTTCATAAATTGAATCAACAAAGTATGAAGATTCTATGTCATAACAACTTTGTATAGTTTGCGCATGCGCAAACTACACACATTCTATGTAATAACGACTTTCTATAGTTTGTGCATGTGTCTGGAAATAAGAAAAGCTTACTTCCTCCCTTTTTTTAAATTCACAGCTTCTAGAAGGTTTACATGATTTCTTAAAAAACACGAGTTTTTAGAAAATATGATTTATTTCAAAAATCGAATCAACAAAGTATGCACTTTGTACGTCATAACGACTTCCTATAGTTTGCGCATGCGTCCGGAAATAAGAAAAGCTTACTTCCCCCCGTTTTTTAAAATCACAGCTTCTAGAAGGTTTACATGATTTCTTAAAAAACACGAGTTTTTAGAAAATGTGATTTATTTAATCAATGGAATCAACAAACTATGCACATTATACGTAATAACGAATTTCTATAGTTTGCGCATGTGTCCGAAATAAGAAAAGCTTACTTTCCCCCTTTTTTTAAATTCACAGCTTCTAGAAGGTTTACATGATTTCTTAAAAATCACGAGTTTTTAGAAAATGTGATCTGTTTCATAAATCGAATCAACAAAGTATGCACATTCTACGTCATAACGACTTTCTATAGTTTGCGCATGCGTCCGGAAATAAGAAAACCTTACTTCCCCCCGTTTTTTAAAATCACAGCTTCTAGAAGGATTACATGATTTCTTAAAAAACATGAGTTTTTGAAAATGTGATTTATTTCATAAATGGACTCAACAAAGTATGCACATTCTAAATCATAATGACTTTCTATAGTTTGCGCATGCGTCCGAAAATAAAAAAAGCTTACTTCTCCCCATTTTTTAAAATCACAGCTTCTAGAAGGATTACATGATTTCTTAAAAAACATGAGTTTTACGAACATGTGATTTATTTCATAAATGGAATCAACAAAGTATGCACTTTCTATGTCATAACGACTTTCTATAGTTTGCGCATGCGCAAACTAAGCACATTCTACGTACTAACGACTTTCTATAGTTTGCTTATGCGTCCATAAATAAGAAAAGCTTACTTCACCCCGTTTTTTAAAATCACAACTTCTAGAAGGTTTACATGATTTCTTAAAAAACACGATTTTTTAGAAAATGTGAATTATTTCATAAATGGAATCAACAAAGTATGCACATTCTATGTCATAACGACTTTGTATGGTTTGCGCATGCGCAAACTATGCACATTCTACATAATAACGACTTTATATAGTTTGTGCATGTGTCCTGAAATAAGAAAAGCTTACTTCCGCCCGTTTTTTAAAATCACAGCTTCTAGAAGGTTTAAATGATTTCTTAAAAAACACGAGTTTTTAGAAAATGTGATTTATTTCATAAATGGAATCAACAAAGTATGCACATTCTACGTCATAACGACTTTCTAAAGTTTGCGCATGCGTCCGGAAATAAGAAAAGCTTACTTCCGCCAGTTTTTTAAAATCACAGATCTAGAAGGTTTACATGATTTCTTAAAATCCACGAGTATTTAGAAAATGTGATTTATTTCATAAATGGAATCAACAAAGTATGCACATCCTAAGCCATAACGACTTTCTATAGTTTGCGCATGCGTCCGGAAATAAGAAAAGCTTACTTCCCCCCGTTTTTTAAAGTCACAGCTTCTAGAAGGTTTACATGATTTCTTAAAAAACACGAGTTTTTAGAAAATGCAATTTATTTCATCAATGGAATCAACAAACTAAGCACATTCTGCGTAATAATGACTTTCTATAGTTTGCGAATGCGTCCGGAAATAAGAAAAGCTTACTTTCCCCTATTTGTTAAAATCACAACTTCTAGAAGGTTTACATGATTTCTTAACAAACACGAGTTTTTAGAAAATGCGATTTATTTCATCTATGGAATCAACAAACTATGCACATTCTACGTACTAACGACTTTCTATAGTTTGCATATTCGTCTCGAAATAAGAAAAGCTTACTTCAGCCCGTTTTTTAAAATCACAACTTCTAGAAGGTTTACATGATTTCTTAAAAAACACGAGTTTTTGGAAAATGTGATTTATTTCATAAATCGAATCAACAAAGTATGCCATTCTATGTCATAACGACTTTGCATGGTTTGGGCATGCGCAAACTATGGAAATTCTATGTACTAACGAATTTCTATAGTTTGCGTATTCATCCGGAAATAAGAAAAGCTTACTTCACCCTGTTTTTTAAAATCACAAATTCTAGAATGTTTACATGATTTCTTAAAAAACACGAGTCTTTAGAAAATGTGATTTATTTCATAAATGGAATCAACAAAGTATGCACATTCTATGTCATAACGTTTTTGTATGGTTTGCACATGCACAAACTATGCACATTCTATGTAATAACGAACTTCTATAGTTTGCGCATGCATCCGGAAATTAGAACAGCTTACTTCCGCAAGTTTTTTAAAATAACAGCTTCTAGAAGGTTTACATGATTTCTTGAAAATTACAAGTTTTTAGAAAATGTGATTTATTTAATCAATGGAATCAACAAACTATGCACATTCTACGTAATAACGACTTTCTATAGATTTCGCATGCGTCCGAAAATTAGAAAAGCTTACTTCCTCTCGTTTTTTCAAATCACAGCTTCTAGAAGGTTTACATGATTTCTTAAAAAACACGAGTTTTTAGAAAATGTAATTTGTTTCATAAATGGAATCAACAAAGTATGAAAAAACTATGTCATAACGACTTTGTCTCGTTTGCGCACGGGAAAACTATCCAGATTCTACATAATAACGACTTTCTATAGTATGCGCATGCGTCCGGACATTAGAAAAGCTTACTTTCCCCTTTTTTTAAATTCACAAATTCTAGAAGGTTTACATGATTTCTTAAAAAACATGAGTTTTTAGAAAATGTGATTTATTTGATAAATGGAATCAACAAAGTATGCACATTCTACGTCATAACGACTTTCTATAGTTTGCGCATGCGTCCGGAAATAAGAAAAGCTTACTTCCCCCCGTTTTTAAAATCACAGCTTCCAGAAGGATTACATGATTTCTTAAAAAACATGAGTTTTACGAACATGTGATTTATTTCATAAATGGAATCAACAAAGTATGCACATTCTATGTCATAACGACTTTCTATAGTTTGCGCAAGCGGAAACTAAGCACATTCTACGTACTAACGACTTTCTATAGTTTGCGTATGTGTCCAGAAATAAGAAAAGCTTACTTCACCCCGATTTTTGAAAATCACAGCTTCTAGAAGGTTTACATGATTTCTTAAAAAAAATGAGGTTTTAGAAAATGTGATTTATTTCAAAAAAGGAATCAACAAAGTATGCATATTCTACGTCATAACAACTTTCTATAGTTTGTGCATGTGTCCGGAAATAAGAAAAGCTTACTTCCCCCCGTTTTTTAAAATCACAGCTTATAGAAGGTTTCCATGATTTCTTAAAAAACACGAGTTTCTAGAAAATGTGATTTATTTCATCAATGGAATCAACAAACTATGCACATTCTACGTCATAACGACTTTCTATAGTTTGCGCATGCGTCCGGAAATAAGAAAAGCTTACCTCCCCCCGTTTTTTAAAATCACAGCTTCTAGAAGGATTACATGATTTCTTAAAAAACATGAGGTTTTTGAAAATGTGATTTATTTCATAAATGGAATAAACAAAGTATGCACATTCTAAGTCATAACGACTTTGTATAGTTTCTGCATGCGTCCGGAAATAAGAAAAGCTTACTTACCCCCGTTTTTTAAAATCGCAGCGTCTAGAAGGATTACATGATTTCTTAAAAAACATGAGTTTTATGAACATGTGATTTATTTCATAAATGGAATCAACAAAGTATGCACTTTCTATGTCATAACGACTTTCTATAGCTTGTGCATGCGGAAACTAAGCACATTCTACGTACTAACGACTTTCTATAGTTTGCGTATGCGTCCATAAATAAGAAAAGCTTACTTCACCCCATTTTTTAAAATCACAACTTCTAGAAGGTTTACATGATTTCTTAAAAAACACGAGTTTTTAGAAAATGTGATTTATTTCATAAATGGAATCAACAAAGTATGCACATTCTATGTCATAACGACTTTGTATGGTTTGCGCATGGGCAAACTATGCACATTCTACGTAATAACGACTTTCTATAGTTTGCGCATGTGTCCGGAAATAAGAAAAGCTAACTTCCTCCCGTTTTTTGAAATCACAGCTTCTAGAAGGTTTAAATGATTTCTTAAAACACATGAGTTTTTAGAAAATGTGATTTATTTCATAAATGGAATCAACAAAGTATGCACATTCTACGCCATAACGACTTTCTAAAGTCTGCGCATGCATCCGGAAATAAGAAAAGCTTACTTCCGCCAAATTTTTAAAATCATAGCTTCTAGAAGGTTTACATCATTTCTTAAAATCCAAGAATATTTAGAAAATGTGATTTATTTCATAAATGGAATCAACAAAGTATGCACATTCTAAGCCATAATGACTTTCTATAGTTTGCGCATGCGTCCGGAAATAAGAAAAGCAACTTCCCCCCGTTTTTTAAAGTCACAGCTTCTAGAAGGTTTACATGATTTCTCAAAAAACACGAGTTTTTAGAAAATGTGATTTATTTCATAAATGGAATCAACAAACTATGCAAATTCTGCGTAATAATGACTTTCTATAGTTTGCGAATGCGTCCGGTAATAAGAAAAGCTTACTGTCCCCTGTTTGTTAAAATCACAACTTCTAGAAGGTTTACATGATTTCTTAACAAACACGAGTTTTTAGAAAATGCGATTTATTTCATCAATGGAATCAACAAACTATGCACATTCTACGTACTAACGACTTTCTATAGTTTGCATATTCGTCTGGAAATAAGAAAAGCTTACTTCAGCCCGTTTTTTAAAATCACAACATCTAGAAGGTTTACATGATTTCTTAAAAAACACGAAATTTTAGAAAATGTGATTTATTTCATAAATTGAATCAACAAAGTATGCCATTCTATGTCATAACGACTTTGTATGGCTTGGGCATGTGCAAACTATGGACATTCTACGTACTAATGACTTTCTATAGTTTGCGTATTCATCCGGAAATAAGAAAAGCTTACTTCACCCCGTTTTTTAAAATCACAACTTCTAGAAGGTTTACATGATTTCTTAAAAAACACGAGTCTTTAGACAATGTGATTTATTTCATAAATGGAATAAACAAAGTATGCACATTCTATGTCATAACGTTTTTGTATGGTTTGCACATGCGCAAACTATGCACATTCTATGTAATAACGAACTTCTATAGTTTGCGCATGCATCCGGAAATTAGAAAAGCTTACTTCCGCAAGTTTTTTAAAATCACAGCTTCTAGAAGGTTTACATGATTTCTTTAAAAACATGAGTTTTTAGAAAATCTGATTTATTTCATAAATGGAATCAACAAAGTATGCACATTCTACGTCATAACGTCTTTCTAAAGTTTGCGCATGGGTCCGGAAATAAGAAAAGCTCACTTCCGCTAGTTTTTTAAAATCACTGCTTCTACAAGGTTTACATGATTTCTTGAAAAAAATGAGTTTTTAGAAAATGTGATTTATTTCATAAATTGATTCAACAAAGTATGCACACTCTACATCATAACGACTTTCTATAGTTTGTGCATGCGTCCGGAAATAAGAAAATTTTACTTCCCCCCGATTTTTGAAAATCACAGCTTCTAGAAGGTTTACATGATTTCTTAAAAAAAATGAGTTTTTAGAAAATGTGATTTATTTCATAAAAGGAATCAACAAAGTATGCATATTCTACGTCATAACAACTTTCTATAGTTTGCGCATGCCTTCGGAAATAAGAAAAGCTTACTTCCCCCCGTTTTTTAAAATCACAGCTTATAGAAGGTTTCCATGATTTCTTAAAAAACACGAGTTTCTAGAAAATGTGATTTATTTCATCAATGGAATCAACAAACTATGCACATTCTATGTAATAACGACTTTCTATAGTTTGCGAATAAGTCCGGAAATAAGAAATGCTTACTTCCCACCGTTTTTTAAAATCACAGCTTCTAGAAGGTTTACATGATTTCTTAAAAAACACGAGTTTTTAGAAAATGTCATCTTTTCATCAATGGAATAAAAAAAGTATGAACATTCTATGTCATAACGACTTTGTATAGTTTGCGCATGCGCAAACTATGCACATTCTAGGTAATAACGACTTTCTATAGTTTGCGCATGCATCCGGAAATAAGAAAAGCTTACTTCCCCCCTTTTTTTATATTCGCAGCTTCTAGAAGGTTTACATGATTTCTTAAAAAACACGAGTTTTTAGAAAATATGATTTATTTCATAAATGTAATCAACAAAGTATGCACATTCTACTTCATAACGACTTTCTATAGTTTGCGCATGTGTTCGGAAATAAGAAAAGCTTACTTCCCCCCATTTTTTAAAATCACGGCTTCTAGAAGGTTTACATGATTTCTTAAAAAACATGAGTTTTTAGAAAATGTGATTTATTTAATCAATGGAATCAACAAACTATGCAGATTATACGTAATAACGACTTTCTATAGTTTGTGCATGCGTCCGAAAATAAGAAAAGCTTACTACCCCCCATTTTTTAAAATCATAGCTTCTAGAAGGTTTACATGATTTCTTAAAAAACACGAGTTTTTAGAAAATGTCATTTGTTTCATAAATGGAATAAACAAAGTATGAACAAACTATGTCATAATGACTTTGTATCATTTGCGCATGCGCGAACTATGCACATTCTACGTAATAACGACTTTCTATAGTTTGTGCATGCGTCCGGGAATAAGAAAAGCTTACTTTCCCCCTTTTTTTAAATTCACAGCTTCTAGAAGGTTTACATGATTTCTTAAAAAACACGAGTTTTTAAAAAATGTGATTTATTTCATAAATGGAATCAACAAAGTATGCACATTCTACATCATAACAAATTTCTATAGTTTGTGCATGCTTCCGGAAATAAGAAAAGCTTACTTCCCCCCGGTTTTTAAAATCATAGCTTCTAGAAGGTTTACATGATTTCTTAAAAAAAATGAGTTTTTAGAAAATGTGATTTATTTCATAAAAGGAATCAACAAAGTATGCACATTCTACATCATAACGACTTTGTATAGTTTGTGCATGTGCAAACTATGCACATTCTAGGTAATAACGACTTTCTATAGTTTGCGCATGCGTCCAGAAATAAGAAAAGCTTACTTCCCCCCTTTTTTTAAATTCACAGCTTCTAGAAGGTTTACTTGATTTCTTAAAAAACACGAGTTTTTAGAAAATGTGATTTATTTCATAAATGGAATCAACAAAGTATGCACATTCTACGTCATAACGACTTTCTATAGTTTGCGCATGCGTCCGGAAATAACAAAAGCTTACTTCCCCCCATTTTTTAAAATCACAGCTTCTAGAAGGTTTACATCATTTCTTAAAAAACACGAGTTTTTAGAAAATGCCATTTATTTAATCAATGGAATCAACAAACTATGCACATTTTACGTAATAATGACTTTCTATAGTTTGCGCATGCGTCCGAAAATAAGAAAAGCTTACTTTCCCCCTTTTTTTAAATTCATAGCTTCTAGAAGGTTTACATGATTTCTTAAAAAACACGAGTTTTTAGAAAATGTGATCTGTTTCATAAATGGAATCAACAAAGTATGCACATTCTACGTCATAATGACTTTCTATAGTTTGCGCATGCGTCCGCAAAATAAGAAAAGCTTACCTCCCCCCGTTTTTTAAAATCACAGCTTCTAGAAGGATTACATGATTTCTTAAAAAACATGAGTTTTTTGAAAATGTGATTTATTTCATAAATGGAATAAACAAAGTATGCACATTCTAAGTCATAACGACTTTGTATAGTTTCTGCATGCGTCCGGAAATACGAAAAGCTTACTTCCCCCCATTTTTTAAAATCGCAGCGTCTAGAAGGATTACATGATTTCTTAAAAAACATGAGTTTTACGAACATGTGATTTATCTCATAAATGGAATCAACAAAGTATGCACTTTCTATGTCATAACGACTTTCTATAGTTTGTGCATGCGGAAACTAAGCACATTCTACGTACTGACGACTTTCTATAGTTTGCGTATGCGTCCATAAATAAGAAAAGCTTACTTCACCCCGTTTTTTAAAATCACAACTTCTAGAAGGTTTACATGATTTCTTAAAAAACACGAGTTTTTAGAAAATGTGATTTATTTCATAAATGGAATCAACAAAGTATGCACATTCTATGTCATAACGACTTTGTATGGTTTGCGCATGGGCAAACTATGCACATTCTACGTAATAACGACTTTCTATAGTTTGCGCTTGTGTCCGGAAATAAGAAAAGCTTACTTCCGCCCGTTTTTTGAAATCACAGCTTCTAGAAGGTTTAAATGATTTCTTAAAAAACATGAGTTTTTAGAAAATGTGATTTATTTCATAAATGGAATCAACAAAGTATGCACATTCTACGCCATAACGACTTTCTAAAGTTTGCGCATGCGTCCGGAAATAAGAAAAGCTTAGTTCCGCCAGTTTTTTGAAATCACAGCTTCTAGAAGGTTTAAATGATTTCTAAAAAAACATGAGTTTTTAGAAAATGTGATTTATTTCATAAATGGAATCACCAAAGTATGCACATTGTAAGCCATAATGACTTTCTATAGTTTGCGCATGCGTCCGGAAATAAGAAAAGCTTACTTCCCCCCGTTTTTTAAAGTCACAGCTTCTAGAAGGTTTACATGATTTTTTAATAAACACGAGTTTTTAGAAAATGTGTTTTATTTCATCAATGGAATCAACAAACTATCCACATTCTGTGTAATAACGACTTTCTATAGTTTGCGAATGCGTCCGGAAATAAGAAAAGCTTACTTTCCCCTGTTTGTTAAAATCACAGCTTCTAGAAGGATTACATGATTTCTTAACAAACACGAGTTTTTAGAAAATGTCATTTATTTCGTAAATGGAATCAACAAAGTATGCCATTCTATGTCATAACGACTTTGTATGGTTTGGGCATGCGCAAACTATGCACATTCTACGTACTAACAACTTTCTATAGTTTGCGTATTCATCCGGAAATAAGAAAAGCTTACTTCACCCCGTTTTTTAAAATCACAACTTCTAGAAGGTTTACATGATTTCTTAAAAAACATGAGTTTTTAGAAAATGTGATTTATTTCATAAATGGAATCAACAAAGTATGCACATTCTACGTCATAACGACTTTCTATAGTTTGCGCATGTGTCCGGAAATAAGAAAAGCTTACTTCCCCCCGTTTTTTAAAATCACAGCTTCTAGAAGGTTTACATGATTTCTTAAAAAAAATGAGTTTTTAGAAAATGTGATTTATTTCATAAAAGGAATCAACAAAGTATGCACATTCTACGTCATAACGACTTTGTATAGTTTGTGCATGTGCAAACTATGCACATTCTAGGTAATAACGACTTTCTATAGTTTGCGCATGCGTCCAGAAATAAGAAAAGCTTACTTCCCCGCTTTTTTTAAATTCACAGCTTCTAGAAGGTTTACTTGATTTCTTAAAAAACACAAGTTTTTAGAAAATGTGATTTATTTCATAAATGGAATCAACCAAGTATGCACATTCTACGTCATAACGACTTTCTATAGTTTGCGCATGCATCCGGAAATAAGAAAAGCTTACTTCCCCCCGTTTTTTAAAATCACAGCTTCTAGAAGGTTTACATGATTTCTTAAAAAAAATGAGTTTTTACAAAATGTGATTTATTTCATAAAAGGAATCAACAAAGTATGCACATTCTACGCAAAACAACTTTTTATAGTTTGCGCATGCGTTCGGAAATAAGAAAAGCTTACTTCCCCCCTTTTGTTTAAAATCACAGCTTCTAGAAGGTTTCCATGATTTCTTAAAAAAAAGGGTTTTTCGAAAATGTGATTTATTTCATAAATGGAATCAACAAAGTATGCACATTCTACATCATAACGACTTTCTATAGTTTGCGCATGCGTATGGAAATAAGAAAAGCTTACTTCCCCCCGTGTTTTAAAATCACAGCTTCAAGAAGGTTTACATGATTTCTTAAAAAACACGAGTTTTTAGAAAATGTCATTTATTTAATCAATAGAATCAACAAACTATGCACATTATACGTAATAACGACTTTCTATAGTTTGCGCATGCGTCCGAAAATAAGAAAAGCTTACTTTCCCCCTTTTTTTAAATTCACAACTTCTAGAAGGTTTACATGATTTCTTAAAAAACACGTGTTTTTAGAAAATGTGATCTGTTTCATAAATGGAATCAACAAAGTACGCACATTCTACGTCATTACGACTTTCTATAGTTTGTGCATGCGTCCGGAAATAAGAAAAGCTTACTTCCCCCCGTTTTTTAAAATCACAGCTTCTAGAAGGATTACATGATTTCTTTAAAAACATGAGTTTTTTGAAAATGTGATTTATTTCATAAATGGAATAAACAAAGTATGCACATTCTAAGTCATAACGACTTTCTATAGTTTGCGCATGCGTCCGGAAATAAGAAAAGCTTACTTCCCCCCGTTTTTTTAAATCGCAGCGTCTAGAAGGATTACATGATTTCTTAAAAAACATGAGTTTTACGAACATGTGATTTATTTCATAAATGGAATGAACAAAGTATGCACTTTCTGTTAAAATTCAATATGCTAAGACAGAAAATAGCAGCATTACATTCCATTTCACAATAATAGCATAAACAGGATCACTGAAGAAACAACAAGCACAGCATAAACACAAGAGACAGAGATTTATCCTGGGAAACCCTCATGGGGTAGAAAACCCAGCAAGGCTTCCTCAATATAGATGACCAGCAATATACAAAGATGAAACCCTGAGACATGATCTCCTCCTCCACAATAGCAGACCTCTCCTCCACAAGTGCGCTATCCTCAAGTAAGTGAGTGTATCAAATGAGGAACACACCTCCTCTATTTATACACTACTATGATATGTATTTTACACAAGTACATGTAGGCTCGTATTTAACCATTAGGTTAAATACCCCATTATAACTGATTGGGCCGACCCCCACATGGTGGGTCTAATAACCCTAGTTACCACACCCAACTCGGAGGAATAAACATCTCCAGATTTATAGTATAATCACATCGGAGGTATGGAACATCTCCGGAATAAATAATATACAAATATAATATTCTTTGAAGTTACAATATTTCAACACTCCCCCTTAACGAGAAGGATATTATAACAGTATCTGCACGAGCAAGGAGTCATCAACATCATACATGATAGATCTAAAAATCATTGGAAGCTTTCTCAACATCATCATTAACTCAAGCAGTTACTGGAACATCTTCAATACTGGAACATCAACATCTTCAGTACTGAGTCTTTATCTTCTGCAGCACTCGAACAGCTACAACAACATCAACATCTGGATCCTCACGATCATCAGTATCGTCATCTCACGATCATGAGCATCGTCATCACACGATCATCAGCATCATCATCACACAATCATCAGCATCGTCATCACACGATCATCAACATCATCATCACACGATCATCAGCATCGTCATCACACGATCATCAGCATCGTCATCACACGATCATCAGCATCGTCATCACACGATCATCAGCATCGTCATCTCACGATCATCAGCATCGTCATCACACGATCATCAGCATCGTCATCACATGATCATCAGCATCGTCATCTCACGATCATCAGCATCGTCATCACACGATCATCAGCATCGTCATCACACGATCATCAGCATCATCATCACACGATCGTCAGCATCATCATCAACACAGGTATCCATAACAATACAAGTATCCACATCATTAGTACAAGTATTCATGCCAATACAAGTATACATATCATCAATACAAGTATCCATACTGATACAAGTAATCATGTCATCAATACATGTATCCTACCGATACAAGTAACCACATCATCAATACAAGTATCCATACCGATACAAGTAACCACGTCATCAATACTAGTATCCTACCGATACAATTAACCACATCATCAATACAAGTATCCATACCAATACAAGTAACCACATCATCAATACTAGTATCCTACCGATACAAGTAACCACATCATCAATACAAGTATCCTACCGATACAAGTAACCACGTCATCAATACTAGTATCCTACCGATACAATTAACCACATCATCAATACAAGTATCCATACCAATACAAGTAACCACGTCATCAATACTAGTATCCTACTGATACAAGTAACCACATCATCAATACAAGTATCCTACCAATACAAGTAACCACATCATCAATACAAGTATCCTACCGATACAAGTAACCACATCATCAATACAAGTATCCATACCGATACAAGTAACCACATCATCAATACAAGTATCCATACCGATACAAGTAACCACATCATTATAAAAAAAAATCACTTTCTCAGAGACCATTCGTCTACGGATCAATTCAGGGACCAAAGTCCGGGGATGATACAATCCCCACTTCTCGGAGACCACACGTCTACGGATCAATTCAGGGACCGAAGTCCGGGGATGATATAATCCCCACTTCTCGGAGACCACACGTCTACGGATCAATTCAGGGATCGAAGTCCGGGGATGATACAATCCCCACTTCTCGGAGACCACACGTCTATGGATCAATTCAGGGACCGAAGTCCAGGGATGATACAATCCCCACTTCTCGGAGACCACACGTCTACGGATCAATTCAGGGACTGAAGTCCAGGGATGATACAATCCCCACTTCTCGGAGACCACACGTCTACGGATCAATTCAGGGACCAAAGTCCGGGGATGATACAATCCCCACTTCTCGGAGACCACACGTCTACAGATCAATTCAGGGACCGAAGTCCAGGGATAATACAATCCCCACTTCTCGGAGACCATACATCTACTGATCAATTCAGGGACCGAATTCCAGGGATGATACAATCCCCACTTCTCGGAGACCATACGTCTACGGATCAATTCAGGGACCGAAGTCCGGGGATGATACAATCCCCACTTCTCGGAGACCATACGTCTACGACTCTCTTTAGGACTGAAAGTCCAGGGATGATCCAATCCCCTCAACTGTCCACTAAGGACTTCATTCTCGGAGACCTCACGTCTACGGCTCTCCTTAGGACTGAAAGTCCAGGGATGATCCAATCGCCTCAAATGTCCGCTAAGGACTTCATTCTCGGAGACCTCACGTTTACGGCTCTCTTTAGGACTGAAAGTCCAGGGATGATCCAATCCCCTCAACTGTCCACTAAGGACTTCATTCTCGGAGACCTCACGTCTACGGCTCTCTTTAGGACTGAAA
Organism: Larix kaempferi; assembly: GCA_027924585.1. Taxonomy (NCBI): domain Eukaryota; kingdom Viridiplantae; phylum Streptophyta; class Pinopsida; order Pinales; family Pinaceae; genus Larix; species Larix kaempferi. Next base: position 13,800,991 of record BSBM01000557.1, on the reverse strand, counting down.
GTCCAGGGATGATCCAATCCCCTCAACTGTCCACTAAGGACTTCATTCTCGGAGACCTCACGTCTACGGCTCTCTTTTAGGACTGAAAGTACAGGGATGATCCAATCCCCTCAACTGTCCACTAAGGACTTCATTCTCGGAGACCTCACGTCTACGGCTCAATTCAGGAACTGAAGTCCAGGGATGATACAATCCCTCTTCTTTCTCGGAGACACCTGTCTACGGCTCACTTTAGAACAAGTGTTCAAGGATGATACAATCCTAACATGTATTCTCATCAATACAACTATCATCAAAAGCATGTATTCTTACTAATACATCTAACATCAAAAGTATGTATAAGTAAAACAAAGTATTCTAAGCATAAGAGTCCTAAATCTAAATATTTCTAAGTATCTAGGTGTAGAGAACAGGTTACCTCATCATCGACCTTGTTGTTCGATGAGACAATCTCATCATCAGTGACTATACTACTCCCCCTTTCGAGGAGGGTCCTTTTGAGCTACACCAAGCTTGTCTCAGAAGTATTCAAATTTCACTCGAGACAGAGGTTTGGTTAGTATGTTGGTAACTTCTTCACTTGAGTAGAAGTTTGGTTAGTACATCAGTAACCTGTTACAAATTCAAACTTTATAGTTCCTTTCTGCATCATATCTTGTTAGATCCCTATGTTCTTTGACTTATCATGGAACACTCGATTCTATGTCATCTTGATACAACTCTATTTGTCACATAGGATCACAGTTGGTTCTATCTCTAAGTCAAACAATCCTGAAGCCAAACTTCTTCACAACTAGCAGAGCAAGCAACCATATATTATGCTTGTGCTGAGAGCCACACCAGACTGCTTCCAGCTAAACCACGAGATCATGGTTAATCCCAGACAATGACATCCTCTTGATGTGTTCTTCCTGTCTGATACACTTTCTTCCCAATCAACATCTGAGTAGCCATCTGAAGTCATGATCTCCAAGATAGCATAGATCAAAGTCTATCGTATCCTTTAGGTGCCTCATCACATGCTTTGCAACTATCAGGTGAACACATCTAGTTTCCACTAGATACTGACTCAAGGTGTTCATTACAAAGCATATATCTAACCTAGTATTCAAGATTTCAGGGAAGTCTTCTTTTACTCATGCATATCATCAATCAAGATAAAAGATATAATATGCATAATCCCTTGATTACTAACTTTATGAATAAGCATAACCAATCATTCCAAGTATACTTATATAAGGGATCCTAACACAAGGTAAGATTCATGGGAAACATACCTGGATTACTATACCTACTTGGTTATGTACAACATACCTAAACAATATCTTCAATGATTTAGAGATCCTGAGCTATAACCTGCATGTCTCATAGGTTAAGCATAATATAACAAAGTCATACATACCTCGTAAGTAGAACAAAGATTATGGATGAGTCTTTGTCTTCATGTTTTCATGGTCATGGAACCTGATTTGTCTTTTGTGATGTACCTATATCTTGTTAGCAGACAACATCAACCTCACACAACATCATAATGCATTAGTACAATCATAAGTGTCAACACCCTAACCAATGAATATCTTCTATCATGCATTCATAATTTTGTTAAGGTGATACAACAAATCTAAAATCAAGATTGTACTAACCGTAATAACATGAAGACAAACATACCATAAACTTAATCATGAACAAATATCAAAACATACCTCAATGAGTCATACCTGTCGAGATCACTTGTAATCTCCTTATGTAAAGCCTTAGCCTCATCTCCCTCTGAAACAGGAACTCCTTCACTTATGCAGGTGACCAATCCATCTTCTTCTAGGATTAACCCTATCCACTTGATTTGCAAGAACTGGACCTGGAGCTGGATATGGGTTTGTCAGAGAAACCCCAAAAATTCAACCTTTGAATTTCAAACTTCCGAAAGGATAGAAATATGCGCCTTGATGAGCTGATCAAACTGATATATTCAGAATTTGAAAACTGCAAAGTTTCACTCCTCAATTTTGCCTTTGAAACTTCCGGATTCACTAGACGTGACCCTGAACTGGGGTTTGATGAATCCCACTCTTCTGCCCAATCAAAATGTTTGATCCAAAGCTCTAAGCTTCTATTTTTCTGAGGATCTTCCAGCCATGGTCACAGATTTCAAAAATTCCCATTTTTACAGAAGCCCTAATTTTCCACTTTTCTGATCAAAGTCCTGAACTAGGGTTTGATCAAGCCCGGCCTTCTACCCAACCAAAAAATATGATCTTGGTCTCTAAATTTCTATTTTGATGAGTAGCATTCAGTCGTGGTCTCCGTTTACAAAAATTCCAACTTTCTTCAAATCCCTAAATTCCGGAAGCCATGAATGAAGGTACTCAAAAAATAATTCTGTTTTGACAGAAATATGTACCTGATTGTTTCTGGTGTAACTCCAAACTTTTCAATCCACAGGGTCTGAAAACGTTTTCTGAGATAGCCTGACCTGTCATCTTTCCATCCTGACAGGTCTGACCTCAATTGGATTCTCTGAGAGAGAGTTATATCAAATGTCGCAACGTGACCGGTTTTGGGATAAAACAGAAGAGAGAACTTGTACGGCATTCCACGTGTCACTGTTTGAACGTCGGCCTCTGAAAAAGTTTTCTGAGATAGTACGGACTGTGTACTACCTGTCACTTTTTACGAAATTTCATTTGGAGCTTCCTAGCCCAAGATATGACCTTTTTCCCAAGGTCACTTGATTTTGACTCAAATCTGGAAGAGGCAGAAACCCTATATTGTACAGATCATAAATCACAAAGTACAACGAATTAGAGGTTGTTCTTTGGACACAAGGTACCTGGAGATTTAATCTTCGTCTTGTAACAATTTCAGATCCGAAAACTTCGCCAAAACGGATTTATAGAAAAAGTTCTACGATGACTGGTTTTTGCTATGTAAAACCCTAACCTTAAAATTGTCGTAAGTAAAGCAAGTGTCGTTAGTGCCATACCTTGTCTTCCTTCAAGTTAGCTCTGATACCATGATAAAATTCAATATGCTAAGACAGAAAATAGCAGCATTACATTCCATTTCACAATAATAGCATATACAGGATCACTGAACAAACAACAAGCACATCATAAACACAATAGACAGAGATTTATCCTGGGAAACCCTCATGGGGTAGAAAACCCAGCAAAGCTTCCTCAATATAGATGACCAGCAATATACAAAGATGAAGTCCTGAGACATGATCTCCTCCTCTACAATAGCAGACCTCTCCTCCACAAGTGCACTATCCTCAAGTGAGTGAGTGTATCAAATGAGGAACACACCTCGTCTATTTATACACTACTCTGATATGTATTTTACACAAGTACATGTAGGCTCGTATTTAACCATTAGGTTAAATACCCCATTATAACTGATTGGGCCGACCCCCACATGGTGGGTCTAATAACCCTAGTTACCACACCCAACTCGGAGGAATAAACATCTCCGGATTTATAGTATAATCACATCGGAGGTATGGAACATCTCCGGAATAAATAATATACAAATATAATATTCTTTGAAGTTACAATATTTCAACACTTTCTATGTCATAACGACTTTCTATAGTTTGCGCATGCGGAAACTAAGCAAATTCTACATACTAACGACTTTCTATAGTTTGCGTATGCGTCCATAAATAAGAAAAGCTTACTTCACCCCGTTTTTTAAAATCACAACTTCTAGAAGGTTTACATGATTTCTTAAAAAACACGAGTTTTTAGAAAATGTGATTTATTTCATAAATGGAATCAACAAAGTATGCACATTCTATGTCATAACGACTTTGTATGGTTTGCGCATGGGAAAACTATGCACATTCTACGTAATAACGACTTTCTATAGTTTGCGCATGTGTCTGGAAATAAGAAAAGCTTACTTCCGCCCGTTTTTTAAAATCACAGCTTCTAGAAAGTTTAAATGATTTCTTAAAAAACACGAGTTTTTAGAAAATGTGATTTATTTCATAAATGGAATCAACAAAATATGTACATTCTACGTCATAACGACTTTCTAAAGTTTGCGCATGCGTCCGGAAATAAGAAAAGCTTACTTCCGCCAGTTTTTTAAAATCACAGCTTCTAGAAGGTTTACATCATTTCTTAAAATCCACGAATATTTAGAAAATGTGATTTATTTCATCAATGGAATCAACAAAGTATGCACATTCTAAGCCATAACGACTTTCTATAGTTTTCGCATGCGTCCAGAAATAAGAAAAGCTTACTTCCCCCCGTTTTTTAAAGTCACAACTTCTAGAAGGTTTACATGATTTCTTAAAAAACACGAGTTTTTAGAAAATGTGATTTATTTCATCAAAGGAATCAACAAACTATGCACATTCTGTGTAATAACAACTTTCTATAGTTTGCAAATGCGTCCGGAAATAAGAAAAGCTTACTTTCCCCTGTTTGTTAAAATCACAGCTTCTAGAAGGTTTACATGATTTCTTAACAAACACGAGTTTTTAGAAAATGTCATTTATTTCATAAATGGAATCAACAAAGTATGCACATTCTATGTCATAACGAGTTTCTATAGTTTGCGCATGCGCAAACTATGCACATTCTACATACTAACGACTTTCTATAGTTTGCGTATTCATCCGGAAATAAGAAAAGCTTACTTCACCCCGTTTTTTAAAATCACAACTTCTAGAAGGTTTACATGATTTCTTAAAAAAAACGAGTTTTTAGAAAATGTGATTTATTTCATAAATGGAATCAACAAAGTATGCACATTCTATGTAATAACGACTTTCTATAGTTTGCGCATGCATCCAGAAATTAGAAAAGCTTTCCTCCGCCAGTTTTTTAAAATTACAACTTCTAGAAGGTTTACATGATTTCTTAAAAAACATGATTTTTTAGAAAATGTGATTTATTTTATAAATGGAATCAACAAAGTATGCACATTCTACGTCATAACGACTTTCTAAAGTTTGCGCATGGGTCCGGAAATAAGAAAAGCTTACTTCCGCAAGTTTTTTAAAATCACTGCTTCTAGAAGGTTTACATGATTTCTTGAAAAACACGAGTTTTTAAAAAATGTGATTTATTTCATAAATTGAATCAACAAAGTATGCACATTCTACGTCATAACGACTTTCTATAGTTTGTGCATACATCCGGAAATAAGAAAAGCTTACTTCCCCCCGATTTTGAAAATCAGAGCTTCTAGAAGGTTTACATGATTTCTTAAAAAAAACGAGTTTTTAGAAAATGTGATTTATTTCATAAAAGGAATCAACAAAGTATGCATATTCTACGTCATAACAACTTTCTATAGTTTGCGCATGCGTCCGGAAATAAGAAAAACTTACTTCGCCCCTTTTTTTAAAATCACAGCTTCTAGATGGTTTCCATGATTTCTTAAAAAACACGAGTTTTTAGAAAATGTGATTTATTTCATCCATGGAATCAACAAACTATGCACATTCTACGTAATAACGACTTTCTATAGTTTGCGAATGCGTCCGGAAATAAGAAAAGCTTACTTCCCCCCGTTTTTTAAAATCACAGCTTCTAAAAGGTTTACATGATTTCTTAAAAAACATGAGTTTTAAGAAAATGTCACTTATTTCATAAATGGAATCAAAAAAGTATGAACATTCTATGTCATAACGGCTTTGTATAGTTTGCGCATGCGCAAACTATGCACATTCTAGGTAATAACGACTTTCTATAGTTTCCGCATGCGTCCGGAAATAAGAAAAGCTTACTTCCCCCCGTTTTTTAAAATCACGGCTTCTAGAAGGTTTACATGATTTCTTAAAAAACATGAGTTTTTAGAAAATATGATTTATTTAATCAATGGAATCAACAAACTATGCACATTATACATAATAACGACTTTCTATAGTTTGCGCATGCGTCCGAAAATAACAAAAGCTTACTTACCCCCGTTTTTTAAAATCATAGCTTCTAGAAGGTTTACATGATTTCTTAAAAAACACGAGTTTTTAGAAAATGTCATTTGTTTCATAAATGGAATCAACAAAGTATGAACAAACTATGTCATAACGACTTTGTATCGTTTGCGCATGCGCGAACTATGCACATTCTACGTAATAACGACTTTCTATAGTTTGTGCATGCGTCCGGAAATAAGAAAACCTTACTTCCCCCCGTTTTTTAAAATCACAGCTTCTAGAAGGTTTACATGATTTCTTAAAAAACACGAGTTTTTAGAAAATGTTATTTATTTCATAAATGGAATCAACAAAGTATGCACATTCTAAGTCATAACGACTTTCTATAGTTTGCGCATGCGTCCGGAAATAAGAAAAGCTTAACTCCCCCCGTTTTTTAAAATCACAGCTTCTAGAAGGATTACATGATTTCTTAAAAAACATGAGTTTTATGAACATGTGATTTATTTCATAAATGGAATCAACAAAGTATGCACTTTCTATGTCATAACGACTTTCTATAGTTTGCGCATGCGGAACTAAGCACATTCTATGTACTAACGACTTTCTATAGTTTGCGCATGCGTCCATATATAAGAAAAACTTACTTCACCCAGTTTTTTAAAATCACAGCTTCTAGAAGGTTTACATGATTTCTTAAAAAACACGAGTTTTTAGAAAATGTTATTTATTTCATAAATGGAATCAACAAAGTATGCACATTCTATGTCATAACGTTTTTGTATGGTTTGTGCATGCGCAAACTATGCACATTCTATGTAATAACGACTTTCTATAGTTTGTGCATGCATCCGGAAATTAGAAAAGCTTACTTCCGCCAGTTTTTGAAAATCACAGATTCTAGAAGTTTTACATGATTTCTTAAAAAACATGAGTTTTTAGAAAATGTGATTTATTTCATAAACGGAATCAAGAAAGTATGCACATTCTACATCATAACGACTTTCTAAAGTTTGCGCATGGGTCTGGAAATAAGAAAAGCTTACTTCCGCCAGTTTTTTAAAATTACTGCTTCTAGAAAGTTTACATGATTTCTTGAAAAACATGAGTTTTGAGAAAATGTGATTTATTTCATAAATTGAATCAACAAAGTATGCACATTCTACATCATAACGACTTTCTATAGTTTGTGCATGCGTCCGGAAATAAGAAAAGCTTACTTTCCCCCTTTTTTTAAATTCGCAGCTTCTAGAAGGTTTACATGATTTCTTAAAAAACACGAGTTTTTAGAAAATGTGATTTATTTCATCAATGGAATCAACAAACTATGCACATTCTATGTAATAACGACTTTCTATAGTTTGCGAATGCGTCCGGAAATAAGAAAAGCTTACTTTCCCCTGTTTGTTAAATTCACAGCTTCTAGAAGGTTTACATGATTTCTTAAAAAACACGAGTTTTTAGAAAATGTCATTTATTTCATAAATGGAATCAACAAAGTATGCACATTCTATGTCATAACAACTTTCTATAGTTTGTGCATGCCTCCGGAAATAAGAAAAGCTTACTTCCCCCCGGTTTTTAAAATCATAGCTTCTAGAAGGTTTACATGATTTCTTAAAAAACACGAGTTTTTAGAAAATGTCATTTATTTCATAAATGGAATCAACAAAGTATGGACATTCTATGCCATAAATTTTTTGTATGGTTTGCGCATGTGCAAACTATGCACATTCTATGTAATAACGACTTTCTATAGTTTGCGCATGCATCCGGAAATTAGAAAAGCTTACTTCCGCCAATTTTTTAAAATCACAGCTTCTAGAAGGTTTACATGATTTCTTAAAAAACATGAGTTTTTAGAAAATGTGACTTATTTCATCAATGGAATCAACAAACTATGCACATTCTACGTAATAACGACTTTCTATAGTTTGCGCATGCGTCCGGAAATAAGAAAAGCTTACTTCCCCTCTTTTTTTAAATTCACAGCTTCTAGAAGGTTTACATGATTTCTTAAAAAACATGAGTTTTTAGAAAATATGATTTATTTCAAAAATGGAATCAACAAAGTCTACACTTTGTACGTCATAACGACTTTCTATAGTTTGCGCATGCGTTCGGAAATAAGAAAAGCTTACTTCCACCCTTTTTTTAAATTCACAGCTTCTAGAAGGTTTACATGATTTCTTAAAAAACATGAGTTTTTAGAAAATGTTATTTATTTCATCAATGGAATCAACAAACTATGCACATTCTACGTAATAACGACTTTCTATAGTTTGCGAATGCGTCCGGAAATAAGAAAAGCTTACTTCCCCCCGGTTTTTAAAATCACAGCTTCTAAAAGGTTTACATGATTTCTTAAAAAACACGAGTTTTTAGAAAATGTCATTTATTTCATAAATGGAATCAAAAAAGTATGAACATTCTATGTCATAACGACTCTGTATAGTTTGCGCATGCGCAAACTATGCACATTCTATGTAATAACGACTTTCTATAGTTTGCGCATGTGTCTGGAAATAAGAAAAGCTTACTTCCTCAATTTTTTTAAATTCACAGCTTCTAGAAGGTTTACATGATTTCTTAAAAAACATGAGTTTTTAGAAAATATGATTTATTTCAAAAATGGAATCAACAAAGTATGCACTTTGTACGTCGTAACGACTTTCTATAGTTTGCGCATGCGTCCGGAAATAAGAAAAGCTTACCTCCCCCCATTTTTTAAAATCACAGCTTCTAGAAGGTTTACATGATTTCTTAAAAAACACGAGTTTTTAGAAAATGTGATTTATTTAATCAATGGATTCAACAAACTATGCACATTCTACGTAATAATGACTTTCTATAGTTTGCGAATGCATCCGGAAATAAGAAAAGCTTACTTCCCCCCGGTTTTTAAAATCACAGCTTCTAGAAAGTTTACATGATTTCTTAAAAAACATGAGTGTTTAGAAAATGTGATTTATTTCATAAATGGAATCAACAAAGTATGCACATTCTAAGTCATAACGACTTTCAATAGTTTGTGCATGCGTCTGGAAATAAGAAAAGCTTATTTCCCCCCGTTTTTTAAAATCACAGCTTCTAGAGGGATTACATGATTTCTTAAAAAACATGAGTTTTACGAACATGTGATTTATTTCATAAATGGAATCAACAAAGTATGCACATTGTATGTCATAACGACTTTGTATGGTTTGTGCATGCGCAAACTATGCACATTCTACGTAATAACGACTTTCTATAGTTTGCGCATGTGTCCGGAAATAAGAAAAGCTTACTTCCGCCAATTTTTTAAAATCACAGCTTCTAGAAGGTTTACATGATTTCTTAAAAAACACGAGTTTTTAGAAAATGTGATTTATTTCATAAATGGACTCAACAAAGTATGCACATTCTACGTCATAACGACTTTCTAAAGTTTGCGCATGCGCCGGAAATAAGAAAAGCTTACTTCCACCAGTTTTTTAAAATCACAGCTTCTAGAAGGTTTACATGATTTCTTAAAAACCATGAGTTTTTAGAAAATGTGATTTATTTCATACATGGAATCAACAAAGTATGCACATTCTAAGTCATAACGACTTTCTATAGTTTGCGCATGCGTCCGGAAATAAGAAAAGGTTACTTCCCCTCATTTTTTAAAGTCACAGCTTCTAGAAGGTTTACATGATTTCTTAAAAAAGACGAGTTTTTAGAAAATGTGATTTATTTCTTCAATGGAATCAACATACTATGCGCATTCTACGTAATAACGACTTTCTATAGTTTGCGAATGCGTCCGGAAATAAGAAAAGCTTACTTCCCCCCGGTTTTTAAAATCACAGCTTCTAGAAGGTTTACATGATTTCTTAAAATACACGAGTTTTTAGAAAATGTCATTTATTTCATAAATGGAATAAAAAAAGTATGAACATTCTATGTCATAACGACTTTGTATAGTTTGCGCGTGCGCAAACTATGCACATTCTAGGTAATAACAACTTTCTATAGTTTGCGCATGCGTCCGGAAATAAGAAAAGCTAACTTCCCCCCTTTTTTTAGATTCAGAGCTTCTAGAAGGTTTTCATGATTTCTTAAAAAACACAAGTTTTTAGAAAATGTTATTTATTTCATAAATGGAATCAACAAAGTATGCACATTCTACATCATAACGACTTTCTATAGTTTGCGCATGCGTCCGGAAATAAGAAAAGCTTACTTGCCCCTGTTTTTTAAAATCACAGCTTCTAGAAGGTTTACATGATTTCTTAAAAAAAACGAGTTTTTAGAAAATGTGATTTATTTCATAAAAGGAATCATCAAAGTATGCACATTCTACGTCATAACGACTTTTTATAGTTTGTGCATGCGTATGGAAATAAGAAAAGCTCACTTCCCCTCGTTTTTTAAAATCACAGCTTCTAGAAGGTTTACATGATTTCTCAAAAAACACGAGTTTTTAGAAAATGTGATTTATTTCATCAATGGAATCAACAAACTATGCACATTTTACATAATAACGACTTTCTATAGTTTGCGAATGCATCCGGAAATAAGAAAAGCTTACTTCCCCCCGGTTTTTAAAATCACAACGTGTACAAGGTTTACATGATTTCTTAAAAAACACGAGTTTTTAGAAAATGTCACTTATTTCATAAATGGAATGAAAAAAGTATGAACATTCTATGTCATAACGACTTTGTATAGTTTGCGCGTGCGCAAACTATGCACATTCTAGGTAATAACAACTTTCTATAGTTTGTGCATGCGTCCGGAAATAAGAAAAGCTAACTTCCCCCCTTTTTTTAAATTCATAGATTCTAGAAGGTTTACATGATTTCTTAAAAAAAACAAGTTCTTAGAAAATGTTATTTATTTCATAAATGGAATCAACAAAGTATGCACATTCTACGTCATAACGACTTTCTATAGTTTGCGCATGCGTCCGGAAATAAGAAAAGCTTACTTCCCCCCGTTTTTTAAAATCACAGCTTCTAGAAGGTTTACATGATTTCTTAAAAACCACGAGTTTTTAGAAAATGTGATTTATTTCATCAATGGAATCATCAAAGTATGCACATTCTAAGTCATAACAACTTTTTATAGTGTGTGCATGCGTCCGGAAATAAGAAAAGCTTACTTCCCCTCGTTTTTTAAAGTCACAGCTTCTAGAAGGTTTACATGATTTCTTAAAAAACACGAGTTTTTAGAAAATGTGATTTATTTCATCAATGGAATCAACAAACTATGCACATTCTACGTCATAACGACTTTCTATAGTTTGCCCATGCGTCCGGAAATAAGAAAAGCTTACTTTCCCCTGTTTGTTAAAATCACAACTTCTAGAAGGTTTACATGATTTCTTAACAAACATGAGTTTTTAGAAAATTACATTTATTTCATAAATGGAATCAACAAAGTATGCACATTCTATGTCATAACGAGTTTATATAGTTTGCGCATGCGCAAACTATGCACTTTCTACGTACTAACGACTTTCTATTGTTTGTGTATTCGTCCCGAAATAACAAAAGCTTACTTCACCACGTTTTTTAAAATCACAACTTCTAGAAGGTTTACGTGATTTCTTCTAGAAGGTTTACGTGATTTCTTAAAAAACATGAGTTTTTAGAAAATGTGATTTATTTCATAAATGGAATCAACAAAGTATGCACATTCTATGTCATAACGACTTTGCATGGTTTGGGCATGCGCAAACTATGCACCTTCTACGTACTAACGACAATCTATAGTTTGCGTATTCATCCGGAAATAAGAAAAGCTTACTTCACCCCGTTTTTCAAAATCACAACTTCTAGAAGGTTTACATGATTTCATAAAAAACACGACTTTTTAGAAAATTTGATTTATTTCATAAATGGAATCAACAAAGTATGCACATTCTATGTCATAACATTTTTGTATGGTTTGCGCATGCGCAAACTATGCACATTCTACGTAATAACGAATTTCTATAGTTTGCGCATGCATCCAGAAATAAGAAAAGCTTACTTCTGCCAGTTTTTTAAAATCACAGCTTCTAGAAGGTTTACATGATTTCTTAAAAAACATGAGTTTTTAGAAAATGTGATTTATTTCACAAATGGTATCAACAAAGTATGCACATTCTACGTCACAATGACTTTCTATAGTTTGTGCATGCGTCCGGACATAAGAAAAGCTTACTTCACCTCGATTTTTGAAAATCACAGCTTCTAGAAGGTTTACATGATTTCTTAAAAAAAACGAGTTTTTAGAAAATGTGATTTATTTCATCAATGGAATAAACAAACTATACACATTCTACGTAATAACGACTTTCTATGGTTTGCGAATGCATCAGGAAATAAGAAAAGCTTACTTCCCCCCGTTTTTTAAAATCACAGCTTCTAGAATGTTTACACGATTTCTTAAAAAACATGAGTTTTTAGAAAATGTCATTTATTTCATAAACTGAATCAACAAAGTATGAACATTCTATGTCATAACAACTTTGTTTAGTTTGCGCATGCGCAAACTATGCACATTCTATGTAATAACGACTTTCTATAGTTTGCGCATGTGTCTGGAAATAAGAAAAGCTTACTTCCTCCCTTTTTTTAAAGTCACAGCTTCTAGAAGGTTTCCATGATTTCTTAAAAAACACGAGTTTTTAGAAAATGTGATTTATTTCATCAATGGAATCAACAAACTATGCACATTCTACATAATAACAACTTTCTATAGTTTGCGAATGCGTTCGGAAATAAGAAAAGCTTACTTCCCCCCGGTTTTTAAAATCACAGCTTCTAGAAGATTTACATGATTTCATAAAAAACACAAGTTTTTAGAAAATGTCATTTATTTCATAAATGGAATGAAAAAAGTATGAACATTCTATGTCATAGCAACTTTGTATAGTTTGCGCATGCGGAAACTATGCACATTCTAGGTAATAACGACTTTCTATAGTTTGCGGATGCATCCGGAAATAAGAAAAGCTTACTTCCCCCCTTTTTTTAAATTCACAGCTTCTAGAAGGTTTACATGATTTCTTAAAAAACACTAGTTTTTAGAAAATGTGACTTATTTCATAAATGTAATCATCAAAGTATGCACATTCTACGTCATAACGACTTTCTATAGTTTGTGCATGCGTCCGGAAATAAGAAAAGCTTACTTCCCCCCGTTTTTTAAAATCACAGCTTCTAGAAGGTTTACATGATTTCTTTAAAAAATTAGTTTTTAGAAAATGTGATTTATTTCATAAAAGGAATCAACAAAGTATGCACATTCTATGCCATAACGAATTTCTATAGTTTGCGCATGCGTATGGAAATAAGACAAGCTTACTTCCCCCCATTTTTTAAAATCACAGCTTCTAGAAGGTTTACATGATTTCTTAAAAAACACGAGTTTTTAGAAAATGTGATTTATTTCATAAATGGAATCAACAAAGTATCCACATTCTAAGTCATAACAAATTTCTATAGTTTGCGCATGCGTCTAGAAATAAGAAAAGCTTGCTTCCCCCCGTTTTTTAAAATCATATCTTCTAGAAGGTTTACATGATTTCTTAAAAAATACGAGTTTTTAGAAAATGTCATTTATTTCATAAATGGAATCAAAAAAGTATGGACATTCTATGTCATAACGACTTTGTATAGTTTGCACGTGCGCAAACTATGCACATTCTAGGTAATAACAACTTTCTATAGTTTGTGCATGCGTCCAGAAATAAGAAAAGTTTACTTCCCCCCTTTTTTTAAATTCACAGCTTCTAGAAGGTTTACATGATTTCTTAAAAAACACGAGTTTTTAGAAAATGTGATTTATTTCATAAATGGAATCAACAAAGTATGCACATTCTATGTCATAACGACTTTCTATAGTTTGCGCATGCGTCCGGAAATAAGAAAAGCTTACTTCCCCCCATTTTTTAAAATCACAGCTTCTAGAAGGTTTACATGATTTCTTAATAAACACGAGTTTTTAGAAAATGTGATTTATTTAGTTAATGGAATCAACAAACTATGCACATTCTACGTAATAACGACTTTCTATAGTTTGCGCATGCGTCCGGAAATAAGAAATGTTTACTTCCCCCCGTTTTTTAAAATCACAGCTTCTAGAAGGTTTACATTTGATTTATTTCATAAATTGAATCAACAAAGTATGCACATTCTATGCCATAACGACTTTCTATAGTTTGCGCATGCGCAAACTAAGCAAATTCTACATAGTAACGACTTTCTATAGTTTGCGTATGCGTCCAAAAATAAGAAAAGCTTACTTCACCCCGTTTTTTAAAATCACAACTTCTAGAAGGTTTACATGATTTCTTAAAAAACACGACTTTTTAGAAAATGTGATTTATTTCATAAATGGAATCAACAAAGAATGCACATTCTATGTAATAACGACTTTGTATGGTTTGCGCATGCGCAAACTATGCACATTCTACATAATAACGACTTTCTATAGTTTGCGCATGTGTCCGGAAATAAGAAAAGCTTACTTCTGCCAGTTTTTTAAAATCACAGCTTCTAGAAGGTTTACATGATTTCTTAAAAAACACGAGTTTTTAGAAAATGTGATTTATTTCATATATGGAATCAACAAAGTATGCACATTCTACGTCATAACGACTTTCTATAGTTTGCGCATGCGTCCGGAAATAAGAAAAGCTTACTTCCCCTCGTTTTTTAAAGTCACAGCTTCTAGAAGGTCTACATGATTTCTTAAAAAACACGAATTTTTAGAAAATGTGACTTATTTCATCAATGGAATAAACAAACTATGCACATTCTACGTAATAATGACTTTCTATAGTTTTCGAATGCGTCCGGAAATAAGAAAAGCTTACTTCCCCCCGGTTTTTAAAATCACAGCTTCTAGAAGATTTACATGATTTCTTAAAAAACATGAATTTTTAGAAAATGTCATTTATTTCATAAATGGAATAAAAAACATATGAACATTCTATGTCATAACGACTTTGTATAGTTTGCGCGTGTGCAAACTATGCACATTCTAGGTAATAACAACTTTCTATAGTTTGCGCATGCGTCCGGAAATAAGAAAAGCTAACTTCCCCCCTTGTTTTAAATTCATAACTTCTAGAAGGTTTACATGATTTCTTAAAAAACACAAGTTTTTAGAAAATGTTATTTATTTAATAAATGGAATCAACAAAGTATGCACATTCTAAGTCATAACGAGTTTCTATAGTTTGCGCATGCGTCCAGAAATAAGAAAAGCTTACTTCCCCTCGTTTTTTAAAGTCACAGCTTCTAGAAGGTTTACATGATTTCTTAAAAAACACAAGTTTTTAGAAAATGTGATTTATTTCATCAATGGAATCAACAAACTATGCACATTCTACGTAATAACAACTTTCTATAGTTTGCGAATGCGTCCGTAAATAAGAAAAGCTTACCTCCCCCTGGTTTTTAAAATCGCAGCTTCTAGAAGGTTTACATGATTTCTTAAAAAACATGAGTTTTTAGAAAATGTCATTTATTTCATAAATGGAATAAAAAACGTATGAACATTCTATGTCATAACGACTTTGTATAGTTTGCGCGTGCGCAAACTATGCACATTCTAGGTAATAACAACTTTCTATAGTTTGCGCTTGCGTCCGGAAATAAGAAAAGCTAACTTCCCCCCCTTTTTTTAAATTCATAGCTTCTAGAAGGTTTACATGATTTCTTAAAAAACACAAGTTTTTAGAAACTATTATTTATTTCATAAATGGAATCAACAAAGTATGCACATTCTACGTCATGACGAATTTCTATAGTTTGCGCATGCGTCCGGAAATAAGAAAAGCTTACTTCCCCCCGTTTTTTAAAATCACGGCTTCTAGAAGGTTTACATGATTTCTTAAAAAAAACGAGTTTTTGGAAAATGTGATTTATTTCATAAAAGGAATCAACAAAGTATGCACATTCTACGTCATAACGACTTTTTATAGTTTGTGCATGCGTATGGAAATAAGAAAAGCTCTCTTCCCCCCGTTTTTTAAAATCACAGCTTCTAGAAGGTTTACATGATTTCTTAAAAAACAAGAGTTTTTAGAAAACGCCATTTATTTCATAAATGGAATCAACAAAGTATGCACATTCTAAGTCATAACGACTTTCTATAGTTTGCGCATGCGTCCGGAAATAAGAAAAGCTTACTTCCCCCCGTTTTCTAAAATCACAGCTTCTAGAAGGTTTACATGATTTCTCAAAAAACACGAATTTTTAGAAAATGTGATTTATTTCATCAATGGAATCAACAAACTATGCACATTTTACATAATAACGACTTTCTATTGTTTGCGAATGCGTCCGGAAATAAGAAAAGCTTACTTCCCCCCTGTTTTTAAAATCACAACGTCTACAAGGTTTACATGATTTCTTAAAAAACACGAGTTTTTAGAAAATGTTACTTATTTCATAAATGGAATGAAAAAAGTATGAACATTCTATGTCATAACGATTTTGTATAGTTTGCGCGTGCGCAAACTATGCACATTCTAGGTAATAACAACTTTCTATAGTTTGCGCATGCGTCCGGAAATAAGAAAAGCTAACTTCCCCCCTTTTTTTAAATTCATAGATTCTAGAAGGTTTACATGATTTCTTAAAAAAAACAAGTTCTTAGAAAATGTTATTTATTTCATAAATGGAATCAACAAAGTATGCACATTCTACCTCATAACGACTTTCTATAGTTTGCGCATGCGTCCGGAAATAAGAAAAGCTTACTTCCCCCCATTTTATAAAATCACAGCTTCTAGAAGGTTTACATGATTTCTTAAAAACCATGAGTTTTTAGAAAATGTGATTTATTTCATCAATGGAATCATCAAAGTATGCACATTCTAAGTCATAACAACTTTCTATAGTTTGTGCATGCGTCCGGAAATAAGAAAAGCTTACTTCCCCTTGTTTTTTAAAGTCACAGCTTCTAGAAGGTTTACATGATTTCTTAAAAAACATGAGTTTTTAGAAAATGTGATTTATTTCATCAATGGAATCAACAAACTATGCACATTCTATGTCATAATGACTTTCTATAGTTTGCCCATGCGTCCGGAAATAAGAAAAGCTTACTTTCCCCTGTTTGTTAAAATCACAGCTTCTAGAAGGTTTACATGATTTCTTAACAAACACGAGTTTTTAGAAAATGTCATTTATTTCATAAATGGAATCAACAAAGTATGCACATTCTATGTCATAACGAGTTTCTATAGTTTGCGCATGCGCAAACTATGCACATTCTACGTACTAACGACTTTCTATAGTTTGCTTATTCGTCTCGAAATAAGAAAAGCTTACTTCACCCCGTTTTTCAAAATCACAACTTCTAGAAGGTTTACATGATTTCATAAAAAACACGAGTTTTTAGAAAATTTGATTTATTTCATAAATGGAATCAACAAAGTATGCACATTCTATGTCATAACATTTTTGTATGGTTTGCGCATGCGCAAACTATGCACGTTCTACGTAATAACGACTTTCTATAGTTTGCGCGTGCATCCGGAAATAAGAAAAGCTTACTTCTGCCAGTTTTTTAAAATCACAGCTTCTAGAAGGTTTACATGATTTCTTAAAAAACATGAGTTTTTAGAAAATGTGATTTATTTCACAAATGGAATCAACAAAGTATGCACATTCTACGTCACAACGACTTTCTATAGTTTGTGCATGCGTCCGGAAATAAGAAAAGCTTACTTCACCCCAATTTTTGAAAATCACAGCTTCTAGAAGGTTTACATGGTTTCTTAAAAAAAACGAGTTTTTAGAAAATGTGATTTATTTCATCAATGGAATCAACAATTTATACACATTCTACGTAATAACGACTCTCTATAGTTTGTGAATGCATCCGGAAATAAGAAAAGCTTACTTCCCCCCGTTTTTGAAAATCACAGCTTCTAGAAGGTTTACATGGTTTCTTAAAAAAAATGATTTTTTAGAAAATGTGATTTATTTCATAAATGGAATCCAAAAAGTATGCACTTTCTACGTCATAATGACTTTCTATAGTTTGTGCATGCGTCCGAAAATAAGAAAAGCTTACTTCCCCCCGTTTTTTAAAATCACAGCTTCTAGAAGGTTTACATGATTTCTTAATAAACAAGAGTTTTTATAAAATGTGATTTATTTCATAAATGGAATCAACAAAGTATGCACATTTTACGTGATAACAACTTTGTATAGTTTGCGAATGCGTCCGGAAATAAGAAAAGGTTACTTCCCCCCATTTTTTAAATTCACAGCTTCTAGAAGGTTTACATGATTTCTTAAAAAACACGAGTTTTTAGAAAATGTGATTTATTTCATAAATGGAATCAACAAAGTATGCACATTCTACGTCATAACGACTTTCTAAAGTTTGCGCATGCGTCCGTAAATAAGAAAAGCTTACTTCCGCCAGTTTTTTAAAATCACAGCTTCTAGAAGGTTTACATGATTTCTTAAAAACCACGAGTATTTAGAAAATGTGATTTATTTCATAAATGGAATCAACAAAGTATGCACATTCTAAGTCATAACGACTTTCTATAGTTTGCGCATGCATCCATAAATAAGAAAAGCGTACTTCCCCTCGTTTTTTAAAGTCACAGCTTCTAGAAGGTTTACATGATTTCTTAAAAAACACGAGTTTTTATAAAATGTGATTTATTTCATCAATGGAATCAACAAACTATGCACATTCTACATAATAACGACTTTCTATAGTTTGCGAATGCGTCCGGAAATAAGAAAAGCTTACTTCCCTCCGGTTTTTAAAATCACAGCTTCTAGAAGATTTACATGATTTCATAAAAAACACAAGTTTTTAGAAAATGTCATTTATTTCATAAATGGAATAAAAAAAGTATGAAGATTCTATGTCATAACAACTTTGTATAGTTTGCGCATGCGCAAACTATGCACATTCTAGGTAATAACGACTTTCTATAGTTTGCGCATGTGTCCGGAAATAAGAAAAGCTTACTTCCCCCCTTTTTTTAAATTCACAGCTTCTAGAAGGTTTACATGATTTCTTAAAAAACACGAGTTTTTAGAAAATGTGATTTATTTCACAAATGGAATCATCAAAGTATGCACATTCTACGTCATAACGACTTTCTATAGCTTGCGCATGCGTCCGGAAACAAGAAAAGCTTACTTCCCCCCGTTTTTTAAAATCACAACTTCTAGAAGGTTTACATGTTTCTTTAAAAAAATGAGTTTTTAGAAAATGTGATTTATTTCATAAAAGGAATAAACAAAGTATGCACATTCTATGTCATAACGACTTTCTATAGTTTGCGTATGTGTATGGAAATAAGAAAAGCTTACTTCCCCCCGTTTTTTAAAATCACAGCTTCTAGAAGGTTTACATGATTTCTTAATAAACAAGAGTTTTGTAATATCCCTTCTTTTCTCTTTATCAGAATTTTAAAATAAATGTATATTGTAATATAGGAGGCCTTGGTGAGGAGCTCAAGACCAAGGCCCCACCAGTGGACCTTGAAAGTATTCTTTCATTTATAATTTTTCCTAAATTTTTAATTGTTACTATAGACTTAAGAGACTAAGGACACGACACAAGTTAATATTGGAGCATGAAACGAACTAGGGAAAAAGGTTAAGGGTAAGCGACGTCCTCTGAAACTAGTAATAATGACTAGGCATCATTATTGTGCTATGGGATACCAAAACAAAATTGACATGCTCAGTAAGGACCATTCAGTGTCGCAAAGATCATACCCTACTCTTATGAGGTTACTAAGTAGGTAATACACTTATTATCTTAAAAGAAGGTATTCTTATTATTAACTGGCGGTACCCCTTAAGCCTACAGTAAATACTTACTAGTAGCATTAAAAAAAAAGGAAAAAGCTAAATATTTTAAGCAAAAAGGGTATGCATAAATATATTATTTAAAAGAAAAACCTAGTGCCCATACTATTTCTTAGTATGATACATATGAAAGTACTTCATGTAAAATATACACATAAATATATATATATTAAAGTGAAACTGGTATTTACTGGAGGTAAAACATATGAAGGATGTTAAGGTACGCAAAATAGGTGGGTTAGGAGCATTAAAGGAATTCAAAAGACATGGACCATTATTTGTTAAAAAGTAAAACGCGGGAATGCCTCATAATTTTCACTTCGCAAACTCTCCCCTTATTTTTCGGGAAGATTTACACTTGGCCGAATAATTCTTGAAGCACCGTGACAGAATCTTCAAGAGAGAGTATTGTTGTTAAAAAGAAATTAATGCTGGAAGGATTCGGATACCAATTCGGTTAAGTATATCATAATTAAATTGTTTTATCGTGCAGTGTTTTAAGTTGGGGAATTTTAGTGGGGCATGGGATTCGAGCTACCACTTGCTTGGTTTGCTCTCATTTCTAACGTGTACTCACATGAGCAGCTTAAACTCCACAACTGACAGTTTACACAACATTTTCCTCCTTTTCCTCGAGATGGTTCCCTTGATGGAGTGGAGCCACAACCATCGAGTTTAATAGTCTTCTTGTTAGACTTTGGATCGAACTCCGAATTCCTATTGGATTGACATGTGTCACCCTAAATCAAACCTCGAGGCGAACTCCCCGATGATAAAAAGAAATTATAAATACGAGGGTGGAGAGAATCGGAGGGACGGAGGGGAAATGCGAGATAGCGAACTACAAAGGATTGCCTCTCGATTATTTTTTGATGCATAGTCTATTTAGATCTAGGAAATGAATAGTGCACGGGGAGGGGCAAATATAGGGTTTCAGAAATCACGGCATCCCTCTGTTTTTCTTTGACTGCAAGTTTACTAATTGTTAGCTCGGATAGGATGGCTGGGAGGCTCGATCATTTCTTCTGTTGTATTTCATGCATTTACAAATAGTTAGCGCCATTTTGATCTCTGCGTTTGTGACCTCTGCGATCAGATTTCAATAAAAATCTCTGAGACCAGGATCTCTGCAATGGGAATTTCTGGATTTCATCTGTTATAGTATTTTACGGGTGTTACTTTGGAGATGGACACGCAGTCCTGGATGTGTGCTAGATACAGCCACGACCTTGTAGGATCCGATCTCCACAATAGAGATGAACCATGGATCCATCATCCTTTTGACGGAGATGGAAGATGATGGCGTTTTCATAGTCGTGCTTTGACAGAGTTATGAAGTATCGAATCCAGCATCCTTCTCATAGAGATGGAAGATGAGGGAGTCTACTAGAGGGTTTTCTTTGAATACTGAATGTAGAGTATCGATCCAGCGTTCTCACGCCGGACAAAAGATATAGGTACAATGTATCTCGTATCTCCTAGATCTGCTTGACAAGTTGTATAGATCTAGTAGCCTTCACGCCTATCAGGGATAGAGGATCAGGGCATCTCGTCGACCTTTCTTGACAGAAATCACCGGTAAGATCTGAGCTATATGTTGACCTCTGCGATGGAGGTAAGATAATTTTCTTGAACCCTGAGCAAGTTTCATTATGCCTTACAACTTCTATTTTTCCCAGTTTTGTTTTATAGTGGTGTTGTTAAAAATATATACTATTGTCTGAAAGAAAATCGGGAATATAACTGTGAGCTATTCAGATCTCTACCTATATAGATATATCGTATACCCTTAGAAGACCGTTTTGCTGGAAACGATTAAACTTTGTTTGACAGATGTGAGGTTAAATATTTATGTTTTGTTTTGCTGAGTTTTTCAAATTAGAATGGATATTTATGCATATAAAACTATGCATGACAGATAACGGTGAATTGATATCTGTAATCCGACATTCTTGCCTTATTCATACTCTGCAATATATGCTTTTACCTTTATAAATTATAACTCTGTATATTTCGTATATGTGAGATGGGAGAACTACGACCCCTATAAAATGTGATACACCGGTTATGATAGATCAGAGTCGTAGTATTTAGAGTGTTATATTGAGAAAACAATAGAAGCCCATTTCACATTATATACTAAACCTAGATTGCAGTAAATCGGCATATATATTTATATTCTATCCTCGAATGAGATCGTTATAGACAGCCACGAGTCCTGGCTGTATCTATATATATATATATATAGTTTGATGATTACCAATAGGAAGAAATGGTATCTAATCATGAAGATGTTGCTGCATGCTGTTTGGAAAAGTGATCACGTTAATATGTATACCCAGCAGGAATCCTTGTTGTATGTTATTATAAGAGCTTTTTCATTTGACTGTTTATATTTCTTAATAATTAGTAAGATGATATAAAGCGTGGGTTTTTGACTAGAAGGTCTAAGCTAAATAGGGTTGTATATTGGAAACATAATAAAGCAAGAGTATGCTCTACTTGATATTATTTACTTACTATCGTATGAGTTTTAGTAAGTTTGAGAAGTAGGAACACTTTATCATTTGCATCTTAGGGTTTTTGAAATGTTTTCTAGAAAAGAGGTTTTGAGAAAATAGAAATTGAAGCCTTATATTTATTTATTTAGATAAGAGGTAGACCTCTGCAAAAAGTGACAAACTCAAGGTACATACTTTTGCGGATATTGGTATGAATGAGATGTTGAAGATAGTATGGGATGCATACGCTCTCTAGGAGAGAGGTGTGAAAAATACAGATTTCAATCACTTAAGAAAGTAGATTATGGCAACGAAAGAGTTGCAGATTGTAAATCCTTCTAGTTGATAAACAATACAAGATCCAAATTACTCGTGGACGTAGCCCTCAGGTTGAGGGTGAACCACCTTACATTGTTCTCTTTCTTGTGTGTTTTTTTATGTGGACACCTTGTGTTTATGTTGTGATTTATTATGTATCTTATTTGTGTTTCGGTATAACCTTATTGTACTCGTCAGGTGTTCCTTTGAAGAAAGATGTTTCCTTGTTAATGTGTGATGATCATATGGTGATGATTATTGTTTTAGTGAATGTTTACTTAGGAGTATTATTAGCCGTTAAACTTTTATAAAAATGTGATATTTTATAAGCGTGAGTTTAAAGAATGGTCATCAATGTCTTTATGGAGGAAGGGAGCTAGTTACTACAATATCAAATTTTATGTTCTATTGAAGAAGTTATAAGTAGGCATGGAATTAAATGAACGAAGATAAATACATGCTTGTTATATGAAATTAATTTTTGTTTCTTGTACTTTCCCAACATAATAACTCGGTTATATGAGGATGTTACAAGTTTTTATAAAATGTGATTTATTTCATAAATGGAATCATCATAGTATGCACATTCTACGTCATAACGACTTTCCATAGTTTGCGCATGCGTCCGGAAATAAGAAAAGCTTACTTCCCCCCATTTTTTAAAATCACAGCTTCTAGAAGGTTTACATGATTTCTTTAAAAAAATGAGTTTTTAGAAAATGTGATTTATTTCATAAAAGGAATCAACAAAGTATGCACATTCTATATCATAATGACTTTCTATAGTTTGCACATGCGTATGGAAATAAGAAAAGCTTACTTCCCCCCGTTTTTTAAAATCACAGCTTCTAGAAGGTTTACATGATTTCTTAATAAACAAGAGTTTTTATAAAATGTGATTTACTTCATAAATGGAATCAACAAAGTATGCACATTTTACGTCATAACGACTTTCTATAGTTTGCGAATGCGTCCGGAAATAAGAAAGGCTTACTTCCGCCCATTTTTTAAATTCACAGCTTCTAGAAGGTTTACATGATTTCTTAAAAAACATGAGTTTTTAGAAAATGTGATTTATTTCATAAATGGAATCAACAAAGTATGCACATTCTATGTCATAACGACTTTCTATAGTTTGCGCATGCGTCCGGAAATAAGAAAAGCTTACTTCCCCCATTTTTTAAATTCACAGCTGCTAGAAGGTTTACATGATTTCTTAAAAAACATGAGTTTTTAGAAAATGTGATTTATTTCATAAATGGAATCAACAAACTATGCACATTCTACGTAATAACGACTTTCTATAGTTTGCGAATGCGTCCGGAAATAAGAAAAGCTTACTTCCCCCCGGTTTTTAAAATCACTGCTTCTAGAAGATTTACATGATTTCATTAAAAAAACGAGTTTTTAGAAAATGTCATTTATTTCATAAATGGAATGAAAAAAGTATGAACATTCTATGTCATAACAACTTTGTATAGTTTGCGCATGCGCAAACTATGCACATTCTTGGTAATAACGACTTTCTATAGTTTGCGCATGCGTCCGGAAATAAGAAAAGCTTACTTCCCCCCGTTTTTTAAAGTCACAGCTTCTAGAACGTTTACATGATTTCTTAAAAAACACGAGTTTTTAGAAAATGTGATTTATTTCATCAATGGAATCAACAAACTATGCACATTCTACGTAATAAGTACTTTCTATAGTTTGCGAATGCGTCCGGAAATAAGAAAAGCTTACTTCCCCCCGTTTTTTAAAATCACAGCTTCTAGAAAGTTTACATGATTTCTTAAAAAACATGAGTTTTTAGAAAATATCATTTATTTCATAAATGGAATCAACAAAGTATGAACATTCTATGTCATATCGACTTTGTATAGTTTGCGCATGCGTAAACTATGCACATTCTATGTAATAACGACTTTCTATAGTTTGCGCATGCGTATGGAAATAAGAAAAGCTTACTTCCCCCCTTTTTTTCAATTCACAGCTTCTAGAAGGTTTACATGATTTCTTAAAAAACACGAGTTTTTAGAAAATGTGATTTATTTCATAAATGGAATCCAGAAAGTATGCACTTTCTACGTCATAATGAATTTCTATAGTTTGCGCATGCGTCCGGAAATAAGAAAAGCTTACTTCCCCCTGTTTTTTAAAATCACAGCTTCTAGAAGGTTTACATGATTTCTTAATAAACAAGAGTTCTTATAAAATGTGATTTATTTCGTAAATGGAATCAACAAAGTATGCACATTTTACGTCATAACAACTTTCTATAGTTTGCGAATGCGTCCGGAGATAAGAAAAGCTTACTTCCCCCCATTTTTTAAATTCACAGATTCTAGAAGGTTTACATGATTTCTTAAAAAACACGAGTTTTTAGAAAATGTGATTTATTTCATAAATGGAATCTACAAAGTATGCACATTGTACGTCATAACGAATTTCTATAGTTTGCGAATGCATCCGGAAATAAGAAAAGCTTACTTTCCCCCGGTTTTTAAAATCGCAGCTTCTAGAAGATTTACATGATTTCATAACAACTTTGTATAGTTTGCGCATGCGCAAAATATGCACATTCTAGGTAATAACGACTTTCTATAGTTTGCGCATGCGTCCAGAAATAAGAAAAGCTTACTTCACCCAGTTTTTTAAAATCACAACTTCTAGAAGGTTTACATGATTTCTTAAAAAACATGAGTTTTTAGAAAATGTGATTTATTTCATAAATGGAATCAACAAAGTATGCACATTCTATGTCATAACGACTTTGTATGGTTTGCGCATGCGCAAACTATGCACATTCTACCTAATAACGACTTTCTATAGTTTGCGGATGTGTCCGGAAATAAGAAAAGCTTACTTCCGCCATTTTTTTAAAATCACAGCTTCGAGAAGGTTTACATGATTTCTTAAAAAACATGAGTTTTTAGAAAATGTGATTTATTTCATAAATGAAATCAACAAAGTATGCACATTCTACGTCATAACGACTTTCTAAAGTTTGCGCATGCGTCCGTAAATAAGAAAAGCTTACTTTCGCCCGTTTTTTAAAATCACAGCTTCTAGAAGGTTTACATGATTTCTTAAAAACCACGAGTATTTAGAAAATGTGATTTATTTCATAAATGGAATCAACAAAGTATGCACATTCTACGTAATAACGACTTTCTATAGTTTGTGAATGCGTCCGGAAATAAGAAAAGCTTACTTCCCTCCAGTTTTTAAAATCACAGCTTCTAGAGGATTTACATGATTTCATAAAAAACACGAGTTTTTAGAAAATGTCATTTATTTCATAAATGGAATCAAAAAAGTATGAACATTCTATGTCATAACAACGTTGTATAGTTTGCGCATGCGCAAACTATGCACATTCTAGGTAATAACGACTTTCTATAGTTTGCGCATGCGTCTGGAAATAAGAAAAGCTTATTTCCCCCCTTTTTTTAAATTCACAGCTTCTAGAAGGTTTACATGATTTCTTAAAAAACACAAGTTTTTAGAAAATGTGATTTATTTCATAAATGGAATCAACAAAGTATGCACATTTTACGTCATAACGACTTTCTATAGTTTGCGAATGCGTCCGGAAAAAAGAAAAGCTTAATTCCCCCCATTTTTTAAATTCACAGCTTCTAGTAGGTTTACATGATTTCTTAATAAACCAGAGTTTTTATAAAATGTGATTTATTTCATAAATGGAATCAACAAAGTATGCACATTTTACATCATAACGACTTTCTATAGTTTGCGAATGCGTCCGGAAATAAGAAAAGCTTACTTCCCCCCATTTTTTAAATTCACAGCTTCTAGAAGGTTTACATGATTTCTTAAAAAACACGAGTTTTTAGAAAATGTGATTTATTTCATAAATGGAATCAACAAAGTATGCACATTCTACGCCATAACGACTTTCTATAGTTTGCGCATGCGAACGGAAATAAGAAAAGCTTACTTCCCCCATTTTTTAAATTCACAGCTTCTAGAAGGTTTACATGATTTCTAAAAAAACACGAGTTTTTAGAAAATGTGATTTATTTCAAAAATGAAATCAACAAAGTATGCACATTTTACGTCATAACGGTTTCTATAATTTGCGTATGCGTCCGGAAATAAGAAAAGCTTACTTCCCCCCGTTTTTTAAAATCACAGCTTCTAGAAGGTTTACATGATTTCTTAATAAACAAGAGTTTTTATAAAATGTGATTTATTTCATAAATGGAATCAACAAAGTATGCACATTTTACGTCATAACGACTTCCTATAGTTTGCGAATGCGTCCGGAAATAAGAAAAGCTTACTTCCCCCCATTTTTTAAATTCACAGCTTCTAGAAGGTTTACATGATTTCTTAAAAAACACGAGTTTTTAGAAAATGTGATTTATTTCATAAATGGAATCAACAAAGTATGCACATTCTAAGTCATAATGACTTTCTATAGTTTGCGCATGCGTCCAGAAATAAGAAAAGCATACTTCCCCTCGTTTTTTAAAGTCACAGCTTCTAGAAGGTTTACATGATTTCTTAAAAAACACAAGTTTTTAGAAAATGTGATTTTTTTCATCAATGGAATCAACAAACTATGCACATTCTACGTAATAACGACTTTCTATAGTTTGCGAATGCATCCGGAAATAAGAAAAGCTTACTTCCCCCCGGGCTTTTAGAAAATGTCATTTATTTCATAAATGGAATAAAAAAAGTATGAACATTCTATGTTATAACAACTTTGTATAGTTTGCGCATGCGCAAACTATGCACATTCTACGTCATAACGACTTTCTATAGTTTGCACATGCGTCCGGAAATAAGAAAAGCTTACTTCCCCCCGTTTTTTAAAATCACAGCTTCTAGAAGGTTTACATGATTTCTTTAAAAAAATGAGTTTTTAGAAAATGTGATTTATTTCATACAAGGAATCAACAAAGTATGCACATTCTATGTCATAATGACTTTCTATAGTTTGCGCATGCGTATGGAAATAAGAAAAGCTTACTTCCCCCCGTTTTTTAAAATCACAGCTTCTAGAAGGTTTACATAATTCCTTAATAAACAAGAGTTTTTATAAAATGTGATTTATTTCATCAATGGAATCAGCAAAGTATGCACATTTTACGTCATAACGACTTTCTATAGTTTGCGAATGCGTCCGGAAATAAGAAAAGCTTACTTCCCCCCATTTTTTAAATTCACAGCTTCTAGAAGGTTTACATGATTTCTTAAAAAACACGACTTTTTAGAAAATGTGATTTATTTCATAAATGGATTCAACAAAGTATGCACATTCCACGTCATAACGACTTTCTATAGTTTGTCCATTCGTCCGGAGATAAGAAAAGCTTATTTCCGCCCGTTTTTTAAAATCACAGCTTCTAGAAGGTTTACATGATTTCTCAAAAAACACGAGTTTTTAGAAAATGTGATTTATTTCACAAAAGGAATCAACAAAGTATGCACATTCTACGTCATAACGACTTTGTATAGTTTGTGAATGCGTCCGGAAATAAGAAAAGCTTACTTCCCCCCGTTTTTTAAAGTCACAGCTTCTAGAATGTTTACATGATTTCTTAAAAAACATGAGTTTTTAGAAAATATCATTTATTTCATAAATGGAATCAACAAAGTATGCACATTCTACGTCATAACGACTTTCTATAGTTTGCGCATGCGTATGGAAATAAGAAAAGCTTACTTCCCCCCTTTTTTTAAAATCACAGCTTCTAGAAGGTTTACATGATTTCTTAAAAAACACGAGTTCTTAGAAAATGTTATTTATTTCATAAATGGAATCAACAAAGTATGCGCATTCTAAGTCATAATGACTTTCTATAAATTGTGCATGCGTCCGGAAATAAGAAAAGCTTATTTCCCCCCGTTTTTTAAAATCACAGCTTTTAGAAGGTTTACATGATTTCTCAAAAAACACGAGTTTTTAGAAAATGTGATTTATTTCATAAAAGGAATCAACAAAGTATGCACATTCTACGTCATAACGACTTTGTATAGTTTGCGCATGCGTCCGGAAATAAGAAAAGCTTACTTCCCCTCGTTTTTTAAAGTCACAGCTACTAGAAGGTTTACATGATTTCTTAAAAAACATGAGTTTTTAGAAAATGTGATTTATTTCATCAATGGAATCAACAAACTATGCACATTCTACGTAATAACTACTTTCTATAGTTTGCGAATGCGTCCGGAAATAAGAAAAGCTTACTTCCCCCCGTTTTTTAAAATCACGGCTTCTAGAATGTTTACATGATTTCTTAAAAAACATGAGTTTTTAGAAAATATCATTTATTTCATCAATGGAATCAACAAAGTAGGAACATTCTATGTCATAACGACTTTGTATAGTTTGCGCATGCGCAAACTATGCACATTCTATGTAATAACGACTTTCTATAGTTTGTGCATGCGTCTGGAAATAAGAAAAGCTTACTTCCCCCCTTTTTTTCAATTCACAGCTTCTAGAAGGTTTACATGATTTCTTAAAAACACGAGTTTTTAGAAAATGTGATTTATTTCATAAATGGAATAAAAAAAGTATGCACTTTCTACGTCATAACGACTTTCTATAGTTTGCGAATGCATCCGGAAATAAGAAAAGCTTATTCCCCCCGTTTTTTAAAATCACAGCTTCTAGAAGGTTTACATGATTTCTTAATAAACAAGAGTTTTTATAAAATGTGATTTATTTCATAAATGGAATCAACAAATTATGCACATTTTACGTCATAACAACTTTCTATAGTTTGCGAATGCGTCCGGAAATAAGAAAAGCTTACTTCCCCCCATTTTTTAAATTCACAGCTTCTAGAAGGTTTACATGATTTCTTAAAACACACGAGTTTTTAGAAAATGTGATTTATTTAATAAATGGAATCAACAAAGTATGCACATTCTACGTCATAACGACTTTCTATAGTTTGCGAATGCATCCGTAAATAAGAAAAGCTTACTTCCCCCCGGTTTTTAAAATCACAGCTTCTAGAAGATTTACATGATTTCATAAAAAACACGAGTTTTTAGAAAATGTCATTTATTTCATAAATGGAATCAAAAAAGTATGAACATTCTATGTCATATAAACTTTGTATAGTTTGCGAATGCGCAAACTATGCACATTCTAGGTAATAATGACTTTCTATAGTTTGCACATGCGTCAAGAAATAAGAAAAGCTTACTTCACCCAGTTTTTTAAAATCACAACTTCTAGAAGTTTTACATGATAACTTAAAAAACATAAGTTTTTAGAAAATGTGATTTATTTCATAAATGGAATCAACAAAGTATGCACATTCTATGTCATAACGACTTTGTATGGTTTGCGCATGCGCAAACTATGCACATTCTACGTAATAACGACTTTCTATAGTTTGCGCATGTGTCCGGAAATAAGAAAAGCTTACATCCGCCAGTTTTTTAAAATCACAGCTTCTAGAAGGTTTACATGATTTCTTAAAAAACACGAGTTTTTAGAAAATGTGATTTATTTCATAAATGGAATCAACAAAGTATGCACATTCTATGTCATAACGACTCTCTATAGTTTGCGTATGCGTATGGAAATAAGAAAAGCTTACTTCCCCCCGTTTTTTAAAATCACAGCTTCTAGAAGGTTTACATGATTTCTTAACAAACAAGAGTTTTTATAAAATGTGATTTATTTCATAAATGGAATCATCAAAGTATGCACATTCTATGTCATAACGAGTTTCTATAGTTTGCGCATGCGTCCGGAAATAAGAAAAGCTTACTTCCCCCCATTTTTTAAAATCACAGCTTCTAGAAGATTTACATGATTTCTTTAAAAAAATGAGTTTTTAGAAAATGTGATTTATTTCATAAAAGGAATCAACAAAGTATGCACATTCTATATCATAATGACTTTCTATAGTTTGCGCATGCGTATGGAAATAAGAAAAGCTTACTTCCCCCCGTTTTTTAAAATCACAGCTTCTAGAAGGTTTACATGATTTCTTAATAAACAAGAGTTTTTATAAAATGTGATTTATTTCATAAATGGAATCAATAAAGTATGCACATTTTATGTCATAACAACTTTCTATAGTTTGCGAATGCGTCCGGAAATAAGAAAAGCTTACTTCCCCCCATTTTTTAAATTCACAGCTTCTAGAAGGTTTACATGATTTCCTAAAAAAAAAGAGTTTTTAGAAAATGTGATTTATTTCATAAATGGAATCAACAAAGTATGCACATTCTACGTCATAACGACTTTCTATAGTTTGTGCATGCGTCCGGAAATAAGAAAAGCTTACTTCCCCCATTTTTTAAATTCACAGCTTCTAGAAGGTTTACATGATTTCTTAAAAAACACGAGTTTTTAGAAAATGTGATTTATTTCATCAATGGAATAAACAAACTATGCACATTCTATGTAATAACGACTTTCTATAGTTTGCGAATGCGTCCGGAAATAGGAAAAGCTTACTTCCCACCGGTTTTTAAAATCACTGCTTCTAGAAGATTTACATGATTTCATTAAAAAAACGAGTTTTTAGAAAATGTCATTTATTTCATAAATAGAATGAAAAAAGTATGAACATTCTATGTCATAACAACTTTGTATAGTTTGCGCATGCGCAAACT
The DNA here is from genome assembly GCA_027924585.1 of Larix kaempferi. NCBI lineage: Eukaryota > Viridiplantae > Streptophyta > Pinopsida > Pinales > Pinaceae > Larix > Larix kaempferi. The sequence goes on along the minus strand of BSBM01000557.1, from coordinate 13,769,843 downwards.
ATGCACATTCTAGGTAATAACGACTTTCTATAGTTTGCGCATGCGTCCGGAAATAAGAAAAGCTTACTTCCCCCCTTTTTTTAAATTCACAGCTCTAGAAGGTTTACACAATTTCTTAAAAAACACGAGTTTTTAGAAAATTTGATTTATTTCATAAATGGAATCAAAAAAGTATGCACATTCTACGTCATAACGACTTTCTATAGTTTGCCAATGCGTCCGGAAATAAGAAAAGCTTACTTCCCCCCGTATTTTAAATTCACAGCTTCCAGAAGGTTTACACGATTTCTTAAAAAACATGAGTTTTTAGAAAATGTGATTTATTTCATAAATGGAATCAACAAAGTATGCACATTCTACGTCATAACGACTTTCTATAGTTTGCGCATGCGTCCCGAAATAAGAAAAGCTTACTTCCCGCCATTTTTTAAAATCACAGCGTCTAGAAGGTTTACATGATTTCTTAATAAACACGAGGTTTTAGAAAATGTGATTTATTTAATCAATGGAATCAACAAACTATGCACATTCTATGTAATAACCACTTTCTATAGTTTGCACATGCGTCCGGAAATAAGAAAAGCTTACTTCCACCCGTTTTTTAAAATCACAGCTTCTAGAAGGTTTACATGATTTTCTTAAAAAAACACGAGTTTTTAGAAAATTTCACTTGTTTCATAAATGGAATCAACAAAGTATGAACAAACTATGTCATAACGACTTTGTATCGTTTGCGCATGCGCAAACTATGCACATTCTACGTAATAACGACTTTCTATAGTTTGCGCATGCATCCAGAAATAAGAAAAGCTTACTTCCCCCCATTTTTTAAAATCACAGCTTCTAGAAGGTTTACATGATTTCTTAAAAAAACACGAGTTTTTAGAAAATGTCATTTGTTTCATAAATGGAATCAACAAAGTATGAACAAACTATGTCATAACGACTTTGTATCGTTTGTGCATGCACAAACTATGCACATTCTACGTAATAACGACTTTCTATAGTTTGCGCATGCGTCCGGAAATAAGAAAAGCTTACTTCCCCCCGGTTTTAAAAATCACAACTTCTCGAAGGTTTACATGATTTATTAAAAAACACGAGTTTTTAGAAAATGTCATTTATTTTATAAATGGAATCAAAAAAGTATGAACATTCTATGTCATAATGACTTTGTATATTTTCTGCGTGCGCAAACTAAGCACATTCTAGGTAACAAGAAGTTTCTATAGTTTGCGCATGCGTCCAAAAATAAGAAAAGTTTACTTCCCCCCTTTTTTTAAATTCACAGCTTCTAGAAGGTTTACATGATTTCTTAAAAAACACGAGTTTTTAGAAAATGTGATTTATTTCATAAATGGAATCAACAAATTATCCACATTCTACGTCATAACGACTTTCTATAGTTTGCGCATGCGTCCGGAAATAAGAAAAGCTTACTTCCCCCCATATTTTAAATTCACATCTTCTAGAAGGTTTACACAATTTCTTAAAAAACACGAGTTTTTAGAAAATGTGATTTATTTCATAAATGGAATCAACAGAGTATGCACATTCTACCTCATAACGACTTTCTATAGTTTGCGAATGCGTCCCGAAATAAGAAAAGCTTACTTCCCCCCATTTTTTAAAATCACAGCTTCCAGAAGGTTTACATGATTTCTTAATAAACACGAGGTTTTAGAAAAGTGATTTATTTAATCAATGGAATCAACAAACTATGCACATTCTATGTAATAACCACTTTCTATAGTTTGCACATGCGTTCGGAAATAAGAAAAGCTTACTTCCACCCGTTTTTTAAAATCACAGCTTCTAGAAGGTTTACATGATTTTCTTAAAAAAACACGAATTTTTAGAAAATGTCATTTGTTTCATAAATGGAATCAACAAAGTATGAACAAACTATGTCATAATGACTTTGTATCGTTTGCGCATGCGCAAACTATGCACATTCTACGTAATAACGACTTTCTATAGTTTGCGCATGCGTCCAGAAATAAGAAAAGCTTACTTCCCCCCATTTTTTAAAATCACAGCTTCTAGAAGGTTTACATGATTTCCTAATAAACACGAGTTTTTAGAAAATGTGATTTATTTAATCAATGGAATCAACAAACTATTCACATTCTACGTAATAACGACTTTCTATAGTTTGCGCATAAGTCCGGAAATAAGAAAAGCTTACTTCCCCCCTTTTTTTAAATTCAAAGCTTCTAGAAGGTTTACATGATTTCTTAAAAAACATGAGTTTTTAGAAAATGTGATTTATTTTATCTATGGAATCAACAAACTATGCACATTCTACGTAATAACGACTTTCTATAGTTTGCGAATGCGTCCGGAAATATGAAAAGCTTACTTCCCCCCGGTTTTGAAAATCACAGCTTCTAGAATGTTTACATGATTTATTAAAAAACACGAGTTTTTAGAAAATGTCATTTATTTCATAAATGGAATAAAAAAAGTATGAACATTCTATGTCATAACGACTTTGTATAGTTTGCGCATGCGCAAAATATGCACATTCTAGGTAATAACGACTTTCTATAGTTTGCGCATGCGTCCGGAAATAAGAAAAGCTTACTTCCCCCCGTTTTTTAAAATGACATCTTCTAGAATGTTTACATGATTTCTTTAAAAAAATGAGTTTTTAGAAAATGTGATTTATTTCATAAAAGGAATCAACAAAGTATGCACATTCTACATCATAACGACTTTGTATAGTTTACGCATGTGCAAGCTATGCACATTCTAGGTAATAACGGCTTTCTATAGTTTGCGCATGCGTCCGGAAATAATAAAAGCTTATTTCCCACCTTTTTTTAAATTCACCGCTTCTAGAAGGTTTACATGATTTCTTAAAAAACACGAGTTTTTAGAAAATGTGATTTATTTCATAAATGGAATCAAAAAAGTATGCAGATTCTACGTCATAACGACTTTCTATAGTTTGCGCATGCGTCCGGAAATAAGAAAAACTTACTTCCCCCCGTTTTTTAAAATCACAGCTTCTAGAAGGTTTACATGATTTCTTAAAAAAAATGAGTTTTTAGAAAATGTGATTTATTTCATAAAAGGAATCAACAAAGTATGTACATTCTACGTCATAACAACTTTCTATAGTTTGCGCTTGCATCCGGAAATAAGAAAAGCTTACTTCCCCCCTTTTTTTTAAATCACAGCTTCTAGAAGGTTTACAAGATTTCTTAAAAAAAATGGGTTTTTAGAAAATGGTATTTATTTCATAAATGGAATCAACAAAGTATGCACATTCTACGTCATAACGACTTTCTATAGTTTGTGCATGTGTATGGAAATAAGAAAAGCTTACTTCCCCCCATTTTTTAAAATTACATCTTCTAGAAGGTTTACATGATTTCTTAAAAAACATAAGTTTTTAGAAAATGTGATTTATTTCATGAATGGAATCAACAAAGTATGCGCATTCTAAGTCATAACGACTTTCAATAGTTTGCGCATACTTCCGGAAATAAGAAAAGCTTATTTCCCCCCGTTTTTTAAAATCACAGCTTCTAGAAGGTTTAGATGATTTCTCAAAAAACACGATTTTTTAGAAAATGTGATTTATTTCATAAAAGGAATCAACAAAGTATGCACATTCTACGTCATAACGAGTTTGTATAGTTTGCGCATGTGTCCGGAAATAAGAAAAGCTTACTTCCCCCCGTTTTTTAAAGTCACAGCTTCTAGAAGGTTTACATGATTTCTTAAGAAACACGAGTTTTTAGAAAATGTGATTTATTTCATCAATCGAATCAACAAACTATGCACATTCTACGTAATAACTACTTTCTATAGTTTGCGAATGCGTCCGGAAATAAGAAAAGCTTACTTCCCCCCGTTTTTTAAAATCACAGCTTCTAGAATGTTTTCATGATTTCTTAAAAATCATGAGTATTTAGAAAATATCATTTATTTCATAAATGGAATCAACAAAGTATGCACATTCTACGTCATAACGACTTTCTATAGTTTGCGCATGCGTCCGGAAATAAGAAAAGCTTACTTCCCCCCGTTTTTTAAAATCACAACTTCTAGAAGGTTTACATGATTTCTTAAAAAAAATGAGTTTTTAGAAAACGTGATTTATTTCATAAAAGGAATCAACAAAGTATGCACATTCTACGTCATAACGAATTTCTATAGTTTGCGCATGCGTATGGAAATAAGAAAAGCTTACTTCCCCCCTTTTTTTAAAATCACAGCTTCTAGAAGGTTTACATGATTTCTTTAAAAACACGAGTTTTTAGAAAATGTGATTTATTTCATAAATGGAATCAACAAAGTATGAGCATTCTAAGTCATAACGACTTTCTATAGTTTGCGCATGCGTCCGGAAATAAGAAAAGCTTATTTCCCCCCGTTTTCTAAAATCACAGCTTCTAGAAGGTTTACTTGATTTCTCAAAAAACACGAGTTTTTGGAAAATGTGATTTATTTCATAAAAGGAATCAACAAAGTATGCAGATTCTATGTCATAACGACTTTGTATAGTTTGCGCATGCGTCCGGAAATAAGAAAAGCTTACTTCGCCCCGTTTTTTAAAGTCACAGCTTCTAGAAGGTTTACTTATTTCTTAAAAAACACGAGTTTTTAGAAAATGTGATTTATTTCATCAATGGAATCAACAAACTATGCACATTCTACGTAATAACTACTTTCTATAGTTTGCGAATGCATCCGGAAATAAGAAAAGCTTACTTCCCCCCGTTTTTTAAAATCACAACTTCTAGAAGGTTTACATGATTTCTTAAAAAACACGAGTTTTTAGAAAATGTCATTTGTTTCATAAATGGAATCAACAAAGTATGAACAAACTATGTCATAACGAATTTGTATCGTTTGCGCATGGGAAAACTATGTACATTCCACGTAATAACGACTATCTATAGTTTGCGCATGCGTTCGGAAATAAGAAAAGCTTACTTCCCCCCATTTTTTAAAATCACAACTTCTAGAAGGTTTACATGATTTCTTAATAAACAAGAGTTTTTATAAAATGTGATTTATTTCATAAATGGAATAAACAAAGTAAGCACATTTTACGTCATAACAACTTTCTATAGTTTGCGAATGCGTCCGGAAATAAGAAAAGCTTACTTCCCCCCATTTTTTAAATTCACAGCTTCTAGAAGGTTTACATGATTTCTTAAAAAACATGAGTTTTTAGAAAATGTGATTTATTTCATAAATGGAATCAACAAAGTCAGCACATTCTACGTCATAACGACTTTCTATAGTTTGCGCATGCGTCCGGAAATAAGAAATGCTTACTTCCCCCATATTTTAAATTCACAGCTTCTAGAAGGTTTACATGATTTCTTAAAAAACATGAGTTTTTAGAAAATGTGATTTATTTCATAAATGGAATCAACAAAGTATGCACATTTTACGTCATAACGGTTTCTATAATTTGCGCATGCGTCCGGAAATAAGAAAAGCTTACTTTTCCGCGTTTTTTAAAATCACAGCTTCTAGAAGGATTACATGATTTCTTAAAAAACATGAGTTTTACGAACATGTGATTTATTTCATAAATGGAATCAACAAAGTATGCACATTCTATGTCATAACGACTTTCTATAGTTTGCGCAAGCAGAAAATAAGCACATTTTATGTACTAACGACGTTCTATAGTTTGCGTATGCGTCCAGAAATAAGAAAAGCTTATTTCACCCAGTTTTTTAAAATCACAACTTCTAGAAGGTTTACATGATTTCTTAAAAAGCATGAGTTTTTAGAAAATGTGATTTATTTCATAAATGGAATCAACAAAGTATGCACATTCTATGTCATAACGACTTTGTATGGTTTGTTCATCCGCAAACTATGCACATTCTACGTAATAAAGATTTTCTATAGTTTGCGCATGCATCCGAAAATAAGAAAAGCTTACTTCCCCTCGTTTTTTAAAATCACAACTTCTAGAAGGTTTACATGATTTCTTAAAAAACACGAGTTTTTAGAAAATGTCATTTGTTTCATAAATGGAATCAACAAAGTATGAACAAACTATGTCATAACGACTTTGTATCGTTTGCGCATGGGCAAACTATGCACATTCTACGTAATAACGACTTTCTATAGTTTGCGCATGCGTCCGGAAATAAGAAAAGCTTACCTCCCCCCATTTTTTTAAATCACAACTTCTAGAAGGTTTACATGATTTCTTAATAAACAAGAGTTTTTATAAAATGTGATTTATTTCATAAATGGAATCAACAAACTATCCACATTTTACGTCATAACGACTTTCTATAGTTTGCGAATGCGTCCGGAAATAAGAAAAGCTTACTTCCCCCCATTTTTTAAATTCACAGCTTCTAGAAGGTTTACATGATTTCTTAAAAAACACGAGTTTTTAGAAAATGTGATTTATTTCGTAAATGGAATCAACAAAGTCTGCACATTCTACGTCATAACGAATTTCTATAGTATGCGCATGCGTCCGGAAATAAGAAAAGCTTACTTCCCCCATTTTTTAAATTCACAGCTTCTAGAAGGTTTACATGATTTCTTAAAAAACACGAGTTTTTAGAAAATGTGATTTATTTCATAAATGGAATCAACAAAGTATGCACATTTTACTTCATAACGGTTTCTATAATTTGCGCATGCGTCTGGAAATAAGAAAAGCTTACTTCTCCCCATTTTTTAAAATCACAGTTTCTAGAAGGATTACATGATTTCTTAAAAAATATGAGTTTTACGAACATGTCATTTATTTCATAAATGGAATCAACAAAGTATGCACATTCTATGTCATAACGACTTTCTATAGTTTGCGCAAGCGCAAACTAAGCACATTCTATGTAATAACGACTTTCTATAGTTTCCGTATGCGTCCAGAAATAAGAAAAGCTTATTTCACCCAGTTTTTTAAAATCACAACTTCTAGAAGGTTTACATGATTTCTTAAAAAACATGAGTTTTTAGAAAATGTGATTTATTTCATTAATGGAATCAACAAAGTATGAACATTCTAAGTCATAACGACTTTCTATAGTTTGCGCATGCATCCAGAAATAAGAAAAGCTTACTTCCCCCCGGTTTTTAAAATCACAGCTTCTAGAAGGTTTACATGATTTCTTAAAAAACATGAGTGTTCAGAAAATGTGATTTATTTCATAAATGGAATCAACAAAGTATGCACATTCTAAGTCATAACGACTTTCAATAGTTTGCGCATGCGTCCGTAAATAAGAAAAGCTTATTTCCCCTCGTTTTTTAAAATCACAGCTTCTAGAGGGATTACATGATTTCTTAAAAAACTTGAGTTTTACGAACATGTGATTTATTTCATAAATGGAATCAACAAAGTATGCACATTCTATGTCATAACGACTTTCTATAGTTTGCGCATGTGCAAACTAAGCACATTCTACGTACTAACGACTTTCTATAGTTTGCGTATGCGTCCAGAAATAAGAAAAGCTTGCTTCACCTCGTTTTTTAAAATCACAAGTTCTAGAAGGTTTACATGATTTCTTAAAAAACATGAGTTTTTAGAAAATGTGATTTATTTCATAAATGGAATCAACAAAGTATGCACATTCTATGTCATAACAACTTTGAATGGTTCGCACATGCGGAAAATATGCACATTCTATGTAATAACGACGTTCTATAGTTTGTGCATGTGTCCGGAAATAAGAAAAGCTTACTTCCGCCTGTTTTTTAAAATCACAACTTCTAGAAGGTTTACATGATTTCTTAAAAAACACGAGTTTTTAGAAAATCTGATTTATTTCATAAATGGACTCAACAAAGTATGCACATTCTACGTCATAACGAATTTCTATAGTTTGCGCATGTGTCCGGAAATAAGAAAAGCTTACTTCCCCCCATTGTTTAAAATCACAGCTTCTAGAAGGTTTACATGATTTCTTAATAAACACGAGTTTTTAGAAAATGTGATTTATTTAATCAATGGAATCAACAAACTATGCACATTCTACGTAATAACGACTTTCTATAGTTTGCACATGCATCCTGAAATAAGAAAAGCTTACTTCCCCCCGTTTTTTAAAATGACAGCTTCTAGAAGGTTTACATGATTTCTTAAAAAAACACGAGTTTTTAGAAAATGTCATTTGTTTCATAAATGGAATCAACAAAGTATGAACAAACTATGTCATAACGACTTTGTATCGTTTGCGCATGCGCAAACTATGCACATTCTACATAATAACGACTTTCTATAGTTTGCGCATGCATCCGAAAATAAGAAAAGCTCACTTCCCCCCATTTTTTAAAACTACAGCTTCTAGAATGTTTACATGATTACTTAATAAACACGAGTTTTTAGAAAATGTGATTTATTTCATCAATGGAATCAACAAACTATGCACATTTTACATAATAACGACTTTCTATAGTTTGCGAATGCGTCCGGAAATAAGAAAAGCTTACTTCCCCCCATTTTTTAAAATCACAGCTTCTACAACGTTTACATGATTTCTTTAAAAAAATGAGTTTTTAGAAAATGTGATTTATTTCATAAAAGGAATCAACAAAGTATGCACATTCTACGTCATAACGACTTTGTATAGTTTGCGCATGTGCACACTATGCACATTCTAGGTAATAACGACTTTCTCTAATTTGCGCATGCGTCCGAAAATAAGAAAAGCTTACTTCCCCCCCTTTTTAAATTCACAGCTTCTAGAAGGTTTACATGATTTCATAAAAAAAATGAGTTTTTAGAAAATGTGATTTATTTCATAAATGGAATCAGCAAAGTATGCACATTCTGCATCATAACGACTTTCTATAGTTTGCGGATGTGTCCGGAAATAAGAAAAGCTTACTTCCCCCCATTTTTTAAAATCACAGCTTCTAGAAGGTTTACATGATTTCTTAAAAAAAAGGAGTTTTTAGAAAATGTGATTTATTTCATAAAAGGAATCAACAAAGTATGCACATTCTACATCATAACGACTTTCTATAGTTTGCGCATGCGTCCGGAAATAAGAAAAGCTTACCTCCCCCCTTTTTAAAATCACAGCTTCTAGAAGGTTTCCATGATTTCTTAAAAAAAAGGGGTTTTTGGAAAATGTGATTTATTTCATCAATGGAATCAACAAAATATGCACATTCTACGTAATAACGACTTTCTATAGTTTGCGAATGCGTCCGGAAATAAGAAAAGCTTACTTCCCCCCGGTTTTTAAAATCACAGCTTCTAAAAGGTTTACATGAGTTCTTAAAAAACATGAGTGTTTAGAAAATGTGATTTATTTCATAAATGGAATCAACAAAGTATGCACATTCTAAGTCATAACGAATTTCAATAGTTTGCGCATGCGTCCGGAAATAAGAAAAGCTTATTAACCCCCGTTTTTTAAAATCACAGCTTCTAGAGGGATTACATGATTTCTTGGCAAAAACATGAGTTTTACGAACATGTGATTTATTTCATAAATGGAATCAACAAAGTATGCACATTCTATGTCATAACGACTTTCTATAGTTTGCGCATGCGCAAACTAAGCACATTCTACGTACTAACGACTTTCTATAGTTTGCGCATGTGTCCGGAAATAAGAAAGGCTTACTTCCGCCCGTTTTTTAAAATCACAGCTTCTAGAAGGTTTAAATGATTTCTTAAAAAACACGAGTTTTTAGAAAATGTGATTTCTTTCATAAATGGAATCAACAAAGTATGCACATTCTATGTCATAACGACATTCTAAAGTTTGCGCATGCGTCCGGAAATAAGAAAAGCTTACTTCCGCCAGTTTTTTAAAATCACAGCTTCTAGAAGGTTTACATGAGTTCTTAAAATCCACGAATATTTAGAAAATATGATTTATTTTATAAATCGAATCAACAAACTATGCACATTCTACGTAATAACGACTTTCTATAGTTTGCGCATGCGTCCGGAAATAAGAAAAGCTTACTTCCCCCCGTTTTTTAAAGTCACAGCTTTTAGAAGGTTTACATGATTTCTTAAAAAATAAGAGTTTTTAGAAAATGTGATTTATTTCATCAATTGAATCAACAAACTATGCACATTCTGTGTAATAACGACTTTCTATAGTTTGTGAATGCATCCGGAAACAAGAAAAGCTTACTTTCCCCTGTTCGTTAAAATCACATCTTCTAGAAGGTTTAGATGATTTCTTAACAAACACGAGTTTTTAGAAAACGTCATTTATTTCATAAATGGAATCAACAAAGTATGCACATTCTATGTCATAACGAGTTTCTATAGTTTGCGCATGCGCAAACTATGCACATTCTACGTACTAACGACTTTCTATAGTTTGCGTATTCGTCCGAAAATAAGAAAAGCTTACTTCACCCCGTTTTTTAAAATCACAACTTCTTGAAGGTTTACATGATTTCTTAAAAAACACGAGTTTTTAGAAAATGTGATTTATTTCATAAATGGAATGAACAAAGTATGCCATTCTATGTCATAACGACTTTGTATGGTTTGGGCATGCGCAAACTATGCACATTCTACGTACTAACGACTTTCTATAGTTTGCGTATTCATCCGGAAATAAGAAAAGCTTACTTCACCCCGTTTTTTAAAATCACAACTTCCAGAAGGTTTACATGATTTCTTAAAAAACACGAGTTTTTAGAAAATATGATTTATTTCATAAATGGAATCAACAAAGTATGCACATTCTATGTCATAAGGTTTTTGTATGGTTTGCGCATGCGCAAACTATGCACATTCTATGTAATAACGACTTTCTATAGTTTGCGCATGCATCCGGAAATTAGAAAAGCTCAATTCCGCCAGTTTTTTAAAATCACAGCTTCTAGAAGGTTTACATGATTTCTTAAAAAACATGAGTTTTTAGAAAATGTGATTTATTTCATAAATGGAATCAACAAAGTATGCACAATCTACGTCATAACGACTTTCTAAAGTTTGCGCATGGGTCCGGAAATAAGAAAAGCTTACTTCCGCCAGTTTTTTAAAATCACTACTTCTAGAAGGTTTACATGATTTCTTGAAAAACACGAGTTTTTAGAAAATGTGATTTATTTCATAAAAGGAATCAACAAAGTATGCACATTCTACATCATAGGGACTTTCTATAGTTTGCACATGTGCAAACTATGCACATTCTAGGTAATAACGACTTTCTATAGTTTGCGCATGCGTCCGGAAATAAGAAAAGCTTACTTCCCCCCTTTTTTTAAATTCACAGCTTCTAGAAGGTTTACTTGATTTCTTGAAAAACACGAGTTTTTAGAAAATGTGATTTATTTAATAAATTGAATCAACAAAGTATGCACATTCTACGTCATAATGATTTTCTATAGTTTGTGCATGCATCCGGAAATAAGAAATGCTTACTTACCCCCGATTTTTGAAAATCACAGCTTCTAGAAGTTTTACATGATTTCTTAAAAAAAATGAGTTTTTAGAAAATGTGATTTATTTCATAAAAGGAATCAACAAAGTATGCATATTCTACGTCATAACAGCTTTCTATAGTTTGCGCATGCGTCCGGAAATAAGAAAAGCTTACTTCCCCGCGTTTTTTAAAATCACAGCTTCTAGAAGGTTTCCATGATTTCTTAAAAAACATGAGTTTTTAGAAAATGTGATTTATTTAATCAATGGAATCAACAACCTATGCACATTATACGTAATAACGACTTTCTATAGTTTGCGCATGCGTCCGGAAATAAGAAAAGCTTACTTCCCCCCGTTTTTTAAAATCACAGCTTCTAGAAGGTTTACATGATTTCTTAAAAAACACGAGTTTTTTGAAAATGTCATTTAGTTCATAAATGGAATAAAAAAGGAATGAACATTCTATGTCATAAAGACTTTGTATAGTTTGCGCATGCGCAAACTATGCACATTCTAGGTAATAACGACTTTCTGTAGTTTGCGCATGCGTCCGGAAATAAGAAAAGCTTACTTCCCCCCGTTTTTTAAAATCACAGCTTCTAGAAGGTTTACATGATTTCTTAAAAAACACGAGTTTTTAGAAAATGTCATTTATTTAATAAATGGAATCAAAAAAGTATGAACATTCTATGTCATAACGACTTTGTATAGTTTGCGCATGTGCAAACTATGCACATTCTAGGTAATAACGACTTTCTATAGTTTGCACATGCGTCCGGAAATAAGAAAAGCTTACTTCTCCTCTTTTTTAAAGATTCACAGCTTCTAAAAGGTTTACATGATTTCTTAAAAAACATGAGTTTTTAGAAAATGTGATTTATTTCATCAATGGAATCAACAAACTATGCACATTCTACGTAATAATGACTTTCTATAATTTGCGAATGCGTCCGGAAATAAGTAAAGCTTACTTACCCCGGTTTTTAAAATCACAGCTTCTAGAAGGTTTACATGATTTCTTAAAAAACACGAGTTTTTAGAAAATGTCATTTATTTCATAAATGGAATAAAAAAAGGATGAACATTCTATGTCATAACGACTTTGTATGATTTGCGCATGCGCAAACTATGCACATTCTAGGTAATAACGAGTTTCTATAGTAAGCGCATGCGTCCGGAAATAAGAAAAGCTTACTTCCCCCCTTTTTTTAAATTCACAGTTTCTAGAAGGTTTACATGATTTCTTAAAAAACACAATTTTTTAGAAAATGTGATTTATTTTATAAATGGAATCAACAAAGAATGCACATTCTATGTCATAACGAATTTCTATAGTTTGCGCACGCGTCCGGAAATAAGAAAAGCTTACTTCCCGCCATTTTTTAAAATCACAGCTTCTACAAGGTTTACATGATTTCTTTAAAAAAATGAGTTTTTAGAAAATGTTATTTATTTCATAAAAGTAATCAACAAACTATGCACATTCTACATCATAACGACTTTGTATAGTTTGTGCATGTGCAAACTATGCACATTCTAGGTAATAACGACTTTCTATAGTTTGCGGATGCGTCCAGAAATAAGAAAAGCTTACTTCCCCCCCTTTTTTAAATTCACAGCTTCTAGAAGGTTTACATGATTTCTTCAAAAACACGAGTTTTTAGAAAATGTGATTTATTTCATAAATGGAATCAACAAAGTATGCACATTCTACGTCATAATGACTTTCTATAGTTTGCGCATGTGTCCGGAAATAAGAAAAGCTTACTTCCCCCCGGTTTTTAAAATCACAACTTCTAGAAGGTTTACATGATTTCTTAAAAAACATGAGTGTTTAGAAAATGTGATTTATTTAATAAATGGAATCAACAAAGTATGCACATTCTAAGTCATAACGACTTTCAATAGTTTGCGCATGCGTCCGTAAATAAGAAAAGCTTATTTCCCCCCGTTTTTTAAAATCACAGCTTCTAGAGGAATTACATGATTTCTTAGAAAACATGAGTTTTATGAACATTTGATTTATTTCATTAATGAAATCAACAAAGTATGCACATTCTATGTCATAACGACTTTCTATAGTTTGCGCATGGGCAAACTAAGCACATTCTACGTACTAACGACTTTCTATAGTTTGCGTATGCATCCATAAATAAGAAAAGCTTACTTTACCCCGTTCTTTAAAATCACAACTTCTAGAAGGTTTACATGATTTCTTAAAAAACACGAGTGTTTAGAAAATGTGATTTATTTCATAAATCGAATCAACAAAGTATGCACATTCTATGTCATAACGACTTTGTATGGTTTGCGCATGCGCAAACTATGCACATTCTACGTAATAACGACTTTCTATAGTTTGCGCATGTGTCCGGAAATAAGAAAAGCTTACTTCCGCCAGTTTTTTAAAATCAGAGCTTGTCGAAGGTTTACATGATTTCTTAAAAAACACGAGTTTTTAGAAAATGTGATTTATTTCATAAATGGAATCAACAAAGTATGCACATTCTACGTCATAACGACTTTCTAACGTTTGCGCATGCGCCGGAAATAAGAAAAGCTTACTTCTGCCAATTTTTTAAAATCACAGCTTCTAGAAGGTTTACATGATTTCTTAAAAAACCATGAGTTTTTAGAAAATGTGATTTATTTCATAAATGGAATCAACAAAGTATGCACATTCTAAGTCCTAACGACTTTCTATAGTTTGCGCATGCGTCCGGAAATAAGAATAGCTTACTTCCCCTCGTTTTTTAAAGTCACAACTTCTAGAAGGTTTACATGATTTCCTAAAAAACACGAGTCTTTAGAAAATGTGATTTATTTTATCAATGGAATCAACAAACTATGCACATTCTACGTAATAACGAATTTCTATAGTTTGCGAATGCGTCCGGAAGTAAGAAAATCTTACTTCCCCGCGGTTTTTAAAATCACAGCTTCTAGAAGGTGTACATGATTTCTTAAAAAACACGAGTTTTTAGAAAATGTCATTTATTTCATAAATGGAATAAAAATTGTATGAACATTCTATGTCATAACGACTTTGTATAGTTTGCGCTTGCGCAAACTATGCACATTCTAGGTAATAACAACTTTCGATAGTTTGCGCATGCGTCCGGAAATAAGAAAAGCTAACTTCCCCCCTTTTTTTAAATTCATAGCTTCTAGAAGGTTTACATGATTTCTTGAAAAACACAAGTTTTTAGAAAATATTCTTTATTTCATAAATGGAATCAACAAAGTATGCACATTCTATGTCATAACGACTTTCTATAGTTTGCGCATGCGTCCGGAAATAAGAAAAGCTTAATTCCCCCCGTTTTTTAATGTCACAGCTTCTAGAAGGTTTACATGATTTTTAAAAAAAAACGAGTTTTTGGAAAATGTGATTTATTTAATAAAAGGAATCAACAAAGTATGCACATTCTACGTCATAACGACTTTTTATAGTTTGCGCATGCGTATGGAAATAAGAAAAGCTCACTTCCCCTCGTTTTTTAAAATCACAGCTTCTAGAAGGTTTGCATGATTTCTTAAAAAACAAGAGTTTTTAGAAAATGTGATTTATTTCATAAATGGAATCAACAAAGTATGCACATTCTAAGTCATAACGACTTTCTATAGTTTGCGCATGCGTCCGGAAATAAGAAAAGCTTACTTCCCCCCGTTTTTTAAAATCACAGCTTCTAGAAGGTTCACATGATTTCTCAAAAAACACGAGTTTTTAGAAAATGTGATTTATTTCATCAATGGAATCAACAAACTATGCACATTCTACATAATAACGACTTTCTATAGTTTGCGAATGCGTCCGGAAATAAGAAAAGCTTACTTCCCCCCAGGTTTTAAGATCACAATGTCTAGAAGGTTTACATGATTTCTTAAAAAACACGATGTTTTAGAAAATGTCATTTATTTCATAAATGGAATGAAAAAAGTATGAACATTCTATGTCATAACGACTTTGTATAGTTTGCGCATGCGCAAACTATGCACATTCTAGGTAATAACAACTTTCTATAGTTTGCGCATGCGTCCGAAAATAAGAAAAGCTAACTTCCCCTCGTTTTATAAAGTCACAGCTTCTAGAAGGTTTACATGATTTCTTAAAAAACACAAGTTCTTAGAAAATGTTATTTATTTCATAAATGGAATCAACAAAGTATACACATTCTATGTCATAACGACTTTCTATAGTTTGCGCATGCGTCCGGAAATAAGAAAAGCTTACTTCTACCCGTTTTTTAAAATCACAGCTTCTAGGAGGTTTACATGATTTCTTAAAAACCACGAGTTTTTAGAAAATGTGATTTATTTCATCAATGGAATCATCAAAGTATGCACATTCTAAGTCATAACAACTTTCTATAGTTTGTGCATGCGTCCGAAAATAAGAAAAGCTTACTTCCCCTCGTTTTTTAAAGTCACAGCTTCTAGAAGGTTTACATGATTTCTTAAAAACCATGAGTTTTTAGAAAATGTGATTTATTTCATCAATGGAATCATCGAAGTATGCACATTCTAAGTCATAACAACTTTCTATAGTTTGTGCATGCGTCCGAAAATAAGAAAAGCTTACTTCCCCTCGTTTTTTAAAGTCACAGCTTCTAGAAGGTTTACATGATTTCTTAACAAACACGAGTTTTTAGAAAATGTCATTTATTTCGTAAATGGAATCAACAAAGTGTTAAAATTAAATATGCTAAGACAGAAAATAGCAGCATTACATTCCATTTCACAATAATAGCATATACAGGATCACTGAAGAAACAACAAGCACAGCATAAACACAAGAGACAGAGATTTATCCTGGGAAACCCTCATGGGGTAGAAAACCCAGCAAAGCTTCCTCAATATAGATGACCAGCAATATACAAAGATGAAACCCTGAGACATGATCTCCTCCTCCACAATAGCAGACCTCTCCTCCACAAGTGCGCTATCCTCAAGTGTGTGAGTGTATCAAATGAGGAACACACCTCCTTTATTTATACACTACTCTGATATGTATTTTACACAAGTACATGTAGGCTCGTATTTAACCATTAGGTTAAATACCCCATTATAACTGACTGGGCCGACCCCCACATGGTGGGTCTAATAACCCTAGTTACCACAACCAACTTGGAGGAATAAACATCTCCGGATTTATAGTATAATCACTTTGGAGGTATGGAACATCTCCGGAATAAATAATATACAAAATATAATATTCTTTGAAGTTACAATATTTCAACACTCCCCCTTAACGAGAAGGATATTATAACAGTATCTGCACGAGCAAGGAGTCATCAACATCATACATGATACATCTATAAATCATTGGAAGCTCTCTTAACATCATCAGTAACTCAACCAGTTACTGGAACATCAACATCCTCAGTACTGAGTCTTTATCTTCTGCAGCACTTGAACAACTATAGCAACATCAACGTCTGGATCCTCACGATCATCAACATCGTCATGACACAATCATCAGCATCGTCATCTCACGATCATCAGCATCGTCATCACACGATCAGCAGCATCGTCATCACACAATCATCAACATCGTCATATCACGATTAGCAGCATCATCATCACACGATCAGCAGCATCGTCATCACACGAACATCAGCATCGTCATCACATGATCAGCATCGTCATCATACGATCAACAGCATCGTCATCACACGATCAACATCGTCATCATACGATCAACAACATCATCATCACACGATAATCAGTATCGATCATCAGCATCGTCATCACACGATCATATTACAGGATGATCAATCCTGCTCTCTTTAGGACATAGGTCCATGGATGATACAATCCAGATCAAGTTCCAGGATGATCAATCCTTATCTCTTTAAGACAAGTCTCATGCCTAGGGACGATCTAATCCCAACCACAGTGCCAGTCCTTTTTCCTACTGGATGTGACCTAGATCAGATCTAGGATTTACCACCACAGAGCCAGTCCTCTTTCATACTGGATGTGTCACGTCTACAGAGCCAGCCCTGTTTCATGCTGGATGTATCACAACTACAGAGCCAGCCCTGTTTCATGCTGGATGTATCACAACTACAGAGCCAGCCCTGTTTCATGCTGGATGTATCACGACTACAGAGCCAGCCCTGTTTCATGCTGGATGTATCACGACTACAGAGCCAGCCCTGTTTCATGCTGGATGTATCACGACTACAGAGCCAGCCCTGTTTCATGCTGGATGTATCACAACTACAGAGCCAGCCCTGTTTCATGCTGGATGTATCACAACTACAGAGCCAGCCCTGTTTCATGCTGGATGTATCACAACTACAGAGCCAGCCCTGTTTCATGCTGGATGTATCACAACTACAGAGCCAGCCCTGTTTCATGCTGGATGTATCACGACTACAGAGCCAGCCCTGTTTCATGCTGGATGTAACCTAGAGCAATTCTAGGATTTGTCACGTACATTTTGAACCGAGGTCCAGGGACGATCCAGTCCTATCGTGTCCCTTTTGAACCGAAGTCCAGGGACGATCCAGTCCTTTCGTTCAGTTATCGGAGACCTCATGTCTACGGCTCTTCTTTAGGACTGATGTCCAGGAATGATCCAATCCCCTCACATGTTCACCAAGAACTTCATTTTCGAAGACATACGTCTACGGCTCTTCTTTCGGACTGAAGTCCAGGAATGATCCAATCCCTTCACATGTTCACCAAGAACTTCATTATCGAAGACATACGTCTACGGCTCTTCTTTCGGATTGAAGTCCAGGAATGATCCAATCCCTTCACATGTTCACCAAGAACTTCATTATCGAAGACATACGTCTACGGCTCTTCTTTCGGACTGAAGTCCAGGAATGATCCAATCCCTTTACATGTTCACCAAGAACTTCATTATCGAAGACATACGTCTACGGCTCTTCTTTCGGAATGAAGTCCAGGAATGATCCAATCCCTTTACATGTTCACCAAGACAGAACATGTATCCTCATCATCATAACATGTATCACCACAACATGTATCATCATCATCAAAACATGTATAACCACAACATGTATCATCATCATCAAAACATGTATAACCACAACATGTATCATCATCATCAAAACATGTATAACCACAACATGTATCATCATCATCAAAGCATGTATAACCACAACATGTATCATCATCATCAAGACATGTATAACCACAACATGTATCATCATCATCAAAACATGTATAACCACAACATGTATCATCATCATCAAGACATGTATAACCACAACATGTATCATCATCATCAAAACATGTATAACCACAACATGTATCATCATCATCAAGACATGTATAACCACAACATGTATCATCATCATCAAAACATGTATAACTACAACATGTATCATCAACATGTATCATCACCATCAAAACATGTATACATCTATCATCAAAAGCATGTATACATCTATCATCAAAAGCATGTATACATCTAACCATCAAAAGCATCTGTCATCAAAAGTATCTAGCATGTATACATCTATCATCAAAAGCATGTATACATCTAACCATCAAAATAAAGAATATAAGAGTCCTAAATATAAATAATTTTAGGTGAGTAAGTGCAAAAAATAGGTAACCTCATCATTGATGAGATAGGCTTGTTTGTCTCATACTGTGCTACTCCCCCTTTCGAGGAGGGTTCTTCTGAACTACACCAAGCTTGTCTCGGAAGTGTTCAAACTTTACTCGAGACAGAGGCTTGGTCAGGATATCAGCAATTTGATCCTCAGTGCTTATATACTCGAGCTTGATAGCTCCTCTCTGCACCATATCTTGTATATAGAAGTATTGAATCTCAATGTGTTTTGACTTATCATGGAATACAAGATTTCCTATCATCTTGATGCAGCTTTGATTGTCACACATAATCATAGTGGAATCCATTTCTAAGTCAAACACTCCATATAATAGCTTCTGAAGCCACACTGCTTCACAGCTGGCAGAGCAGATAGCTATATATTCTGTTTCAGTAGTACTGAGAGCCACACTAGATTGTTTCTTGCTAAACCATGAGATCATGGTAGATTCAAGACTATAACATCCACCTAAAGTACTCTTTCTGTCTGAGACACTTCCTGCCCAATCAGAATTTGAGTAACCATGTAAATGGAGTTCATGACCTCCAAGATTACATAGACCAAAATCTAAAGTACCTTTTAGGTACCTCAGTACATGCTTTGTAGCTATTAAGTGAACCTTTCTAGGTTCTACTAGATACTGACTTACGGTATTTACAACAAAGCATATATCTGGCCTAGTATTTGTTAAATACATCATTGGCCCAATGATTTGTCTATATAGGGTTAGGTCCACTAAATCTGATGAGTTATTAAATAACTTCAAGTTGGAGTCCATGGGAGTGACCATGGCTTTACACTCCAACATATCAAATCTTTTTAGAAACTTCACAGCATACTTACCTCGATTTAAAAGATTCCTTTTGGATCATGCCATACTTCTAGACCTAAGAAGTAGTGCATTAATCTGAGATCTTTCATTTTTATTTCTGCAGCCATTTTCATGAACTGTTTCTCATTCCTTATCAGAAAGAGATCATCGTCACATAATAATAGTATGATAGGTTTATCATCCACAACCTTTAGGTAAAGGTTAGGATCAGCTTTACTTCTGGTAAAGCCCAAGCTTTGTCATGAAGCTGTCAATTGTCCATTATTCACACTCTGTATTGAGTGATCTTCTGCATATCTATCTGTGCCATCTCTCGTCAGATGGGTCTACTAATATGAGCCTCAAAGTCATTAGAACTCTATGGTGAGTTTCTTCTTGCATCCATGTCATATGTGTATAGAAGCCATATTCAACCTTGTAGCAAGGGTTGAGATCCACATCACCCATGATGATCATTAAGCTCATCAATTGACTACTGATCCTGGGAACCCATACAGAACCTGATTACATTATTAAGAGAATGGTCAAAACATCTCATCATGATTCTCTTCCTCTTTCTAAGAGAATCTCTTAACCATAAGCTTTCTATAGTGTGATTGATTTGTAAATCTTTTTGTTGAACATCCATCGCTTGTTCATCATTCATCATGATTTTCCCTACAAATCAAAATTAAGTACAGGATTAGTAATACTTCATAATCATCAAATCATATTGACATAATAACCTATTATGCATACAGATATCATTTACATAGTTATGCAACTAATTTGACCAATACTTTGGCACAACACTTTCCCATATCTTGTATGCATACAGTGGATATCTAGATGCCTTCCATCTCTACCAGAACATACTATCGAGAGTGTGCATAGCTCTCGGCATGTCAGCAAAGAGGTTTCATTCTAGACAAGCAACAATGGAGTGTTTGTCCAACTTACCAATCATATGTACATTAGTAGTATACTGTTCAATGCTCTATGAATGTTTATACTCAGCATTATATATTCTAGGAATACAAATATGCATACAACCTATTACAGGCAATATCATTTACTATTTCAAATAACAACTCAAATACTTATCTTTTATGTTTGTGTGGTTGCCTCCCGCTTGATCTTCTGTATGTCTTTTGAACTTCTATTCATTATGTACCACTGTGCATGTTCAAGTGTCATCCTCACAAACATACACCCATTAGTATGTTCTAAATGTTATCAAAACATTATAGTTCTAAATAATCTTGAGAATGTATAGTCATGATTATAGTTAATAAACATTAGTATTCAAGATTTCAGGGAAGTCTTCTTTTACTCATGCATATCATCAATCAAGATAAAAGATATAATATGCATAATCCCTTGATTACTAACTTTATGAATAAGCATAACCAATCATTCCAAGTATACTTATATAAGGGATCCTAACACAAGGTAAGATTCATGGGAAACATACCTGGATTAGTATACCTACTTGGTTATGTACAACACACCTAAACAATCTCTTCAATGATTTAGAGATCCTGAGCTAGAACCTGCATGTCTCATAGGTTAAGCATAATATAACAAAGTCATACATACCTCGTAAGTAGAACAAATATTATGGATGAGTCTTTGTCTTCATGTTTTCATGGTCATGGAACCTGATTTGTCTTTTGTGATGTACCTGTATCTTGTTAGCAGACAACATCAACCTCACACAACATCATAATGCATTAGTACAATCATAAGTGTCAACACCCTAACCAATGAATATCTTCTATCATGCATTCATAATTTTGTTAAGGTTATACGACAAATCTAAAATCAAAATTGTACTAACTGTAATAACTTGAAGACAAACATACCATAAACTTAATCATGGACAAATATCGAAACATACCTCGATGAGTCATTCCTGTCGAGATCGCTTGTATTCTTCTTATGTAAGGCCTTATCCTCATCTCCCTCTGAGACAGGAACTTCTTCACTTATGCAGGTGACCAATCCATCTTCTTCTGGGATTAACCCAATCCACTTGATTTGCAAGAACTGGACTTGGAGCTGGATATGGGTTTGTCAGAGAAACCCAAAAAATTCAAACATTGAATTTCAAACTTCCGAAAGGATAGAAATATGTGCCTTGATGAGCTGATCAAACTGGTATATTCAGAATTTGAAAACTGCAAAGTTTTACTCCTCAATTTTGCCTTTGAAACTCTCGGATTCACTGGACGTGACCCTGAACTGGGGTTTGATGAAGCCCACTCTTTTGCCCCATCAAAAGGTTTGATCCAAAGCTCTAAGCTTCTATTTTTCTGAGGAGCTTCCAGCCGTGGTCACAGATTTCAAAAATTCCCATTTTTACAGAAGCCCTAATTTTCCACTTTTCTGATCAAAGTCCCGAACTAGGGTCTAATCAAGCCCCGCCTTCTGCCCAACCAAAAATTCTGATCTTGGTCTCTAAATTTCTATTTTGATGAGTAGCATCCAGCCGTGGTCTCCAATTACAAAAAATTCCAACTTTCTTCAAAGCCCTAAATTCCGGAAGCCATGAATGAAGGTACCAAAAAAATAATTCTGTTTTGACAGAAATATGTACCTGATTGTTTCTAGTGTAACTCCAAAATTTTTGATCCACAGGGTCTGAAAAAGTTTTCTGAGATATCCTGACCTGTTAGCTTTCCATCCTGACAGGTCTGACCTCAATTGGATGTTCTGAGAGAGAGTTATGCCAAATGTCGCAACGTGACCTGTTTTGGGAAAATACAGGAGAGCGAACTTGTACGGCGTGCCACGTGTCACTGTTTGACCTTCGGCCTCTGAAAACGTTTTTTGAGATAGATCGGCCTGTTATCTTTCCATCCTGATAGGTCTGACCTCAATTGGATTCTCTGAGAGAGAGTTATGCCAAGTGTCGCAACGTGACCTGTTTATGGGATAATACAGGAGAGCGAACTTGTACGGAGTGCCACGTGTCACTGGTTCAACTTAGGCCTCTAAAAAAGTTTTCTGAGATAGTGCAGTCTGTGTACTACCTGTCACTTTTCACTAAATTTCATTTGGAGCTTCCCAGCCCAAGTTATGACCTTTTTCCCAAGGTCACCTGATTTTGACTCAGATCTGGAAGAGGCAGAAAGCCTATATTGTACAGATCATAAATCACAAAGTACAACGAATTAGAGGTTGTCCTTTGGACACAAGGTACCTGGAGATTTTATCTTCGTCCTGTAACAATTTCAGATCCGAAAACTTCGCCAAAACTGATTTATAGCGAAAGTTCTACGATGACTGGTTTTTGCTATGTAAAACCCTAACCTTCAAATTGTCGTAAGTAAAGCAAGTGTCTTTATTGCCATACCTTGTCTTCCTTCAGGTTAGCTCTGATACCATGTTAAAATTAAATATGCTAAGACAGAAAATAGCAGCATTACATTCCATTTCACAATAATAGCATATACAGGATCACTGAAGAAACAACAAGCACAGCATAAACACAAGAGACAGAGATTTATCCTGGGAAACCCTCATGGGGTAGAAAACCCAGCAAAGCTTCCTCAATATAGATGACCAGCAATATACAAAGATGAAACCCTGAGACATGATCTCCTCCTCCACAATAGCAGACCTCTCCTCCACAAGTGCGCTATCCTCAAGTGTGTGAGTGTATCAAATGAGGAACACACCTCCTCTATTTATACACTACTCTGATATGTATTTTACACAAGTACATGTAGGCTCGTATTTAACCATTAGGTTAAATACCCCATTATAACTGACTGGGCCGACCCCCACATGGTGGGTCTAATAACCCTAGTTACCACAACCAACTTGGAGGAATAAACATCTCCGGATTTATAGTATAATCACTTCGGAGGTATGGAACATCTACGGAATAAATAATATACAAAATATAATATTCTTTGAAGTTACAATATTTCAACACAAAGTATGCACATTCTATGTCATAACGAGTTTCTATAGTTTGCGCATGCGCAAACTATGCACATTCTATGTACTAACGACTTTCTATAGTTTGCGTATTCGTCCCGAAATAAGAAAAGCTTACTTCACCCCGTTTTTTTAAATCACAACTTCTAGAAGGTTTACGTGATTTCTTAAAAAACACGAGTTTTTAGAAAATGAGATTTATTTCATAAATGGAATCAACAAAGTATGCACATTCTATGTCATAACGACTTTGCACGGTTTGGGCATGCGCAAACTATGCACATTCTACGTACTAACGACATTCTATAGTTTGCGTATTCATCCGGAAATAAGAAAAGCTTACTTCACGCCGTTTTTTAAAATCACAACTTCCAGAAGCTTTACATGATTTCTTAAAAAACACGAGTTTTTAGAAAATTTGATTTATTTCATAAATGGAATCAACAAAGTATGCACATTCTATGTCATAACATTTTTGTATGGCTTGCGCATGCGCAAACTATGCACATTCTACGTAATAACGACTTTCTATAGTTTGCGCATGCAGCCGGAAATAAGAAAAGCTTACTTCCGCCAGTTTTTTAAAATCACAGCTTCTAGAAGGTTTACATGATTTCTTAAAAAACATGAGTTTTTAGGAAATGTGATTTATTTAATAAATGGAATCAACAAAGTATGCACATTCTAAGTCATAACGACTTTCAATAGTTTGCGCATGCGTCCGTAAATAAGAAAAGCTTATTTCCCCCCGTTTTTTAAAATCACAGCTTCTAGAGGGATTACATGATTTCTTAAAAAACATGAGTTTTACGAACATTTGATTTATTCCATAAATGGAATCAACAAAGTATGCACATTCTATGTCATAACGATTTTTTATAGTTTGCGCATGCGCAAACTAAGCACATTCTACGTACTAACGACTTTCTATAGTTTGCGTATGCATCCAGAAATAAGAAAAGCTTACTTCACCCCGTTTTTTAAAATCACAACTTCTAGAAGGTTTACATGATTTCTTAAAAAACACGAGTTTTTAAAGAAAATCTGATTTATTTTATAAAAGGAAACAACAAAGTATGGATATTCTACGTCATAACGACTTTCTATAGTTTGCGCAAGTGTCCGGAAATAAGAAAAGATTACTTCCCCCCGTTTTTTAAAATCACAGCTTCTAGAAGGTTTCCATGATTTCTTAAAAAACACGAGTTTTTAGAATATGTGATTTATTTCATCAATAGAATCAACAAACTATGGACATTCTACGTAATAACGACTTTCTATAGTTTGCGAATGCGTCCGGAAATAAGAAAAGCTTACTTCCCCCCGTTCTTTAAAATCATAGCATGTTTACATGATTTCTTAAAAACCATGAGTTTTTAGAAAATGTCATTTATTTCATAAATTGAATCAACAAAGTATGAACATTCTATGTCATAACAACTTTGTATAGTTTGCGCATGCGCAAACTATGCACATTCTATGTAATAACGACTTTCTATAGTTTGCGCATGTGTCTTGAAATAAGAAAAGGTTACTTCCTCCCTTTTTTTAAATTCACAGCTTCTAGAAGGTTTACATGATTTCTTAAAAAACACGAGTTTTTAGAAAATGTGATTTATTTAACCAATGGAATCAACAAACTATGCACATTATAAGTAATAACGACTTTTTATAGTTTGCGCATAAGTCCGAAAATAAGAAAAGCTTACTTTCCCCCTTTTTTTAAATTCACAGCTTCTAGAAGGTTTACATGATTTCTTAAAAAACACGTGTTTTTAGAAAATGTGATTTGTTTCATAAATGGAATCAAGAAATTATGCACATTCTATGTCATAACGACTTTGTATAGTTTGCGCATGCGTCCGGAAATAAGAAAAGCTTACTTCCCCCCGTTTTTTAAAATCACAGCTTCTAGAAGGATTACATGATTTCTTAAAAAACATGAGTTTTACGAACATGTGATTTATTTCATAAATGGAATCAACAAAGTATGCACTTTCTATGTCATATCGAATTTCTATAGTTTGCGCATGCGCAAACTAAGCACATTCTACGTACTAACGACTTTCTATAGTTTGCGTATGCGTCCATCAATAAGAAAAGATTACTTCCCCCCGTTTTTTAAAATCACAGCTTCTAGAAGGTTTACATGATTTCTTAAAAAAAATGAGTTTTTAGAAAATGTGATTTATTTCATAAAAGGAATCAACAAAGTATGCACATTCTACGTCATAACGACTTTCTATAGTTTGCGCATGCGTAGGGAAATAAGAAAAGCTTACTTCCCCCCTTTTTTTAAAATCACAGCTTCTAGAAGGTTTACATGATTTCTTAAAAAACACGAGTTTTTAGAAAATGTGATTTATTTCATAAATGGAATCAACAAAGTATGCACATTCTAATTCATAACGACTTTCTATATTTTGTGCATGCGTCCAGAAATAAGAAAAGCTTACTTCCCCCCATTTTTTAAAGTCACAGCTTGTAGAAGGTTTACATGATTTCTTAAAAAACACGAGTTTTTAGAAAATGTGATTTATTTCATCAATGGAATCAACAAACTATGCACATTCTACGTAATAACTACTTTCTATAGTTTGCGAATGCGTCCGGAAATAATAAAAGCTTACTTCCCCCCATTTTTTAAAATCACAGCTTCTAGAAGGTTTACATGATTTCTTAAAAGTTTGCGAGTTTTTAGAAAATGTGATTTATTTCATAAATGGAATAAAAAAAGTATGCACTTTCTACGTGATAACGACTTTCTATAGTTTGCGCATGCGTCCGGAAATAAGAAAAGCTTACTTCCCCTCGTTTTTTAAAATCACAACTTCTAGAAGGTTTACATGATTTCTTAAAAAACATGAGTTTTTAGAAAATGTGATTTATTTAATCAATGGAATTAACAAACTATGCACATTCTACGTAATAACGAACTTCTATAGTTTTCGCATGCATCCAAAAAAAAGAAAAGCTTACTTACCCTCGTTTTTTAAAATCACAGCTTCTAGAAGGTTTACATGATTTCTTAAAAAACACGAGATTTTAGAAAATGTCATTTGTTTCATAAATGGAATCAACAAAGTATGCATATTCTACGTAATAACGACTTTCTATAGTTTGCGAATGCGTCCGGAAATAAGAAAAGCTTACTTCCCCCCGTTTTTTAAATAAGAGCTTCTCGAAGGTTTACATGATTTCTTAAAAAACACGAGTTTATAGAAAATGTGATTTATTTAATCAACAGAATCAACAAACTATGCACATTCTACGTAATAACGACATTATATAGTTTGCGCTTGCGTTCGGAAATAAGAAAAGCTTACTTCCCCCCTTTTTTTAAATTCACAGCTTCTAGAAGGTTTACATGATTTCTTAAAAAACACGTGTTTTTAGAAAATGTGATCTGTTTCATAAATGGAATCAACAAATTATGCACATTCTACATCATAACGACTTTCTATAGTTTGCGCATGTGTCCGGAAATAAGAAAAGCTTACTTCCCCCCATTTTTTAAAATCACAACTTCTAGAAGGATTACATGATTTCTTAAAAAACAGGAGTTTTTTGAAAATGTGATTTATTTCATAAATGGAATCAACAAAGTATGCACATTCTAAGTCATAACGACTTTCTATAGTTTGCGCATGCGTCCGGAAATAAGAAAAGCTTACTACCCCCCATTTTTTAAAATCACAGCTTCTAGAAGGATTACATGATTTCTTAAAAAACATGAGTTTTACGAACATGTGATTTATTTCATAAATGGAATCAACAAAGTATACACTTTCTATGTCATAACGACTTTCTATAGTTTGCGCATTCGCAAACTAAGCACACTCTACGTACTCACGACTTTCTATAGTTTGCGTATGTATCCATAAATAAGAAAAGCTTACTTCCCCCCATTTTTTAATATCACAGCTTCTAGAAGGTTTACATCATTTCTTAAAAAAAATGAGTTTTTACAAAATCTGATTTATTTCATAAAAGGAATCATCAAAGTATGCACATTCTACGTCATAACGACTTTGTATAGTTTGCGCATGCGTATGGAAATAAGAAAAGCTTACTTCCCCCCTTTTTTTAAAATCACAGCTTCTAGAAGGTTTACATGATTTCTTAAAAAACACGAGTTTTTACAAAATGTGATTTATTTCATAAATGGAATCAACAAAGTATGCACATTCTAAGTCATAACGACTTTCTATAGTTTGTGCATGCGTCCGGAAATAAGAAAAGCTTACTTCCCCCCGTTTTTTAAAGTCACAGCTTATAGAAGGTTTACATCATTTCTTTAAAAACACGTCTTTTTAGAAAATGTGATTTATTTCATCAATGGAATCAACAAACTATGCACATTCTACGTAATAACTACTTTCTATAGTTTGCGAATGCGTCCGGGAATAAGAAAAGCTTACTTCCCCCTGTTTTTTAAAATCACAGCTTCTAGAACGTTTACATGATTTCTTAAAAAACACGAGTTTTTAGAAAATGTGATTTATTTCATAAATGGAATCAAAAAATTATGCACTTTCTACGTGATAACGACTTTCTATAGTTTGCGCATGCGTCCTGAAATAAGAAAAGCTTACTTCCCCCCATTTTTTAAAATCACAGCTTCTAGAAGGTTTACATGATTTCTTAAAAAACACGAGTTTTTAGAGAATGTGATTTATTTAATCAATGGAATGAACAAACTATGCACATTCTACGTAATAACGACTTTCTATAGTTTTCGTATGAGTCTGAAAATAAGAAAAGCTTACTTCCCCTCGTTTTTTAAAATCACAGCTTCTAGAAGGTTTACATGATTTCTTAAAAAACACGAGATTTTAGAAGATGTCATTTGTTTCATAAATGGAATCAACAAAGTATGTACATTCTACGTAATAACGAATTTCTATAGTTTGTGAATGCGTCCGGAAATAAGAAAAGCTTACTTCCCCCCGTTTTTTAAATCACAGCTTCTCGAAGGTTTACATGATTTCTTAAAAAACACGAGTTTATAGAAAATGTGATTTATTTAATCAATAGAATCAACAAACTATGCACATTCTACGTAATAACGACTTTATATAGTTTGCGCATGCGTTCGGAAATAAGAAAATCTTACTTCCCCCCTTTTTTTAAATTCACAGCTTCTAGAAGGTTTACATGATTTCCTAAAAAAAATGAGTTTTTAGAAAATGTGATTTATTTCATCAATGGAATCAACAAACTATGCACATTCTACGTAATAACGACTTTCTATAGTTTGTGAATGCGTCCGGAAATAAGAAAAGCTTACTTCCCCCCTTTTTTTAAATTCACAGCTTCTAGAAGGTTTACATGATTTCTTAAAAAACATGAGTTTTTAGAAAATGTCATTTATTTCATAAATGGAATAAAAAAAGTATGAACATTCTATCTCATAACGACTTTGTATAGTTTGTGCATGCGCAAACTATGCACATTCTATGTAATAACGACTTTCTATAGTTTTTGCATGTGTCTGGAAATAAGAAAAGCTTACTTCCTCCCTTTTTTTAAATTCACAGCTTCTAGAAGGTTTACATGATTTCTTAAGAAACACGAGTTTTTAGAAAATATGATTTATTTAAAAAGTGAATCAACAAAGTATGCACTTTGTACGTCATAAAGACTTTCTATAGTTTGCACATGCGTCTGGAAATAAGAAAAGCTTACTTCCCCCCGTTTTTTAAAATCACAGCTTCTAGAAGGTTTACATGATTCCTTAAAAAACACGAGTTTTTAGAAAATGTGATTTATTTAATCAATGGAATCAACAAACTATGCACATTATACGTAATAACGGCTTTCTATAGTTTGCGCATGCGTCTGAAAATAAGAAAAGCTTACTTTCCCCCTTTTTTTAAATTCACAGCTTCTAGAAGGTTTACATGATTTCTTAAAAAACACGAGTTTTTAGAAAATGTGATCTGCTTCATATATGGAATCAACAAAGTATGCACATTCTACATCATAACGACTTTCTATAGTTTGCGCATGCGTCCAGAAAAAAGAAAAGCTTACTTCCCCCTGTTTTTTAAAATCACAGCTTCTAGAAGGTTTACATGATTTCTTAAAAAACATGAGTTTTTAGAAAATGTGATTTATTTAATCAATGGAATCAACAAACTATGCACATTATACGTAATAACGAATTTTTATAGTTTGCACATGCATCTGAAAAAAAGAAAAGCTTACTTCCCCCCATTTTTTAAAATCATAGCTTCTAGAAGGTTTACATGATTTCTTAAAAAACACAAGTTTTTAAAAAATGTCATTTGTTTAATAAATGGAATCAACAAAGTATGAAAAAACTATGTCATAATGACTTTGTATCGTTTGCGCATGCGCGAACTATGCACATTCTACGTAATAACGACTTTCTATAGTTTGCGCATGCGTTCGGAAATAAGAAAAGCTTACTTCCCCACTTTTTTCAAATTCACAGCTTCTAGAAGGTTTACATGATTTTTTAAATAACATGAGTTTTTAGAAAATTGGATTTATTTCATCAATGGAATCAACAAACTATGCACGTTCTACGTAATAACGACTTTCTATAGTTTTCAAATGCATACGGAAATAAGAAAAGCTTACTTCCCCCCGGTTTTCAAAATCACAGCTTCTAGAAGGTTTACATGATTTCTTAAAAAACATGAATTTTTAGAAACTGTCATTTATTTCATAAATGGAATAAAAAAAGTATGAACATTCTATGTCATAACGACTTTGTATAGTTTGCCCATGCGCAAGCTATGCACATTCTACGTCATAACGACTTTCTATAGTTTGCGCATGCATCCGGAAATAAGAAAAGCTTACTTCCCCCCTTTTTTTAAATTCACAGCTTATAGAAGGTTTACATGATTTCTTAAAAAACACGAGTTTTTAGAAACTGTGATTTATTTCATAAATGGAATCAACAAAGTATGCACATTCTATGTCATAACAACTTTCTATAGTTTGCGCATGCGTCCAGAAATAAGAAAAGCTTACTTCCCCCCGTTTTTTAAAATCACGGCTTCTAGGAGGTTTACATGATTTCTTAAAAAAACGACTTTTTAGAAAATGTGATTTATTTCATAAAAGGAATCAACAAAGTATGCACATTCTACGTCATAACGACTTTGTATAGTTTGCGCATGTGCAAACTATGCACATTCTAGGTAATAACGACTCTCTATAGTTTGCGCATGCGTCCGGAAATAAGAAAAGCTTACTTCCCCCCTTTTTTTAAATTCACAGCTTCTAGAAGGTTTACTTGATTTCTTAAAAAACACGAGTTTTTAGAAAATGTGATTTATTTCCTAAATGAAATCAACAAAGTATGCACATTCTACGTCGTAACAACTTTCTATAGTTTGCGCATGCATCCGGAAATAAGAAAAGCTTACTTCCCCCCGTTTTTTAAAATCACAGCTTCTAGAAGGCTTACATGATTTCTTAAAAAAAATGAGTTTTTAGAAAATGTGATTTATTTCATAAAAGGAATCAACAAAGTATGCACATTCTACGTCAAAACAACTTTCTATAGTTTGCGCATGTGTCCGGAAATAAGAAAAGCTTACTTCCCCCCTTTTGTTTAAAATCACAACTTCTAGAAGGTTTCCATGATTTCTTAAAAAAAATGGGTTTTTAGAAAATATGATTTATTTCATAAATGGAATCAACAAAGTATGCACGTTCTACATCATAACAACTTTCTATAGATTGCGCATGTGTATGGAAATAAGAAAAGCTTACTTCCCCCCGTTTTTTAAAATCACATCTTATAGAAGGTTTACATGATTTCTTAAAAAACACGAGTTTTTAGAAAATGTGATTTATTTCATCAATGGAAGCAAAAAACTATGTTCATTCTACGTAATAACGACTTTCTATAGTTTGTTAATGCGTCCGGAAATAAGAAAAGCTTACTTCCCCCCGGTTTTTAAAATCACAGCTTCTAGAAGGTTTACATGATTTCTTAAAAAACATGAGTGTTTAGAAAATGTGATTTATTTCATAAATGGAATCAACAAAGTATGCACATTCTAAGTCATAACAACTTTCTATAGTTTGTGCATGCGTCCGGATTACATGATTTCTTTAAAAACATGAGTTTTACGAACATGTGATTTATCTCATAAATGGAATCAACAAAGTATGCACATTCTATGTCATAACGACTTTCTATAGTTTGTGCATGCGCAAACTAAGCACATTCTACGTACTAACGACTTTCTATTGTTTCTGTATGCGTCCAGAAATAAGAAAAGCTTACTTCACCCCTTTTTTTAAAATCATAACTTCTAGAAGCTTTACATGATTTCTTAAAAAACACGAGTGTTTAGAAAATGTGATTTATTTCATAAGAGGAATGAACAAAGTATGGACATTCTATGTCATAATGAATTTGTATGGTTTGCGCATGCGCAAACTATGCACATTCTACGTAATAACAACTTTCTAAAGTTTGCGCATGCGTCCGGAAATAAGAAAAGCTTACTTCCGCCAGTTTTTTAAAATCGCAGCTTCTAGAAGGTTTACATGATTTCTTAAAAACCACGATTTTTTAGAAAATGTGATTTATTTCATAAAAGGAATCAACAAAGTATGCACATTCTACATCATAATGACTTTATATAGTTTGCGCATGCGTCCGGAAATAAGAAAAGCTTATTTCCCCCCGTTTTTTAAAGTAACAGCTTCTAGAAGGTTTACATGATTTCTAAAAAAACACGAGTTTTTAGAAAATGTGATTTATTTAATCAATGGAATCAACAAACTATGCACATTCTACATAATAACGACTTTCTATAGTTTTCGCATGCGTCTGAAAATAAGAAAAGCTTACTTCCCCTCGTTTTTTAAAATCACAGCTTCTAGAAGGTTTACATGATTTCTTAAAAAACACAAGATTTTAGAAAATGTCATTTGTTTCATAAATGGAATCAACAAAGTATGCACATTCTATGT
The DNA here is from genome assembly GCA_027924585.1 of Larix kaempferi. NCBI lineage: Eukaryota > Viridiplantae > Streptophyta > Pinopsida > Pinales > Pinaceae > Larix > Larix kaempferi. Next base: position 13,737,163 of record BSBM01000557.1, on the reverse strand, counting down.
AATAACGACTTTCTATAGTTTGCAAATGCGTCCGGAAATAAGAAAAGCTTACTTCCCCCCGTTTTTTAAATCACAGCTTCTCGAAGGTTTACATGATTTCTTAAAAAACACGAGTTTATAGAAAATGTGATTTATTTAATCAATAGAATCAACAAACTATGCGCATTCTACGTAATAACGACTTTACATAATTTGCGCATGCGTTCGGAAATAAGAAAATCTTACTTCCCCCCTTTTTTTAAATTCCCAGCTTCTAGAAGGTTTACATGATTTCCTAAAAAACATGAGTTTTTAGAAAATGTGATTTATTTCATCAATGGAATCAAAAAACTATGCACATTCTACGTAATAGCGACTTTCTATAGTTTGTGAATGCGTCCGGAAATAAGAAAAGCTTACTTCCCCCCGGTTTTTAAAATCACGGCTTCTAGAAGGTTTACATGATTTCTTAAAAAACATGAGTTTTTAGAAAATGTCATTTATTTCATAAATGGAATCAAAAAAGTATGAACATTCTATGTCATAACGACTTTGTATAGTTTGCGCATGCGCAAACTATGCACATTCTATGTAACAACGACTTTCTATAGTTTTTGCATGTGTCTGGAAATAAGAAAAGCTTACTTCCTCCCTTTTTTTAAATTCACAGCTTCTAGAAGGTTTACATGATTTCTTAAGAAACACGAGTTTTTAGAAAATATGATTTATTTAAAAAGTGATTCAACAAAGTATGCACTTTGTACGTCATAAAGACTTTCTATAGTTTGCACATGCGTCCGGAAATAAGAAAAGCTTACTTCCCCCCGTTTTTTAAAATCACAGCTTCTAGAAGGTTTACATGATTTCTTAACAAACATGAGTTTTTAGAAAATGTGATTTATTTAATCAATGGAATCAACAAACTATGCACATTATACGTAATAACAGCTTTCTATAGTTTGCGCATGCGTCCGAAAATAAGAAAAGCTTAGTTTCCCCCTTTTTTTAAATTCACAGCTTCTAGAAGGTTTACATGATTTCTTAAAAAACACGAGTTTTTAGAAAATGTGATCTGCTTCATAAATGGAACAAACAAAGTATGCACATTCTACGTCATAACGACTTTCTATAGTTTGCGCATGCGTCCAGAAATAAGAAAAGCTTACTTCCCCCCATTTTTTAAAATCACAGCTTCTAGAGGGATTACATGATTTCTTAAAAAACATTAGTTTTTTTAAAATGTGATTTATTTCATAAATGGAATCAACAAAGTATGCACATTTTAAGTCATAACGACTTTCTATAGTTTGCGCACGCGTCCGGAAATAAGAAAAGCTTACTTCCCCCCGTTTTTTAAAATCATAGCTTCTAGAAGGATTACATGATTTCTTAAAAAACATGAGTTTTAAGAACATGCGATTTATTTCATAAATGGAATCAACAAAGTATGCACTTTCTATGTCATAACGACTTTCTATAGTTTGCGCATGCGCAAACGAAGCACATTGTACGTACTAACGACTTTATATAGTTTGCGTATGCGTCCATAAATAAGAAAAGATTACTTCACCCCGTTTTTTAAAATCACACTTCTAGAAGGTTTACATGATTTCTTAAAAAACACGAGTTTTTAGAAAATGTGATTTATTTCATAAATGGAATCAACAAAGGATGCACATTCTATGTCATAACGACTTTGTATGGTTTTCGCATGGGCAAACTATGCACATTCTACGTAATAACGACTTTCTATAGTTTGCGCATGTGTCCGGAAATAAGAAAGGCTTACTTCCGCCCGTTTTTTAAAATCACAGCTTCTAGAAGGTTTAAATGATTTCTTAAAAAACATGAGTTTTTAGAAAATGTGATTTATTTCATAAATGGAATCAACAAAGTATGCACATTCTACGTCATAACGACATTCTAAAGTTTGCGCATGCGTCCGGAAATAAGAATTGCTTACTTCCGCCAGTTTTTTAAAATCACAGCTTCTAGAAGGTTTACATGAGTTCTTAAAATCCACGAATATTTAGAAAATATGATTTATTTTATAAATCGAATCAACAAACTATGCACATTCTACATAATAACGACTTTCTATAGTTTGCGCATGCGTCCGGAAATAAGAAAAGCTTACTTCCCCCCGTTTTTTAAAGTCACAGCTTTTAGAAGGTTGACATGATTTCTTAAAAAACACAAGTTTTTAGAAAATGTGATTTATTTCATCAATGGAATCAACAAACTATGCACATTCTATGTAATAACGACTTTCTATAGTTTGCGAATGCATCCGGAAACAAGAAAAACTTACTTTCCCATATTTGTTAAAATCACAGCTTCTAGAAGGTTTAGATGATTTCTTAACAAACACGAGTTTTTAGAAAATGTCATTTATTTCATAAATGGAATCAACAAAGTATGCACATTCTATGTCATAACGAGTTTCTATAGTTTGCGCATGCGCAAACTATGCACACTCTACGTACTAACGACTTTCTATAGTTTGTGTATTCGTCCGGAAATAAGAAAAGCTTACTTCACCCCGTTTTTTAAAATCACAACTTCCAGAAGGTTTACATGATTTCTTAAAAAACACGAGTTTTTAGAAAATGTGATTTATTTCATAAATGGAATCAAGAAAGTATGCCATTCTATGTCATAACGACTTTGTATGGTTTGGGCATGGGCAAACTATGCACATTCTACGTACTAACGACTTTCTATAGTTTGCGTATTCATCCGGAAATAAGAAAACCTTACTTCACCCCGTTTTTTAAAATCACAACTTCTAGAAGGTTTACATGATTTCTTAAAAAACACGAGTTTTTAGAAAATGTGATTTATTTCATAAATGGAATCAACAAAGTATGCACATTCTATGTCATAAAGTTTTTGTACGGTTTGCGCATGCGCAAACTATGCACATTCTATGTAATAACGACTTTCTATAGTTTGCACATGCATCCAAAAATTAGAAAAGCTCACTTCCGCCAGTTTTTTAAAATCACAGCTTCTAGAAGGTTTACATGATTTCTTGAAAAACACGAGTTTTTAGAAAATGTGATTTATTTCATAAAAGGAATCAACAAAGTATGCACATTCTACGTCATAAGGACTTTGTATAGTTTTCACATGTGCAAACTATGCACATTCTAGGTAATAACGACTTTCTATAGTTTGCGCATGCGTCCGGAAATAAGAAAAGCTTACTTCCCCACTTTTTTTAAATTCGCAGCTTCTAGAAGGTTTACTTGATTTCTTGAAAAACACGAGTTTTTAGAAAATGTGATTTATTTAATAAATTGAATCAACAAAGTATGCACATTCTACGTCATAACGATTTTCTATAGTTTGTGCATGCATCCGGAAATAAAAAAAGCTTACTTACCCCCTATTTTTGAAAATCACAGCTTTTAGAAGTTTTACATGATTTCTTAAAAAAAATGAGTTTTTAGAAAATGTGATTTATTTCATAAAAGGAATCAACAAAGTATGCATATTCTACGTCATAACAGCTTTCTATAGTTTGCGCATGCGTCCGGAAATAAGAAAAGCTTACTTCCCCGCGTTTTTTAAAATCACAGCTTCTAGAAGGTTTCCATGATTCCTTATAAAGCATGAGCTTTTAGAAAATGTGATTTATTTAATCAATGGAATCAACAACCTATGCACATTATACGTAATAACGACTTTCTATAGTTTGCGCATGCGTCCAGAAATAAGAAAAGCTTACTTCCCCCCGTTTTTTAAAATCACAGCTTCTAGATGGTTTACATGATTTCTTAAAAAACACGAGTTTTTAGAAAATGTCATTTATTTCATAAATGGAATAAAAAAAGTATGAACATTCTATTTCATAACGACTTTGTATAGTTTGCGCATGCGCAAACTATGCACATTCTAGGTAATAACGACTTTCTATAGTTTGCGCATGCGTCTGGATATAAGAAAAGATTACTTCCCCCCGTTTTTTAAAATCACAGCTTCTAGAAGGTTTACATGATTTCTTAAAAAACATGAGTTTTTAGAAAATGTCATTTAATTCATAAATGGAATCAAAAAAGTATGAACATTCTATGTCATAACGACTTTGTATAGTTTGCGCATGCGCAAACTATGCAAATTCTAGGTAATAACGACTTTCTATAGTTCGCGCATGCATCCAGAAATAAGAAAAGCTTACTTCCCCCCTTTTTCTATATTCGCAACTTCTAGAAGGTTTACATGATTTCTTAAAAAACACGAGTTTTTAGAAAATATGATTTATTTCTTAAATGGAATCAACAAAGTATGCACATTCTACGTCATAACGACTTTCTATAGTTTGCGCATGCGTCCGGAAAAAATAAAAGCTTACTTCCCCCTGTTTTTTAAAATCACAGCTTCTAGAAGGTTTACATGATTTCTTAAAAAACATGAGTTTTTAGAAAATGTGATTTATTTAATCAATGGAATCAACAAATTATGCACATTATACGTAATAACGACTCTCTATAGTTTGCGCATGCATCCGAAAAAAAGAAAAGCTTACTTCCCCCCATTTTTTAAAATCATAGCTTCTAGAAGGTTTACATGATTTCTTAAAAAACATGAGTTTTTAGAAAATGTCATTTGTTTCATAAATGGAATCAACAAAGTATGAGCAAACTATGTCATAATGACCTTGTATCGTTTGCGCATGCGCGAACTATGCCCAGTCTACGTAATAACGACTTTCTATAGTTTGCGGATGCGTTCGGAAATAAGAAAAGCTTACTTCCCCCCTTTTTTTAAATTCACAGCTTCTAGAAGGTTTACATGATTTCTTAAAAAACATGAGTTTTTAGAAAATTGGATTTATTTCATCAATGGAATCAACAAACTATGCACATTCTACGTAATAACGACTTTCTATAGTTTGCAAATGCGTCCGGAAATAAGAAATGCTTACTTCCCCCCGGTTTTTAAAATCACAGCTTCTACAAGGTTTACATGATTTCTTAAAAAACATGAGTTTTTATAAAATGTCATTTATTTCATAAATGGAATCAAAAAAGTATGAACATTCTATGTCATAACGACTTTGTATAGTTTGCGCATGCGCAAACTATGCACATTCTAAGTAATAACGACTTTCTATAGTTTGCGCATGCGTCCGGAAATAAGAAAAGCTTACTTCCCCCCTTTTTTTATATTCGCAGCTTCTAGAAGGTTTACATGATTTCTTAAAAAACACGAGTTTTTAGAAAATATGATTTATTTCTTAAATGGAATCAACAAAGTATGCACATTCTACGTCATAACGACTTTCTATAGTTTGCACATGCGTCCGGAAATAAGAAAAGCTTACTTCCCCCTGTTTTTTAAAATCACAGCTTCTAGAAGGTTTACATGATTTCTTAAAAAACATTAGTTTTTAGAAAATGTGATTTATTTAATCAATGGAATCAACAAACTATGCACATTATACATAATAACGACTTTCTATAGTTTGCGCATGCGTCCGAAAAAAAGAAAAGCTTACTTCCCCCCATTTTTTAAAATCATAGCTTCTAGAAGGTTTACATGATTTCTTAAAAAACACGAGTTTTTAGAAAATGTGATTTATTTCATAAATGGAATCAACAAAGTATGCACATTCTACATCATAACGACTTTCTATAGTTTGTTCATGCATCCGGAAATAAGAACAGCTTACTTCCCCCCGTTTTTTAAAATCACAGCTTCTAGAAGGTTTACATGATTTCTTTAAAAAAATGAGTTTTTAAAAATGTGATTTATTTCTTAAAAGGAATCAACAAAGTATGCACATTCTACGTCATAACGACTTTGTATAGTTTGCGCATGTGCAAACTATGCACATTCTAGGTAATAACGACTTTCTATAGTTTGCGCATGCGTCCGGAAATAAGAACAGCTTACTTCCCCCCGTTTTTTAAAATCACAGCTTCTAGAAGGTTTACATGATTTCTTTAAAAAAATGAGTTTTTAAAAATGTGATTTATTTCTTAAAAGGAATCAACAAAGTATGCACATTCTACGTCATAACGACTTTGTATAGTTTGCGCATGTGCAAACTATGCACATTCTAGGTAATAACGACTTTCTATAGTTTGCGCATGCGTCCGGAAATAAGAACAGCTTACTTCCCCCCGTTTTTTAAAATCACAGCTTCTAGAAGGTTTACATGATTTCTTTAAAAAAATGAGTTTTTAAAAATGTGATTTATTTCTTAAAAGGAATCAACAAAGTATGCACATTCTACGTCATAACGACTTTGTATAGTTTGCGCATGTGCAAACTATGCACATTCTAGGTAATAACGACTTTCTATAGTTTGCGCATGCGTCCGGAAATAAGAAACGCTTACTTCCCCCTCTTTTTTAAATTCACAGCTTCTAGAAGGCTTACATGATTTCTTAAAAAACACGAGTGTTTAGAAAATCTAATTTATTTCAAAAATGGAATCAACAAAGTATGCACATTCTACGTAATAACGACTTTCTATAGTTTGCGCATGTGTTCGGAAATAAGAAAAGCTTACTTCCGCCAGTTTTTTAAAATCACAGCTTCTAGAAGGTTTACATGATTTCTTAAAAAACATGAGTTTTTTAGAAAATGTGATGTATTTCATAAATGGAATCAACAAAGTATGCACATTCTACGTCATAACGACTTTCTAAAGTTTGCGCATGCGTCCGGAAATAAGAAAAGCTAACTTCCCCCCTTTTTTTAAATTCATAGCTTCTAGAAGGTTTACATGATTTCTTAAAAAACACAAGTTCTTAGAAAATGATATTTATTTCATAAATGGAATCAACAAAGTATGCAAATTCAATGTCATAACGACTTTCTATAGTTTGCGCATTCATCCGGAAATATGAAAAGCTTACTTCCCCCCATTTTTTAAAATCACAGCTTCTAGAAGGTTTACATGATTTCTTAAAAAAAATGAGTTTTTAGAAAATGTGATTTATTTCATAAAAGGAATCAACAAAGTATGCACATTCTTAGTCATAACAACTTTCTATAGTTTGCGCATGCGTATGGAAATAAGAAAAGTTTACTTCCCCTCGTTTTTTAAAATCACAGCTTCTAGAAGGTTTACATGATTTCTTAAAAAACACGAGTTTTTAGAAAATGTCATTTATTTAATAAATGGAATCAACAAAGTATGCACATTCTACGTCATAACGACATTCTATAGTTTGCGCATGCGTCCGAAAATAAGGAAAGCTTACTTCCCCCCGTTTTTTAAAATCACGTCTTCTAGAAGGATTACATGATTTCTTAAAAAACATGAGTTTTTAGAAAATGTGATTGATTTCATAAATGGAATCAACAAATTATGCACATTCTAAGTCATAACGATTTTCTATAGTTTGCGCATGTGTCCGGAAATAAGAGAAGCTTACCTCCCCCCGTTTCTTAAAATCACAGCTTCTAGAAGGATTACATGATTTCTTAAAAAACATGAGTTTTACAAACATGTGATTTATTTCATAAATGGAATCAACAAAGCATGCACATTCTATGTCATAACGACTTTCTATAGTTTGCGCATGCGCAAACTAAGCACATTCTACGTACTAACGACTTTCTATAGTTTGCGTATGCATCCAGAAATAAGAAAAGCTTACTTCACCCCGTTTTTTAAAATCACAACTTCTAGAAGGTTTACATGATTTCTTAAAAAACACGAGTTTTTAGAAAATGTGATTTATTTCATAAATGGAATCAACAAAGTATGCACATTCTATGTCATAACGACTTTGTATGGTTTGCGCATGCCCAAACTATGCACATTCTACGTAATAACGACTTTCTATAGTTTGCGCATGTGTCCGGAAATAAGAAAAGCTTACTTCCGCTAGTTTTTTAAAATCACAGCTTCTAGAAGGTTTACATGATTTCTTAAAAAACACGAGTTTTTTAGAAAATGTGATGTATTTCATAAATGGAATCAACAAAGTATGCACATTCTACGTCATAACGACTTTCTAAAGTTTGCGCATGCGTCCGGAAATAAGAAAAGCTTACTTCCGCCAGTTTTTTAAAATCACAGCTTCTAGAAGGTTTACATGATTTCTTAAAAACCACAAGTTTTTAGAAAATGTGATTTATTTAATCAATGGAATCAACAAACTATGTACATTATACGTAATAACAACTTTCTATAGTTTGCGCATGCATGCGGAAATAAGAAAAGCTAACTTCCCCCCTTTTTTTAAATTCATAGCTTCTAGAAGGTTTACATGATTTCTTAAAAAACACAAGTTCTTAGAAAATGATATTTATTTCATAAATGGAATCAAGAAAGTATGGAAATTCAATGTCATAACGACTTTATATAGTTTGCGCATTCATCCGGAAATAAGAAAAGCTTACTTCCCCCCGTTTTTTAAAATCACAGCTTCTAGAAGGTTTACATGATTTCTTAAAAAAAATGAGTTTTTAGAAAATGCGATTTATTTCATAAAAGGAATCAACAAAGTATGCACATTCTTAGTCATAACAACTTTCTATAGTTTGCGCATGCGTATGGAAATAAGAAAAGTTTACTTCCCCTCATTTTTTAAAATCACAGCTTCTAGAAGGTTTACATGATTTCTTAAAAAACATGAGTTTTTAGAAAATGTCATTTATTTAATAAATGGAATCAACAAAGTATGCACATTCTACGTCATAACGACATTCTATAGTTTGCGCATGCATCCGAAAATAAGGAAAGCTTACTTCCCCCCGTTTTTTAAAATCACGGCTTCTAGAAGGATTACATGATTTCTTAAAAAACATGAGTTTTTAGAAAATGTGATTTATTTCATAAATGGAATCAACAAATTATGCACATTCTAAGTCATAACGATTTTCTATAGTTTGCGCATGTGTCCGGAAATAAGAGAAGCTTACTTCCCCCCGTTTCTTAAAATCACAGCTTCTAGAAGGATTACATGATTTCTTAAAAAACATGAGTTTTACGAACATGTGATTTATTTCATAAATGGAATCAACAAAGCATGCACATTCTATGTCATAACGACTTTCTATAGTTTGCGCATGCGCAAACTAAGAACATTCTACGTACTAACGACTTTCTATAGTTTGCGTATGCATCCAGAAATAAGAAAAGCTTACTTCACCCCGTTTTTTAAAATCACAACTTCTAGAAGGTTTACATGATTTCTTAAAAAACACGAGTTTTTAGAAAATGTGATTTATTTCATAAATGGAATCAACAAAGTATGCACATTCTATGTCATAACGACTTTGTATGGTTTGCGCATGCCCAAACTATGCACATTCTACGTAATAACGACTTTCTATAGTTTGCGCATGTGTCCGGAAATAAGAAAAGCTTACTTCCGCTAGTTTTTTAAAATCACAGCTTCTAGAAGGTTTACATGATTTCTTAAAAAACACGAGTTTTTTAGAAAATGTGATGTATTTCATCAATGGAATCAACAAAGTATGCACATTCTACGTCATAACGACTTTCTAAAGTTTGCGCATGCGTCCGGAAATAAGAAAAGCTTACTTCCGCCAGTTTTTTAAAATCACAGCTTCTAGAAGGTTTACATGATTTCTTAAAAACCACAAGTTTTTAGAAAATGTGATTTATTTAATCAATGGAATCAACAAACTATGTACATTATACATAATAACAACTTTCTATAGTTTGCGCATGCGTGCGGAAATAAGAAAAGCTAACTTCCCCCCTTTTTTTAAATTCATAGCTTCTAGAAGGTTTACATGATTTCTTAAAAAACACAAGTTCTTAGAAAATGTTATTTATTTCATAAATGGAATCAACAAAGTATGCACATTCAATGTCATAACGACCTTCTGTAGTTTGCGCATGCATCCGGAAATAAGAAAAGCTCACTTCCCCCCGTTTTTTAAAATCACAGCTTCTAGAAGGTTTACATGATTTCTTAAAAAAAACGAGTTTTTAGAAAATGCGATTTATTTCATAAAAGGAATCAACAAAGTATGCACATTCTACATCATAACAACTTTCTATAGTTTGCGCATGCGTATGGAAATAAGAAAAGTTTACTTCCCCTCGTTTTTTAAAATCACAGCTTCTAGAAGGTTTACATGATTTCTTAAAAAACATGAGTTTTTAGAAAATGTCATTTATTTAATAAATGGAATCAACAAAGTATGCACATTGTACGTAATAATGACTTTATATAGTTTGCCCATGCGTACGGAAAAAAGAAAAGCTTACTTTCCCCTGTTTGTTAAAACCACAGCTTCTAGAAGGTTTACATGATTTCTTAACAAACATGAGTTTTTAGAAAATGTCATTTATTTCATAAATGGAATCAACAAAGTATGCACATTCTATGTCATAACGAGTTTCTATAGTTTGCGCATGCGCAAACTATGCACATTCTACGTACTAACGACTTTCTATAGTTTGCGTACTCGTCCGGAAATAAGAAAAGCTTACTTCACCCCGTTTTTTAAAATCACAACTTCTAGAAGGTTTACATGATTTCTTAAAAAACACGAGTTTTTAGAAAATGTGATTTATTTCATAAATGGAATCAACAAAGTATGCACATTCTACGTCATATCAACTTTCCAAAGTTTGCACATGGTTCCGGAAATAAGAAAAGCTTACTTCCGCAAGTTTTTTAAAATCACAGCTTCTAGAAGGTTTACATGACTTCTTAAAAAAAACTAGTTTTTAGAAAATGTGATTTATTTCATAAAAGGAATCAACAAAGTATGGATATTCTACGTCATAACGACTTTCTATAGTTTGCGCATGCGTCCGGAAATAAGAAAAGCTTACTTCCCCCCATTTTTTAAAATCACAGCTTCTAGAAGGTTTCCATGATTTCTTAAAAAACACGAGTTTTTAGAAAATGAGATTTATTTCATCAATGGAATCAACAAACTATGCACATTCTATGTAATAACGACTTTCTATAGTTTGCGCATGTGTCTGGAAATAAGAAAAGCTTACTTCCTCACTTTTTTTAGAAAATGTGATCTGTTTCATAAATGGAATCAACAAAGTATGCACATTCTACGTCATAATGACTTTCTATAGTTTGCGCTTGCGTCCGGAAATAAGAAAAGCTTACCTCCCCCCGTTTTTTAAAATCACAGCTTCTAGAAGGATTACATGATCTCTTAAAAAACATGAGTTTTTTTAAAATGTGATTTATTTCATAAATGGAATCAACAAAGTATGCACATTCTAAGTCATAACGAATTTCTATAGTTTGTGCATGCGTCCGGAAATAAGAAAAGCTTACTTCCCCCCGTTTTTTAAAATCAAAGCTTCTAGAAGGATTACATGATTTCTTAAAAAACATGAGTTTTACGAACATGTGATTTATTCCATAAATGGAATCAACAAAGTATGCACATTCTATGTCATAATGACTTTCTATAGTTTGTGCATGCGCAAACTAAGCACATTCTACGTATTAACGACTTTCTATAGTTTGCGTATGCGTCCATAAATAAGAAAAGCTTACTTCACCCCGTTTTTTAAAATCACAACTTCGAGAAGGTTTAAATGATTTCTTAAAAAACACGAGTTTTTAGAAAATGTGATTTATTTCATAATTGGAATAAACAAAGTATGCACATTCTACGTCATAACGACTTTCTAAACTTTGCGCATGCATCCGGAAATAAGAAAAGCTTACTTCCCCCCTTTTCTTAAATTCGCAGCTTCTAGAAGGTTTACATGATTTCTTAAAAAACACGAGTTTTTAGAAAATGTGATTTATTTCATAAATGGAATCAACAAAGTATGCACATTCTACGTCATAACGACTTTCTATAGTTAGCGCATGCGTCCAGAAATAAGAAAAGCTTACTTCCCCCCGTTTTTTAAAATCACAGCTTCTAGAAGTTTTACATGATTGCTTTAAAAAAACGAGTTTTTAGAAGATGTGATTTATTTCATAAAAGGAATCAACAAAGTATGCACATTCTACGTCATAACGACTTTCTATAGTTTAGGCATGCGTCCAGAAATAATAAAAGCTTACTTCCCCCCTTTTTTTAAAATCACAGCTTCTAGAAGGTTTCCATGATTTCTTAAAAAAAAGGGGTTTTTAGAAAATGTGATTTATTTCATCAATGGAATCAACAAACTATGCACATTCTATATAATAACGAATTTCTATAGTTTGCAAATGCGTCCGGAAATAAGAAAAGCTTACTTCCCCTCGGTTTTTAAAATCACAGCTTCTAGAAGGTTTACATGATTTCTTAAAAAACATGAGTGTTTAGAAAATGTGATTTATTTCATAAATGGAATCAACAAAGTATGCACATTCTAAGTCATAACGACTTTCTATAGTTTGCGTATGCATCGAGAAATAAGAAAAGCTAACTTCACCCCGTTTTTTAAAATCACAACTTCTAGAAGGTTTACATGATTTCTTAAAAAACACGAGTTCTTAGAAAATGTGATTTATTTCATAAATGGAATCAACAAAGTATGCACATTCTACGTCATATCGACTTTCCAAAGTTTGCGCATGGTTCCGGAAATAAGAAAAGCTTACTTCCGCAAGATTTTTAAAATCACTGCTTCTAGAAGGTTTACATGACTTCTTAAAAAAAACTAGTTTTTAGAAAATGTGATTTATTTCATAAAAGGAATCAACAAAGTATGGATATTCTACGTCATAACGACTTTCTATAGTTTGTGCATGCGTTCGGAAACAAGAAAAGCTTACTTCCCCCCGTTTTTTAAAAACACTGCTTCTAGAAGGTTTCCATGATTTCTTAAAAAACATGAGTTTTTTGAAAATGTGATTTATTTCATCAATGGAATCAACAAACTATGCACATTCTATGTAATAACGACTTTCTATAGTTTGCGAATGCGTCCGGAAATAAGAAAAGCTTACTTCCCCCCGTTTTTTAAAATCACAGCTTCTAGAAGGATTACATGATTTCTTAAAAAACATGAGTTTTACGAACATGTGATTTATTTCATAAATGGAATCAACAAAGTATGCACATTCTATGTCATAATGACTTTCTATAGTTTGCGCATGCGCAAACTAAGCACATTCTACGTACTAACGACTTTCTATAGTTTGCCTATGCGTCCATAAATAAGAAAAGCTTACTTCACCCCGTTTTTTAAAATCACAACTTCTAGAAGGTTTAAATGATTTCTTAAAAAACACGAGTTTTTAGAAAATGTGATTTATTTCATAAATGGAATCAACAAAGTATGCACATTTTACGTCATAACGACTTTCTAAACTTTGCGCATGCGTCCGGAAATAAGAAAAGCTTACTTCCGCCAGTTTTTTAAAATCACAGCTTCTAGAAGGTTTACATGATTTCTTAAAATCCACGAGTATTTAGAAAACATGATTTATTTCATAAATGGAATCAACAAAGTATGCACATTCTAAGCCATAACGACTTTCTATAGTTTGCGCATGTGTCCAGAAATAAGAAAAGCTTACTTCCCCCCGTTTTTTAAAATCAGAGCTTCTAGTAGGATTACATGATTTCTTAAAAAACATGAGTTTTTTGAAAATGTGATTTATTTCATAAATGGAATCAACAAAGTATGCACATTCTAAGTCATAACGACTTTCTATAGTTTGCGAATGCGTCCGGAAATAAGAAAAGCTTCCTTCCCCCCCGTTTTTAAAATCACAGCTTCTAGAAGGATTACATGATTTCTTAAAAAACATGAGTTTTACGAACATCTGATTTATTTCATAAATGGAATCAACAAAGTATGCACATTCTATGTCATAACGACTTTGTATGGTTTGCGCATGCGCAAACTATGCACATTCTACCTAATAACAACTTTCTATAGTTTGCGCATTTGTCCAGAAATAAGAAAAGCTTTCTTCCGCCCGTTTTTTAAAATCACAGCTTCGAGAAGGTTTAAATGATTTCTTAGAAAACACGAGTTTTTGGAAAATGTGATTTATTTCATAAATGGAATCAACAAAGTATGCACATTCTACGTCATAACGACTTTCTAAAGTTTGCGCACGCGTCCGGAAATAAGAAAAGTTTACTTCCGCCAGTTTTTTAAAATCACAGCTCCTAGAAGGTTTACATGATTTCTTAAAATCCACGAGTATTTAGAAAATGCGATTTATTTCATAAATGGAATCAACAAAGTATGCACATTTTAAGCCATACCGACATTCTATAGTTTGCGCATGCGTCCTAAAATAAGAAAAGCTTACTTCCCCCCGTTTTTTAAAGTCACGGCTTCTAGAAGGATTACATGATTTCTTAAAAAACACGAGTTTTTTGAAAATGTGATTTATTTCATAAATGGAATCAACAAAGTATGCACATTCTAAGTCATAACGACTTTCTATACTTTGCAAACGCGTCCGGAAATAAGAAAAGCTTACTTTCCCCTATTTGTTAAAATCACAGCTTCTAGACGGTTTACATGATTTCCTAACAAACACGAGTTTTTAGAAAATGTCATTTATTTCATAAATAGAATCAACAAAGTATGCACATTCTATGTCATAATGAGTTTCTATAGTTTGCGCATGCGCCAACTATGCACATTCTACGTACTAACAACTTTCTATAGTTTGCGTATTCGTCCGGAAATAAGAAAAGCTTACTTCACCCCGTTTTTTAAAATCACAACTTCTAGAAGGTTTACATGATTTCTTAAAAAACACGAGTTTTTAGAAAATGTGATTTATTTCATAAATGGAATCAACAAAGTATGCCATTCTATGTCATAACGACTTTGTATGGTTTGGGCATGCGCCAACTATGCACATTCTAGGTCCTAACGACTTTCTATAGTTTGTGTATTCATCCGGGAATAAGAAAAGCTTACTTCACCCCGTTTTTTAAAATCACAACTTCTAGAAGGTTTACATGATTTCTTAAAAAACATGAGTTTTTAGAAAATTTAATTTATTTCATAAATGGAATCAACAAAGTATGCACATTCTATGTCATAACGTTTTTGTATGGTTTGCGCATGCGCAAACTATGCACATTCTATGTAATAACGACTTTCTATAGTTTGAGCATGCATCCAGAAATTAGAAAAGCTTACTTCCGCCAGTTTTTGAAAATCACAACTTCTAGAAGGTTTACATGATTTCTTAATAAACACGAGTTTTTAGAAAATGTGATTTATTTAATCAATGGAATCAACAAACTATGCACATTCTACGTAATAACGACTTTTTATAGTTTGCACATGCGTCCGGAAATAAGAAAAGCTTACTTCCCCCCGTTTTTTAAAATCACAGCTTCTAGAAGGTTTACATGATTTCTTAAAAAACAGGAGTTTTTAGAAAATGTGATTTATTTAATCAATGGAATCAACAAACTATGTACATTGTACGTAGTAACAACTTTCTATAGTTTGCGCATGCGTGCATAAATAAGAAAAGCTAACTTCCCCCCATTTTTTAAAATCACAGCTTCTAGAAGGTTTACATTATTTCTTTAAAAAAATGAGTTTTTAGAAAATGCGATTTATTTCATAAAAGAAATAAACAAAGTATGCACATTCTACGTCATAACGACTTTCTATAGTTTGCGCATGCGTTCGAAAATAAGAAAAGCTTACTTCCCCTCATTTTTTAAAATCACAGCTTCTAGAAGATTTACATGATTTCTTAAAAAACACGAGTTTTTATAAAATGTCATTTGTTTCATAAATGGAATCAACAAAGTATGAACTAACTATGTCATAACAACTGTGTATCGTCTGTGCATGCGCAAACTGTGTATCGTTGTTTCATAAATGGAATCAACAAAGTATGCACATTTTACGTCATAACGACTTTCTAAACTTTGCGCATGCGTCCAGAAATAAGAAAAGCTTACTTCCGCCAGTTTTTTAAAATCACAGCTTCTAGAAGGTTTACATGATTTCTTAAAATCCACGAGTATTTAGAAAACATGATTTATTTCATAAATGGAATCAACAAAGTATGCACATTCTAAGCCATAACGACTTTCTATAGTTTGCGCATGTGTCCAGAAATAAGAAAAGCTTACTTCCCCCCGTTTTTTAAAATCAGAGCTTCTAGTAGGATTACATGATTTCTTAAAAAACATGAGTTTTTTGAAAATGTGATTTATTTCATAAATGGAATCAACAAAGTATGCACATTCTAAGTCATAACGACTTTCTATAGTTTGCGAATGCGTCCGGAAATAAGAAAAGCTTCCTTCCCCCCCGTTTTTAAAATCACAGCTTCTAGAAGGATTACATGATTTCTTAAAAAACATGAGTTTTACGAACATCTGATTTATTTCATAAATGGAATCAACAAAGTATGCACATTCTATGTCATAACGACTTTGTATGGTTTGCGCATGCGCAAACTATGCACATTCTACCTAATAACAACTTTCTATAGTTTGCGCATTTGTCCAGAAATAAGAAAAGCTTTCTTCCGCCCGTTTTTTAAAATCACAGCTTCCAGAAGGTTTAAATGATTTCTTAGAAAACACGAGTTTTTGGAAAATGTGATTTATTTCATAAATGGAATCAACAAAGTATGCACATTCTACGTCATAACGACTTTCTAAAGTTTGCGCACGCGTCCGGAAATAAGAAAAGTTTACTTCCGCCAGTTTTTTAAAATCACAGCTCCTAGAAGGTTTACATGATTTCTTAAAATCCACGAGTATTTAGAAAATGCGATTTATTTCATAAATGGAATCAACAAAGTATGCACATTTTAAGCCATACCGACATTCTATAGTTTGCGCATGCGTCCGAAAATAAGAAAAGCTTACTTCCCCCCGTTTTTTAAAGTCACAGCTTCTAGAAGGATTACATGATTTCTTAAAAAAACACGAGTTTTTTGAAAATGTGATTTATTTCATAAATGGAATCAACAAAGTATGCACATTCTAAGTCATAACGACTTTCTATACTTTGCAAACGCGTCCGGAAATAAGAAAAGCTTACTTTCCCCTATTTGTTAAAATCACAGCTTCTAGAAGGTTTACATGATTTCCTAACAAACACGAGTTTTTAGAAAATGTCATTTATTTCATAAATAGAATCAACAAAGTATGCACATTCTATGTCATAATGAGTTTCTATAGTTTGCGCATGCGCCAACTATGCACATTCTACGTACTAACAACTTTCTATAGTTTGCGTATTCGTCCGGAAATAAGAAAAGCTTACTTCACCCCGTTTTTTAAAATCACAACTTCTAGAAGGTTTACATGATTTCTTAAAAAACACGAGTTTTTAGAAAATGTGATTTATTCATAAATGGAATCAACAAAGTATGCCATTCTATGTCATAACGACTTTGTATGGTTTGGGCATGCGCCAACTATGCACATTCTAGGTCCTAACGACTTTCTATAGTTTGTGTATTCATCTGGGAATAAGAAAAGCTTACTTCACCCCGTTTTTTAAAATCACAACTTCTAGAAGGTTTACATGATTTCTTAAAAAACATGAGTTTTTAGAAAATTTAATTTATTTCATAAATGGAATCAACAAAGTATGCACATTCTATGTCATAACGTTTTTGTATGGTTTGCGCATGCGCAAACTATGCACATTCTATGTAATAACGACTTTCTATAGTTTGAGCATGCATCCAGAAATTAGAAAAGCTTACTTCCGCCAGTTTTTGAAAATCACAACTTCTAGAAGGTTTACATGATTTCTTAATAAACACGAGTTTTTAGAAAATGTGATTTATTTAATCAATGGAATCAACAAACTATGCACATTCTACGTAATAACGACTTTTTATAGTTTGCACATGCGTCCGGAAATAAGAAAAGCTTACTTCCCCCCGTTTTTTAAAATCACAGCTTCTAGAAGGTTTACATGATTTCTTAAAAAACAGGAGTTTTTAGAAAATGTGATTTATTTAATCAATGGAATCAACAAACTATGTACATTGTACGTAGTAACAACTTTCTATAGTTTGCGCATGCGTGCATAAATAAGAAAAGCTAACTTCCCCCCATTTTTTAAAATCACAGCTTCTAGAAGGTTTACATTATTTCTTTAAAAAAATGGGTTTTTAGAAAATGCGATTTATTTCATAAAAGAAATAAACAAAGTATGCACATTCTACGTCATAACGACTTTCTATAGTTTGCGCATGCGTTCGAAAATAAGAAAAGCTTACTTCCCCTCATTTTTTAAAATCACAGCTTCTAGAAGATTTACATGATTTCTTAAAAAACACGAGTTTTTATAAAATGTCATTTGTTTCATAAATGGAATCAACAAAGTATGAACTAACTATGTCATAACAACTGTGTATCGTCTGTGCATGCGCAAACTGTGTATCGTTGTTTCATAAATGGAATCAACAAAGTATGCACATTTTACGTCATAACGACTTTCTAAACTTTGCGCATGCGTCCGGAAATAAGAAAAGCTTACTTCCGCCAGTTTTTTAAAATCACAGCTTCTAGAAGGTTTACATGATTTCTTAAAATCCACGAGTATTTAGAAAACATGATTTATTTCATAAATGGAATCAACAAAGTATGCACATTCTAAGCCATAACGACTTTCTATAGTTTGCGCATGTGTCCAGAAATAAGAAAAGCTTACTTCCCCCCGTTTTTTAAAATCAGAGCTTCTAGTAGGATTACATGATTTCTTAAAAAACATGAGTTTTTTGAAAATGTGATTTATTTCATAAATGGAATCAACAAAGTATGCACATTCTAAGTCATAACGACTTTCTATAGTTTGCGAATGCGTCCGGAAATAAGAAAAGCTTCCTTCCCCCCCGTTTTTAAAATCACAGCTTCTAGAAGGATTACATGATTTCTTAAAAAACATGAGTTTTACGAACATCTGATTTATTTCATAAATGGAATCAACAAAGTATGCACATTCTATGTCATAACGACTTTGTATGGTTTGCGCATGCGCAAACTATGCACATTCTACCTAATAACAACTTTCTATAGTTTGCGCATTTGTCCAGAAATAAGAAAAGCTTTCTTCCGCCCGTTTTTTAAAATCACAGCTTCCAGAAGGTTTAAATGATTTCTTAGAAAACACGAGTTTTTGGAAAATGTGATTTATTTCATAAATGGAATCAACAAAGTATGCACATTCTACGTCATAACGACTTTCTAAAGTTTGCGCACGCGTCCGGAAATAAGAAAAGTTTACTTCCGCCAGTTTTTTAAAATCACAGCTCCTAGAAGGTTTACATGATTTCTTAAAATCCACGAGTATTTAGAAAATGCGATTTATTTCATAAATGGAATCAACAAAGTATGCACATTTTAAGCCATACCGACATTCTATAGTTTGCGCATGCGTCCGAAAATAAGAAAAGCTTACTTCCCCCCGTTTTTTAAAGTCACAGCTTCTAGAAGGATTACATGATTTCTTAAAAAACACGAGTTTTTTGAAAATGTGATTTATTTCATAAATGGAATCAACAAAGTATGCACATTCTAAGTCATAACGACTTTCTATACTTTGCAAACGCGTCCGGAAATAAGAAAAGCTTACTTTCCCCTATTTGTTAAAATCACAGCTTCTAGAAGGTTTACATGATTTCCTAACAAACACGAGTTTTTAGAAAATGTCATTTATTTCATAAATAGAATCAACAAAGTATGCACATTCTATGTCATAATGAGTTTCTATAGTTTGCGCATGCGCCAACTATGCACATTCTACGTACTAACAACTTTCTATAGTTTGCGTATTCGTCCGGAAATAAGAAAAGCTTACTTCACCCCGTTTTTTAAAATCACAACTTCTAGAAGGTTTACATGATTTCTTAAAAAACACGAGTTTTTAGAAAATGTGATTTATTTCATAAATGGAATCAACAAAGTATGGCATTCTATGTCATAACGACTTTGTATGGTTTGGGCATGCGCCAACTATGCACATTCTAGGTCCTAACGACTTTCTATAGTTTGTGTATTCATCCGGGAATAAGAAAAGCTTACTTCACCCCGTTTTTTAAAATCACAACTTCTAGAAGGTTTACATGATTTCTTAAAAAACATGAGTTTTTAGAAAATTTAATTTATTTCATAAATGGAATCAACAAAGTATGCACATTCTATGTCATAACGTTTTTGTATGGTTTGCGCATGCGCAAACTATGCACATTCTATGTAATAACGACTTTCTATAGTTTGAGCATGCATCCAGAAATTAGAAAAGCTTACTTCCGCCAGTTTTTGAAAATCACAACTTCTAGAAGGTTTACATGATTTCTTAATAAACACGAGTTTTTAGAAAATGTGATTTATTTAATCAATGGAATCAACAAACTATGCACATTCTACGTAATAACGACTTTTTATAGTTTGCACATGCGTCCGGAAATAAGAAAAGCTTACTTCCCCCCGTTTTTTAAAATCACAGCTTCTAGAAGGTTTACATGATTTCTTAAAAAACAGGAGTTTTTAGAAAATGTGATTTATTTAATCAATGGAATCAACAAACTATGTACATTGTACGTAGTAACAACTTTCTATAGTTTGCGCATGCGTGCATAAATAAGAAAAGCTAACTTCCCCCCATTTTTTAAAATCACAGCTTCTAGAAGGTTTACATTATTTCTTTAAAAAAATGAGTTTTTAGAAAATGCGATTTATTTCATAAAAGAAATAAACAAAGTATGCACATTCTACGTCATAACGACTTTCTATAGTTTGCGCATGCGTTCGAAAATAAGAAAAGCTTACTTCCCCTCATTTTTTAAAATCACAGCTTCTAGAAGATTTACATGATTTCTTAAAAAACACGAGTTTTTATAAAATGTCATTTGTTTCATAAATGGAATCAACAAAGTATGAACTAACTATGTCATAACAACTGTGTATCGTCTGTGCATGCGCAAACTGTGTATCGTTGTTTCATAAATGGAATCAACAAAGTATGCACATTTTACGTCATAACGACTTTCTAAACTTTGCGCATGCGTCCGGAAATAAGAAAAGCTTACTTCCGCCAGTTTTTTAAAATCACAGCTTCTAGAAGGTTTACATGATTTCTTAAAATCCACGAGTATTTAGAAAACATGATTTATTTCATAAATGGAATCAACAAAGTATGCACATTCTAAGCCATAACGACTTTCTATAGTTTGCGCATGTGTCCAGAAATAAGAAAAGCTTACTTCCCCCCTTTTTTTTAAATTCACAGCTTCTAGAAGGTTTACATGATTTCTTAAAAAACACAAGTTTTTAGAAAATGTGATTTATTTCATAAATGGAATCAACAAAGTATGCACATTCTAAGTCATAACGACCTTCTATAGTTTGCACATGCGTCCGGAAATAAGAAAAGCTTACTTCCCCCCCGTTTTTTCAAATCACAGCTTCTAGAAGGATTCCATGATTTCTTAAAAAACATGAGTTTTACGAACATGTGATTTATTTCATAAATGTAATCAACAAAGTATGCACATTCTATGTCATAACGACTTTCTATAGTTTGTGCATGCGCAAAATAAGCACATTCTACGTAATAAGCACATTCTACGTACTAACGACTTTCTATAGTTTTCTTATGCGTCCATAAATAAGAAAAGCTTACTTCACCCCGTTTATTAAAATCACAACTTCTAGAAGGTTTACATGATTTTTTTAAAAACACGAGTTTTTAGAAAATGTGATTTATTTCATAAATGGAATCAACAAAGTAGGCCATTGTATGTCATAACGACTTTGTATGGTTTGCGCATGTGCCAACTATGCACATTCTACGTACTAACGACTTTCTATAGTTTGCGTATTCATCCGGGAATAAGAAAAGCTTACTTCACCCCGTTTTTTAAAATCACAACTTCTAGAAGGTTTACATGATTTCTTAAAAAACACGAGTTTTTAGAAAATGTGATTTATTTCATAAATGGAATCAACAAAGTATGCACATTCTATGTCATAACGTTTTTGTATGGTTTGCGCATGTGCAAACTATGCACATTCTACGTAATAACGACCTTTAGTTTGCACATGTGTCCGGAAATAAGAAAAGCTTACTTCCACCCGTTTTTTAAAATCACAGCTTCTAGAAGGTTTACATGATTTCTTAAAAAACACGAGTTTTTGGAAAATGTGATTTATTTCGTCAATGGAATCAACAAAGTATGCACATTCTACATCATAAATCCTTTTGTATAGTTTGCGCATGCATCTGGAAATAAGAAAAGGTTACTTCCCCCTATTTTTTAAAATCACAGTTTCTAGAAGGTTTACATGATTTCTTAAAAAACACGATTTTGTAGAAAATGTGATTTAATTCATAAATGGAATCAACAAAGTATGCACATTCTACATAATAACCACTTTCTATAGTTTGCGCATACGTCCGGAAATAAGAAAAGCTTACTTCCGCTAGTTTTTTAAAATCGCAGCTTCTGGAAAGTTTACATGATTTCATAAAAAACACGAATTTTTAGAAAATGTCATTTATTTCATAAATGGAATCAACAAAGTATGAACATTCTATGTCATAACGACTTTGTATAGTTTGCGCATGCGCAAACTATGCACATTCTACGTAATAACGACTTTCTATGGTCTGCGCATGCGTCCGAAAATAAGAAAAGCTTACTTCCCCCCTTTTTTTAAATTCACAGCTTCTAGAAGGTTTACATGATTTCTTAAAAAACACAAGTTTTTAGAAAATGTCATTTATTTCATAAATAGAATAAAAGAAGTATGAACATTCTATGTCATAATGACTTTGTATAGTTTGTGCATGCGCAAACTATGCACATTCTATGTAATAACGACTTTCTATAGTTTGCGCACGCGTCCGAAAATAAGAAAAGATTAGTTCCCCGCTTTTTTTAAATTCACAGCTTCTAGAAGGTTTACATGATTTCTTAAAAAACACGAGTTTTTAGAAAATGTGATTTATTTCATAAATGGAATCAAAAAAGTATGCACATTCTACGTCATAACGACTTCCTATAATTTGCGCATGCGTTCGGAAATAAGAAAAGCTTACTTCCCCCCTTTTTTTAAAATCACAGCTTCTAGAAGGTTTACATGATTTCTTAAAAAACACGAGTTTTTAGAAAATGTGATTTATTTCATAAATGGAATCAACAAAGTATGCACATTCTACATCATAACGACTTTCTATAGTTTGCGCATGCGTCCGGAAATAAGAAAAGCTTACTTCCCACCTTTTTTTAAAATCATAGCTTCTAGAAGGTTTACATCATTTCTTAAAGAAAACAAGTTTTTTTAAAATGTGATTTATTTCATCAATGGAATCAACAAACTATGCACATTCTACGTAATAACGACTTTTTATAGTTTGTGCATGCGTCCGGAAATAAGAAAAACTTACTTCCCTCCGTTTTTTAAAATCACAGCTTCTAGAAGCTTTACATGATTTCTTAAAAAAAACGAGTTTGTAGAAAATGTGATTTAATTCATCAATGGAATCAACAAAGTATGCACATTCTATGTAATAACCACTTGCTATAGTTTGCGCATGCATCCGGAAATAAGAAAAGCTTGCTTCCGCCAGTTTTTTAAAATCACAGCTTCTAGAAGGTTTACATGATTTCTTAAAAAACACAAGTTTTTAGAAAATGTGATTTATTTAATCAATGGAATCAACAAACTATGCACATTCTACATAATAAAGATTTTCTATAGTTTGCGCATGCGTCCGGAAATAAGAACAGCTTACATCGCCCCATTTTTTAAGATCACAGCTTCTAGAAGGTTTACATGATTTCTTAAAAAACACAAGTTTTTAGAGAATGTCATTTATTTAATAAATGGAATAAACAAAGTATGAACATTCCATGTCATAACGACTTTGTATAGTTTGTGCATGCGCAAACTATGCACATTCCATGTAATAACGACTTTCTATAGTTTGCGCACGCATCCGGAAATAAGAAAAGATTAGTTCCCCACTTTTTCTAAATTCACAGCTTCTAGAAGGTTTACATGATTTCTTAAAAAACACGAGTTTTTAGAAAATGTCATTTATTTCATAAATGGAATAAAAAAAGTATGCACATTCTACGACATAACGACTTTCTATAATTTGCGCATGCGTTCGGAAATAAGAAAAGCTTACTTCCCCCCGTTTTTTAAAATCACAGCTTCTAGAAGGTTTACAGGATTTCTTAAAAAACACGAGTGTTTAGAAAATGTGATTTATTTCATAAATGGAATCAAAAACGTATGCACATTCTATGTAATAACGACTTTCTATAGTTTGCGCATGCGTCCGGAAATAAGAAAAGCTTAATTCCGGCAGTTTTTTAAAATCACATCTTCTAGAAGGTTTACATGATTTCTTAAAAAACATGAGTTTTTAGAAAATGTGATTTATTTCATAAATGGAATCAACAAAGTATGCACATTCTACGTCATAACGACTTTCTATAGTTTGCGCGTGCGTCTGGAAATAAGAAAATCTTACTTCCCCCCCTTTTTTAAAATCACAGCTTCTAGAAGGTTTACATGATTTCTTATAAAAAATGAGTTTTTAGAAAATGTGATTTATTTCATCAATGGAATCAACAAACTCTGCACATTCTACGTAATAACGACTTTCTATAGTTTGTCCATGTGTCCAGAAATAAGAAAAGCTTACTTCCCCCCATTTTTTAAATTCACAGCTTCTAGAAGGTTTACATGATTTCTTAAAAAACATGAATTTTTATAAAATGTGATTTATTTCATAAATGGAATAAAAAAACTATGCACATTCTACGTCATAACGACTTTCTATAGTTTGCGCATGTGTCCGGAAATAAGAAAAGCTTACTTCCCCCCGTTTTTTAAAATCACAGCTTCTAGAAGGTTTACATGATTTCTTAAAAAACATGTGTTTTTAGAAAATGTGATTTATTTCATCAATGGAATCAACAAACTATGCACATTCTACATAATAACAAATTTCTATAGTTTGCGCATGCGTCCGGAAATCAGAAAAGCTTAATTCTGCCAATTTTTTAAAATCACAGCTTCTAGAAGGTTTACATGATTTCTTAAAAAACATGAGTTTTTAGAAAATGTAATTTATTTAATCAATGGAATCAACAACCTATGCACATTCTACGTCATAACACCCTTCTATAGTTTGCGCATGCGTCCGGAAAACAGAAAAGCTTACTTCCCCCTATTTTTTAAAATCACAGCTTCTAGAAGGTTTACATGATTTCTTAAAAAACACGAGTTTTTAGAAAATGTGATTTATTTCATAAATGGAATCAACAAAGTATGCACATTCTATGTCATAACGCCTTTCTAAAGTTTGCGCATGTTTCCGGAAATAAGAAAAGGTTACTTCCCCCTGTTTTTTAAAATCACAGCTTCTAGAAGGTTTACATGATTTCTTAAAAAACACGAGTTTTTAGAAAATGTGATTTATTTAAAAAATGCAATCAACAAAGTATGCACATTGTACGTCATAACGACTTTCTATAGTTTGCGCATGCGTCCGGAAATAAGAAAAGGTTACTTCCCCCTGTTTTTTAAAATCACAGCTTCTAGAAGGTTTACATGATTTCTTAAACAAAACGAGTTTTTTGAAAATGTGATTTATTTCATCAATGGAATCAACAAACGATGGACATTCTACGTAATAATGACTTTTTATAGTTTGCGCATGCGTCCGGAAATAAGAAAAGCTTACTTCCCTCCGTTTTTTAAAATCACAGCTTCTAGAAGCTTTACATGATTTCTTAAAAAAAATGAGTTTGTAGAAAATGTGATTTAATTCATCAATGTAATCAACAAAGTGTGCAGATTCTACGTAATAACCACTTTCTATAGTTTGCGCATCCGTCCGGAAATAAGAAAACCTTGCTTCCGCCAGTTTTTTAAAATCACGGCTTCTAGAAGGTTTACATGATTTCTTAATAAACACAATTTTTAGAAAGTGTGATTTATTTAATCAATGGAATCAACAAACTATGCACATTCTATGTAAAAAATATTTTCTATAGTTTGTGCATGCGTCCGGAAATAAGAAAAGCTTACTTCCCGCCGTTTTTTAAATTCACAGCTTCTAGAAGGTTTACATGATTTCTTAAAAAACACGAGTTTTTAGAAAATGTGATTTATTTCATAAATGGAATCAAAAAATTATGCACATTCTACGTCATAACGACTTTCTATAATTTGCACATGCATGCGGAAATAAGAAAAGCTTACTTCCCCCCGTTTTTTAAAATCAAAGCTTCTAGAAGATTTACACGATTTGTTAAAAAACACGAGTATTTAGAAAATGTGATTTATTTCATCAATGGAATAGAAAACATATGCAATTTCTACGTAATAATGACTTTCTATAGTTTGCGCATGCGTCCGGAAATAAGAAAAGCTTAATTCCGCCAGTTTTTTGAAATCAGAGCTTCTAGAAGGTTTACATGATTTCTTAAAAAACACGAGTTTTTAGAAAATGTGATTTATTTCATAAATGGAATCAACAAAGTATGCACATTCTACGTCATAACGACTTTCTATAGTTTGCGGATGCGTCCGGAAATGAGAAAAGCTTACTTCCCCCCCTTTTTTAAAATCACAGCTTCTAGAAGGTTTACATGATTTCTTAAAAAAAATGAGTTTTTAGAAAATGTGATTTATTTCATCAATGGAATCAACAAAGTATGAAAATTCTATGTCATAACGACTTTGTATAGTTTGTGCATGCGCAAACAATGCACATTCTACGTAATAACGACTTTCTATAGTTTGCGCATGCGTCCGGAAATAAGAAAAGCTTGCTTCCGATAGTTTTTTAAAATCACGGCTTCTAGAAGGCTTACATGATTTCTTAAAAAACACGAGTTTTTAGAAAATGTCATTTATTTCATAAATGGAATCAACAAAGTACGAACATTCTATGTCATAACGACTTTGTATAGTTTGTGCATGCGCAAACTATGCACATTCTACGTAATAACGACTTTCTATAGTTTGCGCATGCGTCCGGAAATAAGAAAAGCTTACTTCCCTCCGTTTTTGAATATCACAGCTTCTAGAAGGTTTACATGATTTCTTAAAAAAAATGAGTTTGTAGAAAATGTGATTTAATTCATCAATGGAATCAACAAAGTATGCACATTCTACGTAATAACCAATTTCTATAGTTTGCGCATGCGTCCGGAAATAAGAAAAGCCTGCTTCCGGCAGTTTTTTAAAATCGCAGCTTCTAGAAGGTTTACATGATTTCTTAAAAAACACAAGTTTTTAGAAAATGTGATTTATTTAATCAATGGAATCAACAAACTATGCACATTCTATGTAATAAATATTTTCTATAGTTTGCGCATGCGTCCGGAAATAAGAAAAGCTTAATTCCGCCAGTTTTTTAAAATCACAGCTTCTAGAAGGTTTACATGATTTCTTAAAAAACACGAGTTTTTAGAAAATGTGATTTATTTCATAAATGGAATCAACAAAATATGCACATTCTACATCATAACGACTTTCTATAGTTTGCGCATGCGTCCGGAAATAAGAAAAGCTTACTTCCCCCCCTTTTTTAAAATCACAGCTTCTAGAAGGTTTACATGATTTCTTAAAAAAAATGAGTTTTTAGAAAATGTGATTTATTTCATCAATGGAATCAACAAACTATGCAAATTCTACGTAATAACGACTTTCTATAGTTTGCGCATGCGTCCGGAAATAAGAAAACATTACTTCCCCCCGTTTTTTAAAATCACAGTTTCTAGAAGGTTTACATGATTTCTTAAAAAAAATGAGTTTGTAGAAAATGTGATTTAATTCATCAATGGAATCAACAAAGTATGCACATTCTACGTAATAACCACTTTCTATAGTTTGTGCATGAGTCCGAAAATAAGAAAAGGTTACTTCCCCCCGTTTTTTAGAATCACAGCTTCTAGAAGGTTTACTTGATTTCTTAAAAAACACAAGTTTTTAGAAAATGTCATTTATTTCATAAATGGAATAAACAAAGTATGAACATTCTATGTCATAACGACTTTGTAAAGTTTGTGCATGTGCAAACTATGCACATTCTATGTAATAACGACTTTCTATAGTTTGCGCATGCGTCCGGAAATAAGAAAAGATTAGTTCCCCCCTTCTTTTAAATTCACAACTTCTAGAAGGTTTACATGATTTCTTAAAAAACACGAGTTTTTAGAAAATGTGATTTATTTCATAAATGGAATCAAAAAGTATGCACATTCTACGTCATAACGACTTTCTATAATTTGCGCATGCGTTTGGAAAAAAGAAAAGCTTACTTCCCCCCGTTTTTTAAAATCACAACTTCTAGAAGGTTTACATGATTTCTTAAAAAAAATGAGTTTTTTTAAAATGTGATTTATTTCATCAATGGAATCAACAAACTATGCACATTCTACGTACTTACGACTTTCTAGAGTTTTCGCATGCGTCCGGAAATAAGAAAAGCTTACTTCCCCCCATTTTTTAAATTCACATCTTCTAGAAGGTTTACATGATTTCTTAAAAAGCACGAGTTTTTAGAAAATGTGATTTATTTCATGAATGGAATCAACAAAGTATGCACATTCTACGTCATAACGACTTTCTATAGTTTGCGGATGCGTCCGGAAATAAGAAAAGCTTACTTCCCCCCCTTTTTTTAAATAACAGCTTCTAGAAGGTTTACATGATTTCTTAAAAAAAATGAGTTTTTAGAAAATGTGATTTATTTCATCAATGGAATCAACAAACTATGCACATTTTCCGTAATAACCACTTTCTATAGTTTGCGCATGCGTGCGGAAATAAGAAACGCTTACTTCCCTCCGTTTTTTAAAATCACAGCTTCTAGAAGGTTTACATGATTTCTTAAAAAAAACGAGTTTGTAGAAAATGTGATTTAATTCATCAATGGAATCAACAAAGTATGCACATTCTACTTAATAACCACTTTCTATAGTTTGCGCATGCGTCCGGAAATACGAAAAGCTTCATTCCGCGAGTTTTTTAAAATCACAGCTTCTAGAAGGTTTACATGATTTCTTAAAAAACACGAGTTTTTAGAAAATGTCATTTATTTCATAAATGGAATCAACAAATTATGAACACTCTATGTCATAACGACTTTCTATAGTTTGCGCATGCGCAAAATATGCACATTCTACGTAATAACGACTTTCTATAGTTTGCGCATGCGTCTGGAAATAAGAAAAGCTTACTTCCCCCCGTTTTTTAAATTCACAGCTTCTGGAAGGTTTACATGATTTCTTAAAAAATACGAGTTTTTAGAAAATGTGATTTATTTCATAAATGGAGTCAACAAAGTATGCACATTCTACGTCATAACGACTTTCTATAGTTTGCGCATGTGTCCGGAAATAAGAAAAGCTTAATTCCCCCCGTTTTTTAAAATCACAGCTTCTAGAAGGTTTACATGATTCCTTAAAAAACACGAGTTTTTAGAAAATGTCATTTATTTCATCAATGGAATCAACAAACTATGCACATTCTACATAATAACGACTTTATTTAGTTTGCGCATGCGTCCGGAAATAAGAAAAGCTTAATTCCGCCAGTTTTTTAAAATCACAGCTTCTAGAAGGTTTACATGATTTCTTAAAAAAACACGAGTTTCTAGAAAATGTCATTTATTTCATAAATGGAATCAACAAAGTATGAAAATTCTATGTCATAATGACTTTGTATAGTTTGTGCATGCGCAAACTATGCACATTCTACGTAATAACGACTTTCTATAGTTTGCGCATGCGTCCGGAAATAAGAAAAGCTTACTTCCCCCCGTTTTTTAAAATCACAGCTTCTAGAAGGTTTACATGATTCCTTAAAAAACACGAGTTTTTAGAAAATGTCATTTATTTCATCAATGGAATCAACAAACTATGCACATTCTACATAATAACGACTTTCTATAGTTTGCCCATGCGTCCAGAAATAAGAAAAGCTTACTTCGCCCCTTTTTTTAAAATCATAGCTTCTAGAAGGTTTACATGATTTCTTGAAAAACACAAGTTTTTAGAAAATGTCATTTATTTCATAAATGGAATCAACAAAGTATGAACATTCTATGTCATAACGACTTTGTAAAGTTTGTGCATGCGCAAACTATGCACATTCTATGTAATGACGACTTTCTATAGTTTGCGCATGCGTCCGGAAATAAGAAAAGATTAGTTCCCCCCTTTTTTTAAATTCACAGTTTCTAGAAGGTTTACATGATTTCTTAAAAAACACGAGTTTTTTGAAAATGTGATTTATTTTATAAATGGAATCAAAAAAGTGTGCACATTCTACGTCATAACGACTTTCTATAGTTTGTGCATGCATCCGAAAATAAGAAAAGCTTACTTCCCCCCGTTTTTTAAAATCACAGCTTCTAGAAGGTTTACATGATTTCTTAAAAAACACGAGTTTTTAGAAAATGTGATTTATTTAATAAATTGAATAAACAAAGTATGCACATTCTATGTCATAAAGAATTTCTATAGTTTGTGCATGCGTCCGGAAATAAGAAAAGCTTACTTCCCGCCTTTTTTAAAATCAAAGCTTCTAGAAGGTTTACATGATTTCTTAAAAAAAACAAATTTTTAGAAAATGTTATTTATTTCATCAATGGAATCAACAAACTATGCACATTCTACGTAATAATGACGTTCTATAGTTTGTGCATGCGTCCGGAAATAAGAAAAGCTTACTTCCCTCCATTTTTTAAAATCACAGCTTCTAGAAGGTTTACATGATTTCTTAAAAAAAACAAGTTTGTAGAAAATGTGATTTTATTCATCAATGGAATCAACAAAGTATGCACATTCTACGTAATAAACACTTTCTATAGTTTGCGCATGCATCTGGAAATAAGAAAAGCTTGCTTCCGCCAGTTTTTTACGTAATAACGAATTTGTATAGTTTGCGGATGCGCAAACTATGCACATTCTACGTAATAACGACTTTCTATAGTTTGCGCATGTGTCTGGAAATAAGAAAAGCTTACTTCCCCCCGTATTTTAAATTCGTAGCTTCTAGAATTTTTACATGATTTCTTAAAAAACACGAGTTTTTAGAAAATGTCATTTATTTCATAAATGGAATAAAAAAGTATGCACATTCTACGCCATAACGACTTTCTAAAGTTTGCGCATGCGTCCGGAAATAAGAAAAGCTTGATTCCGCCAGTTTTTTAAAATCACAGCTTCTAGAAGGTTTACATGATTTCTTAAAAAACACGAGTTTTTAGAAAATGTCATTTATTTCATAAATGGAATCAACAAAGTATGATCATTCTATTTCATAACGACTTTCTATAGTTTGCGCATGCGCAAACTATGCACATTCTACGTAATAATGACTTTCTATAGTTTGCGCATGCGTCCGGAAATAAGAAAAGCTTACTTCCCCCCGTTTTTTAAATTCACAGCTTCTAGAAGGTTTACATGATTTCTTAAAAAAAACGAGTTTTTAGAAAATGTGATTTATTTCATCAATGGAATCAACAAACTATGCACATTCTACGTAATAACTACTTTCTATAGTTTGCACATGCATCCGGAAATAAGAAAAGCTTACTTCCCCGCGTTTTTTAAAATGACAGCTTTTAGAAGTTTTACATGATTTCTTAAAAAACACGAGTTTTTAGAAAATGTCATTTATTTCATAAATGGAATCAACAAAGTATGAACATTCTATGTCATAACAACTTTGTATAGTTTGTGCATGCGCAAACTATGCACATTCTACGTATTAACGACTTTCTATAGTTTGCGCATGCGTCCGGAAATAAGAAAATCTTAATTCCGCAAGTTTTTTAAAATCACATCTTCTAGAAGGTTTATATGATTTCTTAAAAAACACGAGTTTTTAGAAAATGTCATTTATTTCATAAATGGAATCAACAAAGTATGAACATTCTATTTCATAACGACTTTGTATAGTTTGCGCATGCGGAAACTATGCACATTCTACGTAATAACGATTTTCTATAGTTTGCGCATGCGTCTGGAAATAAGAAAAGCTTACTTCCCCCCGTTTTTTAAATTCATAGCTTCTAGAAGGTTTACATGATTTCTTAAAAAACACGAGTTTTTAGAAAATGTCATTTATTTCATAAATGGAATAAAAAAAGTATGCACATTCTACGTCATAACGACTTTCTATAGTTTGCGCATGCGTCCGGAAATAAGAAAAGCTTGCTTCTGCCAGTTTTTTAAAATCACAGCTTCTAGAAGGTTTACATGATTTCTTAAAAAACACGAGTTTTTAGAAAATGCCATTTATTTCATAAATGGAATCAACAAAGTATGAACATTCTATTTCATAACGACTTTCTATAGTTTGCGCATGCGCAAACTATGCACATTCTACATAATAACCACAGCTTAAATTCACAGCTTCTAGAAGGTTTACATGATTTCTTAAAAAAAACGAGTTTTTAGAAAATGTGATTTATTTCATCAAAGGAATCAACAAACTATGCACATTCTACGTAATAACGACTTTCTATAGTTTTCCCATGCGTCCGGAAATAAGAAAAGCTTAATTCCGCCAGTTTTTTAAAATCACAGCTTCTAGAAGGTTTAGATGATTTCTTAAAAAACATGAGTTTTTAGAAAATGTGATTTATTTCATAAATGGAATCAACAAAGTATGCACATTCTACGTCATAACTCCTTTCTATACTTTGCGCATGCGTCCGGAAATAAGAAAAGCTTACTTCCCCCTTTTTTTTAAAATCACAGCTTCTAGAAGGTTTACATGATTTCTTAAAAAAAATGAGTTTTTAGAAAATGTGATTTATTTCCTAAATGGAATCAACAAAGTATGCACATTATACGTAATAACCACTTTCTATAGTTTGCGCATGCGTCCGGAAATAAGAAAAGCTTGCTTCCGCCAGTTTTTTAAAATCACAGCTTCTAGAAGGTTTACATGATTTCTTAAAAAACACGAGTTTTTAGAAAATGTCATTTATTTCATAAATGGAATCAACAAAGTATGAACATTCTATGTCATAATGACTTTGTATAGTTTGCGCATGCGCAAACTATGCACATTCTACTTAATAACGACTTTCTATAGTTTGCGCATGCGTCCGGAAATAAGAAAAGCTTATTTCCCCCCGTTTTTTAAATTCACAGCTTCTAGAAGGTTTACATGATTTCTTAAAAAACACATGTTTTTAGAAAATGTGATTTATTTCATAAATGGAGTCAACAAAGTATGTACGTTCTACGTCATAACGACTTTCTATATTTTGCGCATGTGTCCGGAAAAAAGACAAGCTTACTTCCCCCCGTTTTTTAAAATCACAGCTTCTAGAAGGTTTACATGATTTCTTAAAAAAAATGAGTTTTTAGAAAATGTGATTTATTTCATCAATGGAATCAACAAACTATGCACATTCTACGTAATAACGACTTTCTATAGTTTGCGCATGCGTTCGGAAATAAGAAAAGCTTAATTCTGCCAGTTTTTTAAAATCATAGCTTCTAGAAGGTTTAGATGATTTCTTAAAAAACATGAGTTTTTAGAAAATGTGATTTATTTAATCAATGGAATCAACAACGTATGCACATTCTATGTCAGAACGCCTTTCTATAGTTTGCGCATGTGTCCGGAAATAAGAAAAGCTTACTTCCCCCTGTTTTTTAAAATCACAGCTTCTAGAAGGTTTACATGATTTCTTAAAAAACATGAGTTTTTAGAAAATGTGATTTATTTCATAAATGGAATCAACAAAGTATGCACATTCTACGTCATAACTCCTTTCTATAGTTTGCACATGCGTCCGGAAATAAGAAAAGCTTACTTCCCCCTTTTTTTCAAAATCACACCTTCTAGAAGGTTTACATGATTTCTTAAAAAAATGAGTTTTTAGAAAATGTGATTTATTTCCTAAATGGAATCAACAAAGTATGCACATTATACGTAATAACCACTTTCTATAGTTTGCGCATGCGTCTGGAAATAAGAAAAGCTTGCTTCCACCAGTTTTTTAAAATCACAGCTTCTAGAACGTTTACATGATTTCTTAAAAAACACGAGTTTTTAGAAAATGTCATTTATTTCATAAATGGAATCAACAAAGTATGAACATTCTATGTCATAACGACGTTGTATAGTTTGCGCATGCGCAAACTATGCACATTCTACTTAATAACGACTTTCTATAGTTTGCGCATGCGTCCGGAAATAAGAAAAGCTTATTTCCCCCCGTTTTTTAAATTCACAGCTTCGAGAAGGTTTACATGATTTCTTAAAAAACACGAGTTTTTAGAAAATGTGATTTATTTCATAAATGGAGTCAACAAAGTATGCACATTCTACGTCATAACGACTTTCTATATTTTGCTCATGTGTCTGGAAAAAAGACAAGCTTACTTCCCCCCGTTTTCTAAAATCACAGCTTCTAGAAGGTTTCCATGATTTCTTAAAAAAAAATAGTTTTTAGAAAATGTGATTTATTTCATCAATGGAATCAACAAACTATGCACATTCTACGTAATAACGATTTTCTATAGTTTGCGCATGTGTCCAGAAATAAGAAAAGCTTACTTCCCCCCATTTTTTAAATTCACAGCTTCTAAAAGGTTTACATGACTTCTTAAAAAACACGAGTTTTTAGAAAATGTGATTTATTTCATGAATGGAATAACCTCTTTCTATAGTTTGCGCATGCGTCCGGAAATAAGAAATGCTTACTTCCCTCCATTTTTTAAAATCACAGCTTCTAGAAGGTTTACATGA
Organism: Larix kaempferi; assembly: GCA_027924585.1. NCBI lineage: Eukaryota > Viridiplantae > Streptophyta > Pinopsida > Pinales > Pinaceae > Larix > Larix kaempferi. The sequence goes on along the minus strand of BSBM01000557.1, from coordinate 13,702,543 downwards.
TTTCTTTAAAAAAACGAGTTTGTAGAAAATGTGATTTAATTCATCAATGGAATCAACAAAGTATGCACATTCTACGTAATAACCAATTTCTATAGTTTGCGCATGCGTCCGGAAATAAGAAAAGCTTGCTTCCGCCAGTTTTTTAAAATCACAGCTTCTAGAAGGTTTACATGATTTCTTAAAAAACACGAGTTTTTAGAAAATGTCATTTATTTCATAAATGGAATCAAGAAATTATGAACATTCTATGTCATCACGACTTTCTATAGTTTGCGCATGTGCAAACTATGCACATTCTACGTAATAACGACTTTCTATAGTTTGCGCATGCGTCTGGAAATAAGAAACGCTTACTTCCCCCCGTTTTTTAAATTCACAGCTTCTTGAAGGTTTACATGATTTCTTAAAAATAATGAGTTTGTAGAAAATGTGATTTAATTCATCAATAGAATCAACAAAGTATGCACATTCTACATAATAACGACTTTCTTTAGTTTGCGCATGCGTCCGGAAATAAGAAAGCTTACTTCCCCCCATTTTTTAAATTCACAGCTTCAAGAAGGTTTACATGATTTCTTAAAAAACACGAGTTTTTAGAAAATGTCATTTATTTCATAAATGGAATCAAAAAAGTATGCACATTCTACGTCATAACGACTTTCTATAGTTTGCGCATGCATCCGGAAATAAGAAAAGCTTACTTCCCCCCATTTTTTAAAATCACAGCTTCTAGAAGGTTTACATGATTTCTTAAAAAACACAAGTTTTTAGAAATGTCATTTATTTCATAAATGGAATCAACAAAGTATGAACATTCTATTTCATAACGACTTTTTATAATTTGCGCATGTGCAAACTATGCACATTGTACGTAATAACGACTTTCTATAGTTTGCGCATGCGTCCGGAAATAAGAAAAGCTCACTTCCCCGCATTTTTTAAATTCACAGCTTCTAGAAGGTTGACATGATTTCTTAAAAAAAACGAGTTTGTAGAAATTGTGATTTAATTCATCAATGGAATCAAGAAAGTATGCACATTCTACGTAATTACCACTTTCTATAGTTTGCGCATGCGTCCGGAAATAAGAAAAGCTTGCTTCCGCCAGTTTTTTAAAATCACAGCTTTTAGAAGGTTTACATGATTTCTTAAAAAACACGAGTTTTTAGAAAAAGTCATTTATTTCATAAATGGAATCAAAAAAGTATGAACATTCTATGTCATAACGACTTTGTATAGTTTGTGCATGCGCAAACAATGCACATTCTATGTAATAACGACTTTCTATAGTTTGCGCATGCGTCCGGAATAAGAAAAGCTTAATTCCGCCAGTTTTTTAAAATCACAGCTTCTAGAAGGTTTAGATGATTTCTTAAAAAACATGAGTTTTTAGAAAATGTGATTTATTTAATCAATGGAATCAACAACCTATGCACATTCTACGTCAGAACGCCTTTCTATAGTTTGCGCATGCATCCGGAAATAAGAAACGCTTACTTCCCGCTGTTTTTTTAAATCACAGCTTCTAGAAGGTTTACATGATTTCTTAAAAAACACGAGTTTTTAGAAAATGTCATTTATTTCATAAATGCAGTCAACAAAGTATGAACATTCGATGTCGTAACAACTTTTTATAGTTTTCACATGCGCAAACTATGCACATTCTACGTAATAATGACTTTCTATAGTTTACGCATGCGTCCGGAAATAAGAAAAGCTTACTTCCCCCAGTTTTTTAAAATCACAGCTTCTAGAAGGCTTACATGATTTCTTAAAAACCACGAGTTTTTAGAAAATGTCATTTATTTCATAAATGGAATCAACAAATTATGAACATTCTATGTCATAACGACTTTCTATAGTTTGCGCATGTGCAAACTATGCACATTCTACGTAATAACGACTTTCTATAGTTTGCGCATGCGTTTGGAAATAAGAAACGCTTACTTCCCCCCGTTTTTTGAATTCACAGCTTCTTGAAGGTTTACATGATTTCTTAAAAAAATTGAGTTTGTAGAAAAAGTGATTTAATTCATCAATGGAATCAACAAAGTATGCACATTCTACATAATAACGACTTTCTTTAGTTTGCGCATGCGTCCGGAAATAAGAAAAGCTTAATTCCGCCAGTTTTTTAAAATCAGAGCTTCTAGAAGGTTTACATGATTTCTTAAAAAACACGAGTTTTTAGAAAATGTCATTTATTTCATAAATGGAATCAACAAAGTATGCACATTCTACGTCATAACGACTTCCTATAGTTTGCGCATGCGTCCGGAAATAACAAAAGCTTACTTCCCCCCGTTTTTTAAATTCACAGCTTCTAGAAGGTTTACATGATTTCTTAAAAAAAACGAGTTTTTAGAAAATGTGATTTATTTCATCAATGGAATCAACAAACTATGCACATTCTACGTAATAAAGACTTTCTATAGTTTTCACATGCGTCCGGAAATAAGAAAAGCTTACTTCCCCCTGTTTTTTAAAATCACAGCTTCTAGAAGGTTTACATGATTTCTTAAAAAAAATGAGTTTGTAGAAAATGTGATTTAATTCATCAATGTAATCAACAAAGTATGCACATTCTACGTAATAACCACTTTCTATAGTTTGCGCATGCGTCCGGAAATAATAAAAGCTTGCTTCCGCCAGTTTTTTAAAATCACAGCTTTTAGAAGGTTTACATGATTTCTTAAAAAACAGGAGTTTTTACAAAAAGTCATTTATTTCATAAATGGAATCAACAAAGTATGAACATTCTATGTCATAACGACTTTGTATAGTTTGTGCATGGACAAACTATGCACATTCTATGTAATAACGACTTTCTATAGTTTGCGCATGCGTCCGGAATAAGAAAAGCTTAATTCCGCCTGTTTTTTAAAATCACAGCTTCTAGAAGGTTTAGATGATTTCTTGAAAAACATGAGTTTTTAGAAAATGTGATTTATTTAATCAATCGAATCAACAACCTATGCACATTCTACGTCAAAGCGCCTTTCTATAGTTTGCGCATGCGTCCGGAAATAAGAAAATCTTACTTCCCCCTGTTTTTTAAAATCACAGCTTCTAGAAGGTTTATATGATTTCTTAAAAAACACGAGTTTTTAGAAAATGTCATTTATTTCATAAACGCAATCAACAAAGTATGAACATTCGATGTCATAACGACTTTGTATAGTTTGCACATGCGCAAACTGTGCACATTCTACGTAATAATGACTTTCTATAGTTTACGCATGCGTCCGGAAATAAGAAAAGCTTACTTCCCCCATTTTTTTAAAATCACAGCTTCTAGAAGGTTTACATGATTTCTTAAAAAACACGAGTTTTTAGAAAATGTCATTTATTTCATAAATGGAATCAACAAATTATGAACATTCTATGTCATAACGACTTTCTATAGTTTGCGCATGTGCAAACTATGCACATTCTACGTAATAACGACTTTCTATAGTTTGCGCATGCGTCTGGAAATAAGAAACGCTTACTTCCCCCCATTTTTTAAATTCACAGCTTCTTGAAGGTTTACATGATTTCTTAAAAAAATTGGGTTTGTAGAAAATGTGATTTAATTCATCAATTGAATCAACAAAGTATGCACATTCTACATAATAACGACTTTCTTTAGTTTGCGCATGCGTCCGGAAATAGGAAAAGCTTAATTCCGCCAGTTTTTTAAAATCACAGCTTTTAGAAGGTTTACATCATTTCTTAAAAAACACGAGTTTTTAGAAAATGTCATTTATTTCATAAATGGAATCAACAAAGTATGCACATTCTATGTCATAACGACTTTCTATAGTTTGCGCATGCGTCCGGAAATAAGAAAAGCTTACTTCCCCCCGTCTTTTAAATTCACAGCTTCTAGAAGGTTTACATGATTTCTTAAAAAACACGAGTTTTTAGAAAATGTCATTTATTTCATAAATGGAATAAAAAAAGTATGCACATTCTACGTCATAACGACTTTCTATAGTTTGCGCATGCGTCCGAAAATAAGAAAAGCTTACTTCCCCCCATTTTTTAAAATCACAGCTTCTAGAAGGTTTACATGATTTCTTAAAAAACACAAGTTTTTAGAAATGTCATTTATTTCATAAATGGAATCAACAAAGTATGAACATTCTATTTCATAACGACTTTCTATAGTCTATGCATGCGCAAACCATGCACATTCTACGTAATAACGAATTTCTATAGTTTGCGCATGCGTCCGGAAATAAGAAAAGCTTACTTCCCCCCGGTTTTTAAAATCACAGCTTCTAGAAGATTTACATGATTTCATAAAAAACACGAGTTTTTAGAAAATGTCATTTATTTCATAAATGGAATCAAAAAAGTATGAATATCCTATGTCATAACAACTTTGTATAGTTTGCCCATGTGCAAACTATGCACATTCTAGGTAATAACAACTTTCTATAGTTTGCGCATGCGTCCGGAAATAAGAAAAGTTTACTTCCCCCCTTTTTTTAAATTCACAGCTTCTAGAAGGTTTACATGATTTCTTAAAAACACAAGTTTTTAGAAAATGTTATTTATTTCATAAATGGAATCAACAAAGTATGCACATTCTACGTCATAACGACTTTCTATAGTTTGCGCATGCGTCCGGAAATAACAAAAGCTTACTTCCCCCCGTTTTTTAAATTCACAGCTTCTAGAAGGTTTACATGATTTCTTAAAAAAAACGAGTTTTTAGAAAATGTGATTTATTTCATCAATGGAATCAAAAAACTATGCACATTCTACGTAATAAAGACTTTCTATAGTTTGCACATGCGTCCGGAAATAAGAAAAGCTTACTTCCCCCTGTTTTTTAAAATCACAGCTTCTAGAAGGTTTACATGATTTCTTAAAAAAAATGAGTTTGTAGAAAATGTGATTTAATTCATCAATGTAATCAACAAAGTATGCACATTCTACGTAATAACCACTTTCTATAGTTTGCGCATGCGTCCGGAAATAATAAAAGCTTGCTTCCGCCAGTTTTTTAAAATCACAGCTTTTAGAAGGTTTACATGATTTCTTAAAAAACACGAGTTTTTAGAAAAAGTCATTTATTTCATAAATGGAATCAACAAAGTATGAACATTCTATGTCATAACGACTTTGTATAGTTTGTGCATGCGCAAACTATGCACATTCTATGTAATAACGACTTTCTATAGTTTGTGCATGCGTCCGGAATAAGAAAAGCTTAATTCCGCCTGTTTTTTAAAATCACAGCTTCTAGAAGGTTTAGATGATTTCTTGAAAAACATGAGTTTTTAGAAAATGTGATTTATTCAATCAATGGAATCAACAACCTATGCACATTCTACGTCAAAGCGCCTTTCTATAGTTTGCGCATGCGTCCGGAAATAAGAAAATCTTACTTCCCCCTGTTTTTTAAAATCACAGCTTCTAGAAGGTTTATATGATTTCTTAAAAAACACGAGTTTTTAGAAAATGTCATTTATTTCATAAATGCAATCAACAAAGTATGAACATTCGATGTCATAACGACTTTGTATAGTTTGCACATGCGCAAACTATGCACATTCTACGTAATAATGACTTTCTATAGTTTACGCATGCGTCCGGAAATAAGAAAAGCTTACTTCCCCCATTTTTTTAAAATCACAGCTTCTAGAAGGTTTACATGATTTCTTAAAAAACACGAGTTTTTAGAAAATGTCATTTATTTCATAAATGGAATCAACAAATTATGAACATTCTATGTCATAACGACTTTCTATAGTTTGCGCATGTGCAAACTATGCACATTCTACGTAATAACGACTTTCTATAGTTTGCGCATGCGTCTGGAAATAAGAAACGCTTACTTCCCCCCATTTTTTAAATTCACAGCTTCTTGAAGGTTTACTTGATTTCTTAAAAAAATTGGGTTTGTAGAAAATGTGATTTAATTCATCAATTGAATCAACAAAGTATGCACATTCTACATAATAACGACTTTCTTTAGTTTGCGCATGCGTCCGGAAATAGGAAAAGCTTAATTCCGCCAGTTTTTTAAAATCACAGCTTCTAGAAGGTTTACATCATTTCTTAAAACACACGAGTTTTTAGAAAATGTCATTTATTTCATAAATGGAATCAAAAAAGTATGCACATTCTATGTCATAACGACTTTCTATAGTTTGCGCATGCGTCCGGAAATAAGAAAAGCTTACTTCCCCCCGTCTTTTAAATTCACAGCTTCTAGAAGGTTTACATGATTTCTTAAAAAACACGAGTTTTTAGAAAATGTCATTTATTTCATAAATGGAATAAAAAAAGTATGCACATTCTACGTCATAACGACTTTCTATAGTTTGCGCATGCGTCCGAAAATAAGAAAAGCTTACTTCCCCCCATTTTTTAAAATCACAGCTTCTAGAAGGTTTACATGATTTCTTAAAAAACACAAGTTTTTAGAAATGTCATTTATTTCATAAATGGAATCAACAAAGTATGAACATTCTATTTCATAACGACTTTCTATAGTCTACGCATGCGCAAACCATGCACATTCTACGTAATAACGAATTTCTATAGTTTGCGCATGCGTCCGGAAATAAGAAAAGCTTACTTCCCCCCGGTTTTTAAAATCACAGCTTCTAGAAGATTTACATGATTTCATAAAAAACACGAGTTTTTAGAAAATGTCATTTATTTCATAAATGGAATCAAAAAAGTATGAATATCCTATGTCATAACAACTTTGTATAGTTTGCCCATGTGCAAACTATGCACATTCTAGGTAATAACAACTTTCTATAGTTTGCGCATGCGTCCGGAAATAAGAAAAGTTTACTTCCCCCCTTTTTTTAAATTCACAGCTTCTAGAAGGTTTACATGATTTCTTAAAAACACAAGTTTTTAGAAAATGTTATTTATTTCATAAATGGAATCAACAAAGTATGCACATTCTATTTCATAACGACTTTCTATAGTCTACGCATGCGCAAACCATGCACATTCTACGTAATAACGAATTTCTATAGTTTGCGCATGCGTCCGGAAATAAGAAAAGCTTACTTCCCCCCGTTTTTTAAATTCACAGCTTCTAGAAGGTTTACATGATTTCTTAAAAAAAACGAGTTTTTAGAAAATGTGAGTTATTTCATCAATGGAATCAACAAACTATGCACATTCTACGTAATAACGACTTTCTATAGTTTACACATGCGTCCGGAAATAAGAAAAGCTTACTTCCCCCCGTTTTTTAAAATCACAGCTTCTAGAAGGTTTACATGATTTCTTAAAAAAAACGAGTTTGTAGAAAATGTGATTTAATTCATCAATGGAATCAACAAAGTCTGCACATTCTATGTAATAACCACTTTCTATAGTTTGCGCATGCGTCCGGAAATAAGAAAAGCTTGATTCCTCCAGTTTTTTAAAATCACAGCTTTTAGAAGGTTTACATGATTTCTTAAAAAACACGAGTTTTTAGAAAAAGTCATTTATTTCATAAATGGAATCAACAAAGTATGAACATTCTATGTCATAACGACTTTGTATAGTTTGTGCATGCGCAAACTATGCACCTTCTATGTAATAATGACTTTCTATAGTTTGCGCATGCGTCTGGAATAAGAAAAGCTTAATTCTGCTAGTTTTTTAAAATCACAGCTTCTAGAAGGTTTAGATGATTTCTTAAAAAACATGAGTTTTTAGAAAATGTGATTTATTTATACAATGGAATCAACAACCTATGCACATTCTACGTCAGAACGCCTTTCCATAGTTTGCGTATGCGTCTGGAAATAAGAAAAGCTTACTTCCCCCTGTTTTTTAAAATCACAGCTTCTAGAAGGTTTACATGATTTCATAAAAAACACGAGTTTTTAGAAAATGTCATTTATTTCATAAATGCAATCAAAAAAGTATGAACATTCGATGTCATAATGACTTTGTATAGTTTGCACATGCGCAAACTATGCACATTCTACGTAATAATGACTTTCTATAGTTTACACATGCGTCCGGAAATAAGAAAAGCTTACTTCCCCCAGTTTTTTAAAATCACAGCTTCTAGAAGGTTTACATGATCTCTTAAAAAACACGAGTTTTTAGAAAATGTCATTTATTTCATAAATTGAATCAACAAATTATGAACATTGTATGTCATAACGACTTTCTATAGTTTGCGCATGTGCAAACTATGCACATTCTACGTAATAACGACTTTCTATAGTTTGCGCATGCGTCTGGAACAAGAAACGCTTACTTTCCCCCGTTTTTTAAATTCACAGCTTCTTGAAGGTTTATATGATTTCTTAAAAAAGTTGAGTTTGTAGAAAATGTGATTTAATTTATCAATGGAATCAACAAAGTATGCACATTCTACATAATAACGACTTTCTTTAGTTTGCGCATGCGTCCGGAAATAAGAAAAGCTTAATTCCGCCAGTTTTTTAAAATCACAGCTTCTAGAAGGTTTACATGATTTCTTAAAAAACACGAGTTTTTAGAAAATGTCATTTATTTCATAAATGGAATCAACAAAGTATGCACATTCTACGTCATAACGACTTTCTATAGTTTGCGCATGCGTCCGGAAATAAGAAAAGCTTACTTCCCCCCGTTTTTTAAATTCACAGCTTCTAGAAGGTTTACATGATTTCTTAAAAAACACGAGTTTTTAGAAAATGTCATTTATTTCATAAATGGAATCAAAAAAGTATGCACATTCTACGTCATAACGACTTTCTATAGTTTGCGCATGCGTCCGAAAATAAGAAAAGCTTACTTCCCCCCATTTTTTAAAATAACAGCTTCTAGAAGGTTTACATGATTTCTTAAAAAACACAAGTTTTTAGAAATGTCATTTATTTCATAAATGGAATCAACAAAGTATGAACATTCTATTTCATAACGACTTTCTATAGTTTGTGCATGCGCAAACTATGCACATTCTACGTAATAACGACTTTCTATAGTTTGCGCATGCGTCCGGAAATAAGAAAAGCTTGCTTCCTCCAGTTTTTTAAAATCACAGCTTTTAGAAGGTTTACATGATTTCTTAAAAAACACCAGTTTTTAGAAAAAGTCATTTATTTCATAAATGGAATCAACAAAGTATGAACATTCTATGTCATAACGACTTTGTATAGTTTGTGCATGCGCAAACTATGCACATTCTAAGTAATAACGACTTTCTATAGTTTGCGCATGCGTCCGGAATAAGAAAATCTTAATTCCGCTAGTTTTTTAAAATCACAGCTTCTAGAAGGTTTAGATGATTTCTTAAAAAACACGAGTTTTTAGAAAATGTGATTTATTTTATAAATGGAATCAACAAAGCATGCACATTCTACGTCATAACGACTTTCTAAAGTTTGCGCATGCGTCCGGAAATAAGAAAAGCTTACTTCCCCCCCTTTTTTAAAATAACAACTTCTAGAAGGTTTACATGATTTCTTAAAAAAAATGAGTTTTTAGAAAATGTGATTTATTTCATCAATGGAATCAACAAACTATGCACATTCTACGTAATAACCACTTTCTATAGTTTGTGCATGCGTCCGGAAATAAGAAAAGTTTACTTCGCTCCGTTTTTTAAAATCACAGCTTCTAGAAGGTTTACATGATTTCTTTAAAAAAATGAGTTTGTAGAAAATGTGATTTAATTCATCAATGGAATCAACAAAGTATGCACATTCTATGTAATAACCACTTTCTATAGTTTGCGCATGCGTCCGGAAATAAGAAAAGCTTGCTTCCGCCATTTTTTTAAAATCACAGCTTCTAGAAGGTTTACATGATTTCTTAAGAAACACGAGTTTTTAGAAAATGTCATTTATTTCATAAATGGAATCAACAAAGTATGAACATTCTATTTCATAATGACTTTCTATAGTTTGCGCATGCGCAAATTATGCACATTCTACGTATTAACGACTTTCTATAGTTTGCGCATGCGTCCGGAAATAAGAAAAGCTTAATTCCCCCCGTTTTTTAAAATCACAGCTTCTAGAAGGTTTACATGATTTCTTTAAAAAAACGAGTTTGTAGAAAATGTGATTTAATTCATCAATGGAATCAACAAAGTATGCACATTTTACGTAATAGCCACTTTCTATAGTTTGCGCATGCGTCCGGAAATAAGAAAAGCTTGCTTCCAACAATTTTTTAAAATCACAGCTTCTAGAAGGTTTACATTATTTCTTAAAAAACATGAGTTTTTAGAAAATGTCATTTATTTCATAAATGGAATAACCAAAGTATGAACATTCTATGTCATACACCTTTGTATAGGTTGTGCATGCGCAAACTATGCACATTATACGTAATAACGACTTTCTATAGTTTGCGCATGCGTCCGGAAATAAGAAAAGCTTACTTCCCCCCATTTTTTAAATTCACAGCTTCTAGAAGATTTACATGATTTCTTAAAAAACATGAGTTTTTATAAAATGTGATTTATTTCATAAATGGAATCAACAAAGTATGCACATTCTATGTCATAACGACTTTCGATAGTTTGCGCATGTGTCCGGAAATAAGAAAAGCTTACTTCCCCCCGTTTTTTAAAATCACAGCTTCTAGAAGGTTTACATGATTTCTTAAAAAACATGAGTTTTTAGAAAATGTGATTTATTTCATCAATGGAATCAACAAACTATGCACATTCTACGTAATAACGACTTTCTATAGTTTGCGCATGTGTCCGGAAATAAGAAAAGCTTACTTCCCTCCGTTTTTTAAAATCACAGCTTCTAGAAGGTTTACATGATTTCTTAAAAAAAACGAGTTTGTAGAAAATGTGATTTAATTCATCAATAGAATCAACAAAGTATGCACATTCTACGTAATAACCACTTTCTATAGTTTGCGCATGCGTCCGGAAATAAGAAAAGGTTACTTCCCCCCGTTTTTTAAAATCACAGCTTCTAGAAGGTTTACTTGATTTCTTAAAAACACAAGCTTTTAGAAAATGTCATTTATTTCATAAATGCAATGAACAAAGTATGAACATTCTATGTCATAACGACTTTGTATAGTTTGTGCATGCGCAAACTATGCACATTCTATGTAATAACGACTTACTATAGTTTGCGCACGCGTCCGGAAATAAGAAAAGATTAGTTCCCCCCTTCTTTTAAATTCACAGCTTCTAGAAGGTTTACATGATTTCTTAAAAAACAAGAGTTTTTAGAAAATGTGATTTATTTCATAAATGGAATCAAAAAAGTATGCACATTCTACGTCATAACGACTTTCTATAATTTGCGCATGCGTTAGGAAATAAGAAAAGCTTACTTCCCCCCGTTTTTTAAAATCACAGCTTCTAGAAGGTTTACATGATTTCTTAAAAAAAATGAGTTTTTAGAAAATGTGATTTATTTCATAAATGGAATCAACAAACTATGCACATTCTACGTCATAACGACTTTCTATAGATTGCGCATGCGTTAGGAAATAAGAAAAGCTTACTTCGCCCCGTTTTTTAAAATCACAGCTTCTAGAAGGTTTACATGAGTTCTTAAAAAAAATGAGTTTTTAGAAAATGTGATTTATTTCCTGAATGGAATCAACAAAGTATGCACATTCTACGTCATAATGACTTTCTATAGTTTGCGCATGCGTCCGGAAATAAGAAAAGCTTACTTCCCCCCGTTTTTTAAAATCACAGCTTCTAGAAGGTTTACATGATTTCTTAAAAAAAATGAGTTTTTAGAAAATGTGATTTATTTCATCAATGGAATCAACAAACTATGCACATTCTACGTAATAACCACTTTCTATAGTTTGCGCATCCGTCCGGAAATAAGAAAAGCTTACTTCCCTCCGTTTTTTAAAATTACAGCTTCTAGAAGGTTTACATGATTTCTTTAAAAAAACGAGTTTGTAGAAAATGTGATTTAATTCATCAATGGAATCAACAAAGTATGCACATTCTATGTAATAACCACTTTCTATAGTTTGCGCATGCGTCCGGAAATAAGAAAAGCTTGCTTCCGCCAGTTTTTTAAAATCACAGCTTCTAGAAGGTTTACATGATTTCTTAGAAAACACGAGTTTTTAGAAAATGTCATTTATTTCATAAATGGAATCAACAAAGTATGAACATTCTATTTCCTAACGACTTTCTATAGTTTGCGCATGCACAAACTATGCACTTTCTACGTAATAACGACTTTCTATAGTTTGCGCATGCGTCCGGAAATAAGAAAAGCTTACTTCCCCCCGTTTTTTAAATTCACAGCTTCTAGAAGGTTTACATGATTTCTTAAAAAAAATGAGTTTTTAGAAAATGTGATTTATTTCATCAATGGAATCAACAAACTATGCACATTCTACGTAATAACGACTTTCTATAGTTTGAACATGCGTCCGGAAATAAGAAAAGCTTACTTCCCCCCGTTTTTTAAAATCACAGCTTCTAGAAGGTTTACATGATTTCTTAAAAAAAATGAGTTTGTAGAAAATGTGATTTAATTCATCAATGGAATAAACAAAGTATGCACATTCTACGTAATAACCACTTTCTATAGTTTGCGCATGCGTCTGGAAATAAGAAAAGCTTGCTTCCGCCAGTTTTTTAAAATCACAGCTTCTAGAAGGTTTACATGATTTCTTAAAAAAAACGAGTTGGTAGAAAATGTGATTTAATTCATCAATGGAATCAACAAAGTATGCACATTCTACGTAATAACCACTTTCTATAGATTGCGCATGCGTCCGGAAATAATAAAAGCTTGCTTCCGCCAGTTTTTTAAAATCACAGCTTCTAGAAGGTTTACATGATTTCTTAAAAAACACAAGTTTTTAGAAAATGTCATTTATTTCATAAATGGAATAACTAAAGTATGACCATTCTATGTCATAACGACTTTGTATAGTTTGTGCATGCGCAAACTACGCACATTCTACGTAATAACGACTTTCTATAGTTTGCGCATGCGTCCGGAAATAAGAAAAGCTTACTTCCCCCCATTTTTTAAATTCACAGCTTCTAGAAGGTTTACATGATTTCTTAAAAAACATGAGTTTTTTTAAAATGTGATTTCTTTCATAAATGGAATCAACAAAGTATGCAGATTCTACATCATAATGACTTTCTATAGTTTGCGAATGTGTCCGGAAATAAGAAAAGCTTACTTCCCCCCGTTTTTTAAAATCACAGCTTCTAGAAGGTTTACATGATTTCTTAAAAAAAATGAGTTTTTAGAAAATGTCATTTATTTCATAAATTGAATCAACAAAGAATGAACATTCTATGTCATAACGACTTTGTATAGTTTGCGCATGCGTCCGGAAATAAGAAAAGCTTACTTCCCCCCGTTTTTTAAATTCACAGCTTCTAGAAGGTTTACATGATTTCTTAAAAAACACGAGTTTTTATAAAATGTGATTTATTTCATACATGGAATCAACAAACTATGCACATTCTACGTCATAACGAATTTCTATAGTTTGCGCATGTGTCCGGAAATAAGAAAAGCTTACTTCCCCCCGTTTTTTAAAATCACGGCTTCTTTAAGGTTTACATGATTTCTCAAACACAAGTTTTTAGAAAATGTGATTTATTTCATCAATGGAATCAACAAACTATGCAGATTCTACGTAATAACTACTTTCTTTAGTTTGCGCATGCGTCCGGAAATAAGAAAAGCTTAATTCCGCCAGTTTTTTAAAATCACAGCTTCCAGAAGGTTTACATGATATCTTAAAAAACAAGAGTTTTTAGAAAATGTGATTTATTTAATCAATGGAATCAACAAACTATGCACATTCTACGTAATAACAATTTTCTATAGTTTGCGCATGCGTCCGGAAATAAGAAAAGCTTACTTCCCCGCATTTTTTAAAATCACAGCTTCTACAAGGTTTACATGATTTCTTAAAACACACGAGTTTTTAGAAAATGTGATTGATTTCATAAATGGAATCAACAAAGTATGCACATTCTACGTCATAACGCCTTTCTATAGTTTGCGCATGCGTCCCGAAATAAGAAAAGCTTACTTCCCCCTGTTTTTTAAAATCACAGCTTCTAGAAGGTTTACATGATTTCTTAACAAACAGGAGTTTTTAGAAAATGTCATTTATTTCGTAAATGGAATCAACAAAGTATGCATATTCTACGTTTTAACGACTTTCTATAATTTGCGCATGCGTCCGGAAATAAGAAAAGCTTACTTCCCCTTGTTTTTTAAAATCACAGCTTCTAGAAGGTTTACATGATTTCTTAACAAACACGAGTTTTTAGAAAATGTCATCTATTTCATAAATGGAATAAACAAAGTATGCACATTCTATGTCTTAACGCATTTCTATAGTTTGTGTATGCGCCAACTATGCACATTTTACGTAATAATGACTTTCTATAGTTTGCGCATGCGTCCGGAAATAAGAAAAGCTTACTTCAACCCGTTTTTTAAAATCGCAACTTCTAGAAGGTTTACGTGATTTCTTAAAAAACACGAGTTTTTAGAAAATGTGATTTATTTCATAAATGGAATCAACAAAGTATGCACATCCTACGTCATAACGACTTTCTATAGTTTGCGCATGCGTCCGGAAATAAGAAAAGCTTACTTCCCCCCGTTTTTTAAAATCACAGCTTCTAGAAGGTTTACATGATTTCTTAAAAAATACGAGTTTCTAGAAAATGTGATTTATTTCATCAATGGAATCACCAAACTATGCATATTCTATGTAATAACGACTTTCTATAGTTTGAGCATGCGTCCGGAAATAAGAAAAGCTTACTTCCCCCTGTTTTTTAAAATCACAGCTCCTAGACGGTTTACATGATTTCTTAAAAAACACAAGTTTTTAGATAATGTCATGTATTTCATAAATGGAATCAACAAAGTATAAAAATTCTATGTCATAACGACTTATTACAGTTTGTGCATGCGCAAACTATGCACATTCTATGTAATAACGACTATCTAGAGTTTGCTCATGCGTCCAGAAATAAGAAAAGCTTAGTTCCCCCCCTTTTTTAAATTCATAGCTTCTAGAAGGTTTACATGATTTCTTAAAAATCACGAGTTTCTAGAAAATGTGAATTATTTCATAAATGGAATAAAAAAAGTATGCACATTCTACGTCATAACGATTTTCTATAGTTTGCGCATGCGTCCGGAAATAGGAAAAGCTTACTTCCCCCTGTTTTTTAAAATCACAGCTTCTAGAAGGTTTACATGATTTCTTAAAAAACACGAGTTTATAGAAAATGTGATTTATTTCATAAATGGAATCAACAAAGTATGCACATTCTACGTCATAACGACTTTCTATACTTTGTGCATGCGTCCGGAAATAAGAAAAGCTTACTTCCCCCCATTTTTTAAAATCACAGCTTCTAGAAGGTTTACATGATTTCTTAACAAACAGGAGTTTTTAGAAAATGTCATTTATTTCGTAAATGGAATCAACAAAGTATGCACATTCTACGTTTTAAGGACTTTCTATAATTTGCGCATGCGTCCGGAAATAAGAAAAGCTTACTTCCCCTTGTTTTTTAAAATCACAGCTTCTAGAAGGTTTACATGATTTCTTAACAAACACGAGTTTTTAGAAAATGTCATCTATTTCATAAATGGAATAAACAAAGTATGCACATTCTATGTCTTAACGCCTTTCTATAGCTTGCGTATGCGCCAACTATGCACATTTTACGTAATAACGACTTTCTATAGTTTGCGCATGCGTCCGGAAATAAGAAAAGCTTACTTAACCCCGTTTTTTAAAATCGCAACTTCTAGAAGGTTTACGTGATTTCTTAAAAAACACGATTTTTTAGAAAATGTGATTTATTTCATAAATGGAATCAACAAAGTATGCACATTCTACGTCATAACGACTTTCTATAGTTTGTGCATGCGTCCGGAAATAAGAAAAGCTTACTTGCCCCCGTTTTTTAAAATCACAGCTTCTAGAAGGTTTACATGATTTCTTAAAAAATATGAGTTTTTAGAAAATGTTATTTATTTCATCAATGGAATCAACAAACTATGCACATTCTACGTAATAACGACTTTCTATAGTTTGCGCATGCGTCCGGAAATAAGAAAAGCTTATTTCCCCCCATTTTTTAAAATCACAGCTTCTAGAAGGTTTACATGATTTCTTAAAAAACACAAGTTTTTAGATAATGTCATTTATTTCATAAATGGAATCAACAAAGTATGAACATTCTATGTCATAACGACTTTGTATAGTTTGTGCATGCGCAAACTATGCACATTCTATGTAATAACGACTTTCTATAGTTTGCGCATGCGTCCGGAAATAAGAAAAGCTTACTTCCTCCAGTTTTTTAAATTCATAGCTTCTAGAAGGTTTACGTGATTTCTTAAATGTAGAGCCCCTCCTTTAGGGTCCGCTTGAACTGAACCTGAAACTTTAAAAACTTCATAGAAAAAAATTAGCCATTATAGTTATTGGAAAAATAAAATAAAAGAGTGAATAACTTAACAAAAATAAGCAAACCTTAACCTGTCAACCCGATCCAGCTGGTCCATTGTTGTCTGCGTCTTCCTTAGGATCCCTCCAGCAAAGCTTGTTTAACCATAGGCGAAGCAACCGTTAGCTTCGCCACCCAACCATAGGCTCATGCTTTTAGTCGCATGGCCTCCCCCGAGCTTCGGGTCGTAGAGCTCACACAAGTATTTCAGAAATTCAGCTTGGGCTTCCCTTCCCACCAGGATTTCTAAGCCAAACCCTTAGATAGCAGCAAGTCTTTGAGGCATTCGAAAATTACGACAATCGTCCAAATTATGGGCCCTTTACCCATTCCCCAAGTCTTCCTTATAAAGGAAAATCTCATGCGACACATGTCGCTTCATGCATAATTAAATATTTTTAATTAATTATTTAATTAAAACACTCACCCATCCAAGTGTCATTTTCTCTAGGAAGTGCACCAACACCCCTAAGTTTGCTCCAGTTTGTCCCCCAGATATTTTAATTAACTCCTAGCTTTTAGTTGACTAGGTGTCTAATCTTAGAATTCTATTTTGCTCCTAAATAATGATTTCTATTATTTTAAATGCTCAACAAAAATAACTATTCATGTGCAAATGCCTAAATTATTTTTATGCATTTGCTAAGTAATGATCTAGAGTTATTCTCATAAGTTTTTATGCAGTCAAATTTAACAATCAAACTCACTAGGATCATGGTGCCGCGCCGTTGGGCTCCTAGTCCCTTAATTTTAATTCCTTGACATGGCACCACTCCATCGGGTCCAGTCATCCATGGTTTCCATTCCTTGGCATGGTACCGCATCGTTGGGTCCTTGCATCCATTCTTTTCGTTCTCGACAGGGTACCACATCGTCGGGCCCTTCTGCCACCATCTTTCTGTTTTGACTTGCGGGAACTCTTGTAGGGATTTTAGGAATCGTTACCATCCATCCTCCGTCTACATGCTATCTAGGGACTAATGGCGCTGAGGAGTGAGTCCGTTCTCACTGCGCGCCCCTCAACTCGTACGTGACCAGCTCCGTCATGGCCCACCTTGTACGTCCTCACGCATTCCTCTTGAGCAAGCGGATCAATGCTTATCTGCTCATGCGTGGTATTCTTGTCGGAAGTTGACATCGTCGTCGCTTCCCCTGTGTGTGATTTACCCATACTCTACGACCCTCCATGTTCCTTTGTGTGTCCGTTGGTGAACCGTCTCACTTGTTTTTTACACACACTTCTCGCAACAAATTATTAGTAGCACTGTTCTCAACAATCATCATCTGGTTTCTAACTCTAGCATTGTTAAACATTTATGATTTATTCAAACTGCTCATATATCTTATCAAATACACATTTAGTCACCAAATACATAATCACCATACAGCTAGTCATTAAGCATTATCCATCAACATAATTTTCCATAGTCATAGCTAATCGTTTAACATATGCAATTATTCATTTACCTCAACAGTTCAGATATACATACTCAAAAAAAAATAAGGTCAAAAGGTTATTTAATTAATGTTTCAATCAGCCGGGTCACTCAGCAGGTGCCCTCAATGTCTACACAAGTCTAGGGGCACTACATACACCCCTACTTAATTAGAACTTCGTCCCGAAGTTCAGAATAAAAAAATGGAAAGCTACGACGCATCTCAGTTGCGTCCTCCCAAGTCGCAGAGCTAGGACTGTAATTGTCCTACTGCACTTTGACTTGATCAATCAAGGCTAATCATTAATCAAGATGTAATCAATCAATTATCCCTCTCCACACATAGAATTTAATTCCTTAATTCATTTATCAATTATTGTCGTCATTTACATCTTCAGGTTGTCCTCAATCATTTAAGGCATAAGAAGGCTCAAGAGACCATTATATCAAAGTTGTTCAGTCGGGTCACTCGAAAGGTTCCCTTAAGGTCCACAGTCATTCTAGGGGCATTACATACACCCCCTCTTAAATAGAACTTCGTCCCGAAGTTAATTTGTGTTCTTGTACTTGCCTTATCTTAATTTCTATTCTCATCTTCTGTCATTCTATTCTATTTTTTTTTTTTTCAACAATGATAGCTATAAGCACAAGTGGTTCTAATAATTTGTTCATCCAACACGGTTCTAATACCTCCTCGGGAATTTCAATCATAAGCTTTGCGTAATGCAATTTTAATAATTCTTTTAATAACTGTCATTCTCTACTTAGATTTGGACTATATCTCCTGTTCTTCTTCAAAGACTCATGGTATCTGATCTAACCACAAGTTATATTGCATCAAAAGCCACACCTTAGTTATCCAATCATCTTTTTGCATAACAAATCCGAATGAGATTTCAAATCTAATGGATGTCCTTTCCTCCAAGACGAGGAAGTAAAGATTATACAATCTTCCTTAGAATCCAAATGGGTAAGTTATAATCATGAATTAAAAAATCAAGAGCGACTACGAAATATTCCAAAATCCAATTCCCAAAAGACTACTTCCAAATCCCTAAAGGTTTTTAGTATGATAGGATTAGAGGCATTGAGACTTAGTGGCTCAGTCGAACGTATCTGAATTTATCACTTAGTCCTTTCATTATTAACATCATGTCCAAGTCAATGAGCTTATCACATTCCTACCTCATTACATCATTTCCATTGCCATATGACCACTTCGACAAACTCATCAAGTCACGCTAAGTATTGTATTCCATATCTAGGGCTATTCCACTTTTCATCAAGGTTTTTCCATGTCCTTTGGCTAGCTGCATTACATTTAGTTCATTGCATTTATCAAATTCATACATCATTTTACTAAAATCGTCATCGTTTGGCCCCTTCGGTGGTCTTTCCTAATTGAGAAATCACAAGATAAAAAAACTAAATATGTAATGCCTTCTTCCTATGTCTATTAGTAAATATAAAGATGACCATCAAAGTTTGACAACAAAACTTGGTTTTACAATTGCTTATATGATTAATCTCATATTACCCTCCTTAATTCATCGTGATTCCTATTAAGAATACTATTTGTGTTGCTTTTAACAAAATAAGTGATGTATTGATTTCCTTATATCCCATTCCAAATAATTCATCATCCCTACCTTATGTTTTTTTTTTACATTCGTATTACTTTTGTCCCTTAATTGTGCCTCCATTTCAATGATAAGTCAACTATACTGTACATCCAATCATCCTTAGTCTAGTTATCCTTTGGTATAAATATACATATGCTCCCCTTTCATGATGCCACTATTATGTTCACCCTTAACCCCCTTAATATGACTTATACCACTTCTTTTATACAACCAGTATATATCATTTCTTTAATATGACACGTATACCCTTGGTAGAACCTCATACTCATATGATAATTACACCTTTCTACATTAGTATTTTCATTAGACCTAGGGATTGCCATGATGTGTATAAAATCCTTCTTAGAATGGTAAACTATATAGTTTCCTTTGGGCCTAAAATATCTAAATGGATATTCCAACTTCCTAACACTACATATAACTTAAAAGTACAGGCTTATGTATGCTTCCTCGTACTTCATAACACTTCATGCAACTATAATAGGACATATATATAGGTACCATGTATCCCAACGTAGAGGTATTCAATGTTATAAAGACCAAATGTAGGGCTCGACAATGTAGGATTTGTCATTTTTTTTTTTTTCAATAGTCATCTCTATATATAATTCTCCCTTTTCATAATTCATCATATTTATATAATTAACCACAATACAATTGTATTCTATGACAATAAGATGAATTCTAAATTTGGTGCATGATTACAAAATGAAACATCTACTTTCCCAACCCTTTCCAGAATAAATTCTAATTAATGCATAAACACAAAATTCGATGCATAAGATATAAAAGGCAATCTCTACTTTCTCAACCATAATACTAAAGTGAATTCTACCAAATGCTTAAAATATGAAATGGAATCTCTATTCCCTCCACCATTTTCATAACAAATGAATAGATTCTATTTGATACATAAAAACATAATCAAATGTCCCTTTTCAGCACCTATTTTATAATAATGGATGTTATTTAACACCTAAATGCATAATCAATTATCTATCTTTACCACCATTTTCTTTATAAATAAATAGATTCTAATTAATGCATAATACGGAATGATATATCTAGTCTTCCTTCATAAATAATTACACAATATAATGGAATTCCATTTAATGACGAATGATTATTCCAAACATGACTTATCAAGGGTATTAGTTAATCACTCAAATTATGATATGACGGTTTTAAAAGATCTATCTCCACACAGCTCACTAAAACTCCGATGCTCATGCGTGGAGCAGAGCCCGTGGTAAGTGCTATCGCCAGAAGAATGAGGGACATGGATCTGCCTACTAGGATCCGAGAATTGGGTGTCACCTATTGAGAACCTACAAGAGTGGGCGGTTTCGGGTTAAGGTTGTAATGAAGGACAGTTGTCAACCTAGATCCGGTTTGGCCTCCATCTACCTCACAGGAAATCGCCATCCAACGTTCAGTTTGTTAGGGTTGGATGCTCGGTTTAGCCGAGAGATCACAAGATTTAGATGATCGGATTAGGTTACCAAGAACAGGGTTTCACTACAGAAAACTGAGGAACGGTATCATACTGCGGGACAGTCGAGGCTCGATCTACACTGATACGTTCCCCCTCAATCTATCTCAGAGATCTTAAATAAAGGTGAGTTAAGATTTGGGAATTCAATCTGTTCAGCGGTTTTTCGACGATATATTCTGAACGCAGAGACGTCAATACAACATAAGAAAAGATAGGAATTAATATCAATTACAGTTTGCATCAAATTCCAGAATGCCAAATAGATTTTCTAATTGAATACACAGCAAATTAAAAAAAATCAAATGACAGATGAATTCTGGGAACTCCATTCGAACTTTGAAATAGAATACCGATGATTATAGATCCAGCTATAATGAGTTCTGGAAATGCTCTTGACACAATGACAATAACAGGAAATAGATGTGAATTGAATAAACTCAACATTAACTTGAAATAAGAAGCGGCTGAAGACATAACGAAATCGAGAGGCATGACTTCACGAGAACTCATAAAAAAAATAAAAATAAAAAAATAAAAAAGAATTGAGGTTGCAAAATATACAATCCAGTTCACCTGAACCAATTCACAGTGCGCCATTCCATTTATACATTGTCCTTTGAAGAGACCAATAATTTTCCCCGTACTCTACATCCAGTTATCCCAATTTCAATGGAGGCACCTCAGAAGAAGGTAAGGAATTGAATATAAGCAAGGTGGCGTGAAATGCTGGACCGTTTGCACTCGGTAAATTCTGGAGACACCAAGTGAAATAGGACGCAGGGATTGCAAAAGGGCAAATCATAATTAAAATTTATGAAATCTGGAAATCCCAATTGGATTGTAAAACAACAATTCAAAACAAATTTTGAGATCGCTGATGAAATTGGGAGAACACAACATCTTTAAAAGCTTGGATTGAAATCAGTCTAAGTCTGAGTCCATCATTCCCATTGGAAGCGCAGAGATCTTTTAATGTTAGATTTCAACTGGATTATGAATATGGAAGGAGACGCCGATCAACATTTGAATTAAACATAGAAATTTTAAATGAAATGAATTCCATATGGATTCCCTTCCAATTCTGGAGAAAACACAAATAATTTTTAAGAGCTAGTCTGTCATCTCACGCTTTTCAAATTGGAACTTAAACATAGATGAATGCAATCAACAATAGGTCTGGGAATCAACCTTTCAAATCGAAGATTGAACATAGGGAAACCAATTAATGCATTTGATTTGAGATTAGAAATCACAGAGAATTTCAAAACAAGTAAAACGCTGGAATCTGGAATGGCAAACGATTTCAAGAACTTTCAAATGAGTAAAACTCATCATTAATACGGATCTGGGTACGCCCAAACGATTACAGAGAACTATAAAATAAGTAAAACGCAGTCATGAATTTGAATCTGGAAATACCAGCGATTACAGACAATCCTTTTTAAATAAGCAGAATGTCATCATGATCTCCCCAGATCTGGAAATTCGATAATACCGACAGAGATCTCAATTAAGGTCAAACTATAGTCACATTACAACTCTGAAATCGCCCTTCGAATGGGATACAGAGATTTTTCTAGAGTTCAATTAAAAATCATAATATAATTTTGGATAATCGTCCTTCATAATGGAATACATAAAATTTAGAAACCAGAGCCTTAAATAGACAATACACCGAATTTCTGGATGATAATGTACAGTGTATATTCTAGTAGATTTAGACGGTTCGGTAGAGATTAAATTTACAATCGAATGTTATCATAGTTATGAATCTTAGATGAATACTGATCCGATCTGGAAACGTTCGCCAGTTAGAGAGTAAAACGCAGAGATTAAATTTACAAAATGGTGCCTGAGACATTCATCCAATTTGAGAATCAATTGCAGAGAAACCACGATCCTAAAATTACTCTTCAACTAAATAACGCTACATGTAATATCTGAGCTCGCAAATCTGAGAACTAAACCTTTAAAGGAATAAGTAGAGTATTCACTGATCGCGTCATTGCACAGATCGACATCAATAATGACAGAAACAAATAATAACAACCCAGAAATCGAATTACAGAAGGAGTACTGATGCAGAGAGTTTATAATCCATAGAGAAAAATTAGAACGATTTACCAGTCACCGATCTATAGTTTAAGACCATCGAAATGGAATACGCTGAGCTTCGATTAAAAAAATTAATATCAAGATCTGAGATCGCCATATGATTTTCGAAATGGTTACACAGTAAATACCTTGATACCCTGCCATCGAGCCTCGCCAAGGTGCACCAGATCGGTTCAGCACACCATCTACCATCGAAGAGGACAGGGATAGTTCCGCATAAGCGACTGAATAGAATCCCCAATCGGATTACAGTTGCAATTTGCCATCGAAATGGGCAGAGATGGGTTTAGTGAAGCGAATGAATGTATATCCAAAGGACAGGGGTGGGCACAATCTCGGCTAGGAGGTTACTTGTTACGCGACAAAGACAGGGAGTGATATTCAGAATTTCGCGTTTGAACAGGGACAGCTCGGCTCGATTCAAAACAATTAATAATAATATCATGCGGATCATAGAGTTGATTATATGCATTAGATTCATCAGGGGTCAATGGACTTTCAAATCGCAAATCCTTATTAAACTAGGACGGTTCACTTACTTTTCCTACAGAGTATCAATTAACTCTTGACAGAAATCGAAATGGAGGTTTAAACAATCGCCGGACATTGTAAAGATCTAGTTCTATGTAGAACAGTTTTTAAATCGTAGGGATCTTGCACAACATAAGCACGACTTTCAGCCTATGGCTTCAAAACAGATATAGATTTGATTTTAGATATCGATTTTTAAATACACAGGGATTCATCTTGAAAACCTCACTGGATTTTTCATGCGTTTGTATGGCCAAATGATACATAATTTGTAAATAGAGACTATAAATTGTGGCACAGCAAATGGTTTTGCATACATCATTATTTCTTCAAAAAAAAGGAGAATATATAA
The DNA here is from genome assembly GCA_027924585.1 of Larix kaempferi. Classification (NCBI taxonomy): domain Eukaryota; kingdom Viridiplantae; phylum Streptophyta; class Pinopsida; order Pinales; family Pinaceae; genus Larix; species Larix kaempferi. The sequence continues at coordinate 13,678,554 of BSBM01000557.1, read as the reverse complement.
ATTGAAAGACAGAACTATGAACTTGCAAAAATGGTAGATCAACTGACGACCATTTCTCTTTTTAAATAGGAATGCGAGCAGAGTTTTGAACAACATAAAACCCAAATCGAATGCTGATACAACGAGTTTGGAAACACTAAATAGAAATGCAAACAAAGCTTAAAATAATTCTTTTATACCCAAATCAATTTCTGATAAATTCTTTTATACCCAAATCAATTTCTGATAGAGATCTGGAAAGACCATCAGGGAATACAACAATCTTTTAAATAAATCTAAAATCTTATTCTAGTGCAACATAATCAATTCTGGAAACGAAATCAGAATACAAAAAGGGTTGGAATAGTTCTTTTATACCCAAGTCGATCTCTGATAGAGATCTGGAAACGCCATCAGGGAATACAACATTCTTTTAAATAAATCTAAGATCTTATTCTACTGCAAATAATCAATTCTGGAACGTAATTAGAATACAAATAGAGTTTATAAAATCTCAGAAAAGTAGATCGATTCACCCTATTTTTTTTTTGAAAGTAAAGCTAAAATATAAATCTCACATACAAAAATAAAATAAGAAATCAGTTTACTGGACCTGATTCAAGTTTTGAAATGAAGGTTGTTGTAGTTGCGGTTGATTCATTGTCTGGTCCGATCCAAATTGACGAAGATACCAACAACCCCTGGTAGAATATGAGTCCGGTGCTCTCAAGGCTCGACCGGCTCTGATACCAAATGTAGAGCCCCTCCTTTAGGGTCCCCTTGAACTGAACCTGAAACTTTAAAAACTTCATACAAACAAATTAGCCATTATAGTTATTGGAAAAATAAAATAAAAGAGTGAATAACTTAACAAAAATAAGCAAACCTTAACCTGTCAACCCGATCCAGCTGGTCCATTGTTGTCTGCGTCTTCCTTAGGATCCCTCCAGCAAAGCTCGTTTAACCATAGGCGAAGCAACCGTTAGCTTCGCCACCCAACCATAGGCTCATGCTTTCAGTCGCATGGCCTCCCCCGAGCTTTGGGTCGTAGAGCTCACACAAGTATTTCAGAAATTCAGCTTGGGCTTCCCTTCCCACCAGGATTTCTAAGCCAAACCCTTAGATAGCAGCAAGTCTTTGAGGCATTCGAAAATTACGACAATCGTCCAAATTATGGGCCCTTTACCCATTCCCCAAGTCTTCCTTATAAAGGAAAATCTCATGCGACACATGTCGCTTCATGCATAATTAAATATTTTTAATTAATTATTTAATTAAAACACTCACCCATCCAAGTGTCATTTTCTCTAGGAAGTGCACCAACACCCCTAAGTTTGCTCCAGTTTGTCCCCCAGATATTTTAATTAACTCCTAGCTTTTAGTTGACTAGGTGTCTAATCTTAGGATTCTATTTTGCTCCTAAATAATGATTTCTATTATTTTAAATGCTCAACAAAAATAACTATTCATGTGCAAATGCCTAAATTATTTTTATGCATTTGCTAAGTAATGATCTAGAGTTATTCTCATAAGTTTTTATGCAGTTAAATTTAACAATCAAACTCACTAGGATCACGGTGCCGCGCCGTTGGGTTCCTAGTCCCTTAATTTTAATTCCTTGACATGGCACCACTCCGTCGGGTCCAGTCATCCATGGTTTCCATTCCTTGGCATGGTACCGCATCGTTGGGTCCTTGCATCCATTCTTTCCGTTCTCGACAGGGTACCGCATCGTCGGGCCCTTCTGCCACCATCTTTCCGTTTTGACTTGCGGGAACTCTTGTAGGGATTTTAGGAATCGTTACCATCCATCCTCCGTCTACATGCTATCTAGGGACTAATGGCGCTGAGGAGTGAGTCCGTTCTCACTGCGCGCCCCTCAACTCGTACGTGACCAGCTCCTTCGTGGCCCACCTTGTACGTCCTCACGCATTCCTCTTGAGCAAGCGGATCAATGCTTATCTGCTCATGCGTGGTATTCTTGTCGGAAGTTGACATCGTCGTCGCTTCCCCTGTGTGTGATTTACCTGTACTCTACGACCCTCCATGTTCCTTTGTGTGTCCGTTGGTGAACCGTCTCACTTGTTTTTTACACACACTTCTCGCAACAAATTATTAGTAGCACTGTTCTCAACAATCATCATCTGGTTTCTAACTCTAGCATTGTTAAACATTTATGATTTATTCAAACTGCTCATTCATCTTATCAAATACACATTTCGTCACCAAATACATAATCACCATACAGCTAGTCATTAAGCATTATCCATCAACATAATTTTCCATAGTCATAGCTAATCGTTTAACATATGCAATTATTCATTTACCACAACAGTTCAGATATACATACTCAAAAAAAAATAAGGTCAAAAGGTTATTTAATTAATGTTTCAATCAGCCGGGTCACTCAGCAGGTGCCCTCAATGTCTACACAAGTCTAGGGGCACTACATTAAAAAACATGAGTTTTTAGAAAATGTGATTTATTTCATAAATGGAATCAACAAAGTATGCATATTCTACGTCATAACGCCTTTCTATAGTTTGCGCATGCGTCCGGAAATAAGAAAAGCTTACTTCCCCCTGTTTTTTAAAATCACAGCTTCTAGAAGGTTTACATGATTTCTTAATAAGCACGAGTTTTTAGAAAATGTCATTTATTTCGTAAATGGAATCAACAAAGTATGCACATTCTACGTAATAACTAATTTCTATAGTTTGCGCATGCGACCGGAAATAAGAAAAGCTTACTTCCCCCTGCTTTTTAAAATCACAGCTTCTAGAAGGTTTACATGATTTCTTAAAAAACACGAGTTTTTAGAAAATGTGATTTATTTAATAAATGGAATCAACAAACTATGCACATTCTACGTAATAACAACTTTCTATAATTTGCGCATGCGTCCGGAAATAAGAAAAGCTTACTTCCCCTTGTATTTTAAAATCACAGCTTCTAGAAGATTTACATGATTTCTTAACAAACACGAGTTTTTAGAAAATGTCATCTATTTCATAAATGGAATAAACAAAGTATGCACATTCTATGTCTTAAAGCCTTTCTATAGTTTGCGTATGCGGAAACTATGCACATTTTACGTAATAATGACTTTCTATAGTTTGCGCATGCGTCCGGAAAAAAGAAAAGCTTACTTCACCCCGTTTTTTAAAATCGCAACTTCTAGAAGCTTTACGTGATTTCTTAAAAAACACGAGTTTTTAGAAAATGTGATTTATTTCATAAATGGAATCAACAAAGTATGCACATCCTACATCATAACGACTTTCTATAGTTTGCGCATGCGTCCGAAATAAGAAAAGCTTACTTCCCCCCATTTTTTAAAATCACAGCTTCTAGAAGGTTTACATGATTTCTTAAAAAATACGAGTTTTTAGATAATGTCATTTATTTCATAAATGGAATCAACAAAGTATAAACATTCTATGTCATAACAACTTATTATAGTTTGTGCATGCGCAAACTATGCACATTCTATGTAATAACTAATATCTATAGTTTGCTCATGCGTCCGGAAATAAGAAAAGCTTAGTTCCCCCCTTTTTTTAAATTCACAGCTTCTAGAAGGTTTACATGATTTCCTAAAAATCACGAGTTTCTAGAAAATGTGAATTATTTCATAAATGGAATCAAAAAAGTATGCACATTCTACGTCATAACGACTTTCTATAGTTTGCGCATGCGTCCGGAAATAAGAAAAGCTTACTTCCCCCTGTTTTTTAAAATCACAGCTTCTAGAAGGTTTACATGATTTCTTAAAAAACACGAGTTTTTAGAAAATGTGATTTATTTCATAAATGGAATCAACAAAGTATGCACATTCTACATCATAACGACTTTCTATAGTTTGCGCATGCGTCCGGAAATAAAGAAAAGCTTACTTCCCCCCCTTTTTTAAAATCACAGCTTCTAGAAGGTTTACATGATTTCTTAAAAAAAACGAGTTTTTAGAAAATGTGATTTATTTCATCAATGGGATAAACAAACTATGCACATTCTACGTAATAACGACTTTCTATAGTTTGCGCATGCGTCCGGAAATAAGAAAAGCTTACTTCCCTCCGTTTTTTAAAATCACAGCTTCTAGAAGGTGTACATGATTTCTTTAAAAAATGAGTTTGTAGAAAATGTGATTTAATTCATCAATAGAATCAACAAAGTATGCAAATTCTATGTAATAACCACTTTCTATAGTTTGCGCATACGTCCGGAAATAAGAAAAGCTTGCTTCCGCCAGTTTTTTAAAATCACAGCTTCTAGAAGGTTTACATGATTTCTTAAAAAACACGAGTTTTTAGAAAATGTTATTTATTTCATAAATGGAATCAGCAAAGTATGAACATTCTATGTCATAACGACTTTGTATAGTTTTCGCATGCGCAAACTATGCACATTCTACGTAATAACGACTTTCTATAGTTTGCGCATGCGTCCGAAAATAAGAAAAGCTTACTTCCCCCCCTTTTTTAAAATCATAGCTTCTAGAAGGTTTACATGATTTCATAAAAAAACACGAGTTTTTAGAAAATGTAATTTATTTCATAAATGGAATCGACAAAGTATGCACATTCTATGTAATAACGACTTTCTATAGTTTGCACAGCTTCTATAAGGTTTACATGATTTCTTAAAAAACACGTTTTTAGAAAATGTGATTTATTTCATAAATGGAATAAAAAACGTATGCACATTCTACTTAATAACGACTTTCTATAGTTTGCGCATGCGTCCGGAAATAAGAAAAGCTTAGTTCACCCCTTTTTTTAAATTCACAGCTTCTAGAAGGTTTACATGATTTCTTAAAAAACACGAGTTTCTAGAAAATGTGAATTATTTCAAAATGGAATCAAAAAAGTATGCACATTCTACGTCATAACGAATTTTCATAGTTTGTGCATGCGTCCCGAAATAAGAAAAGTTTACTTCCCCCTGTTTTTTAAAATCACACCTTCTAGAAGGTTTACATGATTTCTTAAAAAACATGAGTTTTTAGAAAATGTGATTTATTTCATAAATGGAATCAACAAAGTATGCACATTCTACGTCATAACGACTTTCTATAGTTTGCGCATGCGTACGAAAATAAGAAAAGCTTACTTCCCCCCCTTTTTTTAAATCACAGCTTCTAGAAGGTTTACATGATTTCTTAAAAAAAATGAGTTTTTAGAAAATGTAATTTATTTCATCAATGGAATCAACAAACCATGCACATTCTACGTAGTAACGACTTTCTATAGTTTGTGCATGCGTCTGGAAATAAGAAAAGCTTACTTCCCCCCGTTTTTTAAAATCACAGCTTCTAGAAGGTTTACATGATTTCTTAAAAAACACAAGTTTTTAGAAAATGTCATTTATTTCATAAATGGAATCAACAAAGTATGAACGTTCTATGTCATAACGACTTTGTATAGTTTGCGCATTCGCAAACTATGCACATTCTACGTAATAACGACTTTCTATAGTTTGCGCATGCGTCTGGAAATAAGAAAAGCTTACTTCCCCCCGTTTTTTAAATTCACAGCTTCTAGAAGGTTTACATGATTTCTTAAAAAACACGAGTTTTTCGATAAGGTGAATTATTTCATAAATGGAATCAACAAAGTATGCACATTCTACGTCATAACGACTTTCTATAGTTTGCGCATGTGTCCGGAAATAAGAAAAGCTTACTTCCCCCCGTTTTTTGAAATCACAGCTTCTAGAAGGTTTACATGATTTCTTAAAAAACACGAATTTTTAGAAAATGTGATTTATTTCATCAATGGAATCAACAAACTATGCACATTCTACGTAATAACGACTTTCTTTAGTTTGCGCATGCGTCCGAAAATAAGAAAAGCTTAATTCCGCCAGTTTTTTAAAATCAAAGCTTCTAGAAGGTTTTACACGATTTCTTAAAAAACACGAATTTTTAGAAAATGTGATTTATTTCATCAATGGAATCAACAAACTATGCACATTCTACGTAATAACGATTTTCTATAGTTTGCGCATGCATACGGAAATAAGAAAAGCTTACTTCCCCCTACTTTTTAAAATCATAGCTTCTAAAAGGTTTACATGATTTCTTAACAATGGAGAGTTTTTAGAAACTGTCATTTATTTCGTAAATGGACTCAACAAAGTATGCACATTCTACGTAATAACGAATTTCTATAGTTTGCGCATGCGTCCGGAAATAAGAAAAGCTTACTTCCCCCTGTTTTTTAAAATCACAGCTTCTAGAAGGTTTACATGATTTCTTAACAAACACGAGTTTTTAGAAAATGTAATTTATTTAATCAATGGAATTACCAAACTATGCACATTCTACGTAATAACGACTTTCTATAATTTGCGCATGCATCCGGAAATAAGAAAAGCTTACTTCCCCCTGTTTTTTAAAATCACGGCTTCTAGAAGGTTTACATGATTTCTTAACAAACACGAGTTTTTTGAAAATGTCAATTATGTCATAAATGGAATCAACAAAGTATGCACATTCTACATCATAACGACTTTCTATAGTTTGCGCATGCATCCGGAAATAAGAAAAGCTTACTTCCCCCCTTTTTTTAAAATCACAGCTTCTAGAAGGTTCACATGATTTCTTAAAAAATACGAGTTTTTAGAAAACGTGATTTATTTCATCAATGGAATCAACAAACTAAGCACATTCTACGTAATAACCACTTTCTATAGTTTGCGCATACGTCTGGAAATAAGAAAAGCTTGCTTCTGCCAGTTTTTTAAAATCACAGCTTCTAGAAGGTTTACATGATTTCTTAAAAAATAGGAGTTTTTAGAAAATGTCATTTATTTCATAAATGGAAACAACAAAGTATGAACATTCTATGTCATAACGACATTGTATAGTTTGCGCATGCGCAAACTATGCACATTCTACGAAATAACGACTTTCTATAGTTTGCGCATGCGTCCGGAAATAAGAAAAGCTTACTTCCCCCCGTTTTTTAAAATCACAGCTTCTAGAAGGTTTACATGATTTCTTAAAAAACACGAGTTTTTAGATAATGTGATTTATTTCATAAATGGAATCAACAAAGTATGCACATTCTACGTCATAATGCCTTTCTATAGTTTGCGCATGAATCCGGAAATAAGAAAAGCTTACGTCCCCCTGTTTTTTAAAATCACACCTTCTAGAAGGTTTACATGTTTTCTTAAAAAACACGAGTTTTTAGAAAATGTGATTTTTTTCATAAATGGAATCAACAAGGTATGCACATTCTACGTCATAACGACTTTCTATAGTTTGCGCATGCGTTTAGAAATAAGAAAAGCTTACTTCCCCCCCTTTTTTAAAATCACAGCTTCTAGAAGGTTTACATGATTTATTAAAAAAAACGAGTTTTTAGAAAATGTGATTTATTTCATGAATGGAATCAACAAAGTATGCACATTCTACATAATAACCACTTTATATAGTTTGCGCATGCGTCCGGAAATAAGAAAAGCTTGCTTCCGCCAGTTTTTTAAAATCACAGCTTCTAGAAGGTTTACATGATTTCTTAAAAAACACGAGTTTTTAGAAAATGTCATTTATTTCATAAATGGAATAAACAAAGTATGAAAATTCTATGTCATAACGACTTTGTATAGTTTGCGCATGCGCAAACTATGCAAATACTACGTAATAACGACTTTCTATAGTTTGCACATGTGTTCGGAAATAAGAAAAGCTTACTTCCCCCCGTTTTTTAAATTCATAGATTCTAGAAGGTTTACATGATTTCTTAAAAAACACGAGTTTTTATAAAATGTGATTTATTTCGTAAATGGAATAAAAAACATATGCACATTCTACGTAATAACGACATTCTATAGTTTGCGCATGCGTTCAGAAATAAGAAAACCTTAATTCCGCCAGTTTTTTAAAATCACAGCTTCTAGAAGGTTTACATGATTTCTTAAAAAACACGAGTTTTTGGAAAATGTGATTTATTTAATCAATGGAATCAACAAACTATGCACATTCTAAGGAATAACGACTTTCTATAGTTTGCACATGCGTCCGGAAATAAGAAAAGATTACTTCACCCTGTTTTTTAAAATCACAGCTTCTAGAAGGTTTACATGATTTCTTAAAAAACACGAGTTTTTAAAAAATGTGATTTATTTCATAAATGGAATAAAAAACATATGCACATTATACGTAATAACGACTTTCTATAGTTTGCGCATGCGTCCGGAAATAAGAAAACCTTAATTCCGCCAGTTTTTTAAAATCACAGCTTCTAGAAGGTTTACATGATTTCTTAAAAAACATGAGTTTTTAGAAAATGTGATTTATTTCATAAATGGAATCAACAAAGTATGCACAATCTACCTCATAACGACTTTGTATAGTTTGCGCATGCGTTCGGAGATAAGAAAAGCTTACTTCCCCCCCTTTTTTAAAATCACAGCTTCTAGAAGGTTTACATGATTTCTTAAAAAACACGAGTTTTTAGAAAATGTTATTTATTTCATAAATGGAATCAGCAAAGTATGAACATTCTATGTCATAACGACTTTGTATAGTTTTCGCATGCGCAAACTATGCACATTCTACGTAATAACGACTTTCTATAGTTTGCGCATGCGTCCGAAAATAAGAAAAGCTTACTTCCCCCCCTTTTTTAAAATCACAGCTTCTAGAAGGTTTACATGATTTCATAAAAAAACACGAGTTTTTAGAAAATGTAATTTATTTCATAAATGGAATCGACAAAGTATGCACATTCTATGTAATAACGACTTTCTATAGTTTGCACAGCTTCTATAAGGTTTACATGATTTCTTAAAAAACACGTTTTTAGAAAATGTGATTTATTTCATAAATGGAATAAAAAACGTATGCACATTCTACTTAATAACGACTTTCTATAGTTTGCGCATGCGTCCGGAAATAAGAAAAGCTTAGTTCACCCCTTTTTTTAAATTCACAGCTTCTAGAAGGTTTACATGATTTCTTAAAAAACACGAGTTTCTAGAAAATGTGAATTATTTCAAAATGGAATCAAAAAAGTATGCACATTCTACGTCATAACGAATTTTCATAGTTTGTGCATGCGTCCCGAAATAAGAAAAGTTTACTTCCCCCTGTTTTTTAAAATCACACCTTCTAGAAGGTTTACATGATTTCTTAAAAAACACGAGTTTTTAGAAAATGTGATTTATTTCATAAATGGAATCAACAAAGTATGCACATTCTACGTCATAACGACTTTCTATAGTTTGCGCATGCGTACGAAAATAAGAAAAGCTTACTTCCCCCCCTTTTTTTAAATCACAGCTTCTAGAAGGTTTACATGATTTCTTAAAAAAAATGAGTTTTTAGAAAATGTAATTTATTTCATCAATGGAATCAACAAACCATGCACATTCTACGTAGTAACGACTTTCTATAGTTTGTGCATGCGTCTGGAAATAAGAAAAGCTTACTTCCCCCCGTTTTTTAAAATCACAGCTTCTAGAAGGTTTACATGATTTCTTAAAAAACACAAGTTTTTAGAAAATGTCATTTATTTCATAAATGGAATCAACAAAGTATGAACGTTCTATGTCATAACGACTTTGTATAGTTTGCGCATTCGCAAACTATGCACATTCTACGTAATAACGACTTTCTATAGTTTGCGCATGCGTCTGGAAATAAGAAAAGCTTACTTCCCCCCGTTTTTTAAATTCACAGCTTCTAGAAGGTTTACATGATTTCTTAAAAAACACGAGTTTTTCGATAAGGTGAATTATTTCATAAATGGAATCAACAAAGTATGCACATTCTACGTCATAACGACTTTCTATAGTTTGCGCATGTGTCCGGAAATAAGAAAAGCTTACTTCCCCCCGTTTTTTGAAATCACAGCTTCTAGAAGGTTTACATGATTTCTTAAAAAACACGAATTTTTAGAAAATGTGATTTATTTCATCAATGGAATCAACAAACTATGCACATTCTACGTAATAACGACTTTCTTTAGTTTGCGCATGCGTCCGAAAATAAGAAAAGCTTAATTCCGCCAGTTTTTTAAAATCAAAGCTTCTAGAAGGTTTTACACGATTTCTTAAAAAACACGAATTTTTAGAAAATGCGATTTATTTCATCAATGGAATCAACAAACTATGCACATTCTACGTAATAACGATTTTCTATAGTTTGCGCATGCATACGGAAATAAGAAAAGCTTACTTCCCCCTACTTTTTAAAATCATAGCTTCTAAAAGGTTTACATGATTTCTTAACAATGGAGAGTTTTTAGAAACTGTCATTTATTTCGTAAATGGACTCAACAAAGTATGCACATTCTACGTAATAACGAATTTCTATAGTTTGCGCATGCGTCCGGAAATAAGAAAAGCTTACTTCCCCCTGTTTTTTAAAATCACAGCTTCTAGAAGGTTTACATGATTTCTTAACAAACACGAGTTTTTAGAAAATGTAATTTATTTAATCAATGGAATTACCAAACTATGCACATTCTACGTAATAACGACTTTCTATAATTTGCGCATGCATCCGGAAATAAGAAAAGCTTACTTCCCCCTGTTTTTTAAAATCACGGCTTCTAGAAGGTTTACATGATTTCTTAACAAACACGAGTTTTTTGAAAATGTCAATTATGTCATAAATGGAATCAACAAAGTATGCACATTCTACATCATAACGACTTTCTATAGTTTGCGCATGCATCCGGAAATAAGAAAAGCTTACTTCCCCCCTTTTTTTAAAATCACAGCTTCTAGAAGGTTCACATGATTTCTTAAAAAATACGAGTTTTTAGAAAACGTGATTTATTTCATCAATGGAATCAACAAACTAAGCACATTCTACGTAATAACCACTTTCTATAGTTTGCGCATACGTCTGGAAATAAGAAAAGCTTGCTTCTGCCAGTTTTTTAAAATCACAGCTTCTAGAAGGTTTACATGATTTCTTAAAAAATAGGAGTTTTTAGAAAATGTCATTTATTTCATAAATGGAAACAACAAAGTATGAACATTCTATGTCATAACGACATTGTATAGTTTGCGCATGCGCAAACTATGCACATTCTACGAAATAACGACTTTCTATAGTTTGCGCATGCGTCCGGAAATAAGAAAAGCTTACTTCCCCCCGTTTTTTAAAATCACAGCTTCTAGAAGGTTTACATGATTTCTTAAAAAACACGAGTTTTTAGATAATGTGATTTATTTCATAAATGGAATCAACAAAGTATGCACATTCTACGTCATAATGCCTTTCTATAGTTTGCGCATGAATCCGGAAATAAGAAAAGCTTACGTCCCCCTGTTTTTTAAAATCACACCTTCTAGAAGGTTTACATGTTTTCTTAAAAAACACGAGTTTTTAGAAAATGTGATTTTTTTCATAAATGGAATCAACAAGGTATGCACATTCTACGTCATAACGACTTTCTATAGTTTGCGCATGCGTTTAGAAATAAGAAAAGCTTACTTCCCCCCCTTTTTTAAAATCACAGCTTCTAGAAGGTTTACATGATTTATTAAAAAAAACGAGTTTTTAGAAAATGTGATTTATTTCATGAATGGAATCAACAAAGTATGCACATTCTACATAATAACCACTTTATATAGTTTGCGCATGCGTCCGGAAATAAGAAAAGCTTGCTTCCGCCAGTTTTTTAAAATCACAGCTTCTAGAAGGTTTACATGATTTCTTAAAAAACACGAGTTTTTAGAAAATGTCATTTATTTCATAAATGGAATAAACAAAGTATGAAAATTCTATGTCATAACGACTTTGTATAGTTTGCGCATGCGCAAACTATGCAAATACTACGTAATAACGACTTTCTATAGTTTGCACATGTGTTCGGAAATAAGAAAAGCTTACTTCCCCCCGTTTTTTAAATTCATAGATTCTAGAAGGTTTACATGATTTCTTAAAAAACACGAGTTTTTATAAAATGTGATTTATTTCGTAAACGGAATAAAAAACATATGCACATTCTACGTAATAACGACATTCTATAGTTTGCGCATGCGTTCAGAAATAAGAAAACCTTAATTCCGCCAGTTTTTTAAAATCACAGCTTCTAGAAGGTTTACATGATTTCTTAAAAAACACGAGTTTTTGGAAAATGTGATTTATTTAATCAATGGAATCAACAAACTATGCACATTCTAAGGAATAACGACTTTCTATAGTTTGCACATGCGTCCGGAAATAAGAAAAGATTACTTCACCCTGTTTTTTAAAATCACAGCTTCTAGAAGGTTTACATGATTTCTTAAAAAACACGAGTTTTTAGAAAATGTGATTTATTTCATAAATGGAATAAAAAACATATGCACATTATACGTAATAACGACTTTCTATAGTTTGCGCATGCGTCCGGAAATAAGAAAACCTTAATTCCGCCAGTTTTTTAAAATCACAGCTTCTAGAAGGTTTACATGATTTCTTAAAAAACATGAGTTTTTAGAAAATGTGATTTATTTCATAAATGGAATCAACAAAGTATGCACAATCTACCTCATAACGACTTTGTATAGTTTGCGCATGCGTCCGGAGATAAGAAAAGCTTACTTCCCCCCCTTTTTTAAAATCACAGCTTCTAGAAGGTTTACATGATTTCTTAAAAAACACGAGTTTTTAGAAAATGTTATTTATTTCATAAATGGAATCAGCAAAGTATGAACATTCTATGTCATAACGACTTTGTATAGTTTTCGCATGCGCAAACTATGCACATTCTACGTAATAACGACTTTCTATAGTTTGCGCATGCGTCCGAAAATAAGAAAAGCTTACTTCCCCCCCTTTTTTAAAATCACAGCTTCTAGAAGGTTTACATGATTTCATAAAAAAACACGAGTTTTTAGAAAATGTAATTTATTTCATAAATGTAATCAACAAAGTATGCACATTCTATGTAATAACGACTTTCTATAGTTTGCACAGCTTCTATAAGGTTTACATGATTTCTTAAAAAACACGTTTTTAGAAAATGTGATTTATTTCATAAATGGAATAAAAAACGTATGCACATTCTACTTAATAACGACTTTCTATAGTTTGCGCATGCGTCCGGAAATAAGAAAAGCTTAGTTCACCCCTTTTTTTAAATTCACAGCTTCTAGAAGGTTTACATGATTTCTTAAAAAACACGAGTTTCTAGAAAATGTGAATTATTTCATAAATGGAATCAAAAAAGTATGCACATTCTACGTCATAACGAATTTCCATAGTTTGTGCATGCGTCCCGCTATAAGAAAAGTTTACTTCCCTCTGTTTTTTAAAATCACACCTTCTAGAAGGTTTACATGATTTCTTAAAAAACACGAGTTTTTAGAAAATGTGATTTATTTCATAAATGGAATCAACAAAGTATGCACATTCTACGTCATAACGACTTTCTATAGTTTGCGCATGCGTACAAAAATAAGAAAAGCTTACTTCCCCCCCTTTTTTTAAATCACAGCTTCTAGAAGGTTTATATGATTTCTTAAAAAAAATGAGTTTTTAGAAAATGTAATTTATTTCATCAATGGAATCAACAAACCATGCACATTCTACGTAGTAACGACTTTCTATAGTTTGTGCATGCGTCTGGAAATAAGAAAAGCTTACTTCCCCCCGTTTTTTAAAATCACAGCTTCTAGAAGGTTTACATGATTTCTTAAAAAACACAAGTTTTTAGAAAATGTCATTTATTTCATAAATGGAATCAACAAAGTATGAACGTTCTATGTCATAACGACTTTGTATAGTTTGCGCATTCGCAAACTATGCACATTCTACGTAATAACGACTTTCTATAGTTTGCGCATGCGTCCGGAAATAAGAAAAGCTTACTTCCCCCCGTTTTTTAAATTCACAGCTTCTAGAAGGTTTACATGATTTCTTAAAAAACACGAGTTTTTCGATAAGGTGAATTATTTCATAAATGGAATCAACAAAGTATGCACATTCTACGTCATAACGACTTTCTATAGTTTGCGCATGTGTCCGGAAATAAGAAAAGCTTACTTCCCCCCGTTTTTTGAAATCACAGCTTCTAGAAGGTTTACATGATTTCTTAAAAAACATGAATTTTTAGAAAATGTGATTTATTTCATCAATGGAATCAACAAACTATGCACATTCTACGTAATAACGACTTTCTTTAGTTTGCGCATGCGTCCGAAAATAAGAAAAGCTTAATTCCGCCAGTTTTTTAAAATCAAAGCTTCTAGAAGGTTTTACACGATTTCTTAAAAAACACGAATTTTTAGAAAATGCGATTTATTTCATCAATGGAATCAACAAACTATGCACATTCTACGTAATAACGATTTTCTATAGTTTGCGCATGCATACGGAAATAAGAAAAGCTTACTTCCCCCTACTTTTTAAAATCATAGCTTCTAAAAGGTTTACATGATTTCTTAACAATGGAGAGTTTTTAGAAACTGTCATTTATTTCGTAAATGGACTCAACAAAGTATGCACATTCTACGTAATAACGAATTTCTATAGTTTGCGCATGCGTCCGGAAATAAGAAAAGCTTACTTCCCCCTGTTTTTTAAAATCACAGCTTCTAGAAGGTTTACATGATTTCTTAACAAACACGAGTTTTTACAAAATGTAATTTATTTAATCAATGGAATTACCAAACTATGCACATTCTACGTAATAACGACTTTCTATAATTTGCGCATGCATCCGGAAATAAGAAAAGCTTACTTCCCCCTGTTTTTTAAAATCACGGCTTCTAGAAGGTTTACATGATTTCTTAACAAACACGAGTTTTTTGAAAATGTCAATTATGTCATAAATGGAATCAACAAAGTATGCACATTCTACATCATAACGACTTTCTATAGTTTGCGCATGCATCCGGAAATAAGAAAAGCTTACTTCCCCCCTTTTTTTAAAATCACAGCTTCTAGAAGGTTCACATGATTTCTTAAAAAATACGAGTTTTTAGAAAACGTGATTTATTTCATCAATGGAATCAATAAACTAAGCACATTCTACGTAATAACCACTTTCTATAGTTTGCGCATACGTCTGGAAATAAGAAAAGCTTGCTTCTGCCAGTTTTTTAAAATCACAGCTTCTAGAAGGTTTACATGATTTCTTAAAAAATAGGAGTTTTTAGAAAATGTCATTTATTTCATAAATGGAAACAACAAAGTATGAACATTCTATGTCATAACGACATTGTATAGTTTGCGCATGCGCAAACTATGCACATTCTACGAAATAACGACTTTCTATAGTTTGCGCATGCGTCCGGAAATAAGAAAAGCTTACTTCCCCCCGTTTTTTAAAATCACAGCTTCTAGAAGGTTTACATGATTTCTTAAAAAACACGAGTTTTTAGATAATGTGATTTATTTCATAAATGGAATCAACAAAGTATGCACATTCTACGTCATAATGCCTTTCTATAGTTTGCGCATGAATCCGGAAATAAGAAAAGCTTACGTCCCCCTGTTTTTTAAAATCACACCTTCTAGAAGGTTTACATGTTTTCTTAAAAAACACGAGTTTTTAGAAAATGTGATTTTTTTCATAAATGGAATCAACAAGGTATGCACATTCTACGTCATAACGACTTTCTATAGTTTGCGCATGCGTTTAGAAATAAGAAAAGCTTACTTCCCCCCCTTTTTTAAAATCACAGCTTCTAGAAGGTTTACATGATTTATTAAAAAAAACGAGTTTTCAGAAAATGTGATTTATTTCATCAATGGAATCAACAAAGTATGCACATTCTACATAATAACCACTTTATATAGTTTGCGCATGCGTCCGGAAATAAGAAAAGCTTGCTTCCGCCAGTTTTTTAAAATCACAGCTTCTAGAAGGTTTACATGATTTCTTAAAAAACACGAGTTTTTAGAAAATGTCATTTATTTCATAAATGGAATAAACAAAGTATGAAAATTCTATGTCATAACGACTTTGTATAGTTTGCGCATGCGCAAACTATGCAAATACTACGTAATAACGACTTTCTATAGTTTGCACATGTGTTCGGAAATAAGAAAAGCTTACTTCCCCCCGTTTTTTAAATTCATAGATTCTAGAAGGTTTACATGATTTCTTAAAAAACACGAGTTTTTATAAAATGTGATTTATTTCGTAAACGGAATAAAAAACATATGCACATTCTACGTAATAACGACATTCTATAGTTTGCGCATGCGTTCAGAAATAAGAAAACCTTAATTCCGCCAGTTTTTTAAAATCACAGCTTCTAGAAGGTTTACATGATTTCTTAAAAAACACGAGTTTTTGGAAAATGTGATTTATTTAATCAATGGAATCAACAAACTATGCACATTCCAAGGAATAACGACTTTCTATAGTTTGCACATGCGTCCGGAAATAAGAAAAGCTTACTTCACCCTGTTTTTTAAAATCACAGCTTCTAGAAGGTTTACATGATTTCTTAAAAAACACGAGTTTTTAGAAAATGTGATTTATTTCATAAATGGAATAAAAAACATATGCACATTATACGTAATAACGACTTTCTATAGTTTGCGCATGCGTCCGGAAATAAGAAAACCTTAATTCCGCCAGTTTTTTAAAATCACAGCTTCTAGAAGGTTTACATGATTTCTTAAAAAACATGAGTTTTTAGAAAATGTGATTTATTTCATAAATGGAATCAACAAAGTATGCACAATCTACCTCATAACGACTTTGTATAGTTTGCGCATGCGTCCGGAGATAAGAAAAGCTTACTTCCCCCCCTTTTTTAAAATCACAGCTTCTAGAAGGTTTACATGATTTCTTAAAAAAAACGAGTTTTTAGAAAATGTGATTTATTTCATCAATGGAATCAACAAACTATGCACATTCTATGTCATAACGACTTTGTATAGTTTTCGCATGCGCAAACTATGCACATTCTACGTAATAACGACTTTCTATAGTTTGCGCATGCGTCCGAAAATAAGAAAAGCTTACTTCCCCCCCTTTTTTAAAATCACAGCTTCTAGAAGGTTTACATGATTTCATAAAAAAACACGAGTTTTTAGAAAATGTAATTTATTTCATAAATGTAATCAACAAAGTATGCACATTCTATGTAATAACGACTTTCTATAGTTTGCACAGCTTCTATAAGGTTTACATGATTTCTTAAAAAACACGTTTTTAGAAAATGTGATTTATTTCATAAATGGAATAAAAAACGTATGCACATTCTACTTAATAACGACTTTCTATAGTTTGCGCATGCGTCCGGAAATAAGAAAAGCTTAGTTCACCCCTTTTTTTAAATTCACAGCTTCTAGAAGGTTTACATGATTTCTTAAAAAACACGAGTTTCTAGAAAATGTGAATTATTTCATAAATGGAATCAAAAAAGTATGCACATTCTACGTCATAACGAATTTCCATAGTTTGTGCATGCGTCCCGCTATAAGAAAAGTTTACTTCCCTCTGTTTTTTAAAATCACACCTTCTAGAAGGTTTACATGATTTCTTAAAAAACACGAGTTTTTAGAAAATGTGATTTATTTCATAAATGGAATCAACAAAGTATGCACATTCTACGTCATAACGACTTTCTATAGTTTGCGCATGCGTACAAAAATAAGAAAAGCTTACTTCCCCCCCTTTTTTTAAATCACAGCTTCTAGAAGGTTTATATGATTTCTTAAAAAAAATGAGTTTTTAGAAAATGTAATTTATTTCATCAATGGAATCAACAAACCATGCACATTCTACGTAGTAACGACTTTCTATAGTTTGTGCATGCGTCTGGAAATAAGAAAAGCTTACTTCCCCCCGTTTTTTAAAATCACAGCTTCTAGAAGGTTTACATGATTTCTTAAAAAACACAAGTTTTTAGAAAATGTCATTTATTTCATAAATGGAATCAACAAAGTATGAACGTTCTATGTCATAACGACTTTGTATAGTTTGCGCATTCGCAAACTATGCACATTCTACGTAATAACGACTTTCTATAGTTTGCGCATGCGTCCGGAAATAAGAAAAGCTTACTTCCCCCCATTTTTTAAATTCACAGCTTCTAGAAGGTTTACATGATTTCTTAAAAAACACGAGTTTTTCGATAAGGTGAATTATTTCATAAATGGAATCAACAAAGTATGCACATTCTACGTCATAAGTACTTTCTATAGTTTCGGCATGTGTCCGGAAATAAGAAAAGCTTACTTCCCCCCGTTTTTTGAAATCACAGCTTCTAGAAGGTTTACATGATTTCTTAAAAAACACGAATTTTAAAAAATGTGATTTATTTCATCAATGGAATCAACAAACTATGCACATTCTACGTAATAACGACTTTCTTTAGTTTGCGCATGCGTCCGAAAATAAGAAAAGCTTAATTCCGCCAGTTTTTTAAAATCAAAGCTTCTAGAAGGTTTTACACGATTTCTTAAAAAACACGAATTTTTAGAAAATGTGATTTATTTCATCAATGGAATCAACAAACTATGCACATTCTACGTAATAACGATTTTCTATAGTTTGCGCATGCATACGGAAATAAGAAAAGCTTACTTCCCCCTACTTTTTAAAATCATAGCTTCTAAAAGGTTTACATGATTTCTTAACAAAGGAGAGTTTTTAGAAACTGTCATTTATTTCGTAAATGGAATCAACAAAGTATGCACATTCTACGTAATAACGAATTTCTATAGTTTGCGCATGCGTCCGGAAATAAGAAAAGCTTACTTCCCCCTGTTTTTTAAAATCACAGCTTCTAGAAGGTTTACATGATTTCTTAACAAACACGAGTTTTTAGAAAATGTAATTTATTTAATCAATGGAATTACCAAACTATGCACATTCTACGTAATAACGACTTTCTATAATTTGCGCATGCATCCGGAAATAAGAAAAGCTTACTTCCCCCTGTTTTTTAAAATCACGGCTTCTAGAAGGTTTACATGATTTCTTAACAAACACGAGTTTTTTGAAAATGTCAATTATTTCACAAATGGAATCAACAAAGTATGCACATTCTACATCATAACGACTTTCTATAGTTTGCGCATGCATCCGGAAATAAGAAAAGCTTACTTCCCCCCTTTTTTTGAAATCACAGCTTCTAGAAGGTTTACATGATTTCTTAAAAAATACGAGTTTTTAGAAAACGTGATTTATTTCATCAATGGAATCAACAAACTAAGCACATTCTACGTAATAACCACTTTCTATAGTTTGCGCATACGTCTGGAAATAAGAAAAGCTTGCTTCTGCCAGTTTTTTAAAATCACAGCTTCTAGAAGGTTTACATGATTTCTTAAAAAACAAGAGTTTTTAGAAAATGTCATTTATTTCATAAATGGAATCAACAAAGTATGAACATTCTATGTCATAACGACATTGTATAGTTTGCGCATGCGCGAACTATGCACATTCTACGAAATAACGACTTTCTATAGTTTGCGCATGCGTCCGGAAATAAGAAAAGCTTACTTCCCCCCGTTTTTTAAAATCACATCTTCTAGAAGGTTTACATGATTTCTTAAAAAACAAGAGTTTTTAGATAATGTGATTTATTTCATAAATGGAATCAACAAAGTATGCACATTCTACGTCATAATGCCTTTCTATAGTTTGCGCATGAATCCGGAAATAAGAAAAGCATACGTCCCCCTGTTTTTTAAAATCACACCTTCTAGAAGGTTTACATGTTTTCTTAAAAAACACGAGTTTTTAGAAAATGTGATTTTTTTCATAAATGGAATCAACAAGGTATGCACATTCTACGTCATAACGACTTTCTATAGTTTGCGCATGCGTTTAGAAATAAGAAAAGCTTACTTCCCCCCCTTTTTTAAAATCACAGCTTCTAGAAGGTTTACATGATTTATTAAAAAAAACGAGATTTCAGAAAATGTGATTTATTTCATCAATGGAATCAACAAAGTATGCACATTCTACATAATAACCACTTTATATAGTTTGCGCATGCGTCCGGAAATAAGAAAAGCTTGCTTCCGCCAGTTTTTTAAAATCACAGCTTCTAGAAGGTTTACATGATTTCTTAAAAAACACGAGTTTTTAGAAAATGTCATTTATTTCATAAATGGAATAAACAAAGTATGAAAATTCTATGTCATAACGACTTTGTATCGTTTGCGCATGCGCAAACTATGCAAATACTACGTAATAACGACTTTCTATAGTTTGCACATGTGTTCGGAAATAAGAAAAGCTTACTTCCCCCCGTTTTTTAAATTCACAGATTCTAGAAGGTTTACATGATTTCTTAAAAAACACGAGTTTTTATAAAATGTGATTTATTTCGTAAACGGAATAAAAAACATATGCACATTCTACGTAATAACGACATTCTATAGTTTGCGCATGCGTTCAGAAATAAGAAAACCTTAATTCCGCCAGTTTTTTAAAATCACAGCTTCTAGAAGGTTTACATGATTTCTTAAAAAACACGAGTTTTTGGAAAATGTGATTTATTTAATCAATGGAATCAACAAACTATGCACATTCCAAGGAATAACGACTTTCTATAGTTTGCACATGCGTCCGGAAATAAGAAAAGCTTACTTCACCCTGTTTTTTAAAATCACAGCTTCTAGAAGGTTTACATGATTTCTTAAAAAACACGAGTTTTTAGAAAATGTGATTTATTTCATAAATGGAATAAAAAACATATGCACATTCTACGTAATAACGACTTTCTATAGTTTGCGCATGCGTCCGGAAATAAGAAAACCTTAATTCCGCCAGTTTTTTAAAATCACAGCTTCTAGAAGGTTTACATGATTTCTTAAAAAACATGAGTTTTTAGAAAATGTGATTTATTTCATAAATGGAATCAACAAAGTATGCACAATCTACCTCATAACGACTTTGTATAGTTTGCGCATGCGTCCGGAGATAAGAAAAGCTTACTTCCCCCCCTTTTTTAAAATCACAGCTTCTAGAAGGTTTACATTATTTCTTAAAAAAAACGAGTTTTTAGAAAATGTGATTTATTTCATCAATGGAATCAACAAACTATGCACATTCTACGTAATAACGACTTTCTATAGTTTGCGCATGTGTCCGGAAATAAGAAAAGCTTAATTCCGCCAGTTTTTTAAAATCACAGCTTCTAGAAGGTTTACATGATTTCTTAAAAAACACAAGTTTTTAGAAAATGTCATTTATTTCATAAATGGAATCAACAAAGTATGAACATTCTATGTAATAACGACTTTGTATAGTTTGCGCATGCGCAAACTATGCACATTCTATGTAATAATGACTTTCTATAGTTTGCGCATGCGTCCGGAAATAAGAAAAGCTTACTTCCCCCCGTTTTTTAAAATCACAACTTCTAGAAGGTTTACATGATTTCTTAAAAAACACAAGTTTTTAGAAAATGTCATTTATTTCATAAATGGAATCAACAAAGTATGCACATTCTACCTCATAACGACTTTCTATAGTTTGCGCATGTGTCCGGAAATAAGAAAAGCTTACTTCACCCCGTTTTATAAAATCACAGCTTCTAGAAGGTTTACATGATTTCTTAAAAAACACGAGTTTTTAGAAAATGTGATTTTTTTCATCAATGGAATCAACAAACTATGCACATTCTACGTAATAACGACTTTCTTTAGTTTGCGCATGCGTCCGGAATTAAGAAAAGCTTAATTCCGCCAGTTTTTTAAAATCAAAGCTTCAAGAAGGTTTACATGATTTCTTAAAAAACATGAGTTTTTAGAAAATGTGATTTATTTAATCAATGGAATCACCAAACTATGCACATTCTACGTAATAACGATTTTCTATAGTTTGCGCATGCGTCCGGAAATAAGAAAAGCTTACTTCCCCCTCTTTTTTAAAATCACAGCTTCTAGAAGGTTTACATGATTTCTTAACAAACACGAGTTTTTAGAAAATGTCATTTATTTAATCAATGGAATCAACAATATATGCACATTCTACGTAATAACGACTTTCTATAATTTGTGCATGCGTCCGGAAATAAGAAAAGCTTACTTCCCCCTTTTTTTTTAAATCACAGCTTCTAGAAGGTTTACATGATTTCTTAACAAACACGAGTTTTTAGAAAATGTCAATTATTTCATAAATGGAATCAACAAAGTATGCACATTCTACATCATAACGACTTTCTATAGTTTGCGCATGCATCCGGAAATAAGAAAAGCTTACTTCCCCCCTTTTTTTAAAATCACAGCTTCTAGAAGCTTTACATGATTTCTTAAAAAATACGAGTTTTTAGAAAACGTGATTTATTTCATCAATGGAATCAACAAACTAAGCACATTCTACGTAATAACCACTTTCTATAGTTTGCACATACGTCCGAAAATAAGAAAAGCTTACTTCTGCCAGTTTTTTAAAATCACAGCTTCAAGAAGGTTTACATGATTTCTTAAAAAACAGGAGTTTTTAGAAAATGTCATTTATTTCATAAATGGAATCAACAAAGTATGAACATTCTATGTCATAACGACATTGTATAGTTTGCGCATGCGCAAACTATGCACATTCTACGAAATAATGCCTTTCTATAGTTTGCGCATGAATCCGGAAATAAGAAAAGCTTACTTCCCCCTGTTTTTTAAAATCACACCTTCTAGAAGGTTTACATGTTTTCTTAAAAAACACGAGTTTTTAGAAAATGTGATTTTTTTCATCAATGGAATCAACAAGGTATGCACGTTCTACGTAATAACGACTTTCTATACTTTGCGCATGCGTCCGGAAATAAGAAAAGCTTACTTCCCCCATTTTTTAAAATCACAGCTTCTAGAAGGTTTACATGATTTCTTAAAAAACATGAGTTTTTAGAAAATGTGATGTATTTCATAAATGGAATCAACAAAGTATGCACATTCTACGTCATAACGACTTTCTATAGTTTGGCAATGTGTCCGGAGATAAGAAAAGCTTACTTCCCCCCTTTTTTTAAAATCACAGCTTCTAGAAGGTTTACATTATTTCTTAAAAAAAACGAGTTTTTAGAAAATGTGATTTATTTCATCAATGGAATCAACAAACTATGCACATTCTACGTAATAACGACTTTCTATAGTTTGCGCATGCGTCCGGAAATAAGAAAAGCTTAATTCCGCCAGTTTTTTAAAATCACAGCTTCTAGAAGGTTTACATGATTTCTTAAAAAACACAAGTTTTTAGAAAATATGATTTATGTAAAAAATGGAATCAACAAAGTATGCACTTTCTAAGTCATAACGACTTTCTATAGTTTGCGCATAAGTCAGGAAATAAGAAAAGCTTACTTCCCCCCGTTTTTTAAAATCACATCTTCTAGAAGGTTTACATGATTTCTTAAAAAACAAAAGTTTTTAGAAAATGTCATTTATTTCATAAATGGAATCAACAAAGTATGAACATTCTATGTCATAACGACTTTGTATAGTTTTCGCATTCGCAAACTATGCACATTCTACGTAATAACGACTTTCTATACTTTGCGCATGCGTCCGGAAATAAGAAAAGCTTACTTCCCCCCGTTTTTTAAAATCACAGCTTCTAGAAGGTTTACATGATTTCTTAAAAAACACAAATTTTTAGAAAATGTGATTTATTTCATCAATGGAATCAACAAACTATGCACATTCTATGTAATAACGACTTTCTTTAGTTTGGACATGCGTCCGGAAATAAGAAAAGCTTAATTCCGCCAGTTTTTTAAAATCAAAGATTCTAGAAGGTTTACATGATTTCTTAAAAAACAAGAGTTTTTCGATAAGGTGAATTATTTCATAAATGGAATCAACAAAGTATGCACATTCTACGTCATAACGACTTTCTATAGTTTGCGCATGTGTCCGGAAATAAGAAAAGCTTACTTCCCCCCGTTTTTTAAAATCACAGCTTCTAGAAGGTTTACATGATTTCTTAAAAAACACAAATTTTTAGAAAATGTGATTTATTTCATCAATGGAATCAACAAACTATGCACATTCTATGTAATAATGACTTTCTTTAGTTTGGACATGCATCCGGAAATAAGAAAAGCTTAATTCCGCCAGTTTTTTAAAATCAAAGCTTCTAGAAGGTTTACATGATTTCTTAAAAAACACGAATTTTTAGAAAATGTGATTTATTTCATCAATGGAATCAACAAACTATGCACATTCTACGTAATAACGATTTTCTATAGTTTGCGCATGCGTCCGGAAATAAGAAAAGCTTACTTCCCCCTATTTTTTAAAATCATAGCTTCTAAAAGGTTTACATGATTTCTTAACAAAGGCGAGTTTTTAGAAACTGTCATTTATTTCATAAATGGAATCAACAAAGTATGCACATTCTACGTAATAACGAATTTCTATAGTTTGCGCATGCGTCCGGAAATAAGAAAAGCTTACTTCCCCCTATTTTTTAAAATCACAGCTTCTAGAAGGTTTACATGATTTCTTAACAAACACGAGTTTTTAGAAAATGTCATTTATTTAATCAATGGAATTACCAAACTATGCAACTTCTACGTAATAACGACTTTCTATAATTTGCGCATGCGTCCGGAAATAAGAAAAGCTTACTTCCCCCTGTTTTTTAAAATCACGGCTTCTAGAATGTTTACATGATTTCTTAACAAACACGAGTTTTTTGAAAATGTCAATTATTTCATAAATAGAATCAACAAAGTATGCACATTCTACATCATAACGACTTTCTATAGTTTGCGCATGCGTCCGAAAATAAGAAAAGCTTACTTCCTCCCTTTTTTTAAAATCACAGCTTCTAGAAGGTTTACATGATTTCTTAAGAAATACGAGTTTTTAGAAAACGTGATTTATTTCATCAATGGAATCAACAAACTAAGCACATTCTACGTAATAACCACTTTCTATAGTTTGCGCATACGTCCGGAATCAACAAAGTATGAACACAGCTTCTAGAAGGTTTACATGATTTCTTACGGAAGCCAGTTTTTTAAAATCACAGCTTCTAGAAGGTTTACATGATTTCTTAAAAAACACGAGTTTTTAGAAAATGTCATTTATTTCATAAATGGAATCGACAAAGTATGAACATTCTATGTCATAACGATTTTGTGTAGTTTGCGCATGCGCAAACTATGCACATTCTACGAAATAACGACTTTATATAGTTTGCGCATGCGTCCGGAAATAAGAAAAGCTTACTTCCCCCCGTTTTTTAAAATCACAGCGTCTAGAAGGTTTACATGATTTCTTAAAAAACATGAGTTTTTAGAAAATGTGATTTATTTCATAAATGGAATCAACAAAGTATGCACATTCTACGTTATAACGACTTTCTATAGTTTGCACACGCGTCCGGAGATAATAAAAGCTTACTTCCCCCCCTTTTTTAAAATCATAGCTTCTAGAAGGTTTACATTATTTCTTAAAAGAAATGAGTTTTTAGAAAATGTGATTTATTTCATCAATGGAATCAACAAACTATGCACATTCTACGTAATAACGACTTTCTATAGTTTGCGCATGCGTCCGGAAATAAGAAAAGCTTAATTCCGCCAGTTTTTTAAAATCACAGCTTCTAGAAGGTTTACATGATTTCTTAAAAAACACAAGTTTTTAGAAAATATGATTTATTTAAAAAATGGAATCAACAAAGTATGCACTTTCTACGTCATAACGACTTTCTATAGTTTGCGCATAAGTCAGGAAATAAGAAAAGCTTACTTCCCCCCGTTTCTTAAAATCACAGCTTCTAGAAGGTTTACATGATTTCTTAAAAAACACAAGTTTTTAGAAAATGAAATTTATTTCATAAATGGAATCAACAAAGTATGAACATTCTATGTCATAACGACTTTGTATAGTTTGCGCATGCGCAAACTATGCACATTGTACGTAATAACGACTTTCTATAGATTGCGCATGCGTCCTGAAATAAGAAAAGCTTACTTCCCCCCGTTTTTTAAAATCACAGCTTCTAGAAGGTTTACATGATTTCTTAAAAAACACAAGTTTTTAGAAAATGTCATTTATTTCATAAATGGAATCAACAAAGTATGCACATTCTACGTCATAACGACTTTCTATACTTTGCGCATGTGTCCAGAAATAAGAAAAGCTTACTTCCCCCTGTTTTTTAAAATCACAGCTTCTAGAAGGTTTACATGATTTCTTAAAAAACACGAGTTTTTAGAAAATGTGATTTATTTCATCAATGGAATCAACAAACTATGCACATTCTATGTAATAACGACTTTCTTTAATTTGCGCATGCGTCCGGAAATAAGAAAAGCTTAATTCCGCCATTTTTTTAAAATCAAAGCTTCTAGAAGGTTTACATGATTTCTTAAAAAACACGAGTTTTTAGAAAATGTGATTTATTTAATCAATGGAATCACCAAACTATGCACATTCTACGTAATAACGATTTTCTACAGTTTGCGCATGCGTCCGGAAATAAGAAAAGCTTACTTCCCCTTATTTTTTAAAATCACAGCTTCTAAAAGGTTTACATGATTTCCTAACAAACGCGAGTTTTTATAAAATAACATTTATTTCATAAATGGAATCAACAAAGTATGCACATTCTACGTAATAACGAATTTCTATAGTTTGCGCATGCGTCCGGAAATAAGAAAAGCTTACTTCCCCCTGTTTTTTAAAATCACAGCTTCTAGAAGGTTTACATGATTTCTTAACAAACACGAGTTTTTAGAAAATGTCATTTATTTAATCAATGGAATCAACAATATATGCACATTCTACATAATAACGACTTTCTATAATTTGCGCATGCATCCGGAAATAAGAAAAGCTTACTTCCCCCTGTTTTTTAAAATCACAGCTTCTAGAAGGTTTACATGATTTCTTAACAAACACGAGTTTTTAGAAAATGTGATTTATTTCATATATGGAATCAACAAAGTATGCACATTCTACGTCATAACAACTTTCTATAGTTTGCACATGCGTCCGGAAATAACAAAAGCTTACTTCCCCCCCTTTTTTAAAATCACAGCTTCTAGAAGGTTTACATGATTTCTTTAAAAAAACGAGTTTTTAGAAAATGTGATTTATTTCATCAATGGAATCAACAAACTATGCACATTATACGTAATAACGACTTTCTATAGTTTGCGCATGCGTCCGGAAATAAGAAAAGCTTACTTCCCTCTTTTTTTAAATTCACAGCTTCTAGAAGGTTTACATGATTTCTTAAAAAACACGAGTTTTTAGAAAATGTGATTTATTTCATAAATGGAATCAACAAAGTATGCACATTCTACGTCATAACAACTTTCTATAGTTTGCACATGCGTCCGGAAATAACAAAAGCTTACTTCCCCCCCTTTTTTAAAATCACAGCTTCTAGAAGATTTACATGATTTCTTTAAAAAAACGAGTTTTTAGAAAATGTGATTTATTTAATCAATGGAATCAACAAACTATGCACATTCTACGTAATAAAGATTTTCTATAGTTTGCGCATGCGTCTGGAAATAAGAAAAGCTTACTTCCCCCCGTCTTTTAAAATCACAGCTTCTAGAAGGTTTACATGATTTCTTAAAAAACACAAGTTTTTAGAAAATGTCATTTATTTCATAAACGGAATAAAAAAAGTATGAACATTCTATGTCATAACGACTTTTTATAGTTTGTGCATGCACAAACTATGCACATTCTATGTAATAACGACTTTCTATAGTTTGCGCACGTGTCCGGAAATAAGAAAAGGTTAATTCCCCCCTTTTTTTAAATTCACAGCTTCTAGAAGGTTTACATGATTTCTTAAAAAACACGAGTTTTAAGAAAATGTGATTTATTTCATAAATGGAATCAAAAAAGTATGCACATTCTATGTCATAACGACTTTCTATAATTTGGACATGCGTCCGGAAATAAGAAAAGCTTACTTCCCCCTGTTTTTTAAAATCAGAGCTTCTAGAAGGTTTACATGATTTCTTAAAAAACCTGAGTTTTTAGAAAATGTGATTTATTTCATAAATGGAGTCAACAAAGTATGCACATTCTACGTCATAACGACTTCCTATAGTTTGCGCATGAGTCCGGAAATAAGAAAAGCTTACTTCCCCCCATTTTTTAAAATCACAGCTTCTAGAAGGTTTACATGATTTCTTAAAAAAAACGAGTTTTTAGAAAATGTGATTTATTTCATCAATGGAATCAACAAACCATGCACATTCGACGTAATAATGACTTTCTATAGTTTTCGCATGCATCTGAAAATAGGAAAAGCTTACTTCCCCCCGTTTTTTAAAATCACAGCTTCTAGAAGGTTTACTTGAGTTCTTAAAAAACACAAGTTTTTAGAAAATGTCATTTATTCAATAAATGGAATCAACAAAGTATGAACATTCTATGCCATAACGACTTTGTATAGTTTGTGCATGCGCAAACTATGCACATTCTACGTAATAACGACTTTCTATAGTTTGCGCATGCGTCCGGAAATAAGAAAAGCTTACTTCGCCCCTTTTTTAAATTCACAGCTTCTAGAAGGTTTACATGATTTCTTAAAAAACATGAGTTTTTAAAAAATGTGATTTATTTCATAAATGGAATCAACAAAGTATGCACATTTTACGTCATAACGACTTTCTATAGTTTGCGCATGCGTCCGTAAATAAGAAAAGCTTACTTCCCCCCGATTTTAAAAATCACGGCTTCTAGAAAGTTTACATGATTTCTTAAAAAACATGAGTTTTTAGAAAATGCGATTTATTTCATCAATGGAATCAACAAACTATGCACATTCTACGTAATAACGACATTCTATAGTTTGCGCATGCGTCCGGAAATAAGAAAAGCTTACTTCCCCCCGTTTTTTAAAATCACAACTTCTAGATGGTTTACATGATTTCTTAAAAAACACAAGTTTTTAGAAAATGTCATTTATTTCATAAATGGAACCAACAAAGTATGAACATTCTATGTCATAACGACTTTGTATAGTTTGTGAATGCGCAAACTATGCACATTCTATGTAATAACGACTTTCTATAGGTTGCGCATGCGTCCGGAAATAAGAAAAGATTAGTTCCCCCCTTTTTTTAAATTCACAGCTTCTAGAAGGTTTACATGATTTCTTAAAAAACATGAGTTTTTAGAAAATGTGATTTATTTCATAAATGGAATAAAAAAAGAATGCACCTTCTACATCATAACGAATTTCTATAGTTTGCGCATGCGTCCTGAAATAAGAAAAGCTTAATTCCCCCCGTTTTTTATAATCACAGCTTCTAGAAGGTTTACATGATTTCTTAAAAAACACGAGTTTTTGGAAAATGTGATTTATTTAATCAATCGAATCAACAAACTATGCACATTCTATGAAATAACGACTTTCTATAGTTTGCGCATGCGTTCGGAAATAAGAAAAGCTTACTTCACCCTGTTTTTTAAAATCACAGCTTCTAGAAGGTTTACATGATTTCTTAAAAAACACGAGTTTTTAGAAAATGTGATTTATTTCATAAATGGAATCAAAAACGTATGCACATTCTACGTAGTAACGACTTTCTATAGTTTGCGCATGCGTCCGGAAATACGAAAAGCTTAATTCCGCCAGTTTTTTAAAATCACAGCTTCTAGAAGGTTTACATGATTTCTTAAAAAACATGAGTTTTTAGAAAATGTGATTTATTTCATAAATGGAATCAACAAAGTATCCACATTCTACGTCATAATGACTTTCGATAGTTTGCTTATGCGTCCGGAGATCAGAAAAACTTACTTCCCCCCCTTTTTTAAAATCACAGCTTCTAGAAGGTTTACATGATTTCTTAAAAAAAATGAGTTTTTAGAAAATGTGATTTATTTCATCATTGGAATCAACAAACTATACACATTCTACGTAATAACGACTTTCTATAGTTTTTGCATGTGTCCAGAAATAAGAAAAGCTTAATTCTGCCAGTTTTTTAAAATCACAGCTTCTAGAAGGTTTACATGATTTCCTAAAAAACACGAGTGTTTATAAAATGTGATTTATTTCATAAATGGAATCAACAAAGTATGCACATTCTACGTCATAACGACTTTCTATAGTTTGCGCGTGTGTCCTGAAATAAGAAAAGCTTACTTCCCCCCGTTTTTTAAAATCATAGCTTCTAGAAGGTTTACATGATTTCTTAAAAAACACGAGTTTTTAGATA
This sequence comes from Larix kaempferi, assembly GCA_027924585.1. Lineage (NCBI taxonomy): Eukaryota > Viridiplantae > Streptophyta > Pinopsida > Pinales > Pinaceae > Larix > Larix kaempferi. Next base: position 13,648,500 of record BSBM01000557.1, on the reverse strand, counting down.
ATGTGATTTATTTCCTAAATGGAATCAACAAAGTATGCACATTCTACGTCATAATGCCTTTCTATAGTTTGCGCATGAATCCGGAAATAAGAAAAGCTTACTTCCCCCTGTTTTTTAAAATCACAGCTTCTAGAAGATTTACATTCTTTCTTAACAAACACGAGTTTTTAGAAAATGTGATTTATTTCATAAATGGAATCAACAAAGTATGCACATTCTACGTCATAACGACTTTCTATAGTTTGCGCATGCGTCCGAAAATAAGAAAAGCTTACTCCCCCCTGTTTTTTAAAATCAAAGCTTCTAGAAGGTTTACATGATTTCTTAAAAAAAATGAGTTTTTAGAAAATGTGATTTATTTCATCATTGGAATCAACAAACTATGCACATTCTACGTAATAACGACTTTCTATAGTTTTTGCATGTGTCCAGAAATAAGAAAAGCTTAATTCTGCCAGTTTTTTAAAATCACAGCTTCTAGAAGGTTTACATGATTTCCTAAAAAACACGAGTTTTTATAAAATGTGATTTATTTCATAAATGGAATCAACAAAGTATGCACATTCTACGTCATAACGACTTTCTATAGTTTGCGCGTGTGTCCTGAAATAAGAAAAGCTTACTTCCCCCCGTTTTTTAAAATCATAGCTTCTAGAAGGTTTACATGATTTCTTAAAAAACACGAGTTTTTAGATAATGTGATTTATTTCCTAAATGGAATCAACAAAGTATGCACATTCTACGTCATAATGCCTTTCTATAGTTTGCGCATGAATCCGGAAATAAGAAAAGCTTACTTCCCCCTGTTTTTTAAAATCACAGCTTCTAGAAGATTTACATTCTTTCTTAACAAACACGAGTTTTTAGAAAATGTGATTTATTTCATAAATGGAATCAACAAAGTATGCACATTCTACGTCATAACGACTTTCTATAGTTTGCGCATGAGTCTGGAAATAAGAAAAGCTTACTTCCCCCCGTTTTTTAAATTCACAGCTTCTAGGAGGTTTACATGATTTCTTAAAAAACACGAGTTTTTAGAAAATGTGATTTATTTCATAAATGGAATCAACAAAGTATGCACATTCTGCGTCATAACGACTTTCTATAGTTTGTGCATGTGTCCGGAAATAAGAAAAGCTTACTTCCCCCCGTTTTTAAAAATCACAGCTTCTAGAAGGTTTACATGATTTCTTAAAAAACCTGAGTTTTTAGAAAATGTGATTTATTTCATAAATGGAGTCAACAAAGTATGCACATTCTACGTCATAACGACTTCCTATAGTTTGCGCATGAGTCCGGAAATAAGAAAAGCTTACTTCCCCCCATTTTTTAAAATCACAGCTTCTAGAAGGTTTACATGATTCCTTAAAAAAAACGAGTTTTTAGAAAATGTGATTTATTTCATCAATGGAATCAACAAACCATGCACATTCGACGTAATAATGACTTTCTATAGTTTTCGCATGCATCTGGAAATAGGAAAAGCTTACTTCCCCCCGTTTTTTAAAATCACAGCTTCTAGAAGGTTTACTTGAGTTCTTAAAAAACACAAGTTTTTAGAAAATGTCATTTATTCAATAAATGGAATCAACAAAGTATGAACATTCTATGCCATAACGACTTTGTATAGTTTGTGCATGCGCAAACTATGCACATTCTACGTAATAACGACTTTCTATAGTTTGCGCATGCGTCCGGAAATAAGAAAAGCTTACTTCGCCCCTTTTTTAAATTCACAGCTTCTAGAAGGTTTACATGATTTCTTAAAAAACATGAGTTTTTAAAAAATGTGATTTATTTCATAAATGGAATCAACAAAGTATGCACATTTTACGTCATAACGACTTTCTATAGTTTGCGCATGCGTCCGTAAATAAGAAAAGCTTACTTCCCCCCGATTTTAAAAATCACGGCTTCTAGAAAGTTTACATGATTTCTTAAAAAACATGAGTTTTTAGAAAATGCGATTTATTTCATCAATGGAATCAACAAACTATGCACATTCTACGTAATAACGACATTCTATAGTTTGCGCATGCGTCCGGAAATAAGAAAAGCTTACTTCCCCCCGTTTTTTAAAATCACAACTTCTAGATGGTTTACATGATTTCTTAAAAAACACAAGTTTTTAGAAAATGTCATTTATTTCATAAATGGAACCAACAAAGTATGAACATTCTATGTCATAACGACTTTGTATAGTTTGTGAATGCGCAAACTATGCACATTCTATGTAATAACGACTTTCTATAGGTTGCGCATGCGTCCGGAAATAAGAAAAGATTAGTTCCCCCCTTTTTTTAAATTCACAGCTTCTAGAAGGTTTACATGATTTCTTAAAAAACATGAGTTTTTAGAAAATGTGATTTATTTCATAAATGGAATAAAAAAAGAATGCACCTTCTACATCATAACGAATTTCTATAGTTTGCGCATGCGTCCTGAAATAAGAAAAGCTTAATTCCCCCCGTTTTTTATAATCACAGCTTCTAGAAGGTTTACATGATTTCTTAAAAAACACGAGTTTTTGGAAAATGTGATTTATTTAATCAATCGAATCAACAAACTATGCACATTCTATGAAATAACGACTTTCTATAGTTTGCGCATGCGTTCGGAAATAAGAAAAGCTTACTTCACCCTGTTTTTTAAAATCACAGCTTCTAGAAGGTTTACATGATTTCTTAAAAAACACGAGTTTTTAGAAAATGTGATTTATTTCATAAATGGAATCAAAAACGTATGCACATTCTACGTAGTAACGACTTTCTATAGTTTGCGCATGCGTCCGGAAATACGAAAAGCTTAATTCCGCCAGTTTTTTAAAATCACAGCTTCTAGAAGGTTTACATGATTTCTTAAAAAACATGAGTTTTTAGAAAATGTGATTTATTTCATAAATGGAATCAACAAAGTATCCACATTCTACGTCATAATGACTTTCGATAGTTTGCTTATGCGTCCGGAGATCAGAAAAACTTACTTCCCCCCCTTTTTTAAAATCACAGCTTCTAGAAGGTTTACATGATTTCTTAAAAAAAATGAGTTTTTAGAAAATGTGATTTATTTCATCATTGGAATCAACAAACTATACACATTCTACGTAATAACGACTTTCTATAGTTTTTGCATGTGTCCAGAAATAAGAAAAGCTTAATTCTGCCAGTTTTTTAAAATCACAGCTTCTAGAAGGTTTACATGATTTCCTAAAAAACACGAGTTTTTATAAAATGTGATTTATTTCATAAATGGAATCAACAAAGTATGCACATTCTACGTCATAACGACTTTCTATAGTTTGCGCGTGTGTCCTGAAATAAGAAAAGCTTACTTCCCCCCGTTTTTTAAAATCATAGCTTCTAGAAGGTTTACATGATTTCTTAAAAAACACGAGTTTTTAGATAATGTGATTTATTTCCTAAATGGAATCAACAAAGTATGCACATTCTACGTCATAATGCCTTTCTATAGTTTGCGCATGAATCCGGAAATAAGAAAAGCTTACTTCCCCCTGTTTTTTAAAATCACAGCTTCTAGAAGATTTACATTCTTTCTTAACAAACACGAGTTTTTAGAAAATGTGATTTATTTCATAAATGATATCAACAAAGTATGCACATTCTACGTCATAACGACTTTTTATAGTTTGCGCATGCGTCCGAAAATAAGAAAAGCTTACTCCCCCCTGTTTTTTAAAATCAAAGCTTCTAGAAGGTTTACATGATTTCTTAAAAAAAATGAGTTTTTAGAAAATGTGATTTATTTCATCATTGGAATCAACAAACTATGCACATTCTACGTAATAACGACTTTCTATAGTTTTTGCATGTGTCCAGAAATAAGAAAAGCTTAATTCTGCCAGTTTTTTAAAATCACAGCTTCTAGAAGGTTTACATGATTTCCTAAAAAACACGAGTTTTTATAAAATGTGATTTATTTCATAAATGGAATCAACAAAGTATGCACATTCTACGTCATAACGACTTTCTATAGTTTGCGCGTGTGTCCTGAAATAAGAAAAGCTTACTTCCCCCCGTTTTTTAAAATCATAGCTTCTAGAAGGTTTACATGATTTCTTAAAAAACACGAGTTTTTAGATAATGTGATTTATTTCCTAAATGGAATCAACAAAGTATGCACATTCTACGTCATAATGCCTTTCTATAGTTTGCGCATGAATCCGGAAATAAGAAAAGCTTACTTCCCCCTGTTTTTTAAAATCACAGCTTCTAGAAGATTTACATTCTTTCTTAACAAACACGAGTTTTTAGAAAATGTGATTTATTTCATAAATGGAATCAACAAAGTATGCACATTCTACGTCATAACGACTTTCTATAGTTTGCGCATGAGTCTGGAAATAAGAAAAGCTTACTTCCCCCCGTTTTTTAAATTCACAGCTTCTAGGAGGTTTACATGATTTCTTAAAAAACACGAGTTTTTAGAAAATGTGATTTATTTCATAAATGGAATCAACAAAGTATGCACATTCTGCGTCATAACGACTTTCTATAGTTTGTGCATGTGTCCGGAAATAAGAAAAGCTTACTTCCCCCCGTTTTTAAAAATCACAGCTTCTAGAAGGTTTACATGATTTCTTAAAAAACACGAGTTTTTAGAAAATGTGATTTATTTCATCAATGGAATCAACAAACTATGCACATTCTATGTAATAAAGACTTTCTTTACTTTGCGCATGCGTCCGGAAATAAGAAAAGCTTAATTCCGCCAGTTTTTTAAAATCAAAGCTTCTAGAAGGTTTACATGATTTCTTAAAAAACACGAGTTTTTAGAAAATGTGATTTATTTAATCAATGGAATCAACAAACTATGCACATTCTACGTAATAACGATTTTCTATAGTTTGCGCATGCGTCCGGAAATAAGAAAAGCTTACTTCCCCCTATTTTTTAAAATCACAGCTTCTAAAAGGTTTACATGATTTCTTAACAAACGCGAGTTTTTAGAAAATGTCATTTATTTCGTAAATGGAATCAACAAAGTATGCACATTCTACGTAATAAGGAATTTCTATAGTTTGCGCATGCGTTCGGAAATAAGAAAAGCTTACTTCCCCCTGTTTTTTAAAATCACAGCTTCTAGAAGGTTTACATGATTTCTTAACAAACACGAGTTTTTAGAAAATTTCATTTATATAATCAATGGAATCAACAAACTATGCACATTCTACGTAATAACGACTTTCTATAATTTGTGCATGCGTCCGGAAATAAGAAAAGCTTACTTCCCCCTGTTTTTTAAAATCACAGCTTCTAGAAGGTTTACATGATTTCTTAACAAACACGAGTTTTTAGAAAATGTCAATTATTTCATAAATGGAATCAACAAAGTATGCACATTCTACATCATAACGACTTTCTATAGTTTGCGCATGCGTCCGGAAATAAGAAAAGCTTACTTCCCCCCTTTTTTTTTAATCACAGCTTCTAGAAGGTTTACATGATTTCTTAAAAAATACGAGTTTTTAGAAAATGTGATTTATTTCATCAATGGAATCAACAAACTATGCACATTCTACGTAATAACGACTTTCTATAGTTTGCGCATGCGTCCGGAAATAAGAAAAGCTTACTTCCCCCCGTTTTTTAAAATCACAGCTTCTAGAAGGTTTAGATGATTTCTTAAAAAACACAAGTTTTTAGATAATGTCATTTTTTTCATAAATGGAATCAACAAACCATGCACATTCTACGTAGTAACGACTTTCTATAGTTTGCGCATGCGTCTGGAAATAAGAAAAGCTTACTTCCCCCCGTTTTTTAAAATCACAGCTTCAAGAAGGTTTACATGATTTCTTAAAAAACACAAGTTTTTAGAAAATGTCATTTATTTCATAAATGGAATCAACAAAGTATGAACATTCTATGTCATAACGACTTTGTATAGTTTGCGCATTCGCAAACTATGCACATTCTGTAGTTCTATCTGATCTGTGTGCATCAGCGTAACTCTTTTGCCTATCCTGTGCTTCCTTCAGCCGCTGCCTAATCTGTATCACTTGCTCCTCCATTTCCTGAATCAATTCAGGCCCAATTAAAACTCGATCCTCTAACCTGTCCCAACTGAGTGGTGTCCTGCACGGCCTCCCATACAATGCCTGATATGGCGGCATACCAATGGAGCTGTGATGACTATTGTTGTATGCAAACTCCACTAAAGGAAGATATTTCTCCCACTGTGTCTGCTGATCCATAACATACATCCTAAGCATGTCCTCCATCACTTGATTCACCCTCTTAGTCTGTCCATCTGTCTCGGGGTGATAAGCTGAGCTTAAGTTCAACTGTGTCCCTAATGCTGACTGCATGCTTGTCCAAAATCTGGAGGTGAACTTAGGGTCTCTGTCAGAGATTATCTTTTTAGGAACTCCATGAAGACGTACAATCTCATTTATGAATACCCTTGCCACATCTGTCACATCATAGGTGTCTCTGACTGGAATGAAGTGAGCACTTTTGGTCAGTTTGTCAACTACCACCAAAATAGCATTATGTCTCAGAGATGTGAGTGGTAATCCTACAACGAAGTCCATGGAAATGACTTCCCATTTAGTCATAGGAATATCATGCGGTTGTAGGAGACCGGCCGGGTGACGATGATCTGCCTTCACTTGTTGACACTCAAGGCACTTCGAAACAAATTCCACTACATCCATCTTCATACCTGGCCAAAAGAAGAGTTGTTTCATGTCAGCATACATCTTCTTCACTCCTGGGTGGGCACAGTAATGTGATCTATGGGCCTCTCTAAGGATTGTTTTCCTGATATCACCTTCCTTAGGAACATACATCCTTCCCTGATACCGCAACAACCCATCTTCCTCAATATGGTACCCATCATACTTCAATTCCTGTTTCTTTCCATTCTGAATAGCTGAGGTTACTTTTAGATACCAACTATCGCCCAATAGTTGTCCTAGTACCCTTTCCCTCAAGTCAACCTTCAAGGGAATTAAGGAGAAAAGTCTCGGCCTTCGGCTTAGAGCGTCTGCCACCACATTCTCCTTTCCTTTGATGTAAGAGATACCAAAGTCATACTCACTCATGAACTCACTCCATCGCCTTTGCCTAGCATTCAAATCCCTTTGGGTAAATATGTACTGCAAGCTCTGATGGTCTGTTTTAAGGGTGAAGCTTCTACCAACTAGGTAGTGCCTCCATAATTTTAGTGCCAACATTACTGCTGCCAATTCTAGATCATGCGTGGCATACTGCTCCTCATGAGGTTTCAACTTTCGAGATGCATAAGCTATTACCCCACCTTCCTGCATCAACACCACTCCTAATCCTTGCTTCGAGGCATCGGTGCATACCATGAAATCTTTATCCATGTCTGGTACCCGCAAGATCGGTGCACTTGTCAACAATCTTTTTAACTGTGTAAAAGCGGCATCGCATTCATCGGTCCATTCATACCGGATTCCCTTGCGTTTCAAGGTGGTAATAGGTTTTGCAATTTTAGAAAATCCTTCCACAAACCTCCGGTAATAGCCTGCTAACCCCATGAAGCTGCGCACCTCATGAGCATTCCTTGGAATTGTCCAATCTTCAATGGCCTTTACCTTTTCTGGGTCTACGGAAATCCCTTCACCTGAGATGATGTGCCCCAAGTAGTGAATCTCTTTTTGGAAGAAGGAACACTTTGACAATTTACCATAAAGTTTATGTTCCCTTAAGCACGTCAAGACTAACCGCAAGTGTTCCTCGTGCTCCTTCTCATTCTTAGAATAGATAAGAATATCATCTAAGAAGACCTGAACAAAGTGGTCCAAGTATTTTCGGAAGACACCATTCATGAGGCTCGTGAATACAGCTGGAGCATTGGTCAAACCAAATGGTACCACTACAAACTCGTAATGCCCAAATCGAGTTCGAAAGGCAGTCTTGGGAATGTCGCCTTCCTTGATCCTCAACTGGTGATACCCTGATCGTAAATCAATTTTTGAGAAGACTGACGCACCTTTCATTTGATCAAAGAGGTCATCAATTCTTGGTATGGGATACCTGTTCTTCACGGTGGCCTTGTTCAAATCTCTGTAATCTATGCACAGTCGCAGAGATCCATCCTTCTTCTTAACGAAGATCACTGGTGCTCCCCATGGTGAGATACTGGGTCTAATCAGTCCCAAATCTAGCAACTCTTTTAACTAGATCTGTAACTCACGGAGCTCTGGAGTTGTCATTCTATAAGGAGTTTTTGAGATAGGTTCTGCACCAGGTTTTAGTTCGATTGTGAAATCAAGCTCTCTTTCTGGAGGTAGTCCTGGTAATTCCTTCGGAAAGACATCCTTGAACTCAGAAAGTACTGGGTAAGAATTCAAGGAAGGTCCTTTACTATCGCTCACGGCCTCCACTACGAACAACTGGCATCCTTGTCTTAGGCACCGCTTAGCTTTCACCATAGAGATGAAACGGAGGGATACCTTCCTCTTCAAGCCTTGGATTTGAATTGTCCTTCCCTCGTCATCGAGGCACAACACCATCTTCGCATAGCAATATATGAAAGCTCTATGGTCTTCTAACCAATCCATGCCAATAATGAGGTCATAAGTCCCCAAATTGGTGACATAAGCATCCAACTTAGTGGTGCACCCTCCTAAGTCAACCTCACAACCTGTCACTTTAAGACCTACTGGTTGCTTAGCTCCTGAAGCCATTTCAACCAGTTTGAAATCATCGTGCTCGTAGGCTGCCAACCCACATTTATCTAATGCAAATGGTGAAATAAAACTATCAGTTGCTCCTGGATCAAACAAAATTTTAAGTTTGACATTGTTTACATTACCAGTGGATTCTACTACGGTAGACTGATGTTCTGCTTGGTGGTTATGAACCGCTGCATGAATCCGATGACTGTTACCCGAATTATCCATGGGTGCCTTTCCTTCCCTGTGCCTGCTGCTTGACTGACCCTTGGGACAGTCTCGCTGGAAATGAGGACCTCCGCATCCCCAACAAGAGAGATTGGGAGGGGCTTTCCTGTTGCTCGAAGGAATCCTCTGAGATGAGTTCCTTCCCCTGGTTCCTCTAAAATGTTACGATAGGGATATAAATGTTGCTGGAATATTATTAATTAATTAATAATAATAATTAGATCACCATTTAACAATAATAAAAGGTGAATTAATCATAGTATTCTTAATTATTTGTTTATCACATGAGTACCCTATCACCAACATAGCATCCTTGTTCTTATAAACAACGCACTTGTGAGGGCTTAAACAATTTTACTAATTAATTAGACACTATCATTACCCTATTCACAACAGTTCTCCTATGACAATGTTAACTGACGACACTTGTCTTAGTTTATTATTACAATGTTTTCATATAATTACTAATTCACTTATTTACACATTGACAACCTAACCATTCATTACCTAAGTTGATTGATGTATCCTTAACTGAGTTATCTATGACTTTTATACTACTATTCAAGCATGACAAGTATGTTATACACCAGTAATATTGTACACGTACAAGGTGTGCATGCATGGCCAGTGTATGCACATGTCGGACATGTACTATAAACAAACCCCATTCCGCCTATGCATACTTGCTAACTAATAATAGTATCTACCCCCATGCAGAAGAGCAAGCATAATATATAGTATAATTACTTTAACATCCTCGGTTATTTAACAGTTAACCCTTTACGATTTAACATCATTGTCTTTATGTTTACATTAGTTTAATCAATCAAGTACAGGAAGGGTGCCTACTTCCACTAACTCGGAATCAAGGAATACTAAACCCCCAACAGTACTAACTAACACATCCTCCCATCATAACCTACGTCCAGCATCCTCCCTATCCTTCCTCTGCTAGTACAACAGTGGATGTCGGACTCACCGATCTGACCACATAGAACTTGAGAGCGATAGCGTCGGTTGAACAGCAGACCTATCCTCCCCTAGCAGGCATCCGACAATCGTCATCACAACAACATGGGGAGCGTGTCTCAGCACGGCCCTCCCACGACCTCGGGTCTCATGGAAATATAGGGTGGGAAACACATCCATCCCTCTCAACATACTGGGCCTACGCCCTTATCAACTCATACTTGCTGCTATCGGGATTATCAGTTTGTGTTATCGTATCCTCATTTTGGCTGCTAAGGTTTGCTGTATGCACATGTTTTTCCTTTCCAATATATATCAGATCAAGTAACTGGCTATCCCATAGCCCTTGTGTCCTGTAGGTTAGTATTTTGCAAAATATAATTTATAGAAAGCATTTTCCATTGATCGCCAATTGATCCATGTTATCATTTTATTTCATGTAACCTTTCAGCTCATCATAGATACATATAACATTTCAATAATTCACATAAGAAGATGGTATCCACGTACCGAATCATATATTTCACATTTCATTAAATGAAAACATATAAACATATACTGAAATCGTAAAATAAAGAAATCATATGATAATCATGACATCATAATCGCATAACATAGTAACATCATAATCATGGTGAAATCATAAAACAGAGTAACATCATATAACGAGGTCCAATATAGTTTACTCAGTCGAGCTGAGTTCGACAGAATATATAAGAAGTAAAGTATGGTGTGTCTAACTAATAAATATGCCGAATCAAAATATGGGCATTACATACACCCACCCTTCGGGAAACTTCGTCCCGAAGTTATGGTCAAAATAGTGAGGGAAAATCTCGACGCATGGTCTCTGCGTCCTCCCAGGTAGCAGACCCGGGGCTATACTTGTCCCATTGGACCTTAACTTTGTCCACATGGCGACTACGGAGCTGTCGAACCCTATGATCAATTATACGTAATGGTTCGACCCTGAAGGTTCCCTCGTCCGAGACCTGCAATTCCTTCCAATGAATTTTGTGAGTCTCATCAGCTATGTAATGTCGTAATACAGAAACATGAAATACATTATGAGTTTTATGCAAGTGGGGGTGGCAGCGCGAGACGATAAGCAACTGGTCCGATTTTCTCAAGAATTTCAAATGGACCTATAAAGCGAGGTGACAACTTGGTACCCTTCCCAAACCGAATGGTACTTTTATTTGGTCTGATGCGAATAAATACATGATCCCCTACTCCATAAGTTCTATCTGATCTGTGTGCATCAGCGTAACTCTTTTGCCTATCCTGTGCTTCCTTCAGCCGCTGCCTAATCTGTATCACTTGCTCCTCCATTTCCTGAATCAATTCAGGCCCAATTAAAACTCGATCCTCTAACCTGTCCCAACTGAGTGGTGTCCTGCACGGCCTCCCATACAATACCTGATATGGCGGCATACCAATGGAGCTGTGATGACTATTGTTGTATGCAAACTCCACTAAAGGAAGATATTTCTCCCACTGTGTCTGCTGATCCATAACATACATCCTAAGCATGTCCTCCATCACTTGATTCACCCTCTCAGTCTGTCCATCTGTCTCGGGGTGATAAGCTGAGCTTAAGTTCAACTGTGTCCCTAATGCTGACTGCATGCTTGTCCAAAATCTGGAGGTGAACTTAGGGTCTCTGTCAGAGATTATCTTTTTAGGAACTCCATGAAGACGTACAATCTCATTTATGAATACCCTTGCCACATCTGTCACATCATAGGTGTCTCTGACTGGAATGAAGTGAGCACTTTTGGTCAGTTTGTCAACTACCACCAAAATAACATTATGTCTCAGAGATGTGAGTGGTAATCCTACAACGAAGTCCATGGAAATGACTTCCCATTTAGTCATAGGAATATCATGCGGTTGTAGGAGATCGGCCGAGTGACGATGATCTTCCTTCACTTGTTGACACTCAAGGCACTTCGAAACAAATTCCACTACATCCATCTTCATACCTGGCCAAAAGAAGAGTTGTTTCATGTCAGCATACATCTTCTTCACTCCTGGGTGGGCACAGTAATGTGATATATGGGCCTCTCTAAGGATTGTTTTCCTGATATCACCTTCCTTAGGAACATACATCCTTCCCTGATACCGCAACAACCCATCTTCCTCAAGATGGTACCCATCATACTTCAATTCCTGTTTCTTTCCATTCTGAATAGCTGAGGTTACTTTTAGATACCAACTATCGCCCAATAGTTGTCCTAGTACCCTTTCCCTCAAGTCAACCTTCAAGGGAATTAAGGAGAAAAGTCTCGGCCTTCGGCTTAGAGCGTCTGCCACCACATTCTCCTTTCCTTTGATGTAAGAGATACCAAAGTCATACTCACTCATGAACTCACTCCATCGCCTTTGCCTAGCATTCAAATCCCTTTGGGTAAATATGTACTGCAAGCTCTGATGGTCTGTTTTAAGGGTGAAGCTTCTACCAACTAGGTAGTGCCTCCATAATTTTAGTGCCAACATTACTGCTGCCAATTCTAGATCATGCGTGGCATACTGCTCCTCATGAGGTTTCAACTTTCGAGATGCATAAGCTATTACCCCACCTTCCTGCATCAACACCACTCCTAATCCTTGCTTCGAGGCATCGGTGCATACCATGAAATCTTTATCCATGTCTTGTACCCGCAAGATCGGTGCACTTGTCAACAATCTTTTTAACTGTGTAAAAGCGGCATCGCATTCATCGGTCCATTCATACCGGATTCCCTTGCGTTGCAAGGTGGTAATAGGTTTTGCAATTTTAGAAAATCCTTCCACAAACCTCCGGTAATAGCCTACTAACCCCATGAAGCTGCGCACCTCATGAGCATTCCTTGGAATTGGCCAATCTTCAATGGCCTTTACCTTTTCTGGGTCTACGGAAATCCCTTCACCTGAGATGATGTGCCCCAAGTAGTGAATCTCCTTTTGGAAGAAGGAACACTTTGACAATTTACCATAAAGTTTATGTTCCCTTAAGCACGTCAAGACTAACCGCAAGTGTTCCTCGTGCTCCTTCTCATTCTTAGAATAGATAAGAATATCATCTAAGAAGACCTGAACAAAGTGGTCCAAGTATTTTTGGAAGACACCATTCATGAGGCTCATGAATACAGCTGGAGCATTGGTCAAACCAAATGGTACCACTACAAACTCGTAATTCCCAAATCGAGTTCGAAAGGCAGTCTTGGGAATGTCGCCTTCCTTGATCCTCAACTAGTGATACCCTGATCGTAAATCAATTTTTGAGAAGACTGACGCACCTTTCATTTGATCAAAGAGGTCATCAATTCTTGGTATGGGATACCTGTTCTTCACGGTGGCCTTGTTCAAATCTCTGTAATCTATGCACAGTCGCAGAGATCCATCCTTCTTCTTAACAAAGATCACTGGTGCTCCCCACATGGTGAGATACTGGGTCTAATCAGTCCCAAATCTAGCAACTCTTTTAACTAGATCTGTAACTCACGGAGCTCTGGAGTTGTCATTCTATAAGGAGTTTTTGAGATAGGTTCTGCACCAAGTTTTAGTTCGATTGTGAAATCAAGCTCTCTTTCTGGAGGTAGTCCTGGTAATTCCTTCGGAAAGACATCCTTGAACTCAGAAAGTACTGGGTAAGAATTCAAGGAAGGTCATTTACTATCGCTCACGGCCTCCACTACGAACAACTGGCATCCTTGTCTTAGGCACCGCTTAGCTTTCACCATAGAGATGAAACGGAGGGATACCTTCCTCTTCAAGCCTTGGATTTGAATTTTCCTTCCCTCGTCATCGAGGCACAACACCATCTTCGCATAGCAATATATGAAAGCTCTATGGTCTTCTAACCAATCCATGCCAATAATGAGGTCATAAGTCCCCAAATTGGTGACATAAGCATCCAACTTAGTGGTGCACCCTCCTAAGTCAACCTCACAACCTGTCACTTTAAGACCTACTGGTTGCTTAGCTCCTGAAGCCATTTCAACCAGTTTGAAATCATCGTGCTCGTAGGCTGCCAACCCACATTTATCTAATGCAAATGGTGAAATAAAACTATCAGTTGCTCCTGTATCAAACAAAATTTTAAGTTTGACATTGTTTACATTACCAGTGGATTCTACTACGGTAGACTGATGTTCTGCTTGGTGGTTATGAACCGCTGCATGAATCCGATGACTGTTACCCGAATTATCCATGGGTGCCTTTCCTTCCCTGTGCCTGCTGCTTGACTGACCCTTGGGACAGTCTCGCTGGAAATGAGGACCTCCGCATCCCCAACAAGAGATATTGGGAGGGGCTTGCCTGTTGCTCGAAGGAATCCTCTGAGATGAGTTCCTTCCCCTGGTTCCTCTAAAACCCCTTGCTCCTCTATAGGAGCTTCCCTGTGTACGTCCCTGGCTTTTGTGGGTTGCGGATGATGCCTGCGAGATTGAGTTAACTGAAGTATTAACCCTCGGTGTGAACCGGTTACCATAAGGAGGAGGTCTAGATTGTCCTCCCCTGAAGTAAGGACGTGATGCCTTCCTTGAAACATACTGATTGGTTCCTGTCAACTTACTGCCCCCTTTTCCATCTGACATATCAGCTGCATAACGAGCATACTCAACTGCCATGGCAACTGAAGTTGGCTTCCACATCCGCACAGCAGCTCTAATCTTGTAGTTAAGTCCATACACAAAACGCTCTACCTGACAATCATCTGCATCAAGGTAAGGAACATATTTTACCAGTTCCATAAACCGAGATTCGTACTCCTCCACTGTCTTGTCTCCCTGTACTAAGGCATGGAGTGCACCTTCCTGTTCTTCCTTGTAATAATTTGGTAAATACTTCATGTGGAACCTTTCCTCGAACAGTTCCCAAGAAGTTGTAAGAGGAGTAAGGTGCAACTGCTTCTCGAGATCTGACCACCAATTCAAAGCATCACCTTTAAGCTGAAAGACGACCATCCTAGCCTTGGAACTAGATGTGTACTCATTCAATGCGAAGCATCTCTTCATGCCTTCCAGCCATGCCTCTGCATGCTTACCGGGTCGTCCTCTTGAAAAATCTGGAACTTTTATCTTTTGTAACTCCCTCGATATGTCCTGAAGCGGTTCCAGTCTTGGGCCATGTGCCCTTTCAGAGTTCTCTCGACTCACTTGAGTGGTTTCCACCTCGGCGGCCCTTTCCGACTGCCTGTTCATCGTAGTCATAATAGCCTCCAATGACCTCATTATGATCTGCATTTCTGGTGTGGAGGTTGTTTGTGGCGGTGTTGGCGGTGGCGGAGGTGGTGGTGACGGTGGTCGACCTTGACCCCGACCTCGACCTCTGCGTGTTGTCACCATGATAGTCCCTTAGTTCATGGAGTAAAACATCACATCGTTTAGTTTCTAAGGAGCGTGTTAGTTGATCTTCAAATAGATGTTTTTCAGAAAAAAAAATAAGCTATAGCTCACTGCATTTTAATGAGGCCATCCGATACTAAATCTACTAAAGATTCCTACGTAAACTCCAACCTCGATTTGCAAATTTCAAATGGATATTTGGAATAACATTCTATTCGGCATCAACCCTGACATTTATTTAATTTTTAAACGTTTAGGGTTTAACCTTTATTAATCTCATAATCATTAACCTTATTTTATAGGTTTAATCATCAATCTCAATATAATTAACCTTATAATTTTAAAGTCCATGATGAGCTCTTTAATTAAAGTTTTATGAGTAACTTTATACCTTTAATATTAAATTTTAATTCTTCACAAAACTTAGGTTATACACTATATAAATGTATACCAAATTAAATTAAATAAAATGATGCTAACACTATATAAATATATATATACGAAATTAAATTTAAATAAAGCAACGCTAACACTATATAAACGTATACAAAATTTAATTAATTTTTAAATAAAATGATACTAACACTATATAAATATATATACGAAATTTGCCAAAACTAGGTTATAACATTAAAACTAAATTTAAATAAAATAAATAAAAATAAATAAGGAAAATTTACTCGACCGCTTAGCCCTTTTCACTCGACTCTCGGCTAAGAAAAAGGTATGGCCACGCGGATCTTCGTGTCAGTTCACCGCCATGCAAGAGCGAGTGTGCATGAAGGACACGCGGTCTCTCCATGCAACCCACCGCCCTCGGAAGGTGGGGGAAACCCTAAATAGGGTCAATCCCCAATACGCGGCCATTTCTGCCCCTCTTTTCCATAGCTGTTCCGCTCTGCAACCATCAGCGAGCGCGACTCCATGGCCGGGGATACAAGGTTTGGTGTATGTCGGCGAGATATGTGCCTGAAGGAGAGGGTGCGAACAGTTCATGAGTTTCTTTGGTTTGCATTTTCCTTGCACCTGCAATGATTTCATCGAGGACCAGAATTCTGGGGTTGAGAATATATGTGTGCAGGCAGCTTTGGTGGAATGCCCCAGTAGAATGATTTCCACCGTACGGAGCTCCGTTCTTCACAAGTTTCCATTTGAGGGAATTTACACTCACGAGGGAAGTTGTTCATCCTCCACTGTGAATACACGAATGGTGAATAATGAATCTATTGGCGGGCCATTTGATCGATCTCCGGCTGGCCGAACGATCCTCAGCAGTGATCCTTGCCACTGGAATTCAGTTGGTCCTGAAGATTGGCAATCGTTAAATCGGAGGGCTAGTGTGGAGATTCAGGATACGCAAACGGAAATTACTGAGGTCGAGAGTGACTGTTGCAGCTGTCATGCAGTTGAAGAAAGCAAGGTGTGTTGTCAGCAAGGGAGATGTCCTCGTTGCTTTTGCAATTCATTTCACAATAATGGCAACTGTAGATGGTCATCCAAATGTAAAGTCAACCAGGGGACATTGCACAACAGGGAAGCCAATTCATCTGGCCTACATGGGGTTGAACAAAACACTGTTATTGGGGAAGGTGCTACTAGATCTTTTGAAGACGGGATGTCGATAAACGAGCTTCCAGGTGTATCTGATGCCCGTGCTACATCTATAGAGAAAAGAGATTTAATATCAGAGGATTGGTGTCAACCAGAAAGGACTTTATCCTTGATTGACCTTGATGGGCTGGTAAATTCAGGAGAAGAGAAAGAAGCACTTAGAGCAGAAAGGGAAGCACGGAAGGCTCTTTACCTGGAACTGGAAAAAGAGAGGAGCGTTGCTGCAACTGCTGCAGAAGAAACCATGGCCATGATATCGCGTCTTCAAAAGGAGAAGGCTTCTATTGAGATGGAAGCACGCCAATTCAAGAGAATGGCCGAAGAGAAATCAGTATATGATGAAGAAGCAATTGAAATTCTCAAGGAGATGGAGTGCGACTGGTAATGCTCTTATGTGAGCCTGACGCTTGAAGGTTGCATGCCATTCGTGAGCAGCTGTTGTGGATCTGCCAGGGGTCGATACTTTGGGGTTCGAAACAAAATTTAAGAGCAACAAAACGAAGGTGAAGCCATTCGGCGAACTCTGCACACGGTAACCTGGTGAATGCGGGGCCTCGTTGGACATGCCCTATGGGCGCATGCCTCTTATGTGTTGTGCTCGGGCTGGGTCCATTTTGGTAACTACTGGGCGACTTCACACTGGAAGTTGTAGCGTTGGAGAGGGTGGGAGTTTAGAGGTAGATCTCTGAGACGTGATGGATCCCTGCGAAACACACTTGATCGATGTGCTTTTCTTTCGACGGATTGGTTATGTGCCTCGATTTGGAGGAGCTCAGATCTGGAGTTTAAGGTACATCCTACAGCTCTCGTTTCGAACTGAAGGCGAGTGCTTGAAATTTTAGAGTTTCCGAGAGGTCGCTACGTGACTAAGATCTCTGGATAGCTGGTAAGTCGAAAGACCCTGTGTTTATATTTCTTTCTACTTACTGGAAGATATGTGATTTTCATGAAGCTATGAATGCGTTTGGGAAGGATAGTTTTATATTAATATATCTGCCAGCCAAAGCGAAGCTCTTAGTTTGGTTGAAATTTTTATAAAGTTAACCCATTTACATATACTGTATTGAAACCAGATAGGTATGCTTGGAAATCATTTTATTGCTGAGATTCTCTTTTCGATTCATTTAAATTTAGAAGACATTCTGAAAGATTTGGGAAACTATCCTTAAAAAAAACTCGATATCGGCTTTTTGTTCCCACATCAATCTCGCCGTTGTGGATCTCGACCCTGGCGATATACCATCAAGCTTTTGTTGTATGCTGCCTGCCTTTTCTTATTTTATTTCGTTACTACTGAGATTTCTAGGATCGAATTGCATGTATTTATACATTCTATTATATTATGATGTTACCCATGTTGGCTATGTGTGTTTGGAGAAGAAAAAAAAAACGGTTGAGGTATAATTTATTATTTAAGTAAGTGGATAATAATGTGGAAATTTACATTCAGAATGATAGAATTATAATCGTATTGACTCCTGCACAATACAAACCTTGGTTACCTGTTTAGCTTCAAATTATCATAGTATGTAGTTTACACATTGGGTTCTGACTTCTTACTATATATATATATATATATATATATATTTTTAATGTAATTGTTGTTATCGTTGTGCAGGTACCTTGAAGGATGACTATGGCTGGAGGTCAAGTAGGTAAACTATCAAGTAAATTTTCTAGGTGAAGCATGAATAGGCTGTAGGTTCAAGAGTCTGAACAAAGGCTCTGATACCATCTGTAGTGCTCTGGTTTTTACAGCAGAGCACTGTGTAAAATTTCAGGTTTAATTTTCTACGTTTTAACTTTACCAGTTTATGGAAGTAAATTTCTAAGAATTACTATGTGCCTAGATAATATTTAGTGTACTGTCGTGTTTTCTTTTATCACCTAACATTCGTAATTTAAAATAGACAAACATACCAATATTTTCTTTCCAACAATCATGTTCTAGCATAAGAATATGTTTCACAACTCAGTAAATCAGTAAATAGCAGTAAATCAGTAAATAGCAAGTGATGCATGTTTACAGTAAGTTTAGGCATAATAGTAAATAACGGAAATTACCTGATGCTGATGCTAACCGTAAGTTGTGGCAGGTTGTATAACCCCTTAGAAAGCCAAACTGAAGTGTCCACCCTACCGACCAGCTATAATCTTGCTGGCCCTTGGAAATCAAAGGATTTCCAAGCCCCCGAGCCCACAATCTGATAATCCCGAGAGCAGTGTCCCCTCTGTTCTCAAAACCCTTTCTGTTCTCCCAACTTTCTGTTCTCCCAACTTCTTTCTTCCCCAAACCAGAAAAAAAACCCCCCCCAACCTTCAACCTTCTCCCCTTCTATATACATGTCCATCCTCGAGAAGACCTTGGGCTTACTCCACCGCCCCAAACTCCCCCTCTCGAGCCCCTCAAACCTTTACTCCTTTCCCTATTTCATTCATCCACGTCTCATTATAAAAATGTATAATTAATTACTCTTATGGAAAATTCATTTGGTTTTGGATTGACGGTCGTAATTATTTATTACGGTGGGCATTATCACCCCAAGGTTATCCATTCGGGACAAGTTTCATTAAATACAAGTCTATCCGCCATCCTTGATATTTTAATGTTATTAATGTAATTAATAAAATATTATATAATTAGTTGCGCCCTTGTCAACTTGGACATGATGTGTCTTAATGATCCGCCTTATCCGTCGAGACCACTTATCTTGAGGTTTAAAGTCCAAGATTAACATCGAATAATTAAATAACCATTTTCCATCACATCACGTTCATTCCAAAAATGATTATCCTATTATGGCTAACTTTTGAAATGGAATTAATCACACAATATTAATTTATAAATCAATATTTTAAATCTTACTTATATTGCAATTGTTACGATAGGGATATAAATGTTGCTGGAATATTATTAATTAATTAATAATAATAATTAGATCACCATTTAACAATAATAAAAGGTGAATTAATCATAGTATTCTTAATTATTTGTTTATCACATGAGTACCCTATCACCAACATAGCATCCTTGTTCTTATAAACAACGCACTTGTGAGGGCTTAAACAATTTTACTAATTAATTAGACACTATCATTACCCTATTCACAACAGTTCTCCTATGACAATGTTAACTGACGACACTTGTCTTAGTTTATTATTACAATGTTTTCATATAATTACTAATTCACTTATTTATACATTGACAACCTAACCATTCATTACCTAAGTTGATTGATGTATCCTTAACTGAGTTATCTATGACTTTTATACTACTATTCAAGCATGACAAGTATGTTATACACCAGTAATATTGTACACGTACAAGGTGTGCATGCACGGCCAGTGTATGCACATGTCGGACATGTACTATAAACAAACCCCATTCCGCCTATGCATACTTGCTAACTAATAATAGTATCTACCCCCATGCAGAAGAGCAAGCATAATATATAGTATAATTACTTTAACATCCTCGGTTATTTAACAGTTAACCCTTTACGATTTAACATCATTGTCTTTATGTTTACATTAGTTTAATCAATCAAGTACAGGAAGGGTGCCTACTTCCACTAACTCGGAATCAAGGAATACTAAACCCCCAACAGTACTAACTAACACATCCTCCCATCATAACCTACGTCCAGCATCCTCCCTATCCTTCCTCTGCTAGTACAACAGTGGATGTCGGACTCACCGATCTGACCACATAGAACTTGAGAGCGATAGCGTCGGTTGAACAGCAGACCTATCCTCCCCTAGCAGGCATCCGACAATCGTCATCACAACAACATGGGGAGCGTGTCTCAGCACGGCCCTCCCACGACCTCGGGTCTCATGGAAATATAGGGTGGGAAACACATCCATCCCTCTCAACATACTGGGCCTACGCCCTTATCAACTCATACTTGCTGCTATCGGGATTATCAGTTTGTGTTATCGTATCCTCATTTTGGCTGCTAAGGTTTGCTGTATGCACATGTTTTTCCTTTCCAATATATATAAGATCAAGTAACTGGCTATCCCATAGCCCTTGTGTCCTGTAGGTTAGTATTTTGCAAAATATAATTTATAGAAAGCATTTTCCATTGATCGCCAATTGATCCATGTTATCATTTTATTTCATGTAACCTTTCAGCTCATCATAGATACATATAACATTTCAATAATTCACATAAGAAGATGGTATCCACGTACCGAATCATATATTTCACATTTCATTAAATGAAAACATATAAACATATACTGAAATCGTAAAATAAAGAAATCATATGATAATCATGACATCATAATCGCATAACATAGTAACATCATAATCATGGTGAAATCATAAAACAGAGTAACATCATATAACGAGGTCCAATATAGTTTACTAAGTCGAGCTGAGCTCGACAGAATATATAAGAAGTAAAGTATGGTGTGTCTAACTAATAAATATACCGAATCAAAATATGAGCATTACACATTCTACGTAATAACGACTTTCTATAGTTTGCGCATGCGTCCGGAAATAAGAAAAGCTTACTTCCCCTCGTTTTTTAAATTCACAGCTTCTAGAAGGTTTACATGATTTCTTAAAAAAAACGAGTTTTTAGAAAATGTGATTTATTTCATAAAAGGAATCAACAAAGTATGCACATTCTACGTCATAATGATTTTTTATAGTTTGCGCATGTGCAAATTATGCACATTCTAGGTAATAACGACTTTCTATAGTTTGCACATGCGTCCGAAAATAAGAAAAGCTTACTTCCCCCCTTTTTTTTCATTCACATTTCTAGAAGGTTTACATGATTTCCTAAAAAACATGATTGTTTAGAAAATGTGATTTATTTCATCAATGGAATCAACAAAGTATGCACATTCTGAGTCATAACGACTTTCTATAGTTTGCGCATGCGTCCGGAAATAAGAAAAGCTTACTTCCCCCCGTTTTTTAAAATCACAGCTTCTAGAAGGATTACATGATTTCTTAAAAAACATGAGTTTTACGAACATGTGATTTATTTCTTAAATGGAATCAACAAAGTATGGACATTCTATGTCATAACAACTTTCTATAGTTTGCGCATGCGCAAACTAAGCACATTCTACGTACTAACGACGTTCTATAGTTTGCATATGCGTCCAGAAATAAGAAAAGCTTACTTCACCCTGTTTTTAAAAATCACAACTTCTAGATGGTTTACATGATTTCTTAAAAAACACGAGTTTTTAGAAAATGTGATGTATTTCATAAATGGAATCGACAAAGTATGCACATTCTACGTCATAACGACTTTCTAAAGTTTGCGCATGCATCCGGAAATAAAAAAAGCTTACTTCCGCAAGTTTTTTAAAATCACAGCTTCTAGAAGGTTTACATGATTTCTTAAAAACCACAAGTTTTTAGAAAATGTCATTTATTTTGTAAATGGAATCAACAAAGTATGCACATTCTAAGTCATAACGACTTTCTATAGTTTGCGCATGCATCCGGAAATAAGAAAAGCTTAATTCCCCCCATTTTTTAAAGTCACGGTTTCTAGAAGGTTTACATGATTTCTTTAAAAACACGAGTTTTTAGAAAATGTGATTTATTTCATCAATGGAATTCAACAAACTATGCACATTCTACGTAATAACGACTTTCTATAGTTTGCGAATGCGTCCGGAAATAAGAAAAGCTTACTTCCCCCCGGTTTTAAAAATCACAGCTTCTAGAAGGTTTACATGATTTCTTAAAAAACATGAGTGTTTAGAAAATGTGATTTATTTCATAAATGGAATCAACAAAGTATGCACATTCTAAGTCATAACGACTTTGTATAGTTTGCACATGCGTCCGGAAATAAGAAAAGCTTACTTCCCCCCGTTTTTTAAAATCACAGCTTCTAGAAGGTTTACATGATTTCTTAAAAATCACGAGTTTTTAGAAAATGTGTTTTATTTCATCAATGGAATCAACAAACTATGCACATTCTACGTAATAACGAATTTCTTTAGCTTGCGAATGCGTCCGGAAATAAGAAAAGCTTACTTCCCCTCATTTTTTAAAATCACAGCTTCTAGAAGGTTTACATGATTTCTTAAAAAACAACGAGTTTTTAGAAAATGTCATTTATTTCATAAATGGAATCAAGAAAGTATGAACATACGATGTCATAACAACTTTGTATAGTTTGCGCATGCGAAAACTATGCACATTCTATGTAATAACGACTTTCTATAGTTTGCACATGCGTCCGGAAATAAGAAAAGTATACTTCCCCCCTTTTTTTAAATTCACAGCTTCTAGAAGGTTTACATGATTTCTTAAAAAACACGAGTTTTTAGAAAATGTGATTTATTTCATAAATGGAATCAATAAAGTATGCACATTTTACGTCATAACGACTTTCTATAGTTTGCGCATGCGTCCGGAAATAAGAAAAGCTTACTTCCCCCCATTTTTTAAAATCACAGCTTCTAGAAGGTTTACATGATTTCTTAATAAACACGAGTTTTTAGAAAATGTGATTTATTTAATCAATACAATCAACAAACTATGAACATTCTACGTAATAACGACTTTCTATAGTTTGCACATGCGTCCGGAAATAAGAAAAGCTTACTTCCCCACGTTTTTTAAAATCACAGCTTCTAGAAGGTTTACATGCTTTTCTTAAAAAAACACGAGTTTTTAGAAAATGTCATTTGTTTCATAAATGGAATCAACAAAGTATGAAAAAACTATGTCATAACGACTTTGTATCATTTGCGCGTGTGCAAACTATGCACATTCTACGTAATAACGGCTTTCTATAGTTTGCGCATGCGTCCAGAAATGAGAAAAGCTTACCTTCCCCCATTTTTTAAAATCACAGCTTCTAGAAGGTTTACATGATTTTTTAATAAACATGAGTTTTTAGAAAATCTGATTTATTTAATCAATGGAATCAACAAATTATGCACATTCTACGTAATAACGACCTTCTATAGTTTGCGCATGCGTCCGGAAATAAGAAAAGCTTACTTCCCCATTTTTTTTAAATTCACAGCTTCTAGAAGGTTTACATGATTTCTTAAAAACACGAGTTTTTAGAAAATGTGATTTATTTCATAAGTGGAGACAACAAAGTATGCACATTCTACGTCATAACGACTTTCTATAGTTGGCGCATGCGTCCGGAAATAAGAAAAGCTTACTTCCCCCATTTTTTAAAATCACAGCTTCTAGAAGGTTTACATGATTTCTTAAAAAAAACGAGTTTTTAGAGAATGTGATTTATTTCATCAAAGGAATCAACAAAGTATGCACATTCTACGTCATAACGACTTTGTATAGTTTGCACATGTGCAAACTATGCACATTCTAGGTAATAACGACTTTCTATAGTTTGCACATGCGTCTGGAAATAAGAAAAGCTTACTTCCCCCCTTTTTTTAAATTCACAGCTTCTAGAAGCTTTTCATGATTTCCTAAAAAAACATGAGTTTTTAGAAAATGTGATTTATTTAATAAATGGAATCAACAAAGTATGCACATTCTACGTCATAACGACTTTCTATAGTTTGCGCATGCGTCCGGAAATAAGAAAAGCTTACTTTCCCCCGTTTTTTAAAATCACAGCTTCTAGAAGGTTTACATGATTTCTTAAAAATCACGAGTTTTTGGAAATGTGTTTTATTTCATCAATGGAATCAACAAACTATGCACATTCTACGTAATAACGACTTTCTTTAGCTTGCGAATGCGTCCGGAAATAAGAAAAGCTTACTTCCCCTCATTTTTTAAAATCACAGCTTCTAGAAGGTTTACATGATTTCTTAAAAAACAACGAGTTTTTAGAAAATGTCATTTATTTCATAAATGGAATCAAGAAAGTATGAACATACGATGTCATAACAACTTTGTATAGTTTGCGCATGCGAAAACTATGCACATTCTATGTAATAACGACTTTGTATAGTTTGCACATGCGTCCGGAAATAAGAAAAGTATACTTCCCCCCTGTTTTTAAATTCACAGCTTCTAGAAGGTTTACATGATTTCTTAAAAAACACGAGTTGTTAGAAAATGTGATTTATTTCATAAATGGAATCAATAAAGTATGCACATTTTACGTCATAACGAATTTCTATAGTTTGCGCATGCGTCCGGAAATAAGAAAAGCTTACTTCCCCCCATTTTTTAAAATCACAGCTTCTAGAAGGTTTACATGATTTCTTAATAAACACGAGTTTTTAGAAAATGTGATTTATTTAATCAATACAATCAACAAACTATGAACATTCTACGTAATAACGACTTTCTATAGTTTGCACATGCGTCCGGAAATAAGAAAAGCTTACTTCCCCACGTTTTTTAAAATCACAGCTTCTAGAAGGTTTACATGCTTTTCTTAAAAAAACACGAGTTTTTAGAAAATGTCATTTGTTTCATAAATGGAATCAACAAAGTATGAAAAAACTATGTCATAACGACTTTGTATCATTTGCGCGTGTGCAAACTATGCACATTCTACGTAATAACGACTTTCTATAGTTTGCGCATGCGTCCAGAAATGAGAAAAGCTTACCTCCCCCCATTTTTTAAAATCACAGCTTCTAGAAGGTTTACATGATTTTTTAATAAACATGAGTTTTTAGAAAATGTGATTTATTTAATCAATGGAATCAACAAATTATGCACATTCTACGTAATAACGACCTTCTATAGTTTGCGCATGCGTCCGGAAATGAGAAAAGCTTACTTCCCCCCTTTTTTTAAATTCACAGCTTCTAGAAGGTTTACATGATTTCTTAAAAAACACAAGTTTTTAGAAAATGTGATTTATTTCATAAGTGGAGACAACAAAGTATGCACATTCTACGTCATAACGACTTTCTATAGTTGGCGCATGCGTCCGGAAATAAGAAAAGCTTACTTCCCCCATTTTTTAAAATCACAGCTTCTAGAAGGTTTACATGATTTCTTAAAAAAAACGAGTTTTTAGAGAATGTGATTTATTTCATCAAAGGAATCAACAAAGTATGCACATTCTACGTCATAACGACTTTGTATAGTTTGCACATGTGCAAACTATGCACATTCTAGGTAATAACGACTTTCTATAGTTTGCACATGCGTCTGGAAATAAGAAAAGCTTACTTCCCCCCTTTTTTTAAATTCACAGCTTCTAGAAGCTTTTCATGATTTCCTAAAAAACATGAGTTTTTAGAAAATGTGATTTATTTCATAAATGGAATCAACAAAGTATGCACATTCTACGTCATAACGACTTTCTATAGTTTGCGCATGCGTCCGGAAATAAGAAAAGCTTACTTCCCCCCGTTTTTTAAAATCACAGCTTCTAGAAGGTTTACATGATTTCTTAAAAAAAATGAGTGTTTGGAAATGTGATTTATTTCATAAAAGGAATCAACAAAGTATGCACATTCTATGTCATAACGACTTTCTATAGTTTGCGCATGCTTTCGGAAATAAGAAAAGCTTACATCCCCCCGTTTTTTAAAATCACAGCTTCTAGAAGGTTTACACGATTTCTTAAAAAACACGAGTTTTTAGAGAATGTGATTTATTTCATCAATGTAATCAACAAACTATGCACATTCTACGTAATAACGACTTTCTATAGTTTGCGAATGCATCCGGAAATAAGAAAAGGTTACTTCCCCCCGGTTTTTAAAATCACAGCCTCTAGAAGGTTTACATGATTTCTTAAAAAACATGAGTGTTTAGAAAATGTGATTTATTTCATAAATGGAACCAACAAAGTATGCACATTCTAAGTCATAACGACTTTCTATAGTTTGCGCATGCGTCCGTAAATAAGAAAAGCTTACTTCGCCCCATTTTTTAAAATCACAGCCTCTAGAAGGATTACATGATTTCTTAAAAAACATGAGTTTTACGAACATGTGATTTTTTTCATAAATGGAATCAACAAAGTATGCACATTCTATGTCATAACGACTTTCTATAGTTTGCGCATGTGCAAACTAAGCACATTCTATGTACTAACGACGTTCTATAGTTTGCGTATGCATCCAGAAATAAGAAAAGCTTACTTCACCCCGTTTCTTAAAATCACAACTTCTAGAAGGTTTACATGATTTCTTAAAAAACACGAGTTTTTAGAAAATGTTATTTATTTCATAAATCGAATCAACAAAGTATGCACATTCTATGTCATAACGAATTTCTATAGTTTGTGCATGCGTAAACTAAGCACATTCTACATACTAACAACTTTCTATAGTTTGCGTATGCGTCCAGAAATAAGAAAAGCTTACTTCACCCCGTTTTTTAAAATCACAACTTCTAGAAGGTTTACATCATTTCTTAAAAAACACGAGCTTTTAGAAAATGTGATTTATTTGATAAATGGAATCAACAAAGTATGCACATTCTATGTCATAACGACTTTGTATGGTTTACGCATGCGCAAACTATGCACATTCTACGTAATAACGACTTTCTATAATTTGCGCATGTGTCCGGAAATAAGAAAAGCTTACTTCCGCCCGTTTTTTAAAATCACAGCTTCTAGAAGGTTTACATGATTTCTTAAAAAACACGAGTTTTTAGAAAATGTGATGTATTTCATAAATGGAATCAACAAAGTATGCACATTCTACGTCATAACGACTTTCTATAGTTTGCGCATGCGTCCGGAAATAAGAAAAGCTTACTTCCCCCCTTTTTTTCAATTCACAGCTTCTAGAAGGTTTACATGATTTCTTAAAAAACATGAGTTTTTAGAAAATGTGATTTATTTCATAAATGGAACAAAAAAAGGATACACTTTCTACGTCATAACGACTTTCTAAAGTTTGCACATGCGTCTGGAAATAAGAAAAGCTTACTTCCCCCCATTTTTTAAAATCACAGCTTCTAGAAGGTTTACATGATTTCTTAAAAAACACGAGTTTTTAGAAAATGTGATTTATTTAATCAATGGAATCAACAAACAATGCACATTCTAAGTCATAACGACTTTCTATAGTTTGCGCATGCTTCCGGAAGTAAGAAAAGCTTACTTCCCCCCGTTTTTTAAAATCACAGCTTCTAGAAGGTTTACATGATTTCTTAAAAAAAATGAGTTTTTAGAAAATGTGGTGTATTTCAGAAATGGAATCAACAAAGTATGCACATTCTACGTCATAACGACTTTCTATAGTTTGCGCATGCGTCCGGAAATAAGAAAAGCTTACTTCCCCCCGGTTTTTAAAATCACAACTTCTAGAAGGTTTACATGATTACTTAATAAACACGAGTTTTTAGAAAATGTGATTTATTTAATCAATGGAATCAACAAACTATGCACATTCTATGTAATAACGACTTTCTATAGTTTGCACATGCGTCCGGAAATAAGAAAAGCTTATTTCCCCCCCGTTTTTTAAAATCACAGCTTCTATAGGGATTACATGATTTCTTAAAAAACATGAGTTTTACGAACATGTGATTTATTTCATAAATGGAATCAACAAAGTATGCACATTCTATATCATAACGACTTTCTATAGTTTGCGCATGCGCAAACGAAGCACATTCTACGTAGTAACGACTTTCTATAGTTTGCGTATGCGTCCAGAAATAAGAAAAGCTTACTTTACCCCGTTTTTTAAAATCACAACTTCTAGAAGGTTTACATGAGTTCTTAAAAAACACGAGTTTTTAGAAAATGTGATTTATTTCATAAATGGAATCAACAAAGTATGCACATTCTATGTCATAACGACTTTGTATAGTTTTCCTATGCGCAAACTATGCACATTCTATCTAATAACGACTTTCTATAGTTTGCTCATGCGTCTGGAAATAAGAAAAGCTTACTTCCTCCCTTTTTTTCAATTCACAGCTTATAGAAGGTTTACATGATTTCTTAAAAAACATGAGTTTTTAGAAAATATGATTTATTTCATAAATGGAATAAAGAAAGGATGCACTTTCTACGTCATAACGACTTTCTATAGTTTGCGCATGCGTCCGGAAATAAGAAAAGCTTACTTCCCCCCGTTTTTTAAAATCACAGCTTCTAGAAGGTTTACATGATTTCTTAAAAAAAATGAGTTTTTAGAAAATGTGATTTATTTCATAAAAGGAATCAACAAAGTATGCACATTCTACGTCATAACGACTTTGTATAGTTTGCACATGTGCAAACTATGCATATTCTAGGTAATAACGACTTTCTATAGTTTGCACATGCGTCCGGAAATAAGAAAAGCTTACTTCCCCCCTTTTTTTAAATTCACAGCTTCTAGAAGGTTTACATGATTTCTTAAAAAACATGAGATTTTAGAAAATGTGATTTATTTCATAAACGGAATCAATAAAGTATGCACATTCTACGTCATAACGACTTTCTATAGTTTGCGCATGCGTCCAGAAATAAGAAAAGCTTACTTCCCCCCGTTTTTTAAAATCACAGCTTCTAGAAAGTTTACATGATTTCTTTAAAAAAATGAGTTTTTTTAAAATGTGATTTATTTCATAAAAGGAATCAACAAAGTATGCACATTCTACGTCAAAACGACTTTCTATAGTTTGCGCATGCATCCGGAAATAAGAAAAGCTTACTTCCCCCCTTTTTTTAAAATCACAGCTTCTAGAAGGTTTCCATGATTTCTTAAAAAAAATGGGCTTTTAGAAAATGTGATTTATTTCATAAATGGAATCAACAAAGTATGCACATTCTACGTCATAACGACTTTCTACAGTTTGCGCATGCGTCCGGAAATAAGAAAAGCTTACTTCCCCCTGTTTTTTAAAATCACAGCTTCTAGAAGGTTTACATGATTTCTTAAAAAAAATGAGTTTTTAGAAAATGTGATTTATTTCATAAAAGGAATCATGAAAGTATGCACATTCTACGTCATAATGACTTTATATAGTTTGTGCATGCGTATGGAAATAAGAAAAGCTTACTTCCCCCCTTTTTTTAAAATCACTGCTTCTAGAAGGTTTACATGATTTCTTGAAAAAAACGTGTTTTTAGAAAATGTGATTTATTTCATAAATTGAATCAACAAAGTATGCACATTCTACGTCATAACGACTTTCTATAGTTTGTGCATGCATCCGGAAATAAGAAAAGCTTACTTCACCCCAATTTTTGAAAATCACAGCTTCTAGAAGGTTTACATGATTTCTTAAAAAAAACGAGTTTTTAGAAAATGCGATTTCTATCATAAAAGGAATCAACAAAGTATGGATATTCTACGTCATAACAACTTTTTATAGTTTGCGCATGCGTCCGGAAATAAGAAAAGCTTACATCCCCCCGTTTTTTAAAATCACAGCTTCTAGAAGGTTTACATGATTTCTTAATAAACACGAGTTTTTAGAAAATGTGAATTATTTCATAAATGGAATCAACAAAGTATGCACATTCTACGTCATAACGACTTTCTAAAGTTTGCGCATGGGTCCGAAAATAAGAAAAGCTTACTTCCGCCAGTTTTTTAAAATCACTGCTTCTAGAAGGTTTACATGATTTCTTGAAAAACACGTGTTTTTAGAAAATGAGATTTATTTGATAAATTGAATCAACAAAGTATGCACATTCTACGTCATAATGAATTTCTATAGTTTGTGCATGCGTCCGGAATTAAGAAAAGCTTACTTCCCCCCGATTTTTTAAAATCACAGCTTCTAGAAGGTTTACATGATTTCTTAAAAGAAACGAGTTTTTAGAAAATGTGATTTATTTCATCAATGGAATCAACAAATTATGCACATTCTACTTAATAACGACTTTCTATAGTTTGCGCATGCGTCCGAAAATAAGAAAAGCTTACTTCCCCCCGTTTTTTAAAATCATAGCTTCTAGAAGGTTTACATGATTTCTTATAAAACACGAGTTTTTAGAAAATGTCATTTGTTTCATAAATGGAATCAACAAAGTATGAACAAACTATGTCATAACGACTTTGTATCGTTTGCGCATGCGCAAACTATGCACATTCTACGTAATAACGACTTTCTATAGTTTGTGCATGCGTCCGGAATTAAGAAAAGCTTACTTGCCCCCGATTTTTGAAAATTGCAGCTTCTAGAAGGTTTACATGATTTCTTAAAAAAATGAGTTTTTAGAAAATGTGATTTATTTCATAAAAGGAATCAACAAATTATGCACATTCTACGTAATAACGACTTTCTATAGTTTGCGAATGCGTTCGGAAATAAGAAAAGCTTACTTCCCCCCGTTTTTTAAAATCACTGCTTCTAGAAGGTTTACATTATTTCTTAAAAAACATGAGTTTTTTGAAAATGTGATTTATTTAATCAATTGAATCAACAAACTATGCACATTATACGTAATAATGACTTTCTATAGTTTGCGCATGCGTCCGGAAATAAGAAAAGCTTACTTCCCCCCGTTTTTTAAAATCACAGCTTCTAGAAGATTTACATGATTTCTTAAAAAACACGAGTTTTTAGAAAATGTCATTTGTTGCATAAATGGAATCAACAAAGTATGAACAAACTATGTCATAACGAATTTCTATAGTTTGCGCATGTGCAAACTAAGCACATTCTACGTACTAATGACTTTCTATAGTTTGCGTATGCGTCCAGAAATAAGAAAAGCTTACTTCACCCCGTTTTTTAAAATCACAACTTCTAGAAGGTTTACATGATTTCTTAAAAAACACGAGTTTTTAGAAAATATGATTTAGTTCATAAATGGAATCAACAAAGTATGCACATTCTATGTCATAACGACTTTGTATGGTTTGCGCATGTACAAACTATGCACATTCTATGTAATAACGACTTTCTATAGTTTGCGCATGTGTCTGGAAATAAAAAAGCTTACCTCCGCCAGTTTTTTAAAATCACAGCTTCTAGAAGGTTTACATGATTTCTTAAAAAACACGAGTTTTTAGAAAATGTGATGTATTTCATCAATGGAATCAACAAAGAATGCACATTCTACGTCATAACGACTTTCTAAAGTTTGCTTATGCGTCCGGAAATAAGAAAAGCTTACTTCCGCCAGTTTTTTATAGTCACATCTTCTAGAAGGTTTACATGCTTTCTTAAAAACCACAAGTTTTTAGAAAATGTGATTTATTGCATAAATGGAATCAACAAAGTATGCACATTCTAAGTCATAACGACTTTCTATAGTTTGCGCATGCATCCGGAAACAAGAAAAGCTTAATTCCCCCCGTTTTTTAAAGTCACGGCTTCTAGAAGGTTTACATGATTTCTTAAAAAACACGAGTTTTTAGAAAATGTGATTTATTTCATCAATGGAATCATAAAACTATGCACATTCTACGTAATAACGACTTTCTATAGTTTGCACATGCGTCCGGAAATAAGAAAAGCTTACTTCCCCCCGTTTTTTAAAATCACAGCTTCTAGAAGGATTACATGATTTCTTAAAAAACATGAGTTTTACGAACATGTGATTTATTTCATAAATGGAATCAACAAAGTATGCACATTCTATGTCATAACGACTTTGTTGTTAAGATTTAATATGCTAAGACAGAAAATAGCAGCATTACATTCCATTTCACAATAATAGCATATATAGGATCACTGAAGAAACAACAAGCATAGCATAAACACAAGAGACAGAGATTTATCCTGGGAAACCCTCATGGGGTAGAAAACCCAGCAAAGCTTCCTCAATATAGATGATCAGCAATATACAAAGATGAAACCCTGAGACATGATCTCCTCCTCCACAAGTGCGCTATCCTCAAGTGAGTGAGTGTATCAAATGAGGAACACACCTCCTCTATTTATACACTACTCTGATATGTATTTTACACAAGTACATGTAGGCTCGTATTTAACCATTAGTTTAAATACCCCATTATAACTGACTGGTCCGACCCCCACATGGTGGGTCTAATAACCCTAGTTACCACACCCAACTCGGAGGAATAAACATCTCCGGATTTATAGTATAATCACATCGGAGGTATGGAACATCTCCGAAATAAATGATATACAAATATAATATTCTTTGAAGTTACAATATTTGAACACTCCCCTTTAACGAGAAGGATATTATAACAGTATCTGCACGAGCAAGGAGTCATCAACATCATACATGATACATCTATAAATCATTGGAAGCTTTCTCAACATCATCAGTAACTCAAGCAGTTACTGGAACATCTTCAATACTGGAACATCAACATCTTCAATACTGAGTCTTTATCTTCTGCAGCACTCGAACAGCTACAACAACATCAACATCTGGATCCTCATGATCATCAGTATCATCATCTCACGATCATTAGCATCGTCATCACATGATCATCAGCATCGTCATCACACGATCATCAGCATCGTCATCACACGATCATCAGCATCGTTAGCACACGATCATCAGCATCGTCATCACACGATCATCAGCATCGTCATCTCACGATCATCAGCATCATCATCACACGATCATCAACATCGTCATCTCATGATCATCAGCATCGTCATGACACGATCATCAGCATCATCATGACACGATCATCAGTATCGTCATCACACGATCGTCAGCATCATCATCAACACAGGTATCCATAACAATACAAGTATCCACATCATTAGTACAAGTATTCATGCCAATACAAGTATACATATCATCAATACAAGTATCCATACTGATACAAGTAATCATGTCATCAATACATGTATCCTACCGATACAAGTAACCACACCATCAATACAAGTATCCATACCGATACAAGTAACCACGTCATCAATACTAGTATCCTACCGATACAAGTAACCACATCATCAATACAAGTATCCTACCGATACAAGTAACCACATCATCAATACAAGTATCCTACCGATACAAGTAACCACAAAAAAAAATCACTTTCTCGGAGACCATTCGTCTACGGATCAATTCAGGGACCAAAGTCCGGGGATGATACAATCCCCACTTCTCGGAGACCACACGTCTACGGATCAATTCAGGGACCGAAGTCCGGGGATGATACAATCCCCACTTCTCGGAGACCACACGTCTACGGATCAATTCAGGGACCGAAGTCCGGGGATGATACAATCCCCACTTCTCGGAGACCACACGTCTACGGATCAATTCAGGGACCGAAGTCCAGGGATGATACAATCCCCACTTCTCGGAGACCACACGTCTACGGATCAATTCAGGGACCGAAGTCCGGGGATGATACAATCCCCACTTCTCGGAGACCACACGTCTACGGATCTCTTTAGGACTAAAAGTCCAGGGATGATCCAATCCCCTCAACTGTCCACTAAGGACTTCATTCTCGGAGACCTCACGTCTACGGCTCTCTTTAGGACTGAAAGTCCAGGGATGATCCAATCCCCTCAACTATCCGCTAAGGACTTCATTCTCGGAGACCTCACGTCTATGGCTCTCTTTAGGACTGAAAGTCCAGGGATGATCCAATCCCCTCAACTGTCCACTAAGGACTTCATTCTCGAGGACCTCACGTCTACGGCTCTCTTTAGGACTGAAAGTCCAGGGATGATCCAATCCCCTCAACTGTCCACTAAGGACTTCATTCTCGGAGACCTCACGTCTACAGCTCTCTTTAGGACTGAAAGTCCAGGGATGATTCAATCCCCTCAACTGTCCACTAAGGACTTCATTCTCGGAGACCTCACGTCTACGGCTCAATTTAGGGACCAAGGTCCAGGGATGATACAATCCCTATCTGTCCACTAAGGACTTCATTTTCGGAGACCATACATCTACGGATCAATTCAGGAACTGAAGTCCAGGGATGATACAATCCCTCTTCTTTCTCGGAGACACCTATCTACGGCTTACTTTAGAACAAGTGTTCAAGGATGATACAATCCTCACATGTATTCTCATCAATACAAGTACAAGTATCCTCAACCATACAAGTACATTAATCAATACATGTATCATCAAAAGTATGTATTCTTACCAATACATCTTATCATCAAAAGCATGTATTCTCACCAATACATCTATCATCGAAAGCATGTATTCTTACTAATACATATAACATCAAAAGCATGTATAAGTAAAACTAAGTATTCTAACTATACGAGTCCTAAATCTAAATATTTCTAAGTATCTAGGTGTAGAGAACAGGTTACCTCATCATTGACCTTGTTGTTCGATGAGACAATCTTCATCATCAATGACTATACTACTCCCCCTTTCGAGGAGGGTCCTTTTGAGCTACACCAAGCTTGTCTCGAAAGTATTCAAATTTCACTCGAGACAGAGGCTTGGTTAGTATGTTGGTAACTTCTTCACTTGAGGTAGAGGTTTGGTTAGTACATCGGTAACCTGTTACAAATTCAAAGTTTATAGTTCCTTTCTGTGTCATATCTTGTTAGATCCCTATGATCTTTGACTTATCATGGAACACTGGATTCTATGTCATCTTGATACAACTCTATTTGTCACATAGGATCACAGTTGGTTCTATCTCTAAGTCAAGCAATCCTAAAGCCAAACTTCTTCACAACTAGCAGAGCAAGCAGCCATATATTCTGCTTGTGCTGAGAGCCACACTAGACTGCTTCCAGTTAAACCACGAGATCATGGCTAATCCCAGACAATAACATCCTCTCGATGTGTTCTTCCTGTCTGATACACTTCCTGCCCAATCAGAATCTGAATAACCATCTGAAGTCATGATCTTCAAGATAGCATAGATCAAATTCTATCGTATCCTTTATGTGCCTCATCACATGCTTTGCAACTATCAGGTGAACACATCTAGTTTCCACTAGATACTGACTCAAGGTGTTCACAACAAAGCATATATCTAATCTAGTATATGTTAGATACATCAATGACCCAATAATTTGACTGTACAGAGTTATATCCACTAACTCTGATGAGTTATCCCCTAACAGCTTCAAGTTGGAATCCATAAGAGTGGCCATTCCAACACCTCAAGTCATATTTCTCATCATACTTTCCCTGGTTGAGAAATATTTCTTCTGAGCCTTGCCATACTTCCAGACCTAGGAAGTAAAGCATCAATTTGAGATCTTTCATTTTCATTTCTGCATTGAATGATCTTCTACATATCTATCTGTGCCATCTCTCGTTAGATGGGTCTACTGATATGAACCTCAATATCATTCGAACTCTGTGGTGATTTCCTTCTTGCATCCATGTCATATGTGTATAGAAATCATATTCAACCTTGTAGCAAAGGTTGAGATCCACATCACCCATGGTGATCATTAAGCTTATCAATTTATTATCGATCCTAGGTACCTATACAGAACCTGATTCACACTTCTTCTTTAATTACACCATACTTGGAGCAAACATCTTGTCATGATTCTCTTCCCCTTTCTAAGATAATCTTCTAGCCATGAGCCTTCTATATTTTGTTTGATTTGTAAATCTTCTTGTTTGAACATCCACCACTTGTACGGTGTCCATCATTCTTCATGACCTTTCCTACAAATCAAAATTAAGTACATGATTAGTAATACTTCATAATCATCAAATCATATTGACATGATAACCTATTATGCATACAGATATCATTTACATAGTGATGCAACTATTTTGACCAATACTTTGGCACAACACTTTCCCATATCCTGTATGCATACAGTGGCTATCTAGATGCCTTCCATCTCTACCAGAACATACTATCGAGAGTGTGCACAACCCTCAGCATGTCAGCAAAGAGGTTTCATTCTAGACAAGCAACAATGGAGTGTTTGTCCAACTTACCAATCATATGCATATTAATAATATATTGTTCAATGTTCTATGAATATTTACACTCAGCATGATATATTATAGGAATACAAATATGCATACAATCTATTACAGGCAATATCATTTAC
Organism: Larix kaempferi; assembly: GCA_027924585.1. NCBI lineage: Eukaryota > Viridiplantae > Streptophyta > Pinopsida > Pinales > Pinaceae > Larix > Larix kaempferi. The sequence continues at coordinate 13,611,902 of BSBM01000557.1, read as the reverse complement.
TTATTTCAAATAACAACTCAAATACTTATCTTTTATGTTTGTGTGGTTGCCTCCCGCTTGATCTTCTGTATGTCTTTTGAACTTCTATTCATTCTGTACCACTGTGCATGCTCAAATGTGCACTAGTGTCATCATCATGATCTCATACACAAACATACATTCATTAGTATAATATCAATGTTATCAAAACATTATAGTTCTAAATAATCTTGAAAATGTATAATCATGATTATAGATAATATTCAAGGTTTCAGGGAAGTCTTCCTTTACTTATGCATATTCTTGTTTGATCTAGTTAGTTAAATAATCAACCAAGATAAGAGACATGATATGCATAAACCCTTGATTACTAACTTTATGAATAAGCATAACCAATCATACCAAGTATACTTATATAAGGGATCCTAATCACAAGGTAAGATTCTAACATGACATAGGAAAACATACCTGGATTAGTATACCTACTTAGTTATGTGCAACATACCTAAACAATCTCTTCATTGATTTAGAGATCCTGAGCTAGAACCTGCATGTCTCATAGGTTAAGCATAATATAACAAGTTCATACATACCTCGTAAGTAGAACAAAGATTATAGATGAGTCTTTGTATTCATGTGGTCATGGTCATGGAACTTGATTTGTCTTTTGTGATGTACATGTATCTTGTTAGCAGACAACATCAACCTCACACAACACCATAATGCATTAGTACAATCATATATCCCTAATCAATGAATGTCTTCGATCATTCACATGCATTCATACTGTTACTAGGGTGATAAGACAATTCTAACATTAATCAAGATTGTACTAATAAATAACATGAAGACAAAACACATTATGAACTTAATCAAGAATCAGATTTCAAGACATACCTAAACCTCCTTAAGTCATACCTGTCGAGACTTCTTGTAGTCTTCTTATGTAAGGCCTTAGCCTCAACTCCCCCTGAAACTTGATCTGGAGCTTGATTAGGTTTTTCTAGAGAAACCCTAAAAATTCAATCTTTGACTTTCACACTTCTGAATGGAAGAAAGAATATGTCTTGCTGAGCTGATCAAACTAGCATACTTCAATTTTGGAATTTCCAAAATTTGACCACTCAAAATTGCCTTTAAAACTTCTGGATCTTCTGGACAGGATCCCGAACTAGGGTTTGATGAAGCCCACCCTTCTGCCCAAACAAAAGGTTCGATCCAAGGCTCTAAAATCTTATTTTTCTTAGGAGTTTCCAGCCGTGGTTACAGACTTCAAAAATTCCAACTTTTGCTGAAGCCCTAATTTTCCATCTTTCCAATCAAAATCCCGAAGTGGGGTTTGATCAAGCCCGGTCTTCCACCCAACCAAAAAATTCGATCTTGGTCTCTAAATTTTGATTTTCCTGAGTAGCATTCAGCCGTGGACTCCGATTCCAAAAATTCTAACTTTCTCCGAAACCCTAAATTCCGGAAGCCATGAATAAAGGTGCTCGAAAAATAATTCTATTTTGACAGAAATATGCACCTGATTGTTTCTGCTATAACTCCGAAATTTTTGCTCCACAGGGTCTGAAACCCTTTTTCTGCAGTAGCCCGACCTGTCATATTTCCATCCTGACAGGTCTGACCTCAATTGGATTTTCTGACAGAGAGTTATGCCAAGTGTCGCAACGTGACCTGTTTATGGGATAAAACAGTAGAGCAAACTTGTACGGCGTGTCACGTGTCACTGTTTGAACTTCGGCCTCTAAACACTTTTCCTGAGATAGCTGGCCCTGTTATCTTTCCATCTTGATAGGTCTGACCTCAATTGGACTCTCTGAGAGAGAGTTATACCAAGTGTCGCAACATGACCTGTTTATGGGATAAAACAGGAGAGACAACTTGTACGGCGTTCCACGTGTCACTGGTTCATCTTCGGCCTTTGAAAACGTTTCTTGAGATAGTACAGTCTATGTACTACCTGTCACTTTTTACGAAATTTCATTTGGAGCTTCCTAGCCCAAGTTATGACCTTTTTGCCAAGGTTACCTGATTTTGACTGAGATCTGGAAGAGGCAGAAACCCTAACTTGTACTGATCATAACTCATAAAGTACAACGAATCTGAGGGTTCCCTTTGGACACAAGGTACCTGGGGGTGTTATCTTCTACCTGTAAACTTTTCAGACCCTGAACCTTCGTAGAAATGGATTTATAGCAAAAGTTCCACGAATACGGATTTTTGCTATGTAAAACCCTAACCTTCAAATTATCGTAAGTAAAGCAAGTGTCGTAAGTGCCATACCTTGTCTTCCTTCAGGTTAGCTATGATCCCATGTTAAGATTTAATATGCTAAGACAAAAAATAGTAGCATTACATTCCATTTCACAATAATAGCATATATAGGATCACTGAAGAAACAACAAGCACAGCATAAACACAAGAGACAGAGATTTATCCTGGGAAACCCTCATGGGGTAGAAAACCCAGCAAAGCTTCCTCAATATAGATGACCAGCAATATACAAAGATGAAACCCTAAGACATTATCTCCTCCTCCACAAGTGCTCTATCCTCAAGTGAGTGAGTGTATCAAATGAGGAACACACCTCCTCTATTTATACACTATTCTGATATGTATTTTACACAAGTACATGTAGGCTCGTATTTAACCATTAGGTTAACTACCCCATTATAACTAACTGGGCCGACCCCCACATGGTGGGTCTAATAACCCTAGTTACCACACCCAACTCGGAGGAATAAACATCTCCGGATTTATAGTATAATCACATCGGAGGTATAGAACATCTCCGGAATAAATAATATACAAATATAATATTCTTTGAAGTTACAATATTTCAACATTTGTATAGTTTGTGCATGCGCAAACTATCCACATTCTATCTAATAACGACTTTCTATAGTTTGCTCATGCGTTTGGAAATAAGAAAAGCTTACTTCCCCCCTTTTTTTCAATTCACAGCTTCTAGAAGGTTTACATGATTTCTTAAAAAACATGAGTTTTTAGAAAATGTGATTTATTTCATAAATGGAATAAAAAAAGGATGCACTTTCTACGTCATAATGACTTTCTAAAGTTTGCACATGCGTCCGGAAATAAGAAAAGCTTACTTCCCCCCGTTTTTTAAAATCAGAGCTTCTAGAAGGTTTACATGATTTCTTAAAAAACACGAGTTTTTAGAAAATGTGATTTATTTAATCAATGGAATCAACAAACAATGCACATTCTAAGTCATAACGACTTTCTATAGTTTGCGCATGCGTCTGGAAATAAAAAAAAGCTTACTAACCCCCGTTTTTTAAAATCACAGCTTCTAGAAGGTTTACATGATTTCTTAAAAAAAACGAGTTTTTAGAAAATGTGATGTATTTCATAAATGGAATCAACAAAGTATGCACATTCTATGTCATAACGACTTTGTATAGTTTGCGCATGCGTCCGGAAATAAGAAAAGCTTACTTCCCCCCATTTTTTAAAATCACAGCTTCTAGAAGGTTTACATGATTTCTTAATAAACACGAGTTTTTAGAAAATGTGATTTATTTAATCAATGGAATCAACAAACTATGCACATTCTACGTAATAACGACTTTCTATAGTTTGCACATGTATCCGGAAAAAAGAAAAGCTTACTTCCCCCCGTTTTCTAAAATCACAGCTTCTAGAAGGATTACATGATTTCTTAAAAAACATGAGTTTTACGAACATGTGATTTATTTCATAAATGGAATCAACAAATTATGCACATTCTATGTCATAATGACTTTGTATAGTTTGCGCATGCGCAAACTATGCACATTCTATCTAATAACGACTTTCTATAGTTTGCTCATGCGTCTGGAAATAAGAAAAGCTTACTTCCCCCCTTTTTTTCAATTCACAGCTTCTAGAAGGTTTACATGATTTCTTAAAAAACATGAGTTTCTAGAAAATGTGATTTATTTCATAAATGGAATAAAAAAAGGATGCAATTTCTACGTCATAACGACTTTCTAAAGTTTGCGCATGCGTCCAGAAATAAGAAAAGCTTACTTCCCCCCGTTTTTTAAAATCATAGCTTCTAGAAGGTTTACATGATTTCTTAAAAAACATGAGTTTTTAGAAAATGTGATTTATTTAATCAATGGAATCAACAAACTATGCACATTCTAAGTCATAACGACTTTCTATAGTTTGCGCATGCGTCCGGAAATAAGAAAAGCTTACTTCCCCCCGTTTTTTAAAATCACAGCTTCTAGAACCTTTACATGATTTCTTAAAAAAAACGAGTTTTTAGAAAATGTGATTTATTTCATAAAAGGAATCAACAAAGTATGCACATTCTACGTCATAACGACTTTGTATAGTTTGCCCATGTGCAAACTATGCACATTCTAGGTAATAACAACTTTCTATAGTTTGAACATGCGTCCGGAAATAAGAAAGCTTACTTCCCCGCTTTTTTTAAATTCACAGCTTCTAGAAGGTTTACATGATTTCTTAAAAAACATGAGTTTTTAGAAAATGTGATTTATTTCATAAACGGAATCAACAAAGTATGCACATTCTACGTCATAACGACTTTCTATAGTTTGCGCATGCGTCCAGAAATAAGAAAAGCTTACTTCCCCCCGTTTTTTAAAATCACAGCTTCTAGAAGGTTTACATGATTTCTTAAAAAAAATGAGTTTTTAGAAAATGTGATTTATTTCATAAAAGGAATCAACAAAGTATGCACATTCTACATCATAACAACTTTCTAAAGTTTGCGCATGCGTCCGGAAATAAGAAAAGCTTACATCCAACCGTTTTTTAAAATCACAGCTTCTAGAAGGTTTACATGATTTCTTAAAAAACATGAGTTTTTAGAAAATGCAATTTATTTCATCACTGGAATCAACAAACTATGCACATTCTAAGTAATAACGACTTTCTATAGTTTGCGAATGCGTCCGGAAATAAGAATAGCTTACTTCCCCGCGGTTTTTAAAATCACAGCTTCTAGAAGGTTTACATGATTTCTTAAAAAACATGAGTGTTTAGAAAATGTGATTTATTTCATAAAAGGAATCAACAAAGTATGCACATTCTAAGTCATAACGAATTTCTATAGTTTGCGTATGCGTCCAGAAATAAGAAAAGCTTACTTCACCTCGTTTTTTAAAATCACAACTTCTAGAAGGTTTACATGATTTCTTAAAAAACACGAGTTTTTAGAAAATGTGATTTATTTCATAAATGGAATCAACAAAGTATGCACATTCTATGTCATAACGACTTTGTATGGTTTGCGCATGCGGAAACTATGCACATTCTACGTAATAACAAATTTCTATAGTTTGCGCATGTGTCCAGAAATAAGAAAAGCTTACTTCTGCCAGTTTTTTAAAATCACAGCTTCTAGAAGGTTTACATGATTTCTTAAAAAACACGAGTTTTTAGAAAATGTGATGTATTTCATAAATGGAATCGTCAAATTATGCACATTCTACGTCATAACGACTTTCTATAGTTTTCGCACGCATCCGGAAATAAGAAAAGCTTACTTCCGCAAGTTTTTTAAAATCACAGCTTCTAGAAGGTTTACATGATTTCTTAAAAACCACAAGTTTTTAGAAAATATGATTTATTTCATAAATGGAATCAACAAAGTATGCACATTCTAAGTCATAACGACTTTCTATAGTTTGCGCATGCGTCCGGAAATAAGAAAAGCTTAATTCCCCCCGTTTTTTAAAGTCACGGCTTCTGAAAGGTTTCCATGATTTCTTAAAAAACATGAGTTTTTATAAAATGTGATTTATTTCATCAATGGAATCAACAAACTATGCACATTCTACGTAATAATGACTTTCTATAGTTTGCGAATGCGTCCGGAAATAAGAAAAGCTTACTTCCCCCCGGTTTTTAAAATCACAGCTTCTAGAAGGTTTTTACATGATTTCTTAAAAAACATGAGTGTTTAGAAAATGTGATTTATTTCATAAATGGAATCAACAAAGTATGCACATTCTAAGTCATAACTACTTTCTATAGTTTGCGCATGCGTCCGGAAATAAGAAAAGCTTACTTCCCCCCGTTTTTTAAAATCACAGCTTCTAGAAGGTTTACATGATTTCTTAAAAAACACGTGTTTTTAGAAAATGTGATTTATTTAATCAATGGAATCAACAAACAATGCACATTCTAAGTCATAACGACTTTCTATAGTTTGCTCATGCGTCCGGAAATAAGAAAAGCTTACTTGCCCCCGTTTTTTAAAATCACAGCTTCTAGAAGGTTTACATGATTTCTTAATAAACACGAGTTTTTAGAAAATGTGATTTATTTAATAAATGGAATCAACAAACTATGCACATTCTACGTAATAACGAATTTCTATAGTTTGCACATGCGTCCGGAAATAAGAAAAGCTTACTTCCCCCCGTTTTTTAAAATCACAGCTTCTAGAGGGATTACATGATTTCTTAAAAAACATGAGTTTTACGAACATGTGATTTATTTCATAAATGGAATCAACAAAGTATGCACATTCTATGTCATAACGACTTTGTATAGTTTGCGCATGCGCAAACTATGCACATTCTATCTAATAACGACTTTCTATAGTTTGCTCATGCATCTGGAAATAAGAAAAGCTTACTTCCCCCCTTTTTTTCAATTCACAGCTTCTAGAAGGTTTACATGATTTCTTAAAAAACATGAGTTTTTAGAAAATGTTATTTATTACATAAATGGAATAAAAAAAGGATGCACTTTCTACGTCATAACGACTTTCTAAAGTTTGCGCATGCGTCCGGAAATAAGAAAAGCTTACTTCCCCCCGTTTTTTAAAATCACAGCTTCTAGAAGGTTTACATGATTTCTTAAAAAACATGAGTTTTTAGAAAATGTGATTTATTTAATCAATGGAATCAACAAGCAATGCACATTCTAAGTCATAACGACTTTCTATAGTTTGAGCATGCGTCCGGAAATAAGAAAAGCTTACTTCCCCCCATTTTTTAAAATCACAGCTTCTAGAAGGTTTACATGATTTCTTAAAAAAAAATGAGTTTTTAGAAAATGTGATGTATTTCATAAATGGAATAAACAAAGTATGCACATTCTACGTCGTAACGACTTTCTATAGTTTGCGCATGCGTCCGGAAATAAGAAAAGCTTACTTCCGCCAGTTTTTTAAAATCACAGCTTCTAGAAGGTTTACATGATTTCTTAAAAAACACAAGTTTTTAGAAAATGTGATGTATTTCATAAATGGAGTCGTCAAAGTATGCACATTCTACGTCATAACGACTTTCTAAAGTTTGCGCACGCATCCGGAAATAAGAAAAGCTTACTTCCGCAAGTTTTTTAAAATCACAGCTTCTAGAAGGTTTACATGATTTCTTAAAAACCACAAGTTTTTAGAAAATGTGATTTATTTCATAAATGGAATCAACAAAGTATGCACATTCTAAGTCATAACGACTTTCTATAGTTTGCGCATGCGTCCGAAAATAAGAAAAGCTTAATTCCCCCCGTTTTTTAAAGTCACGGCTTCTGGAAGGTTTACATGATTTCTTAAAAAACATGAGTTTTTAGAAAATGTGATTTATTTCATCAATGGAATCAACGAACTATGCACATTCTACGTAATAATGACTTTCTATAGTTTGCGAATGCGTCCGGAAATAAGAAAAGCTTACTTCCCCCCGGTTTTTAAAATCACAGCTTCTAGAAGGTTTACATGATTTCTTAAAGAACATGAGTGTTTAGAAAATGTGATTTATTTCATAACTGGAATCGACAAAGTATGCACATTCTAAGTCATAACGATTTTCTATAGTTTGCGTATGAGTCCAGAAATAAGAAAAGCTTGCTTCTCCCCGTTTTTTAAAATCACAACTTCTAGAAGGTTTACATGATTTCTTAAAAAACACGACTTTTTAGAAAATATGATTTATTTAATCAATGGAATCATCAGACTATGCACATTCTACGTAATAACGACTTTCTATAGTTTGCACATGCGTCGGGAAATAAGAAAAGCTTACTTCCCCACGTTTTTTAAAATCACAGCTTCTAGAAGGATTACATGATTTCTTAAAAAACATCAGTTTTACGAACATGTGATTTATTTCATAAATGGAATCAACAAAGTATGCACATTCTATGTCATAACGACTTTGTATAGTTCGCGCGTGCGCAAACTATGCACATTCTATCTAATAACGACTTTCTATAGTTTGCTCATGCGTCTGGAAATAAGAAAAGCTTACTTTCCCCTTTTTTTCAATTCACAGCTTCTAGAAGGTTTACATGATTTCTCAAAAAACATGAGGTTTTAGAAAATGTGATTTATTTCATAAATGGAATAAAAAAGGGATGCACTTTCTACGTCATAACGACTTTCTAAAGTTTGCGCATGCGTCCAGAAATAAGAAAAGCTTACTTCCCCCCGTTTTTTAAAATCACAGCTTCTAGAAGATTTACATGATTTCTTAAAAAACACGAGTTTTTAGAAAATGTGATTTATTTAATCAATGGAATAAAAAAACTATGCACATTCTAAGTCATAACGACTTTATATAGTTTGCGCATGCGTCCGGAAACAAGAAAAGCTTACTTCCCCCCGTTTTTTAAAATCACAGCTTCTAGAAGGTTTACACGATTTCTTAAAAATAATGATTTTTTAGAAAATGTGATTTATTTCATAAAAGGAATCAACAAAGTATGCACATTCTACGTCATAATGACTTTGTATAGTTTGCGCATGTGCAAACTATGCACATTCTAGGTAATAACGACTTTCTATAGTTTGCACATGCGTCCGAAAATAAGAAAAGGACACTTCCCCCCTTTTTTTAAATTCACAGCTTCTAGAAGGTTTACATGATCTCTTAAAAAACATGAGTTTTTAGAAAATGTGATTTATTTCATAAACGGAATCAACAAAGTATGCACATTCTACGTCATAACGACTTTCTATAGTTTGTGCATGCGTCCAGAAATAAGAAAAGCTTACTTCCCCCCGTTTTTTAAAATCACAGCTTCTAGAAGGTTTACATGATTTCCTAAAAAACACGAGTTTTTAGAAAATGTGATTTATTTCATCAATGGAATCAACAAACTATGCACATTCTACGTAATAACGACTTTCTATAGTTTGCGAATGCGTCCGTAAATAAGAAAAGCTTACTTCCCCCCGGTTTTTAAAATCACAGCTTCTAGAAGGTTTACATGATTTCTTAAAAAACATGAGTGTTTAGAAAATGTGATTTATTTCATAAAAGGAATCGACAAAGTATGCACATTCTAAGTCATAACGACTTTCTATAGTTTGCGTATGAGTCCAGAAATAAGAAAAGCTTACTTCTCCCCGTTTTTTTAAATCACAACTTCTAGAAGGTTTACATGATTTCTTAAAAAACACGAGTTTTTAGAAAATATGATTTATTTCATCAATGGAATCAACAAAGTATGCACATTCTATGTCATAACGACTTTGTATGGTTTGCGCATGCGCAAACTATGCACATTCTACGTAATAACAACTTTCTATAGTTTGCGCATGTGTCCAGAAATAAGAAAAGCTTACTTCCGCCAGTTTTTTAAAATCACAGCTTCTAGAAGGTTTACATGATTTCTTAAAAAACACGAGTTTTTAGAAAATGTGATGTATTTCATAAATTGAATCGTCAAAGTATGCACATTCTACGTCATAACGACTTTCTAAAGTTTGCGCATGCATCCGGAAATAAGAAAAGCTTACTTCCGCAAGTTTTTTAAAACCACAACTTCTAGAAGGTTTACATGATTTCTTAAAAACCACAAGTTTTTAGAAAATGTGATTTATTTCATAAATGGAATCAACAAAGTATGCACATTCTAGGTCATAACGACTTTCTATAGTTTGCGCATGCGTCCGGAAATAAGAAAAGCTTAATTCCCCCCGTTTTTTAAAGTCACGGCTTCTAGAAGGTTTACATGATTTCTTAAAAAACACGAGTTTTTAGATAATTTGATTTATTTGATCAATGGAATCAACAAACTATGCACATTCTACGTAATAACGACTTTCTAGAGTTTGCGCATGCGTCCGGAAATAAGAAAAGCTTACTTCCCCCCGTTTTTTAAAATCACATCTTCTAGAAGGTTTACATGATTTCTTAGAAAACACGTGTTTCTAGAAAATGTGATATATTTAATCAATGGAATCAACAAACAATGGACATTCTAAGTCATAACGACTTTCTATAGTTTGCGCATGCATCCGGAAATAAGAAAAGCTTACTTCCCCCCATTTTTTAAAATCACAGCTTCTAGAAGGTTTACATGATTTCTTAAAAAAAACGAGTTTTTAGAAAATGTGATGTATTTCATAAATGGAATCAACAAAGTATGCACATTCTACGTCATAACGACTTTCTATAGTTTGCGCATGCGTCCGGAAATAAGAAAAGCTTACTTCCCCCCGTTTTTTAAAATCACAGCTTCTAGAAGGTTTACATGATTTCTTAAAAAAAATGAGTTTTTGGAAAATGTGATTTATTTCATAAAAGGAATCAACAAAGTATGCACATTCTACGTCATAACGACTTTCTATAGTTTGCGCATGCGTCCGGAAATAAGAAAAGCTTACATCCCCCCGTTTTTTAAAATCACAGCTTCTAGAAGGTTTACATGATTTCATAACAAACATGAGTGTTTAGAAAATGTGATTTATTTCATAAATGGAACCAACAAAGTATGCACATTCTAAGTCATAACGACTTTATATAGTTTGAACATGCGTCTGGAAATAAGAAAAGCTTACTTCCCCCCGTTTTTTAAAATCACAGCTTCTAGAAGGATTACATGATTTCTTAAAAAACATGAGTTTTACGAACATGTGATTTTTTTCATAAATCGAATCAACAATGTATGCACATTCTATGTCATAACGACTTTCTATAGTTTGCGAATGTGCAAACTAAGCACATTCTACGTACTAACGACGTTCTATAGTTTGCGTATGCGTCCAGAAATAAGAAAAGCTTACTTCACCCCGTTTTTTAAAATCACAACTTCTAGAAGGTTTACATGATTTCTTAAAAAACACGAGTTTTTAGAAAATGTGATTTATTTCAAAAATGGAATCAAAAAAGTATGCACATTCTACATCATAACGACTTTCTATAGTTTGCGCATGTGTCCGGAAATAAGAAAAGCTTACTTCCCCCCGTTTTTTAAAATCACAGCTTCTAGAAGGTTTACATGATTTTTTAAAAATCACGAATTTTTAGAAAATGTGTTTTATTTCATCAATGGAATCAACAAACTATGCACATTCTACGTAATAACGACTTTCTATAGTTTGCACATGCGTCCGGAAATAAGAAAAGCTTACTTCCCCTCGTTTTTTAAAATCACAGCTTCTAGAAGGTTTACATGATTTCTTAAAAAACCACGAGTATTTAGAAAATGTTATTTATTTCATAAATGGAATCAACAAAGTATGAACATACGATGTCATAACGACTTTGTGTAGTTTGCGCATGCGAAAACTATGCACATTCTATGTAATAACGACTTTCTATAGTTTGCACATGCGTCCGGAAATAAGAAAAGCTTACTTCCCCCCTTTTTTTAAATTCACAGCTCTTAGAAGGTTTACATGATTTCTTAAAAAACACTAGTTTTTAGAAAATGTGATTTATTTCATAAATGGAATTAACAAAGTATGCACATTTTACGTCATAACAACTTTCTATAGTTTGTGCATGCGTCCGGAAATAAGAAAAGCTTACTTCCCCCCATTTTTTAAAATCACAGCTTCTAGAAGGTTTACATGAGTTCTTAATAAACACGAGTTTTTAGAAAATGTGATTTATTTAATCAATGGAATCAACAAACTATGCACATTCTACATAATAACGACTTTCTATAGTTTGCACATGCGTTCAGAAATAAGAAAAGCTTACTTCCCCCCATTTTTTAAAATCACAGCTTCTAGAAGGTTTACATGATTTTCTTAAAAAAAGACGAGTTTTTAGAAACTTTCATTTGCTTCATAAATGGAATCAACAAAGTATGAACAAACTATGTCATAACGACTTTGTATCGTTTGCGCTTGCGAAAACTATGCACATTCTACGTAATAAGGACTTTCTATAGTTTGCGCATGCGTCCGGAAATGAGAAAAGCTTACCTCCCCCCATTTTTTAAAATCACAGCTTCTAGAAGGTTTACATGATTTCTTAATAAACACGAGTTTTTAGAAAATGTGATTTATTTAATCAATGGAATCAAAAAACTATGCACATTCTACGTAATAACGACTTTCTATAGTTTGCGCATGCGTCCGGAAATAAGAAAAGCTTACTTCCCCCCTTTTTTTAAATTCACAGCTTCTAGAAGGTTTACATGATTTCTTAAAAAATATGAGTTTTTAGAAAATGTGATTTATTTCATAAGTGGAGACAACAAACTATGCACATTCTACATCATAACGACTTTCTATCGTTTGCGCATGCGTCCAGAAATAAGAAAAGCTTACATCCCCCCATCTTTTAAAATCACAGCTTCTAGAAGGTTTACATGATTTCTTAAAAAAAACGAGTTTTTAGAGAATGTGATTTATTTCATAAAAGGAATCAACAAAGTATGCACATTCTACGTCATAACGACTTTGTATAGTTTGCGCATGTGCAAACTATGCACATTCTAGGTAATAACGACTTTCTATAGTTTGCACATGCATCCGGAAAAAAGAAAAGCTTACTTCCCCCCGTTTTTTAAATTCACAATTTCTAGAAGGCTTACATGATTTCTTAAAAAACACCAGTTTTTAGAAAATGTGATTTATTTCATAAATGGAATCTACAAAGTATGCACATTCTACGTCATAACGACTTTCTATAGTTTGCGCATGCGTCCGGAAATAAGAAAAGCTTACTTCCCCCCGTTTTTTAAAATCATAGCTTCTAGAAGGTTTACATGATTTCTTAAAAAAAACGAGTTTTTGGAAAATGTGATTTATTTCATAAAAGGAATCAACAAAGTATGCACATTCTACGTCATAACGACTTTCTATAGTTTGCGCATGCATCCGGAAATAAGAAAAGCTTACTTCCCCCCGTTTTTTAAAATCACAACTTCTAGAAAGATTACATGATTTCTTAAAAAACATGAGTTTTATGAACATGTGATTTTTTTCATAAATGGAATCAACAAAGTATGCACATTCTATGTCATAACGACTTTCTATAGTTTGTGCATGCACAGACTAAGCACATTCTGCGTACTAACGACGTTCTATAGTTTGCATATGCGTCCAGAAATAAGAAAAGCTTACTTCACCCCGTTTTTTAAAATCACAACTTCTAAAAGGTTTACATGATTTCTTAAAAAAAACGAGTTTTTAGAAAATGTGATTTATTTCATAAATGGAATCAACAAAGTATGCACATTCTAAGTCATAACGACTTTCTATAGTTTGCGCATGCGTCCGGAAATAAGAAAAGCTTAATTCCCCCAGTTTTTTAAAGTCACGGCTTCTAGAAGGTTTACATGATTTCTTAAAAAAAATGAGTTTTTAGAAAATGTGATTTATTTCATAAAAGGAATCAACAAACTATGCACATTCTACGTCATAACAACTTTCTATAGTTTGCGCATGTGCAAACTATGCACATTCTAGGTAATAACGACTTTCTATAGTTTGCACATGCGTCCAGAAATAAGAAAAGCTTACTTCCCCCCCTTTTTTTAAATTCACAACTTCTAGAAGGTTTACATGATTTCTTAAAAACACGAGTTTTTAGAAAATGTGATTTATTTCATAAATGGAATCAACAAAGTATGCACATTCTACGTTATAACGACTTTCTAGAGTTTGCGCATGCGTCCGGAAATAAGAAAAGCTTACTTCCCCCCATTTTTTAAATTCACAGCTTCTAGAAGGTTTACATGATTTCTTAAAAAACATGAGTTTTTAGAAAATGTGATTTATTTCATGAATGGAATCAACAAAGTATGCACATTTTACGTCATAACGAATTTCTATAGTTTGCGCATGCGTCCGGAAATAAGAAAAGCTTACTTCCCCACATTTTTTAAAATCACAGCTTCTAGAAGGTTTACATGATTTCTTAATAAACACGAGTTTTTAGAAAATGTGATTTATTTAAACAATGGAATCAACAAACTATGCACATTCTACGTAATAACGACTTTCTATAGTTTGCACATGCGTCCGGAAATAAGAAAAGCTTACTTCCCCCCGTTTTTTAAAATCACAGCTTCTAGAAGGTTTACATGATTTTCTCAAAAAAACACGAGTTTTTAGAAAATGTCATTTGTTTCATAAATGGAATCAACAAAGTATCAACAAACTATGTCATAACGACTTTGTATCGTTTGCGCATGCACAAACTATGCACATTCTACGTAATAACGACTTTCTATAGTTTGCGCATGCGTCCGGAAATGAGAAAAGCTTACCTCCCCCCATTTTTTAAAATCACAGCTTCTAGAAGGTTTACATGATTTCTTAATAAACACGAGTTTTTAGAAAATGTGATTTATTTAATCAATGGAATCAACAAACTATGCACATTCTACGTAATAACGACTTTCTATAGTTTGCACATGCGTCCGGAAATAAGAAAATCTTACTTCCCCTCGTTTTTTAAAATCACAGCCTCTAGAGGGATTACATGATTTCTTAAAAAACATGAGTTTTACGAACATGTGATTTATTTCATAAATGGAATCAACAAAGTATGCACATTCTATGTCATAACGACTTTGTATAGTTTGCGCATGCGCAAACTATGCACATTCTATCTAATAACGACTTTCTATAGTTTGCTCATGCATCTGGAAATAAGAAAAGCTTACTTCCCCCCTTTTTTTCAATTCACAGCTTCTAGAAGGTTTACATGATTTCTTAAAAAACATGAGTTTTTAGAAAATGTGATTTATTTCATAAATGGAATAAAAAAAGGATGCACTTTCTACGTCATAACGAATTTCTAAAGTTTGCGCATGCGTCCGGAAATAAGAAAAGCTTACTTCCCCCCGTTGTTTAAAATCACAGCTTCTAGAAGGTTTACATGATTTCTTAAAAAACACGAGTTTTTAGAAAATGTGATTTATTTAATCAATGGAATCAACAAACAATGCACATTCTAAGTCCTAACAACTTTCTATAGCTTGCGCATGCGTCCGGAAATAAGAAAAGCTTACTTCCCACCATTTTTTAAAATCACAGCTTCTAGAAGGTTTACATGATTTCTTAAAAAAAATGAGTTTTTAGAAAATGTGATATATTTCATAAATGTAATCAACAAAGTATGCACATTCTACGTCATAACGACTTTCTATAGTTTGCGCATGCGTCCGGAAATAAGAAAAGCTTACTTCCCCCCATTTTTTAAAATCACAGCTTCTAGAAGGTTTACATGTTTTCTTAATAAACACGAGTTTTTAGAAAATGTGATTTATTTAATCAATGGAATCAACAGACTATGCACATTCTACGTAATAACGACTTTCTATAGTTTGGACATGCGTCCGGAAATAAGAAAAGCTTACTTCCCCACGTTTTTTAAAATCACAGCTTCTAAAAGGATTACATGATTTCTTAAAAAACATGAGTTTTACGAACATGTGATTTATTTCATAAATGAAATCAACAAAGTATGCACATTCTATGTCATAACGACTTTGTATAGTTTGCGCATGCGCAAACTATGCACATTCTATCTAATAACGACTTTCTATAGTTTGCTCATGCGTCTGGAAATAAGAAAAGCTTACTTTCCCCTTTTTTTCAATTCACAGCTTCTAGAAGGTTTACATGATTTCGTAAAAAACATGAGTTTTTAGAAAATGTGATTTATTTCATAAATGGAATAAAAAAAGGATGCACTTTCTACGTCATAACGACTTTCTAAAGTTTGCGCATGCGTCCGGAAATAAGAAAAGCTTACTTCCCCCCATTTTTTAAAATCATAGCTTCTAGAAGGTTTACATGATTTCTTAAAAAACACGAGTTTTTAGAAAATGTGATTTATTTAATCAATGGAATCAACAAATTATGCACATTCTATGTCATAACGACTTTCTATAGTTTGCGCATGCGTCCGGAAATAAGAAAAGCTTACTTCCCCCCGTTTTTTAAAATCATAGCTTCTAGAAGGTTTACATGATTTCTTAAAAAAAACGATTTTTTAGAAAATGTGATTTATTTCATAAAAGGAATCAACAAAGTATGCAGATTCTACGTCATAACGACTTTGTATAGTTTGCGCATGTGCAAACTATGCACATTCTAGGTAATAACGACTTTCTATAGTTTGCACATGCGTCTGAAAATAAGAAAAGCTTACTTCCCCCCTTTTTTTAAATTCACGGCTTCTAGAAGGTTTACACGATTTCTTAAAAAACATGAGTTTTTAGAAAATGTGATTTATTTCATAAACGGAATCAACAAAGTATGCACATTCTACGTCATAACGACTTTCTATAGTTTGCGCATGCGTCCAGAAATAAGAAAAGCTTACTTCCCCCCGTTTTTTAAAATCACAGCTTCTAGAAGGTTTACATGATTTCTTAAAAAAAACGAGTTTTTGGAAAATGTGATTTATTTCATAAAAGGAATCAACAAAGTATGCACATTCTACGTCATAACGACTTTCTATAGTTTGTGCATGCGTCCGGAAATAAGAAAAGCTTACATCCCCCCGTTTTTTAAAATCACAGCTTCTAGAAGGTTTACATGATTTCTTAAAAAACACGAGTTTTTAGAAAATGTGATTTATTTCATCAATGGAATCAACAAACTATGCACATTCTACGTAATAACGACTTTCTATAGTTTGCGAATGCGTCCGTAAATAAGAAAAGCTTACTTCCCCCCGGTTTTTAAAATCACAGCTTCTACAAGGTTTACATGATTTCTTAAAAAACATGAGTGTTTAGAAAATGTGATTTATTTCATAAAAGGAATCAACAAAGTATGCACATTCTAAGTCATAACGACTTTCTATAGTTTGCGTATGCGTCCAGAAATAAGAAAAGCTTACTTCTCCATGTTTTTTAAAATCACAACTTCTAGAAGGTTTAAATGATTTGTTAAAAAACACGAGTTTTTAGAAATTGTGATTTATTTCATCAATGGAATCAACAAAGTATGCACATTCTATGTCATAACGACTTTGTATGGTTTGCGCATGCGCAAAATATGCAAATTCTACGTAATAACAACTTTCTATAGTTTGCGCATATGTCCAAAAATAAGAAAAGCTTACTTCTGCCAGTTTTTTAAAATCACAGCTTCTAGAATGTTTACATGATTTCTTAATAAACACGAGTTTTTAGAAAATGTGATTTATTTAATCAATGGAATCAACAAACTATGCACATTCTACGTAATAACGAATTTCTATAGTTTGCACATGCGTCCGAAAATAAGAAAAGCTTACTTCCCCCTGTTTTTTAAAATCACAGCTTCTAGAGGGATTACATGATTTCTTAAAAAACATGAGTTTTACGAACATGTGATTTATTTCATAAATGGAATCAACAAAGTATGCACATTCTATGTCATAACGACATTGTATAGTTTGCGCATGCGCAAACTATGCACATTCTATCTAATAACGACTTTCTATAGTTTGCTCATGCATCTGGAAATAAGAAAAGCTTACTTCCCCCCTTTTTTTCAATTCACAGCTTCTAGAAGGTTTACATGATTTCTTAAAAAACATGAGTTTTTAGAAAATGTGATTTATTTCATAAATGGACTAAAAAAAGGATGCACTTTCTATGTCATAACGACTTTCTAAAGTTTGCGCATGCGTCCGGAAATAAGAAAAGCTTACTTCCCCCCTTTTTTTAAATTCACAGCTCTTAGAAGGTTTACATGATTTCTTAAAAAACACGAGTTTTTAGAAAATGTGATGTATTTCATAAATTGAATCGTCAAAGTATGCACATTCTACGTCATAACGACTTTCTAAAGTTTGCGCATGCATCCGGAAATAAGAAAAGCTTACTTCCGCAAGTTTTTTAAAATCACAACTTCTAGAAGGTTTACATGATTTCTTAAAAACCACAAGTTTTTAGAAAATGTGATTTATTTCATAAATGGAATCAAGAAAGTATGCACATTCTAAGTCATAATGACTTTCTATAGTTTGCGCATGCGTCCGGAAATAAGAAAAGCTTAATTCCCCCCGTTTTTTAAAGTCACGGCTTCTGGAAGGTTTACATGATTTCTTAAAAAACACGAGTTTTTAGATAATGTGATTTATTTCATCAATGGATTCAACAAACTATGCACATTCTACGTAATAACGACTTTCTATAGTTTGCGAATGCGTCTGGAAATAAGAAAAGCTTACTTCCCCGGGATTTTAAAATCACAGCTTCTAAAAGGTTTACATGATTTCTTAAAAAACATGAGTGTTTAGAAAATGTGATTTATTTCATAAATGGAATCAACAAAGTATGCACATTCTAAGTCATAACGACTTTCTATAGTTTGCCCATGCGTCCGGAAATAAGAAAAGCTTACTTCCCCCCGTTTTTTAAAATCACATCTTCTAGAAGGTTTACATGATTTCTTAAAAAACACGTGTTTCTAGAAAATGTGATTTATTTAAACAATGGAATCAACAAACAATGCACATTCTAAGTCATAACAACTTTCTATAGTTTGCGCATGCATCCGGAAATAAGAAAAGCTTACTTCCCCCCGTTTTTTAAAATCACAGCTTCTAAAAGGTTTACATGATTTCTTAAAAAAAACGAGTTTTTAGAAAATGTGATGTATTTAATCAATGGGATCAACAAACTATGCACATTCTACGTAATAACGACTTTCTATAGTTTGCACATGCGTACGGAAATAGGAAAAGCTTACTTCCCCCCGTTTTTTAAATTCACAGCTTCTAAAAGGATTACATGATTTCTTAAAAAACATGAGTTTTACGAACATGTGATTTATTTCATAAATGGAATCAACAAAGTATGCACATTCTATGTCATAATGACTTTGTATAGTTTGTGCATGC
This sequence comes from Larix kaempferi, assembly GCA_027924585.1. Taxonomy (NCBI): domain Eukaryota; kingdom Viridiplantae; phylum Streptophyta; class Pinopsida; order Pinales; family Pinaceae; genus Larix; species Larix kaempferi. Next base: position 13,592,892 of record BSBM01000557.1, on the reverse strand, counting down.
GCAAACTATGCATATTCTATATAATAACGACTTTCTATAGTTTGCTCATGCGTCTGGAAATAAGAAAAGCTTACTTCCCCCCTTTTTTTCAATTCACAACTTCTAGAAGGCTTACATGATTTCTTAAAAAACATAAGTTTTTATAAAATGTGATTTATTTAATAAATGGAATAAAAAAAGGATGCACTTTCTACGTTATAACGACTTTCTAAAGTTTTCGCATGCGTCCGGAAATAAGAAAAGCTTACTTCCCCCCGTTTTTTAAAATCACAGCTTCTAGAAGGTTTACATGATTTCTTAAAAAACAGGAGTTTTTAGAAAATGTGATTTATTTAATCAATGGAATCAACAAACTATGCACATTCTAAGTCATAACGACTTTGTATAGTTTGCGCATGCGTCCGGAAATAAGAAAAGCTTACTTCCCCCCGTTTTTTAAAATCACAGCTTCTAGAAGGTTTACATGATTTCATAAAAAAAACGAGTTTTTAGAAAATGTGATTTATTTCATAAAATGAATCAACAAAGTATGCACATTCTACGTCATAGCGACTTTGTATAGTTTGCGCATGTCCAAATTATGCACATTCTAGGTAATAACGACTTTCTATAGTTTGGACATGCGTCCGGAAATAAGAAAAGCTTACTTCCCCCCTTTTTTTAAATTCACAGCTTCTAGAAGGTTTACATGATTTCTTAAAAAACATGAGTTTTTAGAAAATGTGATTTATTTCATAAATGGAATCAACAAAGTATGCACATTCTACGTCATAATGACTTTCTATAGTTTGCGCATGCGTCCGGAAATAAGAAAAGCTTACTTCCCCCCGTTTTTTAAAATCACAACTTCTAGAAGGTTTACATGATTTCTTAAAAAAAATGTGTTTGTAGAAAATGTGATTTATTTAATAAAAGGAATCAACAAAGTATGCACATTCTATGTCATAACGACTTTCTATAGTTTGCGCATGCGTCCTGAAATAAGAAAAGCTTACCTCCCCCCATTTTTTAAAATCACAACTTCTAGAAGGTTTACATGATTTCTTAATAAACACGAGTTTTTAGAAAATGTGATTTATTTAATAAATGGAATCAACAAACTATGCACATTCTACGTAATAACGACTTTCTATAGTTTGCGCATGCGTCCGGAAATAAGAAAAGCTTACTTCGCCCCTTTTTTTAAATTCACAGCTTCTAGAAGGTTTACATGATTTCTTAAAAAACATGAGTTTTTAGAAAATGTGATTTATTTCATAAGTGGAGACAACAACGTATGCACATTCTACGTCATAAAGACTTTCTATAGTTTGAGAATGCGTCCGGAAATAAGAAAAGCTTACTTCCCCCCATTTTTTAAAATCACAGCTTCTAGAAGGTTTACATGATTTCTTAAAAAAAACGAGTTTTTAGAGAATGTGATTTATTTCATAAAAGGAATCAACAAAGTATGCACATTCTACGTCATAACGACTTTGGATAGTTTGCGCATATGCAAACTATCCACATTCTAGGTAATAACGACTTTCTATAGTTTGAACATGCTTCCAGAAATAAGAAAAGCTTACTTCCCCCCTTTTTTTAAATTCACAGCTTCTAGAAGGCTTACATGATTTCTTAAAAAACACCAGTTTTTAGAAAATGTGATTTATTTCATAAATGGAATCAACAAAGTATGCACATTCTACGTCATAACGACTTTCTATAGTTTGCGCATGCGTCCGGAAATAAGAAAAGCTTACTTCCCCCAGTTTTTTAAAAGCACAGCTTCTAGAAGGTTTACATGATTTCTTAACAAACATGAGTGTTTAGAAAATGTGATTTATTTCATAAATGGAACCAACAAAGTATGCACATTCTAAGTCATAACGACTTTCTATAGTTTGCGCATGCGTCTGGAAATAAGAAAAGCTTACTTCCCCCTGTTTTTTAAAATCACAGCTTCTAGAAGGATTACATGATTTCTTTAAAAACATGAGTTTTACGAACATGTGATTTTTTTCATAAATGGAATCAACAAAGTATGCACATTCTATGTCATAACGACTTTCTATAGATTGCGAATGCGCAAACTAAGCACATTCTACGTACTAACGACGTTCTATAGTTTGCGTATGCATCCAAAAATAATAAAAGCTTACTTCACCCCGTTTTTTAAAATCACAACTTCTAGAAGGTTTACATGATTTCTTAAAAAACATGAGTTTTTAGAAAATGTGATTTATTTAAAAAATGGAATCAACAAAGTATGCACATTCTACATCATAAAGACTTTCTATAGTTTGCGCATGTGTCCGGAAATAAGAAAAGCTTACTTCCCTCTGTTTTTTAAAATCACAGCTTCTAGAAGGTTTACATGATTTTTTAAAAATCACGAGTTTTTAGAAAATGTGTTTTATTTCATCAATGGAATCAACAAAATATGCACATTCTACATAATAACGACTTTCTACAGTTTGCACATGCGTCCGGAGATAAGAAAAGCTTACTTCCCCTCGTTTTTTAAAATCACAGCTTCTAGAAGGTTTACATGATTTCTTAAAAAACCACGAGTTTTTAGAAAATGTCATTTATTTCATAAATGGAATCAACAAAGTATGAACATACGATGTCATAACGACTTTGTATAGTTTGCGCATGCGAAAACTATGCACATTCTATGTAATAACGACTTTCTATAGTTTGCACATGCGTCCGGAAATAAGAAAAGCTTACTTCCCCCCTTTTTTTAAATTCACAGCTCTTAGAAGGTTTACATGATTTCTTAAAAAACACGAGTTTTTAGAAAATGTGATTTATTTCATAAATGGAATCAACAAAGTATGCACATTTTACGTCATAACGACTTTCTATAGTTTGCGCATGCGTCCGGAAATAAGAAAAGCTTACTTCCCCCCATTTTTTAAAATCACAGCTTCTAGAAGGTTTACATGAGTTCTTAATAAACACGATTTTTTAGAAAATGTGATTTATTTAATCAATGAAATCAACAAACTATGCACATTCTACATAATAACGACTTTCTATAGTTTGCACATGCGTTCGGAAATAAGAAAAGCTTACTTCCCCCCGTTTTTTAAAATCACAGCTTCTAGAACGTTTACATGATTTTCTTAAAAAAACATTTGTTTTTAGAAAATGTCATTTGCTTCATAAATGGAATCAACAAAGTATGAACAAACTATGTCATAACGACTTTGTATCGTTTGCGCATGCGCAAGCTATGCACATTCTACGTAATAACGACTTTCTATAGTTTGCGCATGCATCCGGAAATGAGAAAAGCTTACCTCCCCCCATTTTTTAAATTCACAGCTTCTAGAATGTTTACATGATTTCTTAATAAACACGAGTTTTTAGAAAATGTGATTTATTTAATCAATGGAATCGACAAACTATGCGCATTCTATGTAATAACGACTTTCTATAGTTTGCGCATGCGTCCGGAAATAAGAAAAGCTTACTTCCCCCCTTTTTTTAAATTCACAGCTTCTAGAAGGTTTACATGATTTCTTAAAAAACATGAGTTTTTAGAAAATGTGATTTATTTCATAAGTGGAGACAACAAACTATGCACATTCTACGTCATAACGATTTTCTATAGTTTGCGCATGCGTCCGGAAATAAGAAAAGCTTACATCCCCCCATTTTTTAAAATCACAACTTCTAGAAGGTTTACATGATTTCTTTTAAAAAACGAGTTTTTAGAGAATGTGTTTTATTTCATAAAAGGAATCAACAAAGTATGCATATTCTACGTCATAACGACTTTGTATAGTTTGCGCATGTGCAAACTATGCACATTCTAGGTAATAACGACTTTCTATAGTTTGCACATGCATCCGGAAATAAGAAAAGCTTACTTCAACCCTTTTTTTAAATTCACAGTTTCTAGAAGGTTTACATGATTTCTTAAAAAACACCAGTTTTTAGAAAATGCGATTTATTTCATAAATGGAATCAACAAAGTATGCACATTCTACGTCATAACGATTTTCTATAGTTTGCGCGTGCGTCCGGAAATAAGAAAAGCTTACTTACCCCCGTTATTTAAAATCATAGCTTCTAGAAGGTTTACATGATTTCTTAAAAAAAACAAGTTTTTGGAAAATGTGATTTATTTCATAAAAGGAATCAACAAAGTATGCACATTCTACGTCATAACGACTTTCTATAGTTTGCGCATGCGTCCGAAAATAATAAAAGCTTACATCCCCCCGTTTTTTAAAATCACAGCTTCTAGAAGGTTTACATGATTTTTTAACAAACATGAGTGTTTAGAAAATGTGATTTATTTCATAAATGGAATCAACAAAGTACGCACATTGTAAGTCATAACGACTTTCTATAGTTTGCGCATGCGTCCGGAAATAAGAAAAGCTTAATTCCCCCCGTTTTTTAAAGTCACGGCTTCTAGAAGGTTTACATGATTTCTTAAAAAACACGAGTTTTTAGAAAATGTGATTTATTTCATAAAAGGAATCAACAAACTATGCACATTCTACGTCATAACGACTTTATATAGTTTGCGCATGTGCAAACTATGCACATTCTAGGTAATAACGACTTTCTATAGTTTGCACATGCCTCCGGAAATAAGAAAAGCTTACTTCCCCCCTTTTTTTAAATTCACAACTTCTAGAAGGTTTACATGATTTCTTAAAAACACGAGTTTTTAGAAAACGTGATTTATTTCATAAATGGAATCAACAAAGTATGCACATTCTACGTCATAACGACTTTCTATAGTTTGCGCATGCGTCCGGAAATAAGAAAAGCTTACTTCCCCCCATTTTTTAAATTCACAGCTTCTAGAAGGTTTACATGATTTCTTAAAAAACATGAGTTTTTGGAAAATGTGATTTATTTCATAAATGGAATCAACAAAGTATGCACATTTTACGTCATAACGAATTTCTATAGTTTGCGCATGCGTCCGGAAATAAGAAAAGCTTACTTCCCCCCATTTTTTAAAATCACAGCTTCTAGAAGGTTTACATGATTTCTTAATAAACACGAGTTTTTAGAAAATGTGATTTATTTAATCAATGGAATCAACAAACTATGCACATTCTACGTAACAACGACTTTCTATAGTTTGCACATGCGTCCAGAAATAATAAAAGCTTACTTCCCCCCGTTTTTTAAAATCACAGCTTCTAGAAGGTTTACATGATCTTCTTAAAAAAACACGAGTTTTTAGAAAATGTCATTTGTTTCATAAATGGAATCAACAAATTATCAACAAACTATGTCATAACGACTTTGTATCGTTTGCGCATCCGCAAACTATGCACATTCTACGTAATAACGACTTTCTATAGTTTGCGCATGCGTCCGGAAATGAGAAAAGCTTACCTCCCCCCATTTTTTAAAATCACAGCTTCTAGAAGGTTTACATGATTTCTTAATAAACACGAGGTTTTAGAAAATGTTATTTATTTAATCATTGGAATCAACAAACTATGCACATTCTACGTAATAACGACTTTCTATAGTTTGCGTATGCGTCCGGAAATAAGAAAATCTTACTTCCCCCCTTTTTTTAAATTCACAGCTTCTAGAAGGTTTACATGATTTCTTAAAAAACACGAGTTTTTAGAAAATGTGATTTATTTCATAAATGGAATCAACAAAGTATGCACATTCTACGTCATAACGACTTTCTATAGTTTGCGCATGCGTCCGGAAATAAGAAAAGCTTACTTCCCCCCGTTTTTTAAAATCACAGCTTCTAGAAGGTTTACATGATTTCTTAAAAAAAATGAGTTTTTAGAAAATGTGATTTATTTCATAAAAGGAATCGACAAAGTATGCACATTCTACGTCATAACGACTTTCTATAGTTTGCGCGTGTGGAAACTATGCACATTCTAGGTAATAATGACTTTCTATAGTTTGCACATGCGTCCGGAAATAAGAAAAGCTTTCTTCCCCCTTTTTTTAAATCTACAGCTTCTAGAAGGTTTACATGATTTCTTAAAAAACACGAGTTTTTAGAAAATGTGATTTATTTCATCAATGGGATCAACAAAGTATGCACATTCTACGTAATAACAACTTTCTATAGTTTGCGAATGCGTCCGGAAATAAGAAAAGCTTACTTCCCCCCGGTTTTTAAAATCACAGCTTCTAGAAGGATTACATGATTTCTTAAAAAACATGAGTTTTACGAACATGTGATTTTTTTCATAAATGGAATCAAAAAAGTATGAACATTCTACGTCATAACGACTCTCTATAGTTTGCGCATGCGTCCGGAAATAAGAAAAGCTTACTTCCCCCCGTTTTTTAAACTCACAGCTTCTAGAAGGATTACATGATTTCTTAAAAAACATGAGTTTTACGAACATGTGATTTTTTTCATAAATGGAATCAACAAAGTATGCACATTCTATGTCATAACCACTTTCTACAGTTTGCGCATGCGAAAACTAAGCACATTCTACGTACTAACGACGTTCTTTAGTTTGCGTATGCATCCAGAAATAAGAAAAGCTTACTTCACCCCGTTTTTTAAAATCACAACTTCTAAAAGGTTTACATGATTTCTTAAAAAACACAAGTTTTTAGAAAATGTGATTTATTTCATAAATGGAATCAACAAAGTATGCACATTCTATGTCATAACGACTTTGTATGGTTTGTGCATGCGCAAACTATGCACATTCTACGTAATAACGACTTTCTATAGTTTGCGCATGTGTCCAGAAATAAGAAAAGCTTACGTCCGCCAGTTTTTTAAAATCACAGCTTCTAGAAGGTTTACATGATTTTTTAAAAAACACGAGTTTTTAGAAAATGTGATGTATTTCATAAATGGAATCAACAAAGTATGCAACTTCTACGTCATAACGACTTTCTAAAGTTTGCGCATGCATCCGGAAATAAGAAAAGCTTACTTCCACCAGTTTTTTAAAATCACAGCTTCTAGAAGGTTTACATGATTTCTTAAAAACCACAAGTTTTTTGAAAATGTGATTTATTTCATAAATGGAATCAACAAAGTATGCACATTCTAAGTCATAATGACTTTCTATAGTTTGCGCATGCGTCCGGAAATAAGAAAAGCTTAATTCCCCCCGTTTTTTAAAGTCACGGCTTCTAGAAGTTTTACATGATTTCTTAAAAAACACGAGTTTTTCGAAAATGTGATTTATTTCGTCAAAGGAATCAACAAACTATGCACATTCTAAGTCATAACTACTTTCTATAGTTTGCACATGTGCAAACTATGCACATTCTAGGTAATAACGACTTTCTATAGTTTGCACATGCGTCCGGAAATAAGAAAAGCTTACTTCCCCCCTTTTTTTAAATTCACAACTTCTAGAAGGTTTGCATGATTTTTAAAAAACACGAGTTTTTAGAAAATGTGATTTATTTCATAAATGGAATCAACAAAGTATGTACATTTTACGTCATAACGACTTTGTATAGTTTGCGCATGCGTCCGGAAATAAGAAAAGCTTACTTCCCCACATTTTTTAAATTCACAGCTTCTAGAAGGTTTACATGATTTCTTAAAAAACATGAGTTTTTAGAAAATGTGATTTATTTCATAAATGGAATCAACAAAGTATGCACATTTTAAGTCATAACGACTTTCTATAGTTTGTGCATGCGTCCGGAAATAAGAAAATCTTACTTCCCCCCGTTTTCTAAAATCACAGCTTCTAGAAGGTTTACATGATTTCTTAATAAACACGAGTTTTTAGAAAATGTGATTTATTTAATCAATGCAATCAACAAACTATGCACATTCTACGTAATAACGACTTTCTATAGTTTGCACATGCGTCCGGAAATAAGAAAAGCTTACTTCCCCCCGTTTTTTAAAATCACAGCTTCGAGAAGGTTTACATGATTTTCTTAAAAAAACACCAGTTTTAGAAAATGTCATTTGTTTCATAAATGGAATCAACAAAGTATCAACAAACTATGTCATAACGACTTTGTATCGTTTGCGCATGCGCAAACTATGCACATTCTACGTAATAACGACTTACTATAGTTTGCGCATGCGTCCGGAAATGAGAAAAGCTTACCTCCCCCCATTTTTTAAAATCACAGCTTCTAGAAGGTTTACATGATTTCTTAATAAACACGAGTTTTTAGAAAATGTGATTTATTTCATAAATGGAATCAACAAAGTATGCACATTCTACGTCATAACGACTTTCTATAGTTTGCGCATGCGTCCGGAAATAAGAAAAGCTTACTTCCCCCCGTTTTTTAAAATCACAGCTTCTACAAGGTTTACATGATTTCAAAAAAAAAATGAGTTTTTAGAAAATGTGATTTATTTCATAAAAGGAATCAACAAAGTATGCACATTCTACGTCATAACGACTTAGTATAGTTTGCGCATGTGCAAACTATGCACATTCTAGGTAATAACGACTTTCTATAGTTTGCACATGCGTCCGGAAATAAGAAAAGCTTTCTTCCCCCCTTTTTTCAAATTCACAGCTTCTAGAAGGTTTACATGATTTCTTAAAAAACACAAGTTTTTAGAAAATGTGATTTATTTCATTAATGCAATCAACAAACTATGCACATTCTACGTAATAACAACTTTCTATAGTTTGCGAATGCGTCCAGAAATAAGAAAAGCTTACTTCCCCCCGGTTTTTAAAATCACAGCTTCTAGAAGGATTACATGATTTCTTAAAAAACATGAGTTTTACGAACATGTGATTTATTTCATAAATGGAATCAACAAAGTATGCACATTCTATGTCATAACGACTTTCTATAGTTTGCGCATGCGCAAACTCAGCACATTCTACGTACTAACGACGTTCTATAGTTTGCGTATGCATCCAAAAATAAGAAAAGCTTACTTCACCCCGTTTTTTAAAATCACAACTTCTAGAAGGTTTACATGATTTCTTAAAAAAAACGAGTTTTTAGAAAATGTGATTTATTTCATAAATGGAATCAACAAAGTATGCACATTTTATGTCATAACGACTTTGTATGGTTTGCGCATGCGCAAACTATGCACATTCTACGTAATAACGACTTTCTATAGTTTGCGCATGTGTCCGGAAATAACAAAAGCTTACATCCACCCATTTTTTAAAATCACAGCTTCTAGAAGGTTTACATGATTTCTTAAAAAACACTAGTTTTTAGAAAATGTGATGTATTTCATAAATGGAATCAACAAAGTATGCACATTCTACGTCATAACGACTTTCTATAGTTTGCGCATGCGTCCAGAAATAAGAAAAGCTTAGTTCCCCCCATTTTTTAAAATCACAGCTTGCAGAAGGTTTACATGATTTCTTAATAAACACGAGTTTTTAGAAAATGTGATTTATTTAATCAATGGAATCAACAAACTATGCACATTCTACGTAATAACGACTTTCTATAGTTTGCGAATGTGTCCGGAAATAAGAAAAGCTTACTTTCCCCCGGTTTTTAAAATCACAGCTTCTAGAAGGTTTACATGATTTCTTAAAAAACACAAGTTTTTAGAAAATGTCATTTATTTCATAAATGGAATAAAAAAAGTATGAACATTCTATGTCATAACGACTTTGTATAGTTTTCTCATGCGAAAACTATGCACATTCCATGTAATAACGACTTTCTATAGTTTGCGCATGCGTCCGGAAATAAGAAAAGCTTACTTCCCCCCTTTTTTTAAATTCACAGCTTCTAGAAGGTTTACATGATTTCTTAAAAAACATGAGTTTTTAGAAAATGTGATTTATTTCATAAATGGAATCAACAAAGTATGCACATTTTACGTCATAACGACTTTCTATAGTTTGTGCATGCGTCCGGAAATAAGAAAAGCTTACTTCCCCCCATTTTTTAAAATCACAGCTTCTAGAAGGTTTACATGATTTCTTAAAAAACAAGAGTTTTTAGAAAATGTGATGTATTTCATAAATGGAATCAACAAAGTATGCACATTCTACGTCATAACGACTTTCTATAGTTTGCGCATGCGTCCGGAAATAAGAAAAGCTTACTTCCCCCCATTTTTTAAAATCACAGCTTCTAGAATGTTTACATGATTTCTTAATAAACACGAGTTTTTAGAAAATGTGATTTATTTAATCAATGGAATCAACAAACTATGCACATTCTACGTAATAACGACTTTCCGTAGTTTGCTAATGTGTCCGGAAATAAGAAAAGCTTACTTCCCCCCGGTTTTTAAAATCACAGCTTCTAGAAGGTTTACATGATTTCTTAAAAAACACGAGTTTTTAGAAAATGTCATTTATTTCATAAATGGAATCAAAAAAGTATGAGCATTCTATGTCATAACGACTTTGTATAGTTTGCGCATGCGCAAACTATGCACATTCTAGGTAATAACGACTTTCTATAGTTTGCGCATGCGTCCGGAAATAAGAAAAGCTTACTTCCCCCCTTTTTTTAAATTCACGGATTCTAGAAGGTTTACATGATTTCTTAAAAAACACGAGTTTTTAGAAAATGTGATTTATTTCATAAATGGAATCAACAAAGTATGCACATTTTAACGTCATAACGACTTTCTATAGTTTGTGCATGCGTCCAGAAATAAGAAAAGCTTACTTCCCCCCCTTTTTTAAAATCACAGCTTCTAGAAGGTTTACATGATTTTCTTAAAAAAACACGAGTTTTTAGAAAATGCCATTTGTTTCATAAATGGAATCATCAAAGTATGAACAAACTATGTCATAACGACTTTGTATCGTTTGCGCATGCGCAAACTATGCACATTCTACGTAATAACGACTTTCTCTAGTTTGCGCATGCGTCCGAAAATGAGAAAAGCTTACCTCCCCCCATTTTTTAAAATCACAGCTTCTAGAAGGTTTACATGATTTTTTAAAAATCACGAGTTTTTAGAAAATGTGTTTTATTTCATCAATGGAATCAACAAACTATGCACATTCTACGTAATAATGACTTTCTGTAGTTTGCGAATACGTCCGGAAATAAGTAAAGCTTACTTCCCCTCGTTTTTTAAAATCACAGCTTCTAGAAGGTTTACATGATTTCTTAAAAAACCACGAGTTTTTAGAAAATGTGATGTATTTCATAAATGGAATCAACAAAGTATGCACATTCTACGTCATAACGACTTTCTATAGTTTGCGCATGCGTCCGGAAATAAGAAAAGCTTACTTCCCCCCTTTTTTTAAATTCACGGCTTCTAGAAGGTTTACATGATTTCTTAAAAAACACGAGTTTTTAGAAAATGTGATTTATTTCATAAATGGAATCAACAAAGTATGCACATTTTATGTCATAACGACTTTCTATAGTTTGTGCATGCGTCCGGAAATAAGAAAAGCTTACTTCCCCCCGTTTTTTAAAATCACAGCTTCTAGAAGGTTTACATCATTTTCTTAAAAAAACACGAGTTTTTAGAAAATGTCATTTGTTTCATAAATGGAATGAACAAACTATGTCATAACGACTTTGTATCATTTGCGCATGCGCAAACTATGCAGATTCTACGTAATAACGACTTTCTATAGTTTGCGCATGCGTCCGGAAATGAGAAAAGCTTACCTCCCCCCATTTTTTAAAATCACAGCTTCTAGAAGGTTTACATGATTTTTTAAAAATCATGAGTTTTTAGAAAATGTCTTTTATTTCATCAATGGAATCAACAAACTATGCACATTCTACGTAATAATGACTTTCTATAGTTTGCGAATGCGTCCGGAAATAAGAAAAGCTTACTTCCCCTCGTTTTTTAAAATCACAGCTTCTAGAAGGTTTACATTATTTCTTAAAAAACCACGAGTTTTTAGAAAATGTCATTTATCTCATAAATGGAATCAACAAAGTATGCACATTTTACGTCATAACGACTTTCTATAGTTTGCGCATGCGTCCGGAAATAAGAAAAGCTTACTTCCCCCCAATTTTTAAAATCACAGCTTCTAGAAGGTCTACATGATTTCTTAATAAACACGAGTTTTTAGAAAATGTGATTTATTTCATAAATGGAATCAACAAAGTATGCACATTTTACGTCATAACGACTTTCTATAGTTTGCGCATGCGTCCGGAAATAAGAAAAGCTTACTTCCCCCCATCTTTTAAAATCACAGCTTGTAGAAGGTTTACATGATTTCTTAATAAACAGGAGTTTTTAGAAAATGTGATTTATTTAATCAATGGAATCAACAAACTATGCACATTCTACGTAATAACGACTTTCTATAGTTTGCACATGCGTCCGGAAATAAGAAAAGCTTACTTCCCCCCGTTTTTTAAAATCACAGCTTCTAGAAGGTTTACATGATTTTCTTAAAAAAACACGAGTTTTTAGAAAATGTCATTTGCTTCATAAATGGAATCAACAAAGTATGAACAAACTATGTCATAACAACTTTGTATCGTTTGCGCATGCGCAAACTATGCACATTCTACTTAATAACGACTTTCTATAGTTTGCGCATGCGTCCGGAAATGAGAAAAGCTTACCTCCCCCCATTTTTTAAAATCATAGCTTCTAGAAGGTTTACATGATTTCTTAATAAACACGAGTTTTTAGAAAATGTGATTTATTTAATCAATGGAATCAACAAACTATGCACATTCTACGTAATAACGACTTTCTATAGTTTGCGCATAAGTCCGGAAATAAGAAAAGCTTACTTCCCCCCGTTTTTTAAAATCACGGCTTCTAGAATGTTTACATGATTTTCTTAAAAAAACACGAGTTTTTAGAAAATGTCATTTGCTTCATAAATGGAATCAACAAAGTATGAACAAACTATGTCATAACAACTTTGTATCGTTTGCGCATGCGCAAACTATGCACATTCTACTTAATAACGACTTTCTATAGTTTGCGCATGCGTCCGGAAATGAGAACAGCTTACCTCCCCCCATTTTTTAAAATCACAGCTTCTAGAAGGTTTACATGATTTCTTAATAAACACGAGTTTTTAGAAAATGTGATTTATTTAATCAATGGAATCAACAAACTATGCACATTCTATGTAATAACGACTTTCTATAGTTTGCGCATAAGTCCGGAAATAAGAAAAGCTTACTTCCCCCCTTTTTTTAAATTGACAGCTTCTAGAAGGTTTACATGATTTCTTAAAAAACATGAGTTTTTAGAAAATGTGATTTATTTCATAAGTGGAGACAAAAAACTATGCACATTCTACATCATAACGACTTTCTATAGTTTGCGCATGCGTCCGGAAATAAGAAAAGCTTACATCCCCCCATTTTTTAAAATCACAGCTTCTAGAAGGTTTACATGATTTCTTAAAAAAAACGAGTTTTTAGAGAATGTGATTTATTTCATAAAAGGAATCAACAAAGTATGCACATTCTACGTCATAACGACTTTGTATAGTTTGCGCATGTGCAAACTATTCACATTCTAGGTTATAACGACTTTCTATAGTTTGCACATGCATCCGGAAATAAGAAAAGCTTACTTCCCCCCTTTTTTTAAATTCACAGCTTCTAGAAGGTTTACATGATTTCTTAAAAAACACCAGTTTTTAGAAAATGTGATTTATTTCATAAATGGAATCAACAAAGTATGCACATTCTATGTCATAACGACTTTCTATAGTTTGCGCATGCGTCCGGAAATAAGAAGAGCTTACTTCCCCCCGTTTTTTAAAATCATAGCTTCTAGAAGGTTTACATGATTTCTTAAAAAAAATGAGTTTTTGGAAAATGTGATTTATTTCATAAATGGAACCAACAAAGTATGCACATTCTAAGTCATAACGACTTTCTATGGTTTGTGCATGCGTCCGGAAATAAGAAAAGCTTACTTCCCCCCGTTTTTTAAAATCACAGCTTCTAGAAGGATTACATGATTTCTTAAAAAACATGAGTTTTACGAACATGTGATTTTTTTCATAAATGGAATCAACAAAGTATGCACATTCTATGTCATAACGACTTTCTATAGTTTGCCCATGCGCAAACTAAGCACATTCTACATACTAACGACGTTCTATAGTTTGCGCATGCGTCCAGAAATAAGAAAAGCTTACTTCACCCCATTTTTGAAAATCACAACTTCTAAAAGGTTTACATGATTTCTTAAAAAACACGAGTTTTTAGAAAATGTGATTTGTTTCATAAATGGAATCAACAAAGTATGCACATTCTATGTCATAACGACTTTGTATGGTTTGCGCATGCGCAAACTATGCACATTCTACGTAATAACGACTTTCTAAAGTTTGCGCATGTGTCCAGAAATAAGAAAAGCTTACGTCCGCCAGTTTTTTAAAATCACAGCTTCTAGAAGGTTTACATGATTTTTTAAAAAACACGAGTTTTTAGAAAATGTGATGTATTTCATAAATGGAATCAACAAAGTATGCACCTTCTACGTCATAACGACTTTCTATAGCTTGAGCATGCGTCCGGAAATAAGAAAAGCTTACTTCCCCCCGTTTTTTAAAATCACAGCTTCTAGAAGGTTTACATGATTTCTTTTAAAAAATGAGTTTTTAGAAAATGTGATTTATTTCGTAAAAGGAATCAACAAAGTATGCACATTCTACGTCAAAACGACTTTCTATAGTTTGCGCATGCGTCCTGAAATAAGAAAAGCTTACTTCCCCCCTTTTTTTAAAATCACAGCTTCTAGAAGGTTTCCACGATTTCTTAAAAAAAATGGGTTTTTAGAAAATGTGATTTATTTCATAAATGGAATCAACAAAGTATGCACATTCTACGTCATAATGACATTCTTTAGTTTGCGCATGCGTCCAGAAATAAGAAAAGCTTACTTCCCCCCGTTTTTTAAAATCACAGCTTCTAGAAGGTTTACATGATTTCTTAAAAAAAACGAGTTTTTAGAAAATGTGATTTATTTCATAAAAGGAATCAACAAAGTATGCACATTCTACGTAATAACAACTTTCTATAGTTTGCGAATGCGTCCGGAAATAAGAAAAGCTTACTTCCCCCCGGTTTTTAAAATCACAGCTTCTAGAAGATTTACATGATTTCATTAAAAACACGAGTTTTTAGAAAATGTCATTTATTTCATAAATGGAATCAAAAAACTATGAACATTCTATGTCATAACAACTTTGTATAGTTTGCGCATGCGCAAACTATGCACATTCTAGGTAATAACGACTTGCTATAGTTCGGGCATGCGTCCGGAAATAAGAAAAGCTTACTTCCCACCTTTTTTTAAATTCACAGCTTCTAGAAGGTTTACATGATTTCTTAAAAAACACGAGTTTTTAGAAAATGTGATTTATTTCATTAATGGAATCAACAAAGTATGCACATTCTACGTCATAACGACTTTCTGTAGTTTGCGCATGCGTCCGGAAATAAGAAAAGCTTACTTCCCCCCGTTTTTTAAAATCACAGCTTCTAAAAGGTTTACATGATTTCTTAAAAAAAATGAGTTTTTAGAAAATATGATTTATTTCATATAAGGAATCAATAAAGTATGCACATTCTACGTCATAACGACTTTCTATAGTTTGCGCATGCGTATGGAAATAAGAAAAGCTTACTTCCCACCGTTTTTCAAAATCACAGCTTCTAGAAGGTTTACATGATTTCTTAAAAAACACGAGTTTTTAGAAAATGTCATTTATTTAATAAATTGAATCAACAAAGTATGCACATTCTACGTCATAACAACTTTCTATAGTTTGTGCATGCATGCGGAAATAAGAAAAGCTTGCTTCACCCCAATTTTTGAAAATCACAGCTTCTAGAAGGTTTACATGATTTCTTAAAAAAAACGAGTTTTTAGAAAATGTGATTTATTTCATAAAAGGAATCAACAAAGTATGGATATTCTACGTCATAACGACTTTCTATAGTTTGCGCATGCGTTCGGAAATAAGAAAAGCTTACTTCCCCCCGTTTTTTAAAATCACAGCTTCTAGAAGGTTTACATGATTTCTTAATAAACACGAGTTTTTAGAAAATGTGTATTATTTCATAAATGGAATCAACAAAGTATGCACATTCTACGTCATAACGAATTTCTATAGTTTGCGCATGCGTCCGGAAATAAGAAAAGCTTACATCCCCCCGTTTTTTAAAATCGCAGCTTCTACAAGGTTTACATGATTTCTTAAAAAACACGAGTTTTTAGAAAATGTGATTTATTTCATCAATGGAATCAACAAACTATGCACATTCTACGTAATAACGACTTTCTATAGTTTGCGAATGCGTCCGGAAATAAGAAAAGCTTACTTCCCCCCGGTTTTTAAAATCACAGCTTCTAGAAGGTTTACATGATTTCTTAAAAAACATGAGTGTTTAGAAAATGTGATTTATTTCATAAATGGAATCAACAAAGTATGCACATTCTAAGTCATAACGACTTTCTATAGTTTGCGCATGCGTCCGGAAATAGGAAAAGTGTAAAATTAGTCACAGCAGATCTAATGAACAAGTAAATCAATCACAACAGATGAACATAGAAAATATGGTGCAAAACTGTGCAAAACATGCAGCAGTGCTCTCTATCCCAGAAAGGGTGAATGAATTACAATACAAACTGTCACAATGACTGAGCAATTTGAATTGCCTAAGGAGGTCATTCGAATCACTGATTGGAGTAGCTTGACTCTATCTAGGAGTCCTCATAAATCATCGGTGGTGCTCATCAATCACAACAACCAGTCATCCAGGTGTCAATCTGAGTCTAACTGAGTATAATAAATGTAACTGAAGTGTGTAGAACTGATATAGGATCTGGAGGCTCAGTGGGGGCGCATGGGAGGCTAACTGAAGTCAAAACAAGTCACCTAATCAAACTGGAGGTCAAACGGAAGTGATACAGTCAGTCGGGAGTGAAACTAGCCTCAAATCAGGGAGAATCGGAGCTAACTGAATGTAACTGAAGTGAATCTGCAGTGGTAGGTGAACAAGTGCGCCCTTCTCTGGCAGTATGTGAGAAGAGGGCACCTTTCAGCTTAGGAGGGCTAAAACTCTGTGGTAAGTGGCTCTCGGGTGCTAGAAGAAGGTGGATAAGGTGCTGGAGGCATCAAACTGGTGACTGGGATGCATGCCTGTGCATGCAAGATCCTGAAATAGATGATGTATCCCGAAATAGATGATGTGGATATCTGAACACCTCCCCTCAAGCTAGACTATGATGTGCCAACTAAAATAATGTGGGGCCCTGGTAACTAAGACCAAAGGTCACCCCAATACAGTAATCCAAAAAATGCTGAAAATAAACTAAGTGAGGAAAGAGGGAAAACCCAGTGGGAAGAAAGCCCCCCCTCAAGCTAAAGCATAATAATGAATCAATCTGTCTCCACCATGATGGAACTCACCCCCAACAGTGAACGGAGGTAAGAGAACTTCTTCTCAGTGAAGCTCTTAGTGAAGATGTCTGCAATTTGCTCATCAGTAGGGCAATATTGCAGAATGATGGTGCGGTCATGCACCAACTGTCGAATGTAATGCATATGAATCTCAATGTGTTTGGTCCTCTGCCGCTGAACTGGATCTGTGGAGATCTTGATAGCACTTTGATTGTCACAAAATAGGATAGTCGAAGTAGTGCCACCAAAACCAAACTCGGAAAGAATACCCTGCAACCAAACTGCCTGAATGTAGGCATTGACTGCCCCTCGATACTCTGCCTCTGCTGAAGAAAGTGCAATGGCTGCTTGCTTTTTGCTGGACCAGCAAATAGCACCATGACCAATCATGAAAACATAACCGGAAGTGGACTTCCGATCAATGCTATCACCTGCCCAATCTGAATCAGTAAAACCAATGAAATCTAGCTCAGAATCTGCAGCATAATGTATGCCAAACTGTCTCGTACCTTGCACATACTGCAAGATCCGCTTGGCTGCTCACCAATGAAGCTCATGTGGCTGCTGCATATATCTTGACACGGCACTCACGGCATATGATATATCAGGCCGTGAATGTGTCAAATAAAGTAGTGAACCAATCAACTGTCGATACATACTGCAATCTGCAAGCGGTGTGGAATCTCCCTCCTCAAGACTGATTCCTGAGAGGAATGGGAACGGGGCTGCCTTACATTCAGCCATATTAAACTTCAATAACAGGTCGGAAGCATATTTTTTCTGAGATATAGTGATCCCATCGAAATTTTGAGCTATCTCCAAGCCCAAAAAATGACTCAGCAAGCCCAAATCGCTCATGTCAAAAGCTAGATTTAAGGCAGATTTTAGCTTGTTTATTGAAGTAAGTGTGCTACCAGTAATAAGCAGATCATCAACATAAATTACAATAACCAACAAATTACCTTTAACTCGCTGAATATAGACATTCGGATCATATTTGCATCTTTGGAAATTCTGAGAAAGAAGGAAGGAGTCCATCTTTGCGTACCAAGCTCTTGGGGCCTGTTTTAACCCGTACAAAGATTTCTTCAATCTACAAACCAATGATGGATCTGATGTATAACCCTCTGGCTGCTGCATATAGACCTCTTCAGCAAGGTCTCCATGTAAAAATGCACTCTTCACATCCATATGGTGCACTTCCCAGTGCTTGGATGCGGCAATAGCTAAAACAAGGCGGATGGAATCCATCTTTGCAACCGGTGCAAAGGTCTCTGTGTAGTCCACTCCTTGGACTTGGGAAAAACCTTTTGCCACCAACCTTGCTTTATATTTTCTGATAATGCCATCAGCAGCAACTTTAGTACGGTAGACCCATTTACACTTAACTAATTTTCTTCCAGGTGGAAGAGAAACTAGCTCCCATGTATTGTTCTTTTGAAGAGAACTGTACTCTTCATCCATGGCACTTTTCCATCTCGGATCTCAATGGGATGAATAGTATGATTGGGGATCTGAACCAGCCATCAAATAACAAATCTCAGGAAGAAATGGATCAGCAATAGAAAGAGCCATACCTGCCCTTTGAAAGTCTCCTCTTGTTCGTCTCGGATCAGCAGGATTTCCAAGACTAGAACCAGCAGATTGTAGAGTGTTTTGGGCCCACTTTGGTAACTGAGGGGGATCATAATGGTCGGATTCCGAACCTGATATGTCATGATCATCATATGCTGCTACAATATCAGAAATATCAGAACTCATACCTTCATTATCGCTGCTCGAATCTTCTTCTGGTGAAGGCGGTGAATCGGCAGTTTTCTCCTCAACTAGTTGCAATTCTTGAAGCGGTTCTTCAAACTGCACACTGCGCTCTATGAATATCTTTTTAGATATTATATCCATGAGTTTATATGCTTTTGATTCTTCCCCATATCCTATCAATATGCACTCGATACTTTGTCGATCCAAAGCTCGTCTCTTCTCAGAAGGAATTCTAACCCATGCAGTAGAGCCAAAAACTCTCAAATTTGACACATCCGGTTTGTGACCAAAGAATGCTTCGAAAGGAGTCATACCTTTCACGGATGAATGTGGAACACGGTTTTGTATATATGCAGCAACATTGATTGCTTCAGCCCAAAGATTTGCAGCCAAACCTTTCGATTCAATCATGCATGTAGCCATCTCTTTCAGTGACCGGTTTTTCCTTTCCGCTACACCGTTCTGCTGGGGTGTGTAGGGAACTGTATGTTGGATCTTGATTCCGCTTTGGGCACAAAGTTGCAGCAACTCGGACTTGATATATTCCCCACCATTATCAGATCTAAGAGCTTTGATCTTGCTCTCAGTGGTGGTCTCAACAGAAGCCTTAAAATCCTTGAATTTTCCAAGCACTTCTGACTTGTTTTTGAGAAAGAATACCCATGTAAAGCGGGAAAAATCGTCAATAAATGTCAAAACATACCTTGAACCATTTAATGACATATGGGGCAGCGGACCACTGATATCAGAATGGATCAATCCCAAAATAGTAGAGGCTCTGCTAGCCTTGCCGCGGTCGAATCTGTGCTCGGGGTGCTTCCCAATAATGCAACCGGTGCATATTCCCTTCGAGGAACGGAGTTGTGGAAGCCCATCTACCATGGATTTATTTGATAGCAGCAGCAAATACTTATAATTTAGATGTCCAAATCTTTCATGCCAAAGCCTACTAACCTCATTACCATGTGTGCGAAGAGCGGTGGGCTTTGCAAGCGGTATAAAGTGCGAAAACTCATAACATTTTGCAGTGTGGTTTGCCTTCCCAACCGCAACTAGTCTTCCACTTTTGATATCAGAAATTTCAACTGTATTAGGGCTGAATGTGACTTTATTTGGATCACCAGTATGTGTCATTTGATACACAGAAAGGAGATTCGAAGCTAAGGAAGGCACATAGAGAACATTCTGAAAGCATCCATGTTCTACATGAATCGTACCTTTGCCCTTTGAAGAAATTTTTGAGTCATCTCCCAAATGGATGGGGATGGAGCTGTTTGGATCAAATGAGGAAAAAGAATCAATATTTGCAGCCATATGATTTGATGCACCTGAATCTATCAAGAGAGTGGGCTTCGAAACCGTTGCCATGAGTGCTTGTCCTCTTTCATGATCGTCATTCCGATCCTTCTTCCTTGCACCGTCAGGAAGGGTTATGTTGTTCTTTTCCAAAAGGAGGGCCATTTGATCTATAGTCTTCTTCATACATGAACTTTCGGGATGAAAGCCACGGTTACAATAAGTACATTTAGATTTTTGGTTACCTTCTTTGCCCTTTTGCTTGGATTTCGAACTGGATGGTGCATCCGTTTGCTTGCCTTTGTCTTTTTGCTTGTGAGGCTCGAATTTGGGCTTCTACTTCTTTAGCTTTCCTTTACCATTCGAGATCTTGGGTGCTTGAACAAATAGGGCTGAATCTTTGGAGCTTATGGACCCCATTTGAATCAACTTGTCATGCTCTTTCGTAACGGACTCAATGAAGGCATTCAAGGTAGGCATCTTCCAATTCGGGGTAGTTAGCCGACCGGAATTGAAAGTGGAGACAAATACCGAATAATCTTTCCCAATCTTGCTTAGAATGGAGAGGATCAACTGTTTATCCTCTTTGATAACACCACTGTTTTTCAATTGCAAGTTCAAGTTCTTGAATTTTGTGAAGAATTCATTGATGGTCTCGAAATTCTCAGGATTAAGGCCAATCAATTCATTCTCTAATTGAAAAGCCCTAAGCTCATCCTGCTTGCCGAATAGTGTTTCAAGTTGCTCCCATATGGCTTTTGGAGTCTTCAATCCGCTGAGATGGAAGTGAAGATCCTTGGAGATGGAGAGACAAAGAAGACCATAAGCTTCATCAAGCTTGTTGTAGTGTTTGGTTCTTTCTGCCACATTGTTTGGCTCCAATTCAAGACCAAGAGTGACTCGGTAGTAACCTTTTGAACGTAATATGATCTCCATATCATCTTTCCAATCAAAATAATTGAATGGGGTGAGGATAGGCTTTGAAGAAGAGTATTCCATTGTAAGGATTGAGTCAACTGATGAAGAGGAAGCTTGCATGCAGACTATAGCGAATGCAAATGCTGTCGAAAGGCTTGCATGCAGAAGGTAGTGAATGCAATTGGAGGAGACAATAAACCTGCAAATCACATCAAAACAACCACAATTAGGTCGAACAATCCACCCTTTGAGAGTTGCATCACACCTAGGATTCGATTTCAAGCAATGTTGAATAGGTCCAATGTATCAGATCCAGGAATTATGTGGTAACTCAAGCTTCTGGAGTGGTATTGGAATATTTTTCAAGCTTTGCATGCACAGGAGCGAATGCCCTTGAGATATCTCATGCCAAACTTTTTGCAATTTTTAGCAATTCAGTCAAATCTTCTTGTATAAACACCTGCAGAAAAGAGATCTTGTCCCTGCAATGGCTCTGATACCATGTAAAATTAGTCACAGCAGATCTAATGAACAAGAAAATCAATCACAACAGATGAACATAGAAAATATGGTGCAAAACTGTGCAAAACATGCAGCAGTGCTCTCTATCCCAGAAAGGGTGAATGAATTACAATACAAACTGTCACAATGACTGAGCAATTCGAATTGCCTAAGGAGGTCATTCGAATCACTGAATGGAGTAGCTTGACTCTATCTAGGAGTCCTCATAAATCATCGGTGGTGCTCATCAATTACAACAACCAGTCATCCAGGTGTCAATCTGAGTCTAACTGAGTATAATAAATGTAACGGAAGTGTGTAGCACTGATATAGGATCTGGAGGCTCAGTGGGGGCGCATGGGAGGCTAACTGAAGTCAGAACAAGTCACCTAATCAAACTGGAGGTCAAACGGAAGTGATACAGTCAGTCGGGAGTGAAACTAGCCTCAAATCAGGGAGAATCGGAGCTAACTGAATGTAACTGAAGTGAATCTGCAGTGGTAGGTGAACAAGTGCGCCCTTCTCTGGCAGTAGGTGATAAGAGGGCGCCTTTCAGCTTAGGAGGGCTAAAACTCTGTGGTAAGTGGCTCCTGGGTGCTAGAAGAAGGTGGATAAGGTGCTGGAGGCATCAAACTGGTGACTGGGATGCATGCCTGTGCATGCAAGATACTGAAATAGATCATATCCTGAAATAGATCATGCAAGATCCTGAAATAGATGATGTGGATATCCGAACAAAAAGCTTACTTCCCCCCTTTTTTTAAATTCACAGCTTCTAGAAGGTTTACATGATTTCTTAAAAAACACGAGTTTTTAGAAAATGTGATTTATTTCATAAATGGAATCAACAAAGTATGCACATTCTACATCATAACGACTTTCTATAGTTTGCGCATGCGTCCGGAAATAAGAAAAGCTTACTTCCCCCCGTTTTTTAAAATCACAGCTTCTAGAAGGTTTACATGATTTCTTAAAAAAATGAGTTTTTAGAAAATGTGATTTATTTCATAAGAGGAATCAACAAAGTATGCACATTCTACGTCATAACGACTTTCTATAGTTTGCGCATGTGCAAACTATGCACATTCTAGGTAATAACGACTTTCTATAGTTTGCACATGCGTCCGGAATTAAGAAAAGCTTACTTCCCCCCTTTTTTTAAATTCACAGCTTCTAGAAGGTTTACATGATTTCTTAAAAAACACGAGTTTTTAGAAAATGTGATTTATTTCATAAATGGAATCAACAAAGTATGCATATTCTACGTCATAACAACTTTCTATAGTTTGCGCATGCGTCCGGAAATAAGAAAAGCTTACTTCCCCCCGTTTTTTAAAATCACAGCTTCTAGAAGGTTTACATGATTTCTTAAAAAAAACGAGTTTTTAGAAAATGTGATTCATTTCATGAAAGGAATCAACATAGCATGCACATTCTACGTCATAATGACTTTCTATAGTTTGCGCATGCATCCGGAAATAAGAAAAGCTTACATCCCCCCATTTTTAAAATCACAGCTTCTAGAAGGTTTACATGATTTCTTAAAAAACACGAATTTTTAGAAAATGTGATTTATTTCATCAATGGAATCAACAAACTATGCACATTCTAAGTAATAAGGACTTTCTATAGTTTGCGAATGCGTCCGGAAATAAAAAAAGCTTACTTCCCCCCGGTTTTTAAAAACACAGCTTCTAGAAGGTTTACATGATTTCTTAAAAAACATGAGTGTTTAGAAAATGTGATTTATTTCATAAATGGAACCAACAAAGTATGCACATTCTAAGTCATAACGACTTTCTATAGTTTGCGCATGCATCCGGAAATAAGAAAAGCTTACTTCACCCCGTTTTTTAAAATCACAACTTCTAGAAGGTTTACATGATTTCTTAAAAAACACGAGTTTTTAGAAAATGTGATTTATTTCATAAATGGAATCAACAAAGTATGCACATTCTATGTCATAACGACTTTGTATGGTTTGCGCATGCGCAAACTATGCACATTCTACATAATAACGACTTTCTATGGTTTGCACATGTGTCCCGAAATAAGAAAAACTTACTTCCACCAGTTTTTTAAAATCACAGCTTCTAGAAGCTTTACATGATTTCTTAAAAAACACGAGTTTTTAGAAAATGTGATGTATTTCATAAATAGAATCAACAAAGTATGCACCTTCTACGTCATAACGACTTTCTAAAGTTTGTGCATGCATCCGGAAATAAGAAAAGCTTACTTCCGCCAGTTTTTTAAAATCCAAGCTTCTAGAAGGTTTACATGATTTCTTAAAAACCACAAGTTTTTAGAAAATGTGATTTATTTCATAAATGGAATCAACAAAGTATGCACATTGTAAGTCATAATAACTTTCTATAGTTTGTGCATGTGTCCGGAAATAAGAAAAGCTTTATTCCCACCGTTTTTTAAAGTCACGGCTTCTAGAAGGTTTACATGATTTCTTAAAAAACACGAGTTTTTAGAAAATGTGATTTATTTCATCAATGGAATCAACAAACTATGCACATTCTACGTAATAACGACTTTCTCTAGTTTGCGAATTCGTCCGGAAATAAGAAAAGCTTACTTCCCTCCGGTTTTTAAAATCACAGCTTCTAGAAGGTTTACATGATTTCTTAAAAAACATGAGTGTTTAGAAAATGTGATTTATTTCATAAATGGAACCAACAAAGTATGCACATTCTAAGTCATAACGGCTTTCTATAGTTTGCACATGTGTC
This sequence comes from Larix kaempferi, assembly GCA_027924585.1. NCBI lineage: Eukaryota > Viridiplantae > Streptophyta > Pinopsida > Pinales > Pinaceae > Larix > Larix kaempferi. The sequence continues at coordinate 13,568,399 of BSBM01000557.1, read as the reverse complement.
CGGAAATAAGAAAAGCTTACTTCCCCCCGTTTTTTAAAATCACAGCTTCTAGAAGGATTACATGATTTCTTAAAAAACATGAGTTTTATGAACATGTGATTTATTTCATAAATGGAATCAACAAAGTATGCACATTCTATGTCATAATGACTTTCTATAGTTTGCGCATGCGCAAACTAAGCACATTCTACGTACTAACGACGTTCTATAGTTTGCGTATGCATCCAGAAATAAGAAAAGCTTACTTCTCCCCGTTTTTTAAAATCACAACTTCTAGAAGGTTTACATGATTTCTTAAAAAACACGAGTTTTTAGAAAATGTGATTTATTTCATAAATGGAATCAACAAAGTATGCACATTTTATGTCATAACGACTTTGTATGGTTTGCGCATGCGGAAACTATGCACATTCTAAATAATAACGACTTTCTATAGTTTGCGCATGTGTCCGGAAATAACAAAAGCTTACTTCCACCCGTTTTTCAAAATCACAGCTTCTAGAAGGTTTACATGATTTCTTAAAAAACACGAGTTTTTAGAAAATGTGATGTATTTCATAAATGGAATCAACAAAGTATGCACATTCTACGTCATAACGACTTTCTATAGTTTGCGCACGCGTCCGGAAATAAGAAAAGCTTACTTCCCCCCATTTTTTAAAATCACTGCTTCTAGAAGGTTTACATGATTTCTTAATAAACACGAGTTTTTAGAAAATGTGATTTATTTCATCAATGGAATCAACAAACTATGCACATTCTACGTAATAACGACTTTCTCTAGTTTGCGAATTCGTCCGGAAATAAGAAAAGCTTACTTCCCTACGGTTTTTAAAATCACAGCTTCTAGAAGGTTTACATGATTTCTTAAAAAACATGAGTGTTTAGAAAATGTGATTTATTTCATAAATGGAACAAACAAAGTATGCACATTCTAAGTCATAACGGCTTTCTATAGTTTGCACATGTGTCCGGAAATAAGAAAATCTTACTTCCCCCCGTTTTTTAAAATCACAGGTTCTAGAAGGATTACATGATTTCTTAAAAAACACGAGTTTTTAGAAAATGTGATTTATTTAATCAATGGACTCAACAAACTATGCACATTCTACTTAGTAACAACTTTCTATAGTTTGCGAATGCGTCCGGAAATAAGAAAAGCTTACTTCCCCCCGGTTTTTAAAATCACAGATTCTAGAAGGTTTACATGATTTCTTAAAAAACACGAGTTTTTAGAAAATCTCATTTATTTCATAAATGGAATCAATAAAGTATGAACATTCTATGTCATAACGACTTTGTATAGTTTGCGCATGGGCAAACTATGTACATTCTAGGTAATAACGACTTTCTATAGTTTGCGCATGCGTCCGGAAATAAGAAAAGCTTACTTCCCCCCTTTTTTTAAATTCACAGCTTCTAGAAGGTTTACATGATTTCTTAAAAAACACGAGTTTTTAGAAAATGTGATTTATTTCATAAATGGAATCAACAAAGTGTGCGCATTCTACATCATAACGACTTTCGATAGTTTGCGCATGCATCCGGAAATAAGAAAAGCGTACTTCCCCCCTTTTTTTCAATTCACAGCTTCTAAAAGGATTAGATGATTTCTTAAAAAACACAAGTTTTTAGAAAATTTTATTTATTTCATAAATGGAATAAAAAAAGGATGCACTTTCTACATCATAACGACTTTCTATAGTTTGCGCATGCGTCCGGAAATAAGAAAAGCTTACTTCCCCCCGTTTTTAAAATCACAGCCTCTAGAAGGTTTACATGATTTCATAAAAAACACGAGTTTTTAGAAAATGTGATTTATTTAATCAATGGAATCAAAACAATATGCACATTCTACGTAATAACGACTTTCTATAGTTTGCGCATGCGTCCGAAAATAAGAAAAGCTTACTTCCCCTCGTTTTTTAAAATCACAGCTTCTAGAAGGTTTACATGATTTCTCAAAAAACACGACTTTTTAGAAAATGTGATTTATTTCATCAATGGAATCAACAAACTATGCACATTCTACGTAATAACGACTTTCTATAGTTTGCGCATGCGTCCGGAAATAAGAAAAGCTTACTTCCCCCCGGTTTTTAAAATCACAGCTTCTAGAAGGTTTACATGATTTCTTAAAAAACATGAGTGTTTAGAAAATGTGATTTATTTGATAAATGGAACCAACAAAGTATGCAGATTCTAATTCATAACGACTTTCTATAGTTTGCGGATGCGTCTAGAAATAAGAAAAGCTTACTTCCCCCCGTTTTTTAAAATCACAGCTTCTAGAAGGTTTACATGATTTCTTAATAAACACGAGTTTTTAGAAAATGTGATTTATTTAATCAATGGAATCAACAAACTATGCACATTCTACTTAATAACGACTTTCTATAGTTTGCGAATGCGTCCGGAAATAAGAAAAGATTACTTCCCCCCGGTTTTTAAAATCACAGCTTCTAGAAGGTTTACATGATTTCTTAAAAAACACGAGTTTTTAGAAAATGTCATTTATTTCATAAATGGAATCAACAAAGTATGCACATTCTATGTCATCACGACTTTGTATGGTTTGTGCATGCGCAAACTATGCACATTCTACGTAATAACGACTTTCTATAGTTTGCGCATGTGTCCAGAAATAAGAAAAGCTTACTTCCGGCAGTTTTTTAAAATCACAGCTTCTAGAAGGTTTACATGATTTCTTAAAAAACACGAGTTTTTAGAAAATGTGATGTTTTTCATAAATGGAATCAACAAAGTATGCACCTTCTACATCATACCGACTTTATAAAGTTTGCGCATGCATCCGGAAATAAGAAAAGCTTACTTCCACCAGTTTTTTAAAATCACAGCTTCTAGAAGGTTTACATGATTTCTTAAAAAACATGAGTGTTTAGAAAATGTGATTTATATCATAAATGGAACCAACAAAGTATGCACACTCTAAGTCATAACGGCTTTCTATAGTGTACGCATGTGTCCGGAAATAAGAAAAGCTTACTTCCCCCCGTTTTTTAAAATCACAGCTTCTAAAAGGATTACATGATTTCTTAAAAAACATGAGTTTTACGAACATGTGATTTATTTCATAAATGGAATCAACAAAGTATGCACATTCTATGTCATTACGACTTTCTATAGTTTGCGCATGCGCAAACTAAGCACATTCTACGTACTAACGACATTCTATAGTTTGCGTATGTGTCCAGAAATAAGAAAATCTTACTTCACCCAGTTTTTTAAAATCACAACTTCTAGAAGGTTTACATGATTTCTTAAAAAACACGAGTTTTTAAAAATGTGATTTATTTCATCAATGGAATCAACAAAGTATGCACATTTTATGTCATAATGACTTTGTATGGTTTGCGCATGCGCAAACTATGCACATTCTACGTAATAACGACTTTCTATAGTTTGTGCATGTGTCCGGAAATAACAAAAGCTTACTTCGACCCATTTTTTAAAATCACAGCTTGTAGAAGGTTTACATGATTTCTTAAAAAACACTAGTTTTTAGAAAATGTGATGTATTTCATAAATGGAATCAACAAAATATGCACATTCTATGTAATAACGACTTTCTATAGTTTGTGCATGCGTCCGGAAATAAGAAAAGCTTACTTCCCCCCATTTTTTAAAATCACAGCTTCTAGAAGGTTTACATGATTTCTTAATAAACACGAGTTTTTAGAAAATGTGATTTATTTAATCAATGGAATCAACAAACTATGCACATTCTACTTAATAACGACTTTCTATAGTTTGCGAATGCGTCTGGAAATAAGAAAAGCTTACTTCCCCCCGGTTTTTAAAATCACAGCTTCTAGAAGGTTTACATGATTTCTTAAAAAACACGAGTTTTTTCAAAATGTCATTTATTTCATAAATGGAATCAAAAAAGTATGAACATTCTATGTCATAACGACTTTGTATAGTTTGCGCATGCGCAAACTATGCACATTCTAGGTAATAACGACTTTCTATAGTTTGCGCATGCTTCCGGAAATAAGAAAAGCTTACTTCCCCCCTTTTTTTAAATTCAGAGCTTCTAGAAGGTTTACATGATTTCTTAAAAAACACGAGTTTTTAGAAAATGTGATTTATTTCATAAATTGAATCAACAAAGTATGCACATTCTACATCATAACGACTTTCTATAGTTTGCGCATGCATCCGGAAATAAGAAAAGCTTACTTCCCCCCTTTTTTTCAATTCACAGCTTCTAGGAGGATTAGATGATTTCTTAAAAAACACGAGTTTTTAGAAAATGTTATTTATTTCATAAATGGAATAAAAAAAGGATGCACTTTCTACGTGATAACGACTTTCTATAGTTTGCGCATGCGTCCGGAAATAAGAAAAGCTTACTTCCCCCCGTTTTTTAAAATCATAGCTTCTAGAAGGTTTACATGATTTCTTAAAAAACACGAGTTTTTAGAAAATGTGATTTATTTCATCAATGGAATCAACAAACTATGCACATTTTACGTAATAACGACTTTCTATGGTTTGCGAATGCGTCCGGAAATAAGAAAAGTTTACTTCCCCCCGGTTTTTAAAATCACAGTTTCTAGAAGGTTTACATGATTTCTTAAAAAACACGAGTTTTTAGAAAATGTCATTTATTTCATAAATGGAATCAAAAAAGTATGAACATTCTATGTCATTACGACTTTGTATAGTTTGGGCATGCGCAAACTATGCACATTCTATGTAATAACGACTTTCCATAGTTTGTGCATGCGTCCGGAAATAAGAAAAGCTTACTTCCCCCCTTTTTTTAAATTCACAGCTTCTAGAAGGTTTACATGATTTCTTAAAAAACATGAGTTTTTAGAAAATGTGATTTATTTTATAAATGGAATCAACAAAGTATGCACATTCTACGTCATAACGACTTTCTATAGTTTGCGCATGCGTCCGGAAATAAGAAAAGCTTACTTCCCCCCGTTTTTTAAATTCACAGCTTCTAGAAGGTTTACATGATTTCTTAAAAAACAAGAGTTTTTAGAAAATGTGTTTTATTTCATAAATGGAATCAACAAAGTATGCACATTCTACGCCATAACGACTTTCTATAGTTTGCGCATGCGTCCGGAAATAAGAAAAGCTTACTTCACCCTGTTTTTTGAAATCACAGCTTCTAGAAGGTTTACATGATTTCCTAAAAAAAATGAGTTTTTAGAAAATGTGATTTATTTCATAAAAGTAATCAACAAAGTATGCACATTCTACGTCATAACGACTTTCTATAGTTTGCGCATGTGCAAAGTATTCACATTCTAGGTAATAACGACTTTCTATAGTTTGCACATGCGTCCAAAAATAAGAAAAGCTTACTTCCCCCCTTTTTTTAAATTCACAGCTTCTAGAAGGTTTACATGGTTTCTTAAAAAACATGAGTTTTTAGAAAATGTGATTTATTTCATAAATGGAATCAACAAAGTATGCACATTCTATGTCATAATGACTTTCTATAGTTTACGCATGCGTCCGGAAATAAGAAAAGCTTACTTCCCCCCGTTTTTTAAATTCACGGCTTCTAGAAGGTTTACATGATTTCTTAAAAAACACGAGTTTTTAGAAAATGTGATTTATTTCATAAATGGAATCAACAAAGTATGCACATTCTACGCCATAACAACTTTCTATAGTTTGCGCATGCGTCCGGAAATAAGAAAAGCTTACTTCACACCGTTTTTTAAAATCACAGCTTCTAGAAGGTTTACATGATTTCTTAAAAAAAATGAGTTTTTAGAAAATGTGATTTATTTCATAAAAGTAATCAACAAAGTATGCACATTCTACGTCATAACGACTTTCTATAGTTTGTGCATGTGCAAACTATGCACATTCTAGGTAATAATGATTTTCTATAGTTTGCACATGCGTCCGGAAATAAGAAAAGCTTACTTCCCCCCTTTTTTTAAATTCACAGCTTCTAGAAGGTTTACATGATTTCTTAAAAAACACGAGTTTTTAGAAAATGTGATTTATTTCATAAATGGAATCAACAAAGTATGCACATTCTATGTCATAATGACTTTCTATAGTTTGCGCATGCGTCCGGAAATAGGAAAAGCTTACTTCCCCCCGTTTTTTAAATTCACGGCATCTAGAAGGTTTACATGATTTCTTAAAAAACACGAGTTTTTAGAAAATGTGATTTATTTCATAAATGGAATCAACAAAGTATGCACATTTTACGTCATAACGACTTTCTATAGTTTGCACATGTGTCCGGAAATAAGAAAACCTTAATTCCACCCATTTTTTAAAATCACAGCTTGTAGAAGTTTTACATGATTTTCTTAAAAAAACACGGGTTTTTAGAAAATGTCATTTGTTTCATAAATTGAATCAACAAAGTATGAAAAAACTATGTCATAACGACTTTGAATCGTTTTCGCATGCGCAAACTATGCACATTCTATGTAATAACAACTTTCTATAGTTTGCGCATGCGTCTGGAAATGAGAAAAGCTTACCTCCCCCCATTTTTTAAAATCACAGCTTCTAGAAGGTTTACATGATTTCTTAAAAAACAAGAGTTTTTAGAAAATGTGATTTATTTCATAAGTGGAAACAGCAAAGTATGCATATTCTATGTCATAACGACTTTCTATAGTTTGCGCATGCGTCCGGAAATAAGAAAAGCTTACTTCCCCCCATTTTTAAAAATCACAGCTTCTAGAAGGTTTACATGATTTCTTAAAAAAAATGAGTTTTTAGAAAATCTGATTTATTTCATAAAAGGAATCAACAAAGTATGCACATTCTACGTCATAATGACTTTGTATAGTTTGCGCATGTGCAAACTATGCACATTCTAGGTAATAACGACTTTCTATAGTTTGCAGATGCGTCCCGAAATAAGAAAAGCTTACTTCCCCCCTTTTTTTAAATTCACAGCTTCAAGAAGGTTTACATGATTTCTTAAAAAACACGAGTTTTTAGAAAATGAGATTTATTTCATAAAGGGAATCAACAAAGTATCCACATTCTACGTCATAACGACTTTGTATAGTTTGCGCATGTGCAAACTATGCACATTCTAGGTAATAACGACTTTCTATAGTTTGCAGATGCGTCCGGAAATAAGAAAAGCTTACTTCCCCCCTTTTTTTAAATTCACAGCTTCTAACAGGTTTACATGATTTCTTAAAAAGCACGAGTTTTTAGAAAATGTGATTTATTTCATAAATGGAATCAACAAAGTATGCACATTCTACGTCATAACGACTTTGTATAGTTTGTGCATGTGCAAACTATGCACATTCTAGGTAATAACGACTTTCTATAGTTTGCACATGCGTCCGGAAATAAGAAAAGCTTACTTCCCCCCTTTTCTTAAATTCACAGCTTCTAGAAGGTTTACATGATTTCTTAAAAAACACGAGTTTTTAGAAAATGTGATTTATTCCATAAATGGAATCAACAAAGTATGCACATTCTACGTCATAACGACTTTCTATAGTTTGCGCATGCGTCCGGAAATAAGAAAAACCTACTTCCCCCCGTTTTTTAAAATCACAGCTTCTAGAAGGTTTACATGATTTCTTAAAAAAATGAGTTTTTAGAAAATGTGATTTATTTCATAAAAGGAATCAACAAAGTATGCACATTCTACGTCATAATGACTTTCTAGAGTTTGCGCATGTGCAAACTATGCACATTCTAGGTAATAACGACTTTCTATAGTTTGCACATGCATCCGGAAATAGGAAAAGCTTACTTCCCCCCTTTTTTTAAATTCACAGCTTCTAGAAGGTTTACATGATTTCTTAAAAAACACGAGTTTTTAGAAAATGTGATTTATTTTATAAATGGAATCAACAAAGTATGCACATTCTACGTCATAACGACTTTCTATAGTTTGCGCATGCGTCCAGAAATAAGAAAAGCTTACTTCCCCCCGTTTTTTAAAATCACAGCTTCTAGAAGGTTTACATGATTTCTTAAAAAAAATGAGTTTTTAGAAAATGTGATTTATTTCATAAAAGGAATCAAAAAAGTATGCACATTCTACGTCATAACGACTTTCTATAGTTTGCGCATGTGCAAACTATGCACATTGTCGGTAATAACGACTTTCTATAGTTTGCACATGCGTCCGGAAATAAGAAAAGCTTACTTCCCCCCTTTTCTTAAATTCACAGCTTCTAGAAGGTTTACATGATTTCTTGAAAAACACGAGTTTTTAGAAAATGTGATTTATTTCATAAATGGAATCAACAAATTATGAACATTCTACGTCATAACGTGTTTCTATAGTTTGCGCATGCGTCCGGAAATAAGAAAATCTTACATCCCCCCGTTTTTTAAAATCACACCTTCTCGAAGGTTTACATGATTTCTTAAAAAACACGAGTGTTTAGAAAATGTGATTTATTTCATAAATGGAACCAACAAAGTATGCACATTCTAATTCATAACGACTTTCTATAGTTTGCGCATGCGTCCGGAAATAAGAAAAGCTTACTTCCCCCCGTTTTTTAAAATCACAGCTTCTAGAAGCATTACATGATTTCTTAAAAAACATGAGTTTTACGAACATGTGATTTATTTCATAAATGGAATCAACAAAGTATGCACATTCTATGTCATAAATACTTTCTATAGTTTGCGCATCCGGAAACTAAGCACATTCTACGTACTAACGACGTTCTATAGTTTGCGTATGCGTCCAGAAATAAGAAAAGCTTACTTCACCCCGTTTTTTAAAATCACAACTTCTAGAAGGTTTACATGATTTCTTAAAAAACACGAGTTTTTAGAAAATGTGATTTATTTCATAAATGGAATCAACAAAGTATGCACATTCTATGTCATAACGACTTTGTATGGTTTGCGCATCCGCAAACTATGCACATTCTACGTAATAACGACTTTCTATAGTTTGCGCATGTGTCCAGAAATAAGAAAAGATTACTTCCGCCAGTTTTTTAAAATCACAGCTTCTATAAGGTTTACATGATTTCTTAAAAAAGACGAGTTTTTAGAAAATGTGATGTATTTCATAAATGGAATCGACAAAGTATGCACCTTCTACGTCATAACGACTTTCTAAAGTTTGCGCATGCATCCGGAAATAAGAAAAGCTTACTTCCGCTAGTTTTTTAAAATCACAGCTTCTAGAAGGTTTACATGATTTCTTAAAAACCACAAGTTTTTAGAAAATGTGATTTATTTCATAAATGGAATCAACAAAGTATGCACATTCTAAGTCATAACGACTTTCTATAGTTTGTGCATGCGTCCGGAAATAAGAAAAGCTTAATTCCCACCGTTTTTTAAAGTCACAGCTTCTAGAAGGTTTACATGATTTCTTAAAAAACATGAGTGTTTAGAAAATTTGATTTATTTCATAAATGGAACCAACAAAGTATGCACATTGTAAGTCATAACGGCTTTCTATAGTTTGCGCATGTGTCCGGGAATAAGAAAAGCTTACTTCCCCCCATTTTTTAAAATCACAGCTTCTAGAAGGATTACATGATTTCTTAAAAAACATGAGTTTTACGAACATGTGATTTATTTCATAAATGGAATTAACAAAGTATGCACATTCTATGTCATAACGACTTTCTATAGTTTGCGCATGCGCAAACTAAGCACATTCTACGTACTAACGACATTCTATAGTTTGCGTATGCGTCCAGAAATAAGAAAAGCTTACTTCACCCCGTTTTTTAAAATCACAACTTCTAGAAGGTTTACATGATTTCTTAAAAAACACGAGTTTTTAGAAAATGTGATTTATTTCATAAATGGAATCAAGAAAGTATGCACATTTTATGTCATAACGACTTTGTATGGTTTGCGCATGCGCAAACTATGCACATTCTACGTAATAACGACTTTCTATAGTTTGCGCATGTGTCCGGAAATAAAAAAGCTTACTTCCACCCGTTTTTTAAAATCACAGCTTCTAGAAGGTTTACATGATTTCTTAAAAAAACACGAGTTTTTAGAAAATGTGATGTATTTCATAAATGGAATCAACAAAGTATGCACATTCTACGTCATAACGACTTTCTATAGTATGCGTATGCATCCGGAAATAAGAAAAGCTTACTTCCCCCCATTTTTTAAAATCACAGCTTCTAGAAGGTTTACATGATTTCCTAATAAACACGAGTTTTTAGAAAATGTGATTTATTTAATCACGGGAATCAACAAACTATGCACATTCTACTTAATAACGAATTTCTATAGTTTGCGAATGCGTCCGGAAATAAGAAAAGCTTACTTCCCCCCGGTTTTTAAAATCAAAGCTTCTAGAAGGTTGACATGATTTCTTAGAAAACACGAGTTTTTAGAAAATGTCATTTATTTCATAAATGGAATCAAAAAAGTATGAACATTCTATGTCATAATGACTTTGTATAGTTTGCGCATGCGCAAACTATGCACATTCTATGTAATAACGACTTTCTATAGTTTGCGCATGCGTCCGGAGATAAGAAAAGCTTACTTCCCCACTTTTTTTAAATTCACAGCTTCTAGAAGGTTTACATGATTTCTTAAAAAACATGAGTTTTTAGAAAATGTGATTTATTTCATAAATGGAATCAACAAAGTATGCACATTCTACATCATAACGACTTTCTTTAGTTTGCGCATGCATCCGGAAATAAGAAAAGCTTACTTCCCCCCTTTTTTTCAATTCACAGCTTCTAGAAGGATTAGATGATTTCTTAAAAAACACGAGTTTTTAGAAAATGTGATTTATTTCATAAATGGAATAAAAAAAGGATGCACTTTCTACGTCATAACGACTTTCTAAAGTTTGCGCATGCGTCCGGAAATAAGAAAAGCTTACTTCCCCTCGTTTTTTAAAATCGCAGCGTCTAGAAGGATTACATGATTTCTTAAAAAACATGAGTTTTAGGAACATGTGATTTATTTCACCAATGGAATCAACAAAGTATGCACTTTCTATGTCATAACGACCTTCTATAGTTTGCGCATGCGGAAACTAAGCACATTCTACGTACTAACGACTTTCTATAGTTTGCGTATCCGTCCATAAATAAGAAAAGCTTACTTCACCCGGTTTTTTAAAATCACAACTTCTAGAAGGTTTACATGATTTCTTAAAAAACACGAGTTTTTAGAAAATGTGATTTATTTCATAAATGGAATCAACAAAGTATGCACATTCTACGTCATAACGACTTTCTAAAGTTTGCGCATGCGTCCGGAAATAAGAAAAGCTTACTTCCTCCAGTTTTTTAAAATCACAGCTTCTAGAAGGTTTACATCATTTCTTAAAATCAACGAATATTTATAAAATGTGATTTATTTCATAAATGGAATCAACAAAGTATGCACAGTCTAAGCCATAACGACTTTCAATAGTTTGCGCATGCGTCCGGAAATAAGAAAAGCTTACTTCCCCCCATTTTTTAAAGTTACAGCTTCTAGAAGGCTTACATGATTTCTTAATAAACATGAGTTTTTAGAAAATGTTATTTATTTCTTCAATGGAATCAAAAAACTATGCACATTCTACGTAATAACGACTTTCTATAGTTTGCGCGTGCGTCCGGAAATAAGAAAAGCTTACTTCCCCCTGTTTTTTAAAATCACAGCTTCTAGAAGGTTTACATGATTTCTTAACAAACACAAGTTTTTAGAAAATGTCATTTATTTAATCAATGGAATCAGCAAACTATGCACATTATACGTAATAACGACTTTCTATAGTTTGCGCATGCGTCCGAAAATAAGAAAAGCTTACTTTCCCCCCTTTTTTTTAATTTCACAGCTTCTAGAAGGTTTACATGATTTCTTAAAAAACACGAGTTTTTAGAAAATGTGATCTGTTTCATAAATGGAATCAACAAAGTATGCACGTTCTACGTCATAACGAATTTATATAGGTTGCGCATGCGTCCGGAAATAAGAAAAGCTTACTTCCCCCCGTTTTTTAAAATCACAGCTTCTAGAAGGTTTACATGATTTTTAAAAAAAAATGAGTTTTTAGAAAATGTGATTTATTTCATAAAAGGAATCAACAAAGTATGCACATTCTACGCAAAACGATTTTCTATAGTTTGCGCATGCGTTCGGAAATAAGAAAAGCTTACTTCCCCCCTTTTGTTTAAAATCACAGCTTCTAGAAGGTTTCCATGATTTCGTAAAAAAAACAGGTTTTTAGAAAATGTGATTTATTTCATAAATGGAATCAACAAAGTATGCACATTCTACGTCATAACGACTTTCTATAGTTTGCGCATGCATATGGAAATAAGAAAAGCTTACTTCCCCCCGTGTTTTAAAATCACAGCTTCAAGAAGGTTTACATGATTTCTTAAAAAACACAAGTTTTTAGAAAATCTCATTTATTTAATCAATGGAATCAACAAACTATGCACATTATACGTAATAACGACTTTCTATAGTTTACGCATGCGTCCAGAAATAAGAAAAGCTTACTTCCCCCCGTTTTTTTAAAATCACAGCTTCTAGAAGGATTACATGATTTCTTAAAAAACATGAGTTTTTTGAAAATGTGATTTATTTCATAAATGGAATAAACAAAGTATGCACATTCTAAGTCATAAGGACTTTCTATAGTTTGCGCATGCGTCTGGAAATAAGAAAAGCTTACTTCCCCCCGTTTTTTAAAATCGCAGCGTCTAGAAGGATTACATGATTTCTTAAAAAACATGAGTTTTACGAACATGTGATTTATTTCATAAATGGAATCAACAAAGTATGCACTTTCTATGTCATAACGACATTCTATAGTTTGCGCATGCAGAAACTAAGCACATTCTACGTACTAACGACTTTCTATAGTTTGCGTATCCGTCCATAAATAAGAAAAGCTTACTTCACCCCGTTTTTTAAAATCACAACTTCTAGAAGGCTTACATGATTTCTTAAAAAACACGAGTTTTTAGAAAATGTGATTTATTTCATAAATGGAATCAACAAAGTATGCACATTCTATGTCATAACATTTTTGTATGGTTTGTGCATGCGCAAACTTTGCACATTCTATGTAATAACGACTTTCTATAGTTTGCGCATGCATCTGGAAATTAGAAAAGCTTACTTCCGCCAATTTTTTAAAATCACAGATTCTAGAAGGTTTACATGATTTCTTAAAAAACATGAGTTTTTAGAAAATGTGATTTATTTCATCAATGGAACCAACAAACTATGCACATTCTACGTAATAACGACTTTCTATAGTTTGCGAATGCGTCCGGAAATAAGAAAAGCTTACTTCCCCCCTTTTTTTAAATTCACAGCTTCTAGAAGGTTTACATGATTTCTTAAAAAACACGAGTTTTTAGAAAATGTGATTTATTTTATAATTGGAATCAACAAAGTATGCACATTGTACGTCATAACGACTTTCTATAGTTTGCGCATGAGTCCGGAAATAAGAAAAGCTTACTTCCCCCCGTTTTTTAAAATCACAACTTCTACAAGGTTTACATGATTTCTTTAAAAAAAACGAGTTTTTAGAAAATGTGATTTATTTCATAACAGTAATCAACAAAGTATGCACATTCTACATCATAACGACTTTGTATAGTTTGCGCATGTGCAAACTATGCACATTCTAGGTAATAACGATTTTCTATAGTTTGCGGATGCGTCCGGAAATAAGAAAATCTTACTTGCCCCCCTTTTTTAAATTCACAGCTTCTAGAAGGTTTACATGATTTCTTAAAAAACACAAGTTTTGAGAAAATGTGATTTCTTTCATCAATGGAATCAACAAACTATGCACATTCTACGTCATAACGACTTTCTATAGTTTGCGCATGTGTCCGGAAATAAGAAAAGCTTACATCCCCCCGTTTTTTAAAATCACAGCTTCTAGAAGGTTTACATGATTTCTTAAAAAACACGAGTTTTTGGAAAATGTGATTTATTTCATCAATGGAATCAACAAACTATGCACATTCTACGTAATAATGACTTTCTATAGTTTGCGAATGCGTCCGGAAATAAGAAAAGCTTACTTCCCCCCCGGTTTTTAAAATCACGGCTTCTAGAAGGTTTACATGATTTCTTAAAAAACACGAGTTTTTAGAAAATGTCATTTATTTCATAAATGGAATAGAAAATGTATGAACATTCTATGTCATAACGACTTTCTATACTTTGCGCATGCATCCTGAAATAAGAAAAGCTTACTTCGCCCCGTTTTTTAAAATCACAGCTTCTAGAAAGTTTATATGATTTCTTAAAAAAAATGAGGTTTTGGAAAATGTGATTTATTTCATCAAAGGAATAAACAAAGTATGCACATTCTACGTCATAATGAGTTTTTATAGTTTGCGCATGCGTATGGAAATAAGAAAAGCTCACTTCCCCCCGTTTTTTAAAATCACAGCTTCTAGAAGGTTTACATGATTTCTTAAAAAACAAGAGTTTTTAGAAAATGTGATTTATTTCATAAATTCAATCAACAAAGTATGCACATTCTAAGTCATAACGACTTTCTATAGTTTGCGCATGCGTCCGGAAATAAGAAAAGCTTACTTCCCCCCCGTTTTTTAAAATCACAGCTTCTAGAAGGTTTACATGATTTCTCAAAAAACACGAATTTTTAGAAAATGTGATTTATTTCATCAATGGAATCAACAAACTATGCACATTCTACGTAATAACGACTTTCTATAGTTTGTGAATGCGTCCGGAAATAAGAAAAGCTTACTTCCTCCTGGTTTTTAAAATCACAACGTCTAGAAGGTTTACATGATTTCTTAAAAAACACGATTTTTTAGAAAATGTCATTTATTTCATAAATGGAATGAAAAAAGTATGAACATTCTATGTCATAACGACTTTGTATAGTTTGCGTGTGCGCAAACTATGCACATTCTAGGTAATAACAACTTTCTGGAGTTTGCGCATGCGTTCGGAAATAAGAAAAGCTAACTTCCCCCCTTTTTTTAAATTCATAGATTCTAGAAGGTTTACATGATTTCTTAATAAACACAAGTTCTTAGAAAATGTTATTTATTTCATAAATGGAATCAACAAAGTATGCACATTCTACGTCATAATGACTTTCTATAGTTTGCGCATGCGTCCGAAAATAAGAAAAGCTTACTTCCCCCCGTTTTTTAAAGTCACAGCTTCTAGAAGGGTTACATGATTTCTTAAAAAACACGAGTTTTTAGAAAATGTGATTTATTTCATCAATGGAATCAACAAAGTATCGACATTTTATGTCGTAACGACTTTGCATGGTTTGGGCATGCGCAAACTATGCACATTCTACGTACTAACGAGATTCTATAGTTTGCGTATTGATCCGGAAATAAGAAAAGCTTACTTCACCCCGTTTTTTAAAATCACAACTTCTAGAAGGTTTACATGATTTCTTAAAAAACACGAGTTTTAAGAAAATTTGATTTATTTCATAAATGGAATCAACAAAGTATGCACATTCTATGTCATAACATTTTTGTATGGTTTGCGCATGCGCAAACTATGCACATTCTACATAATAACGACTTTCTATAGTTTGCGCATGCATCCGGAAATAAGAAAAGCTTACTTCTGCCAGTTTTTTAAAATGACAGCTTCTAGAAGGTTTACATGATTTCTTAAAAAACATGAGTTTTTAGAAAATGTGATTTATTTCACAAATGGAATCAACAAAGTATGCACATTCTTCGTCATAACGACTTTCTATAGTTTGTGCATGCGTCCGCAAAATAAGAAAAGCTTACTTCACCCCGATTTTTGAAAATCACAGCTTCTAGAAGGTATACATGATTTCTTAAAAAAAACGAGTTTTTAGAAAATGTGATTTATTTCATCAATGGAATCAACAAACTATGCACATTCTACATAATAACGACTTTCTATAGTTTGCGAATGCGTCCAGAAATAAGAAAAGCTTACTTCCCCCAGTTTTTTAAAATCACACCTTCTAGAATGTTTACATGATTTCTTAAAAAACATGAGTTTTTAGAAAATGTCATTTATTTCATAAATTGAATCAACAAAGTATGAACATTCTATGTCATAACAACTTTGTATAGTTTGCGCATGCGCAAACTATGCACATTCTATGTAATAACGACTTTCTATAGTTTGCGCATGTGTCTGGAAATAAGAAAATCTTACTTCCTCCCTTTTTTTAAATTCACAGCTTCTAGAAGGTTTACATGATTTCTTAAAAAACACGAGTTTTTAGAAAATATGATTTATTTCAAAAATGGAATCAACAAAGTATGCACTTTGTACATCATAACGACTTTCTATAGTTTGCGCATGCGTCCGGAAATAAGAAAAGCTTACTTCCCCCCGTTTTTTAAAATCATAGCTTCTAGAGGGTTTACATGATTTCTTAAAAAACACGAGTTTTTACAAAATGTGATTTATTTAATCAATGGAATGAACAAAATATGCACATTATACGTAATAACGACTTTTTATAGTTTGCGCATGCGTCCGAAAATAAGAAAAGCTTACTTTCCCCCTTTTTTAAAATTCACAGCTTCTAGAAGGTTTACATGATTTCTTAAAAAACACGAGTTTTTAGAAAATGTGATCTGTTTCATAAATGGAATCAACAAAGTATGCACATTCTACGTCATAACGACTTTCTATAGTTTGCGCATGCGTCCGGAAATAAGAAAACCTTACTTCCCCCCGTTTTTTAAAATCACAGCTTCTAGAAGGATTACATGATTTCTTAAAAAACATGAGTTTTTTGAAAATGTGATTTTTTTCATAAATGGAATCAACAAAGTATGCACATTCTAAGTCATAACGACTTTCTATAGTTTGCGCATGCGTCCGGAAATAAGAAAAAGTTACTTCACCCCGTTTTTTAAAATCACAACTTCTAGAAGGTTTACATGATTTATTAAAAAACACGAGTTTTTAAAAAATGTGAATTATTTCATAAATGGAATCAACAAAGTATGCACATTCTATGTCATAACGACTTTGTATGGTTTGAGCATGCCCAAACTATGCACATTCTATGTAATAACGACTTTCTATAGTTTGCGCATGTGTCCGGAAATAAGAAAAACTTACTTCCGCCCGTTTTTTAAAAGCACAACTTCTAGAAGGTTTAAATGATTTCTTAAAAAAAACGAGTTTTTAGAAAATGTGATTTATTTCATAAATGGAATCAACAAAGTATGCACATTCTACATCATAACGACTTTCTAAAGTTTGCGCATGCGTCCGGAAATAAGAAAAGCTTACTTCCACCAGTTTTTTAAAATCACAGCTTCTAGAAGGTTTACATGATTTCTTAAAATCCACGATTATTTAGAAAATGTGATTTATTTCATAAATGGAATAAACAAAGTATGCACATTCTAAGCCATAACGACTTTCTATAGTTTGCGCATGCGTCCGGAAATAAGAAAAGCTTACTTCCCCACGTTTTTTAAAGTCACAACTTCTAGAAGGTTTACATGATTTCTTAAAAAACATGAGTTTTTAGAAAATGCGATTTATTTAATCAATGGAATCAACAAACTATGCACATTCTGCGTAATAACGGCTTTCTATAGTTTGCGAATGCGTCCGGAAATAAGAAAAGCTTACTTTCCGCTGTTTGTTAAAATCACAACTTCTAGAAGGTTTACATGATTTCTTAACAAACACGATTTTTTAGAAAATGTGATTTATTTCATCAATTGAATCAACAAACTATGCACATTCTACTTACTAACGAATTTCTATAGTTTGCGTATTCGTCCGGAAATAAGAAAAGCTTACCTCAGCCCGTTTTTTAAAATCACAACTTCTAGAAGGTTTACATGATTTCTTAAAAAACACGAGTTTTTAGAAAATGTGATTTATTTCATAAATGAAATCAACAAAGTATGACATTCTATGTCATCACGACTTTCTATGGTTTGGGCATGCGCAAACTATGCACATTCTACGTACTAATGACTTTCTATAGTTTCCGTATTCATCCGGAAATAAGAAAAGCTTACTTCACCCCGTTTTTTAAATCACAACTTCTAGAAGGTTTACATGATTTCTTAAAAAACACGAGTTTTTAGAAAATGTGATTTATTTCATAAATGGACTCAACAAAGTATGCACTTTCTATGTCATAACGTTTTTGTATGGTTTGCGCATGCGCAAACTATGCACATTCTATGTCATAACGAACCTCTATAGTTTGCGCATGGGTCCGGAAATTAGAAAAGCTTACTTCCGCCAGTTATTTAAAATCACAGCTTCTAGAAGGTTTACATGATTTCTTAAAAAACATGAGTTTTTAGAAAATGTGATTTATTTCATAAATGGAATCAACAAAGTATGCACATTCTACATCATAACGACTTTCTATAGTTTGTGCATGCGTCCGGAAATAAGAAAAGCTTACTTCCCCCCGATTTTTGAAAATCACAGCTTCTAGAAGGTTTACATGATTTCTTAAAAAAAATGAGTATTTAGAAAATGTGATTTATTTAATAAAAGGAATCATCAAAGTATGCATATTCTACGTCATAACAACTTTCTATACTTTGCGTATGCGTCCGGAAATAAGAAAAGTTTACTTCCCCCCGTTTTTTAAAATCACAGCTTCTAGAAGGTTTCCATGATTTCTTAAAAAACACGAGTTTTTAGAAAATGTGATTTATCTAATCAATGGAATCAACAAACTATCCATATTCTACGTAATAACGACTTTCTATAGTTTGCGAATAAGTCCGGAAATAAGAAAAGCTTACTTCCCCCCGGTTTTTAAAATCACAGCTTCTAGAAGGTTTACATGATTTCTTAAAAAAGTATGCACATTCTAAGTCATAATGACTTTCTATATTTTGTGCATGCGTCCAGAAATAAGAAAAGCTTACTTCGCCTCGTTTTTTAAACTCACAGCTTCTAGAAAGTTTACATGATTTCTTAAAAAATACGAGTTTTTAGAAAATGTGATTTATTTCATCAATGGAATCAACAAACTATGCACATTCTACATAATAACGACCTTCTATAGTTTGCGAATGCATCCAGAAATAAGAAAAGCTTACTTCCCCCCGGTTTTTAAAATCACAGCTTCTAGAAGGTTTACATGATTTCTTAAAAAACACGAGTTTTAATAAAATGTCATTTATTTCATAAATGGAATAAAAAACGTCTAAACATTCTATATCATAACGACTTTGTATACTTTGCGCGTGCGCAAACTATGCACATTCTAGCTAATAACAACTTTCTATAGTTTGTGCATGCGTCCGGAAATAAGAAAAGCTAAGTTCCCCCCTTTTTTTAAATTCATAGCTTCTAAAGGGTTTACATGATTTCTTAAAAAATACAAGTTTTTAGAAAATGTTATTTATTTCATAAATGGAATCAACAAAGTATGCACATTCTACGTCATAACGACTTTCTATACTTTGCGCATACGTCCGGAAATAAGAAAAGCTTACTTCCCCCCGTTTTTTAAAATCACAGCTTCTAGAAGGTTTACATGATTTCTTAAAAAAAATGAGTTTTTAGAAAATGTGATTTATTTCATAAAAGGAATCAACAAAGTATGCACATTCTACGTCATAACAACTTTCTAAAGTTTGTACATGCGTCCAGAAATAAGAAAAGCTTACTTCTGCCAGTTTTTTAAAATCACAGCTTCTAGAAGGTTTACATGATTTCTTAAAAACCACGAGTATTTAGAAACTGTGATTTATTTCATAAATGGAATCAACAAAGTATGCAGATTATAGGTAATAACGACTTTCTATAGTTTGCGCATGCGTCCAGAAATAAGAAAAGCTTACTTCCCCCCTTTTTTTAAATTCACAGCTTCTAGAAGGTTTACATGATTTCTTAAAAAACACGAGTTTTTAGAAAATGTGATTTATTTCATCAATGTAAACATCAAAGTATGCACGTTCTACATCATAACGACTTTCTATAGTTTGCGCATGCGTCTGGAAATAAGAAAAGTTTACTTCCCCCCGTTTTTTAAAATCACAGCTTCTAGAAGGTTTACATGATTTCTTTAAAAAAATTAGTTTTTAGAAAATGTGATTTATTTCATAAAAGGAATCAACAAAGTATGGAAATTCTATGTCATAACGACTTTCTATAGTTTGCGGATGCGTATGGAAATAAGAAAAGCTTACTTCCCCCCATTTTTTAAAATCACAGCTTCTAGAAGGTTTACATGATTTCTTAAAAAACACGAGTTTTTAGAAAATGTGATTTATTTCATAAATGGGATCAACAAAGTATGCACATTCTAAGTCATAAAGACTTTCTATAGTTTTCACATGCATCCGGAAATAAGAAAAGCTTTCTTCCCCCCATTTTTTAAAATCACAGCTTCTAGAAGGTTTACATGATTTCTCAAAAAACACAAGTTTTTAGAAAATGTGATTTATTTCATCAATGGAATCAACAAACTGTGCACATTCTACGTAATAACGATTTGTATAGTTTGCGAATGCGTCCGGAAATAAGAAAAGCTTACATCCCCCCGGTTTTTAAAATCACAGCTTCTCGAAGGTTTACATGATTTCTTAAAAAACACGAGTTTTTAGAAAATGTCATTTATTTCATAAATGGAATCAAAAAAGTATGAACATTCTATGTCATAACGACTTTGTAGAGTTTGCGCGTGCGCAAACTATAAACATTCTAGGTAATAACGACTTTCTATAGTTTGGGCATGCGTCCAGAAATAAGAAAAGCTTACTTCCCCCCTTTTTTTAAATTCACAGCTTCTAGAAGGTTTACATGATTTCTTAAAAAACATGAGTTTTTAGAAAATGTGATTTATTTCATAAATGGAATCAACAAAGTATACACATTCTACGTCATAACGATTTTCTATAGTTTGCGCATTCGTCCGGAAATAAGAAAAGGTTACTTCCCCCCGTTTTTTAAAATCACAGCTTCTAGAAGGTTTACATGATTTCTTAAAAAAAATGAGTTTTTAGAAAATGTGATTTATTTCATAAAAGGAATCAACAAAGTATGCACATTCTACGTCATAACGACTTTGTATAGTTTGTGCATGTGCAAACTATGCACATTCTAGGTAATAACGACTTTCTATAGTTTGCGCATGCGTCCAGAAATCAGAAAAGCTTACTTCCCCCCTTTTTTTAAGTTCACAGCTTCTAGAAGGTTTACTTGATTTCTTAAAAAACACGAGTTTTTAGAAAATGTGAATTATTTCATAAATGGAATCAACAAAGTATGCACATTCTACGTCATAACGACTTTCTATAGTTTGCGCATGCGTTCGGAAATAAGAAAAGCTTACTTCCCCCCGTTTTTTAAAATCACAGCTTCTAGAAGGTTTACATGATTTCTTAAAAAAAATGAATTTTTAGAAAATGTGATTTATTTCATAAAAGGAATCAACAAAGTATGCACATTCTACGCAAAACGACTTTCTATAGTTTGCGCATGCTTTCGGAAATAAGAAAAGCTTACTTCCCCCCTTTTGTTTAAAATCACAGCTTCTAGAAGGTTTCCATGATTTCTTTAAAAAAATGGGTTTTTAGAAAATGTGATTTATTTCATAAATGGAATCAACAAACTATGCACATTCTACGTAATAACGACTTTATATAGTTTGCGCATGTGTCCGGAAATAAGAAAAGCTTACTTCCGCCCGTTTTTTAAAATCACAGCTTCTAGAAGGTTTAAATGATTTCTTAAAAAACACTAGTTTTTAGAAAATTTTATTTATTTCAACAATGGAATCAACAAACTATGCACATTCTGTGTAATAACGACTTTCTATAGTTTGCGAATGCGTCCGGAAATAAGAAAAGCTTAATTCCCCCCTTTTTTTAAAGTCACAGTTTCTAGAAGGTTTACATGATTTCTTAAAAAACATGAGTTTTTAGAAAATGTGATTTATTTCATCAATGGAATCAACAAACTATGCACATTCTGTGTAATAACGACTTTCTATAGTTTGCAAATGCGCCCGGAAATAAGAAAAGCTTACTTTCCCCTGTTTGTTAAAATCACAGCTTCTAGAAGGTTTACATGATTTCTTAACAAACACGAGTTTTTAGAAAATGTCATTTATTTAATAAATGGAATCAACAAAGTATGCACATTCTATGTCATAACGAGTTTCTATAGTTTGCGCATGCGCAAACAATGCATATTCTACGTACTAACGACTTTCTATAGTTTGCGTATTCATCCGGAAATAAGGAAAGCTTACCCCCGTTTTTTAAAATCACAACTTCTAGAAGGTTTACATGATTTCTTAAAAAACACGAGTTTTTAGAAAATGTGATTTATTTCATAAATGGAATCAACAAAGTATGCACATTATATGTCATAACGTTTCTGTATGATTTGCGCATACGCAAACTATGCACATTCTATGTAATACCGACCTTCTATAGTTTGCGCATGCATCCGGAAATTAGAAAATCTTACTTCTGCCAGTCTTTTAAAATCACAGCTTCTAGAAGGTTTACATGATTTCTTACAAAACATAATTTTTTAGAAAATGTGATTTATTTCATAAATGGAATCAACAAAGTATGCACATTCTACGTCATAACGACTTTCTAAAGTTTGCGCATGGGTCCGGAAATAAGAAAAGCTTACTTCCGCCAGTTTTTTAAAATCACTGCTTCTAAAATGTTTACATGATTTCTTGAAAAACATGAGTTTTTAGAAAATGTGATTTATTTCGTCAATGGAATCAACAAACTATGCACATTCTATGTAATAACGAATTTCTATAGTTTGCGAATGCGTCTGGAAATAAGAAAAGCTTACTTCCCCCCGTTTTTTAAAATCACAGCTTCTAGAAGGTTTACATGATTTCTCAAAAAACATGAGTTATTAGAAAATGTCATTTATTTCATAAATGGAATCAAAAAAGTATGAACATTCTATGTCATAACGACTTTGTATAGTTTGCGCATGCACAAACTATGCACATTCTAGGTAATAACGACTTTCTATAGTTTCCGCATGCGTCCGGAAATAAGAAAAGCTTACTTCCCCCCTTTTTTTATATACGCAGCTTCTAGAAGGTTTACATGATTTCTTAAAAAACAGGAGTTTTTAGAAAATATGATTTATTTCTTAAATGGAATCAACAAACTATGCACATTCTACGTCATAACGACTTTCTATAGTTTGCGCATGCGTCCGGAAATAAGAAAAGCTTACTTCCCCCCGTTTTATAAAATCATGGCTTCTAGAAGGTTTACATGATTTCTTAAAAAACACGAGTTTTTAGAAAATGTCATTTGTTTCATAAATGGAATCAACAAAGTATGAACAAACTATGTCATAACGACTTTGTATCGTTTGCGCATGCGCGAACCATGCACATTCTACGTAATAACGACTTTCTATAGTTTGTGCATGCGTTCGGAAATAAGAAAAGCTTACTTTCCCCCTTTTTTTAAATTCTCAGCTTCTAGAAGGTTTACATGATTTCTTAAAAAACACGAGTTTTTAGAAAATGTGGTTTATTTCATAAATGGAATCAACAAAGTATGAACATTCTACGTCATAACGACTTTCTATAGTTTGCGCATCCGTCCGGAAATAAGAAAAGCTTACTTCCCCCCGGTTTTTAAAATCATAGCTTCTAGAAGGTTTACATGATTTCTTAAAAAACACGAGTTTTTAGAAAATGTCATTTATTTCATATATGGAATCAACAAAGTATGCACATTCTATGTCATAACGTTTTTGTATGGTTTGCGCATGCGCAAACTATGCACATTCTATGTAATAACGACTTTCTATAGTTTGTGCATGCATCCCGAAATTAGAAAAGCTTACTTCCGCCAGTTTTTTAAAATCACAGCTTCTACAAGGTTTACATGATTTCTTAAAAAACATGAGTTTTTAGAAAATGTGATTTATTTAATCAATGGAATCAAAAAACTATGCACATTCTACGTAATAACGACTTTCTATAGTTTGCGCATGCGTCCGGAAATAAGAAAAGCTTACTTCCCCCCTTTTTTTAAATTCACAGCTTCTAGAAGGTTTACATGATTTCTTAAAAAACATGAGTTTTTAGAAAATGTGATTTATTTCATCAATGGAATCAACAAACTATGCACATTCTACGTAATAACGACTTTCTATAGTTGGCGAATGCGTCCGGAAATAAGAAAAGCTTACTTCCCCCCGGTTTTTAAAATCACGGCTTCTAGAAGGTTAAATGATTTCTTAAAAAACATGAGTTTTTAGAAAATGTCATTTATTTCATAAATGGAATTAAAAAAGTATGAACATTCTATGTCATAACGACTTTCTATAGTTTGCGCATGCGCAAACTATGCACATTCTAGGTAATAACGACTTTCTATAGTTTGCGCATGCGTCCGGAAATAAGAAAAGCTTACTTCCCCCCTTTTTTTAAATTCACAGCTTCTAGAAGGTTTACATGACTTCTTAAAAAACACGAGTTTTTAGAAAATGTGATTTATTTCATAAATGGAATCAACAAAGTATGCACATTCTACGTCATAACGACTTTCTATAGTTTGTGCATGCGTCCGGAAATAGGAAAAGGTTACTTCCCCCCGTTTTTTAAAATCACAGCTTCTAGAAGGTTTACATGATTTCTTAAAAAAATGAGTTTTTAGAAAATGTGATTTATTTCATAAACGGAATCAACAAAGTATGCACATTCTAAATCAAAACGACTTTCTATAGTTTGCGCATGCGTCCAGAAATAAGAAAAGCTTACTTCCCCCCGTTTTTTAAAATCACAGCTTCTAGAAGGATTACATCATTTTTTAAAAAACATGAGTTTTACGAACATGTGATTTATTTCATAAATGGAATCAACAAAGTATGCACATTCTATGTCATAACAACTTTCTATAGTTTGCGCATGCGCAAACTAAGCAGATTCTATGTACTAACGACTTTCTATCGTTTGCGTATGCGTCCAGAAATAAGAAGAGCTTACTTCACCCCGTTTTTTAAAATCACAACTTCTAGAAGGTTTACATGATTTCTTAAAAAACACGAGTTTTTAGAAAATGTCCTAACGACTTTGTATGGTTTGCGGATGCGCAAACTATGCACATTCTACATAATAACGACTTTCTATAGTTTGTGCATGTGTCCGGAAATAAGAAAAGCTTACTTCTGCCAGTTTTTTAAAATTACAGCTTCTAGAAGGTTTACATGATTTCTTAAAAAACACACTTTTTAGAAAATGTGATTTATTTCATAAATGGAATCAACAAAGTATGCACATTCTACGTCATAACGACTTTCTAAAGTTTGCGCATGCGTCCGGAAATAGGAAAAGCTTACTTCCGCCAGGTTTTTAAAATCACAGCTTCTAGAAGGTTTACATGATTTCTTAAAAACCACGATTTTTTAGAAAATGTGATTTATTTCATAAATGGAATCATCAAATTATGCACATTCTAAGTCATAACGACTTTCTATAGTTTGTGCATGCGTCCGGAAATAAGAAAAGCTTACTTCCCCTCGTTTTTTAAAGTCACAGCTTCTAGAAGGTTTACATGATTTCTTAAAAAACATGAGTTTTTAGAAAATGTGATTTATTTCATCAATGGAATCAACAAACTATGCACATTCTACATAATAACGACTTTCTATAGTTTTCGCATGCGTCCGAAAATTAGAAAAGCTTACTTCCCCTCATTTTTTAAAATCATAGCTTCTAGAAGGTTTACATGATTTCTTAAAAAACACGAGTTTTTAGAAAATGTGATTTGTTTCACAAATGGAATCAACAAAGTATGCACATTCTACGTCATAACGACTTTCTATACTTTGCGCATGCGTCCGGAAATAAGAAAAGCTTACTTCCCCCCGTTTTTTAAAATCACAGCTTCTAGAAGGTTTACATGATTTCTTAAAAAAAATGAGTTTTTAGAAAATGTGATTTATTTCATAAAAGGAATCAACAAAGTATGCACATTCTACGTCATAACGACTTTCTATAATTTGCGCATGCGTATGGAAATAAGAAAAGCGTACTTCCCCCCTTTTTTTAAAATCACAGCTTCTAGAAGGTTTACATGATTTCTTAAAAAACACGAGTTTTTAGAAAATGTGATTTATTTCATAAATGGAATCAACAAAGTATGCACATTCTACGTCATAACGACTTTCTATAGTTTGCGCATGCGTCCGGAAATAAGAAAAGCTTACTTCCCCCCATTTTTTAAAATCACAGCTTCTAGAAGGTTTAAATGATTTCTCAAAAAACATGAGTTTTTAGAAAATGTGATTTATTTCATAAAAGGAATCAACAAAGTATGCACATTCTACGTCATAACAACTTTATATGGTTTGCGCATGCGTCCGGAAATAAGAAAAGCTTACTTGCGCCCGTTTTTTAAAGTCACAGCTTCTAGAAGGTTTACATGATTTCTTAAAAAACACGAGTTTTTAGAAAATGTGATTTATTTCAGCAATGTAGTCAACAAACTATGCACATTCTACGTAATAACTTTCTATAGTTTGCGAATGCGTCCGGAAATAAGAAAAGCTTACTTCCCCCCGTTTTTTAAAATCGCAGCTTCTAAAATGTTTACATGATTTCTTAAAAAACATGAGTTTTCAGAAAATATCATTTATTTCATAAATGGAATCAACAAAGTATGAACATTCTATGTCATAACAACTTTGTATAGTTTGCGCATGCGCAAACTATGCACATTCTATGTAATATCGACTTTCTATAGTTTGCGCATGCGTCTGGAAAAAAGAAAAGCTTACTTCCCCCCTTTTTTTCAATTCACAGCTTCTAGAAGGTTTACATGATTTCTTAAAAAACACGAGTTTTTAGAAAGTGTGATTTATTTCATCAATGGAATAAAAAAGGTATGCACTTTCTACGTCATAACGACTTTCTATAGTTTTCGCATGCGTCCGAAAATTAGAAGGTTTACAATCACAGTTTTTTAAAATCACAGCTTCTAGAAGGTTTACATCATTTCTTAAAATACACGAATATTTAGAAAATGTGATTTATTTCATAAATGGAATCAACAAAGTATGCACATTCTAAGCCATAATGACTTTCTATAGTTTGCGCATCCGTCCGGAAAGAAGAAAAGCTTACTTCCCCCCGTTTTTTAAAGTCACAGCTTCTAGAAGGTTTACATGATTTCTTAAAAAACACGACTTTTTAGAAAATGTGATTTATTTCATAAATGGAATCAACAAAGTATGCACATTCTACGTCATAACGACTTTCTATAGTTTGCACATGCATCCGGAAATAAGACAAGCTTACTTCCCCCTGTTTTTTAAAATCACAGCTTCTAGAAGGATTACATGATTTCTTAAAAAACATGAGTTTTACGAACATGTGATTTATTTCATAAATGGAATCAATAAAGTATGCACATTCTATGTCATAACGACTTTCTATAGTTTGCGCAAGCGGAAACTAAGCACATTCTACGTACTAATGACTTTCTATAGTTTGTGTATGCGTCCAGAAATAAGAAAAGCTTACTTCACCCCGTTTTTTAAAATCACAACTTCTAGAATGTTTAGATGATTTCTTTAAAAACATGAGTTTTTAGAAAATGTGATTAATTTCATAAATGGAATCAACAAAGTATGCACATTCTATGGCATAACGACTTTGTATGGTTTGCGCATGCGCAAACTATGCACATTCTATGTAATAACGACTTTCTATAGTTTGCGCATGTGTCCGGAAATAAGAAAAGCTTACTTCCGTCAGTTTTTTAAAATCACAGCTTCTAGAAAGTTTACATGATTTCTTAAAAAACACTAGTTTTTAGAAAATGTGATTTATTTCATAAATGGAATCAACAAAGTATGCACATTCTACGTCATAACAACTTTCTAAAGTTTGTACATGCGCCCGGAAATAAGAAAAGCTTACTTCTGCCAGTTTTTTAAAATCACAGCTTCTAGAAGGTTTACATGATTTCTTAAAAACCACGAGTATTTAGAAACTGTGATTTATTTAATAAATGGAATCAAGAAAGTATGCACATTCTAAGTCATAACGACTTTCTATAGTTTGCGCATGCGTCCGGAAATAAGAAAAGCTTACTTCCCCCCGTTTTTTAAAATCATAGCTTCTAGAAGGTTTACATGATTTCTTAAAAAACGCGAGTTTTTAGAAAATGTGATTTATTTCATCAATGGAATCAACAAACTATGCACATTCTACGTAATAACGACTTTCTATAGTTTGCGAATGCGTCCGGAAATAAGAAAAGCTTACTTCCCCCTTTTTTTAAATTCACAGCTTCTAGAAGGTTTACATGATTTCTTAAAAAACACGAGTTTTTAGAAAATGTGATTTATTTCATCAATGAAATCATCAAAGTATGCACATTCTACGTCATAACGACTTTCTATAGTTTGTGCATGCGTCCGGAAATAAGAAAAGTTTACTTCCCCCCGTTTTTTAAAATCACAGCTTCTAGAAGGTTTACATGATTTCTTTAAAAAAATTAGTTTTTAGAAAATGTGATTTATTTCATAAAAGGAATCAACAAAGTATGGACATTCTATGTCATAACGACTTTCTATAGTTTGCCCATGCGTATCGAAATAAGAAAAGCTTACTTCCCCCCATTTTTTAAAATCACAGCTTCTAGAAGGTTTACATGATTTCTTAAAAAACACGAGTTTTTAGAAAATGTGATTTATTTCATCAATGGAATCAAGAAACTATGCACATTCTACGTAATAACGATTTCTATAGTTTGCGAATGCGTTTGGAAATAAGAAAATCTTACTTCCCCCCGGTTTTTAAAATCACAGCTTCTCGAAGGTTTACATGATTTCTTAAAAAACACAAGTTTTTAGAAAATGTCATTTATTTCATAAATGGAATCAAAAAAGTATGAACATTCTATGTCATAACGACTTTGTATAGTTTGCGCGTGCGCAATCTATGCACATTCTAGGTAATAACGACTTTCTATAGTTTGCGCATGCGTCCAGAAATAAGAAAAGCTTACTTCCCCCCTTTTTTTAAATTCAGAGCTTCTAGAAGGTTTACATGATTTCTTAAAAAACATGATTTTTTAGAAAATGTGATTTATTTCATAAATGGAATCAACAAAGTATGCACATTCTACATCATAACAATTTTCTATACTTTGCTCATGCGTCCAGAAATAAGAAAAGGTTACTTCCCCCCGTTTTTTAAAATCACAGCTTCTAGAAGGTTTACATGATTTCTTAAAAAAATGAGTTTTCAGAAAATGTGATTTATTTCATAAAAGGAATCAACAAAGTATGCACATTCTACGTCATAACGACTTTGTATAGCTTGCGCATGTGCAAACTATGCACATACTAGGTAATAACGACTTTCTATAGTTTGCGCATGCGTCCAGAAATAAGAAAAGCTTACTTCCCCCCTTTTTTTAAATTCACAGCTTCGAGAAGGTTTACTTGATTTCTTAAAAAACACGAGTTTTTAGAAAATGTGAATTATTTCATAAATGGAATCAACAAAGTATGCACATTCTACGTCATAACGACTTTCTATAGTTTGCGCATGCCTTCGGAAATAAGAAAAGCTTACTTCACCCCGTTTTTTAAAATCACAACTTCTAGAAGGTTTACATGATTTCTTAAAAAACACGAGTTTTTAGAAAATGTGATTTATTTCATAAATGGAATCATCAAAGTATGCACATTCTACATCATAACGACTTTCTATAGTTTGCGCATGCGTCCGGAAATAAGAAAAGTTTACTTCCCCCCGTTTTTTAAAATCACAGCTTCTAGAAGGTTTACATGATTTCTTTAAAAAAATTAGTTTTTAGAAAATGTGATTTATTTCATAAAAGGAATCAACAAAGTATGGACATTCTATGTCATAACGACTTTCTATAGTTTGCGCATGCGTATGGAAATAAGAAAAGCTTACTTCCCCCCATTTTTTAAAATCACAGCTTCTAGAAGGTTTACATGATTTCTTAAAAAACACGAGTTTTTAGAAAATGTGATTTATTTCATAAATGGAATCAACAAAGTATGCACATTCTAAGTCATAACGACTTTCTATAGTTTTTGCATGCATCCGGAAATAAGAAAAGCTTATTTCCCCCCATTTTTTAAAATCACAGCTTCTAGAAGGTTTACATGATTTCTCAAAAAACACGAGTTTTTAGAAAATGTGATTTATTTCATCAATGGAATCAACAAACTATGCAGATTCTACGTAATAACGATTTCTATAGTTTGCGAATGCGTCCAGAAATAAGAAAAGCTTACTTCCCCCCGGTTTTTAAAATCAAAGCTTCTCGAAGGTTTACATGATTTCTTAAAAAACATGAGTTTTTAGAAAATATCATTTATTTCATAAATGGAATCAAAAAAGTATGAACATTCTATGTCATAACGAGTTTGTATAGTTTACGCGTGCGCAAACTATGCACATTCTAGGTAATAACGACTTTTTATAGTTTGTGCATGCGTCCAGAAATAAGAAAAGCTTACTTCCCCCCTTTTTTTAAATTCACAGCTTCTAGAAGGTTTACATTATTTCTTAAAAAACACGAGTTTTTAGAAAATGTGATTTATTTCATAAATGGAATCAACAAAGTATGCACATTCTACGTCATAACGATTTTCTATAGTTTGCGCATGCGTCCGGAAATAGGAAAAGGTTACTTCCCCCCGTTTTTTAAAATCACAGCTTCTAGAAGGTTTACATGATTTCTTAAAAAAATGAGTTTTTAGAAAATGTGATTTATTTCATAAAAGGAATCAACAAAGTATGCACATTCTACGCATAACGATTTTTTATAGTTTGCGCATGTGCAAACTATGCACATTCAAGGTAATAACGACTTTCTATAGTTTGCGCATGCGTCCAGAAATAAGAAAAGCTTACTTCCCCCCTTTTTTTAAACTCACAGCTTCTAGAAGGTTTACTTGATTTCTTAAAAAACACGAGTTTTTAGAAAATGTGAATTATTTCATAAATGGAATCAACAAAGTATGCACATTCTACGTCATAACGACTTTCTATAGTTTGCGCATGCGTTCCGAAATAAGAAAAGCTTACTACCCCCCGTTTTTTAAAATCACAGCTTCTAGAAGGTTTACATGATTTCTTAAAAAAAATGAATTTTTAGAAAATGTGATTTATTTCATAAATGGAATCAACAAAGTATGCACATTCTACGCAAAACGACTTTCTATAGTTTGCGCATGCTTTCGGAAATCAGAAAAGCTTACTTCCCCCCTTTTGTTTAAAATCACAGCTTCTAGAAGCTTTCCATGATTTCTTAAAAAAAATGGGTTTTTAGAAAATGTGATTTATTTCATAAATGGAATTAACAAAGTATGCACATTCTATGTCATAACGACTTTCTATAGTTTGCGCATGCGTATGGAAATAAGAAAAGCTTACTTCCCCCCGTTTTTTAAAATCACAGCTTCTAGAAGGTTTACATGATTTCTTAAAAAACACAAGTTTTTAGAAAATGTCATTTATTTAATCAATGGAATCAACAAACTATGAACATTATACGTAATAACGACTTTCTATAGTTTGAGCATGCGTCCGAAAATAAGAAAAGCTTACTTTCCCCCTTTTTTTAAATTCACAGCTTCTAGAAGGTTTACATGATTTCTTAAGAAACATGACTTTTTAGAAAATGTGATCTGTTTCATAAATGGAATCAACAAATTATGCACAGTCTACGTCATAACGACTTTCTATAGTTTGCGCATGCGTCTGGAAATAAGAAAAGCTTACTTCCCCCCGTTTTTTAAAATCACAGCTTCTAGAAGGATTACATGATTTCTTAAAAAACATGAGTTTTTTGAAAATGTTATTTATTTCATAAATGGAATAAACAAAGTATGCAAATTCTAAGTCATAACGACTTTCTATAGTTTGCGCATGCGTCCGGAAATAAGAAAAGCTTAATTCCCCCCATTTTTTAAAATCATAGCGTCTAGAAGGATTACATGATTTTTTTAAAAACATGAGTTTTACGAACATGTGATTTATTTCATAAATGGAATAAACAAAGTATGCACTTTCTATGTCATAACGACTTTCTATAGTTTGCGCATGCGGAAACTAAGCACATTCTACGTACTAACGACTTTCTATAGTTTGCGTATGCGTCCATAAATAAGAAAAGCTTACTTCACCCCATTTTTTAAAATCACAACTTTTAGAAGGTTTACATGATTTTTTAAAAAACATGAGTTTTACGAACATGTGATTTATTTCATAAATGGAATAAACAAAGTATGCACTTTCTATGTCATAACGACTTTCTATAGTTTGCGCATGCGGAAACTAAGCACATTCTACGTACTAACGACTTTCTATAGTTTGCGCATGTGTCCGCAAATAAGAAAAGCTTACTTCCGCCCATTTTTTAAAATCACGGCTTCTAGAAGGTTTAAATGATTTCTTAAAAAACACGAGATTTTAGAAAATGTGATTTATTTCATCGATGGAATCAACAAACTATGCACATTCTGTGTAATAACGACTTTCTATAGTTTGCGAATGCGTCCGGAAATAAGAAAAGCTTAATTCCCCCCGTTTTTTAAAGTCACAGCTTGTAGAAGGTTTACATGATTTCTTAAAAAACATGAGTTTTTAGAAAATGTGATTTATTTCATCAATGGAATCAACAAAATATACACATTCTGTGTAATAACGACTTTCTATAGTTTGCGAATGCGTCCGGAAATAAGAAAAGCTTACTTTCCCCTGTTTGTTAAAATCACAGCTTCTAGAAGGTTTACATGATTTCTTAACAAACACGAGTTTTTAGAAAATGTCATTTATTTCATAAATGGAATCAACAAAGTATGCACATTCTATGTCATAACGAGTTTCTATAGTTTGCGCATGCGCAAACTATGCACATTCTACGTACTAACGACTTTCTATAGTTTGCGTATTCATCCGGAAATAAGAAAAGCTTACTTCACCCCGTTTTTTAAAATCACAACTTCTAGAAGGTTTACATGATTTCTTAAAAAACACGAGTTTTTAGAAAATGTGATTTATTTCAAAAATGGAATCAACAAAGTATGCACATTCTATGTCATAACGTTTTTGTATGGTTTGCGCATACGCAAACTATGCACATTCTATGTAATACCGACCTTCTATAGTTTGCGCATGCATCCGGAAATTAGAAAAGCTTACTTCTGCCAGTTTTTTAAAATCACAGCTTCTAGAAGGTTTACATGATTTCTTAAAAAACACGAGTTTTTAGAAAATGTGATTTATTACATCAATGGAATCAACAAACTATGCACATTCTACGTAATAACGACTTTCTATAGTTTGCGCATGCGTCCGAAAATAAGAAAAGCTTGCTTCCGCCAGTTTTGTAAAATCACAGCTTCTAGAAAGTTTACATGATTTCTTAAAAAACACGAGTTTTTAGAAAATGTCATTTATTTCATAAATGGAATCAACAAAGTATGCACATTCTATGTCATAACGAATTTCTATAGTTTGCGCATGTGTCCGGAAATAAGAAAAGCTTACTTCCACCCGTTTTTTAAAATCACAGCTTCTAGAAGGTTTACATGATTTCTTAAAAAATGGGATTTTTTAGAAAATGTGATTTATTTCATCAATGGAATCAACAAACTATGCACATTCTACCTAATAACGACTTTCTATAGTTTGCGCATGTGTCCGGAAATAAGAAAAGCTTACTTCCCCCCGTTTTTTAAAATCACAGCTTCAAGAAGGTTTCCATGATTTCTTAGAAAACACGAGTTTTTAGAAAATGTGATTTATTTCGTCAATGGAATCAACAAACTATGCACATTCTACATAATAACGACTTTCTATAGTTTGCGAATGCGTCTGGAAATAAGAAAAGCTTACTTCCCCCCGTTTTTTAAAATCACAGCTTCTAGAAGGTTTACATGATTTCTCAAAAAACACAAGTTTTTAGAAAATGTCATTTATTTCATAAATGGAATCAAAAAAGTATGAACATTCTATGTCATAACGACTTTGTATAGTTTGCGCATGCGCAAACTATCCACATTCTAGGTAATAACGACTTTCTATAGTTTCCGCATGCGTCCGGAAATAAGAAAAGCTTACTTCCCCCCTTTTTTTATATACGCAGCTTCTAGAAGGTTTACATGATTTCTTAAAAAACACGAGTTTTTAGAAAATATGATTTATTTCTTAAATGGAATCAACAAATTATGCACATTCTACGTCATAACGACTTTCTATAGTTTGCGCATGCGTCCGGAAATAAGAAAAGCTTACTTCCCCCCGTTTTTTAAAATCACGGCTTCTAGAAGGTTTACATGATTTCTTAAAAAACATGAGTTTTTAGAAAATGTCATTTGTTTCATAAATGGAATCAACAAAGTATGAACAAACTATGTCATAACGACTTTGTATCATTTGCGCATGCGCGAACCATGCACATTCTACGTAATAACGACTTTCTATAGTTTGTGCATGCGTCCGGAAATAAGAAAAGCTTACTTTCCCCCTTTTTTTAAATTCTCAGCTTCTAGAAGGTTTACATGGTTTCTTAAAAAACACGAGTTTTTAGAAAATGTGGTTTATTTCATAAGTGGAATCAACAAAGTATGAACATTCTACGTCATAACGACTTTCTATAGTTTGCGCATGCGTCCGGAAATAAGAAAAGCTTACTTCCCCCCGGTTTTTAAAATCATAGCTTCTAGAAGGTTTACATGATTTCTTAAAAAACACGAGTTTTTAGAAAATGTCATTTATTTCATAAATGGAATCAACAAAGTATGCACATTCTATGTCATAACGTTTTTGTATGGTTTGCGCATGCGCAAACTATGCACATTCTATGTAATAACGACTTTCTATAGTTTGTGCATGCATCCGGAAATTAGAAAAACTTACTTCCGCCAATTTTTTAAAATCATCCCTGGACTTCAGTCCTAAAGAGAGACATAGACGTATGTCTTCGAGAATGAAGTCCTTGGTGGACTTGAGGGCATTGGATTATCCCTGGACTTCAATCCTAAAGAGAGCCGTAGACGTATGTCTCCGAGAACAAAATCCTGAATGAACAGGTAAGGGGATTGGATCGTCCTCGGACTATTAGTCCTTTGAATTGAGCCGTAGACATGATGTCTCCGAGAACAAAATCCTGAATGAACAGGTAAGGGGATTGGATCGTCCTCGGAATATGGTCCTTTGAATTGATTCGTAGACATGATGTCTCCGAGAATTGAATGATAGGACTGGATCATCCCTGAAATTCGGTTCAAAAGGTACATGATAGGACTAGATCGTCCCTGGACTTCGGTTCAAAAGGTACATGATAGGACTGTATCGTCCCTGGACTTCGGTTCAAAAGGTACATGATAGGACTGGATCGTCCCTGGACCTCGGTTCAAAATGTACGTGACAAATCCTAGAATTGTTCTAGGTTACATCCAGCATGAAACAGGGCTGGCTCTGTAGATATGATACATCCAACATGAAACAGGGCTGGCTCTGTAGATATGATACATCCAGATTGAAACAGGGCTGGCTCTGTAGATATGATACATCCAACATGAAACAGGGCTGGCTCTGTAGATGTGATACATCCAGCATGAAACAGGGCTGGCTCTGTAGACAAAAAATTCAATGGCCATGCTAAAATTCAATATGCTAAGACAAAAAATAGCAGCATTACATTCTATTTCACAATAATAGCTAAGACAGAAAATAGCAGCATTACATTCTATTTAAACAAAGTATGCACATTCTACGTCATAACGACTTTCTACAGTTTGCGCATGCATATGGAAATAAGAAAAGCTTACTTCCCCCCGTTTTTTAAAATCACAGCTTCTAGAAGGTTTACATGATTTCTTAAAAAACACAAGTTTTTAGAAAATGTCATTTATTTAATCAATGGAATCAACAAACTATGAACATTATACGTAATAACGACTTTCTATAGTTTGAGCATGCGTCCGAAAATAAGAAAAGCTTACTTTCCCCCTTTTTTTAAATTCACAGCTTCTAGAAGGTTTACATGATTTCTTAAGAAACATGACTTTTTAGAAAATGTGATCTGTTTCATAAATGGAATCAACAAATTATGCACAGTCTACGTCATAACGACTTTCTATAGTTTGCGCATGCGTCTGGAAATAAGAAAAGCTTACTTCCCCCCGTTTTTTAAAATCACAGCTTCTAGAAGGATTACATGATTTCTTAAAAAACATGAGTTTTTTGAAAATGTTATTTATTTCATAAATGGAATAAACAAAGTATGCAGCATTACATTCTATTTCACAATAATAGCTAAGACAGAAAATAGCAGCATTACATTCTATTTAAACAAAGTATGCACATTCTACGTCATAACGACTTTCTACAGTTTGCGCATGCATATGGAAATAAGAAAAGCTTACTTCCCCCCGTTTTTTAAAATCACAGCTTCTAGAAGGTTTACATGATTTCTTAAAAAACACGAGTTTTTAAAAAATGTCATTTATTTCATAAATGGAATCAACAAAGTATGCACATTCTATGTCATAACGACTTTCTATAGTTTTTGCATGCGCAAACTATGCACATTCTACATAATAACGACTTTCTATAGTTTGCGAATGCGTCCAGAAATAAGAAAAGCTTACTTCCCCCCGTTTTTTAAAATCACAACTTCTATAACGTTTACATGATTTCTTAAAAAAAAACGAGTTTTTAGAAAATGTGATTTATTTCATAAAACGAATCAACAAAGTATGCACATTCTATGTCATAACGACTTTCTACAGTTTGCGCATGCGTATGGAAATAAGAAAAGCTTACTTCCCCCCGTTTTTTAAAATCACAGCTTCTAGAAGGTTTACATGATTTCTTAAAAAACACGAGTTTTTCGAAAATGTCATTTCTATAATAAATGGAATCAACAAATTATGCGCATTCTACGTAATAACGACTTTCTATAGTTTGCGCATGCGTCCGGAAATAAGAAAAGCTTACTTCACCCTGTATTCTAAAATCACAGCTTCTAGAAGGTTTACATGATTTCTTAACAAACACGAGTTTTTAGAAAATGTCATTTATTTCATAAATGGAATCAACAAAGTATGCACATTCTATGTCATAACAACTTTCTATAGTTCTTGCATGCGCAAAATATGCACATTCTACGTAATAACGACATTCTATAGTTTGCGTATGGGTCCAGATATAAGAAAAGCTTACTTCCCCCTCTTTTTTAAAATCACAACTTCTAGAAGGTTTACATGATTTCTTAAAAAACACGAGTTTTTAGAAAATGTGATTTATTTGATAAATGGAATCAACAAAGTATGCACATTGTATGTCATAACGACTTTGTATGGTTTGCGCATGCACAAACTATGCACATTCTACGTAATAACGACTTTCTATAGTTTGCGCATGCGTCCGGAGATAAGAAAAGCTTACTTCCGCCAGTTTTTTAAAATCACACCTTCTAGAAGGTTTACATGATTTCTTAAAAAACATGAGTTTTTAGAAAATGTGATTTATTTCATAAATGGAATCAACAAAGTATCCACATTCTACGTCATAACGACTTTCTATAGTTTGCGCATGCATCCGGAAATAAGAAAAGCTTACTTCCCCACATTTTTTAAAATCACAGCTTCTAGAAGGTTTACATGATTTCTTAAAAAACACGAGTTTTTAGAAAATGTGATTTATTTCATCAATGGAATCAACAAACTATGCACATTCTACGTAATAACGACTTTCTATAGTTTGCGAATGCGTCCGAAAATAAGAAAAGCTTACTTCCCCTTGTTTATTAAGATCACAGCTTCTAGAAGGTTTACATGATTTCTTAAAAAACACGAGTTTTTAGAAAATGTCATTTATTTCATAAATGGAATCAACAAAGTATGCACATTCTATGTCATAACGACTTTGTATATTTTACGCATGCACAAACTATGCACATTCTACGTAATCACAAATTTCTATAGTTTGCGCATGCGTCCGGAAATAAGAAAAGCTTACTTCCTCCAGTTTTTTAAAGTCACAGCTTCTAGAAGGTTTACATGATTTCTTAAAAAACACAAGTTTTTAGAAAATTTGATTTATTTCATAAATGGAATCAACAAAGTGTGCACATTCTACGTCATAAAGACTTTCTAAAGTTTGTGCATGCGTCCGGAAATAAGAACAACTTACTTCCGCCAGTTTTTTAAAATCACAGCTTCTAGAAGGTTTACATGATTCCTTAAAAAACACGAGGTTTTAGAAAATGTGATTTATTTCATAAATGAAATCAACAAGGTATGCACATTCTAAGTCATAACGACTTTCTATAGTTTGCGCATGCGTCCGAAAATAACAAAAGCTTGCTTCCCCCCATTTTTTAAAATCACAGCTTCTAGAAGGTTTACATGATTTCTTAAAAAAATGAGTTTTTAGAAAATGTGATTTATTTCATAAAAGGAATCAACAAAGTATGCACATTCTACATCATAATGACTTTCTACAGTTTGCGCATGCGTATGGAAATAAGAAAAGCTTACTTCCCCCCGTTTTTTAAAATCACAGCTTCTAGAAGGTTTACATTATTTCTTAAAAAACACGAGTTTTTAGAAAATGTGATTTATTTCATAAATGGAATCAACAAAGTATGCACATTCTGTGTCATAACGACTTTGAATAGTTTACGCATGCGCAAACTATGCACATTCTACGTCATAACGACTTTCTATAGTTTGCGCATGCGTCCCGAAATAAGAAAAGCTTACTTCCACCAGTTTTTTAAAATCACATCTTCTAGAAGGTTTACATGATTTCTTAAAAAACATGAGTTTTTAGAAAATTTGATTTATTTCATAAATGGAATCAACAAAGTATGCACATTCTACGTCATAACGACTTTCTAAAGTTTGCGCATGCGTCTGGAAATAAGAAAAGCTTACTTCCTCCCGGTTTTTAAAATCACAGCTTCTAGAAGGTTTACATGATTTCTTAAAAAACGCGAGTTTTTAGAAAATGTGATTTATTTCATCAATGGAATCAACAAACTATGCACATTATACGTAATAACGACTTTCTATAGTTTACGAATGCGTCCGGAAATAAGAAAAGCTTACTTCCACCCGGTTTTTAAAATCACAGCTTCTAGAAGGTTTACATCATTTCTTAAAAAAAATGAGTTTTTAGAAAATGTGATTTATTTCATAAAAGGAATCCTCAAAGTATGCACATTCTACATCATAACGACTTCCTATAGTTTGCGCATGCGTATGGAAATAAGAAAAGCTTACTTCCCCCCGTTTTTTAAAATCACAGCTACTAGAAGGTTTACATGATTTCTTAAAAAACACGAGTTTTTAGAAAATGTCATTTATTTAATAAATGGAATCAACAAAGTATGCACATTCTATGTAATAATGAATTTCTATAGTTTGCGCATGCGTCCGGAAATAAGAAAAGCTTACTTCCCCCTGTTTGTTAAAATCACAGCATCTAGAAGGTTTACATGATTTCTTAACAAACACGAGTTTTTAGAAAATGTCATTTATTTCATAAATGGAATCAACAAAGTATGCATATTCCATGTCATAAAAACTTTCTATAGTTTGTGCATGCGCAAACTATGCACATTCTACATACTAATGACTTTCTTGAGTTTGCGTATTCGTCCGGAAATAAGAAAAGCTTACTTCACCCCGTTTTTTAAAATCACAGCTTCTAGAAGGTTTACATGATTTCTTAAAAAAAATGAGTTTTCAGAAAATTTGATTTATTTCATAAAAGGAATAAACAAAGTATGCACATTCTACGTCATAACGACTTTCTAAACTTTGCGCATGCGTCCGGAAATAAGAAAAGCTTACTTCCGCCAGTTTTTTAAAATCACAGCTTCTAGAAGGTTTACATGATTTCTTAAAAAACACGATTTTTTAGAAAATGTCATTTATTTCATAAATGGAATCAACAAAGTATGCACATTCTAAGTCATAACGACTTTCTATAGTTTGCGCATGTGTCCGGAAATAAGAAAAGCTTACTTCCCCCCGTTTTTTAAAATCACAGCTTCTAGAAGGTTTACATGATTTTTTAACAAACACGATTTTTTAGAAAATGTGATTTATTTCATAAATGGAATCTACAAAGTATGAACATTCTATGTCATAACGATTTTGTATAGTTTGCGCATGCGCAAACTATGCACCTTCTACGTCATAACGACTTTCTAAAGTTTGCGCATGCATCCGGAAGTAAGAAAAGCTTACTTCCGCCATTTTTTTAAAATCACAGCTTCTAGAAGGTTTACATGATATCTTCAAAAACACAAGTTTTTAGAAAATGTCATTTATTTAATAAATGGAATCAACAAAGTATGCACATTCTACGTAATAACGACTTTCTATAGTTTGCGCATGCGTCCGGAACTAAGAAAAGCTTACTTCCCCCTGCTTGTTAAAATCACAGCTTCTAGAAGGTTTACATGATTTCTTAACAAACACGAGTTTTTAGAAAATGTGATTTATTTCATAAATCGAATCAACAAAGTATGCATATTCTAAGTCATAACGACTTTCTATAGTTTGCGCATGCTTCCGGAAATAAGAAAAGCTTACTTCCCCCCGTTTTTTAAAATCACAGCTTCTAGAAGGTTTACATGATTTCTTAAAAAAAATGAGTTTTTAGAAAATGTGATTTATTTCATAAAAGGAATCAACAAAGTATGCACATTCTACGTCATAACGACTTTCTATAGTTTGCGCATGCGTATGGAAATAAGAAAAGCTTGCTTCCCCCCGTTTTTTAAAATCACAGCTTCTAAAAGGTTTACATGATTTCTTAAAAAACACGAGTTTTTAGAAAATGTGATTTATTTCATAAAAGGAATCAACAAAGTATGCACATTCTACGTCGTAACGACTTTCTATAGTTTGCGCATGCGTATGGAAATAAGAAAAGCTTACTTGCCCCCGTTTTTTTAAATCACAGCTTCTAGAAGGTTTACATGATTTCTTAAAAAACACAAGTTTGTAGAAAATGTCATTTATTGAATAAATGGAATCAACAAACTATGCACATTCTACGTACTAACGACTTCCTAAAGTTTGCGTATTCGTCCAAAAATAAGAAAAGCGTACTTCACCCCGTTTTTTAAAATCACAACTTCTGGAAGGTTTACATGATTTCTTAAAAAACACGAGTTTTTAGAAAATGTGATTTATATCATAAATGGAATCAACAAAGTATGCACATTCTACGTTATAACGACTTTCTAAAGTTTGCGCATGCGTCCGGAAATAAGAAAAGCTTACTTCCCCCTGTTTTCTAAAATCACAGCTTCTAGAAGGTTTACATGATTTCTTAACAAACACGAGTTTTTAGAAAATGTCATTTATTTCATAAATGGAATCAATAAGTATGCACATTTTATGTCATAACGACTTTATATAGTTTTCGCATGCGCAAACTATGCACATTCTATGTAATAATGACTTTCTATAGTTTGCGCATGCGTCCGGAAATAAGAAAAGCTTATTTCACCCCGTTTTTTAAAATCACAGCTTCTGGAAGGTTTACATGATTTATTAAAAAACACAAGTTTTTAGAAAATGTGATTTATTTCATAAATGAAATCAACAAAGTATGCACATTCTATGTCATAATGACTTTGTATGGTTTGTGCATGCGCAAACTATGCACATTCTACGTAATAACGACTTGCTATAGTTTGCGCATGCGTCCGAAAATAAGAGAAGCTTACTTCCACCAGTTTTTTAAGATCACAGCTTCTAGAAGGTTTACATGATTTCTTAAAAAAGATGAGTTTTTAGAAAATGTGATTTATTTCATAAATGGAATCAACAAAGTATGCATATTCTACGTTATAACGAATCTCTAAAGTTTGCGCATGCGTCCGGAAATAAGAAAAGCTTACTTCCGCCAGTTTTTTAAAATCACAGCTTCTAGAAGGTTTACATGATTTCTTAAATAACACGAGTTTTTAGAAAATGTGATTTATTTCATAAATGGAATCAACAAAGTATGCACATTCTAAGTCATAACGACTTTCTATAGTTTGTGCATGCGTCCGGAAATAAGAAAAGCTTACTTCCGCCAGTTTTTTAAAATCACAGCTTCTAGAAGGTTTACATGATTTCTTAAAAAACACGAGTTTTTCGAAAATGTCATTTATTTCATAAATGGAATCAACAAGGTATGCACATTCTAAGTCATAACGACTTTCTATAGTTTGCACATGCGTCCGGAAATAAGAAAAGCTTACTTCCCCCCGTTTTTTAAAATCACAGCTTCTAGAAGGTTTACATGATTTTTTAACAAACACGATTTTTTAGAAAATGTGATTTATTTCATAAATGGAATCAACAAAGTATGAACATTCTATGTCATAACGACTTTGTATAGTTTGGGCATGCGCAAACTATGAACATTCTACGTCATAACGACTTTCTAAAGTTTGCGCATGCATCCGGAAATAAGAAAAGCTTACTTCCGCCATTTTTTAAAATCACAGCTTCTAGAAGGTTTACATGCTATCTTCAAAAACACAAGTTTTTAGAAAATGTCATTTATTTAATAAATGGAATCAACAAAGTATGCACATTCTACGTAATAACGACTTTCTATAGTTTGCGCATGCGTCCGGAACTAAGAAAAGCTTACTTCCCCCTGCTTGTTAAAATCACAGCTTCTAGAAGGTTTACATGATTTCTTAACAAAAACGAGTTTTTAGAAAATGTGATTTATTTCATAAATGGAATCAACAAAGTATGCATATTCTATGTCATAACAACTTTCTATAGTTTGCGCATGCACAAACTATGCACATTCTACGTACTAACGACTTTCTATAGTTTGCGTATTCGTCCGGAAATAAGAAAAGCTTACTTCACCCCATTTTTTAAAATCGCAACTTCTAGAAGGTTTACATGATTTATTAAAAAACACGAGTTTGTAGAAAATATAATTTATTTCATAAATGGAATCAACAAAGTATGCACATTCTAAGTCATAACGACTTTCTATAGTTTGCGCATGCTTCCGGAAATAAGAAAAGCTTACTTCCCCCCGTTTTTTAAAATCACGGCTTCTAGAAGGTTTACATGATTTCTTAAAAAAAATGAGTTTTTAGAAAATGTGATTTATTTCATAAAAGGAATCAACAAAGTATGCACATTCTACGTCATAACAGCTTTCTATAGTTTGCGCATGCGTATGGATATAAGAAAAGCTTGCTTCCCCCCGTTTTTTAAAATCACATCTTCTGAAACGTTTACATGATTTCTTAAAAAACATGAGTTTTTAGAAAATGTGATTTATTTCATAAAAGGAATCAACAAAGTATGCACATTTTACGTCGTGACGACTTTCTATAGTTTGCGCATGCGTATGGAAATAAGAAAAGCTTACTTGCCCCCGTTTTTTAAAATCACAGCTTCTAGAAGGTTTACATGATTTCTTAAAAAACAAAAGTTTGTAGAAAATGTCATTTATTTAATAAATGGAATCAAAACACTATGCACATTCTACGTACTAATGACTTTCTATAATTTGCGTATTCGTCCGGAAATAAGAAAAGCTTACTTCACCCCGTTTTTTAAAATCACAACTTCTAGAAGGTTTACATGATTTCTTAAAAAACACGAGTTTTTAGAAAATGTGATTTATATCATAAATGGAATCAACAAAGTATGCATATTCTACATTATAACTACTTTCTAAAGTTTGCGCATGCGTCCGGAAATAAGAATAGCTTACTTCCCCCTGTTTTCTAAAATCACAGCTTCTAGAAGGTTTACATGATTTCTTAACAAACACGAGTTTTTAGAAAATGTCATTTATTTCATAAATGGAATGAAAAAAGTATGAACATTCTATGTCATAACGACTTTATATAGTTTTCGCATGCGCAAACTATGCACATTCTATGTAATAATGACTTTCTATAGTTTGCGCATGCGTCTGGAAACAAGAAAACCTTACTTCACCCCGTTTTTTAAAATCACGGCTTCTGGAAGGTTTACATGCTTTATTAAAAAACACAAGTTTTTAGAAAATGTGATTTATTTCATAAATGGAATCAACAAAGTATGCACATTCTATGTCATAATGACTTTGTATGGTTTGTGCATGCGCAAACTATGCACATTCTACGTAATAACGACTTGCTATAGTTTGCGCATGCATCCGAAAATAAGAAAAGCTTACTTCCACC
The DNA here is from genome assembly GCA_027924585.1 of Larix kaempferi. Lineage (NCBI taxonomy): Eukaryota > Viridiplantae > Streptophyta > Pinopsida > Pinales > Pinaceae > Larix > Larix kaempferi. The sequence continues at coordinate 13,524,249 of BSBM01000557.1, read as the reverse complement.
AGTTTTTTAAAATCACAGCTTCTAGAAGGTTTACGTGATTTCTTAAAAAACATGAATTTTTCGAAAATGTGATTTATTTCATAAATGGAATCAGCAAATTATGCATATTCTACGTTATAACGACTTTCTAAAGTTTGCGCATGCGTCCGGAAATAAGAAAAGCTTACTTCCGCCAGTTTTTTAAAATCACAGCTTCTAGAAGGTTTACATGATTTCTTAAAAAACACGAGTTTTTAGAAAATGTGATTTATTTCATAAATGGAATCAACAAAGTATGCACATTCTACGTCATAACGACTTTCTATAGTTTGTGCATGCGTCCGGAAATAAGAAAAGCTTACTTCCCCCTGTTTGTTAAAATCACAGCTTCTAGAAGGTTTACATGATTTATTAAAAAACATGAGTTTTTAGAAAATTTGATTTATTTCATCAATGGAGTCAACAAACTATGCACATTATACGTAATAACGACTTTCTATAGTTTGCGAATGCGTCGGGAAATAAGAAAAGCTTACTTCCCCCCGTTTTTTAAAACCACAGATTCTAGAAGGTTTACATGATTTCTTAAAAAACACGAGTTTTTAGAAAATGTCATTTATTTCATAAATGGAATCAACAAAGTATCCACATTCTACGTCATAACGACTTTCTATAGTTTGCGCATGCGTATGGAAATAAGAAAACCTTACTTCCCCCCATTTTTTAAAATCACAGCTTCTAGAAGGTTTACATGATTTCTTTAAAAAAACAAGTTTTTAGAAAATGTGATTTATTTCATAAAAGGAATCAACAAAGTACGCACATTCTACGTCATAACGACCCTCTATAGTTTGCGCATGCGTATGGAAATAAGAAAAGCTTACTTCCCCCCGTTTTTTAAAATCAGAGCTTCTAGAAGGTTTACATGATTTCTTAACAAACACGAGTTTTTAGAAAATGTGATTTATTTCATAAATGGAATCAACAAAGTATGCACATTCTATGTCATAACGACTTAGTATGGTTTGCGCATGCGCACACTATGCACATTCTACGTAATAACGAATTTCTATAGTTTGCGCATGCGTCCGGAAATAAGAAAAGCTTACCTCCGCCAGTTTTTTAAAATCACATCTTCTAGAAGGTTTACATGATTTCTTAAAAAACATGAGTTTTTAGAAAATGTGATTTATTTCATAAATGGAATCAACAAAGAATGCATATTCTACATTATAACGACTTTCTAAAGTTTGCGCATGCGTCCGGAAATAAGAAAAGCTTACTTCCACCAGTTTTTTAAAATCACAGCTTCTAGAAGGTTTACATGATTTCTTAAAAAACACGAGTTTTTAGAAAATGTGATTTATTTCATAAATGGAATCAACAAAGTATGCACATTCTAAGTCATAACGACTTTCTATAGGTTGCGCATGCGTCCGGAAATAAGAAAATCTTACTTCCCCCCATTTTTTAAAATCACAGCTTCTACAAGGTTTACATGATTTATTAAAAAACATGAGTTTTTAGAAAATGTGATTTATTTCATCCATGGAATCAACAAACTATGCACATTATACGTAATAACGACTTTCTATAGTTTGCGAATGCGTCGGGAAATAAGAAAAGCTTACTTCCGCCAGTTTTTTAAAATCACAGCTTCTAGAAGGTTTACATGATTTCTTAAAAAAAATGAGTTTTTAGAAAATGTGATTTATTTCATAAAAGGAATCAACAAAGTATGCACATTCTACGTCATAACGACTTTCTATAGTTTGCGCATGCGTATGGAAATTAGAAAAGTTTACTTCCCCCCGTTTTTTAAAAGCACAGCTTCTAGAAGGTTTACATGATTTCTTAAAAAACACGAGTTTTTAAAAAAAGTCATTTATTTAATAAATGGAATCAACAAAGTATGCACATTCTACGTAATAACGACTTTCTATAGTTTGCGCATGCGTCCAGAAATTAGAAAAGCTTACTTCCCCCTGTTTGTTAAAATCACAGCTTCTAGAAGGTTTAAATGATTTCTTAACAAACACTAGTTTTTAGAAAATGTCGTTTATTTCATAAATGGAATCAACAAAGTATGCATATTCTATGTCATAAAAACTTTATATAGTTTGCGCATGGGCAAAATATGCACATTCTACGTACTAACGACTTTCTATAGTTTGCGTATTCGTCCGGAAATAAGAAAAGCTTCACCCCGTTTTTTTAAATCACAACTTCTAGAAGGTTTACACGATTTCTTAAAAAACACGAGTTTGTAGAAAATGTGATTTATTTCAAAAATGGAATCAACAAAGTATGCACATTCTATGTCATAACGACTTTGTATGGTTTGCGCATGCACAAACTATGCACATTCCACGTAATAACGACTTTCTATAGTTTACGCATGCGTCCGGAAGTAAGAAAAGCTTTCTTCCGCCAGTTTATTAAAATCACCGCTTCTAGAAGGTTTACATGATTTCTTAAAAAACACGAGTTTTTAGAAAATGAGATTTATTTCATAAATGGAATCAACAAAGTATGCACATTCTATGTCATAGCGACTTTCTAAAGTTTGCGCATGCGTCCGGACATAAGAAAATGTCATTTATTTCATAAATGGAATCAAGAAAGTGTGCACATTCTACGTCATAACGACTTTCTATAGTTTGCGGATCCATCCGGAAATAAGAAAAGCTTACTTCCCCCCGTTTTCTAAAATCACAACTTCTAGAAGGTTTACATGATTTCTTAAAAAAAACGAGTTTTTAGAAAATGTCATTTATTTAATAAATGGAATCAACAAAGTATGCACATTCTACATCATAACGACTTTCTATAGTTTGCACATGCGTATGGAAATTAGAAAAGCTTACTTCCCCCAGTTTTTTAAAACCACAGCTTCTAGAAGGTTTACATGATTTCTTAAAAAACACGAGTTTTTAGAAAATGTCATTTATTTAATAAATGGAATCAACAAAGTATGCACATTCTACGTAATAACGACTTTCTATAGTTTGCGCATGCGTCCAGAAATAAGAAAAGCTTACTTCCCCCTGTTTGTTAAAATCACATCTTCTAGAAGGTTTAAATGATTTCTTAACAATCACTAGTTTTTAGAAAATGTCATTTATTTCATAAATGGAATCAACAAAGTATGCACATTCTATGTCATAACGACTTTGTATGGTTTGCGCATGCACAAACTATGCACATTCTACGTAATAACGACTTTCTATAGTTTACGCATGCGTCCGGAAATAAGAAAAGCTTTCTTCCGCCAGTTTATTAAAATCACCGCTTCTAGAAGGTTTACATGATTTCTTAAAAAACACGAGTTTTTAGAAAATGAGATTTATTTCATAAATGGAATCAACAAAGTATGCGCATTCTATGTCATAGCGACTTTCTAAAGTTTGCGCATGCGTCCGGAAATAAGAAAAGCTTACTTCCGCCAGTTTTTTAAAATGACAGCTTCTAGAAGGTTTACATGATTTCTTAAAAAACATGAGTTTTTAGAAAATGTCATTTATTTCATAAATTTAATCAACAAATTATGCACATTCTACATCATAACGACTTTCTATAGTTTGCGCATGCGTCCGGAAATAAGAAAAGCTTACTTCACCTCGTTTTTTAAAATCACAGCTTCTAAAAGGTTTACATGATTTCTTAAAAAAAATGAGTTTTTATAAAATGTGATTTATTTCATAAAAGGAATCAACAAAGTATGCACATTCTACATCATAACGACTTTCTACAGTTTGCGCATGCATATGGAAATAAGAAAAGCTTACTTGCCCCCGTTTTTTAAAATCACAGCTTCTAGAAGGTTTACATGATTTTTTAAAAAACACGAGTTTTTAGAAAATGTGATTTATTTCATAAATGGAATCAACAAAGTATGCATATTCTATGTCATAACGACTTTGTATAGTTTACGTATGCGCAAACTATGCACATTCTACGTCATAACGACTTTCTATAGTTTGCGCATGCGTCCGGAAATAAGAAAAGCTTACTTCAGCCCTTTTTTTAAATTCACAGCTTCTAGAAGGTTTACATGATTTCTTAAAAAACACGAGTTTTTAGAAAATGTCATTTATTTAATAAATGGAATCAACAAAGTATGCACATTCTACGTAATAACGACTTTCTATAGTTTGCGCATACGTCCGGAAATAAGAAAAGCTTACTTCCCCCCGTTTTTTAAAATCACAGCTTCTAGAAGGTTTACATGATTTCATAAAAAAACGAGTTTTTAGAAAATGTGATTTATTTAATAAAAGGAATCAACAAAGTATGCACATTCTACGTCATAACGACTTTCTATAGTTTGCGCATGCGTATGGAAATAAGAAAAGCTTACTTCCCCCCGTTTTTTAAAATCACAGCTTCTAGAAGGTTTACATGCTTTCTTAAAAAACACGAGTTTTTAGAAAATATCATTTATTTCATAAATGGAATCAACAAAGTATGAACATTCGATGTCATAACGACTTTGTATAGTTTGCGCATGCACAAACTATGCACATTCTATGTAATAACGACCTTCTATAGTTTGCGCATGCGTCCGGAAATAAGAAAAGCTTAATTCCCCCCTTTTTTTAAATTCACAGCTTCTAGAAGGTTTAGATGATTTCTTAAAAAACATGAGTTTTTAGAAACTGTGATTTATTTCATAACTGGAATCAACAAAGTATGCACATTCTACGTAATAACGACTTTCTATAGTTTCCGCATGCGTCCGGAAATAAGAAAAGCTTAATTCAAGCAGTTTTTTAAAATCACAGCTTCTAGAAGTTTTGCATGATTTCTTAAAAAAAATGAGTTTTTATAAAATGTGAATTATTTCATAAATGGAATCAACAAAGTATGCACATTCTATGTCATAACGACTTTCTATAGTTTGTGCATGCGTCCGGAAATAAGAAAAGCTTACTTCCCCCCGTTTTTGAAAATCACAGCTTCTAGAAGGTTTACATGATTTCTTAAAAAACACGAGTTTTTAGAAAATGCATTTTATTTCATAAATGGAATCAAAAAAGTATGCACATTCAAAAGCATAACAACTTTCTATAGTTTGCGCATGCGTCCGGAAAAAAGAAAAGCTTACTTCCCCACGTTTTTTAAAATCACAGCTTCTACAACGTTTACATGATTTCTTAAAAAAAACGTGTTTTTAGAAAATGTGATTTATTTCATCAATGGAATCAACAAACTATGCACATTATATGTAATAACGACTTTCTATAGTTTCCGAATTCGTCCAGAAATAAGAAAAGCTTACTTCCCCCCGTTTTTTAAAACCACAGCTTCTAGAAGGTTTACATGATTTCTTAAAAAACACGAGTTTTTAGAAAATTTCATTTATTTCATAAATGGAAGAAAAAAAGTATGAACATTCTAGGTCATAACGACTTTGTATAGATAGCGCATGCGTCCGGAAATAAGAAAGGCTTACTTCCCCCCGTTTTTTAAAATCACAGCTTCTAGAAGGTTTACATGATTTCTTAAAAAACACTAGTTTTTAGAAAATATGATTTATTTCATAAATGGAATCAACAAAGTATGCACATTCTAAGTCATAAAGACTTTCTATAGTTTGCGCATGCGTCTAGAAATAAGAAAAGCTTACTTCCGCCAGTTTTTTAAAATCACAGCTTCTAGAAGGTTTACATGATTTCTTAAAAAACATGAGTTTTTAGAAAATGTGATTTATTTCATCAATGGAATCAACAAACTATGCACATTCTACGTAATAACGACTTTCTATAGTTTGCAAATGCGTCCGGAAATAAGAAAAGCTTACTTCACCCCGGTATTTAAAATCACAGCTTCTAGAAGGTTTACATGATTTCTTAAAAAACATGAGTTTTTAGAAAATGTCATTTATTTCATAAATGGAATAAAATAAGTATGAACATTCTATGTCATAACGACTTTGTATAGTTTCCACATGTGAAAACTATGCACATTCTATGTAATAACGACTTTCTATAGTTTGCGCATGCGTCCGGAAATAAGAAAAGCTTACTTTCCCCCTTTTTTTAAATTCACAGCTTCTAGAAGGTTTACATCATTTCTTAAAAAACACGAGTTTTTAGAAAATGCGATTTATTTCATAAATGGAATCAACAAAGTGTGCACATTCTACGTCATAACGACTTTCTATAGTTTGCGCATGCGTCCGGAAATAAGAAAAGCTTACTTCGCCCCGTTTTTTAAAATCACAGCTTCTAGAAGGTTTACATAATTTCTTAAAAAAAATGAGTTTTTAGAAAATGTGATTTATTTCATAAAAGGAATCAACAAAGTATGCACATTCAACGTCATAACGACTTTCTATAGTTTGCGCATGCGTATGGAAATTAGAAAAGATTACTTCGCCCCGTTTTCTAAAATCACAGCTTCTAGAAGGTTTACATGATTTCTTAAAAAACACGAGTTTTTAAAAAATGTCATTTATTTAATAAATGGAATCAACAAAGTATGCACATTCTACGTAATAACGACTTTCTATAGTTTGCGCATGCGTCCGGAAATAAGAAAAGCTTACTTCCCCCTGTTTGTTAAAATCACAGCTTCTAGAAGGTTTACATGATTTCTTAACAAACACGAGTTTTTAGAAAATGTCATCTATTTAATAAATTGAATCAACAAAGTATGCATATTCTATGTCATCACAACTTTATATAGCTTGCGCATGCGCAAACTATGCACATTCTACGTACTAACGACTTTCTATAGTTTGCGTATTCGTTCGGAAATAAGAAAAGCTTACTTCACCCCGTTTTTTAAAATCACAACTTCTAGAAGGTTTACATGATTTCTTAAAAAACACGAGTTTTTAGAAAATGTGATTTATTTCATAAATGGAATCAACAAAGTATGCACATTCTATGTCATAACGAATTTGAATGGTTTGCGCATGCGCAAATTACGCACATTCTACGTAATAACGACTTTCTATAGTTTGCGCATGCGTCCGGAAATAAGAAAAGCTTACTTCCGCCAGTTTTTTAAAATCACAGCTTCTAGAAGCTTTACATGATTTCTTAAAAAACATTAGTTTTTAGAAAATGTCATTTATTTCATAAATTGAATCAACAAAGTATGCACATTCTGTGTCATAACGAATTTCTACAGTTTGCGCATGCGTCCGGAAATGAGAAAAGCTTACTTCCCCCCGTTTTTTAAAATCACAGGTTCTAGAAGGTTTACATGATTTCTTAAAAAAAATGAGTTTTTAGAAAATGTGATTTATTTCATAAAAAGAATCAACAAAGTATGCACATTCTACGTCATAACGACTTTCTACAGTTTGCGCATGCGTATGGAAATAAGAAAAGCTTACTTCTCCCCATTTTTTAAAATCACAGCTTCTAGAAGGTTTACATGATTTCTTAAAAAACATGAGTTTTTAGAAAATGTCATTTATTTCATAAATGCAATAAAAAAAGTATGAACATTCTATGTCATAACGACTTTGTATAGTTTGTGCATGCGCAAACTATGCACATTCAACGTCATAACGACTTTCTATAGTTTGCGCATGCGTATGGAAATTAGAAAAGATTACTTCGCCCCGTTTTCTAAAATCACAGCTTCTAGAAGGTTTACATGATTTCTTAAAAAACACGAGTTTTTAAAAAATGTCATTTATTTAATAAATGGAATCAACAAAGTATGCACATTCTACGTAATAACGACTTTCTATAGTTTGCGCATGCGTCCGGAAATAAGAAAAGCTTACTTCCCCCTGTTTGTTAAAATCACAGCTTCTAGAAGGTTTACATGATTTCTTAACAAACACGAGTTTTTAGAAAATGTCATCTATTTAATAAATTGAATCAACAAAGTATGCATATTCTATGTCATCACAACTTTATATAGCTTGCGCATGCGCAAACTATGCACATTCTACGTACTAACGACTTTCTATAGTTTGCGTGTTCGTTCGGAAATAAGAAAAGCTTACTTCACCCCGTTTTTTAAAATCACAACTTCTAGAAGGTTTACATGATTTCTTAAAAAACACGAGTTTTTAGAAAATGTGATTTATTTCATAAATGGAATCAACAAAGTATGCACATTCTATGTCATAACGAATTTGAATGGTTTGCGCATGCGCAAATTACGCACATTCTACGTAATAACGACTTTCTATAGTTTGCGCATGCGTCCGGAAATAAGAAAAGCTTACTTCCGCCAGTTTTTTAAAATCACAGCTTCTAGAAGCTTTACATGATTTCTTAAAAAACATTAGTTTTTAGAAAATGTCATTTATTTCATAAATTGAATCAACAAAGTATGCACATTCTGTGTCATAACGAATTTCTACAGTTTGCGCATGCGTCCGGAAATGAGAAAAGCTTACTTCCCCCCGTTTTTTAAAATCACAGGTTCTAGAAGGTTTACATGATTTCTTAAAAAAAATGAGTTTTTAGAAAATGTGATTTATTTCATAAAAAGAATCAACAAAGTATGCACATTCTACGTCATAACGACTTTCTACAGTTTGCGCATGCGTATGGAAATAAGAAAAGCTTACTTCTCCCCATTTTTTAAAATCACAGCTTCTAGAAGGTTTACATGATTTCTTAAAAAACATGAGTTTTTAGAAAATGTCATTTATTTCATAAATGCAATAAAAAAAGTATGAACATTCTATGTCATAACGACTTTGTATAGTTTGTGCATGCGCAAACTATGCACATTCTATGGAATAACGACTTTCTATAGTTTGCACATGCATCCGGAAATAAGCAAAGCTTACTTTCCCTCTTTTTTTAAATTCACAGCTTCTAGAAGGTTTACATGATTTCTTAAAAGACACGAGTTTTTAGAAAATGTGATTTATTTCATAAATGGAATCAACAAAGTATGCACATTCTACGTCATAACGACTTTCTATAGTTTGTGCATGCGTCCGGAAATAAGAAAAGCTTACTTCCCCCTGTTTGTTAAAATCACAGCTTCTAGAAGGTTTACATGATTTCTTAACAAACACGAGTTTTTAGAAAATGTCATCTATTTAATAAATTGAATCAACAAAGTATGCATATTCTATGTCATCACAACTTTATATAGCTTGCGCATGCGCAAACTATGCACATTCTACGTACTAACGACTTTCTATAGTTTGCGTATTCGTTCGGAAATAAGAAAAGCTTACTTCACCCCGTTTTTTAAAATCACAACTTCTAGAAGGTTTACATGATTTCTTAAAAAACACGAGTTTTTAGAAAATGTGATTTATTTCATAAATGGAATCAACAAAGTATGCACATTCTATGTCATAACGAATTTGAATGGTTTGCGCATGCGCAAATTACGCACATTCTACGTAATAACGACTTTCTATAGTTTGCGCATGCGTCCGGAAATAAGAAAAGCTTACTTCCGCCAGTTTTTTAAAATCACAGCTTCTAGAAGCTTTACATGATTTCTTAAAAAACATTAGTTTTTAGAAAATGTCATTTATTTCATAAATTGAATCAACAAAGTATGCACATTCTGTGTCATAACGAATTTCTAGAGTTTGCGCATGCGTCCGGAAATGAGAAAAGCTTACTTCCCCCCGTTTTTTAAAATCACAGGTTCTAGAAGGTTTACATGATTTCTTAAAAAAACTGAGTTTTTAGAAAATGTGATTTATTTCATAAAAAGAATCAACAAAGTATGCACATTCTACGTCATAACGACTTTCTACAGTTTGCGCATGCGTATGGAAATAAGAAAAGCTTACTTCTCCCCATTTTTTAAAATCACAGCTTCTAGAAGGTTTACATGATTTCTTAAAAAACATGAGTTTTTAGAAAATGTCATTTATTTCATAAATGCAATAAAAAAAGTATGAACATTCTATGTCATAACGACTTTGTATAGTTTGTGCATGCGCAAACTATGCACATTCTATGGAATAACGACTTTCTATAGTTTGCACATGCATCCGGAAATAAGCAAAGCTTACTTCCCCTCTTTTTTTAAATTCACAGCTTCTAGAAGGTTTACATGATTTCTTAAAAGACACGAGTTTTTAGAAAATGTGATTTATTTCATAAATGGAATCAACAAAGTATGCACATTCTACGTCATAACGACTTTCTATAGTTTGTGCATGCGTCCGGAAATAAGAAAAGCTTACTTCCCCCTGTTTGTTAAAATCACAGCTTCTAGAAGGTTTACATGATTTCTTAACAAACACGAGTTTTTAGAAAATGTCATCTATTTAATAAATTGAATCAACAAAGTATGCATATTCTATGTCATCACAACTTTATATAGCTTGCGCATGCGCAAACTATGCACATTCTACGTACTAACGACTTTCTATAGTTTGCGTATTCGTTCGGAAATAAGAAAAGCTTACTTCACCCCGTTTTTTAAAATCACAACTTCTAGAAGGTTTACATGATTTCTTAAAAAACACGAGTTTTTAGAAAATGTGATTTATTTCATAAATGGAATCAACAAAGTATGCACATTCTATGTCATAACGAATTTGAATGGTTTGCGCATGCGCAAATTACGCACATTCTACGTAATAACGACTTTCTTTAGTTTGCGCATGCGTCCGGAAATAAGAAAAGCTTACTTCCGCCAGTTTTTTAAAATCACAGCTTCTAGAAGCTTTACATGATTTCTTAAAAAACATTAGTTTTTAGAAAATGTCATTTATTTCATAAATTGAATCAACAAAGTATGCACATTATGTGTCATAACGAATTTCTAGAGTTTGTGCATGCGTCCGGAAATGAGAAAAGCTTACTTCCCCCCGTTTTTTAAAATCACAGGTTCTAGAAGGTTTACATGATTTCTTAAAAAAAATGAGTTTTTAGAAAATGTGATTTATTTCATAAAAAGAATCAACAAAGTATGCACATTCTACGTCATAACGACTTTCTACAGTTTGCGCATGCGTATGGAAATAAGAAAAGCTTACTTCTCCCCATTTTTTAAAATCACAGCTTCTAGAAGGTTTACATGATTTCTTAAAAAACATGAGTTTTTAGAAAATGTCATTTATTTCATAAATGCAATAAAAAAAGTATGAACATTCTATGTCATAACGACTTTGTATAGTTTGTGCATGCGCAAACTATGCACATTCTATGGAATAACGACTTTCTATAGTTTGCACATGCATCCGGAAATAAGCAAAGCTTACTTCCCCTCTTTTTTTAAATTCACAGCTTCTAGAAGGTTTACATGATTTCTTAAAAGACACGAGTTTTTAGAAAATGTGATTTATTTCATAAATGGAATCAACAAAGTATGCACATTCTACGTCATAACGACTTTCTATAGTTTGTGCATGCGTCCGGAAATAAGAAAAGCTTACTTCCCCCCGTTTTTTAAAATCACAGCGTCTAGAAGGTTTACATGATTTCTTAAAAAAAACGAGTTTTTAGAAAATGTGATTTATTTCATAAATGGAATCAACAAACTATGCACATTCTACGTAATAACGACTTTCTATAGTTTGCGCATGCGTCCGAAAATAAGAAAAGCTTACTTCGCCCTGTTTGTTAAAATCACAGCTTCTAGAAGGTTTACATGATTTAAACAAACACGAGTTTTTAGAAAATGTAATTTATTTCATAAATGGAATCAACAAAGTATGCATATTCTATGTCATAACAACTTTCTATAGCTTTCGCATGCGCAAACTATGCACATTCGACGTACTAACAACTTTATATAGTTTGTGTATTCGTCCGGAAATAAGAAAAGCTTACTTCGCCCCGTTTTTTAAAATCACAACTTCTAGAAGGTTTACATGATGTCTTAAAAAACACGAGTTTTTAGAAAAAAAGATTTATTTCATAAATGGAATCAACAAAGTATGCACATTCTATGTCATAACGACTTTGTATTGTTTGCGCATGCGCAAACTATGCACATTCTATGTAATAACGACTTTCTATAGTTTGCGCATGTGTCCGGAAATAAGAAAAGCTTACTTCCCCCCTTTTTTTAAATTCACAGCTTCTAGAAGGTTTACATCATTTCTTAAAAAACACAACTTTTTAGAAAATGTGATTTATTTCATAAATGGAATCAACAAAGTGTGCACATTCTACGTCATAACGACTTTCTATAGTTTCCGGATCCGTCCGGAAATAAGAAAAGCTTACTTCCCCCCGTTTTCTAAAATCACAGCTTCTAGAAGGTTTACATGATTTCTTAAAAAAAATGAGTTTTTAGAAAATGTGATTTATTTCATAAAAGGAATCAACAAAGTATGCACATTCTACGTCATAACGACTTTCTATAGTTTGCGCATGCGTATGGAAATTAGAAAAGTTTACTTCCGCCAGTTTATTAAAATCACCGCTTCTAGAAGGTTTACATGATTTCTTAAAAAACACGAGTTTTTAGAAAATGAGATTTATTTCATAAATGGAATCAACAAAGTATGCACATTCTATGTCATAGCGACTTTCTAAAGTTTGCACATGCGTCCGGACATAAGAAAAGCTTACTTCCGCCAGTTTTTTAAAATGACAGCTTCTAGAAGGTTTACATGATTTCTTAAAAAACATGAGTTTTTAGAAAATGTCATTTATTTCATAAATGGAATCAAGAAAGTGTGCACATTCTACGTCATAACGACTTTCTATAGTTTGCGGATCCATCCAGAAATAAGAAAAGCTTACTTCCCCCCGTTTTCTAAAATCACAACTTCTAGAAGGTTTAAATGATTTCTTAAAAAAAACGAGTTTTTAGAAAATGTCATTTATTTAATAAATGGAATCAACAAAGTATGCACATTCAACGTCATAACGACTTTCTATAGTTTGCGCATGCGTATGGAAATTAGAAAAGCTTACTTCCCCTCGTTTTTTAAAACCACAGCTTCTAGAAGGTTTACATGATTTCTTAAAAAACACGAGTTTTTAGAAAATGTCATCTATTTAATAAATGGAATCAACAAAGTATGCACATTCTACGTAATAACGACTTTCTATAGTTTGTGCATGCGTCCAGAAATAAGAAAAGCTTACTTCCCCCTGTTTGTTAAAATCACATCTTCTAGAAGGTTTAAATGATTTCTTAACAAACACTAGTTTTTAGAAAATGTCATTTATTTCATAAATGGAATCAACAAAGTATGCACATTCTATGTCATAACGACTTTGTATTGTTTGCGCATGCACAAACTATGCACATTCTACGTAATAACGACTTTCTATAGTTTACGCATGCGTCCGGAAATAAGAAAAGCTTTCTTCCGCCAGTTTATTAAAATCACCGCTTCTAGAAGGTTTACATGATTTCTTAAAAAACACGAGTTTTTAGAAAATGAGATTTATTTCATAAATGGAATCAACAAAGTATGCACATTCTATGTCATAGCGACTTTCTAAAGTTTGCGCATGCGTCCGGAAATAAGAAAAGCTTACTTCCACCAGTTTTTTAAAATGACAGCTTCTAGAAGGTTTACATGATTTCTTAAAAAAATGAGTTTTTAGAAAATGTCATTTATTTCATAAATTTAATCAACAAATTATGCACATTCTACATCATAACGACTTTCTATAGTTTGCGCATGCGTCCGGAAATAAGAAAAGCTTACTTCACCTCGTTTTTTAAAATCACAGCTTCTAAAAGGTTTACATGATTTCTTAAAAAAAATGAGTTTTTAGAAAATGTGATTTATTTCATAAAAGGAATCAACAAAGTATGCACATTCTACATCATAACGACTTTCTACAGTTTGCGCATGCATATGGAAATAAGAAAAGCTTACTTGCCCCCGTTTTTTAAAATCACAGCTTCTAGAAGGTTTACATGATTTCTTAAAAGAAACGAGTTTTTAGAAAATTTGATTTATTTCATAAAAGGAATCAACAAAGTGTGCACATTCTATGTCATAACGACTTTGTATTGTTTGCGCATGCACAAACTATGCACATTCTACGTAATAACGACTTTCTATAGTTTACGCATGCGTCCGGAAATAAGAAAAGCTTTCTTCCGCCAGTTTATTAAAATCACCGCTTCTAGAAGGTTTACATGATTTCTTAAAAAACACGAGTTTTTAGAAAATGAGATTTATTTCATAAATGGAATCAACAAAGTATGCACATTCTATGTCATAGCGACTTTCTAAAGTTTGCGCATGCGTCCGGAAATAAGAAAAGCTTACTTCCACCAGTTTTTTAAAATGACAGCTTCTAGAAGGTTTACATGATTTCTTAAAAAACATGAGTTTTTAGAAAATGTCATTTATTTCATAAATTTAATCAACAAACTATGCACATTCTACGTCATAACGACTTTCTATAGTTTGCGCATGCGTCCGGAAATAAGAAAAGCTTACTTCAGCCCTTTTTTTAAATTCACAGCTTCTAGAAGGTTTACATGATTTCTTAAAAAACACGAGTTTTTAGAAAATGTGATTTATTTCATAAATGGAATCAACAAAGTATGCACATTCTATGTCATAACGAATTTCTATAGTTTGCGCATACGTCCGGAAATAAGAAAAGCTTACTTCCCCCCGTTTTTTAAAATCACAGCTTCTAGAAGGTTTACATGATTTCATAAAAAAACGAGTTTTTAGAAAATGTGATTTATTTAATAAAATGAATCAACAAAGTATGCACATTCTACGTCATAACGACTTTCTATAGTTTGCGCATGCGTATGGAAATAAGAAAAGCTTACTTCCCCCCGTTTTTTAAAATCACAGCTTCTAGAAGGTTTACATGCTTTCTTAAAAAACACGAGTTTTTAGAAAATATCATTTATTTCATAAATGGAATCAACAAAGTATGAACATTCGATGTCATAACGACTTTGTATAGTTTGCGCATGCACAAACTATGCACATTCTATGTAATAACGACTTTCTATAGTTTGCGCATGCGTCCGGAAATAAGAAAAGCTTACTTCCCCCTTTTTTTAAATTCACAGCTTCTAGAAGGTTTACATGATTTCTTAAAAAACAAGAGTTTTTAGAAAATGTGATTTATTTCATCAATGGAATCAACAAACTATGCACATTCTACGTAATAACGACTTTCTATAGTTTACGAATGCGTCCGGAAATAAGAAAAGCTTACTTCCCCCTGGTTTTTTAAATCACAGCTTGTAGAAGGTTTACATGATTTCTTAAAAAAAATGAGTTTTTAGAAAATGTGATTTATTTCATAAAAGGAATCAACAAAATATGCACATTCTACATCATAACGACTTTCTACAGTTTGCGCATGCGTATGGAAATAAGAAAAGCTTACTTCCCCACGTTTTTTAAAATCACAGCTTCTAGAAGGTTTACATGATTTCTTAAAAAACACGAGTTTTTAGAAAATGTCATTTATTTAATAAATGGAATCAACAAAGTATGCACATTCTATGTAATAATGAATTTCTATAGTTAACGCATGCGTCCGGAAATAAGAAAAGCTTACATCCCCCTCTTTGTTAAAATCACAGCTTCTAGAAGGTTTACATGATTTCTTAACAAACACGAGTTTTTAGAAAATGTCATTTATTTCATAAATGGAATCAACAAAGTATGCATATTCCATGTCATAACAACTTTCTATAGTTTGCGCATGCGCAAACTATGCACATTCTACATACTAACGAGTTTCTTTAGTTTGCGTATTCGTCCAGAAATAAGAAAAGCTTACTTCACCCCGTTTTTTAAAATCACAGCTTCTAGAAGGTTTACATGATTTCTTAAAAAAAATGAGTTTTCAGAAAATGTGATTTATTTCATAAAAGGAATCAACAAAGTATGCACATTCTACGTCATAACGACTTTCTACAGTTTGCGCATGCGTATGGAAATAAGAAAAGATTACTTCCCCCCGATTTTTAAAATCACAGCTTCTAGAAGGTTTACATGATTTCTTAAAAAACAAGAGTTTTTAGAAAATGTCATTTATTTCATAAATGGAATCAAAAAAGTATGAACATTCTATGTCATAACAAATTTGTATAGTTTGCGCCTGCGCAAACTATGCACATTCTACGTCATAACGACTTTCTAAACTTTGCGCATGCATCCGGAAATAAGAAAAGCTTACTTCCGCCAGTTTTTTAAAATCACAGCTTCTAGAAGGTTTACATGATTTCTTAAAAAACACGAGTTTTTCGAAAATGTCATTTATTTCATAAATGGAATCAACAAGGTATGCACATTCTAAGTCATAACGACTTTCTATAGTTTGCACATGCGTCCGGAAATAAGAAAAGCTTACTTCCCCCCGTTTTTTAAAATCACAGCTTCTAGAAGGTTTACATGATTTTTTAACAAACACGATTTTTTAGAAAATGTGATTTATTTCATAAATGGAATCAACAAAGTATGAACATTCTATGTCATAACGACTTTGTATAGTTTGGGCATGCGCAAACTATGCACATTCTACGTCATAACGACTTACTAAAGTTTTCGCATGCATCCGGAAATAAGAAAAGCTTACTTCCGCCATTTTTTTTAAATCACAGCTTCTAGAAGGTTTACATGATATCTTCAAAAACACAAGTTTTTAGAAAATGTGATTTATTTAATAAATGGAATCAACAAAGTATGCACATTCTAACTAATAACGACTTTCTATAGTTTGCGCATGCGTCCGGAACTAAGAAAAGCTTACTTCCCCCTGCTTGTTAAAATCACAGCTTCTAGAAGGTTTACATGATTTCTTAACAAAAACGAGTTTTTAGAAAATGTGATTTATTTCATAAATGGAATCAACAAAGTATGCATATTCTATGTCATAACAACTTTCTATAGTTTGCGCATGCACAAACTATGCACATTCTACGTACTAACGACTTTCTATAGTTTGCGTATTCGTCCGGAAATAAGAAAAGCTTACTTCACCCCATTTTTTAAAATCGCAACTTCTAGAAGGTTTACATGATTTATTAAAAAACACGAGTTTGTAGAAAATATAATTTATTTCATAAATGGAATCAACAAAGTATGCACATTCTAAGTCATAACGACTTTCTATAGTTTGCGCATGCTTCCGGAAATAAGAAAAGCTTACTTCCCCCCGTTTTTTAAAATCACAGCTTCTACAAGGTTTACATGATTTCTTAAAAAAAACGAGTTTTTAGAAAATGTGATTTATTTCATAAAAGGAATCAACAAAGTATGCACATTCTACGTCATAACATCTTTCTATAGTTTGCGCATGCGTATGGATATAAGAAAAGCTTGCTTCCCCCCGTTTTTTAAAATCACATCTTCTTAAACGTTTACATGATTTCTTAAAAAACACGAGTTTTTAGAAAATGTGATTTATTTCATAAAAGGAATCAACAAAGTATGCACATTCTACGTTGTAACGACTTTCTATAGTTTGCGCATGCGTATGGAAATAAGAAAAGCTTACTTGCCCCCGTTTTTTAAAATCACAGCTTCTAGAAGGTTTACATGATTTCTTAAAAAACACAAGTTTGTAGAAAATGTCATTTATTTAATAAATGGAATCAAAACACTATGCACATTCTACGTACTAATGACTTTCTATAATTTGCGTATTCGTCCGGAAATAAGAAAAGCTTACTTCACCCCGTTTTTTAAAATCACAACTTCTAGAAGGTTTACATGATTTCTTAAAAAACACGAGTTTTTAGAAAATGTGATTTATATCATAAATGGAATCAACAAAGTATGCACATTCTACATTATAACGACTTTCTAAAGTTTGCGCATGCGTCCAGAAATAAGAAAAGCTTACTTCCCCCTGTTTTCTAAAATCACAGCTTCTAGAAGGTTTACATGATTTCTTAACAAACACGAGTTTTTAGAAAATGTCATTTATTTCATAAATGGAATGAAAAAAGTATGAACATTCTATGTCATAACGACTTTATATAGTTTTCGCATGCGCAAACTATGCACATTCTATGTAATAATGACTTTCTATAGTTTGCGCATGCGTCTGGAAATAAGAAAAGCTTACTTCACCCCGTTTTTTAAAATCACAGCTTCTGGAAGGTTTACATGCTTTATTAAAAAACACAAGTTTTTAGAAAATGTGATTTATTTCATAAATGGAATCAACAAAGTATGCACATTCTATGTCATAATGACTTTGTATGGTTTGTGCATGCGCAAACTATGCACATTCTACGTAATAACGACTTGCTATAGTTTGCGCATGCATCCGAAAATAAGAAAAGCTTACTTCCACCAGTTTTTTAAAATCACAGCTTCTAGAAGGTTTACGTGATTTCTTAAAAAACATGAATTTTTTGAAAATGTGATTTATTTCATAAATGGAATCAACAAAGTATGCATATTCTACGTTATAACGACTTTCTAAAGTTTGCGCATGCGTCCGGAAATAACAAAAGCTTACTTCCGCCAGTTTTTTAAAATCACAGGTTCTAGAAGGTTTACATGATTTCTTAAAAAACATGAGTTTTTAGAAAATGTGATTTATTTCATAAATGGAATCAACAAAGTATGCACATTCTAAGTCATAACGACTTTCTATAGTTTGCGCATGCGTTCGGAAATAAGAAAATCTTACTTCCCCCCAATTTTTAAAATCACAGCTTCTACAAGGTTTACATGATTTATTAAAAAACATGAGTTTTTAGAAAATTTGATTTATTTCATCAATGGAGTCAACAAACTATGCACATTATACGTAATAACGACTTTCTATAGTTTGCGAATGCGTCGGGAAATAAGAAAAGCTTACTTCCCCCTGTTTTTTAAAACCACAGATTCTAGAAGGTTTACATGATTTCTTAAAAAACACGAGTTTTTAGAAAATGTCATTTATTTCATAAATGGAATCAACAAAGTATCCACATTCTACGTCATAACGACTTAGTATGGTTTGCGCATGCGCACACTATGCACATTCTACGTAATAACGAATTTCTATAGTTTGCGCATGTGTCCGGAAATAATAAAGCTTACCTCCGCCAGTTTTTTAAAATCACATCTTCTAGAAGGTTTACATGATTTCTTAAAAAACATGAGTTTTTCGAAAATGTGATTTATTTCATAAATGGAATCAACAAAGTATGCATATTCTACATTATAACGACTTTCTAAAGTTTGCGCATGCGTCCGGAAATAAGAAAAGCTTACTTCCACCAGTTTTTTAAAATCACAGCTTCTAGAAGGTTTACATGATTTCTTAAAAAACACGAGTTTTTAGAAAATGTGATTTATTTCATAAATGGAATCAACAAAGTATGCACATTCTAAGTCATAACGACTTTCTATAGGTTGCGCATGCGTCCAGAAATAAGAAAATCTTACTTCCCCCCGTTTTTTAAAATCACAGCTTCTACAAGGTTTACATGATTTATTAAAAAACATGAGTTTTTAGAAAATGTGATTTATTTCATCCATGGAATCAACAAACTATGCACATTATACGTAATAACGACTTTCTATAGTTTGCGAATGCGTCGGGAAATAAGAAAAGCTTACTTCCCCCCGTTTTTTAAAACCACAGCTTCTAGAAGGTTTACATGATTTCTTAAAAAAAACGAGTTTTTAGAAAATGTCATTTATTTCATAAATGGAATCAAAAAACTATGAACATTCTATGTCACAAAGACTTTGTATAGTTTGTGCATGCGCAAACTATGCACATTCTATGTAATAACGACTTTCTATAGTTTGCGCATGCATCCGAAAATAAAAAAAAGCTTACTTCCCCCCTCTTTTTAAATTCACAGCTTCTACAAGGTTTACATCATTTCTTAAAAAAAATGATTTTTCAGAAAATGTGACTTATTTCATAAATGGAATCAACAAAGTATGCACATTCTACGTCATAACGACTTTCTATAGTTTGTGCATGCGTTCGGAAATAAGAAAAGCTTACTTCCCCCTGTTTTTTAAAATCACAGCTTCTAGAAGGTTTACATGAACATTCTATGTCACAAAGACTTTGTATAGTTTGTGCATGCGCAAACTATGCACATTCTACGTAATAACGACTTTCTATTGTTTGCGAATGCGTCTGGAAATAAGAAAACCTTACTTCCCCCCATTTTTTAAAATCACAGCTTCTAGAAGGTTTACATGATTTCTTAAAAAACACGTGTTTTTAGAAAATGTGGTTTATTTCATAAATGGAGTCAACAAATTATGCACATTCTATGTCATAACAACTTTGTATACTTTACACATGTGCAAACTATGCACATTCTACGTCATAACGACATTCTATAGTTCGCGCATGCGTCCGGAAATAAGAAAAGCTTACTTCCCCTAGTTTTTTAAAATCACAGCTTCTAGAAGGTTTACATGATTTCTTAAAAAACACAAGTTTTTCGAAACTGTGATTTATTTCATAAATGGAATCAACAAAGTATGCACATTCTAAGTCTTAATGACTTTCTATAGTTTGCGCATGCGTCCGGAAATAAGAAAAGCTTACTTCCGCCAGTTTTTTAAAATCACAGCTTCTAGAAGGTTTACATGATATCTTAAAAAGCATGAGTTTTTAGAAAATGTGATTTATTTCATCAGTGGAATCAACAAACTATGCACATTCTACGTAATAACAACTTTCTATAGTTTGTGAATGCGTCCGGAGATAAGAAAAGCTTACCTCCCCCGGTTTTTAAAATCAGAGCTTCTAGAAGGTTTACATGATTTCTTGAAAAACACATTGTTTTTAGAAAATGTCATTTATTTCATAAATGGAATCCAAGAAGTATGAACATTCTATCTCATAACGAATTTGTATAGTTTGCGCATGCGCACACTATGCACATTCTATGTAATAACGACTTTCTATAGCTTGCGCATGCGTCCGGAAATAAGAAAAGCTTACATCCCCCCTTTTTTTAAATTCACAGCTTCTAGAAGGTTTACATAATTTCTTAACAAACACGATTTTTTAGAAAATGTCATTTATTTCATAAATGGAATCAACAAAGTATGCACATTCTATGTCATAACGACTTTCTAAAGTTTGCGCATGCGTCCGGAAATAAGAAAAGCTTACTTCCACCAGTTTTTTAAAATCACAACTTCTAGAAGGTTTACATGATTTCTTAAAAAACATGAGTTTTTAGAAAATGTGATTTATTTCATAAATGGAATCAACAAAGTATGCACATTATACGTCATAACGACTTTCTAAAGTTTGCGCATGCGTCCGAAAATAAGAAAAGCTTACTTCCTCCATTTTTTTTAAATCACAGCTTTTAGAAGGTTTACATGATTTCTTAAAAAACACGAGTTTCTAGAAAATGTGATTTATTTCATAAATGGAATCAACAAAGTATGCACATTCTAACTCATAATGATTTTCTACAGTTTGCGCATGCATCTGGAAATAAGAAAAGCTTACTTCCCCCCGTTTTTTAAAATCACAGCTTCTAGAAGGTTTACATGATTTCTTAAAAAACACGAGTTTTTAGAAAATGTCATTTGTTTCATCAATGGAATCAACAAACTATGCACATTCTACGTAATAATGACTTTCTATAGTTTGCGAATGCGTCCGGAAATAAGAAAAGCTTACTTCCCCCCGTTTTTTAAAATCACAGCTTCTGGAAGGTTTACATGATTTCTTAAAAAACACGAGTTGTTAGAAAATGTGATTTATTTCATAAATGGAATCAATAAACTATGCACATTCTACGTCATAACGACTTTCTATAGTTTGCGCATGTAACGCCCCATATTTTGACTAAGCATGTTTATGAGTTAGACACCTTTCACTTTATTGCTTGTTATCTGTTTGACTCAGCCAGACAGAGTGAACTATATTTTCGGCATGTTAGACATGATGATATGTTGCTACTGTGTTAATGATGTTACTATATTCATGCAGTTATTAAAGTTATGATTATCATGGGATTCTTTTATTTCATAATGACAGTGTATTTTTGATAATCGCCCTGGAGGAAATGTGATATATATGATGTGGTCATTATGCTGTAATCGATTTGATGATTTTATGTGATGAAATAAATGATGCTAACAAAATGGATCAGACAATGATAGAATGGAAAATATATGTTTTAGCATTTTCTTTGATAAAATGTGAAATATATGGCGTTGAACGTGGATGCCATCCTATGATGAAATTAAAAGAACTCTTGTATTCCATGCATACCTGTGAGGTGATAAAATTGTGACGTGAAATGAACTGATGTTGATGATATGGATCAATTGGTGATCGAATGGAAATGCTTGTTATAAAATATGTATTCTGCGGAGTACTAACCTACAGGACATGAGGGCTATGGGATAGACGTGTACTTTATCTGATATATGGATAAGAGCTTATCCATGCAGGGAACCTTAGCAACTGAAACTGATGATACGATGACATAGACCGATAATATTGAGAGCAGCAGAGTAGGATTTGATAAGGGCGTAGGCGTAGTATGTTGAGAGGGATGGATGTATTTCCCACCCTATGTTCCTATGATACCCGAGATCGTGGGAGGGCCGTGCTGAGACACGCTCCCCATGTATGTGTGATGACGATGGTCGGATGCCTGCTAGGAGAGGATAGGTCCACTGTTCAGCCGATGCTATCGCTCTCAAGTTCTATGTGGTCAGGTCGATGAGTCCGACAACCACTTTTGTACTTGCAGAGGAGGGATAGGGAGGATGTGGCAGTAGGTTAGGATGGGAGGACATGATAATTAGTAATGTTGAGGGTTGGGTATTCCTTGACCCGGAGTTAGTGGTAGTAAGTAGCTTCCCTTGCACCTGAATGATTGAACAAATGTAATCACAAAAATAATGAAATGAAATCCTAAAGGTTAACTAATAAAATAACCGATGATGTTTTAGTAATATTATGATGAATGTATACTTGTTCAGTTTGCATAAGTATTATTGGTATTAGTTAGCTGTTATGCAAAGAAAATATGATGTATGTTTATAGTACATGTCCGTCTTGTGAATACGCTGGCCACGCATGCACATTATGCACATGCGCAATAATATTGGTTTACAACCTACTTATCAAGATTTAAAAATGTTGTAAGTTATCGTAGATAACTCAAATACGTATTTACTGAATGACTTTCTATAGTTTTCGCATGCGCAAACTATGCACATTCTACATAATAACGACTTTCTATAGTTTGCGTATGGGTCCGAAAATAAGAAAAGCTTACCTCACCCCGTTTTTTAAAATCACAGCTTCTAGAAGGTTTACATGATTTCTTAAAAAACACGAGTTTTTAGAAAATGTGATTTATTTCATAAATGGAATCGACAAAGAATGCACATTCTACGTCATACGACTTTCTATAGTTTGCGCATGCATCCGGAAATAAGAAAAGCTTACTTCCCCCCGTTTTTTAAAATCACAGCTTCTAGAAGGTTTACATCATTGCTTAAAAAACATGAATTTTTAGAAAATGTGATTTATTTCATCGATGGAATCAACAAACTATGCACATTCTACATAATAATGATTTTCGATAGTTTGCGAATGCGTCCGGAAATAAGAAAAGCTTACTTCCCCTCATTTTTTAAGATCACAGCTTCTAGAAGGTTTACATGATTTCTTAAAAATCACGAGTTTTTAGAAAATGTCATTTATTTCATAAATGGAATCAACAAAGTATGAACATTCTATGTCATAACGACTTTGTGTAGTTGGCAAATGCATCTGGAAATAAGAAAAGCTTACTTCCCCCCAGTTTTTAAAATCACAGCTTCTAGGAGGTTTACATGATTTCTTCAAAAACACGAGTTTTTAGAAAAAGTCATTCCTTTCATAAATGGAATAAAAAAAGTATGTACATTATATGTCATAACGACTTTGTATTGTTTGCGCATGCACAAACTATGCACATTCTATGTAGTAATGACTTTCTATAGTTTGCGCATGCGTCCGGAAATAAGAAAAGCTTATTTCCCCGCTTTTTTTAAATTCACAGCTTCTAGAAGCTTTACAAGATTTCTTAAAAAACACGAGTTTTTAGAAAATGTGACTTATTTCATAAATGGAATCAACAAAGTATGCACATTCTACGTCATAATGACTTTCTATAGTTTGTGCATGCATCCGGAAATAAGAAAAGCTTACTTCCCCTTGTTTTTAAAAATCATAACTTCTAGAAGGTTTACATGATTTCTTAAAAAACATGTGTTTTTAGAAACTGTGATTTATTTCATCAATGGAATCAACAAATAATGCACATTCTATGTAATAATGACTTTCTATAGTTTCCGCATGCGTCCGAAAATAAGAAAAGCTTAATTCAACCAGTTTTTTAAAATCACAGCTTCTAGAAGGTTTACATGATTTATTAAAAAACATGAGTTTTTAGAAAATGTGATTTATTTCATAAATGGAATCAACAAAGTATGCACATTCTACGTCATAACGACTTTCTATAGTTTGTGCATGCGTCCGGAAATAAGAAAAGCTTACTTCCCCCCGTTTTTTAAAATCACAGCTTCTAGAAGGTTTACATGATTTCTTAAAAAAAATGAGTTTTTAGAAAATGTGATTTATTTCATAAAAGGAATCAACAAAGTATGCACATTCTACGTCATAACGACTTTCTACAGTTTGCGCATGCGTATGGAAATAAGAAAAGCTTACTTCCCCCTGTTTTTTAAAATCACAGCTTCTAGAAGGTTTACATGATTTCTTAACAAACACGAGGTTTTAGAAAATGTCATTTATTTCATAAATGGAATCAAAAAAGTATGCTAATTCTATGTCATAACGACTTTCTATAGTCTTCGTATGCGCAAACTATGCACATTCTACGTACTAACGACTTTCTATAGTTTGCGCATGCGTTCGGAAATAAGAAAAGCTTACTTCCGCCAGTTTTTCAAAATCACAACTTCTAGAAGGTTTACATGATTTCTAAAAAAACACAAGTTTTTAGAAAATGTCATTTAATTCATAAATGGAATCAACAAAGTATGCACATTCTACGTCATAAGGACTTTCTAAAGTTTGAGCATGCGTCCGGAAATAAGAAAAGCTTAATTCAACCAGTTTTTTAAAATCACAGCTTCTAGAAGGTTTACATGATTTATTAAAAAACACGAGTTTTTAGAAAATGTGATTTATTTCATAAATGGAATCAACAAAGTATGCACATTCTACATCATAACGACTTTCTATACTTTGCGCATGCGTCCGGAAATAGGAAAAGCTTACTTCCCCCCGTTTTTTAAAATCAAAGCTTCTACGAGGTTTACATGATTTCTTAAAAAACACGTGTTTTTAGAAAATGTGATTTATTTGATCAATGGAATCAACAAACTATGCACATTCTATGTAATAACGACTTTCTATAGTTTGCGACTGCGTCCGGAAATAAGAAAAGCTTACTTTCCCCCATTTTTTAAAACCACAGCTTCTAGAAGGTTTACATGATTTCTTAAAAAACACGAGTTTTTAGAAAAATGTCATTTATTTCATAAATGGAACCAACAAAGTATGCATATTCTATGTCATAACGACTTTGTATAGATTACGTATGCCCAAACTATGCACATTCTACGTCATAACGACTTTCTATAGTTTGCGCATGCGTCCAGAAATTAGAAAAGCTTACTTCCGCCATTTTTTTAAAATCACAGCTTCTAGAAGGTTTACATGATTTCTTAAAAAACACTAGTTTTTAGAAAATGTGATTTAATCATAAATGGAATCAACAAAGTATGCACATTCTAAGTCATAACGACTTTCTATAGTTTGCACATGCGTCTGGAAATAAGAAAAGCTTACTTCCGCAAGTTTTTTAAAATCACGGCTTCTAGAAGGATTACATGATTTCTTAAAAAACAGGAGTTTTTAGAAAATGTGATTTATTTCATCAATGGAATCAACAAACTATGCACATTATACGTAATAAAAACTTTCTATAGTTTGCAAATGCGTCCGCAAATAAGAAAAGCTTATTTCCCCCCGGTTTTTAAAATCACAGCTTCTAGAAGGTTTACATGATTTCTTAAAAAACACGAGTTTTTAGAAAATGTCATTTATTTCATAAATGGAATAAAACAAGTATGAACATTCTATGTCATAACAACTTTGTATAGTTTACGCATGCGCAAACTATGCACATTCTATGTAATAACGACTTTCTATAGTTTGCGCATGCGTCCGGAAATAAGAAAAGCTTACTTCCCCCCGTTTTTTTAAATCACAGCTTCTAGAAGGTTTACATGATTTCTTAAAAAACCCTAGTTTTTAAAAAATATGATTTATTTCATAAATGGAATCGACAAAGTATGCACATTCTACGTCATAACGACTTTCAATAGTTTGCGCATGCGTCCAGAAATAAGAAAAGCTTACTTCCCCCAGTTTTTTAAAATCACAGCTTCTAGAAGGTTTACATGATTTCTTAAAAAACACGAGTTTTTAGAAAATGTGATTTATTTCATCAACGAAATCGACAAACTATGCACATTCTATGTAATAACGACATTCTATAGTTTCCGCATGCGTCCGGAAATAAGAAAAGCTTAATTCAACCACTTTTTTAAAATCACAGCTTCTAGAAGGTTTACATGATTTATTAAACAACACGAGTTTTTAGAAAATGTGATTTATTTCGTAAATGGTATCAACAAAGTATGCACATTCTACATCATAATGACTTTCTATAGTTTGCGCATGCGTCCGGAAATAAGAAAATCTTACTTCCCCCCGTTTTTTAAAATCACAGCTTCTAGAATGTTTACATGATTTCTTAAAAAAAATGGTTTTTTAGAAAATGTGATTTATTTCATAAAAGGAATCAACAAAGTATGCACATTCTACGTCATAACGACTTTCTACAGTTTGCGCATGCGTATGGAAATAAGAAAAGCTTACTTCCCCCCGTTTTTTAAAATCACAGCTTCTAGAAGGTTTACCTGATTTCTTAACAAACACGAGTTTTTAGAAAATGTCATTTATTTCATAAATGGAATCAACAAAGTATGCACATTCTATGTCATAACGACTTTCTATAGTTTTCGCATGCTCAAACTATGCACATTCTACGTAATAACGACTTTCTATAGTTTGCGCATGCGTCCGGAAATAAGAAAAGCTTACTTCCGCCATTTTTTTAAAATCACAGCTTCTAGAAGGTTTACATGATTTCTTAAGAAACACGAGTTTTTAGAAAATGTGATTTATTTTATAAATGGAATCAACAAAGTATGCACATTCTACGTCATAACGACTTTCTACAGTTTGCGCATGTGTCCGGAAATAAGAAAAGCTTACTTCCCCTCGTTTTTTAAAATCAAAGCTTCTCGAAGGTTTACATGATTCCTTAAAAAACACGAGTTTTTAGAAAATGTCATTTATTTCATAAATGGAATCAACAAAGTATGAACATTCGATGTCATAACGACTTTGTATAGTTTGCGCATGCGCAAACTATGCACATTCTATGTAATAACGACTTTCTATAGTTTGCGCATGTGTCCGGAAATAAGAAAAGCTTACTTCACCCTTTTTTTTAAATTCACAGCTTCTAGAAGGTTTAGATGATTTCTTAAAAAACATGAGTTTTTAGAATCTGTGATTTATTTCATAAATGGAATCAACAAAGTATGTCGATCTACGTAATAATGACTTTCTATAGTTTGCGCATGCGTCCGGAAATAATAAAAGCTTAATTCAACGAGTTTTTTAAAATCACAGCTTCTAGAATGTTTACATGATTTCTTTAAAAACATGAGTTTTTATAAAATGTGATTTATTTCATAAATGGAATCAACAAAGTATGCACATTCTATGCCATAACGACTTTCTATAGTTTGCGCATGCGTCCGGAAATAAGAAAAGCTTACTTCCCCCCGTTTTTTAAAATCACAGCTTCTAGAAGGTTTACATGATTTCTTAAAAAACACGAGTTTTTAGAAAGTGTGATTTATTTCATCAACGAAATCAACAAACTATGCACATTCTATGCCATAACGACATTCTATAGTTTCCGCATGCGTCCGGAAATAAGAAAAGCTTAATTCAACCACTTTTTTAAAATCACAGCTTCTAGAAGGTTTACATGATTTATTAAACAACACGAGTTTTTTGAAAATGTGATTTATTTCATAAATGGAATCAACAAAGTATGCACATTCTACGTCATAATGACTTTCTATAGTTTGCGCATGCGTCCGGAAATAAGAACATCTTACTTCCCCCCGTTTTTTAAAATCACAGCTTCTAGAATGTTTACATGATTTCTTAAAAAAAATGAGTTTTTAGAAAATGTGATTTATTTCATAAAAGGAATCAACAAAGTATGCACATTCTACGTCATAACGACTTTCTACAGTTTGCGCATGCGTATGGAAATAAGAAAAGCTTACTTCCCCCCGTTTTTTAAAATCACAGCTTCTAGAAGGTTTACCTGATTTCTTAACAAACACGAGTTTTTAGAAAATGTCATTTATTTCATAAATGCAATCAACAAAGTATGCACATTCTATGTCATAGCGACTTTATATAGTTTTCGCATGCGCAAACTATGCACATTCTATGTAATAACGACTTTCTATAGTTTGCGCATGTGTCCGGAAATAAGAAAAGCTTACTTCACCCTTTTTTTTAAATTCACAGCTTCTAGAAGGTTTACATGATTTATTAAAAAACACGAGTTTTTAGAAAATGAGATTTATTTCATAAATGGAATCAACAAAGTATGCACATTATACGTCATAACAAATTTCTATAGTTTGCGGATACGTCCGGAAATAACAAAAGCTTACTTCCCACCGTTTTTTAAAATCACAGCTTCTAGAAGGTTTACATGATTTCATAAAATAAATGAGTTTTTAGAAAATGTGATTTATTTAATAAAAGGAATCAACAAAGTATGCACATTCTACCTTATAACGACTTTCCATAGTTTGCGCATGCGTATGGAAATAAGAAAAGCTTAGTTCCCCCCGTTTTTTAAAATCACAGCTTCTAGAAGGTTTACATGATTTCTTAAAAAACACCAGTTTTTAGAAAATGTCATTTATTTCATAAATGGAATCAACAAAGTATGAACATTCAATGTCATAACGACTTTTTATAGTTTGCGCATGCACAAACTATGCCATTCTATGTAATAACGACTTTCTATAGTTTGCGCATGCGTCCAGAAATAAGAAAAGTTTACTTCCCCCCTTTTTTTAAATTCACGGCTTCTAGAAGGTTTACATGATTTCTTAAAAAACACAAGTTTTTTGAAAATGTGATTCATTGCATAAATGGAATCAACTAAGTATGCACATTCTACGTCATAACGAATTTCTATAGTTTGCGCATACGTCCGGAAATAAGAAAAGTTTACTTCCCCCCTTTTTTTAAATTCACGGCTTCTAGAAGGTTTACATGATTTCTTAAATAAAATGAGTTTTTAGAAAATGTGATTTATTTAATAAAAGGAATCAACAAAGTATGCATATTCTACGTCATAACGACTTTCTATAGTTTGCGCATGCGTCCAGAAATAAGAAAAGCTTACTTCCCCCTGTTTGTTAAAATCACATCTTCTAGAAGGTTTAAATGATTTCTTAACAAACACTAGTTTTTAGAAAATGTCATTTATTTCATAAATGGAATCAACAAAGTGTGCACATTCTATGTCATAACGACTTTGTATTGTTTGCGCATGCACAAACTATGCACATTCTACGTAATAACGACTTTCTATAGTTTACGCATGCGTCCGGAAATAAGAAAAGCTTTCTTCCGCCAGTTTATTAAAATCACCGCTTCTAGAAGGTTTACATGATTTCTTAAAAAACACGAGTTTTTAGAAAATGAGATTTATTTCATAAATGGAATCAACAAAGTATGCACATTCTATGTCATAGCGACTTTCTAAAGTTTGCGCATGCGTCCGGAAATAAGAAAAGCTTACTTCCCCCCGTTTTTTAAAATCACAGCTTCTAGAAGGTTTACATGATTTCTTAAAAAAAACGAGTTCGTAGAAAATGTGATTTAATTCATCAATGGAATCAACAAAGTGTGCACATTCTACGTAATAAACACTTTCTATAGTTTGCGCATGCGTCCAGAAATAAGAAAAGTTTACTTCCCCCCTTTTTTTAAATTCACGGCTTCTAGAAGGTTTACATGATTTCTTAAAAAACACGAGTTTTTAGAAAATGTGATTCATTTCATAAATGGAATCAACAAAGTATGCACATTCTACGTCATAACGAATTTCTATAGTTTGCGCATACGTCCGGAAATAAGAAAAGTTTACTTCCCCCCTTTTTTTAAATTCACGGCTTCTAGAAGGTTTACATGATTTCTTAAATAAAATGAGTTTTTAGAAAATGTGATTTATTTAATAAAAGGAATCAACAAAGTATGCATATTCTACGTCATAACGACTTTCTATAGTTTGCGCATGCGTATGGAAATAAGAAAAGCTTACTTCCCCCCGTTTTTTTAAATCACAGCTTCTAGAAGGTTTACATGATTTCTCAAAAAACACGAGTTTTTAGAAAATGTGATTCATTTCATAAATGGAATCAACTAAGTATGCACATTCTACATCATAACGAATTTCTATAGTTTGCGCATACGTCCGGAAATAAGAAAAGCTTACTTCCCCCCGTTTTTTAAAATCACAGCTTCTAGAAGGTTTACATGATTTCTTAAAAAAAACGAGTTCGTAGAAAATGTGATTTAATTCATCAATGGAATCAACAAAGTATGCACATTCTACGTAATAAACACTTTCTATAGTTTGCGCATGCGTCCAGAAATAAGAAAAGTTTACTTCCCCCCTTTTTTTAAATTCACGGCTTCTAGAAGGTTTACATGATTTCTTAAAAAACACGAGTTTTAAGAAAATGTGATTCATTTCATAAATGGAATCAACAAAGTATGCACATTCTACGTCAGAACGAATTTCTATAGTTTGCCCATACGTCCAGAAATAAGAAAAGTTTACTTCCCCCCTTTTTTTAAATTCACGGCTTCTAGAAGGTTTACATGATTTCTTAAATAAAATGAGTTTTTAGAAAATTTTATTTATTTAATAAAAGGAATCAACAAAGTATGCACATTATACGTCATAACGACTTTCTATAGTTTGCGCATGCGTATGGAAATAAGATAAGCTTACTTCCCCCCATTTTTTAAAATCACAACTTCTAGAAGGTTTATATGATTTCTTAAAAAACACTAGTTTTTAGAAAATATGATTTATTTCATAAATGGAATCAACAAAGTATGCACATTCTAAGTCGTAACAACTTTATATAGTTTGCGCATGCGTCCGGAAATAAGAAAAGCTTACTTCCGCCAGTTTTTTAAAATCACAGCTTCTAGAAGGTTTACATGATTTCTTAAAAAACACGAGTTTTTATAAAATGTGATTTATTTCATCAATGGAATCAACAACCTATGCACATTCTACGTAATAACGACTTTCTATAGTTTGCGAATGCGTCCGGAAATAAGAAAATCTTACTTCCCCCCGGTTTTTAAAATCACAGCTTCTAGAAGGTTTACATGATTTCTTAAACAACACGAGCTTTTAGAAAATGTCATTTATTTCATAAATGGAATAAAAAAAGTGTGAACATTCTATGTCATAAAGACTTTGTATAGTTTGCGCATGCGCAAACTATGCACATTCTATGTAATAACGACTTTCTATAGTTTGCGTATGTGTCCGGAAATAAGAAAAGCTTACTTCCCCCCTTTTTTTAAATTCACAGCTTCTAGAAGGTTTACATGATTTCTTAAAAAACACGACTTTTTAGAAAATGTGATTTATTTCATAAATGGAATCAACAAAGTGTGCACATTCTACGTCATAACGACTTTCTATAGTTTGCGCATACGTCCGGAAATAAGAAAAGCTTACTTCCCCCCGTTTTTTAAAATCACAGCTTCTAGAAGGTTTACATGATTTCATAAAAAAAACGAGTTTTTAGAAAATGTGATTTATTTCATAAAAGGAATCAACAAGGTATGCACATTCTACGTCATAACGACTTTCTATAGTTTGCGCATGCGTATGGAAATAAGAAAAGCTTACTTCCCCCCGTTTTTTAAAATCACAGCTTCTAGAAGGTTTACATGCTTTCTTAAAAAACACGAGTTTTTAGAAAATATCATTTATTTCATAAATGGAATCAACAAAGTATGAACATTCGATGTCATAACGACTTTGTATAGTTTGCGCATGCACAAACTATGCACATTCTATGTAATAACGACTTTCTATAGTTTGCGCATGCGTCCGGAAATAAGAAAAGCTTACTTCCCCCTTTTTTTAAATTCACGGCTTCTAGAAGGTTTACATGATTTCTTAAAAAAGACGAGTTTTTAGAAAATGTGATTTATTTCATAAATGGAATCAACAAAGTATGCACATTCTACGTTATAACGACTTTCTATAGTTTGCGCATGCGTCCGGAAATAGGAAAAGCTTACTTCCCCTCATTTTTTAAAATCAATGCTTCTTGAAGGTTTACATGATTCCTTAAAAAACATGAGTTTTTAGAAAATGTCATTTATTTCATAAATGGAATCAACAAAGTATGAACATTCGATGTCATAACGACTTTGTATAGTTTGCGCATGTGCAAACTATGCACATTCTATGTAATAACGACTTTCTATAGTTTGCGCATGCGTCCGGAAATAAGAAAAGCTTAATTCCCCCCTTTTTTTTAAATTCACAGCTTCTAGAAGGTTTAGATGATTTCTTAAAAAACATGAGTTTTTAGAAACTGTGATTTATTTCATAACTGGAATCAACAAAGTATGCACATTCTACGTAATAACGACTTTCTATAGTTTCCGCATGCGTCCGGAAATAAGAAAAGCTTAATTCAACCAGTTTTTTAAAATCACAGCTTCTAGAAGGTTTACATGATTTCTTAAAAAACACGAGTTTTTAGAAAATACAATTTATTTCATAAATGGAATAAAAAAAGTATGCACATTCAAAAGCATAACAACTTTCTATAGTTTGCGCATGCGTCCGGAAATAAGAAAAGCTTACTTCCCCACGTTTTTTAAAATCACAGCTTCTACAACGTTTACATGATTTCTTAAAAAAAACGTGTTTTTAGAAAATGTGATTTATTTCATAAATGCAATCAACAAACTATGCACATTATATGTAATAACGTCTTTCTATAGTTTGCGAATTCGTCCAGAAATAAGAAAAGCTTACTTCCCCCCTTTTTTTAAAACCACAGCTTCTAGAAGGTTTACATGATTTCTTAAAAAACACGAGTTTTTAGAAAATTTCATTTATTTCATAAATGGAAGCAAAAAAGTATGAACATTCTAGGTCATAACGACTTTCTACAGTTTGCGCATGCGTATGGAAATAAGAAAAGCTTACTTCCCCCCGTTTTTTAAAATCACAGCTTCTGGAAGGTTTACATGATTTCTTAACAAACACGAGTTTTTAGAAAATGTCATTTATTTCATAAATGGAATCAACAAAGTATGCACATTCTATGTCATAACGACTTTCTATAATTTGCGCATGCGTCCGGAAATAAGAAAACCTTAATTCCGCAAGTTTTTTAAAATCACAGCTTCTAGAAGGTTTACATGATTTCTTAAAAAACACGAGTTTTTAGAAAATGTGATTTATTTCATCAATGGAATCTACAAACTATGCACATTCTACGTAAAAACGACTTTCTATAGTTTGCGAATGCGTCCGCAAATAAGAAAAGCTTATTTCCCTCCGGTTTTTAAAATCACCGCTTCTAGAAGGTTTACATGATTTCTTAAAAAACACGAGTTTTTAGAAAATGTCATTTATTTCATAAATGGAATAAAAAAAGTATGAACATTCTATGTCATAACGACATCGTATAGTTTGCGCACGCGCAAACTATGCACATTCTATGTAATAACGACTTTCTATAGTTTGCGCATGCGTCCGGAAATAAGAAAAGCTTACTTCCCCCTGTTTTTTAAAATCACAGCTTCTAGAAGGTTTACATGATTTATTAACAAACACGAGTTTTTAGAAAATGTCATTTATTTCATAAATGGAATCAACAAAGTATGCACATTCTATGTCATAACGACTTTCTATACTTTGCGCATGTGCAAACTATGCACATTTTACGTACTAATGACTTTCTATAGTTTGCGTATGCGTCCGGAAATAAGAAAAGCTTCCTTCACCCCATTTTTTAGAAATCACAACTTCTAGAAGGTTTACATGATTTCATAAAAAACACGAGTTTTTAGAAAATGTGATTTATTTCATCAATGGAATCAACAAAGTATGCACATTCTACGTCATAACGAATTTCTATAGTTTGCGCATGTGTATGGAAATTAGAAAAGCTTACTTCCCCCCATTTTTTAAAATCACAGCTTATAGAAGGTTTACATGATTTCTTAAAAAACACGAGTTTTGAGAAAATTTCATTTATTTAATAAATGGAATCAACAACGTATGCACATTTTACGTAATAACGACTTTCTATAGTTTGCGCTTGCGTCCGGAAATAAGAAAAGCTTACTTCCCCCTGTTTGTTAAAATCACAGC
The DNA here is from genome assembly GCA_027924585.1 of Larix kaempferi. NCBI lineage: Eukaryota > Viridiplantae > Streptophyta > Pinopsida > Pinales > Pinaceae > Larix > Larix kaempferi. The sequence continues at coordinate 13,489,824 of BSBM01000557.1, read as the reverse complement.
TTCTAGAAGGTTTACATGATTTCTTAACAAACACGAGTTTTTAGAAAATGTCATTTATTTCATAAATGGAATCAACAAAGTATGCATATTCTATGTCAAAACAACTTTATATAGTTTGCGCATGCGCAAACTATGCACATTCTACGTACTAACGACTTTCTATAGTTTGCGTATTCGTCCGGAAATAAGAAAAGCTTATTTACCCCCGTTTTTTAAAATCACAACTTCTAGAAGGTTTACATGATTTCTTAAAAAACACGAGTTTTTAGAAAGTGTGATTTATTTCATAAATGGAATCAACAAAGTATGCATATTCTATGTCATAACAACTTTATATAGTTTCCGCATGCGTCCGGAAATAAGAAAAGCTTACTTCCGCCAGTTTTTTAAAATCACCGCTTCTAGAAGGTTTACATGATTTCTTAAAAAACACGAGTTTTTAGAAAATGTCATTTATTTAATAAATGGAATCAACAAAGTATGCACATTCTATGTAATAACGACTTTCTATAGTTTTCGCATGCGTCCGGAAATTAGAAAAGCTTACTTCCGCCAGTTTTTTAAAATCACCGCTTCTAGAAGGTTTACATGATTTCTTAAAAAACACGAGTTTTTAGAAAATGAGATTTATTTCATAAATGGAATCAACAAAGTATGCACATTCTACGTCATAACGACTTTGTATAGTTTTCGCATGCGTCCGAAAATAAGAAAAGCTTACTTCCCCCCGTTTTCTAAAATCACAGCTTCTAAAAGGTTTACATGATTTCTTAAAAAAAATGAGTTTTTAGAAAATGTGATTTATTTCATAAAAGGAATCAACAAAGTATGCACATTCTACGTCATAACGACTTTCTACAGTTTGCGCATGCATATGGAAATAAGAAAAGCTTACTTCCCCCCGTTTTTTAAAATCACAGCTTCTAGAAGGTTTACATAATTTGTTAAAAAACACGAGTTTTTAGAAAATGTCATTTATTTCATAAATGGAATCAACAAAGTATGAGAATTCTATTTCATAACGACTTTGTATAGTTTGCGCATGCGAAAACTATGCACATTCTACGTAATAACGACTTTCTATAGTTTGCGCATGTGTCCGAAAATAAGAAAAGCTTACTTCCCCCCTTTTTTTAAATTCACGGCTTCTAGAAGGTTTACATTATTTCTTAAAAAACACGAGTTTTTAGAAAATTTGATTTATTTCATAAATGGAATCAAGAAAGTATGCAAATTCTACATCATAACGACTTTCTATAGTTTGCGCATGCGTCCGGAAATAAGAAAAGCTTACTTCCCCTCATTTTTTAAAATCACAGCTTCTAGAAGGTTTACATGATTCCTTAAAAAACACGAGTTTTTAGAAAATGTCATTTATTTCATAAATGGAATCAACAAAGTATGAACATTCGATGTCATAACGACTTTATATAGTTTGCGCACGCGCAAACTATGCACATTCTATGTAATAACGACTTTCTATAGTTTGCGCATACGTCCGGAAATAAGAAAAGCTTACTTCCCCCTTTTTTTTAAATTCACAGCTTCTAGAAGGTTTGGATGATTTCTTAAAAAACATGAGTTTTTAGAAACTGTGATTTATTTCATAAATGGAATCAACAAAGTATGCACATTCTACGTAATAACGACTTTCTATAGTTTCTGCATGCGTCCGGAATTAAGAAAAGCTTAATTCAACCGGTTTTTTAAAATAACAGCTTCTAGAAGGTTTACATGATTTCTTAAAAAACGTGAGTTTTTATAAAATGTGATTTATTTCATAAATGGAATCAACAAAGTGTGCACATTCTATGTCATAACGACTTTCTATAGTTTGCGCATTCGTCCGCAAATAAGAAAAGCTTACTTCCCCCCATTTTTTAAAATCACAGCTTCTAGAAGGTTTACATGATTTCTTAATCAAAACGTGTTTTTAAAAAATGTGATTTATTTCATAAAAGGAATCAACAAAGTATGCACATTCTACACCACAATGACTTTCTACAGTTTGCGCATGCGTATGGAAATAAGAAAAGCTTACTGACCCCTGTTTTTTAAAATCACAGCTTCTCGAAGGTTTACATGATTTCTTAACAAACACGAGTTTTTAGAAAATGTGATTTATTTCATAAATGGAATCAACAAAGTATGCACATTCTATGTAATAACGACTTTCTATAGTTTGCGCATGCGTCCGGAAATAAGAAAAGCTTACTTCCGCCAGTTTTTTAAAATCACAGCTTCTAGAAGGTTTACATGATTTCTTAAAAAACATGAGTTTTTAGAAAATGTCATTTATTTCATAAATAGAATCAACAAAGTATGCACAGTCTACGTCATAACGACTTTCTATAGTTTGCGCATGTGTCCGGAAATAAGAAAAGCTTACTTCCCCCCGTTTTTTAAAATCACAGCTTCTAAAAGGTTTACATGATTTCTTAAAAAAAATGAGTTTTTAGAAAATGTGATTTTTTACATAAAAGGAATCAACAAAGTATGCACATTCTACGTCATAACGACTTTCTACAGTTTGCGCATGCATATGGAAATAAGAAAAGCTTACTTCCGCCAGTTTTTTAAAATCACAGCTTCTAGAAGGTTTACATGATTTCTTAAAAAACACTAGTTTTTAGAAAATGTGATTTATTTCATAAATGGAATCAACAAAGTATGCACATTCTAAGTCATAACGACTTTCTATAGTTTGCGCATGCGTCCGGAAATAAGAAAAGCTTACTTCCGCAAGTTTTTTAAAATCACAGCTTCTAGAAGGTTTACATGATTTCTTAAAAAACACGAGTTTTTAGAAAATGTCATTTATTTCATAAATGGAATCAACAAAGTATGAACATTCGATGTCATCACATTCTACGTAATAACGACTTTCTATAGTTTGCGCATGCGTCCGGAAATAAGAAAATATTACCTCCCCCCTTTTTTTAAATTCACAGATTCTAGAAGGTTTACATGATTTCTTAAAAAACACGAGTTTTTCGAAAATGTGATTTATTTCATAAATGGAATCAACAATGTATGCACATTCTACGTCATAACGACTTTCTATAGTTTGCGCATGCGTCCGGAAATAAGAAAAGCTTACTTACCCCGTTTTTTAAAATCACAGCTTCTAGAAGATTTACATGATTTCTTAAAAAACACGCGTTTTTAGAAAATGTCATTTATTTCATAAAGGGAATCAACAAAGTATGAACATTCTATGTCATAACGACTTTGTATATTTTTCTCATGCGCAAACTATGCACATTATATGTAATAACAACTTTCTATAGTTTGCGCATACGTCCGGAAATAAGGAAAACTTACTTCCCCCCTTTTTTTTAAATTCACAGATTCTAGAATGTTTACATGATTTATTACAAAACACGAGTTTTTAGAAAATGTGATTTATTTCATAAATGGAATCAACAAAGTATGCACATTCTACATCATAACGACTTTCTATAGTTTGCGCATGCGTCCCTAAATAAGAAAAGCTTACTTCTCGTCGTTTTTAAAAATCACAGCTTCTAGAAGGTTTACATGATTTCTTAAAAAACACGAGTTTTTAAAAATCTGATTTATTTCATCAATGGAATAAACAAACTACGCACATTCTACGTAATAACGACTTTCTATAGTTTACGCATGCGTCCGGAAATAAGAAAACCTTACTTACCCCATTTTTTAAAATCACAGCTTCTAGAAGGTTTACATGATTTCTTAAAAAACACGAGTTTTTAGAAAATGTCATTTATTTCATAAATGGAATCAACAAAGTATGAACATTCTATGTCATAACAACTTTGTATAGTTCGCGCATGCGCAAACTATGCACATTCTACGTAATAACGACTATCTATAGTTTGCGCATGCGTTCGGAAATAACAAAAGCTTACTTCCCCCCTTTTTTTAAATTCACAGCTTCTAGAATGTTTACATGATTTCTTAAAAACATGAGTTTTTAGAAAATGTGATTTATTTCATAAATGGAATCAACAAAGTATGCACATTCTACGTCATAACAACTTTCTATAGTTTGCGGGCGCGTCCGCAAATAAGAAAGGTTTACTTCCCCCCGTTTTTTAAAATCACAACTTCTAGAAGGTTTACATGATTTCTTAAAAAACACGAGTTTTTAGAAAATGTGATTTATTTCGTGAATGGAATCAACAAACTATGCACATTCTACGTATTAACGACTTTCTATAGTTTGCGCATGCGTCCGGAAATAAGAAAAGCTTACTTCCCCCCGTTTTTTAAAATCACAGCTTCTAGAAGGTTTACATGATTTCTTAAAATACACGAGTTTTTAGAAAATGTGATTTATTTCATCAATGGAATCAACAAACTGTGCACATTCTACGTAATAACGAATTTCTATAGTTTGCGCATGCGTCCGGAAATAAGAAAAGCTTACTTCCCCCCGTTTTTTAAAATCACAGCTTCTAGAAGGTTGACATGATTTCTTAAAAAACACGAGTTTTTAGAGAATGTGATTTATTTAATCAAGTGAATCAAGAAACTATGCACATTCTACGTAATAACGATTTTCTATAGTTTGCGGATGCGTCCGGAAATAAGAAAAGGTTACTTCCCCCTGTTTTTTAAAATCATAGCTTCTGGAAGGTTTACATGATTTCTTAAAAAACACGAGTTTTTAGAAAATGTGATTTATTTCATAAATTGAATCAACAAAGTATGCAGATTCTACGTCATAACGACTTTGTATAGTTTGAGCATGCGAAAACTATGCACATTCTACGTAATAACGACTTTCTAAAGTTTGCGCATGCATCCGGAAATAAGAAAATATTACTTCCCCCCTTTTTTTAAATTCACAGATTCTAGAAGGTTTACATTATTTCTTAAAAAACACGAGATTTTAGAAAATGTGATTTATTTCATAAATGGAATCAACAAAGTATGCACATTCTACGTGATAACGACTTTCTATAGTTTGCGCATGTGTCCGGAAATATGAAAAGCTTACTTCTCCCCGTTTTTTGAAATCACAGCTTCTAGAAGGTTTACATGATTTCTTAAAAAACACAAGATTTTAGAAAATGTGATTCTTTTCATCAATGGAATCAACAAAATATGCACATTCTATGTAATAACGACTTTCTATAGTTTGCGCATGCGTCGGGAAATAAGAAAAGTTTACTTCCCCCCTTTTTTAAAATTCACAGCTTCTAGAAGGTTTACATGTTTTCTTAAAAAACACGAGTTTTTAGAAAATGTGATTTATTTCATAAATGGAATCAACAAAGTATGCACATTCTACGTCATAATGACTTTCTATATTTTGCGCATGCGTCCAGAAATAAGAAAAGCTTACTTCCCCCTGTTTTTTAAAATAACAGCTTCTAGAAGGTTTACATGATTTCTTAAAAAACAAGAGTTTTTACAAAATGCGATTTATTTCATCAATGGAATCAACAAAATATGTACATTCTACGTAATAACGACTTTCTATAGCTTGCGCATGCGTCCGGAAATAAGAAAAGCTTACTTCCTCCCGTTTTTTAAAATCACAGCTTCTAGAAGGTTTACATGATTTCTTAAAAAACATGAGTTTTTATAAAATGTGATTTATTTAAAGAATGGAATCAACAAACTATGCACATTCTGAGTAAAAACGACTTTCTATAGTTTGCGCATGCGTCTGGTAATAAGAAAAGCTTACTTCCCCCCCTTTTTGAAATTCACAGCTTCTAGAAGGTTTACATGATTTCTTAAAAAACATGAGTTTTTAGAAAATGTGATTTCTTTCATAAATGGAATCAACAAAGTATGCACATTCTACGTGATCACGACTTTCTATAGTTTGCGCATGCGTCCGGAAATAAGAAAAGCTTACTTTCGCCAGTTTTTTAAAATCACAACTTCTAGAAGGATTACATGATTTCTTAAAAAACACGAGTTTGTAGAAAATGTGATTTAATTCATCAATGGAATAAACAAAGTATGCACATTCTACGTAATAACAACTTTCTATAGTTTGCGCATGCGTCCGGAAATAAGAAAAGTTTACTTCCCCCCTTTTTTTAAATTCACAGCTTCTAGAAGGTTTACATGATTTCTTAAAAAACACAAGTTTTTAGAAAATGTGATTTATTTCATAAATGGAATCAACAAATTATGCACATTCTACGTCATAATGACTACCTATATTTTGCGCATGCGTCCGGAAATAAGAAAAGCTTACTTCCCCCCGTTTTTTAAAATCAAAGCTTCTAGAAGGTTTACATGATTTCTTAAAAAACACGAGTTTTTAGAAAATGTGATTTATTTCATCAATGGAAACAACAAACTATGTACATTCTACGTAATAACGACTTTCTATAGTTTGCGCATGCATCCGGAAATAAGAAAAGTTTACTTCCCCCCATTTTTTAAAATCACAGCTTCTAGATGGTTTACATGATTTCTTAAAAAACTCGACTTTTTATAAAATGTGATTTATTTAATCAATGGAACCAACAAACTATGCACATTCTACCTAATAACGACTTTCTATAGTTTGCACATGCGTCCGGAAATAAGAAAGGCTTACTTCCCCCCTTTTTTTAAATTCACAGCTTCTAGAAGGTTTACATGATTTCTTAAAAAACAAGAGTTTTTAGAAAATGTGATTTATTTCATAAATGGAATCAACAAAGTATGCACATTCTACATCATAACGACTTTCTATAGTTTGCGCATGAGTCCGGAAATAAGAAAAGCTTACTTCCCCCCGTTTTTTAAAATCACAGCTTCTAGAAGGTTTACATGATTTCTTAAAAAACACGAGTTTTTAGGAAATGTGATTTATTTAATCAATGGAATCAACAAACTATGCACATTCTACGTAATAACGACTTTCTATAGTTAGCGCATGCGTCCGGAAATAAGAAAAGCTTACTTCTCCCCGTTTTTTAAAATCACATCTTCTAGAAGGTTTACATGCTTTCTTAAAAAACACGAGTTTTTAGAAAATTTGATTTATTTCATCAATGGAATCAACAAACTATGCACACTCTACGTAATAACGAATTTCTATAGTTTGCACATGCGCACAGAAATAAGAAAAGCTTAATTCCGCCAGTTTTTTAAAATCACAGCTTCTAGAATGTTTACATGATTTCTTGAAAAACACGAGTTTTCAGAGAATGTGATTTATTTAATCAATTGAATCAAGAAAATATGGACATTCTACATAATAACAATTTTCTATAGTTTGCGCATGCGTCCGGAAATAAGAAAAGCTTACTTCCCCCCGTTTTTTAAAATCATAGCTTCTAGAAGGTTTACATGATTTCTTAAAAAACACGCGTTTTTAGAAAATGTCATTTATTTCATAAAGGGAATCAACAAAGTATGAACATTCTATGTCATCACGACTTTGTATAGTTTGCGCATGCGCACACTATGGACATTCTACGTAATAACGACTTTCTATAGTCTGTGCATGCGTCCGGAAATAAGAAAAGCTTACTTCCCCCCGTTTTTTAAAATCACAGCTTCTAGAAGGTTTACATGATTTCTTAAAAAACACGAGTTTTTAGAAAATGTGATTTATTTCATCAATGGAATCAACAAAGTATGCACTTTCTACGTAATAAAGACTTTCTATAGTTTGCGCATGCGTCCGGATATAAGAAAACCTTATTCTCGCCGTTCTTTAAAATCACAGCTTCTAGAAGGTTTACATGATTTTTTAAAAAACACGAGTTTTTAGAAAATGTCATTTATTTCATAAATGGAATCAACAAAGTATGAACATTCTATGTCATAACGACTTTGTATAGTTTGCGCATGCGCAAACTATGCACATTCTACGTAATAACGACTTTCTATAGTTTGCGCATGCATCCGGAAATAAGAAAAGCTTACTTCCCCCCTTTTTTTAAATTCACAGCTTCTAGAAGGTTTACATGATTTCTTAAAAACACGAGTTTTTAGAAAATGTGATTTATTTCATAAATGGAATAAACAAAGTATGCACATTCTACGTCATAACAACTTTCTATAGTTTGTGCATGCGTCTGGAAATAAGAAAAGCTTACTTCTGCCCGTTTTCTAAAATCACAGCTTCTAGAAGGTTTACATGATTTCTTAAAAAATACGAGTTTGTTGAAAATGTGATTTAATTCATAAATGGAATTAACAAAGTATGCACATTCTACGTAATAATGACTTTCTATAGTTTGCGCATGCGTCCGGAAATAAGAAAAGCTTACTTCTGCCAGTTTTTTAAAATCACAGCTTCTAAAATGTTTACATTATTTGTTAAAAAACACGAGTTTTTAGAAAATGTCATTTATTTCATAAATGGAATCAACAAAGTATGAGCACTCTATGTCATAACGACTTTGTATAGTTTGTGCATGCGCAAATTATGCACATTCTACGTAATAACGACTTTCTATAGTTTGTGCATGCGTCCGGAAATAAGAAAATCTTACTTCCCCCCTTTTAGAAAATGTGATTTATTTTATAAATGCAATCAACAAAGTATGTAAATTCTACGTCATAACGACTTTCTATAGTTTGCGCATGCGTCCGGAAATAAGAAAATTTTACTTACCCCGTTTTTTAAAATCACAGCTTCTAGAAGGTTTACATGATTTCTTAAAAAACACGAGTTTTTAGAAAATGTCGTTTATTTCATAAATGGAATCAACAAAGTATGAACATTCTATGTCATGACGACTTTGTATAGTTCGCGCATTCGCACACTATGCACATTCTACGTAATAAGGACTTTCTATAGTCTGCGCATGCGTCCGGAAATAAAAAAAGCTTACTTCCCCCCTTTTTTTAAATTCACAACTTCTAGAAGGTTTACATGATTTCTTAAAAAACATGAGTTTTTAGAAAATGTGATTTATTTTATAAATGGAATCAACAAAGTATGCACATTCTACGTCATAGCGACTTTCTATAGTTTGCGCATGCGTCCGGAAATAAGAAAAGCTTATTCCCCCCTTTATTTAAAATCACAGCTTCTAGAAGGTTTACATGATTTCTTAAAAAACACAAATTTTTAAAAAATGTTATTTATTTCATCAATGGAATCAATAAACTATGCACATTCTATGTAATAACAACTTTTTATAGTTTGCGCATGTGTCCGGAAATAAGAAAATCTTACTTACCCCGTTTTTTAAAATCACAGCTTCTAGAAGGTTTACATGATTTCTTAAAAAACACGAGTTTTTAGAAAATGTCATTTATTTCATAAATGGAATCAACAAAGTATGAACATTCTATGTCATGACGACTTTGTATAGTTCGCGCATGTGCACACTGTGCACATTCTACATAATAAGGACTTTCTATAGTCTGCGCATGCGTCCGGAAATAAGAAAAGCTTACTCCCCCCTTTTTTTAAATTCACAGCTTCTAGAAGGTTTACATGATTTCTTTAAAAACATGAGTTTTTAGAAAATTTGATTTATTTCATAAATGGAATCAACAAAGTATGCACATTCTACATCATAACGACTTTCTATAGTTTGCGCATGCGTACGGAAAAAAGAAAAGCTTATTCCCCCCGTTTTTTAAAATCACAGCTTCTAGAAGGTTTACATGATTTCTTAAAAAACACAAATTTTTAAAAAATGTGATTTATTTCATCAATGGAATCAACAAACTATGCACATTCTATGTGATAACGAATTTTTATAGTTTGCGCATGCGTCCGGAAATAAGAGAATCTTACCTACCCCGTGTTTTAAAATCACAGCTTCTAGAAGGTTTACATGATTTCTTAAAAAACACAAATTTTTAAAAAATGTGATTTATTTCACCAATGGAATCAACAAACTATGCACATTCTATGTAATAACGAATTGTTATAGTTTGCGCATGTGTCCGGAAAAAAGAAAATCTTACTTACCCCCGTTTTTTAAAATCACAGCTTCTAGAAGGTTTACATGATTTCTTAAAAAACACGAGTTTTTGGAAAATGTCATTTATTTCGTAAATGGAATCAAAAAAGTATGAACATTCTATGTCATAACAACTTTGTAAAGTTTGCGCATGCGCAAACTATGCACATTCTACGTAATAACGACTTTCTATAGTTTGCGCATGCATTCGGAAATAAGAAAACCTTACTTCCCCACTTTTTTTAATTTCACAGCTTCTAGAATGTTTGCATGATTTCTTAAAAACACGAGTTTTTAGAAAATGTCATTTATTTCATAAATGGAATCAACAAAGTATGCACATTCTACGTCATAACGACTTTCTATAGTTTGTGTATGCGTCCGGAAATAAGAAAAGCTTACTTCCGCCCGTTTTTTCAAATCACAGCTTCTAGAAGGTTTACATGATTTCTTAAAAAATACGAGTTTGTAGAAAATGGGATTTAATTCATAAATGGAATCAACAAAGTATGCACATTCTACGTAATAACGACTTTCTATAGTTTGCGCATGCGTTCGGAAATAAGAAAAGCTTACTTCCGCCAGTTTTTTAAAATCACAGCTTCTAGAAGGTTTACATGATTTGTTAAAAAACACGAGTTTTTAGAAAATGTCATTTATTTCATAAATGGAATCAACAAGGTATGAGCATTCTATGTCATAACAACTTTGTATAGTTTCCGCATGCGCAAACTATGCACATTCTACGTAATAACGACTTTCTATAGTTTGCGCATGCGTCCGCAAATAAGAAAAGCTTACTTCCCCCCTTTTTTTTAAATTCACAGATTCTAGAAGGTTTACATGATTTCTTAAAAAACAGGGGTTTTTAGAAAATGTGATTTGTTTCATAAATGGAATCAACAAATTATGCACATTCTACGTCATAATGACTTTCTATAGTTTGCGCATGCGTCCCGATATAAGAAAAGCTTACTTCTCCCCGTTTTTTAAAATCACACCTTCTAGAAGGTTTACATGATTTCTTAAAAAACATGAGTTTTTAGAAAATATCATTTATTTCATAAATGGAATCAACAAAGTATGAACATTCTATGTCATAACGACTTTGTATAGTTCGCGCATGCGCAAACTATGCACATGCTACGTAATAACGACTTTGTATAGTTTGCGCATGCGTCCGGAAATAAGAAAAGCTTACTTCCCCCCTTTTTTTAAATTCACAGCTTCTAGAAGGTTTACATGATTTCTTAAAAAACCCGAGTTTTTAGAAAATGTGATTTATTTCATAAATGGAATCAACAAAGTATGCACATTCTACATCATAACGACTTTCTATAGTTTGCGCATGCGTCCCGAAATAAGAAAAGCTTACTTCTCCTGGTTTTTTAAAATCACAGCTTCTAGAAGGTTTACATGATTTCTTAAAAAACACTAGCTTTTAAAAAATGTGATTTATTTCATCAATGGAATCATCAAACTATGCACATTCTACGTAATAACGACTTTCTATAGTTTACGCATGCGTCCAGAAATAAGAAAAGCTTACTTACCCCGTTTTTTAAAATCAGAGCTTCTAGAAGGTTTACATGATTTCTTAAAATACACGAGTTTTTAGAAAATGTCATTTATTTCATAAATGGAATCAACAAAGTATGAGCATTCTATGTCATAACGACTTTGTATAGTTTGCGCATGCACAAACTATGCACATTCTACGTAATAACGACTTTCTATAGTCTGCGCATGCGTCCGGAAATAAGAAAAGCTTACTTCCCCCCGTTTTTCAAAATCACAGCTTCTAGAAGGTTTACATGATTTCTTAAAAAACACGAGTTTTTAGAAAATGTGATTTATTTCATCAATGGAATCAACAAACTATGCACATTCTACGTAATAAAGACTTTCTATAGTTTGCGCATGCGTCCGGATATAAGAAAAGCTTATTCCCCCCGTTTTTTAAAATCACAGCTTCTAGAAGGTTTACATGAATTTTTTAAAAACACGAGTTTTTAGAAAATGTCATTTATTTCATAAATCGAATCAACAAAGTATGAACATTCTATGTCATAATGACTTTGTATAGTTTTCGGATGCACAAACTATGCACATTCTATGTAATAATGACTTTCTATAGTTTGCGCATGCATCCGGAAATAAGAAAAGCTTACTTCCCCCCTTTTTTAAATTCACAGCTTCTAGAAGGTTTACATGATTTCTTAAAAACACGAGTTTTTAGAAAATGTGATTTATTTCATAAATGGAATCAACAAAGTATGCACATTCTACGTCATAACGACTTTCTATAGTTTGCGTATGCGTCCGGAAATAAGAAAAGCTTACTTCCGCACGTTTTTTCAAATCACAGCTTCTAGAAGGTTTACATGATTTCTTAAAAAATACGAGTTTGTAGAAAATGTGATTTAATTCGTAAATGGAATCAACAAAGTATGCACATTCTACGTAATAACGACTTTCTATAGTTTGCGCATGCGTCCGGAAATAAGAAAAGCTTACTTCCGCCAGTTTTTTAAAATCACAGCTTCTAGAAGGTTTACATGATTTGTTAAAAAACACGAGTTTTTAGAAAATGTCATTTATTTCATAAATGGAATCAACAAAGTATGAGCATTCTATGTCATAACGACTTTGTATAGTTTCCGCATGCGCAAACTATGCACATTCTACGTAGTAACGACTTTCTATAGTTTGCACATGCGTCCGCAAATAAGAAAAGCTTACTTCCCCCCTTTTTTTTAAATTCACAGATTCTAGAAGGTTTACATGATTTCTTAAAAAACAGGGGTTTTTAGAAAATGTGATTTATTTCATAAATGGAATCAACAAATTATGCACATTCTACGTAATAACGACTTTCTATAGTTTGCGCATGAGTCCCGAAATAAGAAAAGCTTACTTCTCCTCGTTTTTTAAAATCACAGCTTCTAGAAGGTTTACATGATTTCTTAAAAAACACGAGTTTTTAAAAAATGTGGTTTATTTCATCAATGGAATCAACAAACTATGCACATTCTACATAATAACGACTTTCTATAGTTTACGCATGCGTCCACCAATAAGAAAACTTTACTTACCCCGTTTTTTAAAATCACAGCTTCTAGAAGGTTTACATGATTTCTTAAAATACACGAGTTTTTAGAAAATGTCATTTATTTCATAAATGGAATCAACAAAGTATGAAAATTCTATGTCATAACGACTTTGTATGGTTTGCGCATGCGCAAACTATGTACATTCTACGTAATAACGACTTTCTATAGTTTGCGCATGCGTCCGGAAAAAAGGAAATCTTACTTCCCCCCCTTTTTTTTAAATTCACAGATTCTAGAAGGTTTACATGATTTCTTAAAAAATATGAGTGTTTAGAAAATGTGATTTATTTCATAAATAGAATGAACAAAGTATGCACATTCAACGTCATAACGACTTTCTATAGTTTGCGCATGCGTCCGGAAATAAGAAAAGCTTACTTCCCCGTATTTTTTAAAATCACAGCTTCTAGAAGCTTTACATGATTTCTTAAAAGAAATGAATTCGTAGAAAATGTGGTTTAATTCATCAATGGAATCAACAAAGTATGCACATTCTACGTAATAACCACTTTCTATAGTTTGCGCATGCGTCCGGAAATAAGAAAAGCTTGCTTCCGCAAGTTTTTTAAAATCACAGCTCCTCGAAGGTTTACATGGTTTCTTAAAAAACACGAGTTTTTAGAAAATGTCATTTATTTCATAAATGGAATCAACAAAGTATGAACATCCTATGTCATAACAACATTGTATAATTTGCGCATGCGCAAACTATGCATATTCTAGGTAATAACGAATTTCTATAGTTTGCGCATGCGTCCGGAAATAAGAAAAGCTTACTTCCCCCCTTTTTTTAAATTCACAGCTTCTAGAAGGTTTACATGATTTCTTAAAAAACACGAGTTTTTAGAAATTGTGATTTATTTCATAAATGGAATGAACAAAGTATCCACATTCTACATCATAACGACTTTCTATAGTTTGCGAATGCGTCCGGAAATAAGAAAAGCTTATTTCCCCCCCGTTTCTTTAAATCACAGCTTCTAGAAGGTTTACATGAGTTCTTAAAAAACATGAGTTTTTAGAAAATGTGATTTATTTCATAAATGGAATCAGCAAACTATGCACATTCTACGTAATAACGACATTCTATAGTTTGCGCATGCGTCCGGAAATAAGAAAACCTTAATTCCACCAGTTTTTTAAAATCACAGCTTATAGAAGTATTACATGATTTCTTAAAAAACACGAGCTTTTAGAAAATGTGATCTATTTAATCAATGCAATCAACAAACTATGCACATTCTACGTAATAACGACTTTCTATAGTTTGTGGATGCGTCTGGAAATAAAAAAAGCTTACTTCCCCCCGTTTTTTAAAATCACAGCTTCTAGAAGATTTACATGATTTATTAAAAAACACAAGTTTTTAGAAAATGTGATTTATTTCATCAACGGAATCAACAAACTATGCACATTCTATGTAATAACGAATTTCTATAGTTTGCGCATGCGCGCGGAAATAAGAAAAGCTAAATTCCGCCAGTTTTTTAAAATCACAGCTTCTAGAAGGTTTACATGATTTCTTAAAAAACACGAGTTTTTAGAGAATGTGATTTATTTAATCAATTGAATCAAGAAACTATGCACATTCTATGTAATAACGATTTTCTGTAGTTTTCGCATGCGTCCGGAAATAAGAAAACCTTACTTCCCCCTGTTTTTTAAAATCATAGCTTCTAGAAGGTTTACATGATTTCTTAAAAAACACGAATTTTTAGAAAATGTGATTTATTTCATAAATTGAATCAACAAAGTATACAAATTCTACGTCATAACGACTTTGTATAGTTTGCGCATGCGAAAACTATGCACATTCTACGTAATAACGACTTTCTAGAGTTTGCGCATGCGTCCGGAAATAAGAAAAACTTACTTCCCCCCTTTTTTTAAATTCACAAGTTCTAGAAGGTTTACATGATTTCTTAAAAAACACGAGTTTTTAGAAAATGTGATTTATTTCATAAATGGAATCAACAAAGTATGCACATTCTACAACATAACTACTTTCTATAGTTTGCGCATGCGTCCGGAAATAAGAAAAGCTTACTTCTCCCCGTTTTTTGAAATCACAGCTTCTAGAAGGTTTACATGATTTCTTAAAAAAAACAAGTTTTTAGAAAATGTGACTCTTTTCATCAATGGAATCAACAAAATATGCACATTCTACGTAATAACGATTTTCTATAGTTTGCGCATGTGTCCGGAAATAAGAAAGGGTTACTTACCCCGTTTTTTAAAATCACAGCTTCTAGAAGATTTACACGATTTCTTAAAAAACACACGTTTTAAGAAAATGTCATTTATTTCATAAATGGAATCAACAAAGTATGAACATTCTATGTCATAACGACTTTGTATAGTTTGCGCATGTGCAAACTATGCACATTCTACGTAATAACGACTTTCTATAGTTTGCGCATGCGTCCGGAAATAAGAGAAACTTACTTCCCCCCTTTTTTTTAAATTCACAGATTCTAGAAGGTTTACATGATTTCTTAAAAAACACGAGTTTTTAGAAAATGTGATTTATTTCATAAATGGAATCAACAAAGTATGCACATTCTACATCATAATGAGTTTCTATAGTTTGCACATGCGTCCCGAAATAAGAAAAGCTTACTTCTCCTCGTTTTTTAAAATCACAGCTTCTAGAAGGTTTACATGATTTCTTAAAAAACACGAGTTTTAAAAAAATCTGATTTATTTCATCAATGGAATCAACAAACTATGCACATTCTACGTAATAACGACTTTCTATAGTTTACGCATGCGTCCGGAAATAAGAAAATCTTACTTACCTCGTTTTTTAAAATCACAGCTTCTAGAAGGTTTACATTATTTCTTAAAAAACACGAGTTTTTGGAAAATGTCATTTATTTCATGAATGGAATCAACAAAGTATGAACATTCTATGTCATAACAACTATGTATAGTTCGTGCATGCGCAAACTAAGCACATTCTACGAAATAATGACTTTCTATAGTTTGCGCATGCATCCGGAAATAAGAAAAGCTTACTTCCCCCCTTTTTTTAAATTCACAGCTTCTAGAAGGTTTACATGATTTCTTAAAAACACGAGTTTTTAGAAAATGTGATTTATTTCATAAATGGAATCAACAAAGTATGCCCATTCTACGTCATAACGACTTTCTATAGTTTGTGCATGCGTCCGGAAATAAGAAAGGCTTACTTCCCCCCGTTTTTTAAAATCACAACTTCTAGAAGGTTTACATGATTTCTTAAAAAACACGAGTTTTTAGAAAATGTGATTTGTTTCATGAATGGAATCAACAAACTACGGACATTCTACGTATTAACGACTTTCTATAGTTTGCGCATTCGTCTGGAAATAAGAAAAGCTTAATTCCCCCCATTTTTTAAAATCACAGCTTCTAGAAGGTTTACATGATTTCTTAAAAAACACGTGTTTTTAGAAAATGGCATTTATTTCATAAAGGGTATCAACAAAGTACGAACATTCTATGTCAAAATGACTTTGTATAGTTTGTGCATTGGCAAACTATGCACATTCTACGTAATAACGACTTTCTATAGTTTGCGCATGCGTTCGGAAATAAGAAAAACTTACTTCCCCCGTTTTTTTAAATTCACAGATTCTAGAAGGTTTACATGATTTCTTAAAAAACATGAGTTTTTAGAAACTGTGATTTTTTTCATAAATGGATTCAAAAAAGTATGCACATTCTACGTCATAACGACTTTCTATAGTTTGCGCATGCGTCCGGAAATAAGAAAAGCTTACTCTTCCCCGTTTTTTAAAATCACAGCTTCTAGAAGGTTTACATGATTTCTTAGAAAACATGAGTTTGTAGAAAATGTGATTTAATTCATAAATGGAATCAACAAAGTATGCACATTCTACGTAATAACGACTTTCTATAGTTTGAGCATGCATCCGGAAATAAGAAAAGCTTACTTCCGCCATTTTTTTAAAATCACAGCTTCTAGAAGGTTTACATGATTTGGAAAAAAACACGAGTTTTTAGAAAATGTCATTTATTTCATCAATGGAATCAACAAAGTATGATAATTCTATGTCATAACGACTTTGTATAGTTTGCGCATCCGCAAACTATGCACATTCTACGTAATAACGACTTTCTATAGTTTGCGCATGCGTCGGGAAATAAGAAAAGCTTACTTCCCCCCTTTTTTTAAATTCACAGCTTCTAGAAGGTTTACATGATTTCTTAAAAAACATGAGTTTTTAGAAAATGTGATTTATTTCATAAATGGAATCAACAAAGTATGCAAATTCTACGTCATAACGAATTTCTATAGATTGTGCATGCGTCCAGAAATAAGAAAAGCTTACTTCCCCCCGTTTTTAAAAATCACAGCTTCTAGAAGGTTTACATGATTTCTTAAAAAACACGAGTTTGTAGAAAATGTGATTTTATTCATAAACAGATTCAACAAAGTATGCACATTCTACGTAATAACGACTTTCTATAGTTTGCGCATGCGTCCGGAAATAAGAAAAGCTTAGTTCCGCCAGTTTTTTAAAATCACAGCTTCTAGAAGGTTTACATCATTTCTTAAAAAACACGAGTTTTTAGAAAATGTCATTTATTTCAAAAATGGAATCAACAAAGTATGAACATTGTATGTCATAACGACTTTGTATAGTTTGAGCATGCGCAAACTATGCACATTCTACGTAATAATGACTTTCTATAGTTTGTGCATGCATCCGGAAATAAGAAAATCTTACTTCCACGCTTTTTTTAAATTCACAGCTTCTAGAAGGTTTACATAATTTCTTAAAAAACATGAGTATTTAGAAAATGTGATTTATTTCATAAATGAAATCAACAAAGTATGCACATTCTACGTGATAATGACTTTCTATAGTTTGTGCATGTGTCCGGAAATAAGAAAAGCTTACTTCCGCCAGTATTTTAAAATCAGAGCTTCTAGAAGGTTTACATGATTTCATAAAAAAAACGAGTTTTTAGAAAATGTGATTTATTTCATAAATGGAATAAACAAAGTATGCACATTCTACGTCATAACGACTTTCTATAGTTTGTGCATGCGTCCGTAAATAAGAAAAGCTTACTTCCCCCTGTTTTTAAAAATCACAGCTTCTAGAAGGTTTACATGATTTCTTAAAAAACACGAGTTTTTAGAAAATGTGATTTATTTCATCAATGGAATTAACAAACTATGCACATTCTATGTAATAACGACTTTTTATAGTTTGCGCATGCGTCCGGAAATAAGAAAAGCTTACTTCCGCCAGTTTTTTAAAATCACAGCTTCTAGAAGGTTTACATGATTTCTTAAAAAACATGAGTTCTTACAAAATGTGATTTATTTCATAAATGGAATCAACAAAGTATGCACATTCTATGTCATAACGACTTTCTATAGTTTGCGCATGCGTCTGGAAATAAGAAAAGCTTATTTCCCCCGTTTTTTTAAATCATAGCTTCTAGAAGGTTTACATGATTTCTTAAAAAACATGACTTTTTAGAAAATGTGATTTATTTCATAAATGGAATCAACAAAGTATGAACATTCTATGTCATAACGACTTTGTATAGTTTGCGCATGCGCAAACTAAGCACAATCTATGTAATAATGACATTTTATAGTTTGTGCATGCATCCGCAAATAAGAAAAGCTTACTTCCACCCTTTTTTTAAATTCACAGCTTCTAGAAGGTTTACATGATTTCTTAAAAAACACGAGTTTTTAGAAAATGTGATTTATTTCATAAATTGAATCAACAAATTATGCACATTCTATGTCATAACGACTTTCTATAGTTTGCGCATGCGTATGGAAATAAGAAAATCTTACTTCCGCCCGTTTTTTAAAATCACAGCTTCGAGAAGGTTTGCATGATTTCTTAAAAAACACGAGTTTGTAGAAAATGTGATTTAATTCATAAATGGATTCAACAAAGTATGCACATTCTACGTAATAACGACTTTCTATAGTTTGTGCATGCGTCCGGAAATAAGAAAAGCTTACTTCCTTCAGTTTTTTAGAATCACAGCTTCTAGAAGGTTTTATTCATTTCTTAAAAAACTATGTGATTTCTTTCATCAATGGAATCAACAAACTATGCTCATTCTACGTAATCACGACTTTCTATAGTTTGCGCATGCATCCGGAAATAAGAAAAGCTTACTTCCCCCCTTTTTTTAAATTCACAGCTTCTAGAAGGTTTACATGATTTCTTAAAAAACACGAGTTTTTAGAAAATGTGATTTATTTCATAAATGGAATCAACAAAGTATGCACATTCTACGTCATAACGAATTTCTATTGTTTGCGCATGCGTCCGGAAATAAGAAAAGCTTACTTCCGCCTGTTTTTTAAAATCACAGCTTCGAGAAGGTTTACATGATTTCTTAAAAAACACAAGTTTTTAGAAAATGTCATTTATTTCATAAATGGAATCAACAAAGTATGAACATTCTATGTCATAACGACTTTGTATAGTTTGCGCATTCTATGTCATAACGACTTTCTATAGTTTGCGCATGCGCAAACTAAACACATTCTACGTTCTAACGACTTTCTATAGTTTGCGTATGCGTCCAGAAATAAGAAAAGCTTACTTCACCCCGTTTTTTAAAATCACAACTTCTAGAAGGTTTACGTGATTTCTTAAAAAACACGAGTTTTTTGAAAATGTGATTTATTTCATAAATGGAATCAACAAAGTATGCACATTCTATGTCATAACGACTTTGTATGGTTTGCGCACGCACAAACTATGCACATTCTAGGTAATAACGAATTTCTATAGTTTGCGCATGAGTCCGGAAATAAGAAAAGCTTACTTCCACCAGTTTTTTAAAATCACAGCTTCTAGAAGGTTTACATGATTTCTTAAAAAACATGAGTTTTTAGAAAATGTGATTTATTTCATAAAGGGAATCAACAAAGTATGCACATTCTATGTCATAACGACTTTCTAAAGTTTGCGCATGCGTCCGGAAATAAGAAAAGCTTACTTCCGCCAATTTTTTAAAATCACAGCTACTAGAAGGTTTACATGATTTCTTAAAAACCACGAGTATTTAGAAAATGTGATTTATTTCATAAATGGAATCAACAAAGTATGCACATTCTACGTCATAACGACTTTCTATAGTTTGCGCATGCTTCCGGCAATAAGAAAAGCTTACTTCCTTCCTTTTTTTAAAGTCACAGCTTCTAGACGGTTTACATGATTTCTTAAAAAACACGAGTTTTTAGAAAATGTTATTTATTTCATCAATGGAATCAACAAACTATGCACATTCTACGTAATAACGACTTTATATAGTTTGCGAATGCGTCCGGAAATAAGAAAAGCTTAATTCCGCCAGTTTTTTAAAATCACAGCTTCTAGAAGGTTTACATGATTTCTTAAAAAACACGAGTTTTTAGAAAATGTGATTTATTTCATAAATGGAATCAACAGAGTATGCACATTCTACGTCATAACGACTTTCTATAGTTTGCGCATGCGTCCGGAAATAAGAGAAGCTTACTTCCCCCCTTTTTTTAAATCACAGCTTCTAGAAGGTTTACATGATATCTTAACAAAAACGTGTTTTTAGAAAATGTGATTTATTTCATAAAAGGAATCATCAAAGTATACACATTCTACGTCATAACGACTTTCTATAGTTTGCGCATGTGTTCGGAAATAAGAAAAGCTTACTTCTTCCCGTTTTTAAAAATCATTGCTTCTAGAAGGTTTACATGATTTCTTAAAAAAAACGAGTTTGTAGAAAATGTGATTTAATTCATAACGACTTTCTATAGTTTGCGTATGCGTCCAGAAATAAGAAAAGCTTACTTCACCCCGTTTTTTAAAATCACAACTTCCAGAAAGTTTACATGATTTTTAAAAAAACACGAGTTTTTAGAAAATGTGATTTATTTCATAAATGGAATCAAAAAAGTATGCACATTCTATGTCATACCAACTTTGTATGGTTTGCACATTCTACAAAATAACGACTTTCTATAGTTTGCGCATGTGTCCGGAAATAAGAAAAGCTTACTTCCGCCAGTTTTTTAAAATCAC
This sequence comes from Larix kaempferi, assembly GCA_027924585.1. NCBI lineage: Eukaryota > Viridiplantae > Streptophyta > Pinopsida > Pinales > Pinaceae > Larix > Larix kaempferi. The sequence goes on along the minus strand of BSBM01000557.1, from coordinate 13,468,776 downwards.
AGCTTCTAGAAGGTTTACATGATTTCTTAAAAAACCAGAGTTTTTAGAAAATGTGATTTATTTCATAAATGGAATCAACAAAGTATGCACATTCTACGTCATAACGACTTTCTAAAGTTTGCGCATGCGTCCGGAAATAAGAAAAGCTTACTTTCGCCAGTTTTTTAAAATCACAGTTTCTAGAAGGTTTACATGATTTCTTAAAAACCACGAGTATTTAGAAAATGTGATTTATTTCATAAATTGAATCAAAAAAGTATGCACATTCTAAGTCATAACGACTTTCTATAGTTTGCGCATGCGTCCGGAAATAAGAAAAGCTTACTTCCCCCCGTTTTTTAAAGTCACAGCTTCTAGAAGGTTTACATGATTTCTTAAAAAACACGAGCTTTTAGAAAATGTGATTTATTTCATCAATGGAATAAACAAACTATGCACATTCTACGTAATAACAACTTTCTATAGTTTGCGAATGCGTCTGGAAATAAGAAAAGCTTACTTCCCCCCGGTTTTTAACATCACAGCTTCTAGAAGATTTACATGATTTCATAAAAAACACGAGTTTTTAGAAAATGTGATTTATTTCATAAATGGAATCAAAAAAGTATGAACATTCTATGTCATAACGACTTTGTATAGTTTGCGCATGCGCAAACTATGCACATTCGAGGTAATAACTACTTTCTATAGTTTGTGCATGCGTCCGGAAATAAGAAAAGCTTACTTCCCCCCTTTTTTTAAATTCAAAGCTTCTAGAAGGTTTACATGATTTCTTAAAAAACACGAGTTTTTAGAAAATGTGATTTATTTCATAAATGGAATCAACAAAGTATGCACATTCTACGTCATAACGACTTTCTATAGTTTGCGCATGCGTCCAAAAATAAGAAAAGCTTACTTCCCCCTGTTTTCTAAAATCACAGCTTCTAGAAGGTTTACATGATTTCTTAACAAACACAAGTTTTTAGAAAATGTCATTTATTTCATAAATGGAATCAACAAAGTATGAACATTCTATGTCAAAATGACTTTGTATAGTTTGAGCATGCGGAAACTATGCACATTCTACGTAATAAGGACTTTCTATAGTTTGCGCATGCGTCTTGAAATAAGAAAAGCTTACTTCCTCCAATTTTTTAAAATCACAGCTTCTAGAAGGTTTACATGATTTCTTAAAAAACACGAGTTTTTAGAAAATGTGATTTATTTCATAAATGGAATCAACAAAGTATGCACATTCTACGTCATAACGACTTTCTAAAGTTTGCGCATCCGTCCGGAAATAAGAAAAGCTTACTTCTGCCAGTTTTTTAAAATCACAGCTTCTAGACGTTTTACATGATTTCTTAAAAAACACGAGTTTTTAGAAAATGTCATTTATTTCATAAATGGAATCAACAAAGTATGCACATTCTAAGTCTTAACGACTTTATATAGTTTGCACATGCGTCTGGAAATAAGAAAAGCTTACTTCCCCTCGTTTTTTTAAAATCACAGGTTCTAGAAGGTTTACATGATTTCTTAAAAAACACGAGTTTTTATAAAATGTTATTTATTTCATAAATGGAATCAACAAACTATTCATATTCTACGTAATAACGACTTTCTATAGTTTGCGAAAGCGTCCGGAAATAAGAAAAGCTTACTTCCTCCCGTTTTTTAAAATCACAGCTTCTAGAATGTTTACATGATTTCTTAAAGAACATGAGTTTTTAGAAAATGTCATTTATTTCATAAATGGAATCAACAGAGTATGAAAATTCTATGTCATAACGACTTTGTATAGTTTGCGCATGCACAAACTATGCACATTCTATGTAATAACGATTTCTATAGTTTGCGCATGCGTCTGGAAATAAGAAAAGCTTACTTCCCCCCTTTTTTTAAATTCACAACTTCTAGAAGGTTTACATGATTTCTTAAAAAACATGAGTTTTTAGAAAATGTGATATATTTCATAAATGGAATAAAAAAAGTATGCACTTTCTATGTCATAATGACTTTCTATAGTTTGCACATGTGTCCGGAAATAAGAAAAGCTTACTTCCCCCCGTTTTTTAAAATCACAGCTTCTAGAAGGTTTACATGATTTCTTAAAAAACAAGAGTTTTTAGAAATTGTGATTTATTTGATCAATGGAATCAACAAACTATGCACATTCTACGTAATAATGACTTTCTATAGTTTGCGCATGCGTCCGAAAATAAGAAAAGCTTACTTCCCCTCGTTTTTTATAATCATAGCTTCTAGAAGGTTTACATGATTTCTTAAAAAACACGAGTTTTTAGAAAATGTCATTTGTTTCATAAATGGAATCAATAAAGTATGAACAAACTATGTCATAACGACTTTGTATTGTTTGCGCATGGGCAAACTATGCACATTCTACGTAATAACGACTTGCTATAGTTTGTGCATGCGTTCGGAAATAAGAAAAGCTTACTTTCCCCCTCTTTTTAAATTCACAGCTTCTAGAAGGTTTACATGATTTCTTAAAAAACACGAGTTTTTAGAAAATGTGATTTATTTCATAAATGGAATCAACAAAGTATGCACATTCTACGTCATAACGACTTTCTATAGTTTGCGCATGCGTCTGGAAATAAGAAAAGCTTACTTCCCTTCTTTTTTTAAAATCACAGCTTCTAGAAGGATTACATGATTTCTTAAAAAACATGAGTTTTACGAACATGTGATTTATTTCGTAAATGGAATCAACAAAGTAAGCACATTCTATGTCATAACGACTTTCTATAGTTTGTGCAAGCGCAAACTAAGCACATTCTACGTACTAACGACTTTCTATAGTTTGCGTATGCGTCCAGAAATAAGAAAAGCTTACTTCACCCCATTTTTTAAAATCACAACTTCTAGAAGGTTTACATGATTTCTTAAAAAACACGAGTTTTTAGAAAATGTCATTTATTTCATAAATGGAATAAACAAAGTATGAACATTCTATGTCATGACGACTTTCTAAAGTTTGCGCATGCGTCCGGAAATAAGAAAAGCTTACTTCCTCCAGTTTTTTAAAATCACATCTTCTAGAAGGTTTACATGATTTCTTAAAAACCACGAGTATTTAGAAAATGTGTTTTATTTCATAAATGGAATCAACAAAGTATGCACATTCTAAGTCATAATGACTTTCTATAGTTTGCGCATGCGTCCAGAAATAAGAAAAGCGTACTTCCCCTCGTTTTTTAAGGTCACAGCTTCTAGAAGGTTTACATGATTTCTTAAAAACACGAGTTTTTAAAAAATGTGATTTATTTCGTCAATGGAATCAACAAACTATGCACATTCTACGTAATAACGACTTTCTATAGTTTGCGAATGCGTCCGGAAATAAGAAAAGCTTACTTCTGTTAAATATTGTAACTTCAAAGAATATTATATTTTGTACTTTATTATTCCCGAGATGTTTCATCCCTCCGAGGTAACCCTATTATATATACGGAGATGTTTATTCCTCTGAGGGTTTGTATTAACTAGGGTTATTAGACCCACCATTTGGGGGTCGGCCCTGTGGTTATATTTTTGGGTTTATTAGACTTCTCCAGGAGAGGTCGGCCCCATTAGGTCTTTTAGTCAGTTGGGAGTCAGTATAAATAAGAGAGGTGAACTCGTCATTAGATCACTCACTCACTTGTGGAAGAGTGCGCACTTGTCTGGGAGATCTGCTAAGGAGACAAAGAAGGAAGGAGCACATCTTGTATTTTGGTTGATCATCTTATTGAGGAAAGCTTTGCTGGGTTTTCTACCCCATGAGGTTTTCCCAGGGTATATTCTGTGTCTATCTTGTGATTATGTTTCTTTCAGTGATCTTGCTTGTCTATTTGATTTAAACTTAACATGGTATCAGAGCTACACTGAATAGGACATCTTTCACAAGGTAAGAATACCTCTCTCTCTCTCTCCGGTGAAGTTAGGGTTTCAGCCCAAAGTTGGTATTATTGATTTTTGGTTGCATGGATGGATAGCGCTTTTCAATACCTTTCTTTTGAGCTATAGATCGAACTTTTTTGTTGGGTAGAACTCCGGGAAATCCAAACCCTAATTCTACCAAAAGTGCGATACATCGGAATTTGGTTTAAGAAAAAAGTTGGAATTTTTGAATTCTGATTACATGGCTGGATAGCCCTTCTCAAGAGCATTCGTTTGAGCTATAGATCGAACTTTTTGGTTGGGTGGAACTTCGGGAAAGTCAAACCCTAATTCTACCAAAAGTGCGATAAAATTCTGTTCTAGATTCCGGAAAAGTGAAAAGTAACTTTCCAGGTAAGTCTACTCTGTCTCTTGGACTCCCCCAAGAGAATATGGCTACAAACACTAAGCTTGAATACAAGCTAGAAGGTATAGAAAATTTTCGGGCATGGAAATACAGAATTGGTCTCATTCTTGAGGAGAATGATCTTGCTCATTATATCAAGGAGGAAGTTGCAGAACCAGAAGAAGATGAAGCCAAAGAAAAACACAGGAAGGATTTGATTAGGGCAAAGAGAATCATAGTTGATTCTATTAAAGACCACTTGATTCCCCAAGTGGCTTCCAAGAAGACTCCAAAGGAAATGTATGATGCCCTAGGAAGAATGTATGAAGGAAAGAACATCAATAGGAAGATGAATGTAAGGACTCAGTTGAAGAATACCAAGATGCACAAAGGAGAATCCATTCAAGACTACTTCTCAAGAGTCTCTATAATCAAGGAGCAACTAGATTCCATTGGTGATACTCTTGATGAAGATGAACTTGTGATGATAGCTCTAAATGGTCTCACTAGACCTTGGGAGTCATTCATTCAAACTATGTGTGCCAGAAAAGAAATTATGAAGTTTGATGTAGTTTGGGAGGATTGTGTACAAGAGGAGGATAGGGTTGCAAATCAAGAAGCCTTGCTCAAATAAGATGACCAAGCCTTGGCCACCCACACCAAAAGAAGAAGGAATCAATCCTACTCTAAAAAGGGTAGTCACAAGGAGTCTCATCCTCCACACAGATTTCAGAAGAAAAGAGGAACTACTCAAAGAAGAGATTACTCTTCTTTCCAGTGCTTCTCTTGTCACAAAATAGGACACATTGCTAGAGATTGCCCTCTACAAAAGAAAAAGGGTACTCACTACAAAAGACACAAAGCACATCTTGCAGAAGATGATAGTGAAGAAGAAGAAGTAGAGGAAGAAAGGTCTCACAATAAAAGACCTAGAAATGAAGAGGAAGAAGAAGAAAGGACCTTCTTCAAAAGAAGGTCAAGGAGAAATACAGAATAAGATGCAGAAGAATATGTTCTCTTCTCCACACTCTCTGGATCTATAACCCCTGGAGAAGGTACATGGCTTATTGACAGTGGTGCTTCAAAGCACATGACAGGTCAGAAAAGGACTCTCTCAAATCTTGAAGAAAAGACTTCTCCCCAAAAGGTATATCTAGGAGATGACTATCAATATCCCATTAAGGGAATTGGTGAAGCAAACTACAAACTCGATTCTGGAACCCCCATGAAGATGAAGGAAGTTTTGTATGTTCCAGGATTGAAGAAGAATTTTCTTTCAATCTCAGCATTAGACAAGAAAGGCTACAGAGTTGCATTCATTGATGGACAAGTGTTAATGTGGTCCAAAGGCAAATCTATTAAGGATGCAATTGTTATTGGTGAAGAGGAAGGAGGTTTGTATAAACTCAAGGGTCATCCAGAAGCTGCCTTTGTTCATGAAACCTCTAGTCCCAGTGAGCTATGGCATAGAAGACTAGCTCACATTAACTACAAAGCCTTACCCTATGTAAGCAAGGTGGTCATAGGACTACCAGATTTGAAGGTTGATCATGATGGCTCATGTAAAGGATGTAAGAAAGGGAAGAATATCAAGAACCCCTTTCCAAAGAGTTAAACAAAGACTAAGGGTATCTTGGAGTTAATACACTCAGATGTATGTGGTCCAATGCCCACCACCTCTCTGAGTGGATTTGAATACTATCCTCTCATTCATTGATGATCATTCCAGGAAAACCTGGATATACTTTCTAAAAGGAAAGAATGAGGTTTTTGGAAAGTTCAAAGAGTTCAAGGCTCTAATAGAAAATCTCTCAGAAAAGAAAATCAAGATTCTCAGAATAGACAATGGTGGAGAATATACTTCAAAAGAGTTTGAAGAATTTTGTAAAGAAGTTGGAATCAAGAGAGAACTAACCACTCCCTGCAATCCCCAACAAAATGGGGTTGCAGAAAGGAAAAATAGAACTATCATGGAAGCTGTGAAGACTATGACACATGACCAGGATCTTCCCATGTATCTATGGGCTGAAGTAGGCAAGACAGCAATATATGTTCAAAACAGATTATCTCATAGTGCTCTTGATTTCAAAACTCCAGAAGAAGTGTTTACTGGAAAGAAGCCCGAGGTAAGCCATCTTAAAATATTTGGGTGTCGTGTGTACATCCACATTCCAAAAGAAAAGAGAACCAAGTTGGATCCTTCTGGTAAGAAAGGAATATTTGTTGGTTACTGTGAATCATCCAAAGCTTTTAGGATTTACATACCAGGCTTTCATCATATAGAAATCAGTAGAGATGTAACTTTTGATGAAGAAGCAGCTCTCAAGAAATCAAGAAAATGCCAACTTGAAAAAATCTATTAAGAAGATCCTTCTTCTAGAAACTCAGAGGCTGTTCACATCCCTGAAGACAATCCACCAGAGGATCATGACATGTTTGAACCACAAGAACCTCCTATCTCAGATTTATCAAAGAAAAGAAGGCCAGCATGGGCTAGAGACATTATCCAAGGGGCTGAAAGATATGGTGCTCCTGAAGGCTCCATTAGAGAAAGAAAGAAACCAAAGCTAGTGTCCAACTATATGGCCTTGATGTGTGATCTTGTGGATCAACTACCTACCAGCTATGAAGAGGCAGCTCAAAAGAAAGAATGGGTAGAAGCAATGACAGAAGAATATCAGTCGATAATGAAAAATGATGTTTGGGATATAGTCCCCAAACCAAGATATAAAAGTGTGGTTTCTTCAAAATGGATTTTCAAGATAAAACATGCTGCAGATGGTAGCATTGAAAAATACAAGGCAAGGTTTGTATCCAGAGGATTCTCTCAAAAGGAGGGAATTGACTATGAAGAAACATTTGCACCCGTTGCTAGGCATACTTCAATTAGAACTATCATGGCACTTGCATTTATGATGAAACGGAAATTGCATCAAATGGATGTTAAGACAGCTTTTCTGAATGGTGTAATTGAAGAAGAAGTATACATAGAACAACCTCAAGGTTTTGAGGTCAAAGACGGAAGGACCCATGTATGCAAACTGAAAAAGGAATTATATGGATTGAAGCAAGCTCCCAGGGCTTGGTACAGAAGGATTGACAGTTTCTTAACAAGCATGGGCTTTACCAAAAGTAAAGCTGACCCCAATCTTTATCTTAAAGTGATGGATGATGAACCTATTATTTTGCTATTATATGTAGATGATCTATTTCTAACCGGAAATGAGAATCAAATTATTGAAAGCAAGAAGAAGCTTTCTTCAGAATTCGAAATGAAAGATCTCGGATTAATGCACTACTTCTTAGGCCTAGAAGTGTGGCAAGAGCCAAAAGGAATCTTTCTAAATCAAGGTAAGTATACTGTGGATATTCTCAAAAGATTTGATATGTTGGAGTGTAAAGCCATGGCCACTCCCATGGACTCCAACTTGAAACTATTAGTTAATGATTCTTCAGAACTAGTGGACATAACCCTATATAGACAAATTATTGGATCATTGATGTATTTGACAAATACTAGGCCGGATATATGCTTTGCCGTAAATACCCTAAGTCAGTATCTAGTAGAACCTAGAAAGGTTCACCTTATAGCTGCAAAGCACATAATGAGGTACCTAAAAGGTACAGTGGACTTTGGCCTATACTATCTTGGAGGTAATGAACTCAAGTTACATGGTTACTCAGATTCTGATTGGGCAGAAAAAGTACTTCAGGCGGATGTTATGGTCTTGGATCTGCCATGATCTCCTGGTTCAACAAGAAACAATCTAGTGTGGCCCTCAGTACTGCTGAAGCAGAATATATAGCCGCTTGCTCTGCCAGCTGTGAAGCAGTGTGGCTTCGGAAACTTTTATCTGGAATTTTTGACTTAGAAATGGATCCCACTGTGATTATGTGTGATAATCAAAGTTGCATTAAGATGACTGAAAATCCTGTGTTCCATGATAAGTCAAAACACATTGAGATCCGTTACTTCTATATACGATACATGGTGCAGAGAGGAGCCATCAAGCTCGAGTATATAAGCACTGAGGATCAGATTGCCGATATCCTGAGTAAACCTCTGTGTCGAGTAAAGTTTGAATACTTCCGAGACATGCTTGGTATAGTCCAGAAGGACTCCCCTCGAAAGGGGGAGTAGTATAGTATCTGATAACAATTTTGTTTTGTTTCACTTAGCTACTTACAATTATTTAGATTTAGAACTCTTATATATCTTTTATTTTTTTTATGGATACATGTTTTGATGATTAGATGTATTAGTAAGAATACATGCTAGATGTATACATGTTTTGGTGTGATGTATACATGTTTTGATGATTAGATGTATTAGTAAGAATATATGCTAGATGTATACATGTTTTGGTGTGATGTATACATGCTTTGATGATTAGATGTATTAGTAAGAATACATGCTTTTGTGATTAGATGTATTAGTAAGAATACATGCTTTGGTGATTAGATGTATTAGTAAGAATACATGCTAGATGTATACATGTCTTGGTGTGATGTATACATGTTTTGATTAATGATGTATACATGTTTTGATGTGATACATGCTCTCGGATATTTGTATCTGTATAGATGAGAATACAGATGGGGATTGGATCATCCCTGGACTTTCAGTCCTAAAGAGAGCCGTAGACGTGAGGTCTCCGAGAATGAAGTCCTTAGTGGACAGTTGAGGGGATTGGATCATCCCTGGACTTTCAGTCCTAAAGAGAGCTGTAGACGTGAGGTCTCCGAGAATGAAGTCCTTAGTGGACAGTTGAGGGGATTGGATCATCCATGGACTTTCAGTCCTAAAGAGAGCCGTAGACGTGAGGTCTCCGAGAATGAAGTCCTTAGTGGACAGTTGAGGGGATTGGATCATCCCTGGACTTTCAGTCCTAAAGAGAGCTGTAGACGTGAGGTCTCCAAGAAGTGGAGATTGTATCATCCCCTGACTTCGGTCCCTGAATTGATCCGTAGACGTTGGTCTCCGAGAAGTGGGGATTGTATCATCCCTGGACTTCGGTCACTGAATTGATCCGTAGAAGTGTGGTCTCCGAGAAGTGGGGATTGTATCATCCCCGGACTTCGGTCCCTGAATTGATCCGTAGACATGTGGTCTCCGAGAAGTGGGGATTGTATCATCCCCGGACTTCGGTCCCTGAATTGATCCGTAGACGTATGGTCTCCGAGAAAGTGATTTTTGATGTGGTTACTTGTATCGGTAGGATACTTGTATTGATGATGTGGTTACTTGTATCGGTAGGATACCTGTATTGATGATGTGGTTACTTGTATCGGTAGGATACCTGTATTGATGATGTGGTTACTTGTATCGGTAGGATACTTGTATTGATGATGTGGTTACTTGTATCGGTAGGATACCTGTATTGATGATGTGGTTACTTGTATCGGTAGGATACTTGTATTGATGATGTGGTTACTTGTATCGATAGGATACTTGTATTGATGATGTGATTACTTGTATCGGTATGGATACTTGTATTGATGATGTGACTACTTGTATCGGTAGGATACTCATATTATTGATATGATCACCTGTATTGGCATGAATACTTGTACTAATGATGATCATGTGATGACGATTGTGTGATGATGATGCTGATGATCGTGTGATGACGATGCTGCTGATCATGTTGCTGATCGTGTGATGACGATGCTGCTGATCGTGTGATGATGATGCTGCTAATCGTGTGATGACGATGCTGCTGATCGTATGATGACGATGCTGCTGATCGTGTGATGACGATGCTGCTGATTGTGTGATGACGATACTACTGATCGTGTGATGACGATGCTGCTGATCGTGTGATGACGATACTGCTGATCGTGTGATGACGATGCTGCTAATTGTGTGATGACGATACTGCTGATCGTGTGATGACGATGCTGCTGATCGTGTGATGACGATGCTGCTGATCATGTGATGTCGATGCTGATGATCATAATATTGATGTTGACATTGTTGTACCAGTAACTATTTGAGTTACTGATGAAGACAAATTGAAGAAAGCTTCCAATGATTTATAGATGTATCATGTATAGTGACTCCTTGCTCCTGCAGATGCTGTTATAATATCCTTCTCGTTAAGGGGGAGTGTTAAATATTGTAACTTCAAAGAATATTATATTTTGTACTTTATTATTCCGGAGATGTTTCATCCCTCCGAGGTAACCCTATTATATATCCGGAGATGTTTATTCCTCCAAGGGTTTGTATTAACTAGGGTTATTAGACCCACCATGTGGGGGTCGGCCCTATGGTTATATTTTTGGGGTTATTAGACTTCTCCAGGAGAGGTCGGCCCCATTAGGTCTTTTAGTCAGTTGGGAGTCAGTATAAATAAGAGAGGTGAACTCCTCATTAGATCACTCACTCACTTGTGGAAGAGTGCGCACTTGTCTGGGAGATCTGCTAAGTGTTAAGATTTAATATGCTAAGACAGAAAATAGCAGCATTACATTCCATTTCACAATAATAGCATATACAGGATCACTGAAGAAACAACAAGCACAGCATAAACACAAGAGACAGAGATTTATCCTGGGAAACCCTCATGGGGTAGAAAACCCAGCAAAGCTTCCTCAATATAGATGACCAGCAATATACAAAGATGAAACCCTGAGACATGATCTCCTCCTCCACAATAGCAGACCTCTCCTCCACAAGTGCGCTATCCTCAAGTGAGTGAATGTATATCAAATGAGGAACACACCTCCTCTATTTATAAACTACTCTGATATGTATTTTACACAAGTACATGTAGGCTCGTATTTAACCATTAGGTTAAATACCCCATTATAACTGACTGGGCCGACCCCTCTAGGGTGGTCTAATAACCCTTTGACCCACATAACACATTTAGGGCCGACCCCCACTAGGGAAGTCTAATAACCCGAGTTACCACATTCCGACGGAGGAATAAACATCTCCGGATATACAATAAGATCTTCACGGAGGAATGAAACATCTCCGGAATGATAAAGTACAAATATAATATTCTTTGAAGTTACAATATTTCAACACTCCCCCTTAACGAGAAGGATATTATAACAACATCTGCACGAGCAAGGAGTCATCAACATCATACATGATACATATATAAATCATTGGAAGCTTTCTTCAATTTGTCTTCATCAGTAACTCAAACAGTTACTGGTACATCAATGTCAACATTAACATCAACATTACGATTATCAGCATCGTAATCACACGATCAGCAGCATCATCATCACACGATCAGCAGCATCGTCATCACACGATCAGCAACATCGTCATCACACGATCATCAGCATCGTCATCACACGATCATCAGTATCGTCATCACACGATCAGCAGCATCGTCATCACATAATCAGCAGCATCGTCATCACACGATCAGCAGCATCGTCATCATATGATCATCAGCAGTACAAGTATTCATGCCAATACAAGTGACCATATCAACAATATGAGTATCCTACCGACTCAAGTAGCCACATCATCAATACAAGTATCCTACCGATACAAGTAACCACATCATCAATACAAGTATCCTACCGATACAAGTAACCACATCATCAATACAAGTATCCTACCGATACAAGTAACCACATCATCAATACAAGTATCCTACCGATACAAGTAACCACATCATCAATACAAGTGTCCTACCGATACAAGTAACCACATCATCAATACAAGTATCCTACCGATACAAGTAACCACATCAAAAATCACTTTCTCGGAGACCATACGTCTACGGATCAATTCAGGGACCTAAGTCCGGGGATGATACAATCCCCATTTCTCGGAGACCTCAAGTCTACGAATCAATTCAGGGACCTGAGTCCGGGGATGATACAATCCCCACTTCTCGGAGACCTCACGTCTACGGATCAATTCAGGGACCGCAGTCCGGGGATGATACAATCCCCACTTCTCGAAGACCTCACGTCTACGGATCAATTCAGGTACCTAAGTCTAGGGATGATACAATCCCCACTTCTTGGAGACCTCACGTCTACGGATCAATTCAGGGACCGCAGTCTGGGGATGATACAATCCCCACTTCTCGGAGACCATACGTCTACGGCTCTCTTTAGGACTGAAAGTCTAGGGATGATCCAATCCCCTCAACTATCCACTAAGGACTTCATTCTTGGAGACCTCAAGTCTACGACTCTCTTTAGGACTGAAAGTCTAGGGATGATCCAATCCCCTCAACTATCCACTAAGGAATTCATTCTCGGAGACCTCACGTCTATGGCTCTCTTTAGGACTGAAAGTCCAGGGATGATCCAATCCCCTCAACTGTCCACTAAGGACTTCATTCTCGGAGACCTCAAGTCTACGGCTCTCTTTAAGACTGAAAGTCCAGGGATGATCCAATCCCCTCAACTGTCCACTAAGGATTTCATTCTTGGAGACCTCACGTCTACGGCTCTCTTTAGGACTGAAAGTCCAGGGATGATCCAATCCCCTCAACTATCCACTAAGGACTTCATTTTCGGAGACCATACGTCTACGGATCAATTCAGGGACCGAAGTCCAGGGATGATACAATCCCTTTTCTTTCTCGGAGACACCTGTCTACGGCTCACTTTAGAACAAGTGTTCAAGGATGATACAATCCCCACATGTATTCTCATCAATACAAGTACAAGTATCCTCAACCATACGAGTACATTAATCAATACATGTGTCATCAAAAGTATGTATTCTTACCAATACATCTTATCATCAAAAGCATGTATTCTCACCAATACATCTATCATCAAAAGCATGTAAAACAAAGTATTCTAAGCATAAGAGTCCTAAATCTAAATATTTCTAAGTATCTAGGTGTAGAGAGCAGGTTACCTCATCATCGACCTTGTTGTTCGATGAGACAATCTCATCATCAGTGACTATACTACTCCCCCTTTCGAGGAGGGTCCTTTTGAGCTACACCAATCTTGTCTCGGAAGTATTCAAATTTCACTCGAGACAGAGGTTTGGTTAGTATGTTGGTAACTTCTTCACTTGAGGTAGAGATTTGGTTAGTACATTGGTAACCTATTACAAATTCAAACTTTAGTTCCTTCTGCATCATATCTTATTAGATCCCTATGTTCTTTGACTTATCATGGAACACTAGATTGTTTTTCATCTTCATACAACTCTATTTGTCACATAGGATCACAGTTGGTTCTATCTCTAATTCAAATCAATCCTGAAGCCAAGCTTCTTCACAACTAGCAGAGCAAGCATCCATATATTCTGCTTGTGCTAAGAGCCACACTAGACTGCTTCCAGCTAAACCACGAGATCATGGTTAATCCCAGACAATAACATCCTCTTGATGTGTTCTTCCTGTCTAATACACTTTCTTCCCAACCAGCATCTGATTAGCTATCTAAAGTCATGATCTCCAAGATAGCATAGATTAAAGTCTATCGTATCCTTTATGTACCTCATCACATGCTTTGCAACTATCGGGTGAACACATCTAGTTTCCACTAGATACTGACTCAAGATGTTCACAACAAAGCATATATCTAACCTAGTATATGTTAGATACATCAATGACCCAATAATTTGACTGTACAGAGTTATATCCACTAACTCTGATGAGTCATCTCCTAACAGCTTCAAGTTGGAATCCATAAGAGTGGCCATTCCAACATATCAAGTCTTTTCAAGATTTCTCAGCATACTTTATCTGGTTGAGAGAGATTCCTTCTGAGACTTTCCATACTTTTAGACCTAGAAAGTAATGCATCAATCTAAGATCTTTCAATTTCATTTCTACAGTCATCTATCTGTTCCATCTCTCATCAGATGGGTCTATTGATATGAGCCTCAACATCATTCGAACTCTGTGGTGAGTTCCTTCTTGCATCCATGTCATATGTGTATATAAGCCATATTCAACCTTGTAGCAAAGGTTGAGATCCATATCACCCATGGTGATCATTAAGCTCATTAATTGATTATCGATCATGGGAACCTTATAGAACCTGATTCACACTTCTTCTTTAATTACACCATTAAGAGAATGGTCTTATTTTAGCCACTTGGAGCAAACATCTCATCATGATTCTCTTCCTCTTTCTAAGAGAATCTTCTAGCCATGAGCCTTCTATATTTTGTTTGATTTGTAAATCTTCTTGTTGGACATCCATTGCTTGTTCAGTGTTCATCATTTATCATGATCTTTCCTACAAATCAAAATTAAGTACAGGATTAGTAATACTTTATAATCATCAAATCATATTGACATGGTAACCTATTATGCATACAGATATCATTTATATAGTTATGCAACTAATTTGACCAATACTTTGGCACAACACTTTCCCATATCCTGTATGCATACAGTGGCTATCTAGATGCCTTCCATCTCTACCAGAACATACTATCGAGAGTGTGCACAGCTCTCAGCATGTCAGCAAAGAGGTTTCATTCTAGACAAGCAACAATGGAATATTTGTCCAACTTACCAAACATATGCACATTAGTTGTATACTGTTCAATGCTCTATGAATGTTTACACTCAGCATTATATATTCTAGGAATACAAATATGCATACAACCTATTACAGGCAATATCATTACTATTTCAAATAACAACTCAAATACTTATCTTTTATGTTTGTGTGGCTGCCTCCCGCTTGATCTTCTGTATGTCTTTTGAACTTCTATTCATTCTGTACCACTGTGCATGCTCAAGAGTCATCCTCATGATCTCATACAAACATACACTCATTAGTATATTCTAAATGCTATCAAAACATTATAGTA
This sequence comes from Larix kaempferi, assembly GCA_027924585.1. Taxonomy (NCBI): domain Eukaryota; kingdom Viridiplantae; phylum Streptophyta; class Pinopsida; order Pinales; family Pinaceae; genus Larix; species Larix kaempferi. The sequence goes on along the minus strand of BSBM01000557.1, from coordinate 13,453,726 downwards.
CTAAATAATCTTGAAAATGTATATTCATGATTATAGTTAATAAACATTAGTATTCAAGATTTCAGGGAAGTCTTCTTTTACTCATGCATATCATCAATCAAGATAAAAGATATAATATGCATAATCCCTTGATTACTATTTTTATGAATAAGCATAACCAATCATTCCAAGTATACTTATATAAGGCATCCTAACACAAGGTAAGATTCATGGGAAACATACCTGGATTAGTATACCTACTTGGTTATGTACAACATACCTAAACAATCTCTTCAATGATTTAGAGATCCTGAGCTAGAACCTGCATGTCTCATAGGTTAAGCATAATATAATAAAGTCATACATACCTCGTAAGTAGAACAAAGATTATGGATGAGTATTTGTCTTCATGTTTTCATGGTCATGGAGCCTGATTTGTCTTTTGTGATGTACCTGTATCTTGTTAGTAGACAACATCAACCTCACACAACATCATAATGCATTAGTACAATCATAAGTGTCAACACCCTAACCAATGAATATTTTCTATCATGCATTCATAATTTTGTTAAGGTGATACAAAAAATCTAAAATCAAGATTGTACTAACCGCAATAACATGAAGACAAACATACCATAAACTTAATCATGAACAAATCTCAAAACATACCTCGATGAGTCATACCTGTCGAGATCGCTTGTAATATCCTTATGTAAAGCCTTAGCCTCATCTCCCTCTGAAACAGGAACTCCTTCACTTATGCAAGCGACCAATCCATCTTCTTCTAGGATTAACCCTATCCACTTGATTTGCAAGAAATGGACCTGGAGCTAGATATGGGTTTGTCAGAGAAACCCCAAAAATTCAAACTTTGAATTTCAAACTTCCGAAAGGATAGAAATATGCGCCTTGATTTGCTGATCAAACTGATATATTCAGAATTTGAAAATTGCAAAGTTTCACTCCTCAATTTTACCTTTGAAACTTCCGGATTCACGGGACGTGACCCTAAACTGGGGTTTGATGAATCCCACTCTTCTACCCAATCAAAATGTTTGATCCAAATCTCTAAGCTTCTATTTTTCTGAGGAGCTTCCAGCCATGGTCACAAATTTCAAAAATTCCCATTTTTACAGAAGCCCTAATTTTCCACTTTTCTGATCAAAGTCCCGAACTAGGGTTTGATCAAGCCTAGCCTTCTTCCCAACCAAAAAAATCTGATATTGGTCTCTAATTTTCTATTTTGATGAGTAGCATTCAGCCGTGGTCTCTGTTTACAAAAATTCCAACTTTCTTCAAAGCCCTAAATTCTGGAAGCCATGAATGAAGGTACTCAAAAGTAATTATGTTTTGACAGAAATATGTACCTGATTGTTTCTGGTGTAACTCTAAACTTTTCAATCCACAGGGTCTGAAAACATTTTTTGAGATAGCCTGACCTGTTATCTTTCCATCCTGATAGGTCTGACCTCAATTGGATTCTCTGAGAGAGAGTTATGTCAAATGTCGCAACGTGACCTGTTTTGGGATAAAATAGAAGAGCGAACTTGTACGCCGTGCCACGTGTCACTGTTTGAACTTCGGCCTCTGAAAAACTTTCCTGAGGTATCTCGGCCTGTTGTCTTTCCATCCTGACAGGTCTGACCTCAATTGGACTCTCTGAGAGAGAGTTATGCCAAGTGTCGCAACATGCCCTGTTTATGGGATAATACAGAAGGGTGAACTTGTACTGAGTGCCACGTGTCACTGGTTCAACTTCGGCCTCTGAAAACGTTTTTTGAGATAGTACAGACTGTGTACTACCTGTCACTTTTTACGAAATTTCATTTGGAGCTTCCTAGCCCAAGATATGACCTTTTTCCCAAGGTCACCTGATTTTGACTCAGATCTGGAAGAGGCAGAAACCCTATATTGTACAGATCATAAATCACAAAGTATAACGAATTAGAGGTTGTCCTTTGGACACAAGGTACCTAAAGATTTAATATTCGTCTTGTAACAATTTCAGATCTGAAAACTTCACCAAAACGGATTTATAGCGAAAGTGCTACGATGACTGGTTTTTGCTATGTAAAACCCTAACCTTCAAATTGTCGTAAGTAAAGGAAATGTCGTTAGTGCCATACCTTGTCTTCCTTCAGGTTAGCTCTGATACCATGTTAAGATTTAATATGCTAAGACAGAAAATAGCAGCAATACATTCCATTTCACAATAATAGCATATACAGGATCACTGAAGAAACAACAAGCACAACATAAACACAAGAGACAAAGATTTATCATGGGATACCCTCATGGGGTAGAAAACCCAGCAAAGCTTCCTCAATATAGATGACCAGAAATATACAAAGATGAAACCCTGAGACATGATCTCCTCCTCCACAATAGCAGACCTCTCCTCCACAAGTGCGCTATCCTCAAGTGAGTGAATGTATATCAAATGAGGAACACACCTCCTCTATTTATACACTACTCTGATATGTATTTTACACAAGTACATGTAGGCTCGTATTTAACCATTAGGTTAAATACCCCATTATAACTGACTGGGCTGACCCCTCTAGGGTGGTCTAATAACCCTTTGACCCACATAACACATTTCGGGCCGACCCCCACTAGGGAAGTCTAATAACCCGAGTTACCACATTCCGACGGAGGAATAAACATCTCCGGATATACAATAAGATCTTCACGGAGGAATGAAACATCTCCGGAATGATAAAGTACAAATATAATATTCTTTGATGTTACAATATCTCAACACTAAGGAGACAAAGAAGGAAGGAGCACATCTTGTATTTTGGTTGATCATCTTATTGAGGAAATATTTGCTGGGTTTTCTACCCCATGAGGGTTTCCCAGGGTATATTCTGTGTCTATCTTGTGATTATGTTTCTTTCAGTGATCTTGCTTGTCTATTTGATTTAAACTTAACAACTTCCCCCCCGGTTTTTAAAATCACAGCTTCTAGAAGATTTACATGATTTCATAAAAAACACGAGTTTTTAGAAAATGTCATTTATTTCAAAAATGGAATAAAAAAAGTATGAACATTCTATGTCATAACAACTTTGTATAGTTTGCACATGCGCAAACTATGCACATTCTAGGTAATAACGACTTTCTATAGTTTGCGCATGCGTCCAGAAATAAGAAAAGCTTACTTCCCCCATTTTTTTAAATTCACAGCTTCTAAAAGGTTTACATGATTTCTTAAAAAACACGAGTTTTTACAAAATATGATTTATTTAATAAATGGAATCATCAAAGTATGCACATTCTACGTCATAACGACTTTCTATAGTTTGCGCATGCGTCCGGAAATAGGAAAAGCTTACTTCCCCCCGTTTTTTAAAATCACAGCTTCTAGAAGGTTTACATGATTTCTTTAAAAAAATGAGTTTTCAGAAAATGTGATTTATTTCATAAAAGGAATCAACAAAGTATGCACATTCTATGTCATAACGAATTTCTATAGTTTGCGCATGTGTATGGAAATAAGAAAAGCTTACTTCCCCCCGTTTTTTAAAATCACAGCTTCTAGAAGGTTTACATGATTTCTTAAAAACCACGAGTTTTTAGAAAATGTGATTTATTTCATAAATGGAATCAACAAAGTATGCACATTCTAAGTCATAACGACTTTCTATAGTTTGCGCATGCGTCAGGAAATAAGAAAAGCTTCTTCCCCCCGTTTTTTAAAATCACAGCTTCTAGAAGGTTTACATGATTTCTTAAAAAACACGAGTTTTTAGAAAATGTGATTTATTTCATAAATGGAATCAACAAAGTATGCACATTCTAAGTCATAACGACTTTCTATAGTTTGCGCATGCGTCCGGAAATAAGAAAAGCTTACTTCCCCCCATTTTTTAAAATCACAGCTTTTAGAAGGTTTACATGATTTCTCAAAAAACATGAGTTTTTAGAAAATGTGATTTATTTCATCAATGCAATAAGCAAACTATGCACATTCTACATAATAACAACTTTCTATTGTTTGCGAATGCGTACGGAAATAAGTAAAGCTGACTTCCCCCCGGTTTTTAAAATCACAACTTCTCGAAGGTCTACATGATTTCTTAAAAAACACGAGTTTTTAGAAAATGTCATTTATTTCACAAATGGAAGCAAAAAAGTATGCACATTCTAAGTCATAACGACTTTCTATAGTTTGCGCATGCATCCGGAAATAAGAAAAGCTTACTTCGCCCCGTTTTTTTAAATCACAGCTTCTAGAAGGATTACATGATTTCTTAAAAAAGATGAGTTTTACGAACATGTGATTTATTTCATAAATGGAATCAACAAAGTATACACATTCTATGTCATAACGACTTCCTATAGTTTGTGCATGCGCAAACTAAGCACATTCTATGTACTAACGACTTTCTATAGTTTGCGTATGCGTCCAAAAATAAGAAAAGCTTACTTCACCCCGTTTTTTAAAATCACAACTTCTAGAAGGTTTACATGATTTCTTAAAAAACACGAGTTTTTAGAAAATGTGATTTATATCATAAATGGAATCAACAAAGTATGCACATTCTATGTCATAACGACTTTGTATTGTTTGCGCATGCGCAAACTATGCACATTCTACGTAATAACGACTTTCTATAGTTTGCGCATGTGTCCGGAAATAAGAAAAGCTTACTTCCGCCAGTTTTTTAAAATCACAGCTTCTAGAAGGTTTAAATGATCTCTTAAAAAACACGAGTTTTTAGAAAATCTTATTTATTTCATAAATGGAATCAACAAAGTATGCACATTCTACATCATAACGACTTTCTAAAGTTTGCGCATGCGTCCGGAAATAAGAAAAGCTTACTTCCGCCAGTTTTTTAAAATCACAGCTTCAAGAAGGTTTACATGATTTCTTAAAAACCACGAGTATTTAGAAAATGTGATTTATTTCATAAATGGAATCATCAAAGTATGCACATTCTAAGTCATAACGACTTTCTATATTTTGCGCATGTGTCCGAAAATAAGAAAAGCTTACCTCCCTCCATTTTTTAAAATCACAGCTTCTAGAAGGTTTACATGATTTCTTAAAAACCACGAGTATTTAGAAAATGTGATTTATTTCATAAATGGAATCATCAAAGTATGCACATTCTAAGTCATAACGACTTTCTATATTTTGCGCATGCGTCCGGAAATAAGAAAAGCTTACTTCCGCCAGTTTTTTAAAATCACAGCTTCTAGAAGGTTTAAATGATCTCTTAAAAAACACGAGTTTTTAGAAAATGTTATTTATTTCATAAATGGAATCAACAAAGTATGCACATTCTAAGTCATAACGACTTTCTATAGTTTACGCATGCGTTCGGAAATAAGAAAAGCTTACTTCCCCCCATTTTTTTAAAATCACAGCTTCTAGAAGGTTTACATGATTTCTCAAAAAACATGAGTTTTTAGACAATGTGATTTATTCCATCAATGCAATAAGCAAACTATGCACATTCTACGTAATAACAACTTTCTATAGTTTGCGAATGCGTCCGGAAATAAGTAAAGCTTACTTCCCCCCGGTTTATAAAATCACAACTTCTCGAAGGTTTACATGATTTCTTAAAAAACACGAGTTTTTAGAAAATGTCATTTATTTCACAAATGGAAGCAAAAAAGTATGCACATTCTAAGTCATAACGACTTTCTATAGTTTGCGCATGCGTCCGGAAATAAGAAAAGCTTACTTCGCCCCGTTTTTTAAAATCACAGCTTCTAGAAGGATTACATGATTTCTTAAAAAAGATGAGTTTTACGAACATGTGATTTATTTCATAAATGGAATCAACAAAGTATGCACATTCTATGTCATAATGACTTTCTATAGTTTGTGCATGCGCAAACTAAGCACATTCTATGTACTAACGACTTTCTATAGTTTGCGTATGCGTCCAAAAATAAGAAAAGCTTACTTCACCCCGTTTTTTAAAATCACAACTTTTAGAAAATGTGATTTATTTCATAAATGGAATCAACAAAGTATGCACATTCTATGTCATAACGACTTTGTATTGTTTGCGCATGCGCAAACTATGCACATTCTACGTAATAACGACTTTCTATAGTTTGCGCATGTGTCTGGAAATAAGAAAAGATTACTTCCGCCAGTTTTTTAAAATCACAGCTTCTAGAAGGTTTAAATGATCTCTTAAAAAACACGATTTTTTAGAAAATGTTATTTATTTCATAAATGGAATCAACAAAGTATGCACATTCTACGTCATAACGACTTTCTAAAGTTTGCGCATGCGTCCGGAAATAAGAAAAGCTTACTTCCGCCAGTTTTTTAAAATCACAGCTTCAAGAAGGTTTACATGATTTCTTAAAAACCACGAGTATTTAGAAAATGTGATTTATTTCATAAATGGAATCATCAAAGTATGCACATTCTAAGTCATAACGACTTTCTATATTTTCCGCATGCGTCTGAAAATAAGAAAAGCTTACTTCCCTCCATTTTTTAAAATCACAGCTTCTAGAAGGTTTACATGATTTCTTAAAAAACACGAGTTTTTAGAAAATGTGATTTATTTCAGCAATGGAATCAACAAACTATGAACATTATACGTAATAACGACTTTCTATAGTTTGCAAATGTGTCCGTAAATAAGAAAAGCTTACTTCCCCCTGCTTTTTAAAATCACAGCTTCTAGAAGGTTTACATGATTTCTTAAAAAACATGAGTGTTTAGAAAATGTGATTTATTTCATAAATGGAATCAACAAAGTATGCACATTCTAAGTCATAACGACTTTCAATAGTTTGCGCATGCATCCGGAAATAAGAAAAGCTTACTTCCCCCCGTTTTTTAAAATCACAGCTTCTAGAGGGACTACATGATTTCTTAAAAAACAGGAGTTTTACAAACATGTGATTTATTTCATAAATGGAATCAACAAAGTATGCACATTCTATGTCATAATTACTTTCTATAGTTTGCGCATGCCTAAACTAAGCACATTCTACGTAATAACGACTTTCTATAGTTTGCGTATGCGTCCAGAAATAAGAAAAGCTTACTTCACCCCGTTTTTTAAAATCACAACTTCTAGAAGGTTTACATGATTTCTTAAAAAACACGAGTTTTTAGAAAATGTGACTTATTCCATAAATGGAATCAACAAACTATGCACATTCTATGTCATAACGACTTTGTATGGTTTGCGCATGCGCAAACTATGCACATTCTACGTAATAACGACTTTCTCTAGTTTGCGCATCTGTCCGGAAATAAGAAAAGCTTACTTCCGCCAGTTTTTTTAAAATCACAGCTTCTAGAAGGTTTACATGATTTCTTAAAAAACACGAGTTTTTAGAAAATGTGATTTATTTCATAAATGGAATCAATAAAGTATGCACATTCTACGTCATAACGACTTTCTAAAGTTTGTGCATGCGTCCGAAAATAAGAAAAGCTTATTTCCGCCAGTTTTTTAAAATCACAACTTCTAGAAGGATTACATGATTTCTTAAAAACCACGAGTATTTAGAAAATGTGATTTATTTCATAAATGGAATCAACAAAGTATGCACATTCTAAGTCATAATGAATTTCTATAGTTTGCACATGCGTCCAGAAATAAGAAAAGCGTACTTCACCTCGTTTTTTAAAGTCACAGCTTCTAGAAGGTTTACATGATTTCTTAAAAAACACGAGTTTTTAGAAAATGTGATTTATTTCATCAATGGAATCAACAAACTATGCACATTCTATGTAATAACGACTTTCTATAGTTTGTGAATGCGTCCAGAAATAAGAAAAGCTTACTTCCCCCCGATTTTTAAAATCACAGCTTCTAGAAGATTTACATGATTTCATAAAAAACACGAGTTTTTAGAAAATGTCATTTATTTCATAAATGAAATAAAAAAAGTATGAACATTCTATGTCATAGCAACTTTGTATAGTTTGCGCATGCGCAAACTATGCACATTCTAGGTAATAATGACTTTCTATAGTTTGTGCATGCGTCCGGAAAAAAGAAAAGCTTACTTCCCTTCTTTTTTTAAATTCACAGCTTCTAGAAGGTTTACATCATTTCTTAAAAAACACGAGTTTTTAGAGAATGTGATTTATTTCATCAATGGAATCATCAAAGTATGCACATTCTACGTCATAACGACTTTCTATAGTTTGCGCATGCGTCCGGAAATAACAAAAGCTTACTTCCCCCCGTTTTTTAAAATCACAGCTTCTAGAAGGTTTGCATGATTTCTTTAAAAAAATGAGCTTTTAGAAAAAGTGATTTATTTCATAAAAGGAATCAACAAAGTATGCACATTCTATGTCATAACAACTTTCTATAGTTTGCGCATGCGTATGGAAATAAGAAAAGCTTACTTCCCCCCTTTTCTTAAAATCACATCTTCTAGAAGGTTTACATGAGTTTTTAGAAAATTTCATTTATTTCATAAATGGAATCAACAAAGTATGAACATACTATGTCATAATGACTTTGTATAGTTTGCGCATGCGCAAACTATGCACATTCTACGTAATAACGACTTTCTATAGTTTGCGAATGCGTCCGAAAATAAGAAAAGCTTACTTCCCCCTGGTTTTTAAAATCACAGCTTCTAGAAGGTTTACATGATTTCTCAAAAAACACGAGTTTTTAGAAAATGTGATTTATTTCATAAATGGAATAAAAAAAGTATGAAGATTTTATGTCATAACGACTTTGTATACTTTGGGCATGCGCAAACTATGCACATTCTACGTACTAACGATTTTCTATAGTTTGCATATTCCTCTGAAAATAAGAAAAGCTTACTTCACCCTGTTTTTTAAAATGACAACTTCTGCAAGGTTTACATGATTTCTTAAAAAACACGAGTTTTAGAAAATGTGATTTATTTCATAAATGGAATCAACAAAGTATGCACATTCTATGTCATAACAACTTTCAATATTTTGCGCATGCATCCGGAAATAAAAAAAGCTTACTTCTCCCTGTTTTTGAAAATCACAGCTTGTAGAAGGTTTACATGATTTCTTAACAACCACGAGTTTTTAGAAAATGTCTTTTATTTCATAAATGGAATCAACAAAGTATGCACATTCTATGTCATAACGACTTTTTATAGTTTTCGCATAAGCAAACTATGCACATCCTACGTAATAACGACTTCCTATAGTTTGCGCATGCGTCCGGAAATAAAAAAAACTTACTTCACCCCGTTTTTTAAAATCACAACTTCTAGAAGGTTTACATGATTTCTTAAAAAAAAAGAGATTTTAGAAAATGTGTTTTATTTCAAAAATGGAATCAACAAAGTATGCACATTCTACATCATAACGACTTTCTATAGTTTGCGCATGTGTCCGGAAATAAGAAAAGCTTACTTCCCCCCGTTTTTTAAAATCACACCTTCTAGAAGGTTTACTTGATTTCTTTAAAATCACGAGTTTTTATAAAATGTGTTTTATTTCATCAATGGAATCAACAAACTATGCACATTCTACGTAATAAGGAATTTCTATAGTTTGCGCATGCATCCGGAAATAACAAAAGCTTACTTCCCCCCTTTTTTTAAATTCACAGCTTCTAGAAGGTTTACATGATTTCTTAAAAAACATGAGTTTTTAGAAAATGTGATTTATTTCATCAATGGAATCAACAAACTATGCACATTCTACGTAATAACGACTTTCTATAGTTTGCGAATGCGTCCGGAAATAAGAAAAGCTTACTTCCCCCCGTTTTTTAAAATCACAGCTTCTAGAAGATTTACATGATTTCTTAAAAAAAAGGAGTTTTTAGAAAATGTGATTTATTTCATAAAAGGAATCAACAAAGTATGCACATTCTACGTCATAACGACTTTGTATAGTTTGTGCATGTGCAAACTATGCACATTCTAGGTAATAACGACTTTCTATGGTTTGCGCATGCGTCCGGAAATAAGAAAAGCCTACTTCCCCCCTTTTTTTAAATTCACAGCTTCTAGAAGGTTTACATAATTTCTTAAAAAACACGAGTTTTTAGAAAATATTATTTATTTCATAAATGGAATCAACAAAGTATGCACATTCTACGTCATAACGACTTTCTATAGTTTGCGCATGCGTCCGGAAATAAGAAAAGCTTACTTCCCCCCGTTTTTTAAAATCACAGCTTCTAGAAGATTTACATGATTTCTTAAAAAAAAGGAGTTTTTAGAAAATGTCATTTATTTCATAAAAGGAATCAACAAAGTATGCACATTCTACGTCGTAACTACTTTGTATAGTTTGCGCATGCGTCCAGAAATAAGAAAAGCCTACTTCCCCCCTTTTTTTAAATTTACAGCTTCTAGAAGGTTTACATGATTTCTTAAAAAACACGAGTTTTTAGAAAATATGATTTATTTCATGAATGGAATCAACAAATTATGCACATTCTACGTCATAACGACTTTCTATAGTTTGCGCATGCGTCCGGATATAAGAAAAGCTTACTTCCCCCCGTTTTTGAAAATCACAGCTTCTAGAAGGTTTACATGATTTCTTAAAAAAAACAAGTTTTTAGAAAATGTGATTATTTTCATAAAAAGAATCAACAAAGTATGCACATTCTAAGTCATAACAACTTTCTATAGTTTGCGCATGCGTCCGCAAATAAGAAAAGCTTACTTCCCCCCTTTTTTTAAAATCACAGCTTCTAGAAGTTTTACAAGATTTCTTAAAAAAAACGGGGTTTTTAGAAAATGTGATTTATTTCATAAATGGAATCAACAAAGTATGCACATTCTACGTCATAATGAATTTCTATAGTTTGTGCATGCGTATGGAAATAAGAAAATCTTACTTCCCCCCGTTTTTTAAAATCACAGCTTCTAGAAGGTTTACATGATTTCTTAAAAAACATGAGTTTTTAGAAAATGTGATTTATTTCATCAATGGAATCAACAAACTATGCACATTCTACATAATAACGACTTTCTATAGTTTGCGAATGCGTCCGGAAATAGGAAAAGCTTGCTTCCCCCCGGTTTTTAAAATCACAGCTTCTGGAAGGTTTACATGATTTCTTAAAAAACATGAGTTTAGAAAATGTGATTTATTTCATAAATGGAATAAACAAAATATGCACATTCTAAGTCATAACGACTTTCTATAGTTTGCGCATGCGTCCGGAAATAAGAAAAGCTTACTTCACCCCGTTTTTTAAAATCACAGCTTCTAGAAGGATTACATGATTTCTTAAAAAACATGAGTTTTACGAACATGTGATTTATTTCATAAATGGAATCAACGAAGTATGCACATTCTATGTCATAACGACTTTTTATAGTTTGTGCATGCGCAAACTAAGCACATTCTACGTAATAACGAATTTCTATAGTTTACGTATTCGTCCAGAAATAAGAAAAGCTTACTTCACCCCGTTTTTTAAAATCACAACTTCTAGAAGGTTTACATGATTTCTTAAAAAACACGAGTTTTTACAAAATGTGATTTATTTCATAAATGGAATCATCAAAGTATGCACATTCTATGTCATAACGACTTTGTATGGTTTGTGCATGCGCAAACTATGCACATTCTATGTAATAACAACTTTCTATAGTTTGCGCATGTGTCCAGAAATAAGAAAAGCTTACTTCCGCCAGTTTTTTAAATTCACAGCTTCTAGAAGGTGTACATGATTTCTTAGAAAACACGAGTTTTTAGAAAATGTGATTTATTTTATAAATGGAATCAACAAAGTATGCACATTCTACGTCATAACGACTTTCTATAGTTTGCGCATGCGTCCGGAAATAAGAAAAGCTTACTTCCCCCCGTTTTTTAAAATCACAGCTTCTAGAAGGTTTACATGATTTCTTAAAAAAACCGAGTTTTTAGAAAATATGATTTATTTCATAAAATTAATCAACAAAGTATTCACATTATACGTCATAACGACTTTCTATAGTTTGCGCATGCGTATGGAAATAAGAAAAGCTTACTTCCCACCGTTTTTTAAAATCACAGCTTCTAGAAGGTTTACATGATCTCTTAAAAAACACGAGTTTTTAGAAAATGTCATTTATTTAATAAATGGAATCAAAAAAGTATGCACATTCTACGTAATAACGACTTTCTATAGTTTGCAAATGTGTCCGAAAATAAGAAAAGCTAACTTCCCCCTGTTTGTTAGAATCACAGCTTCTATAAGGTTTACATGATTTCTTAACAAACATGAGTTTTTAGAAAATGTCATTTATTTCATAAATGGTATCAACCAAGTATGCACATTCTATGTCATAACGACTTTCTATAGTTTGCGCATGCGCAAACTATGCACATTCTACGTACTAACGACTTTCTATAGTTTGCGCATGCGCCCGGAAATAAGAAAAGCTTACTTCACCCCGTTTTTTAAAATCACAACTTCTAGAATATTTACATGATTTCTTAAAAAACACGAGTTTTTAGAAAAGGTGATTTATTTCATAAAAGGAATCAACAAAGTATGCACATTCTACGTCATAACGAGTTTGTATAGTTTGCGCATGTGCAAACTATGCGCATTCTAGGTAATAACGACTTTCTATAGTTTGCGCATGCGTCCGGAAATAAGAAAAGCTTACTTCACCCCTTTTTTTAAATTCACAGCTTCTAGAAGGTTTACATGATTTCTTAAAAAACACGAGTTTTTAGAAAATGTGATTTATTTCATAAATGGAATCAACAAAGTATGCACATTCTACGTCATATCAACTTTCTATAGTTTGCGCATGCGTCCGGAAATAAGAAAAGCTTACTTCCCCTCGTTTTTTAAAATCACAGCTTCTAATAGGTTTACATGATTTCTTAAAAAAAAGAGTTTTTAGAAAATGTGATTTATTTCATCAAAGGAATCAACAAAGTATGAACATTCTACGTCAAAACGACTTTCTATAGTTTGGCATGCGTTCGGAAATAAGAAAAGCTTACTTCTCCCCTTTTTTTAAAATCACAGCTTCTAGAAGTTTTACAAGATTTCCTAAAAAAAATGGGTTTTTAGAAAATGTGATTTATTTCATAAATGGAATCAACAAAGTATGCACATTCTACGTCATAACGACTTTCTATAGTTTGCGCATGCGTATGGAAATAAGAAAAGCTTACTTCCCCCCGTTTTTTAAAATCACAGCTTCTAGAAGGTTTCCATGATTTCTTAAAAAACACGAGTTTTTAGAAAATGTGATTTATTTCATCAATGGAATCAACAAACTATGCGCATTCTACGTAATAACGACTTTCTATAGTTTGCGAATGCGTCCGGAAATAAGAAAAGCTTACTTCCCCCCGGTTTTTAAAATCACAGCTTGTAGAAGGTTTACATGATTTGTTAAAAAACATGAATGTTTAGAAAATGTGATTTATTTCATAAATGGAATCAACAAAGTATGCACATTCTAAGTCATAACGAATTTCTATAGTTTGCGCATGCGTCCGGAAATAAGAAAATCTTACTTCCCCCCGTTTTTTAAAATCACAGCTTCTAGAAGGATTACATGATTTCCTAAAAAACATGAGTTTTATGAACATGTGATTTATTTCATAAATGGAATCAACAAAGTATGCACATTCTATGTAATAACGAATTTCTATAGTTTGCGCATGCGCAAACTAAGCACATTCTACGTACTAACGACTTTCTATAGTTTGCGTATGCGTCCATAAATAAGAAAAGCTTACTTCACCCAGTTTGTTAAAATCATAGCTTCTTAGAAGGTTTACATGATTTCTTAGAAAACACGAGTTTTTATAAAATGTGATTTATTTCATAAATGGAAACAACAAAGTATGCACATTCTATGTCATAACGACTTTCTAAAGTTTGTGCATGCATCCAGAAATAAGAAAAGCTTACTTCCGCCAGTTTTTTAAAATCACAGCTTCTAGAAGGTTTACATGATTTCTTAAAAACCACGAGTTTTTAGAAAATGTGATTTATTTCATAAATGGAATCAACAAAGTATGCGCATTCTAAGTCATAACGACTTTCTATAGTTTGCGCATGCGTGCGGAAATAAGAAAAGCTTACTTCCCCTCCTTTTTTAAAGTCACTGTCTTCTAGAAGGTTTACATGATTTCTTAGAAAACACGAGTTTTTAGAAAATGTGATTTATTTGATAAATGGAGTCAACAAAGTATGCACATTCTACATAATAACGACTTTCTATAGTTTGCGCATGCGTCCGTAAATAATAAGAGCTTACTTCCCACCGTTTTTTAAAATCACAGCTTCTAGAAGGTTTACATGATTTCTTAAAAAAGAATGAGTTTTTAGAAAATGTGATTTATTTCATAAAAGGAATCAACAAAGTATGCACATTCTATGTCATAACGACTTTATATAGTTTGCGCATGCGTATGGAAATAAGAAAAGCTTACTTCCCCCCGTTTTTAAAAATCACAGCTTCTAGAAGGTTTACATGATTTCTTAAAAAACACAAGTTTTTAGAAAATGTGATTTATTTGATAAATGGAATCAACAAAGTATGCACATTCCAGGTCATAACGACTTTCTATAGTTTGCGCATGCGTTCGGAAATAAGAAAAGCTTACTTCCCCCCATTTTTTAAAATCACAGCTTCTATAAGGTTTACATGATTTCTCAAAAAACACGAGTTTTTAGAAAATGTTATTTATTTCATCAATGGAATAACCAAACTATGCAGATTCTACGTACTAACGACTTTCTATAGTTTGGGTATGCGTCCATAAATAAGAAAATCTTACTTGACCCCGTTTTTTAAAATCACAACTTCTAGAAGGTTTACATGATTTCTTAAAAAACACGAGTTTTTAGAAAATGTGATTTATTTCATTAAAGGAATCAACAAAGTATGCACATTCTACGTCATAACGACTTTGTATAGTTTGCGCATGCATCCGGAAATAAGAAAAGCTTACTTCCCCCCGTTTTTTAAAATCACAGCTTCTAGAAGCTTTACATGATTTCTCAAAAAACACGAGTTTTTAGAAAATGCGATTTATTTCATCAATGGAATCAACAAACTATGCACATTCTACGTACTAACGACTTTCTATAGTTTGCGTATGCGTCCATAAATAAGAAAAGCTTACTTGACCCCGTTTTCTAAAATCACAACTTCTACAAGGTTTACATGATTTCTTAAAAAACACGAGTTTTTAGAAAATGTGACTTATTTCATAAAAGGAATCAACAAAGTATGCACATTCTACGTCATAACGACTTTGTATAGTTTGTGCATGCGTCTGGAAATAAGAAAAGCTTACTTCCCCCCGTTTTTTAAAATCACAGCTTCTAGAAGGTTTACATGATTTCCCAAAATCCACGAGTATTTAGAAAATGTGATTTATTTCATAAAAGGAATCAACAAACTATGCACATTCTACGTCATAACGACTTTGTATAATTTGCGCATGCTTCCGGAAATAGGAAAAGCTTACTTCCCCCCCTTTTTTAAATTCACAGCTTCTAGAAGGTTTACATGATTTCTTAAAAAACACGAGTTTTTAGAAAATGTGATTTATTTCATAAATGGAATCAACAAAGTATGCACATTCTACATCATAATGACTTTCTATAGTTTGCGCATGCGTTCGGAAATAAGAAAAGCTTACTTCCCTCCTTTTTTTAAAATCACAGCGTCTAGAAGGTTTCCATGATTTCTTAAAAAAAAGGGGTTTTTAGAAAATGTGATTTATTTCATCAATGGAATCAACAAACTATGCACATTCTACGTAATAACGACTTTCTATAGTTTGCGAATGCGTCTGGAAATAAGAAAAGCTTACTTCCCCCTGGTTTTTCAAATCACAGCTTCTAGAAGGTTTACATGATTTCTTAAAAAACACGAGTTTTTAGAAAATGTGATTTATTCCATAAATGGAATCAACAAAGTATGCACATTCTATGTCATAACGACTTTGTATGGTTTGCGCATGCGCAAACTATGCACATTCTACGTAATAACAACTTTCTATAGTTTGCGCATGTGTCCGGAAAGAAGAAAAGCTTACTTCCGCCAGTTTTTTGAAATCACAGATTCTAGAAGGTTTACATGATTTCTTAAAAAACACGAGTTTTTAGAAAATGTGATTTATTTCATAAATGGAATCAACAAAGTATGCACATTCTACGTCATAACGACTTTCTATAGTTTGCGCATGCGTCCGGAAATAAGAAAAGCTTACTTCCGGCAGTTTTTTAAACTCACAGCTTCTAGAAGGTTTACATGATTTCTTAAAAAACACAAGTTTTTAGAAAATGTGATTTATTTGATAAATGGAATCAACAAAGTATGCACATTCCAGGTCATAACGACTTTCTATAGTTTGCGCATGCGTTCGGAAATAAGAAAAGCTTACTTCCCCCCATTTTTTAAAATCACAGCTTCTATAAGGTTTACATGATTTCTCAAAAAACATGAGTTTTTAGAAAATGTTATTTATTTCATCAATGGAATAACCAAACTATGCAGATTCTACGTACTAACGACTTTCTATAGTTTGGGTATGCGTCCATAAATAAGAAAATCTTACTTGACCCCGTTTTTTAAAATCACAACTTCTAGAAGGTTTACATGATTTCTTAAAAAACACGAGTTTTTAGAAAATGTGATTTATTTCATTAAAGGAATCAACAAAGTATGCACATTCTACGTCATAACGACTTTGTATAGTTTGCGCATGCATCCGGAAATAAGAAAAGCTTACTTCCCCCCGTTTTTTAAAATCACAGCTTCTAGAAGCTTTACATGATTTCTCAAAAAACACGAGTTTTTAGAAAATGCGATTTATTTCATCAATGGAATCAACAAACTATGCACATTCTACGTACTAACGACTTTCTATAGTTTGCGTATGCGTCCATAAATAAGAAAAGCTTACTTGACCCCGTTTTCTAAAATCACAACTTCTACAAGGTTTACATGATTTCTTAAAAAACACGAGTTTTTAGAAAATGTGACTTATTTCATAAAAGGAATCAACAAAGTATGCACATTCTACGTCATAACGACTTTGTATAGTTTGTGCATGCGTCTGGAAATAAGAAAAGCTTACTTCCCCCCGTTTTTTAAAATCACAGCTTCTAGAAGGTTTACATGATTTCCCAAAATCCACGAGTATTTAGAAAATGTGATTTATTTCATAAAAGGAATCAACAAACTATGCACATTCTACGTCATAACGACTTTGTATAATTTGCGCATGCTTCCGGAAATAGGAAAAGCTTACTTCCCCCCCTTTTTTAAATTCACAGCTTCTAGAAGGTTTACATGATTTCTTAAAAAACACGAGTTTTTAGAAAATGTGATTTATTTCATAAATGGAATCAACAAAGTATGCACATTCTACATCATAATGACTTTCTATAGTTTGCGCATGCGTTCGGAAATAAGAAAAGCTTACTTCCCTCCTTTTTTTAAAATCACAGCGTCTAGAAGGTTTCCATGATTTCTTAAAAAAAAGGGGTTTTTAGAAAATGTGATTTATTTCATCAATGGAATCAACAAACTATGCACATTCTACGTAATAACGACTTTCTATAGTTTGCGAATGCGTCTGTAAATAAGAAAAGCTTACTTCCCCCTGGTTTTTCAAATCACAGCTTCTAGAAGGTTTACATGATTTCTTAAAAAACACGAGTTTTTAGAAAATGTCTTTTATTTCATAAATGGAATCAACAAAGTATGCACATTCTATGTCATAACGACTTTTTATAGTTTTCGCATAAGCAAACTATGCACATCCTACGTAATAACGACTTCCTATAATTTGCGCATGCGTCCGGAAAGAAGAAAAGCTTACTTCCGCCAGTTTTTTGAAATCACAGATTCTAGAAGGTTTACATGATTTCTTAAAAAACACGAGTTTTTAGAAAATGTGATTTATTTCATAAATGGAATCAACAAAGTATGCACATTCTACGTCATAACGACTTTCTATAGTTTGCGCATGCGTCCGGAAATAAGAAAAGCTTACTTCCGGCAGTTTTTTAAACTCACAGCTTCTAGAAGGTTTACATGATTTCTTAAAAAACACAAGTTTTTAGAAAATGTGATTTATTTGATAAATGGAATCAACAAAGTATGCACATTCCAGGTCATAACGACTTTCTATAGTTTGCGCATGCGTTCGGAAATAAGAAAAGCTTACTTCCCCCCATTTTTTAAAATCACAGCTTCTATAAGGTTTACATGATTTCTCAAAAAACACGAGTTTTTAGAAAATGTTATTTATTTCATCAATGGAATAACCAAACTATGCAGATTCTACGTACTAACGACTTTCTATAGTTTGGGTATGCGTCCATAAATAAGAAAATCTTACTTGACCCCGTTTTTTAAAATCACAACTTCTAGAAGGTTTACATGATTTCTTAAAAAACACGAGTTTTTAGAAAATGTGATTTATTTGATTAAAGGAATCAACAAAGTATGCACATTCTACGTCATAACGACTTTGTATAGTTTGCGCATGCATCTGGAAATAAGAAAAGCTTACTTCCCCCCGTTTTTTAAAATCACAGCTTCTAGAAGCTTTACATGATTTCTCAAAAAACACGAGTTTTTAGAAAATTATTTTATTTCATCAATGGAATCAACAAACTATGCACATTCTACGTACTAACGACTTTCTATAGTTTGCGTATGCGTCCATAAATAAGAAAAGCTTACTTGAACCCGTTTTCTAAAATCACAACTTCTACAAGGTTTACATGATTTCTTAAAAAACACGAGTTTTTAGAAAATGTGACTTATTTCATAAAAGGAATCAACAAAGTATGCACATTCTACGTCATAACGACTTTGTATAGTTTGTGCATGCGTCTGGAAATAAGAAAAGCTTACTTTCCCCCGTTTTTTAAAATCACAGCTTCTAGAAGGTTTACATGATTTCCCAAAATCCACGAGTATTTAGAAAATGTGATTTATTTCATAAAAGGAATCAACAAACTATGCACATTCTACGTCATAACGACTTTGTATAATTTGCGCCTGCTTCCGGAAATAGGAAAAGCTTACTTCCCCCCCTTTTTTAAATTCACAGCTTCTAGAAGGTTTACATGATTTCTTAAAAAACACGAGTTTTTAGAAAATGTGATTTATTTCATAAATGGAATCAACAAAGTATGCACATTCTACATCATAATGACTTTCTATAGTTTGCGCATGCGTTCGGAAATAAGAAAAGCTTACTTCCCTCCTTTTTTTAAAATCACAGCGTCTAGAAGGTTTCCATGATTTCTTAAAAAAAAGGGGTTTTTAGAAAATGTGATTTATTTCATCAATGGAATCAACAAACTATGCACATTCTACGTAATAACGACTTTCTATAGTTTGCGAATGCGTCTGGAAATAAGAAAAGCTTACTTCCCCCTAGTTTTTCAAATCACAGCTTCTAGAAGGTTTACATGATTTCTTAAAAAACACGAGTTTTTAGAAAATGTGATTTATTCCATAAATGTAATCAACAAAGTATGCACATTCTATGTCATAACGAATTTGTATGGTTTGCGCATGCGCAAACTATGCACATTCTACGTAATAACAACTTTCTATAGTTTGCGCATGTGTCCGGAAAGAAGAAAAGCTTACTTCCGCCAGTTTTTTGAAATCACGGATTCTAGAAGGTTTACATGATTTCTTAAAAAACACGAGTTTTTAGAAAATGTGATTTATTTCATAAATGGAATCAACAAAGTATGCACATTCTACGTCATAACGACTTTCTATAGTTTGCGCATGCGTCCGGAAATAAGAAAAGCTTACTTCCCCCCATTTTTTAAAATCATAGCTTCTAGTAGGTTTACATGATTTCTTAAAAAACATGAGTTTTTAGAAAATGTGATTTATTTCATAAATGGAATCAACAAAGTATGCACATTCTAAGTCATAACGACTTTCTATAGTTTGCGCATGTGTCCCGAAATAAGAAAAGCTTACTTCCCCCCGTTTTTTAAAATCACAGCTTCTAGAAGGATAACATGATTTCTTTAAAAACATGATTTTTACGAACATGTGATTTATTTCATAAATGGAATCAACATCGTATGCACATTCTATTTCATAACGAATTTCTATAGTTTTCGCTTGCGCAAACTAAGCACATTCTACGTAATAACGACTTTCAATAGTTTGCGTATGCGTCCAGAAATAAGAAAAGCTTACTTCACCCCGTTTTTTAAAATCACAACTTCTAGAAGGTTTACATGATTACTTAAAAAACACGAGTTTTTAGAAAATGTGATTTATTTCATAAATGGAATCAACAAAGTATGCACATTCTATGTCATAACGACTTTGTATGGTTTGCGCATGCCCAAACTATGCACATTCTACGTAATAATGACTTTCTATAGTTTGCGCATGTGTCCGGAAATAAGAAAAGCTTACTTCCGGCAGTTTTTTAAACTCACAGCTTCTAGAAGGTTTACATGATTTCTTAAAAAACATGAGTTTTTAGAAAATGTGATGTATTTCATAAATGGAATCAACAAAGTATGCACATTCTACGCCACAACGAATTTCTAAAGTTTGCGCATGCGTCCGGAAATAAGAAATGCTTACTTCCGCCAGTTTTTTAAAATCACAGCTTCTAGAAGGTTTACATGATTTCTTAAAAAACACAAGTTTTTAGAAAATGTGATTTATTTCATAAATGGAATCAACAAAGTATGCACATTCTAAGTCATAATGACTTTCTATAGTTTGCGCATGCGTCCGGAAACAAGAAAAGCTTAATTCCGCCCATTTTTTAAAGTCACGGCTTCTAGAAGGTTTACATGATTTCTTAAAAAACACGAGCTTTTAGAAAATGCGATTTATTTCATCAATGGAATCAACAAACTATGCACATTCTACGTAATAACGACTTTCTATAGTTTGCGAATGCGTCCGGAAATAAGAAAAGCTTACTTCCCTCCGGTTTACATGATTTCTTAAAAAACATGAGTTTTTAGAAAAATTCATTTATTTCATAAATGGAATAAAAAAAGAATGAACATTCTATGTCATAACGACTTTGTATATTTTGTGCATGCGCAGACTATGCACATTCTATGTAATAACGACTTTCTATAATTTGCGCATGGGTCCGAAAATAAGAAAAGCTTACTTCCCCCCTTTTTTTAAATTCACAGCTTCTAGAAGGTTTACATGATTTCTTAAAAAACACGAGTTTTTAGAAAATGTGATTTATTTCATAAATGGAATCAACAAAGTATGCACATTCTATGTCATAACGACTTTCTATAGTTTGTGCATGCGTTCGGAAATAAGAAAAGCTTACTTCCCCCCATTTTTTAAAATCACAGCTTCTAGAAGGATTACATGATTTCTTAAAAAACATGAGTTTTACGAACATATGATTTATTTCATAAATGGAATCAACAAAGTATGCACATTCTATGTCATAACGAATTTTTATAGTTTGTGCATGCGAAAACTAAGCACATTCTACGTACTAACGACTTTCTATAGTTTGCGTATGTGTCTAGAAATAAGAAAAGCTTACTTCACCCCATTTTTTAAAATCACAGCTTCTAGAAGGTTTACATGATTTCTTAGAAAACACGAGTTTTTAGAAAATGTGATTTATTTCATAAATGGAATCAACAAAGTATGCACATTCTATGTCATAACGACTTTGTATTGTTTGCGCATGCGCAAACTATGCACATTCTACGTAATAACGACTTTCTATAGTTTGCGCATGTGTCCGAAAATAAGAAAAGCTTACTTCCTCCAGTTTTTTAAAATCACAGCTTCTAGAAGTTTTAAATGATCTCTTAAAAAACACGAATTTTTAGAAAATGTTATTTATTTCATAAATGGAATCAACAAAGTATGCACATTCTATGTCATAACGACTTTCTAAAGTTTGCGCATGCGGCCGGAAATAAGAAAAGCTTACTTCCGCCAGTTTTTTAAAATCACAGCTTTAAGAAGGTTTACATGATTTCTTAAAAACCACGAGTATTTAGAAAATGTGATTTATTTCATAAATGGAATCAACAAAGTATGCACATTCTATGTCAAACGACTTTCTATATTTTGTGCATGCGTCCGAAAATAAGAAAAGCTTACTTCCCTCCGTTTTTTAAAATCACAGCTTCTAGAAGGTTTACATGATTTCTTAAAAAACATGAGTTTTTAGAAAATGTGATTTATTTCAGCAATGGAATCAACAAACTATGCACATTCTATGTAATAACGACTTTCTATAGTTTGCAAATGCGTCCGGAAATAAGAAAAGCTTACTTCCCCCTGCTTTTTAAAATCATAGATTCTAGAAGGTTTACATGATTTCTTAAAAAACATGAGTTTTTAGAAAATTTGATTTATTTCATAAATGGAATCAACAAAGTATGCACATTCTAAGTCATAACGACTTTCAATAGTTTGCGCATGCGTCCGGAAATAAGAAAAGCTTACTTCCCCCCGTTTTTTAAAATCACAGCTTCTAGAGGGACTAAATGATTTCTTAAAAAACAGGAGTTTTACGAACATGTGATTTATTTCATAAATGGAATCAACAAGGTATGCACATTCTATGTCATAATTACTTTCTATAGTTTGCGCATGCGCAAACTAAGCACATTCTACGTACTAACGACTTTCTATAGTTTGCGAATTCGTCCAGAAATAAGAAAAGCTTACTTCACCCCGTTTTTTAAAATCACAACTTCTAGAAGGTTTACATGATTTCTTAAAAAACATGAGTTTTTAGAAAATGTGACTTATTCCATAAATGGAATCAACAAACTATGCACATTCTATGTAGTAACGACTTTCTCTAGTTTGCGCATGTGTCCGGAAATAAGAAAAGCTTACTTCCGCCAGTTTTTTAAAATCACAGCTTCTAGAAGGTTTACATGATTTCTTAAAAAACACGAGTTTTTAGAAAATGTGATTTATTTCATAAATGGAATCAAGAAATTATGCACATTCTACGTCATAACGACTTTCTAAAGTTTGCGCATGCGTCCAGAAATAAGAAAAGATTATTTCCGCCAGTTTTTTAAACTCACAACTTCTAGACGGATTACATGATTTTTTAAAAACCACGATTATTTAGAAAATGTGATTTATTTCATAAATGGAATCAACAAAGTATGCACATTCTAAGTCATAACGACTTTCTATAGTTTGCACATGCGTCCAGAAATAAGAAAAGCGTACTTCCCCTCGTTTTTTAAAGTCACTGCTTCTAGAAGGTTTACATGATTTCTTAAAAAACACAAGTTTTTAGAAAATGTGATTTATTTCATCAATGGAATCAACAAACTATGCACATTCTATGTAATAACGACTTTCTACAGTTTGCGAATGCGTCCGGAAATAAGAAAAGCTTACTTCCCCCCCGTTTTTAAAATCACAGCTTCTAGAAGATTTACATGATTTCATAAAAAACACGAGTTTTTAGAAAATGTCATTTATTTCATAAATGGAATCAAAAAAGTATGAACATTCTATGTCATAACAACTTTCTATAGTTTGCGCATGCGCAAACTATGCACATTCTAGGTAATAACGACTTTCTATAGTTTGCGCATGCATCCGGAAATAAGAAAAGCTTACTTCCCCCCTTTTTTTAAATTCACAGCTTCTAGAAGGTTTACATGATTTCTTAAAAAACACGAGTTTTTAGAGAATGTGATTTATTTCATAAAAGGAATCAACAAAGTATGCACATTCTACGTCATAACGACTTTGTATAGTTTGTGCATGCGTCTGGAAATAAGAAAAGCTTACTTCCCCCCGTTTTTTAAAATCACAGCTTCTAGAAGGTTTACATGATTTCTTAAAAAACACGAGTTTTTAGAAAATGTGACTTATTTCATAAAAGGAATCAACAAAGTATGCACATTCTACGTCATAACGACTTTGTATAGTTTGTGCATGCGTCTGGAAATAAGAAAAGCTTACTTCCCCCCGTTTTTTAAAATCACAGCTTCTAGAAGGTTTACATGATTTCCCAAAATCCACGAGTATTTAGAAAATGTGATTTATTTCATAAAAGGAATCAACAAACTATGCACATTCTACGTCATAACGACTTTGTATAATTTGCGCATGCTTCCGGAAATAGGAAAAGCTTACTTCCCCCCCTTTTTTAAATTCACAGCTTCTAGAAGGTTTACATGATTTCTTAAAAAACACGAGTTTTTAGAAAATGTGATTTATTTCATAAATGGAATCAACAAAGTATGCACATTCTACATCATAATGACTTTCTATAGTTTGCGCATGCGTTCGGAAATAAGAAAAGCTTACTTCCCTCCTTTTTTTAAAATCACAGCGTCTAGAAGGTTTCCATGATTTCTTAAAAAAAAGGGGGTTTTTAGAAAATGTGATTTATTTCATCAATGGAATCAACAAACTATGCACATTCTACGTAATAACGACTTTCTATAGTTTGCGAATGCGTCTGTAAATAAGAAAAGCTTACTTCCCCCTGGTTTTTCAAATCACAGCTTCTAGAAGGTTTACATGATTTCTTAAAAAACACGAGTTTTTAGAAAATGTCTTTTATTTCATAAATGGAATCAACAAAGTATGCACATTCTATGTCATAACGACTTTTTATAGTTTTCGCATAAGCAAACTATGCACATCCTACGTAATAACGACTTCCTATAATTTGCGCATGCGTCCGGAAAGAAGAAAAGCTTACTTCTGCCAGTTTTTTGAAATCACAGATTCTAGAAGGTTTACATGATTTCTTAAAAAACACGAGTTTTTAGAAAATGTGATTTATTTCATAAATGGAATCAACAAAGTATGCACATTCTACGTCATAACGACTTTCTATAGTTTGCGCATGCGTCCGGAAATAAGAAAAGCTTACTTCCGGCAGTTTTTTAAACTCACAGCTTCTAGAAGGTTTACATGATTTCTTAAAAAACACAAGTTTTTAGAAAATGTGATTTATTTGATAAATGGAATCAACAAAGTATGCACATTCCAGGTCATAACGACTTTCTATAGTTTGCGCATGCGTTCGGAAATAAGAAAAGCTTACTTCCCCCCATTTTTTAAAATCACAGCTTCTATAAGGTTTACATGATTTCTCAAAAAACACGAGTTTTTAGAAAATGTTATTTATTTCATCAATGGAATAACCAAACTATGCAGATTCTACGTACTAACGACTTTCTATAGTTTGGGTATGCGTCCATAAATAAGAAAATCTTACTTGACCCCGTTTTTTAAGATCACAACTTCTAGAAGGTTTACATGATTTCTTAAAAAACACGAGTTTTTAGAAAATGTGATTTATTTGATTAAAGGAATCAACAAAGTATGCACATTCTACGTCATAACGACTTTGTATAGTTTGCGCATGCATCTGGAAATAAGAAAAGCTTACTTCCCCCCGTTTTTTAAAATCACAGCTTCTAGAAGCTTTACATGATTTCTCAAAAAACACGAGTTTTTAGAAAATTATTTTATTTCATCAATGGAATCAACAAACTATGCACATTCTACGTACTAACGACTTTCTATAGTTTGCGTATGCGTCCATAAATAAGAAAAGCTTACTTGAACCCGTTTTCTAAAATCACAACTTCTACAAGGTTTACATGATTTCTTAAAAAACATGAGTTTTTAGAAAATGTGACTTATTTCATAAAAGGAATCAACAAAGTATGCACATTCTACGTCATAACGACTTTGTATAGTTTGTGCATGCGTCTGGAAATAAGAAAAGCTTACTTTCCCCCGTTTTTTAAAATCACAGCTTCTAGAAGGTTTACATGATTTCCCAAAATCCACGAGTATTTAGAAAATGTGATTTATTTCATAAAAGGAATCAACAAACTATGCACATTCTACGTCATAACGACTTTGTATAATTTGCGCCTGCTTCCGGAAATAGGAAAAGCTTACTTCCCCCCCTTTTTTAAATTCACAGCTTCTAGAAGGTTTACATGATTTCTTAAAAAACACGAGTTTTTAGAAAATGTGATTTATTTCATAAATGGAATCAACAAAGTATGCACATTCTACATCATAATGACTTTCTATAGTTTGCGCATGCGTTCGGAAATAAGAAAAGCTTACTTCCCTCCTTTTTTTAAAATCACAGCGTCTAGAAGGTTTCCATGATTTCTTAAAAAAAAGGGGGTTTTTAGAAAATGTGATTTATTTCATCAATGGAATCAACAAACTATGCACATTCTACGTAATAACGACTTTCTATAGTTTGCGAATGCGTCTGGAAATAAGAAAAGCTTACTTCCCCCTAGTTTTTCAAATCACAGCTTCTAGAAGGTTTACATGATTTCTTAAAAAACACGAGTTTTTAGAAAATGTGATTTATTCCATAAATGTAATCAACAAAGTATGCACATTCTATGTCATAACGAATTTGTATGGTTTGCGCATGCGCAAACTATGCACATTCTACGTAATAACAACTTTCTATAGTTTGCGCATGTGTCCGGAAAGAAGAAAAGCTTACTTCCGCCAGTTTTTTGAAATCACGGATTCTAGAAGGTTTACATGATTTCTTAAAAAACACGAGTTTTTAGAAAATGTGATTTATTTCATAAATGGAATCAACAAAGTATGCACATTCTACGTCATAACGACTTTCTATAGTTTGCGCATGCGTCCGGAAATAAGAAAAGCTTACTTCCCCCCATTTTTTAAAATCATAGCTTCTAGTAGGTTTACATGATTTCTTAAAAAACATGAGTTTTTAGAAAATGTGATTTATTTCATAAATGGAATCAACAAAGTATGCACATTCTAAGTCATAACGACTTTCTATAGTTTGCGCATGTGTCCCGAAATAAGAAAAGCTTACTTCCCCCCGTTTTTTAAAATCACAGCTTCTAGAAGGATAACATGATTTCTTTAAAAACATGATTTTTACGAACATGTGATTTATTTCATAAATGGAATCAACATCGTATGCACATTCTATTTCATAACGAATTTCTATAGTTTTCGCTTGCGCAAACTAAGCACATTCTACGTAATAACGACTTTCAATAGTTTGCGTATGCGTCCAGAAATAAGAAAAGCTTACTTCACCCCGTTTTTTAAAATCACAACTTCTAGAAGGTTTACATGATTACTTAAAAAACACGAGTTTTTAGAAAATGTGATTTATTTCATAAATGGAATCAACAAAGTATGCACATTCTATGTCATAACGACTTTGTATGGTTTGCGCATGCCCAAACTATGCACATTCTACGTAATAATGACTTTCTATAGTTTGCGCATGTGTCCGGAAATAAGAAAAGCTTACTTCCGGCAGTTTTTTAAACTCACAGCTTCTAGAAGGTTTACATGATTTCTTAAAAAACATGAGTTTTTAGAAAATGTGATGTATTTCATAAATGGAATCAACAAAGTATGCACATTCTACGCCACAACGAATTTCTAAAGTTTGCGCATGCGTCCGGAAATAAGAAATGCTTACTTCCGCCAGTTTTTTAAAATCACAGCTTCTAGAAGGTTTACATGATTTCTTAAAAAACACAAGTTTTTAGAAAATGTGATTTATTTCATAAATGGAATCAACAAAGTATGCACATTCTAAGTCATAATGACTTTCTATAGTTTGCGCATGCGTCCGGAAACAAGAAAAGCTTAATTCCGCCCATTTTTTAAAGTCACGGCTTCTAGAAGGTTTACATGATTTCTTAAAAAACACGAGCTTTTAGAAAATGCGATTTATTTCATCAATGGAATCAACAAACTATGCACATTCTACGTAATAACGACTTTCTATAGTTTGCGAATGCGTCCGGAAATAAGAAAAGCTTACTTCCCTCCGGTTTACATGATTTCTTAAAAAACATGAGTTTTTAGAAAAATTCATTTATTTCATAAATGGAATAAAAAAAGAATGAACATTCTATGTCATAACGACTTTGTATATTTTGTGCATGCGCAGACTATGCACATTCTATGTAATAACGACTTTCTATAATTTGCGCATGGGTCCGAAAATAAGAAAAGCTTACTTCCCCCCTTTTTTTAAATTCACAGCTTCTAGAAGGTTTACATGATTTCTTAAAAAACACGAGTTTTTAGAAAATGTGATTTATTTCATAAATGGAATCAACAAAGTATGCACATTCTATGTCATAACGACTTTCTATAGTTTGTGCATGCGTTCGGAAATAAGAAAAGCTTACTTCCCCCCATTTTTTAAAATCACAGCTTCTAGAAGGATTACATGATTTCTTAAAAAACATGAGTTTTACGAACATATGATTTATTTCATAAATGGAATCAACAAAGTATGCACATTCTATGTCATAACGAATTTTTATAGTTTGTGCATGCGAAAACTAAGCACATTCTACGTACTAACGACTTTCTATAGTTTGCGTATGTGTCTAGAAATAAGAAAAGCTTACTTCACCCCATTTTTTAAAATCACAGCTTCTAGAAGGTTTACATGATTTCTTAGAAAACACGAGTTTTTAGAAAATGTGATTTATTTCATAAATGGAATCAACAAAGTATGCACATTCTATGTCATAACGACTTTGTATTGTTTGCGCATGCGCAAACTATGCACATTCTACGTAATAACGACTTTCTATAGTTTGCGCATGTGTCCGAAAATAAGAAAAGCTTACTTCCTCCAGTTTTTTAAAATCACAGCTTCTAGAAGTTTTAAATGATCTCTTAAAAAACACGAATTTTTAGAAAATGTTATTTATTTCATAAATGGAATCAACAAAGTATGCACATTCTATGTCATAACGACTTTCTAAAGTTTGCGCATGCGGCCGGAAATAAGAAAAGCTTACTTCCGCCAGTTTTTTAAAATCACAGCTTTAAGAAGGTTTACATGATTTCTTAAAAACCACGAGTATTTAGAAAATGTGATTTATTTCATAAATGGAATCAACAAAGTATGCACATTCTATGTCAAACGACTTTCTATATTTTGTGCATGCGTCCGAAAATAAGAAAAGCTTACTTCCCTCCGTTTTTTAAAATCACAGCTTCTAGAAGGTTTACATGATTTCTTAAAAAACATGAGTTTTTAGAAAATGTGATTTATTTCAGCAATGGAATCAACAAACTATGCACATTCTATGTAATAACGACTTTCTATAGTTTGCAAATGCGTCCGGAAATAAGAAAAGCTTACTTCCCCCTGCTTTTTAAAATCATAGATTCTAGAAGGTTTACATGATTTCTTAAAAAACATGAGTTTTTAGAAAATTTGATTTATTTCATAAATGGAATCAACAAAGTATGCACATTCTAAGTCATAACGACTTTCAATAGTTTGCGCATGCGTCCGGAAATAAGAAAAGCTTACTTCCCCCCGTTTTTTAAAATCACAGCTTCTAGAGGGACTAAATGATTTCTTAAAAAACAGGAGTTTTACGAACATGTGATTTATTTCATAAATGGAATCAACAAGGTATGCACATTCTATGTCATAATTACTTTCTATAGTTTGCGCATGCGCAAACTAAGCACATTCTACGTACTAACGACTTTCTATAGTTTGCGAATTCGTCCAGAAATAAGAAAAGCTTACTTCACCCCGTTTTTTAAAATCACAACTTCTAGAAGGTTTACATGATTTCTTAAAAAACATGAGTTTTTAGAAAATGTGACTTATTCCATAAATGGAATCAACAAACTATGCACATTCTATGTAGTAACGACTTTCTCTAGTTTGCGCATGTGTCCGGAAATAAGAAAAGCTTACTTCCGCCAGTTTTTTAAAATCACAGCTTCTAGAAGGTTTACATGATTTCTTAAAAAACACGAGTTTTTAGAAAATGTGATTTATTTCATAAATGGAATCAAGAAATTATGCACATTCTACGTCATAACGACTTTCTAAAGTTTGCGCATGCGTCCAGAAATAAGAAAAGATTATTTCCGCCAGTTTTTTAAACTCACAACTTCTAGACGGATTACATGATTTTTTAAAAACCACGATTATTTAGAAAATGTGATTTATTTCATAAATGGAATCAACAAAGTATGCACATTCTAAGTCATAACGACTTTCTATAGTTTGCACATGCGTCCAGAAATAAGAAAAGCGTACTTCCCCTCGTTTTTTAAAGTCACTGCTTCTAGAAGGTTTACATGATTTCTTAAAAAACATAAGTTTTTAGAAAATGTGATTTATTTCATCAATGGAATCAACAAACTATGCACATTCTATGTAATAACGACTTTCTACAGTTTGCGAATGCGTCCGGAAATAAGAAAAGCTTACTTCCCCCCCGTTTTTAAAATCACAGCTTCTAGAAGATTTACATGATTTCATAAAAAACACGAGTTTTTAGAAAATGTCATTTATTTCATAAATGGAATCAAAAAAGTATGAACATTCTATGTCATAACAACTTTCTATAGTTTGCGCATGCGCAAACTATGCACATTCTAGGTAATAACGACTTTCTATAGTTTGCGCATGCATCCGGAAATAAGAAAAGCTTACTTCCCCCCTTTTTTTAAATTCACAGCTTCTAGAAGGTTTACATGATTTCTTAAAAAACACGAGTTTTTAGAGAATGTGATTTATTTCATCACTGGAATCATCAAAGTATGCACATTCTACGTCATAACGAATTTCTATAGTTTGCGCATGCGTCCGGAAATAAGAAAAGCTTACTTCCCCCCGTTTTTTAAAATCACAGCTTCTAGAAGGTTTGCATGATTTCTTTAAAAAAATGAGCTTTTAGAAAATGTGATTTATTTCATAAAAGGAATCAACAAAGTATGCACATTCTATGTCATAACAACTTTCTATAGTTTGCGCATGCGTATGGAAATAAGAAAAGCTTACTTCCCCCCTTTTCTTAAAATCACAGCTCTTAGAAGGTTTACATGATTTCTTAAAAAACAAGAGTTTTTAGAAAATGTGATTTATTTCATAAATGGAATCAACGAAGTATGCACATACTACGTAATAATGACTTTCTATAGTTTGCGAATGCGTCCGGAAATAAGAAAAGCTTACTTCCCCCCGGTTTTTAAAATCACAGCTTCTAGAAGGTTTACATGATTTCTCAAAAAACACGAGTTTTTAGAAAATGTGATTTATTTCATAAATGGAATAAAAAAAGTATGAACATTCTATGTCATAACGACATTGTATAGTTTGCGCATGTGCAAACTATGCACATTCTAGGTAATAACGACTTTCTATAGTTTGCGCATGCGTCCAGAAATAAGAAAAGTTTACTTCCCCCCTTTTTTTAAATTCACAGCTTCTAGAAGGTTTACATGATTTCTTAGAAAACACGAGTTTTTAGAAAATGTGATTTATTTTATAAATGGAATCAACAAAGTATGCACATTCTACGTCATAACGACTTTCTATAGTTTGCGCATGCGTCCGGAAATAAGAAAAGCTTACTTCCCCCCGTTTTTTAAAATCACAGCTTCTAGAAACTTTACATGATTTCTTAAAAAAACCGAGTTTTTAGAAAATATGATTTATTTCATAAAAGGAATCAACAAAGTATTCACATTATACGTCATAATGACTTTCTATAGTTTGCGCATGCGTATGGAAATAAGAAAAGCTTACTTCCCACCGTTTTTTAAAATCACAGCTTCTAGAAGGTTTACATGATTTCTTAAAAAACACGAGTTTTTAGAAAATGTCATTTATTTAATAAATGGAATCAAAAAAGTATGCACATTCTACGTAATAACGACTTTCTATAGTTTGCGCATGTGTCCGAAAATAAGAAAAGCTAACTTCCCCCTGTTTGTTAGAATCACAGCTTCTAGAAGGTTTACAAGATTTCTTAACAAACATGAGTTTTTAGAAAATGTCATTTATTTCATAAATGGAATCAACAAAGTATGCACATTCTATGTCATAACGACTTTCTATAGTTTGCGCATGCGTCCGGAAATAAGAAAAGCTTACTTCCCCTGTTTTTTAAAATCACAGCTTCTAGAGGGACTACATGATTTCTTAAAAAACAGGAGTTTTACGAACATGTGATTTATTTCATAAATGGAATCAACAAAGTATGCACATTCTATGTCATAATTACTTTCTATAGTTTGCGCATCCGCAAACTAAGCACATTCTACGTACTAACGCCTTTCTATAGTTTGCGAATGCGTCCAGAAATAAGAAAAGCTTACTTCACCCCGTTTTTTAAAATCACAACTTCTAGAAGGTTTACATGATTTCTTAAAATACACGAGTTTTTAGAAAAGGTGATTTATTTCATAAAAGGAATCAACAAAGTATGCACATTCTACGTCATAACGAGTTTGTATAGTTTGCGCATGTGCAAACTATGCACATTCTAGGTAATAATGACTTTCTATAGTTTGCGCATGCGTCCGTAAATAAGAAAAGCTTACTTCCCCCCTTTTTTTAAATTCACAGCTTCTAGAAGGTTTACATGATTTCTTAAAAAACACGAGTTCTTAGAAAATGTGATTTATTTCATAAATGGAATCAACAAATTATGCTCATTCTACGTAATAACGAATTTCTATAGTTTGCGCATGCGTCCGTAAATAATAAAAGCTTACTTCCCCCCGTTTTTTAAAATCACAGCTTCTAGAAGGTTTACATGATTTCTTAAAAAAAATGAGTTTTTAGAAAATGTGATTTATTTCATAAAAGGAATCAACAAAGTATGCACATTCTATGTCATAACGACTTTATATAGTTTGCGCATGCGTATGGAAATAAGAAAAGCTTACTTCCCCCCGTTTTTAAAAATCACAGCTTCTAGAAGGTTTACATGATTTCTTAAAAAACACAAGTTTTTAGAAAATGTGATTTATTTGATCAATGGAATCAACAAACTATGCACATTCTACGTACTAACGACTTTCTATAGTTTGCGTATGCGTCCATAAATAAGAAAAGGTTACTTAACCCCGTTTTTTAAAATCACAACTTCTAGAAGGTTTACATGATTTCTTAAAAAACACAAGTTTTTAGAAAATGTGATTTATTTCATAAAAGGAATCAACAAAGTATGCACATTCTACGTCATAACGAGTTTGTATAGTTTGCGCATGCGTCCGGAAATAAGAAAAGCTTACTTCCCCCCATTTTTTAAAATCACAGCTTCTAGAAGGTTTACATGATTTCTCAAAAAACACGAGTTTTTAGAAAATGTGATTTATTTCATTAATGGAATCAACAAACTATGCACATTCTACGTACTAACGACTTTCTATAGTTTGCGTATGCATCCATAAATAAGAAAAGCTTACTTGACCCCGTTTTTTAAAATCACAACTTCTAGAAGGTTTACATGATTTCTTAAAAAACACGAGTTTTTAGAAAATGTGATTTATTTCATAAACGAAATCAACAAAGGATTCACATTCTACGTCATAACGACTTTGTATAGTTTGCGCATGCGTCCGGAAATAAGAAAAGCTTACTTCCCCCCGTTCTTTAAAATCACAGCTTCTAGTAGGTTTACATGATTTCTCAAAAAACACGAGTTTTTAGAAAATGTGATTTATTTCATAAAAGGAATCAACAAACTATGCACATTCTACGTCATAACGACTTTGTATAGTTCGCGCATGCTTCCGGAAATAGGAAAAGCTTACTTCCCCCCCTTTTTTAAATTCACAGCTTCTGGAAGGTTTACATGATTTCTTAAAAAACACGAGTTTTTAGAAAATGTGATTTATTTCATAAATGGAATCAACAAAGTACGCACATTCTACATCATAACGACTTTCTATAGTTAGCGCATGCGTCCGGAAATAAGAAAAGCTTACTTCCCTCCTTTTTTTAAACTCACAGCTTCTAGAAGGGTTCCATGATTTCTTAAAAAAAAGGGGTTTTTAGAAAATGTGATTTATTTCATGAGTGGAATCAACAAACTATGCACATTCTACGTAATAACGACTTTCAATAGTTTGCGAATGCGTCCGGAAATAAGAAAAGCTTACTTCCCCCTGGTTTTTAAAATCACAGCTTCTAGAAGGTTGACATGATTTCTTAAAAAACACGAGTTTTTAGAAAATGTGATTTATTCCATAAATGGAATCAACAAAGTATGCACATTCTATGTCATAACGACTTTGTATGGTTTGCGCATGCGCAAACTATGAACATTCTACGTAATAACAACTTTCTATAGTTTGCACATGTGTCCGGAAAGAAGAAAAGTTTACTTTCGCCAGTTTTTTAAAATGACAGCTTGTAGAAGGTTTACATGATTTCTTAAAAAACACGAGTTTTTAGAAAATGTGATTTATTTCATAAATGCTGTCAACAAAGTATGCACATTCTACGTCATAACGACTTTCTATAGTTTGCGCATGCGTCCGGAAATAAGAAAAGCTTAGTTCCCCCCGTTTTTTAAAATCACAGCTTCTAGAAGGATAACTTGATTTCTTTAAAAACATGAGTTTTACGAACATGTGATTTATTTCATAAATGGAATCAACATAGTATGCACATTCTATGTCATAACAAATTTCTATAGTTTGCGCATGCGCAAACTAAGCACATTCTACGTAATAACGACTTTCTATAGTTTGCGTATGCATTCAGAAATAAGAAAAGATTACTTCACCCCGTTTTTTAAAATCACAACTTCTAGAAGGTTTACATGATATCTTAAAAAACACGAGGTTTTAGAAAATGTGATTTATTTTATAAATGGAATCAACAAAGTATGCACATTCTATGTCATAACGACTTTGTATGGTTTGCGCATGCCCAAACTATGCAAATTCTACGTAATAATGACTTTCTATAGTTTGCGCATGTGTCCGGAAATAAGAAAAGCTTACTTCCGCCAGTTTTTTTAAACTCACAGCTTCTAGAAGGTTTACATGATTTCTTAAAAACCACAACTTTTTAGAAAATGTGATTTATTTCATAAATGGAGTCAACAAAGTATGCACATTCTAAGTCATAACGACTTTCTATAGTTTGCGCATGCGTCCGGAAACAAGAAAAGCTTAATTCCCCCCGTTTTTTAAAGTCATGGCTTCTAGAAGGTTTACATGATTTCTTAAAAAACATGACTTTTTAGAAAATGTGATTTATTTCATAAATGGAATCAACAAAGTATGCACATTCTATGTCATAACGACTTTCTATAGTTTGTGCATGCGTCCGGAAATAAGAAAAGCTTACTTCCCCCTGTTTTTTAAAATCACAGCTTCTAGAAGGTTTACATGATTTCCTAAAAAACACGAGTTTTTAGAAAATGTGATTTATTTCATAAAACGAATCAACAAAGTATGCACATTCTAATTAATAACGACTTTCTATAATTGCGCATGCATCCGGAAATAAGAAAAGCTTACTTCCCCTCGTTTTTTAAAATCACAACTTCTAGAAGGTTTACACGATTTCTCAAAAAACACGAGTTTTTAGAAAATGTGATTTATTTCATAAATGGAATCAACAAACTATGCACATTCTACGTAATAATGACTTTCTATAGTTTGTGAATCCGTCCGGAAATAAGAAGATCTTACTTCCGCCCGGTTTTTAAAATCACAACGTCTAGAAGGTTTACATGATTTCTTAAAAACCACGAGTTTTTAGAAAATGTCATTTATTTCATAAATGGAATCAAAAAAGTATGAACATTCTACGTCATAACGACTTTGTATAGTTTACGCATGTGCAAACTATGCACATTCTAGGTAATAACGACTTTCTATAGTTTGCGCATACGTCCGGAAAAAAGAAAAGCCTACTTCCCGCCTTTTTTTAAATTCACAGCTTCTAGAAGGTTTACATGATTTCTTAAAAAACACAAGTTTTTAGAAAATATGATTTATTTCATAAATGGAATCAACAAAGTATGCACATTCTACGTCATAACGACTTTCTATGGTTTGCGAATGCGTCCGGAAATAAGAAAAGCTTGCTTCCCCCCGGTTTTTAAAATCACAACTTCTAGAAGGTTTACATGATTTCTTAAAAAACATGAGTGTTTAGAAAATGTGATTTATTTCATAAATGGAATCAACAAAGTATGCACATTCTAAGTCATAACGACTTTCTATAGTTTGCACATGCGTCTGGAAATAAGAAAAGCTTACTTCCCCCCGTTTTTTAAAATCACAGCTTCTAGAAGGATTACATGATTTCTTAAAAAACATGAGTTTTACGAACATGTGATTTATTTCATAAATGGAATCAACAAAGTGTTCACATGCTATGTAATAAAGACTTTCTATAGTTTGCGCATGCGCAAACTAAGAACATTCTACGTACTAACGACTTTCTATAGTTTGTGTATGCGTCCAGAAATAAGAAAAGCTTACTTCACCCCCTTTTTTAAATTCACAGCTTCTAGAATGTTTACATGATTTCTTAAAAAACACGAGTTTTTAGAAAATGTGATTTATTTCATAAATGGAATCAACAAAGTATGCACATTCTACGTAATAGCGATTTTCTATAGTTTGTGCATGCGTCCGCAAATAAGAAAAGCTTACTTCTCCCCTTTTTCTAAATTCGTAGCTTCAAGAAGGTTTACATGATTTCTTAAAAAACACGAGTTTTTAGAAAATGTGATTTATTTCATAAATGGAATCAACAAAGTATGCACATTCTAAGTCATAACGACTTTCTATAGTTTGCGCATGCATCCGGAAATAAGAAAAGGTTACTTCCCCCCATTTTTTAAAATCTTTGCTTCTAGAAGGTTTACATGATTTCTTAATAAACACGAGTTTTTAAAAAATGTGATTTATTTAATCAATGGAATCAACAAACTATGCACATTCTACGTAATAACGACTTTCTATAGTTTGCACATGCATCTGGAAATAAGAAAAGCTTACTTCCCCCCTTTTTTTAAAATCACAGCTTCTAGAAGGTTTACATGATTTCTTAAAAAACACGAGTTTTTAAAAAATGTCATTTATTTCATAAATGGAATAAAAAAAGTATGAACATTCTATGTCATAACGACTTTGTATAGTTTGCGCATGCGCAAACTATGCACATTCTAGGTAATAACGACTTTCTATAGTTTGCGCATGCGTCCGGAAATAATAAAAGCTTACTTCCCCCCTTTTTTTAAATTCACAGCTTCTAGAAGGTTTACATGATTTCTTAAAAAACACGAGTTTTTAGAAAATGTGATTTATTTCATAAATGGAATCAACAAAGTATGCACATTGTACGTCATAACGACTTTCTATAGTTTGCGCATGCGCCCGGAAATAAGAAAAGCTTGCTTCCCCCCGTTTTTTAAAATCACAGCTTCTAGAAGGTTTACATGAGTTCTTTAAAAAAACGAGTTTTTAGAAAATGTGATTTATTTCATAAAAGGAATCAAAAAAGTATGCACATTCTACGTCATAACGACTTTGTATAGTTTGCGCATGTGCAAACTATGCACATTCTAGGTAATAACGACTTTCTATAGTTTGCCCATGCGTCCGGAAATAAGAAAAGCTTACTTCCCCACCTTTTTTAAATTCACAGCTTCTAGAATGTTTACATGATTTCTTAAAAAACACGAGTTTTTAGAAAATGTGATTTATTTCATATATGGAATCAACAAAGTATGTACATTCTACGTCATAACGACTTTCTATAGTTTGTGCATGTGTCCGAAAATAAGAAAAGCTTACTTCCCCCGTTTTTTTACTATCACAGCTTCTAGAAGGTTTACATGATTCCTTAAAAAAAACAAGTTTTTAGAAAATTTTATTTATGTCAT
Source organism: Larix kaempferi (assembly GCA_027924585.1). Taxonomy (NCBI): domain Eukaryota; kingdom Viridiplantae; phylum Streptophyta; class Pinopsida; order Pinales; family Pinaceae; genus Larix; species Larix kaempferi. The sequence goes on along the minus strand of BSBM01000557.1, from coordinate 13,416,119 downwards.
AAAAGGAATCAACAAAGTATGCACATTCTACGTCATAACGACTTTCTATGGTTTGCGCATGCGTCCGGGAATAAGAAAAGCTTACTTCGCCCCTTTTTTTAAAATCACAGCTTCTAGAAGGTTTCCATGATTTCTTAAAAAAAAGGGGTTTTTAAAAAATGTGATTTATTTCATAAATGGAATCAACAAACTATGCACATTCTAAGACATAACGACTTTCAATAGTTTGCGCATGCGTCCGGAAATAAGAAAAGCTTACTTCCCCCCGTTTTTTAAAATCACAGCTTCTAGAGGGATTACATGATTTCTTAAAAAACATGAGTTTTACGAACATGTAATTTATTTCATAAATGGAATCAACAAAGTATGCACATTCTATGTCATAACGACTTTCTATAGTTTGCGAATGCGCAAACTAAGCACATTCTATGTACTAACGACTTTCAATAGTTTGCGTATGCGTCCAGAAATAAGAAAAGCTTACTTCACCCCGTTTTTTAAAATCACAACTTCTAGAAGGTTTACATGATTTCTTAAAAAACACGAGTTTTTAGAAAATGTGATTTATTTCATAAATGGAATCAACAAATTATGCACATTCTATGTCATAACGACTTTGTATGGTTTGCGCATGCGCAAACAATGCACATTCTACGTAATAACAACTTTCTATAGTTTGCGCATGTGTCCGGAAATAAGAAAAGCTTACTTCTGCCAGTTTTTTAAATCACAGTTTCTAGAAGGATTACATAAAATCATAAATAGAATCAACAAAGTATGCACATTCTAAGTCATAACGACTTTCTATAGTGTGCGCATGCGTCCGGAAATAAGAAAAGCCTACTTCCCCTCGTTTTTTAAAGTCACAGCTTCTAGAAGGTTTACATGATTTCTTAAAAAACACGAGTTTTTAGAAAATGTGATTTATTTCATCAATGGAATCAACAAACTATGCACATTCTACGTAACAACAACTTTCTATAGTTTGCGAATGCGTCCGGAAATAAGAAAAGCTTACTTCCCCCCGGTTTTTAAAATCACATCTTCTAGAAGGTTTACATGATTTCTTCAAAAACACGAGCTTTTAGAAAATGTCATTTATTTCATAAATTGAATAAAAAACATATGAACATTCTATGTCATAACGACTTTGTATAGTTTGCGCATGCGCAAACTATGCACATTCTAGGTAATAACAACTTTCTATAGTTTGCGCATGCGTCCGGAAATAAGAAAAGCTAACTTCCCGCCTTTTTTTAAATTCATAGCTTCTGGAAGCCTTACATGATTTCTTAAAAAACACAAGTTTTTAGAAAATATTATTTATTTCATAAATGGAATCAACAAAGTATGCACATTCTACATCATAACGACTTTCTATAGTTTGCGGATGCGTCCGGAAATACGAAAAGCTTACTTCCGCCAGTTTTTTAAAATCACAGCTTGTAGAAGGTTTACATGATTTCTTAAAAAACATGAGTTTCTAGAAAATGTGATTTATTTCATAAATGGAATCAACAAAGTATGCACATTCTACGTGATAACGACTTTCTAAAGTTTGCGCATGGGTCCGGAAATAAGAAAAGCTTAGTTCCGCAAGTTTTTTAAAATCACTGCTTCTAGAAGGTTTACATGATTTCTTGAAAAAAATGAGTTTTTAGAAAATGTGATTTATTTCATCAATTGAATCAAAAAAGTATGCACATTCTACGTCATAACGACTTTCTATAGTTTGTGCATGCGTCTGGAAATAAGAAAAGCTTACTTCACCCCGATTTTTGAAAATCACAGCTTCTAGAAGGTTTACATGGTTTCTTAAAAAAAACGAGTTTTTAGAAAATGTGATTTATTTCATTAAAGGAATAAACAAAGTATGGATATTATACGTCATAACGACTTTCTATAGTTTGCGCATGCGTCCGGAAATAAGAAAAGCTTACTTCCCCCCGTTTTTTAAAATCACAGCTTCTAGAAGGTTTCCATGATTTCTTAAAAAACACGAGTTTTTAGAAAATGTGATTTATTTCATCAATGGAATCAAAAAACTATGCACATTCCACGTAATAACGACTTTCTATAGTTTGTGAATGCGTCCGGAAATAAGAAAAGCATACTTCCTCCCTTTTTTTAAATTCACAACTTCTAGAAGGTTTACATGATTTCTCAAAAAACATGAGTTTTTAGAAAATATTATTTATTTCAAAAATGGAATCAACAAAGTATGCACTTTCTACGTCATAACGAGTTTCTATAGTTTGCGCATGCGTCCGGAAAAAAGAAAAGCTTACTTCCCCCCGATATTTAAAATCACAGCTTCCAGAAGGTTTACATGATTTCTTAAAAAACACGAGTTTTTAGAAAATGTGATTTAATTCATAAATGGAATAAACAAAGTATGCACATTCTAAGTCATAACGACTTTCTATAGTTTGCGCATGCGTCTAGAAATAAGAAAAGCTTACTTCCCCCCATTTTTTAAAATCACAGCTTCTAGAAGGATTACATGATTTCTTAAAAAACATGAGTTTTACGAACATGTGATTTATTTCATAAATGGAATCAAGAAGGTATGCACTTTCTATGTCCTATCGACTTTCTATAGTTTGCGCATGCGAAAACTAAGCACATTCTACTTACTAACGACTTTCTATAGTTTGCGTATGCGTCCATAAATACGAAAACCTTACTTCACCCCGTTTTTTTAAAATCACAACTTCTAGAATGTTTACATAATTTCTTAAAAAACACGATTTTTTAGAAAATGTGATTTATTTCATAAATGGAATCAACAAAGTATGCACATTCTATGTCATAACGAATTTGTATGGTTTGCGCATGCGCAAACTATGCACATTCTACATAATAACGACTTTCTATAGTTTGCGCATGTGTTCGGAAATAAGCAAAGCTTACTTCCGCCCGTTTTTTAAAATCACAGCTTCTAGAAGGTTTAAATGATTTCTTAAAAAACACGAGTTTTTAGAACATGTGATTTATTTCATAAATGGAATCAAAAAAGTATGCACATTCTACATCATAACGACTTTCTAATGTTTGTGCATGCGTCCGGAAATAAGAAAAGCTTACTTCCGCCAGTTTTTTAAAATCACAGGTTCTAGAAGGTTTACATGATTTCTTAAAGTCCACGAGTATTTAGAAAATGTGATTTATTTCATAAATGGAATCAAAAAATTATGCACATTCTAAGTCATAACTACTTTCTATAGTTTGCGCATGCGTCCGGAAATAAGAAAAGCTTAATTCCCCCCGTTTTTTAAAGTCACGGCTTCTAGAAAATTTACATGATTTCTTAAAAACCACGAGTTTTTAGAAAATGTGATTTATTTCATCAATGGAATCAACAAACTATGCACATTCTACGTAATAATGACTTTCTATAGTTTTCGAATGCGTCCGGAAATAACAAAAGCTTACTTCCCTCCGGTTTTTAAAATCACAGCTCCTAGAAGGTTTACATGATTTCTTAAAAAACACGAGTTTTTAGAAAATTTCATTTATTTCATAAATGGAATAAAAAAAGTATGAACATTCTATGTCATAACGACTTTGTATAGTTTGCGAATGTGCAAACTATGCACATTCTAGGTAATAACGACTTTCTATAGTTTGCGCATGCGTCCGGAAATAAGAAAAGCTTACTTGCCCCCTTTTTTTAAATTCACAGCTTCTAGAAGGTTTACATGATTTCTTAAAAAACATGATTTTTTAGAAAATGTCAATTATTTCATAAATGGAATCAAAAAAGTATGAACATTCTATGTCATAACGACATTGTATGGTTTGCGCATGCGCAAACTATGCACATTCTAGGTAAGAACGACTTTCTATAGTTTGCGCATGCGTCCGGAAATAAGAAAAGCTTACTTCCCCCCTTTTTTTAAATTCACAGCTTCTAGATGGTTTACATGATTTCTTAAAAAACACGAGTTTTTAGAAAATGTGATTTATTTCATAAATGGAATGAACAAAGTATGCATATTCTACATCATAACAACTTTCTATAGTTTGCGCATGCGTCCGGAAATAAGAAAACCTTACTTGCCCGTGTTTTTTGAAATCACAGCTTCTAGAAGGTTTACATGATTTTTTAAAAAAAACGAGTTTTTAGAAAATGTGATTTATTTCATAAAAGGAATCAAGAAAGTATGCACATGCTAAGTCATAACGACTTTGTATAGTTTGCGCATGTGCAAACTATGCACATTCTAGGTAATAACTACTTTCTATAGTTTGTGCATGCGTCCGGAAAGAAGAAAAGCTTACTTCCCCCCTTTTTTTAAATTCGCAGCTTCTAGAAGGTTTACATGATTTCTTAAGAAACACGAGTTTTTAGAAAATGTGATTTATTTCATAAATGCAATCAACAAAGTATGCACATTCTACGTCATAACGAATTTCTATAGTTTGCCCATGCGTCCGGAAATAAGAAAAGCTTACTTCCCCCCCATTTTTTAAAATCACAGCTTCTAGAAGGTTTACATGATTTCTTAAAAAAAACGAGTTTTCAAAAAATGTGATTTATTTCATAAAAGGAATCAACAAAGTATGCACATTCTACGTCATAACGACTTTCTATAGTTTTCGCATGCGTCCGGAAATAAGAAAAGCTTACTTCCCCCCTTTTTTTAAAATCATAGCTTCTAGAAGGTTTCCATGATTTCTTAAAAAAAATGGGTTTTTAGAAAATGTCATTTATTTCATAAATGGTATCAACAAAGTATGCACACTCTACGCATGGTATCATAAATGGAATCAAAAAAGTATGAACATTCCATGTCATAACAACTTTGTATAGTTTACGCATGCGCAAACTATGCACATTCTAGGTAATAACGACTTTCTATAGTTTGCACATGCATCCGGAAATAAGAAAAGCTTACTTCCCCCCCTTTTTTTAAATTCATATCTTGTAGAAGGTTTACATGATTTCTTAAAAAACACGAGTTTTTAGAAAATGTCATTTATTTCATAAATGGAATAAAAAAAGTATGAACATTCTATGTCATAACGACTTTGTATGGTTTGCGCATGCGCAAACTATGCACATTCTAGGTAATAACGACTTTCTATAGTTTGCGCATGCGTCCGGAAATAAGAAAAGCTTACTTCCCCCCTTTTTTTAAATTCACAGCTTCTAGAAGGTTTACATGATTTCTTAAAAAACACGAGTTTTTAGAAAATGTGATTTATTTCATAAATGGAATCAACAAAATATGCACATTCTACATCATAACGACTTTCTATAGTTTGCGCATCCGTCCGGAAATAAGAAAAGCTTACTTGCCCCCGTTTTTTAAAATCACAGCTTCTAGAAGGTTTACATGATTTTGTTTAAAAAACGAGTTTTTAGAAAATGTGATTTATTTCATAAAAGGAATCAAGAAAGTATGCACATGCTACGTCATAACGACTTTGTATAGTTTGCGCATGTTCAAACTATGCACATTCTAGGTAATAACGACTTTCTATAGTTTGCGCATGCGTCCGGAAAGTAGAAAAGCTTACTTCCCCCCGTTTTTTAAATTCACAGCTTCTAGAAGGTTTACATGATTTCTTAAAAAACATGAGTTTTTAGAAAATGTGATTTATTTCATAAATGGAATCAACATAGTATGCACATTCTACGTCATAACGAATTTCTATACTTTGCGCATGCGTCCGGAAATAATCAAAGCTTACTTCCCCCCGTTTTTTAAAATCACAGCTTCTAGAAGGTTTACATGATTTCTTCGAAAAAATGAGTTTTCAGAAAATGTGATTTATTTCATTTAAGGAATCAACAATGTATGCACATTCTACGTCATAACGACTTTCTATAGTTTGCGCATGCGTCCGGAAATAAGAAAAGCTTACTTCCGTCAGTTTTTTAAAATCACAGCTTCTAGAAGGTTTACATGATTTCTTAAAATCCACGAGTATTTAGAAAATGTGATTTATTTCATAAATGGAATCAACAAAGTATGCACATTCTAAGTCATAACGACTTTCTATAGTTTACGCATGCGTCCGGAAATAAGAAAAGCTTAATTCCCCCCGTTTTTTAAAGTCACGGCTTCTAGAAGGTTTACATGATTTCTTAAAAAACACGAGTGTTTAGAAAATGTGATTTATTTCATAAATGGAATCAACAAAGTATGCACATTCTACGTCATAACGAATTTCTATAGTTTGCACATGCGTCCGGAAATAAGAAAAGCTTACTTCCCCGCGTTTTTTAAAGCACAGCTTCTAGAAGGTTTACATGATTTCTTAAAAAAAACGAGTTTTCAGAAAATGTGATTTATTTCATAAAAGGAATCAACAAAGTATGCACATTCTACGTCATAACGACTTTCTATAGTTTGCGCATGCGTCCGGAAATAAGAAAAGCTTACTTCCCCCCGTTTTTTAAAATCACAGCTTCTAGAAGGATTACATAATTTCTTAAAAAACATGAGTTTTATGAACATGTGATTTATTTCATCAATGGAATCAACAAAGCATGCACTTTCTATGTCCTATCGACTTTCTATAGTTTGCGCATGCGAAAACTAAGCACATTCTACGTACTAACGACTTTCTATAGTTTGCATATGCGTCCATAAATAAGAAAACCTTACTTCACCTCGTTTTTTTTAAACCACAAGTTCTAGAAGGTTTACATGATTTCTTAAAAAACACGAGTTTTTAGAAAATGTGATTTATTTCATAAATGGAATCAACAAAGTATGCAAATTCTATGTCATAACGACTTTGTATGGTTTGCGCATGCGCAAACTATGCACATTCTACGTAATTACAACTTTCTATAGTTTGCGCATGTGTCCGGAAATAAGAAAAGCTTACTTCCGCCCGTTTTTTAAAATCACAGCTTCTAGAAGGTTTAAATGATTTCTTAAAAAACACGTATGAACATTTCATTCATTTCATAAATGGAATCAAAAAAGTATGAACATTCCATGTCATAACAACTTTGTATAGTTTGCGCATGCGCAAACTATGCACATTCTAGGTAATAACGACTTTCTATAGTTTGCGCATGCGTCCGGAAATAAGAAAAGCTTACTTCCCCCCTTTTTTTAAATTTACAGCTTCTAGAAGGTTTACATGATTTCTTAAAAAACACGAGTTTTTAGAAAATGTGATTTATTTCATAAATGGAATCAACAAAATATGCACATTCTACATCATAACAACTTTCTATAGTTTGCGCATCCGTCCGCAAAATAAGAAAAGCTTACTTGCCCCCGTTTTTTAAAATCACAACTTCTAGAAGGTTTACATGATTTCTTAGAAAAAACGAATTTTCAGAAAATGTGATTTATTTCATAAAAGGAATCAACAATGTATGCACATTCTACGTCATAACGACTTTCTATAGTTTGCGCATGCATCCGGAAATAAGAAAAGCTTACTTCCCCCCTTTTTTTAAAATCACACCTTCTAGAAGGTTTCCATGATTTCTTAAAAAAAATGGGTTTTTAGAAAATGTCGTTTATTTCATAAATGGAATCAACAAATAATGCACACTCTACGTCATAACGACTTTCTATAGTTTGCGCATGCGTATGGAAATAAAAAAAAGCTTACTTCCCCCCGTTTTTTAAAATCACAGCTTCTAGACAGTTTACATGATTTCTTAAAATACACGAGTTTTTAGAAAATGTGATTTATTTCATCAATGGAATCAACAAACTAAGCACATTCTACGTAATAACAACTTTGTATAGTTTGCGAATGCGTCCGGAAATAAGAAAAGCTTACTTCCCCCCGGTTTTTAAAATCACAGCTTCTGGAAGGTTTCCATGATTTCTTAAAAAACATGAGTTTTTAGAAAATGTGATTTATTTCACCAATGGAATCAAAAAACTATGCACATTACACGTAATAACGACTTTCTATAGTTTGCGAATGTGTCCGGAAATAAGAAAATCTTACTTCCTCCCTTTTTTTAAATACACAGCTTCTAGAAGGTTTACATGATTTCTTAAAAAACATGAGTTCTTAGAAAATATGATTTATTTCAAAAATGGAATCAACAAAGTATGCACTTTCTACGTCATAACGACTTTCTATAGTTTGCGCATGCGTTCGGAAAAAATCAAAGCTTACTTCCCCCCGATTTTTAGAATCACAGCTTCCAGAAGGTTTACATGATTTCTTAAAAAACACGAGTTTTTAGAAAATGTGATTTATTTCATAAATGGAATCAACAAAGTATGCACATTCTACGTCATAACGACTTTCTATAGTTTGCGCATGCGTCCGGAAATAAGAAAAGCTTACTTCCCCCCGTTTTTTAAAATCATAGCTTCTAGAAGGATTACATGATTTCTTAAAAAACATGAGTTTTACGAACATGTGATTTATTTCATAAATGGAATCAACAAAGTATGCACTTTCTATGTCCTATCGACTTTCTATAGTTTGCGCATGCGAAAACTAAGCACATTCTACGTACTAACGACTTTCTATAGTTTGCGTATGCGTCCATAAATAAGAAAACCTTAGTTCACCCCGTTTTTTTAAAATCAAAAGTTCTAGAAGGTTTACATGATTTCTTAAAAAACACGAGTTTTTAGAAAATGTGATTTATTTCATAAATGGAATCAACAAAGTATGCACATTCTATTTCATAACGACTTTGTATGGTTTGCGCATGCGCAAACTATGCACATTCTATGTAATAACGACTTTCTATAGTTTGCGCATGTGTCCGGAAATAAGAAAACTTACTTCCGCCCGTTTTTTAAAATCACAGCTTCTAGAAGGTTTAAATGATTTCTCAAAAAACACGAGTTTTTAGAAAATGTGATTTATTTCATAAATGGAATCAACAAAGTATGCACATTCTACGTCATAACGACTTTCTAATGTTTGCGCATGCCTCCGTAAATAAGAAAAGCTTACTTCCGCCAGTTTTTTATAATCACAGCTTCTAGAAGGTTTACATGATTTCTTAAAATCCACGAGTATTTAGAAAATGTGATTTATTTCATAAATGGAATCAACAAAGTATGCACATTCTAGTTCATAACGACTTTCTAAAGTTTGCGCATGTGTCCGGAAATAAGAAAAGCTTACTTCCACCAGTTTTTTAAAATCACAGCTTCTCGAAGGTTTACATGATTTCTTAAAATCCACGAGTATTTAGAAAACGTGATTTATTTCATAAATGGAAGAAACAAAGTATGCACATTGTAATTCATAACGACTTTCTATAGTTTGCGCATGCGTCCGGAAATAAGAGAAGCTTAATTCCCCCCGTTTTTTAAAGTCACGGCTTCTAGAAGGTTTACATGATTTCTTAAAAAACACGAGTTTTTAGAAAATGTGATTTATTTCATCAATGGAATCAACAAACTATGCACATTCTACGTAATAATGAATTTCTATAGTTTGTGAATGCATCCGGAAATAACAAAAGCTTACTTTCCTCCGGTTTTTAAAATCACAGCTCCTAGAAGGTTTACATGATTTCTTAAAAAACACGAGTTTTTAGAAAATTTCATTTATTTCATAAATGGAATAAAAAAAGTATGAATATTCTATGTCATAACGAATTTGTATAGTTTGCGCATGCGCAAACTATGCACATTCTAGGTAATAACAACTTTCTATAGTTTGCGCATGCGTCCGGAAATAAGAAAAGCTTACTTCCCCCCTTTTTTTAAATTCACAGCTTCTAGAGGGTTTACATGATTTCTTAAAAAACACGAGTTTTTAGAAAATGTGATTTATTTCATAAATGGAATCAAAAAAGTATGAACATTCTATGTCATAACGACTTTGTATGGTTTGCGCATGCGCAAACTATGCCCATTCTAGGTAATAACGACTTTCTATAGTTCGCGCATGCGTCCGGAAATAAGAAAAGCTTACTTCTCCCCTTTTTTTAAATTCACAGCTTCTAGAAGGTTTACATGATTTCTTAAAAAACACAAGTTTTTAGAAAATGTGATTTATTTCGTAAATGCAATCAACAAAGTATGCATATTCTACATCATAACGACTTTCTATAGTTTCCACATGCGTCCGGAAATAAGAAAAGCTTACTTGCCCCCGTTTTTTAAAATCACAGCTTCTGGAAGGTTTACATGATTTTTTTAAAAAAACGAGTTTTTAGAAAATGTGATTTATTTCATAAAAGGAATCAAGAAAGTATGCACATGCTACGTCATAACAACTTTGTATAGTTTGCGCATGTGCAAACTATGCACATTCTAGGTAATAACGACTTTCTGTAGTTTGCGCATGCGTCCGGAAAGAAGAAAAGCTTACTTCCCCCCTTTTTTTAAATTCACAGCTTCTAGAAGGTTTACATGATTTCTTAAAAAACACGAGTTTTTAGAAAATGTGATTTATTTCATAAATGGAATCAACAAAGTATGCACATTCTACGTCATAACGAATTTCTAAAGTTTGCGCATGCGTCCGGAAATAAGAAAAGCTTACTTCCCCCCGTTTTTTAAAATCACAGCTTCTAGAAGGTTTACATGATTTCTTAAAAAAAACGAGTTTTCAGAAAATGTGATTTATTTCATAAAAGGAATCAACAAAGTATGCACATTCTACGTCATAATGACTTTCTATAGTTTGCGCATATGTCCGGAAATAAGAAAAGCTTACTTCCCCCCGTTTTTTAAAATCACAGCTTCTAGAAGCATTACATTTTTTGTTAAAAAACATGAGTTTTACGAACATGTGATTTGTTTCATAAATGGAATCAACAAAGTATGCACTTTCTATGTCCTATCGACTTTCTATAGTTTGCGCATGCGAAGACTAAGCACATTCTACATACTAAGGACTTTCTATAGTTTGCGTATGCGTCCATAAATAAGAAAACCTTACTTCACCCCATTTTTTTAAAATCACAAGTTCTAGAAGGTTTACATGATTTCTTAAAAAACACGAGTTTTTAGAAAATGTGATTTATTTCATAAATGGAATCAACAAAGTATGCAAATTCTATGTCATAACGACTTTGTATGGTTTGCGCATGGGCAAACTATGCACATTCTACGTAATAACAACTTTCTATAGTTTGCGCATGTGTCCGGAAATAAGAAAAGCTTACATCCGCCCGTTTTTTAAAATCACAGCTTCTAGAAGGTTTAAATGATTTCTTAAAAAACACGAGTTTTTTAGAAATGTGATTTATTTCATAAATGGAATCAACAAAGTATGCACATTCTACGTCATAACGACTTTCTAATGTTTGTGCATGCGTCCGGAAATAAGAAAAGCTTACTTCCGCCAGTTTTTTTAAATCACAGCTTCTAGAAGGTTTACATGATTTCTTAAAATCCACGAGTATTTAGAAAATGTGATTTATTTCATAAATGGAATCAACAAAGTATGCACATTCTAAGTCATAACGAATTTCTATAGTTTGCGCATGCGTCCAGAAATAAGAAACGCTTAATTCCCCCCGTTTTTTAAAGTCACGGCTTCTAGAAGGTTTACATGATTTCTTAAAAAACACAAGTTTTTAGAAAATGTGATTTATTTCATCAATGGAATCAACAAACTATGCACATTATACGTAATAATGACTTTCTATAGTTTTTGAATGCGTCCGGAAATAACAAAAGCTTACTTCCCTCTGGTTTTTAAAATCACAACTCCTAGAAGCTTTACATGATTTCTTAAAAAACACGAGTTTTTAGAAAATTTCATTTATTTCATAAATGGAATAAAAAAAGTATGAACATTCTATGTCATAACGGCTTTGTATAGTTTGCACATGCGCAAACTATGCACATTCTAGGTAATAACGACTTTCTATAGTTTGCTCATGCGTCCGGAAAAAAGAAAAGCTTACTTCCCCCCGATTTTTAAAATCACAGCTTCCAGAAGGTTTACATCATTTCTTAAAAAACACGAGTTTTTAGAAAATGTGATTTAATTCATAAATGGAATAAACAAAGTATGCACATTCTAAGTCATAACGACTTTCTATAGTTTGCGCATGCGTCTAGAAATAAGAAAAGCTTACTTCCCCCCATTTTTTAAAATCACAGCTTCTAGAAGGATTACATGATTTCTTAAAAAACATGAGTTTTACGAACATGTGATTTATTTCATAAATGGAATCAACAAAGTATGCACTTTCTATGTCCTATCGACTTTCTATAGTTTGCGCATGCGAAAACTAAGCACATTCTACTTACTAACGACTTTCTATAGTTTGCGTATGCGTCCATAAATAAGAAAACCTTACTTAACCCCGTTTTTTTAAAATCACAACTTCTAGAATGTTTACATAATTTCTTAAAAAACATGATTTTTTAGAAAATGTGATTTATTTCATAAATGGAATCAACAAAGTATGCACATTCTATGTCATAATGACTTTGTATGGTTTGCGCATGCGCAAACTATGCACATTCTACGTAATAACGACTTTCTATAGTTTGCGCATGTGTCCGGAAGTAAGCAAAGCTTACTTCCGCCCGTTTTTTAAAATCACAGCTTCTAGAAGGTTTAAATGATTTCTTAAAAAACACGAGTTTTTAGAACATGTGATTTATTTTATAAATGGAATCAACAAAGTATGCACATTCTACATCATAACGACTTTCTAATGTTTGTGCATGCGTCCGGAAATAAGAAAAGCTTACTTTCGCCAGTTTTTTAAAATCACAGGTTCTAGAAGGTTTACATGATTTCTTAAAATCCACGAGTATTTAGAAAATGTGATTTATTTCATAAATGGAATCAACAAATTATGCACATTCTAAGTCATAACTACTTTCTATAGTTTGCGCATGCGTCCAGAAATAAGAAAAGCTTAATTCCCCCCGTTTTTTAAAGTCACGGCTTCTAGAAGGTTTACATGATTTCTTAAAAACCACGAGTTTTTAGAAAATGTGATTTATTTCATCAATGGAATCAACAAACTATGCACATTCTACGTAATAATGACTTTCTATAGTTTTTGAATGCGTCCGGAAATAACAAAAGCTTACTACCCTCCGGTTTTTAAAATCACAGCTCCTAGAAGGTTTACATGATTTCTTAAAAAACACGAGTTTTTAGAAAATTTCATTTATTTCATAAATGGAATAAAAAAAGTATGAACATTCTATGTCATAACGACTTTGTATAGTTTGCGGATGCGCAAACTATGCACATTCTAGGTAATAACGACTTTCTATAGTTTGCGCATGCGTCCGGAAATAAGAAAAGCTTACTTCCCCCCGGTTTTTAAAATCACAGCTTCTAGAAGGTTTACATGATTTCTTAAAAAACATGAGTTTTTAGAAAATGTCATTTATTTCATAAATGGAATAAAAAAAGTATGAACATTCTATGTCATAACGACATTGTATGGTTTGCGCATGCGCAAACTATGCACATTCTAGGTAACAACGACTTTCTATAGTTTGCGCATGCGTCCAGAAATAAGAAAAGCTTACTTCCCCCCTTTTTTTAAATTTACAGCTTCTAGATGGTTTACATGATTTCTTAAAAAACACGAGTTTTTAGAAAATGTGATTTATTTCATCAATGGAATCAACAAAGTATGCATATTCTACATCATAACGACTTTCTTTAGTTTGCGCATGCGTCCGGAAATAAGAAAAGCTTACTTGCCCGCGTTTTTTAAAATCACAGCTTCTAGAAGGTTTACATGATTTTTTTAAAAAAACGAGTTTTTAGAAAATGTGATTTATTTCATAAAAGGAATCAAGAAAGTATGCACATGCTAAGTCATAACGACTTTGTATAGTTTGCGCATGTGCAAACTATGCACATTCTAGGTAATAACGACTTTCTATAGTTTGTGCATGCGTCCGGAAAGAAGAAAAGCTTACTTCCCCCCTTTTTTTAAATTCGCAGCTTCTAGAAGGTTTACATGATTTCTTAAAAAACACGAGTTTTTAGAAAATGTGATTTATTTCATAAATGGAGTCAACAAAGTATGCACATTCTACGTCATAACGAATTTCTATAGTTTGCGCATGCGTCCGGAAATAAGAAAAGCTTACTTCCCCCCGTTTTTTAAAATCACAGCTTCTAGAAGGTTTACATGATTTCTTAAAAAAAATGAGTTTTCAGAAAATGTGATTTATTTCATAAAAGGAATCAACAAAGTATGCACATTCTACGTCATAACGACTTTCTATAGTTTGCGCATGCGTCCAGAAATAAGAAAAGCTTACTTCCCCCCTTTTTTTAAAATCATAGCTTCTAGAAGGTTTCCATGATTTCTTAAAAAAAATGGGTTTTTAGAAAATGTGATTTATTTCATAAAAGGAATCAACAAAGTATGCACAATCTACATCATAATGAATTTCTATAGTTTGCGCATGCGTATGGAAATAAAAAAAGCTTACTTCCCCCCATTTTTTAAAATCACAGCTTCTAGACAGTTTACATGATTTCTTGAAAAACACGAGTTTTTAGAAAATGTGATTTATTTCATCAATGGAATCAACAAACTATGCACATTCTACGTAATAATGACTTTGTATAGTTTGCGAATGCGTCCGTAAATAAGAAAAGCTTACTTCCCCCCGGTTTTTAAAATCACAGCTTCTGGAAGGTTTCCATCATTTCTTAAAAAACACGAGTTTTTAGAAAATGTGATTTATTTCATCAATGGAATAAAAAAACTATGCACATTACACATAATAACGACTTTCTATAGTTTGCGAATGCATCCGCTAAGTCATAACGACTTTGTATAGTTTGCGCATGTGCAAACTATGCACATTCTAGGTAATAACGACTTTCTATAGTTTGTGCATGCATCCGGAAAGAAGAAAAGCTTACTTCCTCCCTTTTTTTAAATTCACAGCTTCTAGAAGGTTTACATGATTTCTTAAAAAACATGAGTTTTTAGAAAATATGATTTATTTCAAAAATGGAATCAACAAAGTATGCACTTTCTACGTCATAATGACTTTCTATAGTTTGCGCATGCGGCCGGAAAAAAGAAAAGCTTACTTCCCCCTGATTTTTAAAATCACAGCTTCCAGAAGGTTTACATGATTTCTTAAAAAACACGAATTTTTAGAAAATGTGATTTATTTCATAAATGGAATCAACAAAGTATGCACATTCTAAGTCATAACGACTTTCTATAGTTTGCGCATGCGTCCGGAAATAAGAAAAGCTTACTTCCCCCCGTTTTTTAAAATCACAACTTCTAGAAGGATTAATGATTTCTTAAAAAACATGAGTTTTACGAACATGTGATTTATTTCATAAATGGAATCAACAAAGTATGCACTTTCTATGTCCTATCGACTTTCTATAGTTTGCGCATGCGAAAAATAAGCACATTCTACGTACTAACGACTTTCAATAGTTTGCGCATGCGTCCATAAATAAGAAAACCTTACTTCACCCCGTTTTTTTAAAATCACAAGTTCTAGAAGGTTTACATGATTTCTTAAAAAACACGAGTTTTTAGAAAATGTGATTTATTTCATAAATGGAATCAACAAAGTATGCACATTCTATGTCATAACGACTTTGTATGGTTTGCACATGCGCAAACAATGCACATTCTACGTAATAACAACTTTCTATAGTTTGCGCATGTGTCCGGAAATAAGAAAAGCTTACTTCCGCCCGTTTTTTAAAATCACAGCTTCTAGAAGGTTTAAATGATTTCTTAAAAAACACGAGTTTTTAGAAAATGTGATTTATTTCATAATTGGAATCAACAAAGTATGCACATGCTAAGTCATAACGACTTTCTAATGTTTGCGCATGCGTCTGGAAATAAGAAAAGCGTACTTCCGCCAGTTTTTTAAAATCACAGCTTCTAGAAGGTTTACATGATTTCTTAAAATCCATGAGTATTTAGAAAATGTGATTTATTTCATAAATGGAATCAACAAAGTATGCACATTCTACGTCATAACGACTTTCTAAAGTTTGCGCATGCGTCCGGAAATAAGAAAAGCTTACTTCCGTCAGTTTTTTAAAATCACAGCTTCTAGAAGGTTTACATGATTTCTTAAAATCCACGAGTATTTAGAAAATGTGATTTATTTCATAAATGGAATCAACAAAGTATGCACATTCTAAGTCATAACGACTTTCTATAGTTTGCGCATGCGTCCGGAAATAAGAAAAGCTTAATTCCCACCGTTTTTTAAAGTCACGGCTTCTAGAAGGTTTACATGATTTCTTAAAAAACATGAGTTTTTAGAAAATGTGATTTATTTCATCAATGGAATCAACAAACTATGGACATTCTACGTAATAATGACTTTCTATAGTTTTCGAATGCGTCCATAAATAACAAAAGCTTACTTCCCTCCGGTTTTTAAAATCACAGCTCCTAGAAGGTTTACATGATTTTTTTAAAAAAACGATATTTTAGAAAATGTGATTTATTTCATAAAAGGAATCAAGAAAGTATGCACATGCTACGTCATAACGACTTTGTATAGTTTGCGCATGTGCAAACTATGCACATTCTAGGAAGTAACGACTTTCTATAGTTTGCGCATTCGTCCGGAAAGAAGAAAAGCTTACTTCCCCCCTTTTTTTAAATTCACAGCTTCTAGAAGGTTTACATGATTTCTTAAAAAACATGAGTTTTTAGAAAATATGATTTATTTTAAAAATGGAATCAACAAAGTATGCACTTTCTACGTCATAACGACTTTCTATAGTTTGCGCATGCAGCCGGAAAAAAGAAAAACTTACTTCCCCCCGATTTTTAAAATCACAGCTTCCAGAAGGTTTACATGATTTCTTAAAAGACACGAGTTTTTAGAAAATGTGATTTATTTCATAAATGGAATCAACAAAGTATGCACATTCTAAGTCATAACGACTTTCTATAGTTTGCGCATGCGTCCGGAAATAAGAAAAGCTTACTTCCCCCCGTTTTTTAAAATCACAGCTTCTAGAAGGATTACATGATTTCTTAAAAAACATGAGTTTTACGAACATGTGATTTATTTCATAAATGGAATCAACAAAGTATGCACTTTCTATGTCCTATCGACTTTCTATAGTTTGCGCATGCGAAAACTAAGCACATTCTACGTACTAACGACTTTCTATTGTTTGTGTATGCATCCATAAATAAGAAAACCTTACTTCACCCTGTTTTTTTTAAAATCACAGCTTCTAGAAGGTTTAAATGATTTCTTAAAAAACACGAGTTTTTAGAAAATGTGATTTATTTCATAAATGGAATCAACAAAGTATGCACATTCTACGTCATAACGACTTTCTAATGTTTGCGCATGCGTCCGGAAATAAGAAAAGCTTACTTCCGCTAGTTTTTTAAAATCACAGCTTCTAGAAGGTTTACATGATTTCTTAAAATCCATGAGTATTTAGAAAATGTGATTTATTTCATAAATGGAATCAACAAAGTATGCACATTCTACGTCATAACGACTTTCTAAAGTTTGCGCATGCGTCCGGAAATAAGAAAAGCTTAATTCCCCCCGTTTTTTAAAGTCACGGCTTCTAGAAGGTTTACATGATTTCTTAAAAAACACAAGTTTTTCGAAAATGTGATTTATTTCATAAATGGAATCAACAAAGTATGCACATTCTACGTCATAACGAATTTCTAGAGTTTGCGCATGCGTCCGGAAATAAGAAAAGCTTAATTCCCCCCGTTTTTTAAAATCACAGCTTCTAGAAGGTTTACATGATTTCTTAAAAAAAACGAGTTTTCAGAAAATGTGATTTATTTCATAAAAGGAATCAACAAAGTATGCACATTCTACGTCATACCAACCTTCTATAGTTTGCGCATGCGCCCGGAAAGAAGAAAAGCTTACTTCCCCCCATTTTTTAAAATCACAACTTCTAGAAGGATTACATAATTTCTTAAAAAACATGAGTTTTACGAACATGTGTTTTATTTCATAAATGGAATCAACAAAGTATGCACTTTCTATGTCCTATCGACTTTCTATAGTTTGCGCATGCGAAAACTAAGCACATTCTACGTACTAACGACTTTCTATAGTTTGCATATGCGTCCATAAATAAGAAAACCTTACTTCACCTCGTTTTTTTAAAATCACAAGTTCTAGAAGGTTTACATGATTTCTTAAAAAACACGAGTTTTTAGAAAATGTGATTTATTTCATAAATGGAATCAACAAAGTATGCAAATTCTATGTCATAACGACTTTGTATGGTTTGCGCATGCGCAAACTATGCACATTCTACCTAATAACAACTTTCTATAGTTTGCGCATGTGTCCGGAAATAAGAAAAGCTTACTTCGCCCGTTTTTTAAAATCACAGCTTCTAGAAGGTTTAAATGATTTCTTAAAAAACACGTATGAACATTTCATTCATTTCATAAATGGAATAAAAAAAGTATGAACATTCCATGTCATAACAACTTTGTATAGTTTGCGCATGTGCAAACTATGCACATTCTAGGTAATAACGACTTTCTATCGTTTGCGCATGCGTCCGGAAATAAGAAAAGCTTACTTCCCCCCTTTTTTTAAATTCATATCTTGTAGAAGGTTTACATGATTTCTTAAAAAACACGAGTTTTTAGAAAATGTCATTTATTTCATAAATGGAATAAAAAAAGTATGAACATTCTATGTCATAACGACTTTGTATGGTTTGCGCATGCGCAAACTATGCACATTCTAGGTAATAACAACTTTCTATAGTTTGCGCATGCGTCCGGAAATAAGAAAAGCTTAGTTTCCCCTTTTTTTTTAAATTCACAGCTTCTAGAAGGTTTACATGATTTCTTAAAAAACACGAGTTTTTAGAAAATGTGATTTATTTCATAAATGGAATCAACAAAATATGAACATTCTACATCATAACGACTTTCTATAGTTTGCGCATCCGTCCGGAAATAAGAAAAGCTTACTTGCCCCCGTTTTTTAAAATCACAGCTTCTAGAAGGTTTACATGATTTTGTTTAAAAAACGAGTTTTTAGAAAATGTGATTTATTTCATAAAAGGAATCAAGAAAGTATGCACATGCTACGTCATAACGACTTTGTATAGTTTGCGAATGTGCAAACTATGCACATTCTAGGTAATAACGACTTTCTATAGTTTGTGCATGTGTCCGGAAAGAAGAAAAGCTTACTTCCCCCCTTTTTTTAAATTCACAGCTTCTAGAAGGTTTACATGATTTCTTAAAAAACATGAATTTTTAGAAAATGTGATTTATTTCATAAATGGAATCAACAAAGTATGCACATTCTACGTCATAACGAATTTCTATAGTTTGCGCATGCGTCCGGAAATAAGAAAAGCTTACTTCCCCCCGTTTTTCAAAATCACAGCTTCTAGAAGGTTTACATGATTTCTTAGAAAAAACGAGTTTTCAGAAAATGTGATTTATTTCATAAAAGGAATCAACAATGTATGCACATTCTACGTCATAACGACTTTCTATAGTTTGCGCATTCGTCCGGAAATAAGAAAAGCTTACTTCCGTCAGTTTTTTAAAATCACAGCTTCTAGAAGGTTTACATGATTTCTTAAAATCCACGAGTATTTAGAAAATGTGATTTATTTCATAAATGGAATCAACAAAGTATGCACATTCTAAGTCATAACGACTTTCTATAGTTTGCGCATGCGTCCGGAAATAAGAAAAGCTTAATTCCCCCCGTTTTTTAAAGTCACGGCTTCTAGAAGGTTTACATGATTTCTTAAAAAACACGAGTTTTTAGAAAATGTGATTTATTTCATAAATGGAATCAACAAAGTATGCACATTCTACGTCATAACGAATTTCTATAGTTTGCGCATGCGTCCAGAAATAAGAAAAGCTTACTTCCCCGCGTTTTTTAAAATCACAGCTTCTAGAAGGTTTACATGATTTCTTAAAAAAAACGAGTTTTCAGAAAATGTGATTTATTTCATAAAAGGAATCAACAAAGTAGGCACATTCTACGTCATAACAACTTTCTATAGTTTGCGCATGCGTCCGGAAATAAGAAAAGCTTACTTCCCCCCGTTTTTTAAAATCACAGCTTCTAGAAGGATTACATAATTTCTTAAAAAACATGAGTTTTACGAACATGTGATTTATTTCATAAATGGAATCAACAAAGTATGCACTTTCTATGTCCTATCGACTTTCTATAGTTTGCGCATGCGAAAACTAAGCACATTCTACGTACTAACGACTTTCTATAGTTTGCATATGCGTCCATAAATAAGAAAACCTTACTTCACCTCGTTTTTTTAAAATCACAAGTTCTGGAAGGTTTACATGATTTCTTAAAAAACACGAATTTTTAGAAAATGTGATTTATTTCATAAATGGAATCAACAAAGTATGCAAATTCTATGTCATAACGACTTTGTATGGTTTGCGCATGCGCAAACTATGCACATTCTACGTAATAACAACTTTCTATAGTTTGCGCATGTGTCCGGAAATAAGAAAAGCTTACTTCCGCCCGTTTTTTAAAATCACAGCTTCTAGAAGGTTTAAATGATTTCTTAAAAAACACGTATGAACATTTCATCCATTTCATAAATGGAATCAAAAAAGTATGAACATTCCATGTCATAACAACTTTGTATAGTTTGCGCATGCGCAAACTATGCACATTCTAGGTAATAACGACTTTCTATAGTTTGCGCATGCGTCCAGAAATAAGAAAAGCTTACTTCCCCCCTTTTTTTAAATTCATATCTTGTAGAAGGTTTACATGATTTCTTAAAAAACACGAGTTTTTAGAAAACGTCATTTATTTCATAAATGGAATAAAAAAAGTATGAACATTCTATGTCATAACGACTTTGTATGGTTTACGCATGCGCAAACTATGCACATTCTAGGTAATAACGACTTTCTATAGTTTGCGCATGCGTCCGGAAATAAGAAAAGCTTACTTCCCCCCTTTTTTTAAATTCACAGCTTCTAGAAGGTTTACATGATTTTTTTTAAAAAACGAGTTTTTAGAAAATGTGATTTATTTCATAAAAGGAATCAAGAAAGTATGCACATGCTACGTCATAACGACTTTGTATAGTTTGCGCATGTGCAAACTATGCACATTCTAGGTAATAACGACTTTCTATAGTTTGCGCATGCGTCCGAAAAGAAGAAAAGCTTACTTCCCCCCTTTTTTTAAATTCATAGCTTCTAGAAGGTTTACATGATTTCTTAAAAAACATGAGTTTTTAGAAAATGTGATTTATTTCATAAATCGAATCAACAAAGTATGCACATTCTACGTCATAACGAATTTCTATAGTTTGCGCATGCGTCCGGAAATAAGAAAAGCTTACTTCCCCCCGTTTGTAATGCTCTGGTTTTTACGGCAGGGCACTATGTAAAATTTCAGGTTTAATTTTCTACGTTTTAAACTTTATCAGTTTATGGAAGAGAATTTCTAAGAATTTCTATGTGCCGAAATAACATTTAGTGTACTGTGGTGTTTTCACTAACCTTACATTCGAATTTTGAAATAAACAAACATATCGTTATTTTCTTTTCAACAGCATAAGAATAGGTTTCACAACTTAGTAAATCAGTAAATAGCAGTAAATCAGTAAATAGTAAGTTTGCATGTTTACAGTAAGATTTAGCATAATAGTAAATAACGGAAAGTACCTGATGCTGATGCTAACCGTAAGTTGTAGCAGGTTGTGCAACCCCTTAGACAGCCAAACTGAAGTGTCCACCCTACCGACCAGCTATAATCTTGCTGGCCCTTGGAAATCAAAGGATTTCCAAGCCCCCGAGCCCACAATCTGATAATCCCGAGAGCAGTCTTTCCTTATGTTCTCAAAATCTTTCTGTTCGCCAAACTTTCTTTTCTTCCCCAATCAAAAAAAAACCTCCCCCACCTTCAACCTTCTCCCCCTCTATATACATGTCCATCCTCGAGAAGACCTTGGGCTTACTCCACCGCCCCAAACTCCCCCTCTCGAGCCCCTCAAACCTTTACTCCTTTCCCTAGTTCATTCATCCACGTCTAATTATAGAAATGTATAATTAATTACTCTTATGGAAAAATTCATTTGGTTTTTGGATTGACGGTCGTAATTATTTATTACGGTGGGAATTATCACCCCAAGGTTATCCATTCGAAACAAGTTTCATTAAATACAAGTCTATCCGCCGTCCTTGATATTTTAATGTTATTAATGTGATTAATAAAATATTATATAATTAGTTGCCCCCTTGTCAACTTGGACATGATGTGTCTTAATGATCCACCTTATCCGTCGAGACTACTTAGCTTGAGGTTTAAATTCATTGAATAATTAAATATCCATTTTCCATCACATCACTTTTATTCCAAAAAAATGATTATCTTATTATGGCTAACTTTTGAAATGGAATTAATCACACAATTTTAATTTATAAATCAATATTTCAAATCTTACTTATATTGCATTTGTTACGATAGGGATATAAATGTTGCTGGAATATCATTTATTAATTAATAATAATAATTAAATCACCCTTTGACAATAATAAAAGGTGAATCAATCATAGTATTCTTAATTATTTGTTTATCACATGGGTACCCCATCATCAACATAGCATCCTTGTTCTTATAAACAAAGCACTCGTGAGGGCTTAAACAATTTTACTAATTAATTAGACACTATCATTACCCTATTCACAACAGTTCTCCTATGACCATGTTAACTGACGACACTTGTCTTAGTTTATTATCACAATGTTTTCATATAATTACTAATTCACTTATTTACACATTGACAACCGAACCATTCATTACCTAAGTTGATTGATGTATCCTTAACTGAGTTATCTATGACATTTATACTACTATTCAAGCATGACAAGTATGTTATACACCAGTAATATTGTACACGTACAAGGTGTGCATGCATGGCCAGTGTATGCACATGTCGGATATGTACTATAAACAAACCCCATTCCGCCTATGCATACTTGCTAACTAATAATAGTATCTACCCCCATGCAGAAGAGCAAGCATAATATATAGTATAATTACTTTAACATCCTCGGTTATTTAACAGTTAACCCTTTACGATTTAACATCATTGTCTTTATGTTTACATTATTTTAATCAATCAAGTACAGGAAGGGAGCCTACTTCCACTAACTCGGAATCAAGGAATACTAAACCCTCAACAGTACTAACTAACACATCCTCCCGTCATAACCTACGTCCAGCATCCTCCCTATCCTCCCTCTGCTAGTATAACAGTGGATGTCGGACTCACCGATCTGACCACATAGAACTTGAGAGCGATAGCGTCGGCTGAACAGCGGACCTATCCTCCCCTAGCAGGCATCCGACCGTCGTCATCACAACAACATGGGGAGCGTGTCTCAGCACGGCCCTCCCACGACCTCGGGTCTCATGGAACCATAGGGTGGGAAACACATCCATCCCTCTCAACATACTGGGCCTACGCCCTTATCAACTCATACTTGCTGCTATCGGGATTATCAGTTTGTGTTATCGTATCCTCATTTTGGCTGCTAAGGTTTGTTGTATGAACATGTTTTTCCTTTCCAATACATATCAGATCAAGTAACTGGCTATCCCATAGCCCCTGTGTCCTGTAGGTTAGTGTTTTGCAAAATACAATTTATAGAAAGCATTTTCCATTGATCGCCAATTGATCCATGTTATCATTTTATTTCATGTAACCTTTTAGCTCATCATAGATGCGTATGACATATAACATTTCAGCAATTCATATAAGAAGATGGTATCCACGTACCGAATCATATATTTCACATTTCATTAAGGAAAACATATAAACATATACTGCAATCGTAAAATAAGGAAATCATATGATAATCATGACATCATAACTGCATAACATAGTAACGTCATAATCATGGTGAAATCATAAGACAGAGTAACATCATATAATGAGGTCCAATATAGTTTACTCAGTCGAGCTGAGTTTGACAAAATATATATAAGAAATAAAGTATGGTGTGTCTAACTAATAAATATGCCGAATCAAAACATGGGCATTACATACACCCACCCTTCGGGAAACTTCGTCCCGAAGTTATGGTCAAAATAGTGAGGGAAATTCTCGACGCATGGTCTCTGCATCCTCCCAGGTAGCAGAACCTGGGCTATACTTGTCCCATTGGACCTTAACTTGGTCCACATGGCGACTACGGAGCTGTCGAACCCTACGATCAAGTATACGTAATGGTTCGACCCTGAAGGTTCCCTCGTCCGAGACCTGCAATTCCTTCCAATGAATTTTGTGAGTCTCATCAGCTATGTAATGTCGTAATACAGAAACATGAAATACATTATGAGTTTTATGCAAGTGGGGTGGCAGCGCGAGACGATAAGCAACTGGTCCGATTTTCTCAAGAATCTCAAATGGACCTATAAAGCGAGGTGCCAACTTGGTACCCTTCCCAAACCGAATGGTACTTTTATTTGGTCTGATGCGAATAAATACACGATCCCCTACTCCATAAGCTCTATCTGATCTGTGTGCATCAGCGTAACTCTTTTGCCTATCCTGTGCTTCCTTCAGCCGCTGCCTAATCTGTATCACTTGCTCCTCCATTTCCTGAATCAATTCAGGCCCAATTAAAACTCGATCCTCTAACCTGTCCCAACTGAGTGGTGTCCTGCACGGCCTCCCATACAATGCCTGATATGGTGGCATACCAATGGAGCTGTGATGACTATTGTTGTATGCAAACTCCACTAAAGGAAGATATTTCTCCCACTGTGTCTGCTGATCCATAACATACATCCTAAGCATGTCCTCCATCACTTGATTCACCCTCTCAGTCTGTCCATCTGTCTCGGGGTGATAAGATGAGCTTAAGTTCAACTGTGTCCCTAATGCTGACTGCATGCTTGTCCAAAATCTGGAGGTGAACTTAGGGTCTCTGTCAGAGATTATCTTTTTAGGAACTCCATGAAGACGTACAATCTCATTTATGAATACCCTTGCCACATCTGTCACATCATAGGTGTCTCTGACTGGAATGAAGTGAGCACTTTTGGTCAGTTTGTCAACTACCACCAAAATAGCATTATGTCTCAGAGATGTGAGTGGTAATCCTACAACGAAGTCCATGGAAATGACTTCCCATTTAGTCATAGGAATATCATGCGGTTGTAGGAGACCGGCCGGATGACGATGATCTGCCTTCACTTGTTGACACTCAAGGCACTTCGAAACAAAATCCACTACATCCATCTTCATACCTGGCCAAAAGAAGAGTTGCTTCATGTCAGCATACATCTTCTTCACTCCCGGGTGGGCACAGTAATGTGATCTATAGGCCTCTCTAAGGATTTTTTTCCTGATATCACCTTCCTTAGGAACATACATCCTTCCCTGATACCGCAACAATCCATCTTCCTCAAGATGGTACCCATCATACTTCAATTCCTGTTCCTTTCCATTCTGAATAGCTGAGGTTACTTTTAGATACCAACTATCGCCCAATAGTTGTCCTAGTACCCTTTCCCTCAAGTCAACCTTCAAGGGAATTAAGGAGAAAAGTCTCGGCCTTCGGCTTAGAGCGTCTGCCACCACATTCTCCTTTCCTTTGATGTAAGAGATACCAAAGTCATACTCACTCATGAACTCACTCCATCGCCTTTGCCTAGCATTCAAATCCCTTTGGGTAAATATGTACTGCAAGCTCTGATGGTCTGTTTTAAGGGTGAAGCTTCTACCAACTAGGTAGTGCCTCCATAATTTTAGCGCCAACATTACTGCTGCCAATTCTAGATCATGCGTGGCATACTGCTCCTCATGAGGTTTCAACTTTCGAGATGCATAAGCTATTACCCCACCTTCCTGCATCAACACCGCTCCTAATCCTTGCTTCGAGGCGTCGGTGCATACCATGAAATCTTTATCCATGTCTGGTACCCGCAAGATCGGTGCACTTGTCAACAATCTTTTTAACTCTGTAAAAGCGGCATCGCATTCATCGGTCCATTCATACCGGATTCCCTTGCGTTGCAAGGTGGTAATAGGTTTTGAAATTTTAGAAAATCCTTCCACAAACCTCCGGTAATAGCCTGCTAACCCCATGAAGCTGCGTACCTCGTGAGCATTCCTTGGAATTGGCCAATCTTCAATCGCCTTTACCTTATCCGGGTCTACAGAGATCCCTTCACCTGAGATGATGTGCCCCAAGTAGTGAATCTCTTTTTGGAAGAAGGAACACTTTGACAATTTACCATAAAGCTTATGTTCCCTTAAGCATGTCAAGACTAACTGCAAGTGTTCCTCGTGCTCCTTCTCATTCTTAGAATAGATAAGAATATCATCTAAGAAGACCTGAACAAAGCGGTCCAAGTATTTTCGGAAGACACCATTCATGAGGCTCATGAATACAGCTGGAGCATTGGTCAAACCAAATGGTACCACTACAAACTCGTAATGCCCAAATCGAGTTCGAAAGGCAGTCTTAGGAATGTCGCCTTCCTTGATCCTCAACTGGTGATACCCTGATCGTAAATCAATTTTTGAGAAGACTGACGCACCTTTCATTTGATCAAAGAGGTCATCGATTCTTGGTATGGGATACCTGTTCTTCACGGTGGCCTTGTTCAAATCTCTGTAATCTATGCACAGTCGCAGAGATCCATCCTTCTTCTTAACGAAGATCACTGGTGCTCCCCATGGTGAGATACTGGGTCTAATCAGTCCCAAATCTAGCAATTCTTTTAACTGGATCTGTAACTCACGGAGCTCTGGAGTTGTCATTCTATAAGGAGTTTTTGAGATAGGTTCTGCACCAGGTTTTAGTTCGATTGTGAAATCGAGCTCTCTTTCTGGAGGTAGTCCTGGTAATTCCTTCGAAAAGACATCCTTGAACTCAGAAAGTACTGGGTAAGAATTCAAGGAAGGTCCTTTACTATCGCTCACGGCCTCCACTACGAACAACTGGCATCCTTGTCTTAGGCACCGCTTAGCTTTCACCATAGAGATGAAACGGAGGGATACCTTCCTCTTCAAGCCTTGGATTTGAATTGTCCTTCCCTCGTCATCGAGGCACAACACCTTCTTTGCATAGCAGTCTATGAAAGCTCTATGGTCTTCTAACCAATCCATGCCAATAATGAGGTCATAAGTCCCCAAATTGGTGACATAAGCATCCAACTTAGTGGTGCAAACTCCTAAGTCAACCTCACAACCTGTCACTTTAAGACCTACTAGTTGCTTAGCTCCTGAGGCCATTTCAACCAGTTTGAAATCATCGTGCTCGTAGGCTGCCAACCCACATTTATCTAATGCAAATGGTGAAATAAAACTATCAGTTGCTCCTGGATCAAACAAAATTTTAAGTTTGACATTGTTTACATTACCAGTGGATTCTACTACGGTAGACTGATGTTCTGCCTGGTGGTTATGCACCGCTGCATGAATCCGATGACTGTTACCCGAACTATCCATGGGTGCCTTTCCTTCCCTGTGCCTGCTGCTTGACTGACCCTTGGGACAGTCTCGCTGGAAATGAGGACCTCCGCATCCCCAACAAGAGAGATTGGGAGGGGCTTGCCTGTTGCTCGAAGGAATCCTCTGAGATGAGTTCCTTCCCCTGGTTCCTCTAAAACCCCTTGCCCCTCTATAGGAACTTCCCTGTGTACGTCCCTGGCTTTGGTGGGTTGCGGACGATGCCTGCGAGATTGAGTTAACTGAAGTATTACCCCTCGGTGTGAACCGGTTACCATAAGGAGGAGGTCTAGATTGTCATCCCCTGAAGTAAGGACGTGATGCCTTCCCTAAAACATACTGATTGGTTCCTGTCAACTTACTGCCCCCTTTTCCATCTGACATATCAGCTGCATAACGAGCATACTCAACTGCCATGGCAACTGAAGTTGGCTTCCACATCCGCACAGCAGCTCTAATCTTGTAGTTAAGTCCATACACAAAACGCTCTACCTGACAATCATCTGCATCAAGGTAAGGAACATATTTTACCAGTTCCATAAATCGAGATTCATACTCCTCCACTGTCTTGTCTCCCTGTACTAAGGCATGGAGTGCACCTGCCTGTTCTTCCTTGTAGTAATTTGGCAAATACTTCATGTGGAACCTCTCCTCGAACAGTTCCCAAGAAGTTGTAATAGGAGTAAGGTGCAACTGCTTCTCGAGATCTGACCACCAATTCAAAGCATCACCTTTAAGCTGAAAGACGGCCATCCTAGCCTTGGAACTAGATGTGTACTCATTCAATGCGAAGCATCTCTTCATGCCTTCCAGCCATGCTTCGGCATGCTTACCGGGTCGTCCTCCTGAAAACTCTGGAACTTTTATCTTTTGCAACTCCCTCGATATGTCCTGAAGCGGTTCCAGTCTTGGGCCATGTGCCGTTTCAGAGTTCTCTCGACTCACTTGAGTGGTTTCCACCTCAGCGGCCCTTTCCGACTGCCTGTTCATCGTGGTCATAATAGCCTCCAATGACCTCATTATGATCTGCATTTCTGGTGTTGAGGTTGGTGGTGGCGGTGTTGGCGGTGGCGGAGGGGGTGGTGACGGTGGTCGACCTTGACCCCGACCTCGACCTCTGCGTGTTGTTACCATGATAGTTCCTGAGTTTATTGAAAATAAAACCATGTCCTTAGTTGCTCAATCAAATACACACGGAACTAAAATGTAGGTATTCATACACTTATACTTATGCATAAGAAATAACTTGCATCATGAGATAACAGATTGTCAGGATTAGCGCAGTAAAATCTATAGTCGTTTTTATTAAACAATCTTGTCATGGTGTTCAGCTCGTCGTGCTGGTCTTAATGGTGTCTTGTTTTCGACTTTTCAGGTCTCTTTCATCCCTTCGACTAGGAGTTGAAATCTCGGCAAAATTTTTAATATTAAATTTTAATTCTTAACAAAACTTAGGTTATACACTATATAAATGTATACCAAATTTAATTAAATTAAATAAAATGGTGCTAACACTATACAAATATATATACGAAATTAAATTTAAATAAAGCAACGCTAACACTATATAAATATACAAAATTTAATTAATTTTTAAATAAAATGATACTAACCCTTTATAAATATATATACGAAATTTGCCAAAACTTAGGTTATAACATTAAAACTAAATTTAAATAAAATAAATAAAAATAAATAAGGAAAATTTACTCGACCGCTTAGCCCTTTTCACTCGACTCTCGGCTAAGCAAAAGGCATGGCCACGCGGCTCTTCGTGTCAGTTCACCGCCATGCAAGAGCGAGTGTGCATGAAGGACACGCGGTCTCTCCATGCAACCCACCGCCTTCGAAAAGTGGGGAAACCCTAAATAGAGTCAATCCCCAAGGCGCGGCCATTTTCACCCTCTATCCTGGAGTTTTAGCTCTGCAACTCCCATCTTCGAACTCGTTTGCAAGCTTGATGTCTCGACCAGCAGTTAAAATGTGGAAGATGCATTCCGAGATGAATAGCACATGGGGGAAGGGAGTTGTATTATTGACACAACAGCCAACGTTATCGGATTACTGCACTACAAAGGGGGCGATTGTGGCGTTCACAAGAGGCCTGGCGTTGCAGCTTGTGAAGAGAGAACTTTCAGAAGCAATATTTTCTCCCAGTTCTTCCTTATTCGCCACTCCCTCAAGCAACGAAAGGAAGGTGAAGCTCCCTGGTGAACTCTGTGCTAGAAAGATTGTAATTTATCAGCGGCCAAAGGTTGCAGATGCAGAAACGCTATCCGGTGGAATTTATCAGGTTACAGTGGACTCTTCGGTTGCCTCTCTCAGCCAGCTTACACCGACTGGAACGAATATTCTAGTACAAGGAGCCCTCAGAAAAGCACCAGAATCGACAAAGGAAGATGTGCTAGTGATCCTGGCTGGCGTGCGTGGATTCCCATTCGACCTGGCACTAGGCCGCTGGTCGCTTGTTTAAGATTTCAAATCCAAGGTTTGAAGCTTATGACTAGCGGTGTGAAGAAATATGCAAGATTTTTGCAGAATATCAACGACGACTTCATCGATATGTTGATCAAGAAAGAGATGCACGGAGAGTAATTTTCAAGATAGCATCCGGGTAAGAATATCAAATGTTCTTAACTTGTTACTGATTTATGGAAAAATAGTTGTTTTATCAATTCAGTGTAAATACTATTGCATATGTTATACTAGGATTTGAGGTTCCTTTGTCTTATTCATAATGAAGTGCTAATATTCATTCTAGTAAACAGAAGAGTTGTTGAAAAGGCAGTGTCCTAAATAGATTTATAGACATGGAATAGGATTGGTTTCATGTTGATTTCCGTTACCGTATTGGAACTATGAGCCTATTCTCCTGGTACTCCTCTCAACCAAAAAATTTTAACAGTAAATTTTCAGTCGATGCCCAGAAATGGTATGGCGGGGTACTGTTTCTCAAGGAAATTGTGAAGGAATGGACAGCTTGGAAACACCTTTTTCTGGGTGTTTCTTTGCTCATGGTGGTATACGAAAAATGAAAAGAAGTCATAAATTAATATAAAAATGCAAATGAAAACGATAAAGAAACAAATCAACATTATGGTGTGAATGTAATTTGATTTATAACACTGATACATTACGCATGGTGGATTACTTTCGAGTGTTGGATGAATTTGGATTCACTTAATTATCTCTTATCTGCATAACAGGCACAGTGGGGGGATTTTATCCTGAAACCCTCCATCCCCCATTTCTCATCCCATCCCTGTTTCCCATTATTATTATTTTTTTCCTTTTCTAGTTTGAAAGTTTCTCCTATAAAGGATTCATTTGTCCTCAGAGGCCATGATGTTTACATATTATACAAATCCATAGTTCCGATACTGACAGGCAATTGAAGATCAGCAACATATTTTTCTGTCTTCAACTTGGAAGGCATAATTGAAGCAGTAGATATTTGGTAACACCATTTACCTTGTCGCTAACTCATTAAGACAATATTCTGTTTCCAAAGCTATAAAATGTGCGATTTCTGAGTGAAACGATTTCTTATTTTATGTTGTTTATCCTCAATAGCAATAGATCACAGTGATAAATGTGTAGTGACCTAACCTATGATGAATATAATCTTTGAAATTTGAATAGATTGATTAAGTAGGGATGAAAATAAAGTATGTGAAATGTTTTTTTTTTTTTTTTACAGAAAGCTAGGCCATGCCCTAGAGTTATTTTAACTTGTCCACATCCAAAGCACTTTTCACATTCGCACAACTGTATGCGCTTTCTGAGCTCAGCTTGTCAAAAAAAAAAGACACATGATAACAACACAAAATCCAATGCTCAAGCACTGCCATTGCATCCTCCATGCACACTGTTTGAATAATGTTGACACAATCGTCACTCACGGCGACAATGCCTCCCAGATAATTACAAAATGCCAACTTTCAAAGCTGGCCTTTCAGCGAGTTAAATTTTATGGCACATGCCACGTATTTGGATCAAATATCATCAGATTTCATGTAAAAATTCACGGTGAAAGACTTGTAGTCAGTCAAATCCTAATCGGGCAAATACTGTTTGATTTGAATCGGCTTGAGCACAAACCGTAGCTGAGTTCGACAATTCTTGTTTTAGTATGTAAAGGGACTGTTAATTCTGTAGAAACTGATATCAAACAGAAACATGTAGGAAAACCCTAGAGTTAATTTGTTTTCCATGTGAAGAATTATTTAAATGTTTTCTGATATTATTTTGACCACATAGAGAGAGGCAAGAGGTTTTCACAGCCTTGGTAAAATCACTTTGGCAAGGTGGACGATCTTGTGAAAGATTAAGAACAGTTAAATGCAAACGCACATAGATGTCTACCTATGCAAAAATACAGAGATGTCTTCCCCATAGCTGTTGGGAGAGAGGGCAAAGTGGGGGCAAGAAGAGTCAATTTCTAAAAGAGTTCAAGAGCGAAGAATTATGGGTGCAATTTTTGTATAATATATATTTATATATATATTCATGCATATATATAAAAAATAATACAAAATGGTGTATGCGAAAGTAATTTTCTTTTTCACTGTTGAAAAAAACTAGATATAAATATACATATTGTGTTAGAACTCTTTTTGTTTATATGCATTATCAAAAAAACTAATTATATCTTGGTTTTCTATGGGTGCAGGTAGTTAGTTTCCTGGTGCTTACAACTATTGGGAAGAAGGATCTTGTGTAACTCTCCGTGTGTGTCTTGCACGTAAATTTTTTTTTGTTTTTGCTAAGTTCGGCAAGAGCTCGAATCTAGGTAACTAATTGAATTTTCTAGTGTAGATCCAATCTCTTAGACTAGTTTTTTTTTTGAGTAGGCCCTAAAGGTCTGAGTTTCCGAGCCTGGCGCTCTGATACCATCTGTAATGCTCTGGTTTTTACGGCAGGGCACTATGTAAAATTTCAGGTTTAATTTTCTACGTTTTAAACTTTATCAGTTTATGGAAGAGAATTTCTAAGAATTTCTATGTGCCGAAATAACATTTAGTGTACTGTGGTGTTTTCACTAACCTTACATTCGAATTTTGAAATAAACAAACATATCGTTATTTTCTTTTCAACAGCATAAGAATAGGTTTCACAACTTAGTAAATCAGTAAATAGCAGTAAATCAGTAAATAGTAAGTTTGCATGTTTACAGTAAGATTTAGCATAATAGTAAATAACGGAAAGTACCTGATGCTGATGCTAACCGTAAGTTGTAGCAGGTTGTGCAACCCCTTAGACAGCCAAACTGAAGTGTCCACCCTACCGACCAGCTATAATCTTGCTGGCCCTTGGAAATCAAAGGATTTCCAAGCCCCCGAGCCCACAATCTGATAATCCCGAGAGCAGTCTTTCCTTCTGTTCTCAAAATCTTTCTGTTCGCCAAACTTTATTTTCTTCCCCAATCAAAAAAAAACCTCCCCCACCTTCAACCTTCTCCCCCTCTATATACATGTCCATCCTCGAGAAGACCTTGGGCTTACTCCACCGCCCCAAACTCCCCCTCTCGAGCCCCTCAAACCTTTACTCCTTTCCCTAGTTCATTCATCCACGTCTCATTATAGAAATGTATAATTAATTACTCTTATGGAAAAATTCATTTGGTTTTTGGATTGATGGTCGTAATTATTTATTACAGTGGGAATTATCACCCCAAGGTTATCCATTCGAAACAAGTTTCATTAAATACAAGTCTATCCGCCGTCCTTGATATTTTAATGTTATTAATGTGATTAATAAAATATTATATAATTAGTTGCCCCCTTGTCAACTTGGACATGATGTGTCTTAATGATCCACCTTATCCGTCGAGACTACTTAGCTTGAGGTTTAAATTCATTGAATAATTAAATATCCATTTTCCATCACATCACTTTTATTCCAAAAAAATGATTATCTTATTATGGCTAACTTTTGAAATGGAATTAATCACACAATTTTAATTTATAAATCAATATTTCAAATCTTACTTATATTGCATTTGTTACGATAGGGATATAAATGTTGCTGGAATATCATTTATTAATTAATAATAATAATTAAATCACCCTTTGACAATAATAAAAGGTGAATCAATCATAGTATTCTTAATTATTTGTTTATCACATGGGTACCCCATCATCAACATAGCATCCTTGTTCTTATAAACAAAGCACTCGTGAGGGCTTAAACAATTTTACTAATTAATTAGACACTATCATTACCCTATTCACAACAGTTCTCCTATGACCATGTTAACTGACGACACTTGTCTTAGTTTATTATCACAATGTTTTCATATAATTACTAATTCACTTATTTACACATTGACAACCTAACCATTCATTACCTAAGTTGATTGATGTATCCTTAACTGAGTTATCTATGACATTTATACTACTATTCAAGCATGACAAGTATGTTATACACCAGTAATATTGTACACGTACAAGGTGTGCATGCATGGCCAGTGTATGCACATGTCGGATATGTACTATAAACAAACCCCATTCCGCCTATGCATACTTGCTAACTAATAATAGTATCTACCCCCATGCAGAAGAGCAAGCATAATATATGGTATAATTACTTTAACATCCTCGGTTATTTAACAGTTAACCCTTTACGATTTAACATCATTGTCTTTATGTTTACATTATTTTAATCAATCAAGTACAGGAAGGGAGCCTACTTCCACTAACTCGGAATCAAGGAATACTAAACCCTCAACAGTACTAACTAACACATCCTCCCGTCATAACCTACGTCCAGCATCCTCCCTATCCTCCCTCTGCTAGTATAACAGTGGATGTCGGACTCACCGATCTGACCACATAGAACTTGAGAGCGATAGCGTCGGCTGAACAGCGGACCTATCCTCCCCTAGCAGGCATCCGACCGTCGTCATCACAACAACATGGGGAGCGTGTCTCAGCACGGCCCTCCCACGACCTCGGGTCTCATGGAACCATAGGGTGGGAAACACATCCATCCCTCTCAACATACTGGGCCTACGCCCTTATCAACTCATACTTGCTGCTATCGGGATTATCAGTTTGTGTTATCGTATCCTCATTTTGGCTGCTAAGGTTTGTTGTATGAACATGTTTTTCCTTTCCAATACATATCAGATCAAGTAACTGGCTATCCCATAGCCCCTGTGTCCTGTAGGTTAGTGTTTTGCAAAATACAATTTATAGAAAGCATTTTCCATTGATCGCCAATTGATCCATGTTATCATTTTATTTCATGTAACCTTTTAGCTCATCATAGATGCGTATGACATATAACATTTCAGCAATTCATATAAGAAGATGGTATCCACGTACCGAATCATATATTTCACATTTCATTAAGGAAAACATATAAACATATACTGCAATCGTAAAATAAGGAAATCATATGATAATCATGACATCATAACTGCATAACATAGTAACGTCATAATCATGGTGAAATCATAAGACAGAGTAACATCATATAATGAGGTCCAATATAGTTTACTCAGTCGAGCTGAGTTCGACAAAATATATATAAGAAATAAAGTATGGTGTGTCTAACTAATAAATATGCCGAATCAAAACATGGGCATTACACCGTTTTTTAAAATCACAGCTTCTAGAAGGTTTACATGATTTCTTAGAAAAAACGAGTTTTCAGAAAATGTGATTTATTTCATAAAATGAATCAACAATGTATGCACATTCTACGTCATAACGACTTTCTATAGTTTGCGCATGCGTCCGGAAATAAGAAAAGCTTACTTCCCCCCGTTTTTTAAAATGACAGCTTCTAGAAGGATTACATGACTTCTTAAAAAACATGAGTTTTACGAACATGTGATTTATTTCATAAATGGAATCAACAAAGTATGCACTTTCTATGTCCTATCGACTTTCTATAGTTTGCGCATGCGAAAACTAAGCACATTCTACGTACTAACGACTTTCTATAGTTTCCGTATGCGTCCATAAATAAGAAAACCTTACTTCATCCCGTTTTTTTAAAATCACAAGTTCTAGAAGGTTTACATGATTTCTTAAAAAACACGAGTTTTTAGAAAATGTGATTTATTTCATAAATGGAATCAACAAAGTATGCAAATTCTATGTCATAACAACTTTGTATGGTTTGCGCATGCGCAAACTATGCACATTCTACGTAATAACAACTTTCTATAGTTTGCACATGTGTACGGAAATAAGAAAAGCTTACTTCCGCCCATTTTTTAAAATCACAGCTTCTAGAAGGTTTAAATGATTTCTTAAAAAACACGAGTTTTTTAGAAATGTGATTTATTTCATAAATGGAATCAACAAAGTATGCACATTCTACGTCATAACGACTTTCTAATGTTTGCGCATGCGTCCGGAAATAAGAAAAGCTTACTTCCGCCAGTTTTTTAAAATCACAGCTTCTAAAAGGTTTACATGATTTCTTAAAATTCACGAGTATTTAGAAAATGTGATTTATTTCATAAATGGAATCAACAAAGTATGCACATTCTAAGTCATAACGACTTTCTATAGTTTGCGCATGCGTCCGGAAATAAGAAAAGCTTAATTTCCCCCGTTTTTTAAAGTCACGGCTTCTAGAAGGTTAACATGATTTCTTAAAAAATACAAGTTTTTAGAAAATGTGATTTATTTCATCAATGGAATCAACAAACTATGCACATTATACGTAATAATGACTTTCTATAGTTTTCGAATGCGTCCGGAAATAACAAAAGCTTACTTCCCTCCGGTTTTTAAAATCACAGCTCCTAGAAGGTTTACATGATTTCTTAAAAAACACGAGTTTTCAGAAAATTTCATTTATTTCATAAATGGAATCAAAAAAGTATGAACATTCTATGTCATAACGACTTTGTATAGTTTGCGCATGCGCAAACTATGCACATTCTAGGTAATAACGACTTTCTATAGTTTGCGCATGCGTCCGGAAATAAGAAAAGCTTACTTCCCCCCTTTTTTAAATTCAAAGCTTCTAGAAGGTTTACATGATTTCTTAAAAAACACGAGTTTTTAGAAAATGTCATTTATTTCATAAATGGAATAAACAAAGTATGAACATTCTATGTCATAACGACTTTGTATGGTTTGCGCATGCGCAAACTATGCACATTCTAGGTAATAACGACTTTCTATAGTTTGCGCATGCGTCAGGAAATAAGAAAAGCTTACTTCTCCCCTTTTTTTAAATTTACAGCTTCTAGAAGGTTTACATGATTTCTTAAAAAACACGAGTTTTTAGAAAATGTGATTTATTTCGTAAATGGAATCAACAAAGTATGCACATTCTACATCATAACGACTTTTTATAGTTTGCGCATGCGTCCAGAAATAAGAAAAGCTTACTTGCCCCCGTTTTTTAAAATCACAGCTTCTAGAAGGTTTACATGATTTTTTAAAAAAAATGAGTTTTTAGAAAATGTGATTTATTTCATAAAAGAAATCAAAAAAAGTATGCACATGCTACGTCATAACGACTTTGTATAGTTTGCGCATGTGCAAACTATGCACATTCTAGGTAATAACGACTTTCTGTAGTTTGTGCATGCGTCCGGAAAGAAGAAAAGCTTACTTCCCCCCTTTTTTTAAATTCACAGCTTCCAGAAGGTTTACACTATTTCTTAAAAAACACGAGTTTTTAGAAAATGTGATTTATTTCATAAATGGAATCAACAAAGTATGCACATTCTACGTCATAACGAATTTGTATAGTTTGCGCATGCGTCCGGAAATAAGAAAAGCTTACTTCCCCCGTTTTTTAAAATCACAGCTTCTAGAAGGTTTACATGATTTCTTAAAAAAAATGAGTTTTCAGAAAATGTGATTTATTTCATAAAAGGAATCAACAAAGTATGCACATTCTACGTCATAACGACTTTCTATAGTTTGCGCATGCATCCGGAAATAAGAAAAGCTTACTTCCCCCCTTTTTTTTAAATCACACCTTCTAGAAAGTTTCCATGATTTCTTAAAAAAAATGGGTTTTTAGAAAATGTCATTTATTTCATAAATGGAATCAACAAATAATGCACACTCTACGTCATAACGACTTTCTATAGTTTGCGCATGCGTATGGAAATAAAAAAAGCTTACTTCCCCCCGTTTTTTAAAATCACAGCTTCTAGACAGTTTACATGATTTCTTAAAATACACGAGTTTTTAGAAAATGTGATTTATTTCATCAATGGAATCAACAAACTATGCACATTCTACGTAATAACAACTTTGTATAGTTTGCGAATGCGTCCGGAAATAAGAAAAGCTTACTTCCCCCCAGTTTTTAAAATCACAGCTTCTGGAAGGTTTCCATGATTTCTTAAAAAACACGAGTTTTTAGAAAATGTGATTTATTTCACCAATGGAATCAAAAAACTATGCACATTACACGTAATAACGACTTTCTATAGTTTGCGAATGCGTCCGGAAATAAGAAAATCTTACTTCCTCCCTTTTTTTAAATTCACAGCTTCTAGAAGGTTTACATGATTTCTTAAAAAACATGAGTTCTTAGAAAATATGATTTATTTCAAAAATGGAATCAACAAAGTATGCACTTTCTACATCATAACGACTTTGTATAGTTTGCGCATGCTTCCGGAAATAGGAAAAGCTTACTTCCCCCCCTTTTTTAAATTCACAGCTTCTAGAAGGTTTACATGATTTCTTAAAAAACACGAGTTTTTAGAAAATGTGATTTATTTCATAAATGGAATCAACAAAGTATGCACATTCTAAGTCATAACGACTTTCTATAGTTTGCGCATGCGTCCTTAAATAAGAAAAGCTTACTTCCCCCCGTTTTTTAAAATCACAGCTTCTAGAAGGATTACATGATTTCTTAAAAAACATGAGTTTTACGAACATGTGATTTATTTCATAAATGGAATCAACAAAGTATGCACTTTCTATGTCCTATCGACTTTCTATAGTTTGCGCATGCGAAAACTAAGCACATTCTACGTACTAACGAGTTTCTATAGTTTGCGTATGCGTCCATAAATAAGAAAACCTTACTTCACCCCGTTTTTTTTAAATCAAAAGTTCTAGAAGGTTTACATGATTTCTTAAAAAACACGAGTTTTTAGAAAATGTGATTTATTTCATAAATGGAATCAACAAAGTATGCACATTCTATGTCATAACGACTTTGTATGGTTTGCGCATGCGCAAACTATGCACATTCTACGTAATAACGACTTTCTATAGTTTGCGCATGTGTCCGGAAATAAGAAAACTTACTTCCGCCCGTTTTTTAAAATCACAGCTTCTAGAAGGTTTAAATGATTTCTTGAAAAACACGAGTTTTTAGAAAATGTGATTTATTTCATAAATGGAATCAACAAAGTATGCACATTCTACGTCATAACGACTTTCTATAGTTTGCGCATGCGTCCGGAAATAAGAGAAGCTTACTTCCACCAGTTTTTTAAAATCACAGCTTCTAGAAGGTTTACATGATTTCTTAAAATCCACGAGTATTTAGAAAATGTGATTTATTTCATAAATGGAATAAACAAAGTATGCACATTCTACGTCATAACGACTTTCTAAAGTTTGCGCATGCGTCCGGAAATAAGAAAAGCTTACTTCCACCAGTTTTTTAAAATCACAGCTTCTAGAAGGTTTACATGATTTCTTAAAATCCACGAGTATTTAGAAAATGTAATTTATTTCATAAATGGAATAAACAAAGTATGCACATTCTAAGTCATAACGACTTTCTATAGTTTGCGCATGCGTCCGGAAATAAGAGAAGCTTAATTCCCCCCGTTTTTTAAAGTCACGGCTTCTAGAAGGTTTACATGATTTCTTAAAAAACACGAGATTTTAGAAAATGTGATTTATTTCATCAATGGAATATACAAACTATGCACATTCTACGTAATAATGAATTTCTATAGTTTGCAAATGCATCCGGAAATAACAAAAGCTTACTTCCCTCCGGTTTTTAAAATCACAGCTCCTAGAAGGTTTACATGATTTCTTAAAAAACACGAGTTTTTAGAAAATTTTATTTATTTCTTAAATGGAATAAAAAAAGTATGAACATTCTATGTCATAACGACTTTGTATAGTTTGCGCATGCGCAAACTATGCACATTCTAGGTAATAACAACTTTCTATAGTTTGCGCATGCGTCCGGAAATAAGAAAAGCTTACTTCCCCCCTTTTTTTAAATTCACAGCTTCTAGAAGGTTTACATGATTTCTTAAAAAACACGAGTTTTTAGAAAATGTGATTTATTTCATAAATGGAATCAAAAAAGTATGAACATTCTATGTCATAACGACTTTGTATGGTTTGCGCATGCGCAAACTATGCCCATTCTAGGTAATAACGACTTTCTATAGTTCGCGCATGCGTCCGGATATAAGAAAAGCTTACTTCTCCCCTTTTTTTAAATTCACAGCTTCTAGAAGGTTTACA
This sequence comes from Larix kaempferi, assembly GCA_027924585.1. NCBI lineage: Eukaryota > Viridiplantae > Streptophyta > Pinopsida > Pinales > Pinaceae > Larix > Larix kaempferi. The sequence continues at coordinate 13,376,319 of BSBM01000557.1, read as the reverse complement.
TGATTTCTTAAAAAACACAAGTTTTTAGAAAATGTGATTTATTTCGTAAATGGAATCAACAAAGTATGCATATTCTACATCATAACGACTTTCTATAGTTTGCACATGCGTCCGAAAATAAGAAAAGCTTACTTGCCCCCGTTTTTTAAAATCACAGCTTCTAGAAGGTTTACATGATTTTTTAAAAAAATTGAGTTTTTAGAAAATGTGATTTATTTCATAAAACTAATCAAGAAAGTATGCACATGCTACGTCATAACGACTTTGTATAGTTTGCGCATGTGCAAACTATGCACATTCTAGGTAATAACGACTTTCTGTAGTTTGCGCATGCGTCCGGAAAGAAGAAAAGCTTACTTCCCCCCTTTTTTTAAATTCACAGCTTCTAGAAGGTTTACATGATTTTTTAAAAAACACGAGTTTTTAGAAAATGTGATTTATTTCATAAATGGAATCAACAAAGTATGCACATTCTACGTCATAACGAATTTCTATAGTTTGCGCATGCGTCCGGAAATAAGAAAAGCTTACTTCCCCCCGTTTTTTAAAATCACAGCTTCTAGAAGGTTTACATGATTTCTTAAAAAAAATGAGTTTTCAGAAAATGTGATTTATTTCATAAAAGGAATCAACAAAGTATGCACATTCTACGTCATAACGACTTTCTATAGTTTGCGCATGCGTCCGGAAATAAGAAAAGCTTACTTCCCCCCGTTTTTTAAAATCACAGCTTCTAGAAGCATTACATTATTTCTTAAAAAACATGAGTTTTACGAACATGTGATTTGTTTCATAAATGGAATCAACAAAGTATGCACTTTCTATGTCCTATCGACTTTCTATAGTTTGCGCATGCGAAGACTAAGCACATTCTAAGTACTAAGGACTTTCTATAGTTTGCGTATGCGTCCATAAATAAGAAAACCTTACTTCACCTCATTTTTTTAAAATCACAAGTTCTAGAAGGTTTACATGATTTCTTAAAAAACACGAGTTTTTAGAAAATGTGATTTATTTCATAAATGGAATCAACAAAGTATGAAAATTCTATGTCATAACGACTTTGTATGGTTTGTGCATGCGCAAACTATGCACATTCTATGTAATAACAACTTTCTATAGTTTGCGCGTGTGTCCGGAAATAAGAAAAGCTTACTTCCGCCCGTTTGCTAAAATCACAGCTTCTAGAAGGTTTAAATGATTTCTTAAAAAACATGAGTTTTTTAGAAATGTGATTTATTTCATCAATGGAATCAACAAAGTATGCACATTCTACGTCATAACGACTTTCTAATGTTTGCGCATGCGTCCGGAAATAAGAAAAGCTTACTTCCGCCAGTTTTTTAAAATCACAGCTTCTAGAAGGTTTACATGATTTCTTAAAATCCACGAGTATTTAGAAAATGTGATTTATTTCATAAATGGAATCAACAAAGTATGCACATTCTAAGTCATAACGAATTTCTATAGTTTGCGCATGCGTCCGGAAATAAGAAAAGCTTAATTCCCCCCATTTTTTAAAGTCACGGCTTCTAGAAGGTTTACATGATTTCTTAAGAAACACAAGTTTTTAGAAAATGTGATTTATTTCATCAATGGAATCAACAAACTATGCACATTATACGTAATAATGACTTTCCATAGTTTTTGAATGCGTCCGGAAATAACAAAAGCTTACTTCCCTCTGGTTTTTAAAATCACAGCTCGTAGAAGCTTTACATGATTTCTTAAAAAACACGAGTTTTTAGAAAATTTCATTTATTTCATAAATGGAATCAAAAACGTATGAACATTCTATGTCATAACGACTTTGTATAGTTTGCACATGCGCAAACTATGCACATTCTAGGTAATAACGACTTTCTATAGTTTGCGCATGCGTCCGGAAATAAGAAAAACTTACTTCCCCCCTTTTTTTAAATTCACAGCTTCTAGAAGGTTTACATGATTTCTTAAAAAACACGAGTTTTTAGAAAATGTCATTTATTTCATAAATGGAATAAAAAAAGTATGAACATTCTATGTCATAACGACTTTGTATGGTTTGCGCATGCACAAACTATGCACATTCTAGGTAATAAAGATTTCTATAGTTTGCGCATGCGTCCGGAAATAAGAAAAGCTTACTTCTCCCCTTTTTTTAAATTCAAAGCTTCTAGAAGGTTTACATGGTTTTTTAAAAAACACGAGTTTTTAGAAAATGTGATTTATTTCGTAAATGGAATCAACAAAGTATGCACATTCTACATCATAACGACTTTCTATAGTTTGCGCATGCATCCGGAAATAAGAAAAGCTTACTTGCCCTCGTTTTTTAAAATCACAGCTTCTAGAAGGTTTACATGATTTTTTTTTAAAAATGAGTTTTTTACAAAATGTGATTTATTTCATAAAAGGAATCAAGAAAGTATGCACATGCTACGTCATAACGACTTTGTATAGTTTGCGCATGTGCAAACTATGCACATTCTAGGTAATAACGACTTTCTATAGTTTGCGCATGCGTCCGGAAAGAAGAAAAGCTTACTTCCCCCCTTTTTTTAAATTCACAGCTTCTAGAAGGTCTACATGATTTCTTAAAAAACACGAGTTTTTAGAAAATGTGATTTATTTCATAAATGGAATCAACAAAGTATGCACATTCTACGTCATAACGAATTTCTATAGTTTGCGCATGCGTCCGGAAATAAGAAAAGCTTACTTCCCCCCGTTTTTTAAAATCACAGCTTCTAGAGGGTTTACATGATTTCTTAAAAAAAATGAGTTTTCAGAAAATGTTATTTATTTCATAAAAGGAATCAACAAAGTATGCACATTCTACGTCATAACGACTTTCTATAGTTTGCGCATGCGTCCGGAAATAAGAAAAGCTTACTTCCCCCCATTTTTTAAAATCACACCTTCTAGAAGGTTTCCATGATTTCTTAAAAAAAATGGGTTTTTAGAAAATGTCATTTATTTCATTAATGGAATCAACAAAGTATGCAAACTCTATGTCATAACGACTTTCTATAGTTTGCGCATGCGTATGGAAATAAAAAAAGCTTACTTCCCCCCGTTTTTTAAAATCACAGCTTCTAGACAGTTTACATGATTTCTTAAAAAACACGAGTTTATAGAAAATGTGATTTATTTCATCAATGGAATCAAAAAACGATGCACATTACACGTAATAACGACTTTCTATAGTTTACGAATGCGTCCGGAAATAAGAAAAGCTTACTTCCTCCCTTTTTTTAAATTCACAGCTTCTATAAGGTTTACATGATTTCTTAAAAAACATGAGTTTTTAGAAAATATGATTTATTTCAAAAATGGAATCAACAAAGTATGCACATTCTAAGTCATAACGACTTTCTATAGTTTGCGCATGCATCCGGAAATAAGAAAAGCTTACTTCCCCCCGTTTTTTAAAATCACAGCTTCTAGAAGGATTACATGATTTCTTAAAAAACATGAGTTTTACGAACATGTGATTTATTTCATAAATGGAATCAACAAAGTATGGACTTTCTATGTCCTATCGACTTTCTATAGTTTGCGCATGTGAAAACTAAGCACATTCTACGTACTAACGAATTTCTATAGTTTGCGTATGCGTCCATAAATAAGAAAACCTTACTTCACCCCGTTTTTTTAAAATCACAACTTCTAGAAGGTTTACATGATTTCTTAAAAAACACGAGTTTTTAGAAAATGTGATTTATTTCATAAATGGAATCAACGAAGTATGCAGATTCTATGTCATAACGACTTTGTATGGTTTGCGCATGCGCAAACTATGCACATTCTACGTAATAACGACTTTCTATAGTTTGCGCATGTGTCCGGAAATAAGAAAAGCTTACTTCCGCCCGTTTTTTAAAATCACATCTTCTAGAAGGTTTAAATGATTTCTTAAAATCCACGAGTATTTAGAAAATGTGATTTATTTCATAAATGGAATCAACAAAGTATGCACATTCTAAGTCATAACGCCTTTCTATAGTTTGTGCATGCGTCCGGAAATAAGAAAAGCTTACTTCCCCCCGTTTTTTAAAATCACACCTTCTAGAAGGATTATATGATTTCTTAAAAAACATGAGTTTTACGAACATGTGATTTATTTCATAAATGGAATCAACAAAGTATGCACATTCTATGTCATAACGACTTTCGATAGTTTGCGCATGCGCAAACTAAGCACATTCTACATACTAACGACTTTCTATAGTTTGCGCATGCGTCCAGAAATAAGAAAAGCTTACTTCCACCAGTTTTTTAAAATCACAGCTTCTAGAAGGTTTACATGGATTCTTAAAATCCACGAGTTTTTAGAAGATGTGATTTATTTCATAAATGGAATAAACAAAGTATACCATTCTAAGTCATAACGTCTTTCTATAGTTTGCGCATGCGTCCGGAGATAAGAGAAGCTTAATTCCCCCCGTTTTTTAAAGTGACGGCTTCTAGAAGGTTTACATGATTTCTTAAAAAACACGAGTTTTTAGAAAATGTGATTTATTTCATCAATGGAATCAACAAACTATGCACATTCTACGTAATAATGAGTTTCTATAGTTTGCGAATGCGTCTGGAAATAACAAAAGCTTACTTCCCTCCGGTTTTTAAAATCACAGCTCCTAGAAGGTTTACATGATTTCTTAAAAAACACGAGTTTTTAGAAAATTTCATTTATTTCATAAATGGAATAAAAAAAGTATGAACATTCTATGTCATAACGACTTTGTATAGTTTGCTCATGCGCAAACTATGAACATTCTATGAAATAACGACTTTCTATAGTTTGCGCATGCGTCCGGAAATAAGAAAAGCTTACTTCCCCCCTTTTTTTAAATTCAAAGCTTCTAGAAGGTTTACATGATTTCTTAAAAAACACGAGTTTTTAGAAAATGTCATTTATTTCATAAATGGAATCAAAAAATTATGAACCTTCTATGTCATAACGACTTTGTTTGGTTTGCGCATGCGCAAACTATGCACATTCTAGGTAATAACGACTTTCTATAGTTTGCCCATGCGTCCGGAAATAAGAAAAGCTTACTTCCCCCCTTTTTTTAAATTCACAGCTTCTACAAGGTTTACATCATTTCTTAAAAAACACGAGTTTTTAGAAAATGTGATTTTTTTCGTAAATGGAATCAACAAAGTATGCACATTCTACATCATAACGACTTTCTATAGTTTTGGCATGCGTCCGGAAATAAGAAAAGCTTACTTCCCCCCGTTTTTTAAAATCACAGCTTCTGGAAGGTTTTCGTGATTTAAAAAAAAAACGAGTTTTTAGAAAATGTGATTTATTTCATAAAAGGAATCAAAAAAGTATGCACATGCTACGTCATAACGACTTTGTATAGTTTGCGCATGTGCAAACTATGCACATTCTAGGTAATAACGACTTTCTATAGTTTGCGCATGCGTCCGGAAAGAAGAAAAGCTTACTTCCCCCCTTTTTTTAAATTCACAGCTTCTAGAAGGTTTACATGATTTCTTAAAAAACACGAGTTTTTAGAAAATGTGATTTATTTCATTAATGGAATCAACTAAGTATGCACATTCTACGTCATAACGAATTTCTATAGTTTGCGCATGTGTCCGGAAATAAGAAAAGCTTACTTCCCCCCATTTTTTAAAATCACAGCTTCTAGAAGGTTTACATGATTTCTTAAAAAAAATGAGTTTTCAGAAAATGTGATTTATTTCATAAAAGGAATGAACAAAGTATGCACATTCTACGTCATAACGACCTTCTATAGTTTGCGCATGCGTCCGGAAATAAGAAAAGCTTACTTCCCCCCTTTTTTTAAAATCACACCTTCTAGAAGGTTTCCATGATTTCTTAAAAAAAATGGGTTTTTAGAAAATGTCATTTATTTCATAAATGGAATCAACAAAGTATGCAAACTCTATGTCATAACGACTTTCTATAGTTTGCGCATGCGTATGGAAATAAAAAAAGCTTACTTCCCCCCGTTTTTTAAAATCACAGCTTCTACACAGTTTACATGATTTCTTAAACAACACGAGTTTTTAGAAAATGTGATTTATTTCATCAATGGAATCAAAAAACTATGCACATTACACGTAATAACGACTTTCTATAGTTTGCGAATGCGTCCGGAAATAAGAAAAGCTTACTTCCTCCCTTTTTTTAAATTCACAGCTTCTATAAGGTTTACATGATTTCTTAAAAAACATGAGTTTTTAGAAAATATGATTTATTTCAAAAATGGAATCAACAAAGTATGCACTTTCTACGTCATAACGACTTTCTATAGTTTGCGCATGCGTCCGGAAAAAAGAAAAGCTTACTTCCCCCCGATTTTTAAAATCACAGCTTCCAGAAGGTTTACATTATTTCTTAAAAAACACGAGTTTTTAGAAAATGTGATTTATTTCATAAATGGAATCAACAAAGTATGCACATTCTAAGTCATAACGACTTTCTATAGTTTGCGCATGCGTCCGGAAATAAGAAAAGCTTACTTCCCCCCGTTTTTTAAAATCACAGCTTCTAGAAGGATTACATGATTTCTTAAAAAACATGAGTTTTACGAACATGTGATTTATTTCATACATGGAATCAACAAAGTATGGACTTACTATGTCCTATCGACTTTCTATAGTTTGCGCATGCGAAAACTAAGCACATTCTACGTACTAACGAATTTCTATAGTTTGCGTATGCGTCCATAAATAAGAAAACCTTACTTCACCCCGTTTTTTTAAAATCACAACTTCTAGAAGGTTTACATGATTTCTTAACAAACACGAGTTTTTAGAAAATGTGATTTATTTCATAAATGGAATCAACAAAGTATGCACATTCTATGTCATAACGACTTTGTATGGTTTGCGCATGCGCAAACTATGCACATTCTATGTAATAACGACTTTCTATAGTTTGCGCATGTGTCCGGAAATAAGAAAAGCTTACTTCCGCCCGTTTTTTAAAATCACATCTTCTAGAAGGTTTAAATGATTTCTTAAAATCCACGAGTATTTAGAAAATGTGATTTATTTCATAAATGGAATCAACAAAGTATGCACATTCTAAGTCATAACGCCTTTCTATAGTTTGCGCATGCGTCCGGAAATAAGAAAAGCTTACTTCCCCCCGTTTTTTAAAATCACAGCTTCTAGAAGGATTATATGATTTCTTAAAAAACATGAGTTTTACGAACATGAGATTTATTTCATAAATGGAATCAACAAAGTATGCACATTCTATGTCATAACGACTTTCTATAGTTTGCGCATGCGCAAACTTAACACATTCTACGTACTAACGAATTTCTATAGTTTGCGCATGCGTCCAGAAATAAGAAAATCTTACTTCACCCCGTTTTTTAAAATCACAACTTCTAGAAGGTTTACATGGATTCTTAAAAAACACGAGTTTTTAGAAGATGTGATTTATTTCATAAATGGAATCAACAAAGTATACCATTCTATGTCATAACGTCTTTCTATAGTTTGCGCATGCGTCCGGAGATAAGAAAAGCTCAATTCCCCCGGTTTTTTAAAGTCTCGGCTTCTAGAAGGTTTACATGATTTCTTAAAAAACACAAGTTTTTAGAAAATGTGATTTATTTCATAAATGGAATCAACAAAGTATGCACATTATACGTAATAATGACTTTCTATAGTTTTCGAATGCGTCCGGAAATAACAAAAGCTTACTTCCCTCCGGTTTTTAAAATCACAGCTCCTACAAGGTTTACATGATTTCTTAAAAAACACGAGATTTTAGAAAATTTCATTTATTTCATAAATGGAATAAAAAAAGTATGAGCATTCTATGTCATAACGACTTTGTATAGTTTGCGCATGCGCAAACTATGCACATTCTAGGTAAGAACGACTTTCTATAGTTTACGCATGCGTCCGGAGATAAGAAAAGCTTAATTCCCCCGGTTTTTTAAAGTCACGGCTTCCAGAAGGTTTACATGATTTCTTAAAAAACACAAGTTTTTAGAAAATGTGATTTATTTCATCAATGGAATCAACAAACTATGCACATTATACGTAATAATGACTTCCTATAGTTTTCGAATGCGTCCGGAAATAACAAAAGCTTACTTCCCTCCGGTTTTTAAAATCACAGCTCCTAGAAGGTTTACATGATTTCTTAAAAAACACGAGTTTTTAGAAAATTTCATTTATTTCATAAATGGAATAAAAAAAGTATGAACATTCTATGTCATAACGACTTTGTATAGTTTGCGCATTCGCAAACTATGAACATTCTAGGTAATAACGACTTTCTATAGTTTGTGCATGCGTCCGGAAATAAGAAAAGCTTACTTCCCCCCTTTTTTTAAATTCACAGCTTCTAGAAGGTTTACAAGATTTCTTAAAAAACACAAGTTTTTAGAAAATGTCATTTATTTCATAAATGGAATCAAAAAATTATGAACATTCTATGTCATAACGACTTTGTATGGTTTGCGCATGCGCAAACTATGCACATTCTAGGTAATAACGAATTTCTATAGTTTGCGCATGCGTCCGAAAATTAGAAAAGCTTACTTCCCCCCTTTTTTTAAAATCACAGCTTCCAGAAGGTTTACATGATTTCTTAAAAAACACGAGTTTTTAGAAAATGTGATTTATTTCATAAATGGAATCAACAAAGTATGCACATTCTACGTCATAACGAATTTCTATAGTTTGCGCATGTGTCCGGAAATAAGAACAGCTTACTTCCCCCCATTTTTTAAAATAAAAGCTTCTAGAAGGTTTACATGATTTCTTAAAAAAAATGAGTTTTCAGAAAATGTGATTTATTTCATAAAAGGAATCAACAAAGTATGCACATTCTACGTCATAACGACTTTCTATAGTTTGCGCATGCGTCCGGAAATAAGAAAAGCTTACTTCCCCCCTTTTTTTAAAATCACACCTTCTAGAAGGTTTCCATGATTTCTTTAAAAAAATGGGTTTTTAGAAAATGTCATTTATTTCATAAATGGAGTCAACAAAGTATGTAAACTCTACGTCATAACGACTTTCTATAGTTTGCGCATGCGTATGGAAATAAGAAAAGCTTACTTCCCCCAGGTTATTAAAATGACAGCTTCTGGAAGGTTTCCATGATTTCTTAAAAAACATGAGTTTTTAGAAAATGTATTTTATTTCATCTATGGAATCAAAAAACTATGCACATTACACGTAATAACGACTTTCTATAGTTTGCGAATGCGTCCGGAAATAAGAAAAGCTTACTTCCTCCCTTTTTTTAAATTCACAGCTTATATAAGGTTTACATGATTTCTTAAAAAACATGAGTTTTTAGAAAATATGATTTATTTCAAAAATGGAATCAACAAAGTATGCACTTTCTACATCATAACGACTTTCTATAGTTTGTGCATGCGTCGGGAAAAAAGAAAAGCTTACTTCCCCCCGATTTTTAAAATCACAGCTTCCAGAAGGTTTACATGATTTCTTAAAAAACACGAGTTTTTAGAAAATGTGATTTATTTCATAAATGGAATCAACAAAGTATGCACATTCTAAGTCATAACGACTTTCTATAGTTTGCGCATGCGTCCGGAAATAAGAAAAGCTTACTTCCCCCCGTTTTTTAAAATCGCAGCTTCTAGAAGGATTACATGATTTCTTAAAAAACATGAGTTTTACGAACATGTGATTTATTTCATAAATGGAATCAACAAAGTATGGACTTTCTATGTCCTATCGACTTTCTATAGTTTGCGCATGCGAAAACTAATCACATTCTACGTACTAACGAATTTCTATAGTTTGCGTATGCGTCCATAAATAAGAAAACCTTACTTCACCCCGTTTTTTTAAAATCACAACTTCTAGAAGGTTTACATGATTTCATCAAAAACACGAGTTTTTAGAAAATGTGATTTATTTCATAAATGGAATCAACGAAGTATGCACATTCTATGTCATAACGACTTTCTATAGTTTGCGCATGCGCAAACTAATCACATTCTACGTACTAACGACTTTCTATAGTTTGCGCATGCATCCAGAAAGAAGAAAATCTTACTTAACCCCAATTTTTTAAAATCACAACTTCTGGAAAGTTTACATGGATTCTTAAAAAACACGAGTTTTTAGAAGATGTGATTTATTTCATAAATGGAATCAACAAAGTATACCATTCTATGTCATAACGTCTTTCTATAGTTTGCGCATGCGTCCGGAAATAAGAAAAGCTTAATTCCCCCAGTTTTTTAAAGTCACGGCTTCTAGAAGGTTTACATGATTTCTTAAAAAACACAAGTTTTTAGAAAATGTGATTTATTTCATCAATGGAATCAACAAACTATGCACATTATACGTAATAATGACTTTCTATAGTTTTTCGAATGCATCCGGAAATAACAAAATCTTACTTCCCTCCGGTTTTTAAAATCACAGCTCCTACAAGGTTTACATGATTTCTTAAAAAACACGAGTTTTTAGAAAATTTCATTTATTTCATAAATGGAATAAAAAAAGTATGAGCATTCTATGTCATAACGATTTTGTATAGTTTGCGCATGCGCAAACTATGCACATTCTAGGTAATAACAACTTTCTATAGTTTGTGCATGCGTCCGTAAATAAGAAAAGCTTACTTCCCCCCTTTTTTTAAATTCACAGCTTCTAGAAGGTTTACATGATTTCTTAAAAAACACGAGTTTTTAGAAAATGTCATTTATTTCATAAATGGAATAAAAAAAGTATGAACATTCTATGTCAAAACGACTTCGTATGGTTTGCGCATGCGCAAACTATGCACATTCTAGGTAATAACGACTTTCTATAGTTTGCGCATGCGTCCGGAAATAAGAAAAGCTTACTTCTCCCCTTTTTTTAAATTCACAGCTTCTAGAAGGTTTACATGATTTCTTAAAAAACACGAGTTTTTAGAAAATGTGATTTATTTCGTAAATGGAATCAACAAAGTATGACATTCTACATCATAACGACTTTCTATAGTTTGCGCATGCATCCGGAAATAAGAAAAGCTTACTTGCCCCCGTTTTTTAAAATCACAGCTTCTAGAAGGTTTACTTGATTTTTTTTTAAAAACGAGTTTTTAGAAAATGTGATTTATTTCATAAAAGGAATCAAGAAAGTATGCACATGCTACGTCATAACGACTTTGTATAGTTTGCGCATGTGCAAACTATGCACATTCTAGGTAATAACGACTTTCTATAGTTTGCGCATGCGTCCGGAAAGAAGAAAAGCTTACTTCCCCCCTTTTTTTAAATTCACAGCTTCTAGAAGGTTTACATGATTTCTTAAAAAACACGAGTTTTTAGAAAATGTGATTTTTTTCATCAATGGAATCAACAAAGTATGCACATTCTACATCATAACGACTTTCTATAGTTTGCGCATGTGTCCGGAAATAAGAAAAGCTTACTTCCCCCCATTTTTTAAAATCACAGCTTCTAGAAGGTTTACATGATTTAAAAAAAAAACGAGTTTTTAGAAAATGTGATTTATTTCATAAAAGGAATCAAAAAACTATGCACATGCTACGTCATAACGACTTTGTATAGTTTGCGCATGTGCAAACTATGCACATTCTAGGTAATAATGACTTTCTATAGTTTGCGCATGCGTCCGGAAAGAAGAAAAGCTTACTTCCCCCCTTTTTTTAAATTCACAGCTTCTAGAAGGTTTACATGATTTCTTAAAAAACACGAGTTTTTAGAAAATGTGATTTATTTCATAAATGGAATCAACAAAGTATGCACATTCTACGTCAGAACGAATTTCTATAGTTTGCACATGCGTCCGAAAATAAGAAAAGCTTACTTCCCCCCGTTTTTTAAAATCACAGCTTCTAGACAGTTTACATGATTTCTTAAAAAACACGAGTTTTTAGAAAATGTGATTTATTTCATCAACGGAATCAAAAAACTATACACATTACAGGTAATAACGACTTTCTATAGTCTGCGAATGCGTCCGGAAATAAGAAAAGCTTACTTCCTCCCTTTTTTTAAATTCACAGCTTCTATAAGGTTTACATGATTTCTTAAAAAAAATGAGTTTTTAGAAAATATGATTTATTTCAAAAATGGAATCAACAAAGTATGCACTTTCTACGTCATAACGACTTTCTATAGTTTGCGCATGCGTCCGGAAAAAAGAAAAGCTTAGTTCCCCCCGATTTTTAAAATCACGGCTTCCAGAAGGTTTACATGATTTCTTAAAAAACACGAGTTTTTAGAAAATGTGATTTATTTCATAAATAGAATCAACAAAGTATGCACATTCTAAGTCATAACGACTTTCTATAGTTTGCGCATGCGTACGGAAAAAAGAAAATCTTACTTCCCCCCGTTTTTTAAAATCACAGCTTCTAGAAGGATTACATGATTTCTTAAAAAACATGAGTTTTACGAACATGTGATTTATTTCATAAACGGAATCAACAAAGTATGGACTTTCTATGTCCTATCGACTTTCTATAGTTTGCGCATGCGAAAACTAAGCACATTCTACGTACTGACGAATTTCTATAGTTTGCGTATGCGTCCATAAATAAGAAAACCTTACTTCACCCCGTTTTTTTAAAATCACAACTTCTAGAAGGTTTACATGATTTCTTAACAAACACGAGTTTTTAGAAAATGTGATTTATTTCATAAATGGAATCAACAAAGTATGCACATTCTATGTCATAACGACTTTGTATGGTTTGCGCATGCGCAAACTATGCACATTCTATGTAATAACGACTTTCTATAGTTTGCGCATGTGTCCGGAAATAAGAAAAGCTTACTTCCGCTCGTTTTTTAAAATCACATCTTATAGAAGGTTTAAATGATTTCTTAAAATCCCCGAGTATTTAGAAAATGTGATTTATTTCATAAATGGAATCAACAAAGTATGCACATTCTAAGTCATAACGCCTTTCTATAGTTTGCGCATGCGTCCGGAAATAAGAAAAGCTTACTTCCCCCCGTTTTTTAAAATCACAGCTTCTAGAAGGATTATATGATTTCTTAAAAAACATGAGTTTTACGAACATGTGATTTATTTCATAAATGGAATCAACAAAGTATGCAAATTCTATGTCATAACGACTTTCTATAGTTTGCGCATGCGCAAACTAAGCACATTCTACGTACTAACGACTTTCTAATGTTTGCGCAGCCGTCCGGAAATAAGAAAAGCTTACTTCCGCCAGTTTTTTAAAATCACAGCTTCTAGAAGGTTTACATGGATTCTTAAAATCCATGAGTTTTTAGAAGATGTGATTTATTTCATAAATGGAATCAACAAAGTATGCCATTCTAAGTCATAACGACTTTCTATAGTTTGCGCATGCGTCCGGAAATAAGAAAAGCTTAATACCCCCCGTTTTTTAAAGTCACGGCTTCTAGAAGATTTATATGATTTCTTAAAAAACACAAGTTTTTAGAAAATGTGATTTATTTCATCAATGGAATCAACAAACTATGCACATTATACGTAATAATGACTTTCTATAGTTTTCGAATGCGTCCGGAAATAACAAAAGCTTACTTCCCTCCGGTTTTTAAAATCACAGCTCCTAGAAGGTTTACATGATTTCTTAAAAAACACGAGTTTTTAGAAAATGTCATTTATTTCATAAATGGAATCAAAAAAGTATGAACATTCTATGTCATAACGACTTTGTATAGTTTGCGCATGCGCAAACTATGCACATTCTAGGTAATAACGACTTTCTATAGTTTGCGCATGCGTCCGGAAATAAGAAAACCTTACTTCCCCCCTTTTTTTAAATTCACAGCTTCTAGAAGGTTTACATGATTTCTTAAAAAACACGAGTTTTTAGAAAATGTCATTTATTTCATAAATGGAATCAAAAAAGTATGAACATGCTATGTCATAACGACTTTGTATAGTTTGCCCATGCGCAAACTATGCACATTCTAGGTAATAACGACTTTCTATAGTTTGCGCATGCGTCCGGAAATAAGAAAAGCTTACTTCTCCCCTTTTTTTAAATTCACAGCTTCTAGAAGGTTTACATGATTTCTTAAAAAACACGAGTTTTTAGAAAATGTGATTTATTTCGTAAATGGAATCAACAAAGTAGGCACATTCTACATCATAACGACTTTCTATAGTTTGCGCATGCATCCGGAAATAAGAAAAGCTTACTTGCCCCCGTTTTTTAAAATCACAGCTTCTAGAAGGTTTACATGATTTTTTTAAAAAAACGAGTTTTTAGAAAATGTGATTTATTTCATAAAAGGAATCAAGAAAGTATGCACATGCTACGTCATAACGACTTTGTATAGTTTGCGCATGTGCAAACTATGCACATTCTAGGTAATAACGACTTTCTATAGTTTGCGCATGCGTCCGGAAAGAAGAAAAGCTTACTTCCCCCCTTTTTTTAAATTCACAGCTTCTAGAAGGTCTACATGATTTCTTAAAAAACACGAGTTTTTAGAAAATGTGATTTATTTCGTAAATGGAATAAACAAAGTATGCACATTCTACGTCATAACGAATTTCTATAGTTTGCGCATGCGTCCAGAAATAAGAAAAGCTTACTTCCCCCCGTTTTTTAAAATCACAGCTTCTAGAAGGTTTACATGATTTCTTAAAAAAAATGAGTTTTCAGAAAATGTGATTATTTCATAACAGGAATCAACAAAGTATGCACATTCTACGTCATAACGACTTTCTATAGTTTGCGCATGCGTCCGGAAATAAAAAACCTTACTTCCCCCCTTTTTTTAAAATCACACCTTCTAGAAGGTTTCCATGATTTCTTAAAAAAAATGGGTTTTTAGAAAATGTCATTTATTTCATAAATGGAATCAACAAAGTATGCAAACTCTACGTCATAACGACTTTCTATAGTTTGCGCATGCGTATGGAAATAAGAAAAGCTTACTTCCCCCCGTTTTTTTAAATCACAGCTTCTAGACAGTTTACATGATTTCTTAAAAAACACGAGTTTATAGAAAATGTGATTTATTTCATCAATGGAATCAAAAAACTATGCACATTACACGTAATAACGACTTTCTATAGTTTGCGAATGCGTCCGGAAATAAGAAAAGCTTACTTCCTCCCTTTTTTTAAATTCACAGCTTCTATAAGGTTTACATGATTTCTTAAAAAACATGAGTTTTTAGAAAATATGATTTATTTCAAAAATGGATTCAACAAAGTATGCACTTTCTACGTCATAACGACTTTCTTTAGTTTGCGCATGCGGCCGGAAAAAAGAAAAGCTTACTTCCACCCGATTTTTAAAATCACAGCCTCCAGAAGGTTTACATGATTTCTTAAAAAACACGAGTTTTTAAAAAATATAATTTATTTCATAAATGGAATCAACAAAGTATGCACATTCTAAGTCATAACGACTTTCTATAGTTTGCGCATGCGTCCGGAAATAAGAAAAGCTTACTTCCCCCCGCTTTTTAAAATCACAGCTTCTAGAAGGATTACATCATTTCTTAAAAAACATGAGTTTTACGAACATGTGATTTATTTCATAAATGGAATCAACAAAGTATGGACTTTCTATGTCCTATCGACTTTCTATAGTTTGCGCATACGAAAACTAAGCACATTCTACGTACTAACCCCGTTTTTTTAAAATCACAGCTTCTAGAAGGATTACATGATTTCTTAAAAAACACGAGTTTTTAGAAAATGTGATTTATTTCATAAATGGAATCAACAAAGTATGCACATTCTATGTCATAACGACTTTGTATCATTTGCGCATGCGCAAACTATGCACATTCTACGTAATAACGACTTTCTATAGTTTGTGCATGTGTCCGGAAATAAGAAAAGCTTACTTCCGCACGTTTTTTAAAATCACATCTTCTAGAAGGTTTAAATGATTTCTTAAAATCCATGAGTATTTAGAAAATGTGATTTATTTCATAAATGGAATCAACAAAGTATGCACATTCTACGTCATAACGACTTTCTAATGTTTGCGCTTGCGTCCGGAAATAAGAAAAGCTTACTTCGGCCAGTTTTTTAAAATCACAGCTTCTAGAAGGTTTACATGATTTCTTAAAATCCATGAGTATTTAGAAAATTTGATTTATTTCATAAATGGAATCAACAAAGTATGCACATTCTACGTGATAACGACTTTGTAAAGTTTGCGCATGCGTCCGGAAATAAGAAAAGCTTACTTCAGCCAGTTTTTTAAAATCACAGCTTCTAGAATGTTTACATGATTTCTTCAAATCCATGAGTATTTAGAAAATGTAATTTATTTCATAAATGGAATCAACAAAGTATGCACATTCTAAGTCATAACGACTTTCTATAGTTTGCGCATGCGTCCGGAAATAAGAAAAGCTTAGCTCCCCCCCTTTTTTAAAGTCACGGCTTTTAGAAGGTTTACATGATTTCTTAAAAAACACGAGTTTTTAGAAAATGTGATTTATTTCATCAATGGAATCAACAAACTATGCACATTCTACATAATAATGACTTTCTATAGTTTGCGAATGCGTCCAGAAATAACAAAAGCTTACTTCCCTCCGGTTTTTAAAATCACAGCACCTAGAAGGTTTACATGATTTCTTAAAAAACACGAGTTTTTAGAAAATTTCATTTATTTCATTAATGGAATCAAAAAAGTAAGAAAATTCTATGTCATAACGACTTTGTATAGTTTGCGCATGCGCAAACTATGCACATTCTAGGTAATAACGACTTTCTATAGTTTGTGCATGCGTCCGGAAATAAGAAAAGCTTACTTCCCCCCTTTTTTTAAATTCACAGCTTCTAGAAGGTTTACATGATTTCTTAAAAAACATGAGTTTTTAGAAAATGTCATTTATTTCATAAATGGAATCAAAAAAGTATGAACATTCTATGTCATAACGACTTTGTATGGTTTGCGCATGCGCAAACTATGCACATTCTAGGTAATAACGACTTTCTATAGTTTACGCATGCATCCGGAAATAAGAAAAGCTTACTTCCCCCCTTTTTTTAAATTCACAGCTTCTAGAAGGTTTACATGATTTCTTAAAAAACATGAGTTTTTAGAAAATGTGATTTATTTCGTAAATGGAATCAACAAAGTATGCACATTCTACGTCATAACGACTTTCTATAGTTTGCGCATGCATCTGGAAATAAGAAAAGCTTACTTCCCCCCGTTTTTTAAAATCACAGCTTCTAGAAGGTTTACATGATTTCTTAAAAAAAATGAGTTTTTAGAAAATGTGATTTATTTCATAAAAGGAATCAACAAAGTATGCACATTCTACGTCATAATGACTTTGTATAGTTTGCGCATGTGCAAACTATGCACATTCTAGGTAATAACAACTTTCTATAGTTTGCGCATGCGTCCGGAAATAAGAAAAGCTTACTTCCCCCCTTTTTTTAAATTCACGGCTTCTAGAAGCTTTACATGATTTCTTAAAAAACACGAGTTTTTAGAAAATGTGATTTATTTCATCAATGGAATCAACAAAGTATGCACATTCTACGTCATAACGACTTTCTATAGTTTGCGCATGCGTCCGGAAATAAGAAAAGCTTACTTTCCCCCTTTTTTAAAATCACACCTTCTAGAAGGTTTCCATGATTTCTTAAAAAAACGGGTTTTTAGAAAATGTGATTTATTTCATAAATGGAATCAACAAAGTATGCACACTCTACGTCATAACGACTTTCTATAGTTTGCGCATGCGTATGGAAATAAGAAAAGCTTACTTTCCCCCGTTTTTTAAAATCACTGCTTCTAGAAGGTTAACATGATTTCTTAAAAAACACGAGTTTTTAGAAAATGTGATTTATTTCATCAATGGAATCAACAAACTATGCACATTCTACGTAATAACAACTTTCTATAGTTTGCGAATGCGTCCGGAAATAAGAAAAGCTTACTTCCCCCCAGTTTTTAAAATCACAGCTTCTAGAAGGTTTACATGATTTCTTAAAAAACATGAGTGTTTAGAAAATGTGATTTATTTCATAAATGGAATCAACAAAGTATGCACATTCTAAGTCATAACGCCTTTCTATAGTTTGCGCATGCGTCCGGAAATAAGAAAAGCTTACTTCCCCCCGTCTTTTAAAATCACAGCTTCTAGAAGGTTTACATGATTTCTTAAAAAACACGAGTTTTTAGAAAATGTGATTTGTTTCATAAATGTAATCAACAAAGTATGCACATTCTATGTCATAACGACTTTCTATAGTTTGCGCATGCGTAAACTAAGCACATTCGACGTACTAACGACTTTCTATAGTTTGCGTATGCGTCCAGAAATAAGAAAATCTTACTTCACCCCGTTTTTTAAAATCACAACTTCTAGAAGGTTTACATGGATTCTTAAAAAACACGAGTTTTTAGAAGATGTGATTTATTTCATAAATGGAATCAACAAAGTATGCCATTCTATGTCATAATGACTTTGTAAAGTTTGCGTATGGGTCCGGAAATAAGAAAAGCTTACTCCCGCCAGTTTTTTAAAATCACTGCTTCTAGAAGGTTTACATGATTTCTTTAAAAACACGAGTTTTTAGAAAATGTGATTTATTTCATAAATTGAATCAACAAATTATGCACATTCTACGTCATAACGACTTTCTATAGTTTGTGCATGCGTCCGGAAATAAGAAAAGCTTACTTCCCGCCTTTTTTTAAATTCACAGCTTCTAGAAGGTTTACATGATTTCTTAAAAAACACGAGTTTTTAGAAAATGTCATTTATTTAATAAGTTGAATCAACAAAGTATGAACATTCTATGTCATAACAACTTTGTATAGTTTGCGCATGCGCGAACTATGCACATTCTATGTAATAACGACTTTCTATAGTTTGCGCATGTGTCTGGAAATAAGAAAAGCTTACTTCCTCCCTTTTTTTAAATTCACAGCTTCTAGAAGGTTTACATGATTTCTTAAAAAACACGAGATTTTAGAAAATATGATTTCTTTAAAAAATGGAATCAACAAAGTATGCACTTTCTACGTCATAACGACTCTCTATAGTTTGCGCATGCGTCCGAAAATAAGAAAAGCTTACTTCCCCCCATTTTTTAAAATCACAGCTTCTAGAAGGTTTACATGATTTCTTAAAAAACACGAGTTTTTAGAGAATGTGATTTATTTCATAAAAGGAATCAACAAAGTATGAATATTCTACGTCATAACAACTTTCTATAGTTTGCGCATGCGTCCGGAAATAACAAAAGCTTACTTCCCCGCGTTTTTTCAAATCACAGCTTCTAGAAGTTTTACATGATTTCTTAAAAAACACGAGTTTTTAGAAAATGTCATTTACTTCATAAATGGAATCAAAAAAGTATGAACATTCTATGTCATAACAATTTTGTATAGTTTGCGCATGCGCAAACTATGCACATTCTAGGTAATAACGACTTTATATAGTTTGTGCATGCGTCCGGAAATAAGAAAAGCTTACTTCCCCCCTTTTTTTAAATTCATAGCTTCTAAAAGGTTTACATGATTTCTTAAAAAACACGAGTTTTTAGAAAATATGATTTATTGTATAAATCGAATCAACAAAGTATGCACATTCTACGTCATAACGACTTTCTATAGTTTGCGCATGCGTCCGGAAATAAGAAAAGCTTACTTCCCCCCGTTTTTTAAAATCACAACTTCTAGAAGGTTTACATGATTTCTTAAAAAACATGAGTTTTTAGAAAATGTCATTTATTTAATCAGTGGAATTAACAAACTATGCACATTATACGTAATAACGACTTTCTATAGTTTGTGCATGCGTCCGAAAATAAGAAAAGCTTACTTCCCCCCGTTTTTTAAAATTATAGCTTCTAGAAGGTTTACATGACTTCTTAAAAACACGAGTTTTTAGAAAATGTCATTTATTTCATAAATGGAATCAAAAAAGTCTGAACATTCTATGTCATAACAACTTTGTATAGTTTGCGCATGCGCAAACTATGCACATTCTAGGTAATAACGACTTTCTATAGTTTGCGCATGCGTCCGTAAATAAGAAAAGCTTAATTCCCCCCATTTTTTAAAGTCAGGGCTTCTAGAAGGTTTACATGATTTCTTAAAAAACACGAGTTTTTAGAAAATGTGGTTTATTTCATCAATGGAATCAACAAACTATGCACATTCTACGTAATAACGACTTTCTATAGTTTGCGAATGTGACCAGAAATAAGAAAAGCTTACTTCCCCCCGGTTTTTAAAATCACAGCTTCTAGAAGGTTTACATGATTTCTTAAAAAACAAGAGTTTTTAGAAAATGTCATTTATTTCATAAATGGAATCAAAAAAGTATGAACATTCTATGTCATAACGACTTTGTATAGTTTGCGCATGCGCAAACTATGCACATTCTAGGTAATAAGGACTTTCTATAATTTGCGCATGCGTCCGGAAATAAGAAAAGCTTACTTCCCGCCTTTTTTTAAATTCACAGCTTCTAGAAGGTTTACATGATTTCTTAAAAAACACGAGTTTTTAGAAAATGTCATTTATTTAGTAAGTTGAATCAACAAAGTATGAACATTCTATGTCATAACAACTTTGTCTAGTTTGCGCATGCGCAAACTATGCACATTCTATGTAATAATGACTTTCTATAATTTGCGAATGCGTCCGGAAATAAGAAAAGCTTACTTCCCCCCATTTTATAAAGTCACAGCTTCTAGAAGGTTTACATGAGCTCTTAAAAAACATGATTTTTTAGAAAATGTGATTTATTTCATCAATGGAATCAATAAAATATGCACATTCTACGTAATAACGACTTTCTATAGTTTGCGAATGCGTCCAGAAATAAGAAAAGCTTACTTTCCCCTGTTTGTTAAAATCACAGCTTCTAGAAGGTTTACATGATTTCTTAACAAACACGAGTTTTTAGAAAATGTCATTCATTTCATAAATGGAATCAACAAAGTATGCACATTCTATGTCATAACGAGTTTCTAAAGTTTGCGCATGCTCAAACTATGCACATTCTACATACTAACGACTTTCTATAGTTTGCATATTCATCCGGAAAGAAGAAAAGCTTACTTCACCCCGTTTTTTAAAATCACAACTTCTAGAAGGTTTACATGATTTCATAAAAAACACGAGTTTTTAGAAAATGTGATTTATTTCATAAATGGAAGCAACAAAGTATGCATATTCTATGTCATAACGTTCTTGTATGGTTTGCGCATGCGCAAACTATGCATATTCTACGTAATAACGAGTTTCTATAGTTTGCGCATGCATCTGGAAATTAGAATCACAGCTTCTAGAAGGTTTACATGAACAAAGTATGCACATTCTACGTCATAACGACTTTCTAAAGTTTGCGCATGGGTCCGGAAATAAGAAAAGCTTACTCCCGCCAGTTTTTTAAAATCACTGCTTCTAGAAGGTTTACATGATTTCTTGAAAAACACGAGTTTTTAGAAAATGTGATTTATTTCATAAATTGAATCAACAAAGTATGCAATTCTATGTCATAACGACTTTCTATAGTTTGTGCATGAGTCTGGAAATAAGAAAAGCTTACTTCCCCCCGATTTTTGAAAATCACAACTTCTAGAAGGTTTACATGTTTTCTTAAAAAAATGAGTTTTTAGAAAATGTGATTTATTTCATAAAAGGAATCAACAAAGTATGAATATTCTACATCATAACAACTATCTATAGTTTGTGCATGCGTCCGGAAATAACAAAAGCTTACTTCCCCGCGTTTTTTAAAATCACAGCTTCTAGAAGTTTTACATGATTTCTTAAAAAACACGAGTTTTTAGAAAATGTCATTTATTTCATAAATGGAATAAAAAAAGTATGAACATTCTATGTCATAACAACTTTGTATAGTTTGCGCATGCGCAAACTATGCACATTCTAGGTAATAACGACTTTATATAGTTTGTGCATGCGTCCGGAAATAAGAAAAGCTTACTTCCCCCCTTTTTTTAAATTCATAGCTTCCAAAAGGTTTACATGATTTCTTAAAAAACACGAGTTTTTAGAAAATATGATTTATTGTATAAATCGAATCAACAAAGTATGCACATTCTATGTCATAACGACTTTCTATAGTTTGCGCATGCGTCCGGAAATAAGAAAAGCTTACTTCCCCCCGTTTTTTAAAATCACAACTTCTAGAACGTTTACATGATTTCTTAAAAAACATGAGTTTTTAGAAAATGTCATTTATTTAATCAGTGGAATCAACAAACTATGCACATTATACGTAATAACGACTTTCTATAGTTTGTGCATGCGTCCGAAAATAAGAAAAGCTTACTTCCCCCCGTTTTTTAAAATCATAGCTTCTAGAAGGTTTACATGATTTCATAAAAAACACGAGTTTTTAGAAAATGTCTTTTATTTAATAAATGGAATCAAAAAAGTATGAACATTCTATGTCATAACGACTTTGTATAGTTTGCGCATGTGCAAACTATGCACATTCTACGTAATAACGACTTTCTATAGTTTGCGCATGCGTCCGGAAATAAGAAAAGCTTAATTCCACCCGTTTTTTAAAGTCAGGGCTTCTACAAGGTTTACATGATTTCTTAAAAAACACGAGTTTTTAGAAAATGTGGTTTATTTCATCAATGGAATCAACAAACTATGCACATTCTACGTAATAACGACTTTCTATAGTTTGCGAATGCGACCGGAAGTAAGAAAAGCTTACTTCCCCCCGGTTTTTAAAATCACAGTTGCTAGAAGGTTTACATGATTTCTTAAAAAACAAGAGTTTTTAGAAAATGTCATTTATTTTATAAATGGAATCAAAAAAGTATGAAGATTCTATGTCATAACGACTTTGTATAGTTTGCACATGCGCAAACTATGCACATTCTAGGTAATAACGACTTTCTATAGTTTGCGCATGCGTCCGGAAATAAGAAAAGCTTACTTCCCCCCTTTTTTTTAAATTCACAGCTTCTAGAAGGTTTACATGATTTCTTAAAAAACACGAGTTTTTAGAAAATGTCATTTATTTCTTAAATGGAATAAAAAAAGTATGAACATTCTATGTCATAACGACTTTCTATAGTTTGCGCATGCGCAAACTATGCACATTCTACGTAATAACGACTTTCTATAGTTTGCGCATGCGTCCGGAAATAAGAAAAGCTTAATTCCCCCCGTTTTTTAAAGTCAGGGCTTCTACAACGTTTACATGATTTCTTAAAAAACACGAGTTTTTAGAAAATGTGGTTTATTTCATCAATGGAATCAACAAACTATGCACATTCTACGTAATAACGACTTTCTATAGTTTGCGAATGCGTCCGGAAATAAGAAAAGCTTACTTCCCCCCGGTTTCTAAAATCACAACGTCTAGAAGGTTTACATGATTTCTTAAAAAACACGAGTTTTTAGAAAATGTCATTTATTTCATAAATGGAATAAAAAAAGTATCAACATTCTATGTCATAATGACTTTGTATAGTTTGCACGTGCGCAAACTATACACATTCTAAGTAATAACAACTTTTTATAGTTTGTGCATGCATCCGGAAATAACAAAAGCTAACTTCCCCCCTTTTTTTAAATTCATAGCTTCTAGAAGGTTTAAATGATTTCTTAAAAAACACAAGCTTTTAAAAAATGTTATTTATTTCATAAATGGAATCAACAAAGTATGCACATTCTACATCATAAGGACTTTCTATAGTTTGCGCATGCGTCCGGAAATAAGAA
Organism: Larix kaempferi; assembly: GCA_027924585.1. Classification (NCBI taxonomy): domain Eukaryota; kingdom Viridiplantae; phylum Streptophyta; class Pinopsida; order Pinales; family Pinaceae; genus Larix; species Larix kaempferi. The sequence continues at coordinate 13,352,657 of BSBM01000557.1, read as the reverse complement.
AAGCTTACTTCCCCCCATTTTTTTAAATCACAGCTTCTAGAAGGTTTACATGATTTCTTAAAAAAAATGAATTTTTAGAAAATGTGATTTATTTCATAAAAGGAATCAGCAAAGTATGCACATTCTACCTCATAACAACTTTCTATAGTTTGCGCATGCGTATGGAAATAAGAAAAGCTTACTTCCCCTCGTTTTTTAAAATCACAGGTTCTAGAAGGTTTACAAGATTTCTTAAAAAACATGAGTTTTTAGAAAATGTCATTTATTTAGTAAATGTTATCAACAAAGTATGCACATTCTATGTCATAACGACTTTCTATAGTTTGCGCATGCGTATGGAAATCAGAAAAGGTTACTTCCCCTCGTTTTTTAAAATCACAGCTTCTAGAAGGTTCACATGATTTTTTTAAAAACACGAGTTTTTAGAAAATATGATTTATTTCAAAAATGGAATCAACAAAGTATACACTTTCTACGTCATAACGACTTTCTATAGTTTGCGAATGCGCCCGGAAATAAGAAAAGCTTACTTCCCCCCGTTTTTTAAAATCACAGCTTCTAGAAGGATTACATGATTTCTTAAAAAACATGAGTTTTTTGAAAATGTGATTTATTTCATAAATGGAATCAACAAAGTATGTACATTATAAGTCATAATGACTTTCTATAGTTTGTGCATGCGTCCGGAAATAAGAAAAGCTTACATCCCCCCGTTTTTTAAAATCACAGCTTCTAGAAGGATTACATGATTTCTTAAAAAACATGAGTTTTACGAACATGTGATTTATTTCATAAATGGAATGAACAAAGTATGCACATTCTAAGTCATAACGAATTTCTATAGTTTGCGCATGTGTCCGGAAATAAGAAAAGCTTACTTCCCCCTGGTTTTTAAAATCACAACGTCTAGAAGGTTTACATGATTTCTTAAAAAACACGAGTTTTAGAAAATGTCATTTATTTCATAAATGGAATAAAAAAAGTATGAACATTCTATGTCATAAAAACTTTGTATAGTTTGTGCGTGCGCAAACTATCCACATTTAGGTAATAACAACTTTCTATAGTTTGCGCATGCATCCGGAAATAAGAAAAGCTAACTTCCCCTCTTTTTTTAAAATCACAACTTCTAGAAGGTTTACATGATTTCTTAAAAAACACGAGTTTTGAGAAAATGTGATTTATTTCATAAATGGAATCAACAAAGTATGCACATTCTACGTCATAATGACTTTTTAAGGTTTGCGCATGCGTCCGGAAATAAGAAAACCTTACTTCCGCCAGTTTTTTAAAATCACAACTTCTAGAAGGTTTACATGATTTCTTAAAATCCACGAGTATTTAGAAAATGTGATTTATTTCATAAATGGAATAAACAAAGTATGCACATTCTAAGTCATAACGACTTTCTATAGTTCGCTCATGCGTCCGGAAATAAGAAAAGCTTACTTCCCCCCGTTTTTTAAAGTCACAGCTTCTAGAAGGTTTACATGATTTCTTAAAAAACATGAGTTTTTAGAAAATGTGATTTATCTCATCAATGGAATCAACAAACTATGCACATTCTACGTAATAACGACTTTCTATAGTTTGCGAACGCGTCCGAAAATAAGAAAAGCTTACTTCCCCCTGGTTTTTAAAATGACAACGTCTAGAAGGTTTACATGATTTCCTAAAAAACACGAGTTTTTAGAAAATGTCATTTATTTCATAAATGGAATAAAAAAAGTATGAACATTCTATGTCATAACAACTTTGTATAGTTTGTGCATGCGCAAACTATCCACATTATAGGTAATAACAACTTTCTATAGTTTGCGCATGCGTCCGGAAATAAGAAAAGCTAACTTCCCCCCTTTTTAAAAATTCATAGCTTCTAGAAGGTTTACATGATTTCTTAAAAAACACAAATTTTTAGAAATTTTTCTTTATTTCATAAATGGAATCAACAAAGTATGCACATTCTACCTCATAACAACTTTCTATAGTTTGTGCATGCATCCGGAAATAAGAAAACCTTACTTCCCCCCGTTTTTTAAAATCACACCTTTTAGAAGGTTTACATGATTTCTTAAAAAAAATGAGTTTTTAGAAAATCTGATTTATTTCATAAAAGGAATCAACAAAGTATGGATATTCTACGTCATAACGACTTTCTATAGTTTGCGCATGCGTCCGGAAATAAGAAAAGCTTACTTCTCCACGTTTTTTAAAATCACACCTTCTAGAAGGTTTCCATGATTTCTTAAAAACACGAGTTTTTAGAAAATGTGATTTATTTCATCAATGGAATCAACAAACTATGCACATTCTATGTAATAATGACTTTCTATAGTTTGCGAATGCGTCCGGAAATAACAAAATCTTACTTCCCCCCGTTTTTTAAAATCACAGCTTCTAGAATGTTTACATGATTTCTTAAAAAACATGAGTTTTTAGAAAAAGTCATTTATTTCATAAATTCAATCAACAAAGTATGAACATTCTATTTCATAACGACTTTCTATAGTTTGCGCATGCGTCTGGAAATAAGAAAAGCTTACTTCCCCCCTTTTTTTAAATTCACAGCTTCTAGAAGGTTTACATGATTTCTTAAAAAAACACGAGTTGTTAGAAAATATGATTTATTTCAAAAATGGAATCAACAAAGTATGCACTTTCTACGTCATAACGACTTTCTATAGTTTGCGCATGCGTCAGGAAATAAGAAAAGCTTACTTCCCCCCGTTTTTTAAAATCACAGATTCTAGAAGGTTTACATGATTTCTTAAAAACCACGAGTTTTTAGAAAATGTGATTTATTTAATCAATGGAATCAACAAGCTATGCACATTATACGTAATAACGACTTTCTATAGTTTGCGCATGCGTCCGAAAATAAGAAAAGCTTACTTCCCCCCATTTTTTAAATTCACACCTTCTAGAAGGTTTACATGATTTCTTAAAAAACACGAGTTTTTAGAAAATGTCATTTTTTTTATAAATGGAATCAACAAAGTATGCACATTCTACGTCATAACGACTTTCTATAGTTTTGGCATGCATCCGGAAATAAGAAAAGCTTACTTCCCCCCATTTTTTAAATTCACACCTTCTAGAAGGTTTACATGATTTCTTAAAAAACACGAGTTTTTAGAAAATGTCATTTTTTTTATAAATGGAATCAACAAAGTATGCACATTCTACGTCATAACGACTTTCTATAGTTTTGGCATGCATCCGGAAATAAGAAAAGCTTACTTCCCCCCGTTTTTAAAAATCACAGCTTTAGAAGGATTACATGATTTCTTAAAAAACACGAGTTTTTAGAAAATGTCATTTTTTTCATAAATGAAATCAACAAAGTATGCACATTCTAAGTCATAACGACTTTCTATAGTTTGCGCATGCGTCCGGAAATAAGAAAAGCTTACTTCCCACCGTTTTTTAAAATCACAGCTTCTAGAAGGATTACATGATTTCTTAAAAAACATGAGTTTTACGTACATGTGATTTATTTCATAAATGGAATCAACAAAGTATGCACATTCTATGTCATAACGACTTTGTATGGTTTGCGCATGCCCAAACTATGCACATTCTACATAATAACGACTTTCTATAGTTTGTGCATGTGTCCGGAAATAAGAAAAGCTTACTTCCGCCCATTTTTTAAAATCACAGCTTCTAGAAGGTTTACATGATTTCTTAAAAAACACGAGTTTTTAGAAAATGTGATGTATTTCATAAATGGAATCAACAAAGTATGCACATTCTACGTCATAACGACTTTCTATAGTTTGCGCATGCGTCCGGAAATAAGAAAAGCTTACTTCCCCCCGTTTTTTAAAATCACAACTTCTAGAAGGTTTACATGATTTCTTAAAAAGCATGAATTTTTAGAAAATGTCATTTATTTAATCAGTGGAATCAACAAACTATGCACATTATACGTAATAACGACTTTCTATAGTTTGTGCATGCGTCCGAAAATAAGAAAAGCTTACTTCCCCCCCATTTTTTAAAATCATAGCTTCTAGAAGGTTTACATGATTTCATAAAAAACACGAGTTTTTAGAAAATGTCATTTATTTCATAAATGGAATAAAAAAAGTATGAACATTCTATGTCATAACGACTTTGTATAGTTTGCGCATGCGCAAACTATGCACATTCTAGGTAATAACGACTTTCTATAGTTTGTGCATGCGTCCGGAAATAAGAAAAGCTTAATTCCCCCCGTTTTTTAAAGTCAGGGCTTCTACAAGGTTTACATGATTTCTTAACAAACACGAGTTTTTAGAAAATGTGGTTTATTTCATCAATGGAATCAACAAACTATGCACATTCTACGTAATAACGACTTTCTATAGTTTGCGAATACGACCGGAAATAAGAAAAGCTTCCTTCCCCCCGGTTTTTAAAATCACAGCTGCTAGAAGGTTTACATGATTTCTTAAAAAACAAGAGTTTTTAGAAAATGTCATTTATTTCATAAATGGAATAAAAAAAGTATGAAGATTCTATGTCATAACGACTTTGTATAGTTTGCGCATGCGCAAACTATGCACATTCTAGGTAATAACGACTTTCTATAGTTTGCGCATGCATCCGGAAATAAGAAAAGCTTACTTCCCCCCTTTTTTTAAATTCACAGCTTCTAGAAGGTTTACATGATTTCTTAAAAAACACGAGTTTTTAGAAAATGTCATTTATTTCTTAAATGGAATAAAAAAAGTATGAACATTCTATGTCATACCGACTTTGTATAGTTTGCGCATGCGCAAAATATTCACATTCTAGGTAATAACGACTTTCTATAGTTTGCGCATGCGTCCAGAAATAAGAAAAGCTTACTTTCCCCTGTTTGTTAAAATCACAGCTTCTAGAAGGTTTACATGATTTCTTAACAAACACGAGTTTTTAGAAAATGTCATTTATTTCATAAATGGAATCAACAAAGTATGCACATTCTATGTCATAACGAGTTTCTATAGTTTGTGCATGCGCAAACTATGCACATTCTACTTACTAACGACTTTCTATAGTTTGCGTATTCGTCCGGAAATAAGAAAAGCTTACTTCATCCCATTTTTTATAATCACAACTTCTAGAAGGTTTACATGATTTCTTAAAAAACACGAGTTTTTAGAAAATGTGATTTATTTCATAAATGGAATCAACAAAGTATGCCATTCTATGTCATAACGACTTTGTATGGTTTGGGCATGCGCAAACTATGCACATTATACGTAATAACGACTCTCTATAGTTTGCGCATGCGTCTGGAAATAAGAAAAGCTTACTTCCCCCTATTTTTTAAAATCATAGCTTCTAGAAGGTTTACATGATTTCTTAAAAAACACGACTTTTTATAAAATGTGATTTATTTCATAAATGGAATCAACAAAGTATGCACATTCTACGTCGTAACGACTTTCTATAGTTTGCGCATGCGTCCGGAAATAAGAAAAGCTTACTTCCCCCCGTTTTTTAAAATCACAGCTTCTAGAAGGTTTACATGATTTCTTAAAAAAAACGAGTTTTTAGAAAATGTGATTTATTTCATAAAATGAATCAACAAAGTATGCACATTCTACGTCATAACGACTTTGTATAGTTTGCGCATTTGCAAACTATGCACATTCTAGGTAATAATGACTTTCTATAGTTTACGCATGCGTCCGGAAATAAGAAAATCTTACTTCCCCCCTTTTTTTAAATTCACAGCTTCTAGAAGGTTTACATGATTTCTTAAAAAACACGAGTTTTTAGAAAATGCGATTTATTTCATAAATGGAATCAACAAAGTATGCACATTCTATGTCATAACGACTTTGTATGGTTTGGGCATGCGCAAACTATGCACATTCTACGTACTAACGACTTTCTATAGTTTGTGTATTCATCCGGAAATAAGAAAAGCTTACTTCACCCCGTTTTTTAAAATCACAACTTCTAGAAGGTTTACATGATTTCTTAAAAAACACGTGTTTTTAGAAAATTTGATTTATTTCATAAAAGGAATCAACAAATTATGCACATTCTATGTCATAACGTTTTTGTATGGTTTGAGCATGCGCAAACTATGCACATTCTACGTAATAAAGACTTTCTATAGTTTGCGCATGCATCCGTAAATTAGAAAAGCTTACTTCTGCCAGTTTTTTAAAATCACAGCTTCTAGAAGCTTTACATGATTTCTTAAAAAACATGATATTTTAGAAAATGTGATTTATTTCATAAATGGAATCAACAAAGTATGCACATTCTACGTCATAACGACTTTCTAAAGTTTGCGCATGGGTCCGGAAATAATAAAAGCTTACTTCCGCCAGTTTTTTAAAATCACTCCTTCTAGAAGGTTTACATGATTTCTTGAAAAATACGAGTTTTTAGAAAATGCGATTTATTTCATAAATTGAATAAACAAAGTATGCACATTCTACGTCATAACGAATTTCTATAGTTTGTGCATGCGTCCGGAAATAAGAAAAGCTTACTTCCCCCCGATTTTTGAAAATCAAAGCTTCTAGAAGGTTTACATGATTTCTTAAAAAAAACGAGTTTTTAGAAAATGTGATTTATTTCATAAAAGGAATCAAAAAAGTATGCATATTCTACGTCATAAAAACTTTCCTTAGTTTGCACATGCATCCGGAAATAAGAAAAGCTTACTTCCCCCCGTTTTTTAAAATCACAGCTTCTAGAAGGTTTCCATGATTTCTTAAAAAACACGAGTTTTTAGAAAATGTGATTTATTTCATCAATGGAATCAACAAACTATGCACATTCTACGTCATAACGACTTTCTGTAGTTTGCGTATGCGTCCGAAAATAAGAAAAGCTTACTTCCCCCCGTTTTTTAAAATCATAGCTTCTAGAAGGTTTACATGATTTCTTAAAAAACACGAGTTTTTAGAAAATGTCATTTGTTTCATAAATGGAATCAACAAAGTATGAAAAAACTATGTCATAACGACTTTGTATCATTTGCGCATGCGCAAATTATGCACATTCTACGTAATAACGACTTTCTATAGTTTGTGCATGCGTCCGGAAATAAGAAAAGCTTACTTTCCCCCTTTTTTTAAATTCACAGCTTCTAGAAGGTTTACATGATTTCTTAAAAAACACGACTTTTTAGAAAATGTGATTTATTTAAACAATGGAATCAACAAAGTATGCACATTCTACGTCATAACGACTTTCTATAGTTTGCGCATGCGTCCGGAAATAAGAAAAGCTTACTTCCCCCCGTTTTTTAAAATCACAGCTTCTAGAAGGTTTACATGATTTCTTAAAAAAAACGAGTTTTTAGAAAATGTGATTTATTTCATAAAATGAATCAACAAAGTATGCACATTCTACGTCATAACGACTTTGTATAGTTTGTGCATGTGGAAACTATGCACATTCTAGGTAATAATGACTTTCTATAGTTTACGCATGCGTCGGGAAATAAGAAAAGCTTACTTCCCCCCTTTTTTTAAATTCACAGCTTCTAGAAGGTTTACATGATTTCTTAAAAAACACGATTTTTTAGAAAATGTGATGTATTTCATAAATGGAATCAACAAAGTATGCACATTCTACGTCATAACGACTTTCTAAACTTTGCGCATGCGTCTGGAAATAAGAAAAGCTTACTTCCGCAAGTTTTTAAAATCACAGCTTCTAGAAGGTTTACATGATTTCTTAAAAACCAAAAGTTTTTAGAAAATCTGATTTATTTCATAAATGGAACCAACAAAGTATGCACATTCTAAGTCATAACGACTTTCTATAGTTTGTGCATGCATCCGGAAACAAGAAAAGCTTAATTCCCCCCGTTTTTTAAAGTCACGGCTTCTACAAGGTTTACATGATTTCTTAAAAAACACGAGTTTTTAGAAAATGTGATTTATTTCATCAATGGAATCAACAAACTATGCACATTCTACGTAATAACGACTTTCTATAGTTTGCGAATGCGTCCGGAAATAAGAAAAGCTTACTTCCCCCCGGTTTTTAAAATCACAGCTTCTAGAAGGTTTACATGATTTCTTAAAAAACATGAGTGTTTAGAAAATGTGATGTATTTCATAAATGGAATCAACAAAGTATGCACATTCTACGTCATAACGACTTTCTAAACTTTGCGCATGCGTCTGGAAATAAGAAAAGCTTACTTCCGCAAGTTTTTAAAATCACAGCTTCCAGAAGGTTTACATGATTTCTTAAAAACCAAAAGTTTTTAGAAAATGTGATTTATTTCATAAATGGAACCAACAAAGTATGCACATTCTAAGTCATAACGACTTTCTATAGTTTGTGCATGCATCCGGAAACAAGAAAAGCTTAATTCCCCCCGTTTTTTAAAGTCACGGCTTCTACAAGGTTTACATGATTTCTTAAAAAACACGAGTTTTTAGAAAATGTGATTTATTTCATCAATGGAATCAACAAACTATGCACATTCTACGTAATAACGACTTTCTATAGTTTGCGAATGCGTCCGGAAATAAGAAAAGCTTACTTCCCCCCGGTTTTTAAAATCACAGCTTCTAGAAGGTTTACATGATTTCTTAAAAAACATGAGTGTTTAGAAAATGTGATTTATTTCATAAATGGAATCAACAAAGTATGCACATTCTAAGTCATAACGACTTTCTATAGTTTGCGCATGCGTCCGGAAATAAGAAAAGCTTACTTCCCCCCGTTTTTAAAAATCACAGCTTCTAGAAGGTTTACATGATTTCTTAAAAATCACGAGTTTTTAGAAAATGTGTTTTATTTCATCAATGGAATCAAAAAACTATGCACATTCTACATAATAACGAGATTCTTTAGTTTGCGAATGCGTCCGGAAATAAGAAAAGCTTACTTCCCCTCACTTTTTAAAATCACAGCTTCTAGAAGGTTTACATGATTTCTTAAAAAACCACGAGTTTTTAGAAAATGTCATTTATTTCATAAATGGAATCAACAAAGTATGAACATACGATGTCATAACGACTTTGTATAGTTTGCGCATGCGAAAACTATGCACATTCTATGTAATAACGGCTTTCTATAGTTTGCACATGCGTCCGGAAATAAGAAAAGCTTACTTCCCCCCTTTTTTTAAATTCACAGCTTCTAGAAGGTTTACATGATTTCTTAAAAAACACGAGTTTTTAGAAAATGTGACTTATTTCATAAATGGAATCAACAAAGTATGCACATTCTAAGTCATAACGACTTTCTATAGTTTGCGCATGCGTTCGGAAATAAGAAAAGCTTACTTCCCCCCATTTTTTAAAATCACGGCTTCTAGAAGGTTTACATGATTTCTTAATAAACACGAGTTTTTAGAAAATGTGATTTATTTAATAAATGGAATCAACAAACTATGAACATTCTACGTAATAACAACTTTCTATAGTTTGCACATGCGTCCGGAAATAAGAAAAGCTTACCTCCCCCCGTTTTTTAAAATCACAGCTTCTAGAAGGTTTACATGATTTTCTTAAAAAAACACAAGTTTTTAGAAAATGTCATTTGTTTCAAAAATGGAATAAAAAAAGTATGAACAAACTATGTCATAACAACTTTGTATCGTTTGCGCATGCGCAAACTATGCGCATTCTACGTAATAACGACTTTCTATAGTTTGCGCAAGCGTCCGGAAATGAGAAAAGCTTACCTCCCCCCATTTTTTAAAATCACAGCTTCTAGAAGGTTTACATGATTTCTTAATAAACACGAGTTTTGTTGATGTATATGTAACTTCGGAATGTATTTCACATATATGTATATTGTATTCCGATAGTGATGGTATTATTCCTCTATAAGGAAGTGTCGTCATTTATATTGTAAGTGTCGTAACTTATACTTGATGGGTTATTAGACCACCTTATTTGGGGTCGGCCCTGTATAAGTCATGTGGGTCAAAGGGTTATTAGACCACCCTACTGGGGGTCGGCCATGTGGTTCAAAGGGTTATTAGACCACCCTATTGGGGGTCGGCCCACTCAGCATTATGTTATGTGGTAAAGTTCGAGCCTACATGAGTTAGGTAAAAAGACAAGTCAAGTCAAGTATAAATAGAGTGCGGGAGGCACTCTATTTACTCACTCACTTCTCACACATGCTCTCAAGGAGGAGAGGCACACTTATGGAGGAGGAGGATCTGCTGCTAGGTTATGTCTATCTCTTGGTTGGTTGTATCATTGCTCTATCTATCTCTGAGGAAGTTATTGGGGTTTTTCACCTTTATGGTTTTCCCCAAGTAAATCTTTGTGTCTCTTGTGTGCTTGCATTATTGTCTCCATGATTGATATGCTGTAGATATGCTGTACATGTTGTTCTCTCAGTTAAGATCCTAGATCATATTGAAGTAAATTCTGAAAATTTAACATGGTATCAGAGCTAGCCTGAAAGAAGGCATGATATGGCATGTATGACACTTGTTGCACTTACGATGCTAGGGCTTGATATAGAAAAAACCAGTCATCGTAGCACTTTCGCTATAAATCCGTTTTGGCAAAGTTTTCGGATCTGAAATTGTTACAGGCCGAAGCCAATATCTCCAGGTACCTTGTGTCCAAAGGACAACCTCTAATTCGTTGTACTTTGTGATTTATGATCTGTACAATATAGGGTTTCTGCCTCTTCCAAGTCTGAGTCAAAATCAGGTGACCTTGGGAAAAAGGTCATATCTTGGGCTAGGAAGCTCCAAATGAAATTTCGTAAAAAGTGACAGGTATTACACAGTCTGTACTATCTCAGAAAACGTTTTTGGAGGCCGAAGTTGAACCAATGACACGTGGCACGCCGTACAAGTTCGCTCTCCTGTATTATCCCATAAACAGGTCACGTTGCGACACTTGGCATAACTCTCTCTCAGAGAGTCCAATTGAGGTCAGACCTGTCAGGATGGAAATATAACAGGCCTAGCTATCTCAGAAAAAATTTTCAGAGGCCGAAGTTCAAACAGCGACACGTGGCACGCCGTACAAGTTCGCTCTTCTGTTTTATCCCAAAACAGGTCACGTTGCGACATTTGGCATAACTCTCTCTGAGAAAATCCAATTGAGGTCAGACCTGTCAGGATGGAAAGCTAACAGGTCAGGCTATGTCAGAAAACGTTTTTAGACCCTGTGGATCAAAAATTTCGGAGTTACACCAGAAACAATCAGGTACATATTTCTGTCAAAACAGAATTATTTTTTGGTACCTTCATTCATGGCTTCCGGAATTTAGGGCTTTGGAGAAAGTTGGAATTTTTGTAATCGGAGACCATGGCTGGATGCTACTCATCAAAATAGAAATTTAGAGACCAAGATCAGAATTTTTGGTTGGGCAAAAGGCCGGGCTTGATCAAACCCTTGTTCAGGACTTTGATCAGAAAAGTGGAAAATTAGGGCTTCTGTAAAAATGGGAAATTTTTGAAATCTGAGACCACGGCTGGAAGCTCCTCAGAAAAATAGAAGCTTAGAATTTTGGATCAAACCTTTTGATCGGGAAAAAGAGTGGGATTCATCAAACCCCAGTTCAGGGTCACGTCCAGTGAATCCGGAAGTTTCAAAGGCAAAATTGAGGAGTGAAACTTTACAGTTTTCAAATTATGAATATACCAATTTGATCAGCTCATCAAGGCGCATATTTCTATCCTTTCGGAAGTTTGAAATTCAAAGTTTGAATTTTTGGGGTTTCTCTGACAAACCCATATCCAGCTCAAGGTCCAGTTCTTGCACATCAAGTGGATTGGGTTAATCCTAGAAGAAAATGGATTGGTCACCTACATAAGTGAAGATGTTCCTGTTTCAGAGGGAGATGAGGCTAAGGCCTTACATAAGAAGATTACAAGCGATCTCGATAGGTATGACTTATCGAGTTATGTTTTGATATTTGTCCATGATTAAGTTTATGGTATGTTTGTCTTCATGTTAATACAGTTAAGTACAATTTTGTTTTTAGATTTGTCGTATCACCTTAACAAAATTATGAATGCATGATAGAAGATATTCATTATTTAGGTTGTTGACACTTATGATTGTACTAATGCATTATGGTGTTGTATGAGGTTTATGTTGTCTACTAACATGAAAGGTACACCAAGAAAGACAAATCATGTTCCAGTTCAAGAACATATGATCATGATGACATGAGGACAAAGATTCATCCATTGTTATGGATCTCATAAAAGATCCATTTACGAGGTATGTATAACTTGGTTTTATAATGGTTAACCTATGAGATATACAGGTTACTAGCACAAGTCATTGAAGAAGAACAAGAAGACATCATGTGAGTATGTTAGACATAATTAGCTAGCATGATAATCCAGGTATGTTTTTCCTATATCAAGCTAGAATCCTACCTTGGGTTAGGATATTATACTGTTGTGTTGTTGATAATGATTATTCATGAAGTCATAGGTTTGAATAATCATGGTTGTATGCATATTATGTTCCTTACCATAATTGATGATATGACTAACCAGAAGAATCATGAAGGTATAGGTTTGAATAATCACAGGTTTTATGCATATTATATCTCTTATCTTGATTGATGATTCAACTAACCTGAAGAGTCATAGGTTTGAGTAATTACAGGTTTAGACATGTTATGTTTCTTATGATTTGACTAACCATAAGAATACTACATAAACCTTGAATGCTAATGCTTATTATTTCTGTTTGAAATGATCATGACTATACATGCTTGAGATTATTGTGTTTTAATAGTATACTAATGAATGTATGATTTTATATGAGATCACAAGGATAACACAATCATGATACTAATAAGCATGCATAGGGACCAAGGATGAATATGAGTTCAAGAACAGGTAATCCAGGAAGCAAAGATCAAGAGGGAGTACACTCCAGTGGTTCATGCAAGGATGCAGATATTCAGAGGGAGTTGACCATCTCTCTACATTCCACAACAGAAAGGTGTAGAAGAAGCTACTTCAGATTAGGACTCCAGCATCTCCTGCAAGGAAGTGAAGACTCAGAGGGAGTCCACCTAACGAACAAACAAAGATAAGTATTTTAATTATCTTTTCATATTTGTTTGTTTAAATAAAATTGTTCAATGATGTATATGCTCATGTTCCTAGACTTAGGATATGTGTTGTGCATATTAGAATAGTTGCATTGATGAACAGTATACTACTATACATGGGTAAGTGGCCTATGGCACTATACAACATTCCATTGCTACTTATCTAGAATGAAACCTCTTTGCTGACATGTTGGGAGTTGTGCACACTCTTAACAATGTTCTGGTAGAGATTGGAAGGCATCTAGAAAGTTACGGGATATGGATAAATGTTGTATTGAAGCATTGGCTAAGATAATTGCATGACTGTATGACATATTTCTTTATGTGTAGGAATTTGTTCTGAAAACTATGAGATGTTTTCTAATCATGCAATTTAACTTGTTGTGTAGGAAAGATCGTATGCCATCTCCTACAAAAGGACTACAACATTTGTTCTAGCAACAAAGATATTTATTGAAGATATTGAAGTTCCCAGGATCTGGGATGAAGAAATAGAATGCCATGATCCGTCGATCATGAAGAATGATGTTTGGGATGTAATCCCAAGACGTGAAGGGAAGTTTGTTATGACTTCCAAATGGTACTATCAAATCAAGCATATTGCAGATGACAGCATTGAGAAATATAAAAGTGATCAAATAGAAGATACACCAGATGGATTTCAAGACAGCATGGTGTAGTCAGATATGTGTGCAGAACTTGGTATGGTAGGATAGACAGCTTTCTATCCAGTTTGGGCTTTACCAAGAGTAAAGCGGATTCCAACCTTTACTACAAGGTTGAGGAAGGAAATCCAGTGATACTACTTTTGTATGCAGATAACCTGTTTGTTACAGGTGAAAATAGTTTGATTGCCGACACGCAGTGGAAGCTTACTACTGAGTTCGAGATGAAGAACTTGGAGATGATGCACTATTTGTTTTTGGCATGGAGGTGTGGCAGAGTGCAGAAGGAATCTTCCTTGGACAAGGGAAGTATGCAGTAGATATCCTGAAGAGATTCGGGATGATGGATTGCAAGGCCATGGCCACACCTATGGCATCGAATCTGAAGCTTCTATGTGATGCTTCATCTGAGACGGTTGATATCACTATGTATCGTCAGATGATTGGGTCCTTGATGTACCTGACGAACACGAGACCAGACATTTGCCTTGCTGTGAACACATTGAGCCAGTTCCTGACGGATCCGAGAAGTGTTCACCTGGTTGTTGTAAAGCATGTTCTGAGGTACCTGAAGGGTACAGTGGATTATGGGCTCAGGTATGAGGCGAATCAAAAGTTTAACTTGCAGGGTTTTGTTGATTCAGATTGGGCTGGCAGTGCTGCAGATAGGAAGAGCACATCTGGGTGTTGCTTCAGTATGGGATCAGGTGTGATCTCTTGGTTTAGCAGGAAGCAGTCCTGCGTAGCACTGAGTACAGCTGAGGCAAAGTATGTTGCAGCCTGTTCAGCTAGTTGTGAGGCAGTATGGCTACGGAAGCTACTGTCTGAGTTATTTGATCTCCTGTTGGAGGCTACTAGTATCTTCTGTGATAACCAGAGTTGTGTGAAGCTTTCTGAGAACCCAGTGTTTCATGACAGGTCGAAACACATAGAGATCAAATATCACTATATCAGGGATATGGTGCAGAGAGGAGCTGTGAAGCTTCTGTATGTTGCGACGGACGAGCAGATTGCAGATGTGCTGACGAAGCCACTAGCCAGAGTGTAGTTCGAGTACTTCAGAGAGAGGCTTGGCGTTCTTCAGATCGAGGATACTTCGAGGAAGAAGTGATGAACACATTTGCTAAAGCCATTCCAAGCATGTTGGAAGGAGGATCCTTCACATGGCTGTGGATGTAAGCGCTGGATGATGAGCATCAGGATGATGTTCTGGTTTCTGCTTGGATATGATCAGTTGGATCATTTTATGTATGTATGTACGCATCATGTGGATGCTGGATATGATCAGTTGGATCATTTTATGTATGTATGTATGCATCATGTTGGATGCTTGGACCATGTATCTGTATATGTATCAGGTGGATACATTGTATGATCAGGTGGATCATGTATGGTGATATGTATCATGCATTTGTATTTGTATCAGGTGGATACATTGATGATCAGGAGGATCATGTATGATGATATGTATCAGGTAGATACTTGGTATGCATCAGGTAGATGCATTGTATGATCAGGTGGATCATGTATGGTGATATGTATCATGCATTTGTATTTGTATCAGGTGGATACATTGATGATCGGGAGGATCATGTATGATGATATGTATCGGGTAGATACTTGGTATGCATCAGGTAGATGCATTGATGATCAGGAGGATCATGTATGATGATATGTATCATGTATTTGTATCAGGTGGATACATTGATGATCAGGAGGATCATGTATGATACTTGGTATGCATCAGGTAGATGCATTGATGATCAGGTGGATCATGCAGCAGGATGTTGCAGTGATGATCAGGATGATCATAGATGACGAGCTTCAGGATGTTGCTCCAGATGACATGCAGCAGGATGTTGCAGTGATGATCAGGATGATCATAGATGACGAGCTTCAGGATGTTGCTCCAGATGACATGCAGCAGGATGTTGCAATGATGATCAGGATGATCATGGATACATCAGGATGATGTATGGTGAGTATCAGGTTGATACTCTATGGCCATGGATCAGGTTGTGCAGATGAGCATGTAATTCGTTGCCCTGGGAGATTTGCAGATGGTCTTGCGAGGTTTTGCCTATGGCATGTAATTCGTTGCCCTGGGACATCTGGCAAATGCTCTTTCGAGGTTTTGCTCTGGGAGGACATGTAATTCGTTGCCCTGGGAGATCTGCAGATAGTCTTGCGAGGTTTTGCCTATGGCATGTAATTCGTTGCCCTGGGATATCTGGCAGATGCTCTTGCGAGGTTTTGTCCTATGG
This sequence comes from Larix kaempferi, assembly GCA_027924585.1. Classification (NCBI taxonomy): domain Eukaryota; kingdom Viridiplantae; phylum Streptophyta; class Pinopsida; order Pinales; family Pinaceae; genus Larix; species Larix kaempferi. The sequence goes on along the minus strand of BSBM01000557.1, from coordinate 13,336,714 downwards.
CATGTAATTCGTTTCCCTGGGAGATCCGATAGGTTGGGCTGTGTGCCCGTAATCAGTCCTGGGATGCTCTTGCGAGGTTTTGCCATGACCACATGTAATTCGTTGCCCTGGGAGATCCTATAGGTAGAGCTGTGTGCTCGTAACAGCCTGGGATGCTCTTGCGAGGTTTTGTGGTGAGGTCACATGTAATTCGTTGCCCTGGGAGATCCTATAGGTAGAGCTGTGTGCTCGTAACAGCCTGGGATGCTCTTGCGAGGTTTTGTGACGCACGTAAAAGTCCTGAGGATTCCACAGTATGGCCAGTGATGACGAAGACCTGCAGGTGGTGGGCCTACATCCAGTATGAAAAAGGACTGGCTCTATAGAACTTCCTATGACGAGTAGATTCAGAGATTGATTGAGATAGCAGCAGCAGTGACGATGATGATGACTCGATGACGATTATCCAGTGACGATGATCCAGAGAAGATGACTTGTGCTAGAAGAACTGTGCTGAGAAATACCTTCCTAGTTAAGAGGGAGTGTTGATGTATATGTAACTTCGGAATGTATTTCACATATATGTATATTGTATTCCTATAGAGATGGTATTATTCCTCTATAAGGAAGTGTCGTCATTTATATTGTAAGTGTCGTAACTTATACTTGATGGGTTATTAGACCACCTTATTTGGGGTCGGCCCTGTATAAGTCATGTGGGTCAAAGGGTTATTAGACCACCCTACTGGGGGTCGACCATGTGGTTCAAAGGGTTATTAGACCACCCTATTGGGGGTCGGCCCACTCAGCATTATGTTATGTGGTAAAGTTCGAGCCTACATGAGTTAGGTAAAAAGACAAGTCAAGTCAAGTATAAATAGAGTGCGGGAGGCACTCTATTTACTCACTCACTTCTCACACATGCTCTCAAGGAGGAGAGGCGCACTTATGGAGGAGGAGGATCTGCTGCTAGGTTATGTCTATCTCTTGGTTGGTTGTATCATTGCTCTATCTATCTCTGAGGAAGTTATTGGGGTTTTTCACCTTTATGGTTTTCCCCAAGTAAATCTTTGTGTCTCTTGTGTGCTTGCATTATTGTCTCCATGATTGATATGCTGTAGATATGCTGTACATGTTGTTCTCTCAGTTAAGATCCTAGATCATATTGAAGTAAATTCTGAAAATTTAACAAGTTTTTAGAAAATATGATTTATTTAATCAATGGAATCAACAAACTATGCACATTCTACGTAATAACGACCTTCTATAGTTTGCGCATGCGCCCGGAAATAAGAAAAGCTTACTTCCTCCCTTTTTTTAAATCTCTAGAAGGTTTACATGATTTCTTAAAAAACAAGAGTTTTTGGAAAATGTGATTTATTTCATAAGTGGAGACAACAAAGTATGCACATTCTACGTCATAACGACTTTCTATAGTTTGCGCATGCGTCCAGAAATAAGAAAAGCTTACTTCCCCCCATTTTTTAAAATCACAGCTTCTAGAAGGTTTACATGATTTCTTAAAAAAAACGAGTTTTTAGAGAATGTGATTTATTTCATAAAAGGAATCAATAAAGTATGCACATTCTACGTCATAACGACTTTGTATAGTTTGCGCATGTGCAAACTATGCACATTCTAGGTAATAACGACGTTCTATAGTTTGCACATGCGTCCGGAAATAAGAAAAGCTTACTTCCCCCCTTTTTTTAAATTCACAGCTTCTAAAAGGTTTACATGATTTCTTAAAAAACACGAGTTTTTAGAAAATGTGATTTATTTCATAAATGGAATCGACAAAGTATGCACATTCTACATCATAACAACTTTCTATAGTTTGCGCATGCGTCCGGAAATAAGAAAAGCTTACTTCCCCCTGTTTTTTAAAATCAAAGCTTCTAGAAGGTTTACATGATTTCTTAAAAAAAACGAGTTTTTGGAAATGTGATTTATTTCATAAAAGGAATCAACAAAGTATGCACATTCTACGTCATAACGACTTTCTATAGTTTGCGCATTCGTCCGGAAATAATAAAAGCTTACATCTCCCCGTTTTTTAAAATCACAGCTTCTAGAAGGTTTACATGATTTCTTAAAAAACATGAGTTTTTAGAAAATGTGATTTATTTCATCAAAGTAATCAACAAACTATGCACATTCTACGTAATAACGACTTTCTATAGTTTGCGAATGCGTCTGGAAATAAGGAAAGCTTACTTCCCCCCGGTTTTTAAAATCACAGCTTCTAGAAGGTTTACATGATTTCTTAAAAAACATGAGTGTTTAGAAAATGTGATTTATTTCATAAATGGAACCAACAAAGTATGCACAATCTAAGTCATAACGACTTTCTATAGTTTGCGAATGCATCCGGAAATAAGGAAAGTTTACTTACCCCCGGTTTTTAAAATCACAGCTTCTAGAAGGTTTACATGATTTCTTAAAAATCACGATTTTTTAGAAAATGTGTTTTATTTCATCAATGGAATCAACAAAATATGCACATTCTGCGTAACAACGACTTTCTTTAGTTTGCGAATGCGTCCGGAAATAAGAAAAGCTTACTTCCCCTCGTTTTTTAAAATCACAGCTTCTAGAAGGTTTACATGATTTCTTAAAAAACCACGAGTTTTTAGAAAATGTCATTTATTTCATAAATGGAATCAACAAAGTATGAACATACGATGTCATAACGACTTTGTATAGTTTGCGCATGCGAAAACTATGCAGATTCAATGTAATAACGACTTTCTATAGTTTGCACATGCGTCCGGAAATAAGAAAAACTTTCTTCCCCCCTTTTTTTAAATTCACAGCTTCTAGAAGGTTTACATGATTTCCTAAAAAACACGAGTTTTTAGAAAATGTGATTTATTTCATAAATGGAATCAACAAAGTATGCACATTTTACGTCATAACGACTTTCTATAGTTTGCGCATGCGTCCAGAAATAAGAAGAGCTTACTTCCCCCATTTTTTAAAATCACAGCTTCTAGAAGGTTTACATGATTTCTTAATAAACACGAGTTTTTAGAAAATGTGATTTATTTAATCAATGGAATCAACAAACTATGCACATTCTATGTAATAACGACTTTCTATAGTTTGCACATGCGTCCGGAAATAAGAAAAGCTTACTTCCCCCCGTTTTTTAAAATCACAGCTTCTAGAAGGTTTACATGATTTCTTAAAAAAACACGAGTTTTTAGAAAATTTCATTTGTTTCATAAATGGAATCAACAAAGTATGAACAAACTATGTCATAACGACTTTGTATCGTTTGCGCATGCGCAAACTATGCACATTCTACGTAATAACGACTTTCTATAGTTTGCGCATGCGTCCGGAAATAAGAAAAGCTTACTTCCCCCCATTTTTTAAAATCACAGCTACTAGAAGGTTTACATGATTTCTTAATAAACATGAGTTTTTAGAAAATGTGATTTATTTAATCAATGGAATCAACAAACTATGCACATTCTTCTTAATAACGACTTTCTATAGTTTGCGAATGCGTCCGGAAATAAGAAAATCTTACTTCCCCCCGGTTTTTAAAATCACAGCTTCTAGAAGGTTTACATGATTTCTTAAAAAACACGAGTTTTTAGAAAATGTCATTTAGTTCATAAATGGAATCAAAAAAGTATGAACATTCTATGTCATAACGACTTTCTATAGTTTGCGCATGCGCAAATTATGCACATTCTAGGTAATAACGACTTTCTATAGTTTGCGCATGCGTCCGGAAATAAGAAAACCTTACTTCCCCCCTTTTTTTAAATTCACAGCTTCTAGAAGGTTTACATGATTTCTTAAAAAACACGAATTTTTAGAAAATGCGATTTATTTCATAAATGGAATCAACAAAGTATGCACATTCTGTTGAGATATTGTAACTTCAAAGAATATTATATTTGTACTTTATTATTCCGGAGATGATTCATTCCTCCGTGAAGATCTTATTGTATATCCGGAGATGTTTATTCCTCCGTCGGAATGTGGTAACTTGGGTTATTAGACTTCCCTAGTGGGGGTCGGCCCTGTATGTGTTATGTGGGTCAAAGGGTTATTAGACCACCCTAGAGGGGTCGGCCCAGTCAGTTATAATGGGGTATTTAACCTAATGGTTAAATACGAGCCTACATGTACTTGTGTAAAATACATATCAGAGTAGTGTATAAATAGAGGAGGTGTGTTCCTCATTATACACATTCACTCACTTGAGGATAGCGCACTTGTGGAGGAGAGGTCTGCTATTGTGGAGGAGGAGATCATGTCTCAGGGTTTCATCTTTGTATATTGCTGGTCATCTATATTGAGGAAGCTTTGCTGGGTTTTCTACCCCATGAGGGTTTCCCAGGATAAATCTCTGTCTCTTGTGTTTATGCTGTGCTTGTTGTTTCTTCAGTGATCCTGTATATGCTATTATTGTGAAATGGAATGTAATGCTGCTATTTTCTGTCTTAGCATATTAAATCTTAACATGGTATCAGAGCTAACCTGAAGGAAGACAAGGTATGGCACTAACGACACTTGCTTTACTTACGACAATTTGAAGGTTAGGGTTTTACATAGCAAAAACCAGTCATCGTAGCACTTTCGCTATAAATCCGTTTTGGCGAAGTTTTCGGATCTGAAATTGTTACAGGACGAATATTAAATCTCTAGTTACCTCGTGTCCAAAGGACAACGTCTAATTCGTTGTACTTTGTGATTTATGATCTGTACAATATAGGGTTTCTGCCTCTTCCAGATCTAAGTCAAAATCAGGTGACCTTGGGAAAAAGGTCATATCTTGGGCTAGGAAGCTCCAAATGAAATTTCGTAAAAAGTGACAGGTATTACACAGTCTGTACTATCTCAGAAAACGTTTTCAGAGGCCGAAGTTGAACCAGTGACACGTGGCACTCCGTACAAGTTCACCCTCCTGTATTATCCCATAAACAGGTCATGTTGCGACACTTGGCATAACTCTCTCTCAGAGAGTCCAATTGAGGTCAGACCTGTCAGGATGGAAAGATAACAGGCCAAGATAGATCAGGAAAGTTTTTCAGAGGGCGAAGTTCAAACAGTGACACGTGGCACGCCGTACAAGTTCGCTCTTCTGTTTTATCCCAAAACAGGTCACGTTGCGACATTTGACATAACTCTCTCTCAGAGAATCCAATTGAGGTCAGACCTATCAGGATGGAAAGATATCAGGTCAGGATATATTAGAAAACTTTTTCAGACCCTGTGGATTGAAAAGTTTGGAGTTACACCAGAAACAATCAGGTACATATTTCTGTCAAAACAGAATTATTTTTTAGTACCTTCATTCATGGCTTCCGGAATTTGGGGCTTTGAAGAAAGTTGGAATTTTTGTAAACGGATACCACGGCTGAATGCTACTCATCAAAATAGAAATTTAGAGACCAATATCAGATTTTTTGGTTGGGCAAAAGGCCGGGCTTGATCAAACCCTAGTTCGGGACTTTGATCAGAAAAGTGGAAAATTAGGGCTTCTGTAAAAATGAGAATTTTTGAAATCTGTGACCATGGCTGGAAGCTCCTCGGAAAAATAGAAGCTTAGAGCTTTGGATCAAACATTTTGATTGGGCAGAAGAGTGGGATTCATCAAACCCCAGTTCAAGGTCACGTCCAGTGAATCCGGAAGTTTCAAAGGCAAAATTGAGGAGTGAAACTTTGGAGTTTTCAAATTCTGAATATATCAGTTTGATCAGCTCATCAAGGCGCATATTTCTATCCTTTCGGAAGTTTGAAATTCAAAGTTTGAATTTTTGGGGTTTCTCTGACAAACCCATATCCAGCTCCAGGTCCAGTTCTTGCAAATCAAGTGGATAGGGTTAATCCTAGAAGAAGATGGATTGGTCACCTGCATAAGTGAAGGAGTTCCTGTTTCAGAGGGAGATGAGGCTAAGGCTTTACATAAGAAGACTACAAGAAGTCTCGACAGGTATGACTTAAGGAGGTTCAGGTATGTCTTGAAATATGATTCTTGATTAAGTTCATAATGTGTTTGTCTTCATATTATTTATTAGTACAATCTTGATTATTGTTAGAATTGTCTTATCACCATAGTGACAGTATGAATGCATGTGAATGATCGAAGACATTCATTGATTAGGGCTATATGATTGTACTAATGCATTATGGTGTTGTGTGAGGTTGATGTTGTCTGCTAACAAGATACAGGTACATCACAAAAGACAAATCAAGTTCCATGACCATGACAACATGAAAACAAAGACTCATCCATAATATTTGTTCTACTTACGAGGTATGTATGACTTTGTTATATTATGCTTAACCTATGAGACATGCACGTTCTAGCTCAGGATCTCTAAATCATTGAAGAGATTGTTTAGGTATGTTGTACATAACTAATCCATATATGTTTTCTTATGTCAAGTTAGAATCTTACCTTGTGTTAGGATCCCTTATATAAGTATACTTGGTATGATTGGTTATGCTTATTCATAAAGTTAGTAATCAAGGGTTTATGCATATTATGTCTCTTGTCTTGATGATTTAATTAACCAGAAGAGTACTATGATCAAACAAGAATATGCATGAGTAAAAGGAGACTTCCTTGAAACCCTGAATACTAATGATCATGACTATACATATTCAAGATCATTTAGAATTAGAATGTTTGGAGAATTTACTAATGAACGTATGCTTGTGTATGAGATCATGAGGATGACACTAGTGCACACTTGAGCATGCACAGTGGTACAGAATGAATACAAGTTCAAAAGACATATAGAAGATCAAGCGGGAGGCAACCACACAAACATAAAAGATAAGTATTTGAGTTGTTATTTGAAATAGTAAATGATATTGCTTGTATGCATATTTGTATTCCTAGAATATATCATGCTGAGTGTAAACATTCATAGAGCATTGAACAGTATACTACTAATATGCATATGATTGGTAAGTTGGATAAACATTCCGTTGTTGCTTGTCTAGAATGAAACCTCTTTGCTGACATGCTGAGAGATGTGCACACTCTCGATAGTATGTTCTGGTAGAGATGGAAGGCATCTAGATAGGCACTCTATGCATACAGGATATGGGAAAGTGTTGTGCCAAAGTATTGGTCAAAATAGTTGCATAACTATGTAAATGATATCTGTATGCATAATAGGTTATCATGTCAATATGATTTGATGATTATGAAGTATTACTAATCATGTACTTAATTTTGATTTGTAGGAAAGATCATGAAGAATAATGAACACCGAACAAGTGATGGATGTTCAACAAGAAGATTTACAAATCAAACAAAATATAGAAGGCTTGTGGCTAGAAGATTCTCTTAGAAAGAGGAAGAGAATCATGATGAGATGTTTGCTCCAAGTGGCTAGATAAGACCATTCTCTTAATGGTGCAATTAAAGAAGAAGTGTGAATCAGGTTCTGTATTGGTTCCCAGGATCGATAGTATATTGATGAGAATACATGTGGGGATTTTATCATCCTTGAACACTTGTTCTAAAGTGAGCCGTAGACAGGTGTCTCCGAGAAAGAAAAGGGATTGGATCATCCCTGGACTTTTAGTCCTAAAGAGAGCCATAGATGTGAGGTCTCCGAGAATGAAGTCCTTAGTGGACAGTTGAGGGGATTGGATCATCCCTGGACTTTCAGTCCTAAAGAGAGCCGTAGACGTAAGGTCTCCGAGAATGAAGTCCTTAGTGGACAGTTAAGGGGATTGGATCATCCCTGGACTTTCAGTCCTAAAGAGAGCCGTAGACGTGAGGTCTCCGAGAATGAAGTCCTTAGTGGACAGTTGAAGGGATTGGATCATCCCTGGACTTTCAGTCCTAAAGAGAGCCGTAGACGTGAGGTCTCTGAGAATGAAGTCCTTAGTGGACAGTTGAGGGGATTGGATCATCCCTGGACTTTCAGTCCTAAAGAGAGCCGTAGACGTAAGGTCTCCGAGAAGTGGGGATTGTATCATCCCCGGACCTTGGTCCCTGAATTGATCCGTAGACGTATGGTCTTCGAGAATAAAGTGATGGGGATTGCATCATCCCGGAACCACTAGTTCAAAATGTACGTGAGGACTGCATCGTCCATGAACTGGGTTCAAAATGTACGTGAGGACTGCATCGTCCATGAACTGGGTTCAAAATGTACGTGAGGACTGCATGGTCCATGAACTGGGTTCGAAATGTACGTGAGGACTGCATCGTCCATGAACTGGGCTCAAAATGTACGTGAGGACTGCATCGTCCATGAACTGGGTTCAAAATGTACGTGAGGACTGCATCGTCCATGAACTGGGTTCAAAATGTACGTGAGGACTGCATCGTCCATGAACTGGGTTCAAAATGTACGTGAGGACTGCATCGTCCATGAACTGGGTTCAAAATGTACGTGAGGACTGCATCGTCCATGAACTGGGTTCAAAATGTACGTGAGGACTGCATCATCCATGAACTGGGTTCAAAATGTACGTGATGGGATTGCATCGTTCCTAGACATGAGACTTGTCTTAAAGTGATAAGGACTAATCATCCTGTAAGTAGATTGGGATTGCATCGTCCCTAGACATGGTGAGGTGTCTTAAAGTGATAAGGACTAATCCTCCTGTAAGTAGATTGGGATTGCATCGTCCCTAGACATGGTGATGTGTCTTAAAGTGATAAGGACTAATCCTCTTGTAAGTAGATTGGGATTGCATCGTCCCTAGACATGGTGAAGTGTCTTAAAGTGATAAGGACTAATCATCCTGTAAGTAGATTGGGATTGCATCGTCCCTAGACATGGTGAGGTGTCTTAAAGTGATAAGGACTAATCATCCTGTAAGTAGATTGGGATTGCATCGTCCCTAGACATGGTGAGGTGTCTTAAAGTGATAAGGACTAATCATCCTGTAAGTAGATTGGGATTGCATCGTCCCTAGACATGGTGAGGTGTCTTAAAGTGATAAGGACTAATCATCCTGTAAGTAGATTGGGATTGCATCATCCCTAGACATGGTGAGGTGTCTTAAAGTGATAAGGACTAATCATCCTGTAAGTAGATTGGGATTGCATCGTCCCTAGACATGGTAAGGTGTCTTAAAGTGATAAGGACTAATCATCGTGTAAGTTGATTCGGGATTGCATCATCCTTAGACATGGTGAGGTGTCTTAAAAGGATAAGGATTGATCATCCTGTAAGTTGATCTGGATTGCATCATCCATAGACATGAGAGATGTCTTAAATTGAGAGGGATTGATCATCCCATAAATGGATCAGGATTGTATCATCCTTGGACCTATGTCCTAAAGTGAGAGGGATTGACCATCCCGTAATTGGATCATGTGTGTTGCAGGGTATGCTGCTGTTGTGTATACTTGTATCAGTGTGGATACTTGTATTGATAGATGTATTAGTACATGCTTTTGATGATAGATGTATTAGTGAGAATACATCCTTTTGATGATAGATGTATTAGTGAGAATACATGCTTTTGATGATAGATGTATTAGTGAGAATACATGCTTTTGATGATATATGTATTAGTAAGAATACATGTTTTGATGATAGATGTATTGGTGAGAATACATACTTTTGATGATACATGTATTGATTAATGTACTTGTATGGTTGAGGATACTTATGTTGTAGATCGAGATGATCCAGATGCTGTAGATCGAGATGATCCAGATGTTGTAGATCGAGATGATCCAGATGCTGTAGATCGTGATGATCCAGATGCTGTAGATCGTGATGATCCAGATGCTATAGATCATGATGATCCAGATGCTGTAGATCGAGATGATCCAGATGTTATAGATCGAGATGATCCAGATGCTGTAGATCGAGATGATCTAGATGTTGTAGATCGTGATGATCCAGATGTTGTAGATTGAGATGATCCAGATGCTGTAGATCGAGATGATATGACAATGCTGATGATCGTGAGATAACGATGCGGATGATCGTAAGATGACGATGCTAATGATCGTGTGATGACGATGCTGATGATCGTGAGATGACGATGCTGATGATCGTATGATGATGATGCTGATGATCGTGAGATGACGATGCTGATGATCGTGTGATGACGATGCTGATGATCGTGAGATGACGATGTTGATGATCGTGTGATGACGATGTTGATGATAGTGAGATGACGATGTTGTTGATCATGTGATGACGATGCTGATGATCGTGCGATGGCGATGTTGACAATCGTTAGGATTCAGATATTGATGTTCCTGTAGCTGTTTGAGTGCTGCAGAAGATAAAGACTCAGTACTGAAGATGTTGATGTTCCAGTATTGAAGATATTCCAGTAACTAGTTGAGTTACTGATGATGTTGAGAAAGCTTCCAATGATTTATAGATGTATCATGTATGATGTTGATGACTCCTTGCTCGTGCAGATGCTGTTATAATATCCTTCTCGTTAAGGGGGAGTGTTGAGATATTGTAACTTCAAAGAATATTATATTTGTACTTTATTATTCCGGAGATGATTCATTCCTCCGTGAAGATCTTATTGTATATCCGGAGATGTTTATTCCTCCGTCAGAATGTGGTAACTTGGGTTATTAGACTTCCCTAGTGGGGGTCGGCCCTGTATGTGTTATGTGGGTCAAAGGGTTATTAGACCACCCTAGAGGGGTCGGCCCAGTCAGTTATAATGGGGTATTTAACCTAATGGTTAAATACGAGCCTACATGTACTTGTGTAAAATACATATCAGAGTAGAGTATAAATAGAGGAGGTGTGTTCCTCATTATACACATTCACTCACTTGAGGATAGCGCACTTGTGGAGGAGAGGTCTGCTATTGTGGAGGAGGAGATCATGTCTCAGGGTTTCATCTTTGTATATTGCTGGTCATCTATATTGAGGAAGCTTTGCTGGGTTTTCTACCCCATGAGGGTTTCCCAGGATAAATCTCTGTCTCTTGTGTTTATGCTGTGCTTGTTGTTTCTTCAGTGATCCTGTATATGCTATTATTGTGAAATGGAATGTAATGCTGCTATTTTCTGTCTTAGCATATTAAATCTTAACACATTCTACATCATAACGACTTTCTATAGTTTGCGCATGCGTCCGGAAATAAGAAAAGCTTACTTCCCCCCTTTTTTTCAATTCACAGCTTCTAGGACGATTAGATGATTTCTTAAAAAACACGAGTTTTTAGAAAATGTGATCTATTTCATAAATGGAATAAAAAAAGGATACACTTTCTACGTCATAACGACTTTCTTTAGTTTGCGGATGCGTCCGGAAATAAGAAAAGCTTATTTCCCCCTGTTTTTTAAAATCACAGCTTCTAGAAGGTTTACATGATTTCTTAAAAAACACGAGTTTTTAGAAAATGTGATTTATTTAATCAATGGATTCAACTAACTATGCACATTCTACATAATAACGACTTTCTATAGTTTGCGCATGCGTCCGAAAATAAGAAAAGCTTACTTCCCCTCGTTTTTTAAAATCACAGCTTCTAGAAGGTTTACATGATTTCTCAAAAAACACGAGTTTTTAGAAAATGTGATTTATTTCATCAATGGAATCAACAAATTATGCACATTCTAGGTAATAACGACTTTCTATAGTTTGTGCATGCATCCGGAAATAAGAAAAGATTACTTTCCCCCTTTTTTTAAATTCTCAGTTTCTAGAAGGTTTACATGATTTCTTAAAAAACATGAGTTTTTAGAAAATGTGATTTATTTCATAAAAGGAATCAACAAAGTATGCACATTCTACGTCATAACGAATTTCTATAGTTTGCGCATGCGTCCGGAAATAAGAAAAGCTTACTTCCCCCCTTTTTTAAAATCACAGCTTCTAGAAGGTTTCCATGATTTCTTAAAAAAAAGGGGGTTTTGTGAAAATGTGATTTATTTCATCAATGGAATCAACAAACTATGCACATTCTACGTAATAATGACTTTCTATAGTTTGTGAATGCGTCCGGAAATAAGAAAAGCTTACTTCCCCCCGGTTTTTAAAATCACGGCTTCTAGAAGGTTTACATGATTTCTTAAAAAAGATGAGTGTTTAGAAAATGTGATTTATTTCATAAATGGAATCAACAAAGTATGCACATTCTGAGTCATAACGACTTTCAATAGTTTGCGCATGCGTCCGGAAATAAGAAAAGCTTATTTCCCCCCGTTTTTTAAAATCACAGCTTCTAGAGGGATTACATGATTTCTTAAAAAACATGAGTTTTACGAACATGTGATTTATTTCATAAATGGAATGAACAAAGTATGCACATTCTATGTCATAATGTCTTTATATAGTTTGCACATTCTATGTCATAATGTCTTTATATGTACTAACGACTTTCTATAGTTTGTGTATGCGTCTAGAAATAAGAAAAGCTTACTTTACCCCGTTTTTTTAAATCACAACTTCTAGAAGGTTTCCATGATTTCTTAAAAAGCGCGAGTTTTTAGAAAATGTGATTTATTTCATAAATGGAATCAACAAAGTATGCACATTCTATGTCATAACGACTTTGTATGGTTTGCGCATGCGCAAACTATGCACATTCTACGGAATAACAACTTTCTATAGTTTGTGAATGCGTCTGGAAATAAGAAAATCTTACTTCCCCCCGTTTTTTAAAATCACAGCTTCTAAAAGGTTTACATGATTTCATAAAAAACATGAGTTTTTAGAAAATGTCATTTATTTCATAAATGGAATCAAAAAAGTATGAACATTCTATGTCATAATGACTTTGTATAGTTTGCGCATGCGCAAACTATGCACATTCTAGGTAATAACGACTTTCTATAGTTTCCGCATGTGTCCGGAAATAAGAAAAGCTGACTTCCCCCCTTTTTTTATATTCGCAGCTTCTAGAAGGTTTACATGATTTCTTAAAAAACACGAGTTTTTAGAAAATCTGATTTGTTTTTTAAATGGAATCAACAAAGTATGCACGTTCTACGTCATAACGACTTTCTATAGTTTGCGCATGCGTCCGGAAATAAGAAAAGCTTACTTCCCCCCGTTTTTTAAAATCACGGCTTCTAGAAGGTTTACATGATTTCTTAAAAAACATGAGTTTTTAGAAAATGTGATTTATTTAATCAATGGAATCAACAAACTATGCACATTATACGTAATAACGACTTTCTATAGTTTGCGCATGCGTCCGAAAATAACTAAAGCTTACTTCCCCCCGTTTTTTAAACTCATAGCTTCTAGAAGGTTTAAATGATTTCTTAAAAAACATGAGTTTTTAGAAAATGTCATTTGTTTCATAAATGGAATCAACAAAGTATGAACAAACTATGTCATAACGACTTTGTATCGTTTGCGCATGCGCGAACTATGCACATTCTACGTAATAACGACTTTCTATAGTTTGTGCATGCGTCTGGAAATAAGAACAGCTTACTTCCCCCCGTTTTTTAAAATCACAGCTTCTAGAAGGTTTACATGATTTCTTAAAAAACACGAGTTTTACGAACATGTGATTTATTTCATAAATGGAATCAACAAAGTATGCACTTTCTATGTCATAACGACTTTCTATAGTTTGCGCATGTGCAAACTAAGCACATTCTATGTACTAACGACTTTCTATACTTTGCGTATGCGTCCATAAATAAGAAAATCTTACTTCACCCCGTTTTTTAAAATCACAACTTCTAGAAGGTTTACATGATTTCTTAAAAAACACGAGTTTTTAGAAAATGTGAATTATTTCATAAATGGAATCAACAAAGTATGCACATTTTATGTCATAACGACTTTGTATGGTTTGCGCATGCGCAAACTATGCACATTCTACCGAATAACGACTTTCTATAGTTTGCGCATGTGTCCGGAAATAAGAAAAGCTTACTTCCGCCCGTTTTTTAAAATCACAGCTTCTAGAAGGTTTAAATGATTTCTTAAAAAACACGAGTTTTTAGAAAATGTGATTTATTTCATAAATGGAATCAACAACGTATGCACATTCTACGTCATAACGACTTTCAAAAGTTTGCGCATGCGTCCGTAAATAAGAAAAGCTTACTTCCGCCAGTTTTTTAAAATCACAGCTTCTAGAAGGTTTACATGATTTCATAAAATCCGCGAGTATTTAGAAAATGTGATTTATTTCATAAATGGTATCAATGAAGTATGCACATTCTAAGCCATAACGACTTTCTATAGTTTGCGCATGCGTCCGGAAATAAGAAAAGCTTACTTCCCCCCGTTTTTTGAAATCACAGCTTCTAGAAGGTTTACATGATTTCTTAAAAAACATGAGTTTTTAGAAATTGTGATTTATTTCATCAATGGAATCAACAAACTATGCACATTCTGCGTAATAACGACTTTCTATAGTTTGCGAATGCGTCGGGAAAGAAGAAAAGCTTACTTTCCCCTCTTTGTTAAAATCACAGCTTCTAGAAGGTTTACATGATTTCTTAACAAACACGAGTTTTTAGAAAATGTCATTTATTTAATAAATGGAATCAACAAAGTATGCACATTCTATGTCATAACGACTTTCTATAGTTTGCGCATGCACAAACTATGCACATTCTACGTACTAACGACTTTCTATAGTTTGCGTATTCGTCCGTAAGTAAGAAAAGCTTACTTCCGCCAGTTTTTTAAAATCACAGCTTCTAGAAGGTTTAAATGATTTCTTAAAAATCACAAGTTTTTAGAAAATGTGATTTATTTCATAAATGGAATCAACAAAGTATGCACATTCTAAGTCATAACGACTTTCTATAGTTTGTGCATGTGTCCGGAAATAAGAAAAGCTTAATTCCCACCGTTTTTTAAAGTCACGGCTTCTAAAAGGTTTACATGATTTCTTAAAAAACATGAGTTTTTAGAAAATGTGAGTTATTTCATCAATGGAATCAACAAACTATGCACATTCTACGTAATAACGACTTTCTATAGTTTGTAAATGCGTCCGGAAATAAGAAAAGCTTACTTCCCCCGGTTTTTAAAATCACAGCTTCTAGAAGGTTTACATGATTTCTTAAAAAACATGAGTGTTTAGAAAATTTGATTTATTTCACAAATGGTACCAACAAAGTATGCACATTCTACGTCATAACGACTTTCTATAGTTTGCTCATGTGCAAACTATGCACATTCTAGATAATAAAGACTTTCTATAGTTTGCGCATGCGTCCGCAAATAAGAAAAGCTTACTTCCCCTCTTTTTTTAAAGTCACAGCTTCTAGAAGGTTTACATGATTTCTTAAAAAACATGAGTTTTTAGAAATTGTGATTTATTTCAGCAATGGAATCAACAAACTATGCACATTCTACGTAATAACGACTTTCTATAGTTTGCGAATGCGTCGGGAAAGAAGAAAAGCTTACTTTCCCCTATTTGTTAAAATCACAGCTTCTAGAAGGTTTACATGATTTCTTAACAAACACGAGTTTTTAGAAAATGTCATTTATTTAATAAATGGAATCAACAAAGTATGCACATTCTATGTCATAACGAGTTTCTATAGTTTGCGCATGCACAAACTATGCACATTCTACGTACTAACGACTTTCTATAGTTTGCGTATTCGTCCGTAAGTAAGAAAAGCTTACTTCCGCCAGTTTTTTAAAATCACAGCTTCTAGAAGGTTTAAATGATTTCTTAAAAATCACAAGTTTTTAGAAAATGTGATTTATTTCATAAATGGAATCAACAAAGTATGCACATTCTAAGTCATAACGACTTTCTATAGTTTGTTCATGTGTCCGGAAATAAGAAAAGCTTAATTCCCACCGTTTTTTAAAGTCACGGCTTCTAAAAGGTTTACATGATTTCTTAAAAAACATGAGTTTTTAGAAAATGTGATTTATTTCATCAATGGAATCAACAAACTATGCACATTCTACGTAATAACGACTTTCTATAGTTTGCAAATGCGTCCGGAAATAAGAAAAGCTTACTTCCCCCGGTTTTTAAAATCACAGCTTCTAGAAGGTTTACATGATTTCTTAAAAAACATGAGTGTTTAGAAAATTTGATTTATTTCACAAATGGTACCAACAAAGTATGCACATTCTAAGTCATAACGGCTTTCTATAGTTTGCGCATGTGTCCGGAAATAAGAAAAGCTTACTTCCCCCCGTTTTTTAAAATCACAGCTTGTAGAAGGATTACATGATCTCTTAAAAAACATCAGTTTTATGAACATGTGATTTATTTCATAAATGGAATCAACAAAGTATGCACATTCTATGTCATAACGACTTTCTATAGTTTGTGCATGCACAAACTAAGCACATTCTACGTACTAACGACGTTCTATAGTTTGCGTATGCGTCCAAAAATAAGAAAAGCTTAGTTCACCCCGTTTTTTAAAATCACAACTTCTAGAAGCTTTACAAGATTTCTTCAAAAACACGAGTTTTTAGAAAATGTGATTTATTTCATAAATGGAATCAACAAAGTATGCACATTTTATGTCATAACGACTTTGTATGGTTTGCGCATGCGCAAACTATGCACATTCTATGTAATAACGACTTTCTATAGTTTGCGCATGTGTCCGGAAATAACAAAAGCTTACTTCCACCCGTTTTTTAAAATCACAGCTTCCAGAAGGTTTACATGATTTCTTAAAAAAGACGAGTTTTTAGAAAATGTGATGTATTTCATAAATGGAATCAACAAAGTATGCACATTCTACATCATAACGACTTTTTATAGTTTGCGCATGCGTCCGGAAATAAGAAAAGCTTACCTCCCCCCATTTTTTAAAATCACAGCTTCTAGAAGGTTTACATGATTTCTTAATAAACACGAGTTTTTATAAAATGTGATTTATTTAATCAATGGAATCAACAAACTATGCACATTCTACGTAATAACGACTTTCTATAGTTTGCGAATGCGTCCGGAAATAAGAAAAGCTTACTTCCCCCCGGTTTTTAAAATCACAGCTTCTAGAAGGTTTACATGATTTCTTAAAAAACATGAGTATTTAGAAAATGTGATTTATTTCATAAATGGAATCAACAAAGTATGCACACTCTAAATCATAACGAATTTCTATAGTTTGTGCATGCGTCCGGAAATAAGGAAAGCTTACTTCCCCTCTTTTTTTAAAGTCACAGCTTCTAGAAGGTTTACATGGTTTCTTAAAAAACATGAGTTTTTAGAAAATGTGATTTATTTCATAAATGGAATCAACAAAGTATGCACATTCTATGTCATAACGACTTTGTGTGGTTTGCGCATGCGGAAACTATGCACATTCTACGTAATAACGACTTTCTATAGTTTGCGCATGTGTCCGAAAATAAGAAAAGCTTACTTTCCCCCATTTTTTAAAATCACAGCTTCTAAAAGGTTTACATGATTTCTTAATAAACACGAGCTTTTAGAAAATGTGATTTATTTAATCGACGGAATCAACAAGCTATTCACATTCTACGTAATAACGACTTTCTATAGTTTGCACATGCGTCCTGAAATAAGAAAAGATTACTTCCCCCCGTTCTTTAAAATGACAGCTTCTAGAAGGTTTACATGATTTCTTAAAAAAACACGAGTTTTTAGAAAATGTCATTTGTTTCATAAATGGAATCAACAAAGTATGAACAAACTATGTCATAACGACTTTCTATCGTTTACGCATGCGCAAACTATGCAAATTGTACATCATAACGACTTTCTATAGTTTGCGCATGTGTCCGGAAATAAGAAAAGCTTACTTCCCCCCGTTTTTTAAAATCACAGCTTCTAGAAGGATTACATGATCTCTTAAAAAACATAATTTTTACGAACATGTGATTTATTTCATAAATGGAATCAACAAAGTATGCACATTCTATGTCATAACGACTTTCTATAGTTTGCGCATGCGCAAAGTAAGCACATTCTACGTACTAACGACGTTCTATAGTTTGCGTATGCATCCAGAAATAAGAAAAGCTTAGTTCACCCCATTTTTTAAAATAACAACTTCTAGAAGGTTTACATGATTTCTTAAAAAACACGAGTTTTTAGAAAATGTGATTTATTTCATAAATGGAATCAACAAAGTATGCACATTTTATGTCATAACGACTTTGTATGGTTTGCGTATGCGCAAACTATGCACATTCTACGTAATAACGACTTTCTATAGTTTGCGCATGTGTCCGGAAATAACAAAATCTTACTTCCACCCGTTTTTTAAAATCACAGCTTCCAGAAGGTTTACATGATTTCTTAAAAAACACGAGTTTTTAGAAAATGTGATGTATTTCATAAATGGAATCAACAAAGTATGCACATTCTACATCATAACGACTTTCTATAGTTTGCGCATGCGTCCGGAAAT
The DNA here is from genome assembly GCA_027924585.1 of Larix kaempferi. Taxonomy (NCBI): domain Eukaryota; kingdom Viridiplantae; phylum Streptophyta; class Pinopsida; order Pinales; family Pinaceae; genus Larix; species Larix kaempferi. The sequence goes on along the minus strand of BSBM01000557.1, from coordinate 13,318,461 downwards.
AAGAAAAGCTTACTTCCCCCCATTTTTTAAAATCACAGCTTCTAAAAGGTTTACATGATTTCTTAATAAACACGAGTTTTTAGAAAATGTGATTTATTTCATCAATGGAATTAACAAACTATGCACATTTTACGTAATAACGAATTTCTATAGTTTGCGAATGCATCTGGAAATAAGAAAAATTTATTTCCCCCCGGTTTTTAAAATCACAGCTTCTAGAAGGTTTACATGATTTCTTAAAAAACACGAGTTTTTAGAAAATGTCATTTATTTCATAAATGGAATCAAAAAAGTATGAACATTCTATGTCAAAACGACTCTGTATAGTTTCTGCATGCGCAAACTATGCACATTCTAGGTAATAACGACATTCTATAGTTTGTGCATGCGTCCGGAAATAAGAAAAGCTTACTTCCCCCCTTTTTTTAAATTCACAGCTTGTAGAAGGTTTACATGATTTCTTAAAAAAAATGAGTTTTTAGAAAATGTGATTTATTTCATCAAAAGGAATCAACAAAGTATGCACATTCTACGTCATAACGACTTTCTATAGTTTGCGCATGCGTCCGGAAATAAGAAAAGCTTACTTCCGCCCTTTTTTTATATTCACAGCTTCTAGAAGGTTTACATGATTTCTTAAAAAACACGAGTTTTTAGAAAATGTGATTTATTTCATCAATGGAATCAACAAACTATGCACATTCTACGTAATAAAGACTTTCTATTGTTTGCGAATGCGTCCTGAAATAAGAAAAGCTAACTTCCCCACGGTTTTTAAAATCACAGCTTCTAGAAGGTTTACATGATTTCTTAAAAAACACTACTTTTTTGAAAATGTCATTTATTTCATAAATGGAATCAAAAAAGTATGAGCATTCTATGTCATAACGACTTTGTATAGTTTGCGCATGCGCAAACTATGCACATTCTAGGTAATAACGACTTTCTACAGTTTGCGCATGCGTCCGGAAATAAGAAAAGCTTACTTCCGCCCTGTTTTTAAACTCACAGCTTCTAGAAGGTTTACATGATTTCTTAAAAAACACGAGGTTTTAGAAAATGTGATTTATTTCATAAATCGAATCAACAAAGTATGCGCATTCTACGTGATAACGACTTTCTATAGTTTGCGCATGCGTCTGGAAATAAGAAAAGCTTACTTCCCCCCATTTTTTAAAATCACAGCTTCTAGAAGGGTTACATGATTTCTTACTGAACACGTGATTTTTTAAAATCACAGCTTCTAGAAGCTTATTTCATAAATCGAATCAACAAACTATTCACATTCTACGTAATAATGACTTTCTATAGTTTGCACATGCGTCCTGAAATAAGAAAAGCTTACTTCCCCCCGTTTTTTAAAATGACAGCTTCTAGAAGGTTTACATGATTTCTTAAAAAAACACGAGTTTTTAGAAAATGTAATTTATTTCATAAATGGAATCAACAAAGTATGAACAAACTATGTCATAACGACTTTCTATCGTTTGCGCATGCGCAAACTATGCAAATTCTACATCATAACGACTTTCTATAGTTTGCGCATGCGTCCGGAAATAAGAAAAGCTTACTTCCCCTCATTTTTTAAAATCACAGCTTCTAGAAGGTTTACATGATTTCTTAATAAACACGAGTTTTTAGAAAATGTGATTTATTTCATCAATGGAATCAACAAACTATGCACATTTTACGTAATAACGACTTTCTATAGTTTGCGAATGCGTCCGGAAATAAGAAAAGTTTACTTCCCCCCGGTTTTTAAAATCACAGCTTCTAGAAGGTTGACATGATTTCTTAAAAAACACGAGTTTTTAGAAAATGTGATTTATTTCATCAATGGAATACTATGCACATTCTACGTAATAACGAGTTTCTATTGTTTGCGAATGCGTCCGGAAATAAGAAAAGCTAACTTCCCCACGGTTTTTAAAATCACAGCTTCTAGAAGGTTTACATGATTTCTTAAAAAACACTACTTTTTTGAAAATGTCATTTATTTCATAAATGGAATCAAAAAAGTATGAACATTCTATGTCATAACGACTTTGTATAGTTTGTGCATGCGCAAATTATGCACATTCTAGGTAATAACGACTTTCTACAGTTTGCGCATGCGTCCGGAAATAAGAAAAGCTTACTTCCGCCCTTTTTTTAAAACTCACAGCTTCTAGAAGGTTTACATGAATTCTTAAAAAACCTGAGTTTTTAGAAAATTTTATTTATTTCATAAATCGAATCAACAAAGTATGCACATTCTACGTCATAACGACTTTCTATAGTTTGCGCATGCGTCTGGAAATAAGAAAAGCTTACTTTCCCCCATTTTTTAAAATCACAGCTTCTAGAAGGTTTACATGATTTCTTACTAAACACGAGTTTTTAGAAAATGTGATTTATTTAATCAATGGAATCAACAAACTATTCACATTCTACGTAATAATGACTTTCTATAGTTTGCACATGCGTCCTCAAATAAGAAAAGCTTACTTCCCCCCGTTTTTTAAAATGACAGCTTCTAGAAGGTTTACATGATTTCTTAATAAACACGAGTTTTTAGAAAATGTGATTTATTTCATCAATGGAATCAACAAACTATGCCATTTTACGTAATAACGACTTTCTATAGTTTGCGAATGCGTTCGGAAATAAGAAAATTTTACTTCCCCCCGGTTTTTAAAATCACAGCTTCTAGAAGGTTTACATGATTTCTTAAAAAACATGAATTTTTAGAAAATGTCATTTATTTCATAAATGGAATCAAAAAAGTATGAACATTCTATGTCATAACGACTTTGTATAGTTTTTGCATGCGCAAACTATACACATTCTCGGTAATAACGACATTCTATAGTTTGTGCATGCGTCCGGAAATAAGAAAAGCTTACTTCCTCCCTTTTTTTAGATTCACAGCTTCTAGAAGGTTTACATGATTTCTTAAAAAACACGAGTTTTTAGAAAATGTGATTTATTTTATAAATGGAATCAACAAAGTATGCACATTCTACGTCATAATGAATTTCTATAGTTTGCGCATGCGTCCGGAAATAAGAAAACCTTACTTCCCCACGTTTTTTAAATTCACAGCTTCCAGAAGGTTTACATGATTTCTTAAAAAACACGAGTTTTAAGAAAATGTGTTTTATTTCATACATGGAATCAACAAACTATGCACATTCTAAGACATAACGACCGTCTATAGTTTGCGCATGCGTCCGAAAATAAGAAAAGCTTACTTCCCCTCGTTTTTTAAAGTCACAGCTTCTTGAAGGTTTACATGATTTCTTAAAAAACAAGAGTTTTTAGAAAATGTGATTTATTTCATAAATGGAATCATCAAAGTATGCACATTCTGTGTCATAACGACTTTGTGTGGTTTGCGCATGCGGAAACTATGCACATTCTACGTAATAAAGACTTTCTATGGTTTGCGCATGTGTCCGGAAATAAGAAAAGTTTACTTCCCCCCGTTTTTTAAAATCACAGCTTCTAGAAGGTTTACATGATTTCTTAAAAAAAACGAGTTTTTAGAAAATGTGATTTATTTCATAAAAGGAATCAACAAAGTATGCACATTCTATGTCATAACGACTTTCTATAGTTTGCGCGTGCGTCCGGAAATAAGAAAAGCTTACTTCCCCCCATTTTAAAAAAATACAGCTTCTAGAAGGTTTACATGATTTCTTAATAAACACGAGTTTTTAGAACATGTGATTTATTTAATCAATGGAATCAACAAACTATGCACATTCTACGTAATAACGACTTTTTATAGTTTGCGCATGCGTCCAGAAATAAGAAAATCTTACTTCCCCCCTTTTTTTAGATTCACAGCTTCTAGAAGGTTTACATGATTTCTTAAAAAACATGAGTTTTTAGAAAATGTGATTTATTTCATCAATGGAATCAACAAACTATGCACATTCTACATAATAACGACTTTCTATTGTTTGCGAATGCGTCCGGAAATAAGAAAAGCTAACTTCCCCAAGGTTTTTAAAATCACAGCTTCTAGAAGGTTTACATGATTTCTTAAAAAACACGACTTTTTTGAAAATGTCATTTATTTCATAAATGGAATCAAAAAAGTATGAACATTCTATGTCATAACGACTTTGTATAGTTTGCGCATAGGCAAACTATGCACATTCTAGGTAATAACGACTTTCTATAGTTTGCGCATGCATCCGGAAATAAGAAAAGCTTACTTCCGCCCTTTTTTTATATTCACAGCTTCTAGAAGGTTTACATGATTTCTTAAAAAACACGAGCTTTTAGAAAATGTGATTTATTTCATAATTGGAAACAACAAAGTATGCACATTCTACGTGATAACGACTTAGTATAGTTTGCGAATGCGTCCGGAAATAAGAAAAGCTTACTTCCCCCCATTTTTTAAAATCACAGCTTCTAGAAGGTTTACATGATTTCTTAAAAAAGATGAGTTTTTAGAAAATGTGATTTATTTCATAAAAGGAATCAACAAAGTATGCACATTCTACGAAATAACGACTTTGTATAGTTTGCGCATGTGCAAACTATGCACATTCTAGGTAGTAACGACTTTCTATAGTTTGCACACGCGTCCAGAACTAAGAAAAGCTTACTTCCCCCCGTTTTTTAAAATCACAGCTTCTAGAAGGTTTACATGATTTCTTAAAAAAAAATGAGTTTTTTGAAAATGTGATTTATTTCATAAAAGGAATCAACAAAGTATGCACATTCTACGTCATAACGAATTTGTATAGTTTGCACATGTGCAAACTATGCACATACTAGGTAATAACGACTTTCTATAGTTTGCGGATGCGTCTGGAAATAAGAAAAGCTTACATCCCCCCGTTTTTTAAAATCACAGCTTCTAGAAGTTTTACATGAGTTCTTAAAAAACACGAGTTTTTAGAAAATGTGATTTATTTCATCAATGGAATCAACAAACTATGCACATTCTACGTAATAACGACTTATTATAGTTTGCGAATGCGTCCGGAAATAAGAAAAGCTTACTTCCCCCCGGTTTTTAAAATCACAGCTTCTAGAAGGTTTACATGATTTCTTAAAAAACATGAGTGTTTAGAAAATGTGATTTATTTCATAAATGGAATCAACAAAGTATGCACATTCTAAGTCATAAAGACCTTCTATAGTTTGCGCATGCGTCCGGAAATAAGAAAAGCTTACTTCCCCTCGTTTTTTAAAGTCACAGCTTCTTCAAGGTTTACATGATTTCTTAAAAAACATGAGTTTTTAGAAAATGTGATTTATTTCATAAATGGAATCAACAAAGTATGCACATTCTACGTAATAACGACATTCTATAGTTTGCACATGTGTCCGGAAATAAGAAAAGCTTACTTCCCCCCATTTTTTAAAATGACAGCTTCTAGAAGTTTTACATGATTTTCTTAAAAAAACACGAGTTTTTAGAAAATGTCATTTGTTTCGTAAATGGAATCAACAAAGTATATAAAAACTATGTCATAACAAATTTGTATCGTTTGCGCATGCGCAAACTATGCACATTCTACGTAATAACAACTTTCTATAGTTTGCGCATGCGTCCGGAAATGAGAAAAGCTTACCTCCCCCCATTTTTTAAAATCACAGCTTCTAGAAGGTTTCCATGATTTCTTAATAAACACGAGTTTTTAGAAAATGTGATTTATTTAATCAATGGAATCAACAAACTATGCACATTCTACGTAATATCGACTTTCTATAGTTTGCGAATGCGTCCGGAAATAAGAAAAGCTTACTTCCCCCCATTTTTTAAAATCACGGCTTCTAGAAGTTTTACATGATTTTCTTAAAAAAACACGAGTTTTTAGAAAATGTCATTTGTTTCGTAAATGGAATCAACAAAGTATATAAAAACTATGTCATAACGAATTTGTATCGTTTGCGCATGCGCAAACTATGCACATTCTACGTAATAACAACTTTGTATAGTTTGCGCATGCGTCCGGAAATGAGAAAAGCTTACCTCCCCCCATTTTTTAAAATCACAGCTTCTAGAAGGTTTCCATGATTTCTTAATAAACACGAGTTCTTAGAAAATGTGATTTATTTAATCAATGGAATCAACAAACTATGCACATTCTACGTAATATCGACTTTCTATAGTTTGCACATGTGTCCGGAAATAAGAAAAGCTTACTTGCCCCCGTTTTTTAAAATCACAGCATCTAGAAGGTTTACATGATTTCTTTAAAAAAATGAGTTTTTAGAAAATGTCATTTATTTCATAAAAGGAATCAAAAAAGTATGCACATTCTACGTCATAACGACTTTCTATAGTTTGTGCATGTGCAAACTATGCACATTCTAGGTAATAATGACTTTCTATAGTTTGCACATGCGTCCGGAAATAAGAAAAGCTTACTTCCCCCCATTTTTTAAAATCACAACTTCTAGAAGGTTTACATGATTTCTTAATAAACATGAGTTTTTAGAAAATGTGATTTATTTAATCAATGGAATCAACAAACTATGCACATTCTACGTAATAACGACATTCTATAGTTTGCACATGTGTCCGGAAATAAGAAAAGCTTACTTCCCCCCATTTTGTAAAATCACAGCTTCTAGAAGTTTTACATGATTTTCTTAAAAAAACACGAGTTTTTAGAAAATGTCATTTGTTTCATAAATGGAATCAACAAAGTATGAAAAAACTATGTCATAACGACGTTGTATCGTTTGCGCATGCGCAAACTATGCACATTCTACGTAATAACAACTTTCTATAGTTTGCGCATGCGTTCGGAAATGAGAAAAGCTTACCTCCCCCCATTTTTTAAAATCACAGCTTCTAGAAGGTTTACATGATTTCTTAATAAACACGAGTTTTTAGAAAATGTGATTTATTTCATAAATGGAATCAACAAAGTATGCACATTCTATGTCATAACGACTTTCTATAGTTTGTGCATGCGTCCGGAAATAAGAAAAGCTTACTTCCCCCCGTTTTTTAAATTCACGGCTTCTAGAAGGTTTACATGATTTCTTAAAAAACACGAGTTTTTAGAAAATGTGAATTATTTCATAAATGGAATCAACAAAGTATGCACATTTTACATCATAACGACTTTCTATAGTTTGCGCATGCGTCCGGAAATAAGAAAAGCTTACTTCCCCCCATTTTTTAAAATCACAACTTCTAGAAGGTTTACATGATTTCTTAAAAAAAGCTAGTTTTTAGAAAATGTGATTTATTTCATAAAAGGAATCAACAAAGTATGCACATTCTACGTCATAACGACTTTGTATAGTTTGCACATGTGCAAACTATGCACATTCTAGGTAATAACGACTTTCTATAGTTTGCACATGCGTCCGGAAATAAGAAAAGCTTACTTCCCCGCTTTTTTTAAATTCACAGCTTTTAGAAGGTTTACATGATTTCTTAAAAAACACGAGCTTTTAGAAAATGTGATTTATTTCATAAATGGAATCAACAAAGTATGCACATTGTACGTCATAACGACTTTCTATAGTTTGCGCATGTGTCGGGAAATAAGAAAAGCTTACTTCCCCCCATTTTTTAAAATCACAGCTTCTAGAAGGTTTACATGATTTCTTAAAAAAAATGAGTTATTAGAAAATGTGATTTATTTCATAAAAGGAATCAACAAAGTATGCACATTCTACGTCATAACGACTTTCTATAGTTTCCGCATTCGTCCGGAAATAAGAAAAGCTTACTTCCCCCCTTTTTTAAAATCACAGCTTCTAGAAGGTTTCCATGATTTCTTTAAAAAAAGGGGTTTTTGTGAAAATGTGATTTATTTAATCAATGGAATCAACAAACTATGCACATTCTACGTAATAACGACTTTCTATAGTTTTCGCATGCGTCCGAAAATTAGAAAAGCTTACTTCCCCTCGTTTTTTAAAATCACAGCTTCTAGAAGGTTTACATGATTTCTTAAAAAACACGAGTTTTTAGAAAATGTCATTTGTTTCATAAATGGAATCAACAAAGTATGAACAAACTATGTCATAACGACTTTGTATCGTTTGCGCACGGGCAAACTATCCAGATTCTTCGTAATAACGACTTTCTATAGTATGCACATGCATCCGGAAATTAGAAAAGCTTACTTTCCCCTTTTTTTAAATTCACAGCTTATAGAAGGTTTACATGTTTTCTTAAAAAAGATGAGTTTTTAGAAAATGTGATTTATTTGATAAATGGAATCAACAAAGTATGCACATTCTACGTCATAACGACTTTCTATAGTTTGCGCATGCGTCCGGAAATAAGAAAAGGTTACTTCCCCCCATTTTTTAAAATCACAGCTTCTAGAAGGATTACATGATTTCTTAGAAAACATGATTTTTTTAAAATGTGATTTATTTCATAAATGGAATAAACAAAGTATGCACATTCTAAGTCATAACGACTTTCTATAGCTTGCGCATGCGTCTGGAAATAAGAAAAGCTTAATTCCCCCCGTTTTTTAAAATCACGGCGTCTAGAAGGATTACATGATTTCTTAAAAAACATGAGTTTTACGAAAATGTGATTTATTTCATAAATGGAATCAACAAAGTATGCACTTTCTATGTCATAACGACTTTGTATGGTTTGCGCATGGGAAAACTATGCACATTCTACGTAATAACGACTTTCTAGAGTTTGCGCATGTGTCCAGAAATAAGAAAAGCTTACTTCTGCCCGTTTTTTAAAATCACGGCTTCTAGAAGGTTTAAATGATTTCTTAAAAAACACAAGTTTTTAGAAAATGTGATTTATTTCATAAATGGAATCAACAAAGTATGCACATTCTACGTCATAACGACTTTCTAAAGTTTGCGCATGCGTCCGGAAATAAGAAAAGCTTACTTCCGCCAGTTTTTTAAAATCACAGCTTCTAAAAGGTTTACATCATTTCTTAAAATCCATGAATATTTAGAAAATGTGATTTATTTCATTAATGGAATCAACAAAGTATGCACATTCTAAGCCATAACGACTTTCTATAGTTTGCGCATGCATCCGGAAATAACAAAAGCTTACTTCCCCCCGTTTTTTAAAGTCATAGCTTCTAGAAGGTTTACATGATTTCTTAAAAAACACGAGTTTTTAGAAAATGTGATTTATTTCATCAATGGAATCAACAAACTATGCACATTCTGTGTAATAACGACTTTCTATAGTTTGCGAATGCGTCCGGAAATAAGAAAAGCTTACTTTTCCCTGTTTGTTAAAATCACAGCTTCTAGAAGGTTTACATGATTTCTTAACAAACACAAGTTTTTAGAAAATGTAATTTATTTCATAAATGGAATCAACAAAGTATGCACATTCTATGTCATAACGAGTTTCTATAGTTTGTGCATGCGCAAACTATGCACATTCTACGTACTAACGACTTTCTATAGTTTGCCTATTCATCCGGAAATAAGAAAAACTTAATTCACCCCGTTTTTTAAAATCACAACTTCTAGAAGGTTTACATGATTTCTTAAAAAACACGAGTTTTTAGAAAATGTGATTTATTTCATAAATGGAATCAAAAAAGTATGCCATTCTATGTCATAACGACTTTTTATGGTTTGGGCATGTGCAAACTATGCACATTCTACATACTAACGACTTTCTATAGTTTGCGTATTCATCCAGAAATAAGAAAAGCTTACTTCTGCCAGTTTTTTAAAATCACAGCTTCTAGAAGGTTTACATGATTTCTTAAAAAACATGAGTTTTTAGAAAATGTGATTTATTTCATAAATTGAATCAACAAAGTATGCACATTCTACGTCATAACAACTTTCTATAGTTTGCGCATGCATCCGGAAATAAGAAAAGCTTACTTCCCCCCGATTTTTGAAAATCACTGCTTCTAGAAGGTTTACATGATTTCTTAAAACAAACGAGTTTTTAGAAAGTGTGATTTATTTCATAAAAAGAATCAACAAAGTATGCAAATTCTACGTCATAACAACTTTCTATAGTTTGCGCATGCGTCGGGAAATAAGAAAAGCTTACTTCCCCCCGTTTTTTAAAATCACAGCTTCTAGAAGGTTTCCATGATTTCTTAAAAAACACGAGTTTTTAGAAAATGTGATTTATTTCATCAATGGAATCAACAAACTATGCACATTCTACATCATAACGACTTTCTATAGTTTGCGAATGCGTCCGGAAATAAGAAAAGCTTACTTCCCCCCGGTTTTTAAAATCACAGCTTCTAGAAGGTTTACATGATTTCTTAAAAAACAAGAGTTTTTAGAAAATGTCATTTATTTCATAAATGGAATCAAAAAAGTATGAACATTCTATGTCATAACGACTTTGTATAGTTTGCGCGTGCGCAAACTATGCACATTCTAGGTAATAACGACTTTCTATAGTTTGCACATGCGTCCAGAAATGAGAAAAGCTTAATTCCCCCTTTTTTTAAATTCACAGCTTCTAGAAGGTTTACTTGATTTCTTAAAAAACACGAGTTTTTAGAAAAGGTGATTTATTTCATAAATGGAGTCAACAAAGTATGCACATTCTATGTCATAACGACTTTCTATAGTCTGCGCATGCGTTCGGAAATAAGAAAAGCTTACTTCCCCCCTTTTGTTTAAAATCACAACTTCTAGAAGGTTTCCATGATTTCTTAAAAAAAATGGGTTTTTAGAAAATGTGATTTATTTCATAAATGGAATCTACAAAGTATGCACATTCTATGTCATAACGACTTTCTATAGTTTGCGCATGCGTATGGAAATAAGAAAAGCTTACTTCCCACCATTTTTTAAAATCACAGCTTCTAGAAGGTTTACATGATTTCTTAAAAAACACGAGTTTTTACAAAATGTCATTTATTTAATCAATGGAATCAACAAACTATGCACATTTTACGTAATAACGACTTCCTATACTTTGAGCATGCGTCCAAAAATAAGAAAAGCTTACTTTCCCCCTTTTTTTAAATTCACAGCTTCTAGAAGGTTTACATGATTTCTTAAGAAACACAAGTTTTTAGAAAATGTGATCTGTTTCATAAATGGAATCAACAAAGTATGCACATTCTACGTCATAACGACTTTCTAAAGTTTGCGCATGCGTCCGGAAATAAGAAAAGCTTACTTCCGCCAGTTTTTTAAAATCACAGCTTCTAGAAGTTTTACATCATTTCTTAAAATCCATGAATATTTAGAAAATGTGATTTATTTCATAAATGGAATCAACAAAGTATGCACATTCTAAGCCATAATGACTTTCTATAGTTTGCGCATGCGTCCGGAAATAAGAAAAGCTTACTTCCACCCGTTTTTTAAAGTCACAGCTTCTAGAAGGTTTACATGATTTCTTAAAAAACACGAGTTTTTAGAAAATGTGATTTATTTCATAAATGGAATCAACAAACTATGCACATTCTGTGTAATAACGACTTTCTATAGTTTACAAATGCGTCCGGAAATAAGAAAAGCTTACTTTCCCCTGTTTGTTAAAATCACAGCTTCTAGAAGGTTTACATGATTTCTTAACAAACACAAGTTTTTAGAAAATGTCATTTATTTCATAAATGGAATCAACAAAGTATGCACATTCTATGTCATAACGAGTTTCTATAGTTTGTGCATGCGCAAACTATGCACATTCTACGTACTAACGACTTTCTATAGTTTGCGTATTCGTCCAGAAATAAGAAAAACTTACTTCCCCCCGTTTTTTAAAATCACAGCATCTAGAAGGTTTGCATGATTTCTTAAAAAACACAAGTTTTTAGAAAATGTGATTTATTTCATCAATGGAATCAACAAACTATGCACATTCTACGTAATAACGACTTTCTATAGTTTGCGAATGCGTCCAGAAATAAGAAAAGCTTACTTCCCCCCGTTTTTTAAAATCACAGCTTCTAGAAGGTTTATATGATTTCTTAGAAAACATGAGTTTTTTGAAAATGTGATTTATTTCATAAATGGAATAAACAAAGTATGCACATTCTAAGTCATAACGAATTTCTATAGTTTGCGCATGCGTCCGGAAATAAGAAAAGCTTACTTCCCCCCGTTTTTTAAAATCACAACGTCTAGAAGGATTACATGATTTCTTAAAAAACATCAGTTTTACGAACATGTGATTTATTTCATAAATGGAATCAACAAAGTATGCACTTTCTATGTCATAACGACTTTCTATAGTTTGCGCATGCGGAAACTAAGCACATTCTACGTACTAATGACTTTCTATAGTTTGCGTATGCGTCCATAAATAAGAAAAGCTTACTTCACCCCGTTTTTTAAAATCACAACTTCTAGAAGGTTTACATGATTTCTTAAAAAACACGAGTTTTTAGAAATGTGATTTATTTCATAAATGGAATCAACAAAGTATGCACATTCTATGTCATAACGACTTTGTATGGTTTGCGCATGGGCAAACTATGCACATTCTACGTAATAATGACTTTCTATAGTTTGCGCATGTGTCCAGAAATAAGAAAAGCTTACTTCCGCCCGTTTTTTAAAATCACAGCTTCTAGAAGGTTTAAATGATTTCTTAAAAAACACGAGTTTTTAGAAAATGTGATTTATTTCATAAAAGGAATCAACAAAGTATGTACATTCTACGTAATAACGACTTTCTAAAGTTTGCGCATGTGTCCGGAAATAAGAAAAGCTTACTTCTGCCCGTTTTTTAAAATCACAACTTCTAGAAGGTTTACATGATTTCTTAAAAAACACTAGTTTTTAGAAAATGTGATTTATTTCATAAATGGAATCAACAAAGTATGCACATTCTATGTCATAACAACTTTCTATAGTTTGCGCATGCGTCCGGAAATAAGAAAAGCTTACTTCCCCCCTTTTGTTTAAAATCACAGCTTCTAGAAGGTTTGCATGATTTCTTAAAAAAAATGGGTTTTTAGAAAATGTGATTTATTTCATAAAGGGAATCAACAAAGTATGCACATTCTATGTCATAACGACTTTCTATAGTTTGCGCATGCATATGGAAATAAGAAAATCTTACTTGCCCCCGTTTTTTAAAATCACAGCTTCTAGAAGGTTTACATGATTTCTTAAAAAACACGAGTCTTTAGAAAATGTCATTTATTTAATCAATGGAATCAACAAACTATGCACATTCTACGTAATAACGACTTTCTATAGTTTGAGCATGCGTCCGAAAATAAGAAAAGCTTACTTTCCCCCTTTTTTTAAATTCACAGGTTCTAGAAGGTTTACATGATTTCTTAAAAAACAAGAGTTTTTAGAAAATGTGAATTGTTTCATCAATGGAATCAAGAAAGTATGCACATTCTACGTCATAACGACTTTCTAATGTTTGTGCATGCATCTAGAAATAAGAAAAGCTTACTTCCGCCAGTTTTTTAAAATCACTACTTCTAGAAGGTTTACAAGATTTCTTGAAAAACACGAGTTTTTAGAAAATGTGATTTATTTAATCAATGGAATCAACAAACTATGCACATTCTACGTAATAACGACTTTCTATAGTTTTCGCATGCGCCCGAAAATTAGAAAAGCTTACTTCCCCTCGTTTTTTAAAATCACAGCTTCTAGAAGGTTTACATGATTTCTTAAAAAACACGAGTTTTTAGAAAATGTCATTTGTTTCATAAATGGGATCAACAAAGTATGAACAAACTATGTCATAACGACTTTGTATCGTTTGCGCACGGGAAAACTATCCACCTTCTACGTAATAACGACTTTATATAGTATGCGCATGCGTCCGGAAATTAGAAAAGCTTACTTTCCCCTTTTTTTAAATTCACAGCTTCTAGAAGGTTTACATGATTTCTTAAAAAACATGAGTTTTTAGAAAATGTGATTTATTTGATAAATGGAATCAACAAAGTATGCACATTATACGTCATAACGACTTTCTATAGTTTGCGCATGCGTCCGGAAATAAGAAAATCTTACTTCCCCCCATTTTTTAAAATCACAGCGTCTAGAAGGATTACCTGAATTCTTAAAAAACATGAGTTTTACGAACATGTGATTTATTTCATAAATGGAATCAACAAAGTATGCACTTTCTATGTCATAACAACTTTCTATAGTTTGCACATGTGGAAACTAAGCGCATTCTACGTACTAATGACTTTCTATAGTTTGCGTATGTGTCCATAAATAAGAAAAGCTTACTTCACCCCGTTTTTTAAAATCACAACTTCTAGAAGGTTTACATGATTTCTTAAAAAACACGAGTTTTTAGAAATGTGATTTATTTCATAAATGGAATGAACAAAGTATGCACATTCTATGTCATAACGACTTTGTATGGTTTGCGCATGGGCAAACTATGCACATTCTACGTAATAACGACTTTCTATAGTTTGCGCATGTGTCCAGAAATAAGAAAAGGTTACTTCCGCCCGTTTTTTAAAATCACAGCTTCTAGAAGGTTTAAATGATTTCTTAAAAAACACGAGTTTTTAGAAAATGTGATTTATTTCATAAATGGAATCAACAAAGTATGCACATTCTACGTCAGAACGACTTTCTAAAGTTTGTGCATGCGTCCGGAAATAAGAAAAGCTTACTTCCGCAAGTTTTTTAAAATCACTCCTTCTAGAAGGTTTACATGATTTCTTGAAAAACATGAGTTTTTAGAAAATGTGATTTATTTCATAAATTGAATCAACAAAGTATGCACATTCTACATCATAACGACTTTCTATAGTTTGTACATGCGTCCGGAAATAACAAAAGCTTACTTTCCCCCTTTTTTTAAATTCACAGCTTGTAGAAGGTCTACATTATTTCTTAAAAAACACGAGTTTTTAGAAAATGTGATTTATTTCATCAATGGAATCAACAAACTATGCACATTCTGTGTAATAACGACTTTCTATAGTTTGCGAATGCGTCCGGAAATTAGAAAAGCTTACTTCCGCAAGTTTTTTAAAATCATAGCTTCTAGAAGGTTTACATGATTTCTTAAAAAACATGAGTTTTTAGAAAATGTGATTTATTTCATAAATGGAATCAACAAAGTATGCACATTCTACGTCATAACAACTTTCTATAGTTTGCGCATGCGCAAACTATGCACATTCTACGTACTAACGACTTTCTATAGTTTGCATATTCATCCGGAAATAAGAAAAACTTAATTCACCCCGTTTTTTAAAATCACAACTTCTAGAAGGTTTACATGATTTCTTAAAAAACATGAGTTTTTAGAAAATGTGATTTATTTCATAAATGGAATCAACAAAGTATGCCATTCTATGTCATAACGACTTTGTATGGTTTGGGCATGTGCAAAATATGCACATTCTACGTACTAATGACTTTCTATAGTTTGCATATTCATCCGGAAATAAGAAAAGCTTACTTCACCCCGTTTTTTAAAATCACAACTTCTAGAAGGTTTACATTATTTCTTAAAAAACACGAGTTTTTAGAAAATTTGATTTATTTCATAAATGGAATCAAGAAAGTATGCACATTCTATGTCATAACATTTTTGTATGGTTTGCGCATACGCAAACTACGCACATTCTATGTAATAACGACTTTCTATAGTTTGCGCATGCATTCGGAAATTATAAAAGCTTAGTTCTGCCAGTTTTTTAAAATCACAGCTTCTAGAAGGTTTACATGATTTCTTAAAAAACATGAGTTTTTAGAAAAAGTGATTTATTTCATAAATGTAATCAACAAAGTATGCACATTCTACTTCATAACGACTTTCTAAAGTTTGGCCATGGGTCTGGAAATAAGAAAAGCTTACTTCCGCTAGTTTTTTAAAATCACTTCTTCTAGAAGGTTTACATGATTTCTTGAAAAACATGAGTTTTTAGAAAATGTGATTTATTTCATAAATTGAATCAACAAAGTATGCACATTCTTCGTCATAACGACTTTCTATAGTGTGTGCATGCATCCTGAAATAAGAAAAGCTTTCTTCCCCCTGATTTTTTAAAATCACTGCTTCTAGAAGGTTTACATGATTTCTTAAAAAACCGAGTTTTTAGAAAATGTGATTTATTTCATAAAAGGAATCAACAAAGTATGCATATTCTACGTCATAACAACTTTCTATAGTTTGCGCATGCGTCCGGAAATAAGAAAAACTTACTTCCCCCCGTTTTTTAAAATCACAGCTTCTAGAAGGTTTCCATGATTTCTTAAAATACACGAGTTTTTAGAAAATGTGATTTATTTCATCAATGGAATCAACAAACTATGCACATTCTACGAAATAACGACTTTCTATAGCTTGCGAATGCGTCCGGAAATAAGAAAAGCTTACTTCCCCCCGTTTTTTAAAATCACAGCTTCTACAAGGTTTACATGATTTCTTAAAAAACACGAGTTTTTAGAAAATGTCATTTATTTCACAAATGGAATAAAAAAGTATGAACATTCTATGTCATAACGACTTTGTATAGTTTGCGCATGCGCAAACTATGCACATTCTAGGTAATAACGACTTTCTATAGTTTCCGCATGCGTCTGGAAATAAGAAAAGCTTACTTCCCCCCTTTTTTTATATTCGCAGCTTCTAGAAGGTTTACATGATTTCTTAAAAAACACGAGTTTTTAGAAAATATGATTTATTTCTTAAATGGAATCAACAAAGTATGCACATTCTACGTCATAACGACTTTCTATAGTTTGCGCATGCGTCCGGAAATAAGAAAAGCTTACTTCCCCCCGTTTTTTAAAATCACGGCTTCTAGAAGGTTTACATGATTTCTTAAAAAACATGAGTTTTTAGAAAATGTCATTTGTTTCATAAATGGAATCAATGAAGTATGAACAAACTATGTCATAACGAATTTGTATAGTTTGCGCATGCGCGAACTATGCACATTCTACGTAATAACGACTTTCTATAGTTTGTGCATGCGTCCGGAAATAAGAAAAGCTTACTTTCCCCCTTTTTTTAAATTCTCAGCTTCTAGAAGGTTTACATGATTTCTTACAAAACACGAGTTTTTAGAAAATGTGATTTATTTCATAAATGGAATCAACAAAGTATGAACATTCTACGTCATAACGACTTTCTATAGTTTGCGCATGCGTCCGGAAATAAGAAAAGCTTACTTCCCCCTAGTTTTTAAGATCATAGCTTCTAGAAGGTTTACATGATTTCTTAAAAAACGAGAGTTTTTAGAAAATGTCATTTATTTCATAAATGGAATCAACAGAGTATGCACATTCTATGTCATAACGTTTTTGTATGGTTTGTGCATGCGCAAACTATGCACATTCTATGTAATAACGAATTTCTATAGTTTGTGCATGCATCCGGAAATTAGAAAAGCTTACTTCCGCCGGTTTTTTAAAATCACAGCTTCTAGAAGGTTTGAATGATTTCTCAAAAAAAACGAGTTTTTAGAAAATGTGATTTATTTCATAAAAGGAATCAACAAAGTATGCACATTCTACGTCATAACGACTTTATATAGTTTGCGCATGCGTCCGGAAATAAGAAAAGCTTACTTCCCCCCGTTTTTTAAAGGCACAGATTCTAGAAGGTTTACATGATTTCTTAAAAAACATGAGTTTTTAGAAAATGTGATTTATTTCATCAATGGAATCAACAAACTACGCACATTCTACGTAATAAATTCTTTCTATAGTTTGCGAATGCCTCCGGAAATAAGAAAAGCTTACTTCCCCCCGTTTTTTAAAATCACAGCTTCTAGAATGTTTACATGAGTTCTTAAAAAACATGAGTTTTTAGAAAATGTCATTTATTTCATAAATGGAATAAAAAAAGTATGAACATTCTATGTCATAACGACATTGTATAGTTTGCGCATGCGCAAACTATGCACATTCTAGGTAATAACGACTTTCTATAATTTGCGCATGCGTCCGGAAATAGGAAAAGCTTACTTCCCCCCGTTTTTTAAAATCACAGCTTCTAGAAGGTTTACATGATTTCTTGAAAAAACGAGTTTTTAGAAAATGTGATTTATTTCATAAAAGGAATCAACAAAGTATGCACATTCTACGTCATAACGACTTTGTATAGTTTGCGAATGTGCAAACTATGCACATTCTAGGTAATAACGACTTTCTATAGTTTGCGCATGCGTCCGGAAATAAGAAAAGCTTACTTCCCCCCTTTTTTTAAATTCACAGCTTCTAGAAGGTTTACTTGATTTCTTAGAAAACACGAGTTTTTAGAAAATGTGATTTATTTCCTAAATGGAATCAACAAAGTATGCACATTCTACATCATAACGACTTTCTATAGTTTGCGCATGCGTCCGGAAATAAGAAAAGTTTACTTCCCCCCGTTTTTTAAAATCACAGCTTCTGGAAGGTTTACATGATTTCTTTAAAAAAATGAGTTTTTAGAAAATGTGATTTATTTCATAAAAGGAATCAACAAAGTATGCACATTCTATGTCAAAACGACTTTCTATAGTTTGCGCATGCGTCCGGAAATAAGAAAAGCTTACTTCCCCCCTTTTGTTTAAAATCACAGCTTCTAGAAGGTTTTCATGATTTCTTAAAAAAACGGGTTTTTAGAAAATGTGATTTATTTCATCAATGGAATCAACAAAGTATGCACATTCTACGTCATAACGACTTTCTTTAGTTTGCGCATGCATATGGAAATAAGAAAAGCCTACTTCCCCCCGTTTTTTAAAATCACAGCTTCTAGAAGGTTTACATGATTTCTTAAAAAACATGAGTTTTTAGAAAATGTCATTTATTTCATAAATGGAATAAAAAACATATGAACATTCTATGTCATAACGACTTTGTGTAGTTTCCGCGTGCGCAAACTATGCACATTCTAGGTAATAACAACTTTCTATAGTTTGCGCATGCATCCGGAAATAAGAAAAGATAACTTCCCCCCTTTTTTTAAATTCATAGCTTCTAGAAGGTTTACATGATTTCCTAAAAAACACAAGTTTTTAGAAAATGTTATTATTTGATAAATGGAATCAACAAAGTATGCACATTCTACGTCATAACGACTTTCTATAGTTTGATCACGCGTCAGGAAATAAGAAAAGCTTACTTCCCCCCGTTTTTTAAAATCATAGCTTCTAGAAGGTTTACATGATTTCTTAAAAAAAATGAGTTTTTGGAAAATGTGATTTATTTCATAAAAGGAATCAACAAAGTATTTACATTCTATGTCATAACGACTTTTTATAGTTTGCGCATGTGTATGGAAATAAGAAAAGCTCACTTCCCCCCGTTTTTTAAAATCACAGCTTCTAGAAGGTTTACATGATTTCTTAAAAAACACGAGTTTTTAGTAATGTGATTTATTTCATAAATGGAATCAACAAAGTATGCACATTCTACGTCATATCGAGTTTCTATAGTTTGCACATGTGTCTGGAAATAAGAAAAGCTTACTTCCCCTCGTTTTTTAAAGTCACAGCTTCTAGAAGGTTTACATGATTTCTTAAAAAACATGATTTTTTAGAAAATATGATTTATTTCATTAATGGAATCAACAAACTATGCACATTCTACGTAATAACGACTTTCTATAGTTTGCCCATGCGTCCGGAAATAAGAAAAGCTTACTTTCCCCTGTTTGTTAAAATCACAGCTTCTAGAAGGTTTACATGATTTCTTAACAAACACGAGTTTTTAGAAAATGTCATTTATTTCATAAATGGAATCAACAAAGTATGCACATTCTATGTCATAACGAGTTTCTATAGCTTGCGCATGCGCAAACTATGCACATTCTACGTACTAACGACTTTCTATAGTTTGCGTATTCGTCCCGAAATAAGAAAAGCTTACTTAACCACGTTTTTTAAAATCACAACTTCTAGAAGGTTTACGTGATTTCTTAAAAAACATGAGTTTTTAGAAAATGTGATTTATTTCATAAATGGAATCAAGAAAGTATGCACATTCTATGTCATAACGACTTTGCATGGTTTGGGCATGCGCAAACTATGCACATTCTACTTACTAACGACACTCTATAGTTTGCGTATTCGTCCGGAAATAAGAAAAGTTTACTTCACCCCGTTTTTTAAAATCACAACTTCTAGAAGGTTTACATGATTTCATAAAAAACACGAGTTTTTAGAGTATTTGATTTATATCATAAATGGAATCAACAAAGTATGCACATTCTATGTCATAACATTTTTGAATGGTTTGCGCATGCGCAAACTATGCACATTCTACGTCAGAACGACTTTCTAAAGTTTGCGCATGCGTCCGGAAATAAGAAAAGCTTACTTCCGCCAGTTTTTTAAAATCACAGCTTCTAGAAGGTTTACATGATTTCTTAAAAAACATGATATTTTAGAAAATGTGATTTATTTCACAAACGGAATCAACAAAGTATGCACATTCTACGTCATAATGACTTTCTATAGTTTGTGCATGCGACCGGAAATAAGAAAAGCTTACTTCACCCCGATTTTTGAAAATCGCAGCTTCTAGAAGGTTTACATGATTTCTTAAAAAAAATGAGTTTTTAGAAAATGTGATTCATTTCATCAATGGAATCAACAAATTATGCACATTCTACGTAATAACGACTTTCTATATTTTGCGAATAAGTCCGGAAATAAGAAAAGCTTACTTCCCCCCATTTTTTAAAATCACAGCTTCTACAACGTTTACATGATTTCTTAAAAAACATGAGTTTTTAGAAAATGTCATTTATTTCATAAATTGAATCAACAAAGTATGAACATTCTATGTCATAACAACTTTGTATAGTTTGCGCATGCGCAAACTATGCACATTCTATGTAATAACAACTTTCTATAGTTTGCGCATGTGTCTGGAAATAAGAAAAGCTTACTTCCTCCCTTTTTTTAAATTCAGAGCTTCTAGAAGGTTTACATGATTTCTTAAAAAACACGAGTTTTTAGAAAATATGATTTATTTAAAAAATCGAATCAACAAAGTATGCACTTTGTACGTCATAACGACTTTCTATAGTTTGCGCATGCGTCCGGAAATAAGAAAAGCTTACTTCCCCCCGTTTTTAAAAATCACAGCTTCTAGAAGGTTTACATGATTTCTTAAAAAACACGAGTTTTTAGAAAATGTGATTTATTTAATCAATGGAATCAACAAAATATGCACATTATACGTAATAACGACTTTCTATAGTTTGCGCATGTGTTCGAAAATAAGAAAAGCTTACTTTCCCCCTTTTTTGAAATTCACAGCTTCTAGAAGGTTTACATGATTTCTTAAAAAACACGAGTTTTTAAAAAATGTGATCTGTTTCATAAATGGAATCAACAAAGTATGCACATTCTACGTCATAACGACTTTCTATAGTTTGCGCATGCGTCCGGAAATAAGAAAACCTTACTTCCCCCCGTTTTTTAAAATCACAGCTTCTAGAAGGATTACATGATTTCTTAAAAAACATGAGTTTTTTGAAAATGTGATTTATTTCATAAATGGAATCAACAAAGTATGCACATTCTAAGTCATAACGACTTTCTATAGTTTGCGCATGCGTCCGAAAATAAGAAAAGCTTACTTCTCCCCATTTTTTAAAATCACAGCTTCTAGAAGGATTACATGATTTCTTAAAAAACATGAGTTTTACGAACATGTGATTTATTTCATAAATGGAATCAACAAAGTATGCACTTTCTATGTCATAACGACTTTCTATAGTTTGCGCATGCGCAAACTAAGCACATTCTACATACTAACGACTTTCTATAGTTTGGTTATGCGTCCATAAATAAGAAAATCTTACTTCACCCCGTTTTTTAAAATCACAACTTCTAGAAGGTTTACATGATTTCTTAAAAAACACGAGTTTTTAGAAAATGTGAATTATTTCATAAATGGAATCAACAAAGTATGCACATTCTATTTCATAACGACTTTGTATGGTTTGGGCATGCGCAAACTATGCACATTCTACGTAATAACGACTTTATATAGTTTGCGCATGTGTCCTGAAATAAGAAAAGCTTACTTCCGCCCGTTTTTTAAAATCACAGCTTCTAGAAGGTTTAAATGATTTCTTAAAAAACACGAGTTTTTAGAAAATGTGATT
This sequence comes from Larix kaempferi, assembly GCA_027924585.1. Taxonomy (NCBI): domain Eukaryota; kingdom Viridiplantae; phylum Streptophyta; class Pinopsida; order Pinales; family Pinaceae; genus Larix; species Larix kaempferi. The sequence continues at coordinate 13,296,485 of BSBM01000557.1, read as the reverse complement.
TATTTCATAAATGGAATCAACAAACTATGCACATTCTACGTCATAACGACTTTCTAAAGTTTGTGCATGCGTCCGTAAATAAGAAAAGCTTCCTTCCGCCAGTTTTTTAAAATCACAGCTTCTAGAAGGTTTACATGATTTCTTAAAATCCACGAGTATTTAGAAAATGTGATTTATTTCATAAATGGAATCAACAAAGTATGCACATCCTAAGCCATAACGACTTTCTATAGTTTGCGCATGCGTCCGGAAATAAAAAAAGCTTACTTCCCCCCGTTTTTTAAAGTCACAGCTTCTAGAAGGTTTACATGATTTCTTAAAAAACACGAGTTTTTAGAAAATGCGATTTATTTCATCAATGGAATCAACAAACTATGCACATTCTGCGTAATAATGACTTTCTATAGTTTGCGAATTCGTCCGGAAATAAGAAAAGCTTACTTGCCCCTGTTTGTCAAAATATCAACTTCTAGAAGGTTTACATGATTTCTTAACAAACACGAGTTTTTAGAAAATGCGATTTATTTCATAAATGGAATCAACAAACTATGCACATTCTACGTACTAACGACTTTCAATAGTTTGCATATTCGTCTGGAAATAAGAAAACCTTACTTCAGCCCGTTTTTCAAAATCACAACTTCTAGAAGGTTTACATGATTTCTTAAAAAACACGAGTTTTTAGAAAATGTGATTTATTTCATAAATTGAATCAAAAAAGTATGCCATTCTATGTCATAACGACTTTGTATGGTTTGGGCATGCGTCCGGAAATAAGAAAAGCTTACTTCCCCCCGTTTTTTAAAATCACAGCTTATAGAAGGTTTCCATGATTTTTTAAAAAACACGAGTTTCTAGAAAATGTGATTTATTTCATCAATGGAATCAACAAACTATGCACATTCTACGTAATAATGACTTTCTATAGTTTGCGAATAAGTCCGGAAATAAGAAAAGCTTACTTCCCACCGTTTTTTAAAATCAGAGCTTCTAGAAGGTTTACATGATTTCTTAAAAAACACGAGTTTTTAGAAAATGTCATTTTTTCATCATTGGAATCAAAAAAGTATGAACATTCTATGTCATAACGACTTTGTATAGTTTGCGCATGCGCAAACTATGCACATTCTAGGTAATAACGACTTTCTATTGTTTGCGCATGCGTCTGGAAATAAGAAAAGCTTACTTCCCCCCTTTTTTTATATTCGCAGCTTCTAGAAGGTTTACATGATTTCTTAAAAAACACGAGTTTTTAGAAAATAAGATTTATTTCATAAATGTAATCAACAAAGTATGCACATTCTACGTCATAACGACTTTATATAGTTTGCGCATGCGTTCGGAAATAAGAAAAGCTTACTTCCCCCCATTTTTTAAAATCACAGCTTCTAGAAGGTTTACATGATTTCTTAAAAAACATGAGTTTTTAGAAAATGTGATTTATTTAATCAATGGAATCAACCAACTATGCAGATTATACATAATAACGACTTTCTATAGTTTGCGCATCCGTCCGAAAATAAGAAAAGCTTACTTCCCCCCGTTTTTCAAAATCATAGCTTCTAGAAGGTTTACATGATTTCTTAAAAAACACGAGTTTTTAGAAAATGTCATTTGTTTCATAAATGGAATAAACAAAGTATGAACAAACTATGTCATAACGACTTTGTATCATTTGCGCATGCGCGAACTATGCACATTCTACATAATAACGACTTTCTATAGTTTGTGCATGCATCCGGAAATAAGAAAAGCTTACTTTCCCCCTTTTTTTAAATTCACGGCTTCTAGAAGGTTTACATGATTTCTTTAAAAACACGAGTTTTTAGAAAATGTGATTTATTTCATAAATGGAATCAACAAAGTATGCACATTCTACATCATAACAAATTTCTATAGTTTGTGCATGCTTCCGGAAATAAGAAAAGCTTACTTCCCCCCGCTTTTTAAAATCATAGCTTCTAGAAGGTTTTCATGATTTCTTAAAAAACATGAGTTTCTAGAAAATGTGATTTATTTCGTAAAAGGAATCAACAAAGTATGCACATTCTACATCATAACGACTTTGTATAGTTTGTGCATGTGCAAACTATGCACATTCTAGGTAATAACGACTTTCTATAGTTTGCGCATGCGTCCAGAAATAAGAAAAGCTTACTTCCCCCCTTTTTTTAAATTCACAGCTTCTAGATGGTTTACTTGATTTCTTAAAAAACATGAGTTTTTAGAAAATGTGATTTATTTCATAAATCGAATCAACAAAGTATGCACATTCTAAGTCATAACGACTTTCTATAGTTTGCGCATGCGTCCGGAAATAAGAAAAGCTTACTTCCCCCCGTTTTTTAAAATCACAGCGTCTAGAAGGTTTATATGATTTCTTAAAAAACACGAGTTTTTAGAAAATGTGATTTATTTAATCAATGGAATTAACAAACTATGCACATTTTACGTAATAACGACTTTCTATAGTTTGCGCATGCGTCCGAAAATAAGAAAATCTTACTTTCCCCCTTTTTTTAAATTCACAGCTTCTAGAAGTTTTACATGATTTCTTAAAAAACACGAGTTTTTAGAAAATGTGATCTGTTTCATAAATGGAATCAAAAAAGTATGCACATTCTACGTCATAACGACTTTCTATAGTTTGCGCATGCGTCTGGTAATAAGAAAAGCTTACGTCCCCCCGTTTTTTAAAATCACAGCTTCTAGAAGGATTACATGATTTCTTAAAAAACATGAGTTTTTTTAAAATGTGATTTATTTCATAAATGGAATAAACAAAGTATGCACATTCTAAGTCATAACGACTTTGTATAGTTTCTGCATGCGTCCGGAAATAAGAAAAGCTTACTTCCCCCCGTTTTTTAAAATCGCAGCATCTAGAAGGATTACATGATTTCTTAAAAAACATGAGTTTTACGAACATGTGATTTATTTCATAAATGTAATCACCAAAGTATGCACTTTCTATGTCATAACGACTTTCTATAGTTTGCGCATGCAGAAACTAAGCACATTCTACGTACTAACGAATTTCTATAGTTTGCGTATGCGTCCATAAATAAGAAAAGCTTACTTCACCCCGTTTTTTAAAATCACAACTTCTAGAAGGTTTACATCATTTCTTAAAAAACACGAGTTTTTAGAAAATGTGATTTATTTCATAAATGGAATCAACAAAGTATGCACATTCTATGTCTTAACGACTTTGTATGGTTTGCGCATGGGCAAACTATGCACATTCTACGTAATAACGACTTTCTATAGTTTGCGCATGTGTCCTGAAATAAGAAAAGCTTACCTCCGCCCGTTTTTTGAAATCAAAGCTTTTAGAAGGTTTAAATGATTTCTTAAAAAACACGAGTTTTCAGAAAATGTGATTTATTTCATAAATGGAATCAACAAAGTATGCACATTCTATGCCATAACGACTTTCTAAAGTTTGTGCATGCGCCCGGAAATAAGAAAAGCTTAATTCCGCCAGTTTTTTAAAATCACAGCTTCTAGAAGGTTTACATCATTTCTTAAAATCCATGATTATTTAGAAAATGTGATTTATTTCATAAATGGAATCAACAAAGTATGCACATCCTAAGCCATAACGACTTTCTATAGTTTGCGCATGCGTCCAAAAATAAGAAAAGCTTACTTCCCCCCTTTTTTTAAAGTCACAGCTTCTAGAAGGTTTACATGATTTCTTAAAAAACACGAGTTTTTAGAAAATGCGATTTATTTCATCAATGGAATCAACATACTATGCACATTCTGCGTAATAATGACTTTCTATAGTTTACGAATGCGTCCGGAAATAAGAAAAGCTTACTTTCCCCTGTTTGTTAAAATCACAACTTCTAGAAGGTTTACATGATTTCTAAACAAACACGAGTTTTTAGAAAATGTGATTTATTTCATCAATCGAATCAACAAAGTATTCACATTCTACGTACTAACGACTTTCTATAGTTTGCATATTCGTCTGGAAATAAGAAAAGCTTACTTCAGCCCGTTTTTTAAAATCACAACTTCTAGAAGGTTTACATGATTTCTTAAAAAACACGAGTTTTTAGAAAATGTGATTTATTTCATAAATTGAATCAACAAAGTATGCCATTCTATGTCATAACGACTTTGTATGGTTTGGGCATGCGCAAACTATGGACATTCTACGTACTAACGACTTTCTATCGTTTGCATATTCATCCGGAAATAAGAAAAGCTTACTTCACCCCGTTTTTTAAAATCACAGCTTCTAGAAGGTTTACATGATTTCTTAAAAAACATGAGTTTTTAGAAAATGTGATTTATTTCATAAATGGAATCAACAAAGTATGCACATTCTACGTCATAACGACTTTCTAAAGTTTGCGCATGGATCCGGAAATAAGAAAAGCTTACCTCCGCCAGTTTTTTAAAATCACTGCTTCTAGAAGGTTTACATGATTTCTTGGAAAACACGAGTTTTTAGAAAATGTGATTTATTTCATAAATTGAATCAACAAAGTATGCACACCCTACATCATAACGACTTTCTATAGTTTGTGCATGCGTCCAGAAATAATAAAAGCTTACTTCCCCCCGATTTTTGAAAATCACGGCTTCTAGAAGGTTTACATGATTTCTTAAAAAAAATGAGTTTTTAGAAAATGTGATTTATTTCATAAAAGGAATCGACAAAGTATGCATATTCTACGTCATAACAACTTTCTATAGTTTGCGCATGCGTCCGGAAACAAGAAAAGCTTACTTCCCCCCGTTTTTTAAAATCACAGCTTATAGAAGGTTTCCATGATTTCTTAAAAAACACAAGTTTCTAGAAAATGTGATTTATTTCCTCAATGGAATAAACAAACTATGCACATTCTACGTAATAACGACTTTCTATAGTTTGCGAATAAGTCCGGAAATAAGAAAAGCTTACTTCCCACCGTTTTTTAAAATCACAGCTTCTAGAAGGTTTACATGATTTCTTAAAAACACGAGTTTTTAGAAAATGTCATTTTTTCATCATTGGAATCAAAAAAGTATGAACATTCTATGTCATAACGACTTTGTATAGTTTGTGCATGTGCAAACTATGCACATTCTAGGTAATAACGACTTTCTATAGTTTGCGCATGCGTCTGGAAATAAGAAAAGCTTACTTCCCCCCATTTTTTAAAATCACAGCTTCTAGAAGGTTTACATGATTTCTTAAAAAACACGAGTTTTTAGAAAATGTCATTTGTTTCATAAATGGAATAAACAAAGTATGAACAAACTATGTCATAACGACTTTGTATCATTTGCGCATGCGCGAACTATGCACATTCTACGTAATAACGACTTTCTATAGTTTGTGCATGCGTCCGGAAATAAGAAAAGCTTACTTTCCCCCTTTTTTTAAAATCACGGCTTCTAGAAGGTTTGCATGATTTCTTTAAAAACACGAGTTTTTAGAAAATGTGATTTATTTCATAAATGGAATCAACAAATTATGCACATTCTACACCATAACAAATTTCTATAGTTTGTGCATGCTTCCGGAAATAAGAAAAGCTTACTTCCCCCCGGTTTTTAAAATCATAGCTTCTAGAAGGTTTACATGATTTCTTAAAAAAATGAGTTTTTAGAAAATGTGATTTATTTAATAAAAGGAATCAACAAAGTATGCACATTCTACGTTATAACGATTTTGTATAGTTTGTGCATGTGCAAACTATGCACATTCTAGGTAATAACGACTTTCTATAGTTTGCGCATGCGTCCAGAAATAAGAAAAGCTTACTTACCCCCTTTTTTTAAATTCACAGCTTCTAGAAGGTTTACTTGATTTCTTAAAAAACACTAGTTTTTAGAAAATGTGATTTATTTCATAAATGGAATCAACAAAGTATGCACATTCTACGTCATAACGACTTGCTATAGTTTGCGCATGCGTCCGGAAATAACAGAAGCTTACTTCCCGCTGTTTTTTAAAATCACAGCTTCTAGAAGGTTTACATCATTTCTTAAAAAACACGAGTTTTTAGAAAATGCCATTTATTTAATCAATGGAATCAACAAACTATGCACATTTTACGTAATAACGACTTTCTATAGTTTGCGCATGCGTCCGAAAATAAGAAAATCTTACTTTCCCCCTTTTTTTAAAATTCACAGCTTCTAGAAGGTTTACATGATTTCTTAAAAAACACGAGTTTTTAGAAAATGTGATCTGTTTCATAAATGGAATCAACAAAGTATGCACATTCTACGTCATAACGACTTTCTATAGTTTGCCCATGCGTCCGGAAATAAGAAAAGCTTACCTCCCCCCGTTTTTTAAAATCACAGCTTCTAGAAGGATTACATGATTTCTTAAAAAACATGAGTTTTTTGAAAATGTGATTTATTTCATAAATGGAATAAACAAAGTATGCACATTCTAAGTCATAACAACTTTGTATAGTTTCAGCATGCGTCCGGAAATAAGAAAAGCTTACTTCCCCCCGTTTTTTAAAATCGTAGCGTCTAGAAGGATTACATGATTTCTTAAAAACATGAGTTTTCCGAACATGTGATTTATTTCATAAATGGAATCAACAAAGTATGCACTTTCTATGTCATAACGACTTTCGATAGTTTGCGCATGCGGAAACTGAGCACATTCTACGTACTAACGACTTTCTATAGTTTGCATATGCGTCCATAAATAAGAAAAGCTTACTTCACCCCGTTTTTTAAAATCACAACTTCTAGAAGGTTTACATGATTTCTTAAAAAACACGAGTTTTTAGAAAATGTGATTTATTTCATAAATGGAATCAACAAAGTATGCACATTCTATGTCATAACGACTTTGTATGGTTTGCGCATGGGAAAACTATGCACATTCTACGTAATAACGACTTTCTATAGTTTGCGCATGTGTCCGGAAATAAGAAAAGCTTACTTCCGCCCGTTTTTTGAAATCACAGCTTCTAGAAGTTTTAAATGATTTCTTAAAAAACACGAGTTTTTAGAAAATGTGATTTATTTAATAAATGGAATCAACAAAGTATGCACATTCTACGCCATAACGACTTTCTAAAGTTTGCGCATGCGTCCGGAAATAAGAAAAGCTTACTTCCGCCAGTTTTTTAAAATCACAGCTTCTAGAAGGTTTACATCATTTCTTAAAATCCACGAATATTTAGAAAATGTGATTTATTTCATCAATGGAATCAACAAAGTATGCACATTCTAAGCCATAACGACTTTCTATAGTTTTCGCATGCATCCAGAAATAAGAAAAGCTTACTTCCCCCCGTTTTTTAAAGTCACAACTTATAGAAGGTTTACATGATTTCTTAAAAAACACGAGTTTTTAGAAAATGTGATTTATTTCATCAATGGAATCAACAAACTATGCACATTCTGTGTAATAACAACTTTCTATAGTTTGCGAATGCGTCCGGAAATAAGAAAAGCTTACTTTCCCCTGTTTGTTAAAATCACAGCTTCTAGAAGGTTTACATGATTTCTTAACAAACACGAGTTTTTAGAAAATGTCATTTATTTCATAAATGGAGTCAACAAAGTATGCACATTCTATGTCATAACGAGTTTCTATAGTTTGCGCATGCGCAAACTATGCACATTCTACGTAGTAACGACTTTCTATAGTTTGCGTATTCATCCGGAAACAAGAAAAGCTTACTTCACCCCATTTTTTAAAATCACAACTTCTAGAAGGTTTACATGATTTCTTAAAAAAAACGAGTTTTTAGAAAATGTGATTTATTTCATAAATGGAATCAACAAAGTATGCACATTCTATGTCATAACGTTTTTGTATGTTTTCCGCATACGCAAACTATGCACATTCTATGTAATAACGACTTTCTATAGTTTGCGCATGCATCCAAAAATTAGAAAAGCTTACTTCCGCCAGTTTTTTAAAATTACAACTTCTAGAAGGTTTACATGATTTCTTAAAAAACATGAGTTTTTAGGAAATGTGATTTATTTTATAAATGGAATCAACAAAGTATGCACATTCTATGTCATAACGACTTTCTAAAGTTTGCGCATGTGTCCGGAAATAAGAAAGGTTTACTTCCGCAAGTTTTTTAAAATCACTGCTTCTAGAAGGTTTACATGATTTCTTGAAAAACACAAGTTTTTAAAAAATGTGATTTATTTCATAAATTGAATCAACAAAGTATGCACATTCTACGTCATAACGACTTTCTATAGTTTGTGCATGCATCGGGAAATAAGAAAAGCTTACTTCCCCCCGATTTTGAAAATCACAACGTCTACAAGGTTTACATGATTTCTTAAAAAAAATGAGTTTTAGAAAATTTGATTTATTTCATAAAAGGAATCAACAAAGTATGCATATTATACGTCATAACAACTTTCTATAGTTTGCGCATGCGTTCGGAAATAAGAAAAACTTACTTCCCCCCGTTTTTTAAAATCACAGCTTCTAGAAGGTTTCCATGATTTCTTAAAAAACACGAGTTTTTAGAAAATGTGAGTTATTTAATCAATGGAATCAACAAACTATGCACATTCTACGTAATAACGACTTTCTATAGTTTGCGCATGCGTCCGGAAATAAGAAAAGCTTACTTCCCCCCTTTTTTTAAATTCACTGCTTCTAGAAGGTTTACATGATTTCTTAAAAAACATGAGTTTTTACAAAATATGATTTATTTCAAAAATGGAATCAACAAAGTATGCACTTTGTACGTCATAACGTCTTTCTATAGTTTGCGCATGCGTTCGGAAATAAGAAAAGCTTACTTCCCCCCTTTTTTTAAATTCACAGCTTCTAAAAGGTTTACATGATTTCTTAAAAAACATGAGTTTTTAGAAAATGTGATTTATTTCATCAATGGAATCAACAAACTATGCACATTCTAAGTAATAACGACTTTCTATAGTTTGCGAATGCGTCCGGAAATAAGAAAAGCTTACTTCCCCCCGGTTTTTAAAATCACAGCTTGTAAAAGGTTTACATGATTTCTTAAAAAACATGAGTTTTTAGAAAATGTCATTTATTTCATAAATGGAATCAAAAAAGTATTAACATTCTATGTCATAACGACTCTGTATACTTTGCGCATGCGCAAACTATGCACATTCTATGTAATAACGACTTTCTATAGTTTGCGCATGTGTCTGGAAATAAGAAAAGCTTACTTCCTCCCTTTTTTTAAATTCACAGCTTCTAGAAGGTTTACATGATTTCTTAAAAAACATGAGTTTTTAGAAAATATAATTTATTTAAAAAATGGAATCAACAAAGTATGCACTTTGTACGTCATAACGACTTTCTATAGTTTGCGCATGCGTCCGGAAATAAAAAAAGCTTACTTCCCCCCGTTTTTTAAAATCACAGCTTCTAGAAGGTTTACATGATTTCTTAAAAAACACGAGTTTTTAGAAAATGTGATTTATTTAATCAATGGAATCAACAAACTATGCACATTATACGTAATAACGACTTTCTATAGTTTGCACATGCGTCCGGAAATAAGAAAAGCTTACTTTCCCCCTTTTTTTAAATTCACAGCTTCTAGAAGGTTTACATGATTTCTAAAAAAACACGAGTTTTTAGAAAATGTGATCTGTTTCATAAATGGAATCAACAAAGTATCCACATTCTACGTCATAACGACTTTCTATAGTTTGCGCATGCATCCGGAAATAAGAAAAGCTTACTTCCCCCCGTTTTTTAAAATCACAACTTCTAGAAGGATTACATGATTTCTTAAAAAACATGAGTTTTACGAACATGTGATTTATTTCATAAATGGAATCAACAAAGTATGCACTTTCTATGTCATAACGACTTTCTATACTTTGCGCATGCGCAAACTAAGGAAATTCTACGTACTAACGACTTTCTATAGTTTGCGTATGCGTCCATATATAAGAAAAGCTTACTTCACCCCGTTTTTTAAAATCACAACTTCTAGAAGGTTTACATGATTTCTTAAATAACACGAGTTTTTAGAAAATGTGAATTATTTCATAAATGGAATCAACAAAGTATGCACATTCTATGTCATAACGACTTTGTATGTATTGCGCATGCGCAAACTATGCATATTCTATGTAATAACGACTTTATATAGTTTGCTCATGTGTCCGGAAATAAGAAAAGCTTACTTCCGCCCATTTTTTAAAATCACAGCTTCTAGAAGGTTTAAATGATTTCTTAAAAAACATGAGTTTTTAGAAAATGTGATTTATTTCATAAATGGAATCAACAAAGTATGCACATTCTACGTCATAACGACTTTCTAAAGTTTGCATATGCGTCCGGAAATAAGAAAAGCTTACTTCCGCCAGTTTTTTAAAATCACTGCTTCTAGAAGGTTTACATGATTTCTTGAAAAACATGAGTTTTTAGAAAATGTGATTTATTTAATCAATGGAATCAACAAACTATGCACATTCTATGTAATAACGACTTTCTATAGTTTTCGCATGCGTCCAAAAATTAGAAAAGCTTACTTCCCCTCGTTTTTTAAAATCACAGCTTTTAGAAGGTTTACATGATTTCTTGAAAAACACAAATTTTTAGAAAATGTCATTTGTTAAATAAATGGAATCAACAAAGTATGAACAAACTATGTCATAACGACTTTGTATCATTTGCGCACGGGAAAACTATCCACATTCTACGTAATAATGACTTTCTATAGTATGCGCATGCGTCCGGAAATTAGAAAAGCTTACTTTCCCCTTTTTTTAAATTCACAGCTTCTAGAAGGTTTACATGATTTCTTAAAAAACATGAGTTTTTAGAAAATGTGATTTATTTGATAAATGGAATCAACAAAGTATGCACATTCTACGTCATAACGACTTTCTATAGTTTGCGCATGCGTCCGGAAATAAGAAAAGCTTACTTCCCCCCGTTTTTAAAATCACAGCTTCTAGAAGGATTACATTAATTCTTAAAAAACATGAGTTTTACGAACATGTGATTTATTTCATAAATGGAATCAACAAAGTATGCACATTCTATGTCATAATGAATTTCTATAGTTTGCGCAAGCGTAAACTAAGCACATTCTACGTACTAACGACTTTCTATAGTTTGCGTATGCGTCCAGAAATAAGAAAAGCTTACTTCACCCCGTTTTTTAAAATCACAACTTCTAGAAGGTTTACATGATTTCTTAAAAAACATGAGTTTTTAGAAAATGTGATTGATTTCATAAATGGAATCAACAAAGTATGCACATTCTATGTCATAACGACTTTGTATGGTTTGCGCATGTGCAAAATATGCACATTCTATGTAATAACGACTTTCTATAGTTTGCGCATGTGTCCGAAAATAAGAAAAGCTTACTTCCGTCAGTTTTTTAAAATCACAGCTTCCAGAAGGTTTACATGATTTCTTAAAAAACACGAGTTTTTAGAAAATGTGATTTATTTCATAAATCGAATCAACAAAGTATGCACATTCTACGTCATAACGACTTTCTAAAGTTTGTGCATGCATCCGGAAATAAGAAAAGCTTACTTCCGCCAGTTTTTTAAAATCACAGCTTCTAGAAGGTTTACATGATCTCTTAAAAACCACGAGTATTTAGAAAATGTGATTTATTTCGTAAATGGAATCAACAAAGTATGCACATTCTAAGTCATAACGACTTTCTATAGTTTGCGCATGCGTCCAGAAATAAGAAAACTTACTTCCCCCTAGTTTTTAAAATCACAGCTTCTAGAAGATTTACATGATTTCATTAAAAACACGAGTTTTTAGAAAATGTCATTTATTTCATAAATGGAATGAAAAAAGTATGAACATTCTATGTCATGACAACTTTGTATAGTTTGCGCATGCGCAAACTATGCACATTCTAGGTAATAACGACTTTCTATAGTTTGTGAGTGCGTCCGGAAATAAGAAAAGCTTACTTCCCCCCGTTTTTTAAAATCACAGCTTCTAGAAGGTTTACATGATTTCTTAAAAAAAATGGGTTTTTAGAAAATGTGATTTATTTCATAAATGGAATCAACAAAGTATGCACATTCTATGTCATAACAACTTTCTATAGTTTGCGCATGCGTCTGGAAATAAGAAAAGCTTACTTCCCCCCTTTTGTTTAAAATCACAGCTTCTAGAAGGTTTCCATGATTTCTTAAAAAAAATTGGTTTTTAGAAAATGTGATTTATTTCATAAATGGAATCAACAAAGTATGCACATTCTATGTCATAACGACTTTCTATAGTTTGCGCATGCGTATGGAAATAAGAAAAGCTTACTTGCTCCCGTTTTTTAAAATCACAGCTTCTAGAAGGTTTACATGATTTCTTAAAAAACAAGAGTTTTTAGAAAATGTCATTTATTTAATCAATGGAATCAACAAACTATGCACATTCTACGTAACAACGACTTTATATAGTTTGAGCATGCGTCCAAAAATAAGAAAAGCTTACTTTCCCCCTTTTTTTAAATTCACAGCTTCTAGAAGGTTTACATGATATCTTAAAAAACACGAGTTTTTAGAAAATGTGAATTGTTTCATCAATGGAATCAACAAAGTATGCACATTCTACGTCATAACGACTTTCTAAAGTTTGCGCATGCGTCCGGAAATAAGAAAAGCTTACTTTCGCAAGTTTTTTAAAATCACTGCTTCTAGAAGGTTTACATGATTTCTTGAAAAACACGAGTTTTTAGAAAATGTGATTTATTTAATCAATGGAATCAACAAAATATGCACATTCTACGTAATAACGACTTTCTATAGTTTGCGTATGCGTCCGAAAATTAGAAAAGCTTACTTCCCCTCGTTTTTTAAAATCATAGCTTCTAGAAGGTTTATATGATTTCTTAAAAAACACGAGTTTTTAGAATATGTCATTTGTTGCATAAATGGAATCAACAAAGTATGAACAAACTATGTCATAACGACTTTGTATCGTTTGCGCACCGGCAAACTATCCACATTCTACACAATAACGACTTTCTATAGTATGCGCATGCATCCAGAAATTAGAAAAGCTTACTTTCCCCTTTTTTTAAATTCACAGCTTCTAGAAGGTTTACATGATTTCTTAAAAAACATGAGTTTTTAGAAAATGTGATTTATTTGATAAATGGAATCAACAAAGTATGCACATTCTACGTCATAACAACTTTCTATAGTTTGCGCATTCGTCCGGAAATAAGAAAAGCTTACTTCCCCCCATTTTTTAAAATCACATCTTCTAGAAGGATTACATGATTTCTTAGAAAACATGAGTTTTTTGAAAATTGGATTTATTTCATAAATGGAATAAACAAAGTATGCACATTCTAAGTCATAATGACTTTCTATAGTTTGCGCATGCGTCCGAAAATAAGAAAAGCTTACTTCCCCCCGTTTTTTAAAATCACAGCGTCTAGAAGGATTACATGATTTCTTAAAAAACATGAGTTTTACGAACATGTGATTTATTTCATAAATGGAATCAACAAAGTATGCACTTTCTATGTCATAACAACTTTATATATTTTGTGCATGCGGAAACTAAGCACATTCTAGGTACTAATGACTTTCTATAGTTTGCGTATGCGTCCATAAATAAGAAAAGCTTACTTCACACCGTTTTTTAAAATCACAACTTCTAGAAGGTTTACATGATTTCTAAAAAAACACGAGTTTTTAGAAAATGTGAATTATTTCATAAATGGAATCAACAAAGTATGCACATTCTATGTCATAATGACTTTGTATGGTTTGCGCATGGGCAAACTATGCACATTCTACGTAATAACGACTTTCTATAGTTTGCGCATGTGTCCAGAAATAAGAAAAGCTTACTTCCACGCGTTTTTTAAAATCACATCTTGTAGAAGGTTTAAATGATTTCTTAAAAAACACGAGTTTTTAGAAAATGTGATTTATTTCATAAATGGAATCAACAAAGTATGCACATTCTACGTCATAACGACTTTCTAAAGTTTGCGCATGCGTTCGGAAATAAGAAAAGCTTACTTCCGCCAGTTTTTTAAAATCACAGCTTCTAGAAGGTTTACATCATTTCTTAAAAAACAGGATTTTTTAGAAAATGTGATTTATTTCATAAATGGAATCAACAAAGTATGCACATTCTAAGTCATAATGACTTTCTATAGTTTGCGCATGCGTCCGGAAATAAGAAAAGCTTACTTCCCCCGGTTTTTTAAAATCACAGCTTCTAGAAGGTTTACATGATTTCTTAAAAAACACGAGTTTTTAGAAAATGTTATTTATTTCATAAATAGAATCAACAAAGTATGCACATTCTACGTCATAACAACTTTCTATAGTTTGTGCATGCCTCCGGAAATAAGAAAAGCTTACTTCCCCCCGGTTTTTAAAATCGTAGCTTCTAGAACGTTTACATGATTTCTTAAAAAACACGAGTTTTTAGAAAATGTCATTTATTTCATAAATGGAATCAACAAAGTATGCACATTCTATGTCGTAAAGTTTTTGTATGGCTTGCGCATGCGCAAACTATGCACATTCTATGTAATAACGACTTTCTATAGTTTGCGCATGCATCCGGAAATTAGAAAAGCTTACTTCCGCCAGTTTTTTAAAATCACAGCTTCTAGAAGGTTTACATGATTTCTTAAAAAACATGAGTTTTTAGAAAATGTGATTTATTTAATCAATGGAATCAACAAACTATGCACATTCTATGTAATAACGACTTTCTATAGTTTGCGCATGCGTCCGGAAATAATAAAAGCTTACTTCCCCCCTTTTTTTAAATTCACAGCTTCTAGAAGGTTTACATGATTTCTTAAAAAACATGAGTTTTTAGAAAATACGATTTATTTCAAAAATGCAATCAACAAAGTATGCACTTTGTACGTCATAACGACTTTCTATAGTTTGCACATGCGTCCGGAAATAAGAAAAGCTTACTTTCCCCCATTTTTTAAAATCACAGCTTCTAGAAGCTTTACATGATTTCTTAAAAAACACGAGTTTTTAGAAAATGTGATTTACTTACTCAATGGAATCAACAAACTACACACATTTTACGTAATAACGACTTTCTATAGTTTGCGCATGCGTCTGAAAATAAGAAAAGCTTACTTTCCCCCTTTTTTTAAATTCACAGCTTCTAGAAGGTTTACATGATTTCTTAAAAAACACGAGTTTTTAGAAAATGTGATCTGTTTCATAAATGGAATCAACAAAGTATGCACATTCTACGTCATAACGACTTTCTATAGTTTGCGCATGCGTCCGGAAATAAGAAAACCTTACTTCCCCGCGTTTTTTAAAATCACAGCTGCTGGAAGGATTACATGATTTCTTAAAAAACATGAGTTTTTTTAAAATGTGATTTATTTCATAGATGGAATCAACAAAGTATGCACATTCTAAGTCATAACGACTTTCTATAGTTTGCGCATGCGTCTGGAAATAAGAAAATCTTACTTCTCCCCTTTTTTTAAAATCACAGCTTCTAGAAGGATTACATAATTTCTTAAAAAACATGAGTTTTACGAACATGTGATTTCTTTCATAAATGGAATCAACAAAGTATGCACTTTCTATGTCATAATGACTTTCTATAGTTTGCGCATGCGCAAACTAAGGAAATTCTATGTACTAACGACTTTCTATAGTTTGCGTATGCGTCCATAAATAAGAAAAGCTTACTTCACCCCGTTTTTTAAAATCACAACTTCTAGAAGGTTTACATGATTTCTTAAAAAACACGAGTTTTTAGAAAATGTGATTTATTTCATAAATGGAATCAACAAAGTATGCACATTCTACATCATAACGACTTTCTATAGTTTGCGCATGCGTCCGGAAATAAGAAAAGCTTACTTCCCCCCGTTTTTAAAATCACAGCTTCTAGAAGGATTACATGATTTCTTAAAAAACATGAGTTTTACGAACATGTGATTTATTTCATAAATGGAATCAACAAAGTATGCACATTCTATGTCATAACGACTTTCTATAGTTTGCGCAAGCGGAAACTAAGCACATTCTACGTACTAACGACTTTCTATAGTTTGCGTATGCGTCCAGAAATAAGAAAAGCTTACTTCACCCCGTTTTTTAAAATCACAACTTCTAGAAGGTTTACATGATTTCTTAAAAAACATGAGTTTTTAGAAAATGTGATTAATTTCATAAATGGAATCAACAAAGTATGCACATTCTATGTCATAACGACTTTGTATGGTTTGAGCATGCGCAAACTATGCACATTCTATGTAATAACAACTTTCTATAGTTTGCGCTTGTGTCCGGAAATAAGAAAAGCTTACTTCTGTCAGTTTTTTAAAATCACAGCTTCCAGAAGGTTTACATGATTTCTTAAAAAACACGAGTTTTTAGAAAATGTGATTTATTTTATAAATGGAATTAACAAAGTATGCACATTATATGTCATAACAACTTTCTATAGTTTGCGCATGCGTCCGGAAATAAGAAAATCTTACTTCCCCCCTTTTGTTTAAAATCACAGCTTCTAGAAGGTTTCCATGATTTCTTAAAAAAATGGGTTTTTAGAAAATGTCATTTATTTCATAAATGGAATCAACAAAGTATGCACATTCTATGTCATAATGACTTTCTATAGTTTGCGCATGCGTATGGAAATAAGAAAAGCTTACTTGCCCCCGTTTTTTAAAATCACAGCTTCTAGAAGGTTTACATGATTTCTCAAAAAACACGATTTTTTAGAGAATGTGATTTATTTCATCAATGGAATCAACAAACTATGCAAATTCTACGTAATAACGACTTTCTATAGTTTGCGAATGTGTACAGAAATAAGAAAAGCTTACTTCCCCCCGGTTTTTAAAATCACAACTTCTCGAAGGTTTACATGATTTCTTAAAAAACACGAGTTTTTAGAAAATGTCATTTATTTCATAAATGGAATCAAAAAAGTATGAACATTCTATGTCATAACGACTTTGTATAGTTTGCGCTTGCGCAAACTATGCACATTCGAGGTAATAACGACTTTCTATAGTTTGCGCATGCGTCTGGAAATAAGAAAAGCTTACTTCCCCTCGTTTTTTAAAATCACAGCTTCTAGAAGGTTTACAATGATTTATTAAAAAACACGAGTTTTTAGAAAATGTCATTTGTTTCATAAATGGAATCAACAAAGTATGAAAAAACTATGTCATAACGACTTTGTATCGTTTGCGCACGGGCAAACTATCCACATTCTACGTAATAACGACTTTCTATAGTATGCGCATGCGTCCGGAAATTAGAAAAGCTTACTTTCCCCTTTTTTTAAATTCACAGTTTCTAGAAGGTTTACATGATTTCTTAAAAAACATGAGTTTTTAGAAAATGCGATTTATTTGATAAATGGAATCAACAAAGTATGCACATTCTACATCATCACCACTTTCTATAGTTTGCGCATGCGTCCGGAAATAAGAAAAGCTTACTTCCCCTCATTTTTTAAAATCACAGCTTCTAGAAGGATTACATGATTTCTTAGAAAACATGAGTTTTTTGAAAATGTGATTTATTTCATAAATGGAATAAACAAAGTATGCACATTCTAAGTCATAACGACTTTCTATAGTGTGCGCATGCGTCCGGAAATAAGAAAAGCTTACTTCCCCCCGTTTTTTAAAATCACAACGTCTAGAAGGATTACATGATTTCTTAAAAAACATGAGTTTTACGAACATGTGATTTATTTCATAAATGGAATCAACAAAGTATGCACTTTCTATGTCATAACGACTTTCTATAGTTTGCACATGCGGAAACTAAGCACATTCTACGTACTAATGACTTTCTATAGTTTGCGTATGCGTCCATCAATAAGAAAAGCTTACTTCACCCCGTTTTTTAAAATCACAACTTCTAGAAGGTTTACATGATTTCTTAAAAAACACGAGTTTTTAGAAATGTGATTTATTTCATAAATGGAATCAACAAAGTATGCACATTCTATGTCATAACGACTTTGTATGGTTTGCGCATGGGAAAACTATGCACATTCTACGTAATAACGACTTTCTATAGTTTGCGCATGTGTCCAGAAATAAGAAAAGCTTACTTCCGCCCGCTTTTTAAAATCACAGCTTCTAGAAGGTTTAAATGATTTCTTAAAAAACACGAGTTTTTAGAAAATGTGATTTATTTCATAAATGGAATCAACAAAGTATGTACATTCTATGTCATAACGACTTTCTAAAGTTTGCGCATGCGTCCGGAAATAAGAAAAGCTTACTTCCGCCAGTTTTTTAAAATCATAGCTTCTAGAAGGCTTACATCATTTCTTAAAATCCATGAATATTTAGAAAATGTGATTTATTTCATAAATGGAATGAACAAAGTATGCACATTCTAAGCCATAACGACTTTCTATAGTTTGCGAATGCGTCCGGAAATAAGAAAAGCTTACTTTCCCCTGTTTGTTAAAATCACAGCTTCTAGAAGGTTTACATGATTTCTTAACAAACACAAGTTTTTAGAAAATGTAATTTATTTCATAAATGGAATCAACAAAGTATGCACATTCTATGTCATAACGAGTTTCTATTGTTTGCGCATGCACAAACTATGCACATTCTACGTACTAACGACTTTCTATAGTTTGCGTATTCATCCGGAAATAAGAAAAACTTAATTCACCCCGTTTTTTAAAATCACAACTTCTAGAAGGTTTACATGATTTCTTAAAAAACACGAGTTTTTAGAAAATTTGATTTATTTCATAAATGGAATCAAAAAAGTATGCCATTCTATGTCATAAAGACTTTGTATGGTTTGGGCATGTGCAAACTATGCACATTCTACGTACTAACGACTTTCTATAGTTTGCGTATTCATCCGGAAATAAGAAAAGCTTACTTCTACCCGTTTTTTAAAATCACAACTTCTAGAAGGTTTACATGATTTCTTAAAAAACACGATTTTTTAGAAAATGTGATTTATTTCATAAATGGAATCAACAAAGTATGCACATTCTACGTCATAACGACTTTCTATAGTTTGCGCATGCGTTCGGAAATAAGAAAAGCTTACTTCCCCCCGTTTTTTAAAGTCACAGCTTCTAGAAGGTTTACATGATTTCTTAACAAACACGAGTTTTTATAAAATGTCATTTATTTCATAAATGGAATCAAGAAAGTATGCACATTCTATGTCATAACGAGTTTCTATAGTTTGCGCATGCGCAAACTATGCACATTCTACGTACTAATGACTTTCTTTAGTTTGCGTATTCATCCAGAAATAAGAAAAGCTTAATTCACCCCGTTTTTTAAAATCACAACTTATAGAAGGTTTACATGATTTCTTAAAAAACATGAGTTTTTAGAAAATGTGATTTATTTCATAAATGGAATCAACAAAGTATGCCATTCTACGTCATAACGACTTTGTATGGTTTGGGCATGCGCAAACTATCCACATTCTACGTACTAATGACTTTCTATAGTTTGCGTATTCATCCGGAAATAAGAAAAGCTTACTTCACCCCGTTTTTTAAAATCACAACTTCTAGAAGGTTTACATGATTTCTTAAAAAACACAAGTTTTTAAAAAATGTGATTTATTTCATAAATGGAATCAAGAAAGTATGCACATTCTATGTCATAACATTTTTGTATGGTTTGTGCATACCCAAACTATGCACATTCTATGTAATAACGACTTTCTATAGTTTGCGCATGCATTCGGAAATTAGAAAAGCTTAGTTCTGCCAGTTTTTTAAAATCACAGCTTCTAGAAGGTTTACATGATTTCTTAAAAAACATGAGTTTTTAGAAAAAGTGATTTATTTCATAAATGGAATCAACAAAGTATGCACATTCTACTTCATAACGACTTTCTAAAGTTTGCGCATGGGTCCGGAAATAAGAAAAGCTTACTTCCGCCAGTTTTTTAAAATCATTGCTTCTAGAAGGTTTACATGATTTCTTGAAAAACATGAGTTTTTAGAAAATGTGATTTATTTCATAAATTGAATCAACAAAGTATGCACATTCTACGTCATAACGACTTTCTATAGTGTGTGCATGCATCCGGAAATAAGAAAAGCTTTCTTCCCCCTGATTTTTGAAAATCACTGCTTCTAGAAGGTTTACATGATTTCTTAAAAAAAACGAGTTTTTAGAAAATGTGATTTATTTCATAAAAGGAATCAACAAAGTATGCATATTCTACGTCATAACAAATTTTATAGTTTGCGCATGCATCCAGAAATAAGAAAAGCTTACTTCCCCCCGTTTTTTAAAATCACAGCTTCTAGAAGGTTTCCATGATTTCTTTAAAAACACGAGTTTTTAGAAAATGTGATTTATTTCATCAATGGAATCAACAAACTATGCACATTCTATGTAATAACGACTTTCTATAGTTTTCGAATGCGTCCGGAAATAAGAAAAGCTTACTTCCCCCCGTTTTTTAAAATCACAGCTTCTAGAAGGTTTACATGATTTCTTAAAAAACACGAGTTTTTAGAAAATGTCATTTATTTCATAAATGGAATCAAAAAAGTATGAACATTCTATGTCATAACGACTTTGTATAGTTTGCGCATGCGCAAACTATGCACATTCTAGGTAATAACAACTCTCTATAGTTTCCACATCCGTCTGGAAATAAAGAAAGCTTACTTCCCCCCTTTTTTTATATTCGCAGCTTCTAGAAGGTTTACATGATTTCTTAAAAAACACGAGTTTTTAGAAAATATTATTTTATTTCTTAAATGGCATCAACAAAGTATGCACATTCTACGTCATAACGACTTTCTATGGTTTGCGCATGTGTCCGGAAATAAGAAAATCTTACTTCCCCCCGTTTTTTAAAATCACGGCTTCTAGAAGGTTTACATGATTTCTTAAAAAACATGAGTTTTTAGGAAATGTCATTTGTTTCATAAATGGAATCAACGAAGTATGAACAAACTATGTCATAACGACTTTGTATAGTTTGCGCATGCGCGAACTATGCACATTCTACGTAATAACGACTTTCTATAGTTTGTGCATGCGTCCAGAAATAAGAAAAGCTTACTTTCCCCCTTTTTTTAAATTCTCAGCTTCTAGAAGGTTTACATGATTTCTTAAAAAACATGAGTTTTTAGAAAATGTGATTTATTTCATAAATGGAATCAACAAAGTATGAACATTCTACGTCATAATGACTTTCTATAGTTTGCGCATGCGTCTGGAAATAAGAAAAGCTTACTTCCCCCTGGTTTTTAAGATCATAGCTTCTAGAAGGTTTACATGATTTCTTAAAAAACACGAGTTTTTAGAAAATGTCATTTATTTCATAAATGGAATCAACAAAGTATGCACATTCTATGTCATAACGTTTTTTTTATGGTTTGTGCTTGCGCAAACCATGCACATTCTATGTAATAACGACATTCTATAGTTTGCGCATGCATCCGGAAATTAGAAAAGCTTACTTCCGCCAGTTTTTTAAAATCACAGCTTCTAGAAGGTTTACATGATTTCTCAAAAAACACGAGTTTTTAGAAAATGTGATTTATTTCATAAAAGGAATCAACAAAGTATGCACATTCTACGTCATAACGACTTTATATAGTTTGCGCATGCGTCCGGAAATAAGAAAAGCTTACTTCCCCCCGTTTTTTAAAGTCACAGATTCTAGAAGGTTTACATGATTTCTTAAAAAACATGAGTTTTTAGAAAATGTCATTTATTTCATAAATGGAATAAAAAAAGTATGAACATTCTATGTCATAACGACTTTGTATAGTTTGCACATGCGCAAACTATGCACATTTTAGGTAATAACGACTTTCTATAATTTGCGCATGTGTCCAGAAATAGGAACAGCTTACTTCCCCCTGTTTTTTAAAATCACAGCTTCTAGAAGGTTTACATGATTTCTTGAAAAAACGAGTTTTTAGAAAATGTGATTTATTTCATAAAAGGAATCAACAAAGTATGCACATTCTACGTAATAACGACTTTATATAGTTTGCGCATGTGCAAACTATGCACATTCTAGGTAATAACGACTTTCTATAGTTTGCGCATGCGTCCGGAAATAAGAAAAGCTTACTTCCCCCCTTTTTTAAATTCACAGCTTCTAGAAGGTTTACTTGATTTCTTAGAAAACACGAGTTTTTAGAAAATGTGATTTATTTCCTAAATGGAATCAACAAATTATGCACATTCCACATCATAACGACTTTCTATAGTTTGCGCATGCGTCCAGAAATATGAAAAGTTTACTTCCCCCCGTTTTTTAAAATCACAGCTTCTAGAAGGTTTACATGATTTCTTAAAAAAAATGAGTTTTTAGAAAATGTGATTTATTTCATAAAAGGAATCAACAAACTATTCACATTCTATGTCATAACGACTTTTTATAGTTTGGGCATGTGTATGGAAATAAGAAAAGCTCACTTCGCCCCATTTTTTAAAATCACAGCTTCTAGAAGGTTTACATGATTTCTTAAAAAACACGAGTTTTTAGAAAATGTCATTTATTTCATAAATGGACTAAAAAACGTATGAACATTCTATGTCATAATGACTTTGTATAGTTTCCGCATGCGCAAACTATGCACATTCTAGGTAATAACAACTTTCTATAGTTTGCGCATGCGTCCGGAAATAAGAAAAGTTAACTTCCCCCCTTTTTTTAAATTCATAGCTTCTAGAAGGTTTACATTATTTCTTAAAAAACACAAGTTTTTAGAAAATGTTATTATTAGATAAATGGAATCAACAGAGTATGCACATTCTACGTCATAACGACTTTCTATAGTTTGCGCATGCATCAAGAAATAAAAAAAGCTTACTTCCCCCCGTTTTTTAAAATCATAGCTTCTAGAAGGTTTACATGATTTCTTAAAAAAAATGAGTTTTTGGAAAATGTGATTTATTTCATAAAAGGAATCAACAAAGTATTCACATTCTATGTCATAACGACTTTTTATAGTTTGCGCATGCGTATGGAAATAAGAAAAGCTCACTTCCCCCCGTTTTTTAAAATCACGGCTTCTAGAAGGTTTACATGATTTCTTAAAAAACACGAGTTTTTAGAAAATGTGATTTATTTCATAAATGGAATCAACAAAGTATGCACATTCTACGTCATAACGAGTTTCTATAGTTTGCGCATGTGTCCGGAAATAAGAAAAGCTTACTTCCCCTCATTTCTTAAAGTCACAGCTTCTAGAAGGTTTACATGATTTCTTAAAAAACACGAGTTTTTAGAAAATGTGATTTATTTCATCAATGGAATCAACAAACTATGCACATTCTATGTAATAACGACTTTCTATAGTTTGCCCAT
This sequence comes from Larix kaempferi, assembly GCA_027924585.1. Classification (NCBI taxonomy): domain Eukaryota; kingdom Viridiplantae; phylum Streptophyta; class Pinopsida; order Pinales; family Pinaceae; genus Larix; species Larix kaempferi. Next base: position 13,273,235 of record BSBM01000557.1, on the reverse strand, counting down.
GCGTTCGGAAATAAGAAAAGCTTACTTTCCCCTGTTTGTTAAAATCACAGCTTCTAGAAGGTTTACATGATTTCTTAACAAACACGAGTTTTTAGAGAATGTCATTTATTTCATAAATGGAATCAGCAAAGTATGCACATTCTATGTCATAACGAGTTTCTATAGCTTGCGCATGCGCAAACTATGCACATTCTACGTACTAACGACTTTCTATAGTTTGCGTATTCGTCCCGAAATAAGAAAAGCTTACTTCACCACGTTTTTTAAAATCACAACTTCTAGAAGGTTTACGTGATTTCTTAAAAAACATGAGTTTTTAGGAAATGTGATTTATTTCATAAATGGAATCAACAAAGTATGCACATTCTATGTCATAACGACTTTGCATGGTTTGGGCATGCGCAAACTATGCACATTCTACGTACTAACGACATTCTATAGTTTGCGTATTCGTCCGGAAATAAGAAAAGCTTACTTCACCCCGTTTTTTAAAATCACAACTTCTAGAAGGTTTACATGATTTCACAAAAAACACGAGTTTTTAGAGTATTTGATTTATATCATAAATGGAATCAACAATGTATGCACATTCTATGTCATAACATTTTTGTATGGTTTGCGCATGTGCAAACTATGCACATTCTACGTAATAACGACTTTCTATAGTTTGCGCATGCATCCGGAAATAAGAAAAGCTTACTTCTGCCAGTTTTTTAAAATCACAGCTTCTAGAAGGTTTACATGATTTCTTAAAAAACATGATATTTTAGAAAATGTGATTTATTTCACAAATGGAATCAACAAAGTATGCACATTCTACGTCATAACGACTTTCTATAGTTTGTGCATGCGACCGGAAATAAGAAAAGCTTACTTCACCCCGATTTTTGAAAATCACAGCTTCTAGAAGGTTTACATGATTTCTTAAAAAAAATGAGTTTTTAGAAAATGTGATTCATTTCATCAATGGAATCAACAAACTATGCACATTCTATGTAATAACGACTTTCTATAGTTTGCGAATGCATCCGGAAATAAGAAAAGCTTACTTCCCCCCGTTTTTTAAAATCACAGCTTCTACAATGTTTACATGATTTCTTAAAAAACATGAGTTTTTAGAAATGTAATTTATTTCATAAATTGAATCAACAAAGTATGAACATTCTATGTCATAACAACTTTGTATAGTTTGCGCATGCGCAAACTATGCACATTCCATGTAATAACGACTTTCTATAGTTTGCGCATGTGTCTGGAAATAAGAAAAGCTTACTTCCTCCCTTTTTTTAAATTCACAGCTTCTAGAAGGTTTACATGATTTCTTAAAAAACATGAGTTTTTAGAAAATATGATCTATTTCAAAAATCGAATCAACAAAGTATGCACTTTGTACGTCATAACGACTTTCTATAGTTTGCGCATGCGTCCGGAAATAAGAAAAGCTTACTTCCCCCCGTTTTTTAAAATCACAGCTTCTAGAAGGTTTACATGATTTCTTAAAAAACACGAATTTTTAGAAAATGTGATTTATTTAATCAATGGAATCAACAAACTATGCACATTATACGTAATAACGACTTTCTATAGTTTGCGCATGTGTCCGAAAATAAGAAAAGCTTACTTTCCCCCTTTTTTTAAATTCACAGATTCTAGAAGGTTTACATGATTTCTTAAAAAACACGAGTTTTTAGAAAATGTGATCTCTTTCATAAATGGAATCAACAAAGTATGCACATGCTAAGTCATAACGACTTTCTATAGTTTGCGCATGCGTCCGAAAATAAGAAAAGCTTACTTCTCCCCATTTTTTAAAATCACAGCTTCTAGAAGGATTACATGATTTCTTAAAAAACACGAGTTTTAGAAAATGCGATTTATTTCATCAATGGAATAAACAAACTATGCACATTCTGCGTAATAATGACTTTCTATAGTTTGCGAATGCGTCCGGAAATAAGAAAAGCTTACTTCTCCCCATTTTTTAAAATCACAACTTCTAGAAGGTTTACCTGATTTCTTAACAAACACGAGTTTTTAGAAAATGTGATTTATTTCATCAATGGAATCAACAAACTATGCACATTCTACGTACTAACCACTTTCTATAGTTTGCATATTCGTCTGGAAATAAGAAAAACTTACTTCAGCCCGTTTTTTAAAATCACAACTTCTAGAAGGTTTACATGATTTCTTAAAAAAAACGAGTTTTTAGAAAATGTGATTTATTTCATAAATTGAATAAAAAAAGTATGCCATTCTATGTCATAACGACTTTGTATGGTTTGGACATGCGCAAACTATGGACATTCTACGTACTAATGACTTTCTATAGTTTGTGTATTCATCCAGAAATAAGAAAAGCTTACTTCACCCCGTTTTTTAAAATCACAACTTCTAGAAGGTTTACATGATTTCTTAAAAAACACGAGTCTTTAGAAAATGTGATTTATTTCATAAATGGAATCAACAAAGTATGCACATTCTATGTCATAACGTTTTTGTATGGTTTGCACATGCGCAAACTATGCACATTCTATGTAATAACGAACTTCTATAGTTTGCGCATGCATTCGGAAATTAGAAAAGCTTACTTCCGCAAGTTTTTTAAAATCATAGCTTCTAGAAGGTTTACATGATTTCTTAAAAAACATGAGTTTTTAGAAAATGTGATTTATTTCATAAATGGAATCAACAAAGTATGCACATTCTATGTCATAACGACTTTCTAAAGTTTGCGCATGGGTCCGGAAATAAGAAAAGCTTACCTCCGCCAGCTTTTTAAAATCACTGCTTCTAGAAGGTTTACATGATTTCTTGAAAAACATGAGTTTTTAGAAAATGTGATTTATTTCATAAATTGAATCAACAAAGTATGCACACTCTACATCATAACGACTTTCTATAGTTTGTGCATGCGTCCGGAAATAAGAAAAGCTTACTTCCCCCCGATTTTTGAAAATCACAGCTTCTAGAAGGTTTACATGATTTCTTAAAAAAAATGAGTTTTTAGAAAATGTGATTTATTTCATAAAAGGAATCAACAAAGTATGCATATTCTACGTCATAACAACTTTCTATAGTTTGCGCATGCGTCCGGAAATAAGAAAAGCTTACTTCCCCCCGTTTTTTAAAATCACAGCTTATAGAAGGTTTCCATGATTTCTTAAAAAACACGAGTTTCTAGAAAATGTGATTTATTTCATCAATGGAATCAACAAACTATGCACATTCTACGTAATAACGACTTTCTATAGTTTGCGAATAAGTCCGGAAATAAGAAAAGCTTACTTCCCACCGTTTTTTAAAATCACAGCTTCTAGAAGGTTTACATGATTTCTTAAAAAACACGAGTTTTTAGAAAATGTCATTTTTTCATCAATGGAATCAAAAAAGTATGAACATTCTATGTCATAATGACTTTGTATAGTTTGCACATGCGCAAACTATGCACATTCTAGGTAATAACGACTTTCTATAGTTTGCGCATGCGTCCGAAAATAAGAAAAGCTTACTTCCCCCCTTTTTTTATATTCGCAGCTTCTAGAAGGTTTACATGATTTCTTAAAAAACACGAGTTTTTAGAAAATAAGATTTATTTCATAAATGTAATCAACAAAGTATGCACATTCTACGTCATAACGACTTTCTATAGTTTGCGCATGTGTTCGGAAATAAGAAAAGCTTACTTCCCCCCATTTTTTAAAATCACAGCTTCTAGAAGGTTTACATGATTTCTTAAAAAACATAAGTTTTTAGAAAATGTGATTTATTTAATCAATGGAATCAACAAACTATGCAGATTATACGTAATAACGACTTTCTATAGTTTGCGCATGCGTCCAAAAATAAGAAAAGCTTACTTCCCCCCGTTTTTTAAAATCATAGCTTCTAGAAGGTTTACATGATTTCTTAAAAAACACGAGTTTTTAGAAAATGTCATTTGTTTCATAAATGGAATAAACAAAGTATGAAAAAACTATGTCATAACGACTTTGTATCATTTGCGCATGCGCGAACTATGCACATTCTACGTAATAACGACTTTCTATAGTTTGTGCATGCGTCCGGAAATAAGAAAAGCTTACTTTCCCCCTTTTTTTTAAATTCACAGCTTCTAGAAGGTTTACATGATTTCTTCAAAAACACGAGTTTTTAGAAAATGTGATTTATTTCATAAATGGAATCAACAAAGTATGCACATTCTACATCATAACAAATTTCTATAGTTTGTGCATGCCTCCGGAAATAAGAAAAGCTTACTTCCCCTCGGTTTTTAAAATCACAGCTTCTAGAAAGTTAACATGATTTCTTAAAAAAAATGAGTTTTTAGAAAATGTGATTTATTTCATAAAAGGAATCAACAAAGTATGCACATTCTACGTCATAACGACTTTGTATAGTTTGTGCATGTGCAAACTATGCACATTCTAGGTAATAACGACTTTCTGTAGTTTGCGCATGCGTCCAGAAATAAGAAAAGCTTACTTCCTCACTTTTTTTAAATTCACAGCTTCTAGAAGGTTTACTTGATTTCTTAAAAAACACGAGTTTTTAGAAAATGTTATTTATTTCATAAATGGAATCAACAAAGTATGCACATTCTACGTCATAACGACTTTCTATAGTTTGCGCATGCGTCCGGACATAACAAAAGCTTACTTCCCCCCGTTTTTTAAAATCACAGCTTCTAGAAGGTTTACATCATTTCTTAAAAAACACGAGTTTTTAGAAAATGCCATTTATTTAATTAATGGAATCAACAAACTATGCACATTTTACGTAATAACGAATTTCTAAAGTTTGCGCATGCGTCCGAAAATAAGAAAAGCTTAATTTCCCCCTTTTTTTAAATTCACAGCTTCTAGAAGGTTTACATGATTTCTTAAAAAAAACGAGTTTTTAGAAAATGTGATCTGTTTCATAAATGGAATCAACAAAGTATGCACATTCTACGTCATAACGAATTTCTATAGTTTGCGCACGCGTCCGGAAATAAGAAAAGCTTACCTCCCCCCGTTTTTTAAAATCACAGCTTCTAGAAGGATTACATGATTTCTTAAAAAACATGAGTTTTTTTAAAATGTGATTTATTTCATAAATGGAATAAACAAAGTATGCACATTCTAAGTCATAACGACTTTGTATAGTTTCTGCATGCGTCCGGAAATAAGAAAAGCTTACTTCCCCCCGTTTTTTAAAATCTCAGCGTCTAGAAGGATTACATGATTTCTTCAAAAACATGAGTTTTACGAACATGTGATTTATTTCATAAATGGAATCAACAAAGTTTGCACTTTCTATGTCATAACTACTTTCTATAGTTTGCGCATGCGGAAACTAAGCACATTCTACGTACTAACGACTTTCTATAGTTTGCGTATGCGTCCATAAATACGAAAAGCTTACTTCACCCCGTTTTTTAAAATCACAACTTCTAGAACGTTTACATGATTTCTTAAAAAACACGAGTTTTTAGAAAATGTGATTTATTTCATAAATGGAATCAACAAAGTATTCACATTCTATGTCATAACGACTTTGTATGGTTTGCGCATGGGCAAACTATGCACATTCTACGTAATAACGACTTTCTATAGTTTGCGCATGTGTCCGGAAATAAGAAAAGCTTACTTCCGCCCGTTTTTTGAAATCACAGCTTCTAGAAGGTTTAAATTATTTCTCAAAAAACATGAGTGTTTAGAAAATGTGATTTATTTCATAAATGGAATCAACAAAGTATGCACATTCTATGTCATAACATTTTTGTATGGTTTGCACATGCGCAAACTATGCACATTCTATGTAATAACGAACTTCTATAGTTTGCGGATGCATCCGGAAATTAGAAAAGCTTACTTCCGCAAATTTTTTAAAATCACAGCTTCTAGAAGGTTTACATGATTTCTTAAAAAACATGAGTTTTTAGAAAATGTGATTTATTTCATAAATGGAATCAACAAAGTATGCACATTCTACGTCATAACGACTTTCTAAAGTTTGCGCATGGGTCCGGAAATAAGAAAAGCTTACTTCCACCAGTTTTTTAAAATCATTGCTTCTAGAAGGTTTACATGATTTCTTGATAAAAACGAGGTTTTAGAAAATGTGATTTATTTCATAAATTGAATCAACAAAGTATGCACACTCTACATCATAACGACTTTCTATAGTTTGTGCATGCGTCCAGAAATAAGAAAAGCTTACTTCCCCCCGATTTTTGAAAATCACAGCTTCTAGAAGGTTTACATGATTTCTTAAAAAAAATGAGCTTTTAGAAAATGTGATTTATTTCATAAAAGGAATCAACAAAGTATGCATATTCTACGTCATATAAACTTTCTATAGTTTGCGCATGCGTCCAGAAATAAGAAAAGCTTACTTCCCCCCGTTTTTTAAAATCACAGCTTATAGAAGGTTTCCATGATTTCTTAAAAAACACGAGTTTCTAGAAAATGTGATTTATTTCATCAATGGAATCAACAAACTATGCACATTCTACGTAATAACGACTTTCTATAGTTTGCGAATAAGTCCAGAAATAAGAAAAGCTTACTTCCCCCCATTTTTTAAAATCACAGCTTCTAGAAGGTTTACATGATTTCTTAAAAAACATGAGTTTTTAGAAAATGTGATTTATTTAATCAATGGAATCAACAAACTATGCAGATTATACGTAATAACGACTTTCTATAGTTTTTGCATGCGTCCGAAAATAAGAAAAGCTTACTTCCCCCTGTTTTTTAAAATCATAGCTTCTAGAAGGTTTACATGATTTCTTAAAAAACACGAGTTTTTAGAAAATGTCATTTGTTTCATAAATGGAATAAACAAAGTATGAACAAACTATGTCATAACGACTTTGTATCATTTGCGCATGCGCGAACTATGCACATTCTACGTAATAACGACTTTCTATAGTTTGTGCATGCGTCCGGAAATAAGAAAAGCTTACTTTCCCCCTTTTTTTAAATTCACAGCTTCTAGAAGGTTTCCATGATTTCTTCAAAAACACGAGTTTTTAGAAAATGTGATTTATTTCATAAATGGAATCAAAAAAGTATGCACATTCTACATCATAACAAATTTCTATAGTTTGTGCATGCTTCCGGAAATAAGAAAAGCTTACTTCCCCCCGGTTTTTAAAATCATAGCCTCTAGAAGGTTTACATGATTTCTTAAAAAAAATGAGTTTTTAGAAAATGTGATTTATTTCATAAAAGGAATCAACAAAGTATGCACATTCTATGTCATAACAACTTTGTATAGTTTGTGCATGTGCAAACTATGCACATTGTAGGTAATAACGACTTTCTATAGTTTGCGCATGCGTCCAGAAATAAGAAAAGCTTACTTCCCCCCTTTTTTTAAATTCACAGCTTCTAGAAGGTTTACTTGATTTCTTAAAAAACATGAGTTTTTAGAAAATGCGATTTATTTCATAAATGGAATCAACAAAGTATGCACATTCTACATCATAACGACTTTCTATAGTTTGCGCATGCGTCCGGAAATAACAAAAGCTTACTTCCCCCCATTTTTTAAAATCACAGCTTCTAGAAGGTTTACATCATTTCTTAAAAAACACGAATTTTTAGAAAATGCCATTTATTTAATCAATGGAATCAACAAACTATGCAGATTTTACGTAATAACGACTTTCTATAGTTTGCGCATGCGTCCGAAAATAAGAAAAGCTTACTTTCCCCCGTTTTTTAAAATCACAACTTCTACAAGGTTTACATGATTTCTTAAAAAACACGAGTTTTTAGAAAATGTGATTTGTTTCATAAATGGAATCAACAAAGTATGCACATTCTACGTCATAACGACTTTCTATAGTTTGCGCATGCGTCCGGAAATAAGAAAAGCTTACCTCCCCCCGTTTTTTAAAATCACAGCTTCTAGAAGGATTACATGATTTCTTAAAAAACATGAGTTTTTTGAAAATGTGATTTATTTCATAAATGGAATAAACAAAGTATGCACATTCTAAGTCATAACGACTTTGTATAGTTTATGCATGCGTCCGGAAATAAGAAAAGCTTACTTCCCCCCATTTTTTAAAATCGCAGCGTCTAGAAGGATTACATGGTTTCTTAAAAAAACATGAGTTTTACGAACAAGTGATTTATTTCATAAATGGAATCAACAAAGTATGCACTTTCTATGTCATAACGACTTTCTATAGTTTGCGCATGCGGAAACTAAGCACATTCTACGTACTGACAACTTTCTATAGTTTGCGTATGCGTCCATAAATAAGAAAAGCTTACTTCACCCCATTTTTTAAAATCACAACTTCTAGAAGGTTTACAAGATTTCTTAAAAAACACGAGTTTTTAGAAAATGTGATTTATTTCATAAATGGAATCAACAAGGTATGCACATTCTATGTCATAACGACTTTGTATGGTTTGCGCATGGGAAAACTATGCACATTCTACGTAATAACGACTTTCTATATTTTGCGCATGTTTCCGGAAATGAGAAAAGCTTACTTCCGCCCGTTTTTTGAAATCACAGCTTCTAGAAGGTTTAAATGATTTCTTACAAAACATGAGTTTTCAGAAAATGTGATTTATTTCATAAATGGAATCAACAAAGTATGCACATTCTACGCCATAATGACTTTCTAAAGTTTGCGCATGCGTCCGGAAATAAGAAAAGCTTACTTCCGCCAGTTTTTTAAAATCACAGCTTCTAGAAGGTTTACATCATTTCTTAAAATCCACGAATATTTAGAAAATGTGATTTATTTCATAAATGGAATCACCAAAGTATGCAAATTCTAAGCCATAACGAATTTCTATAGTTTGCGCATGCGTCCGGAAATAAGGAAAGCTTACTTCCCCCCGTTTTTTAAAGTCACAGCTTCTAGAAGGTTTACATGATTTCTTAATAAACACGAGTTTTTAGAAAATGTGATTTATTTCATCAATGGAATCAACAAACTATCCACATTCTGTGTAATAACGACTTTCTATAGTTTGCGAATGCGTCCGGAAATAAGAAAAGCTTACTTTCCCCTGTTTGTTAAAACCAGAGCTTCTAGAAGGTTTACATGATTTCTTAGCAAACACAAGTTTTTAGAAAATGTCATTTATTTCATAAATGGAATCAACAAAGTATGCACATTCTATGTCATAACGAGTTTCTATAGTTTGCGCATGCTCAAACTATGCACATTCTACGTACTAACGACTTTCTATAGTTTGCGTATTCGTCCGGAAATAAGAAAAGCTTAATTCACCCCGTTTTTTAAAATCACAACTTCTAGAAGGTTTACATGACTTCTTAAAAAACACGAGTTTTTAGAAAATGTGATTTATTTCATAAATGGAATCAACAAAGTATGCCATTCTATGTCATAACGAATTTGTATGGTTTGGGCATGCGCAAACTATGCACATTCTACGTACTAACAACTTTCTATAGTTTGCGTATTCATCCGGAAATAAGAAAAGCTTACTTCACCCCTTTTTTTAAATTCACAGCTTCTAGAAGGTTTACATGATTTCTCAAAAAACACGAGTTTTTAGAAAATGTGATTTATTTCATAAATGGAATCAACAAAGTATGCACATTCTACGTCATAACGACTTTCTATAGTTTGCGCATGCGTCCGGAAATAAGAAAAGCTTACTTCCCCCCGTTTTTTAAAATCACAATTCTAGAAGGTTTACATGATTTCTTAAAAAAAATGAGTTTTTAGAAAATGTGATTTATTTCATAAAAGGAATCAACAAAGTATGCACATTCTACGTCATAACCGCTTTGTATAGTTTGTGCATGTGCAAACTATGCACATTCTAGGTAATAACGACTTTCTATAGTTTGCGCATGCGTCCAGAAATAAGAAAAGCTTACTTCCCCCCTTTTTTTAAATTCACAGCTTCTAGAAGGTTTACTTGATTTCTTAAAAAGCACGAGTTTTTAGAAAATGTGATTTATTTCATAAATGGAATCAACAAAGTATGCACATTCTACATCATAATGACTTTCTATGGTTTGCGCATGCGTCCGGAAATAAGAAAAGCTTACTTCCCCCCGTTTTTTAAAATCACAGCTTCTAGAAGGTTTACATGATTTCTTAAAAAAAATGAGTTTTTAGAAAATGTGATTTATTTCATAAAAGGAATCAACAAAGTATGCACATTCTACGCAAAACAACTTTCTATAGTTTGCACATGCGTTCGGAAGTAAGAAAAGCTTACTTCCCCCCTTTTGTTTAAAATCACAGCTTCTAGAAGGTTTCCATGATTTCTTAAAAAAAATGGGTTTATAGAAAATGTGATTTATTTCATAAATGGAATCAACAAAGTATGCACATTCTACGTCATAAGGACTTTCTATAGTTTGCGCATGCGTATGGAAATAAGAAAAGCTTACTTCCCCTCGATTTTTAAAATCACAGCTTCTAGAAGGTTACATCATTTCTTAAAAAACACGAGTTTTTAGAAAATGTCATTTATTTAATCAATGGAATCAACAAACTATGCACATTATACGTAATAACGACTTTCTATAGTTTGCGCATGCGTCCGAAAATAAGAAAAGCTTACTTTCCCCCTTTTTTTAAATTCACAGCTTCTAGAAGGTTTACATGATTTCTTAAAAAACACAAGTTTTTAGAAAATGTGATCTGTTTCATAAATGGAATCAACAAAGTATGCACATTCTACGTCATAACGACTTTCTATAGTTTGCGCATGCGTCCGGAAATAAGAAAAGCTTACTTCCCCCCGTTTTTTAAAATCATAGCTTCTAGAAGGATTACATCATTTCTTAAAAAACATGAGTTTTTTGAAACTGTGATTTATTTCATAAATGGAATAAACAAAGTATGCACATTCTAAGTCATAACGACTTTCTATAGTTCGCGCATGCGTTCGGAAATAAGAAAAGCTTACTTCCCCCCGTTTTTTAAAATCGCAGCGTCTAGAAGGATTACATGATTTCTTTAAAAACATGAGTTTTACGAACATGTGATTTATTTCATCAATGGAATCAACAAAGTATGCACTTTCTTGCCATAACGACTTTCTATAGTTTCCGCATGTGGAAACTAAGCACATTCTATGTACTAACGACTTTCTATAGTTTGCGTATGCGTCCATAAATAAGAAAAGCTTACTTCACCCCGTTTTTTAAAATCACAACTTCTAGAAGGTTTACATGATTTCTTAAAAAACACGAGTTTTTAGAAAATGTGATTTATTTCATAAATGGAATCAACAAAGTATGCACATTGTCTGTCATAACGACTTTGTATGGTTTGTGCATGGGAAAACTATGCACATTCTACGTAATAACGACTTTCTATAGTTTGCGCATGTGTCCGGAAATAAGAAAAGCTTACTTCCGCCAGTTTTTTAAAATCACAGCTTCTAGAAGGTTTAAATGATTTCTTAAAAAACATGAGTTTTTAGAAAATGTCATTTATTTCATAAATGGAATCAACAAAGTATGCACATTCTAGGTCATAACAACTTTATAAAGTCTGCGCATGCGTCCGGAAATAAGAAAAGCTTACTTCCACCAGTTTTTTAAAATCACAGCTTCTAGAAGGTTTACATCATTTCTTAAAATCCACGAATATTTAGAAAATGTGATTTATTTCATAAATGGAATCAACAAAGTATGCACATTCTAAGCCATAACGACTTTCTATAGTTTGCGCATGCGTCCAGAAATAAGAAAAGCTTACTTTCCCCCATTTTTTAAAGTCACAGCTTCTAGAAGCTTTACATGATTTCTTAATAAACACGAGTTTTTAGAAAATGTGATTTATTTCATCAATGGAATCAACAAACTATCCACATTCTGTGTAATAACGACTTTCTATAGTTTGCAAATGCGTCCAGAAATAAGAAAAGCTTACTTTGCCCTGTTTGTTTAAATCACAGCTTCTAGAAGGTTTACATGATTTCTTAACAAACACGAGGTTTTAGAAAATGTCATTTATTTCGTAAATGGAATCAACAAAGTATGCCATTCTATGTCATAACGACTTTGTATGGTTTGGGCTTGCGCAAACTATGCACATTCTACGTACTAACAACTTTCTATAGTTTGCGTATTCATCCGGAAATAAGAAAAGCTTACTTCACCCCGTTTTTTAAAATCACAACTTCTACAAGGTTTACATGATTTCTTAAAAAACACGAGTTTTTAGAAAATGTGTTTTATTTCATAAATGGAATCAACAAAGTATGCACATTCTACGTCATAACGACTTTCTATAGTTTGCGCACGTGTCCGGAAATAAGAAAAGCTTACTTCCCCCCGTTTTTTAAAATCACAGCTTCTAGAAGGTTTACATGATTTCTTAAAAAAAATAAGTTTTTAGAAAATGTGATTTATTTCATAAAATGAATCAACAAAGTATGCACATTCTACGTCATAACGACTTTGTATAGTTTGTGCATGTGCAAACTATGCACATTCTAGGTAATAACGACTTTCTATAGTTTGCTCATGCGTCCAGAAATAAGAAAAGCTTACTTCCCCCTTTTTTTTAAATTCACAGCTTCTAGAAGGTTTACTTGATTTCTTAAAAAACACAAGTTTTTAGAAAATGTGATTTATTTCATAAATGGAATCAACAAAGTATGCACATTCTACGTCATAACGACTTTCTATAGTTTGCGCATGCGTCTGGAAATAAGAAAAGCTTACTTCCCCACGTTTTTTAAAATCACAGCTTCTAGAAGGTTTACATGATTTCTTAAAAAAAATGAGCTTTTAGAAAATGTGATTTATTTCATAAAAGGAATCAACAAAGTATGCATATTCTACGTCATATAAACTTTCTATAGTTTGCGCATGCGTCCGGATATAAGAAAAGCTTACTTCCCCCCGTTTTTTAAAATCACAGCTTATAGAAGGTTTCCATGATTTCTTAAAAAACACGAGTTTCTAGAAAATGTGATTTATTTCATCAATGGAATCAACAAACTATGCACATTCTACGTAATAACGACTTTCTATAGTTTGCGAATAAGTCCAGAAATAAGAAAAGCTTACTTCCCACCGTTTTTTAAAATCACAGCTTCTAGAAGGTTTACATGATTTCTTAAAAAACACGAGTTTTTAGAAAATGTCATTTTTTCATCAATGGAATCAAAAAAGTATGAACATTCTATGTCATAACGAATTTGTATAGTTTGCGCATGCGCAAACTATGCACATTCTAGGTAATAACGACTTTCTATAGTTTGCGCATGCGTCCGGAAATAAGAAAAGCTTACTTCCCCCCTTTTTTTATATTCGCAGCTTCTAGAAGGTTTACATGATTTCTTAAAAAACACGAGTTTTTAGAAAATATGATTTATTTCATAAATGTAATCAACAATGTATGCACATTCTACGTCATAACGACTTTCTATAGTTTGCGCATGTGTTCGGAAATAAGAAAAGCTTACTTCCCCCCATTTTTTAAAATCACAGCTTCTAGAAGGTTTACATGATTTCTTAAAAAACATGAGTTTTTAGAAAATGTGATTTATTTAATCAATGGAATCAACAAACTATGCAGATTATACGTAATAAAGACTTTCTATAGTTTGTGCATGCGTCCGAAAATAAGAAAAGCTTACTTCCCCCTGTTTTTTAAAATCATAGCTTCTAGAAGGTTTACATGATTTCTTAAAAAACACGAGTTTTTAGAAAATGTCATTTGTTTCATAAATGGAATAAACAAAGTATGAACAAACTATGTCATAACGACTTTGTATCATTTGCGCATGTGCGAACTATGCACATTCTACGTAATAACGACTTTCTATAGTTTGTGCATGCGTCCGGAAATAAGAAAAGCTTACTTTCCCCCTTTTTTTAAATTCACAGCTTCTAGAAGGTTTCCATGATTTCTTCAAAAACACGAGTTTTTAGAAAATGTGATTTATTTCATAAATGGAATCAAAAAAGTATGCACATTCTACATCATAACAAATTTCTATAGTTTGTGCATGCTTCCGGAAATAAGAAAAGCTTACTTCCCCCTGGTTTTTAAAATCATAGCCTCTAGAAGGTTTACATGATTTCTTAAAAAAAATGAGTTTTTAGAAAATGTGATTTATTTCATAAAAGGAATCAACAAAGTATGCACATTCTACGTCATAACGACTTTGTATATTTTGTGCATGTGCAAACTATGCACATTCTAGGTAATAACGACTTTCTATAGTTTGCGCATGCGTCCAGAAATAAGAAAAGCTTACTTCCCCCCTTTTTTTAAATTCACAGCTTCTAGAAGGTTTACTTGATTTCTTAAAAAACATGAGTTTTTAGAAAATGCGATTTATTTCATAAATGGAATCAACAAAGTATGCACATTCTACATCATAACGACTTTCTATAGTTTGCGCATGCGTCCGGAAATAACAAAAGCTTACTTCCCCCCGTTTTTTAAAATCACAGCTTCTAGAAGGTTTACATCATTTCTTAAAAAACACGAATTTTTAGAAAATGCCATTTATTTAATCAATGGAATCAACAAACTATGCACATTTTACGTAATAACGACTTTCTATAGTTTGCGCATGCGTCCGAAAATAAGAAAAGCTTACTTTCCCCCTTTTTTTAAATTCACAGCTTCTAGAAGGTTTACATGATTTCTTAAAAAACACGAGTTTTTAGAAAATGTGATTTGTTTCATAAATGGAATCAACAAAGTATGCACATTCTACGTCATAACGACTTTCTATAGTTTCCGCATGCGTCCGGAAATAAGAAAAGCTTACCTCCCCCCGTTTTTTAAAATCACAGCTTCTAGAAGGATTACATGATTTCTTAAAAAACATGAGTTTTTTGAAAATGTGATTTATTTCATAAATGGAATAAACAAAGTATGCACATTCTAAGTCATAACGACTTTGTATAGTTTATGCATGCGTCCGGAAATAAGAAAAGCTTACTTCCCCCCATTTTTTAAAATCGCAGCGTCTAGAAGGATTACATGGTTTCTTAAAAAAACATGAGTTTTACGAACAGGTGATTTATTTCATAAATGGAATCAACAAAGTATGCACTTTCTATGTCATAACGACTTTCTATAGTTTGCGCATGCGGAAACTAAGCACATTCTACGTACTGACAACTTTCTATAGTTTGCGTATGCGTCCATAAATAAGAAAAGCTTACTTCACCCCATTTTTTAAAATCACAACTTCTAGAAGGTTTACAAGATTTCTTAAAAAACACGAGTTTTTAGAAAATGTGATTTATTTCATAAATGGAATCAACAAGGTATGCAAATTCTATGTCATAACGACTTTGCATGGTTTGTGCATGGGAAAACTATGCACATTCTACGTAATAACGACTTTCTATATTTTGCGCATGTTTCCGGAAATGAGAAAAGCTTACTTCCGCCCATTTTTTGAAATCACAGCTTCTAGAAGGTTTAAATGATTTCTTCAAAAACATGAGTTTTTAGAAAATGTGATTTATTTCATAAATGGAATCAACAAAGTATGCACATTCTACGCCATAATGACTTTCTAAAGTTTGCGCATGCCTCCGGAAATAAGAAAAGCTTACTTCCGCCAGTTTTTTAAAATCACAGCTTCTAGAAGGTTTACATCATTTCTTAAAATCCACGAATATTTAGAAAATGTGATTTATTTCATAAATGGAATCACCAAAGTATGCACATTCTAAGCCATAACGACTTTCTATAGTTTGCACATGCGTCCGGAAATAAGGAAAGCTTACTTCCCCCCGTTTTTTAAAGTCACAGCTTCTAGAAGGTTTACATGATTTCTTAATAAACACGAGTTTTTAGAAAATGTGATTTATTTCATCAATGGAATCAACAAACTATCCACATTCTGTGTAGTAACGACTTTCTATAGTTTGCGAATGCGTCCGGAAATAAGAAAAGCTTACTTTCCCCTGTTTGTTAAAATCACAGCTTCTAGAAGGTTTACATGATTTCTTAGCAAACACAAGTTTTTAGAAAATGTCATTTATTTCATAAATGGAATCAACAAAGTATGCACATTCTATGTCATAACGAGTTTCTATAGTTTGTGCATGTGCAAACTATGCACATTCTACATACTAACGACTTTCTATAGTTTGCGTATTCGTCCGGAAATAAGAAAAGCTTAATTCACCCCGTTTTTTAAAATCACAACTTCTGGAAGGTTTACATGACTTCTTAAAAAACATGAGTTTTTAGAAAATGTGATTTATTTCATAAATGGAATCAACAAAGTATGCCATTCTATGTCATAACGAATTTGTATGGTTTGGGCATGCGCAAACTATGCACATTCTACGTACTAACAACTTTCTATAGTTTGCGTATTCATCCGGAAATAAGAAAAGCTTACTTCACCCCTTTTTTTAAATTCACAGCTTCTAGAAGGTTTACATGATTTCTTAAAAAACACGAGTTTTTAGAAAATGTGATTTATTTCATAAATGGAATCAACAAAGTATGCACATTCTACGTCATAACGACTTTCTATAGTTTGCGCATGCGTCCGGAAATAAGAAAAGCTTACTTCCCCCCGTTTTTTAAAATCACAGTTTCTAGAAGGTTTACATGATTTCTTAAAAAAAATGAGTTTTTAGAAAATGTGATTTATTTCATAAAAGGAATCAACAAAGTATGCACATTCTACGTCATAACCGCTTTGTATAGTTTGTGCATGTGCAAACTATGCACATTCTAGGTAATAACGACTTTCTATAGTTTGCGCATGCGTCCAGAAATAAGAAAAGCTTACTTCCCCCCTTTTTTTAAATTCACAGCTTCTAGAAGGTTTACTTGATTTCTTAAAAAAAACGAGTTTTTAGAAAATGTGATTTATTTCATAAATGGAATCAACAAAGTATGCACATTCTACATCATAATGACTTTCTATGGTTTGCGCATGCGTCCGGAAATAAGAAAAGCTTACTACCCCCCGTTTTTTAAAATCACAGCTTCTAGAAGGTTTACATGATTTCTTAAAAAAAATGAGTTTTTAGAAAATGTGATTTATTTCATAAAAGGAATCAACAAAGTATGCACATTCTACGCAAAACAACTTTCTATAGTTTGCACATGCGTTCGGAAATAAGAAAAGCTTACTTCCCCCCTTTTGTTTAAAATCACAGCTTCTAGAAGGTTTCCATGATTTCTTAAAAAAAATGGGTTTATAGAAAATGTGATTTATTTCATAAATGGAATCAACAAAGTATGCACATTCTACGTCATAAGGACTTTCTATAGTTTGCGCATGCGTATGGAAATAAGAAAAGCTTACTTCCCCTCGATTTTTAAAATCACTGCTTCTAGAAGGTTACATCATTTCTTAAAAAACACGAGTTTTTAGAAAATGTCATCTATTTAATCAATGGAATCAACAAACTATGCACATTATACGTAATAACGACTTTCTATAGTTTGCGCATGCGTCCGAAAATAAGAAAAGCTTACTTTCCCCCTTTTTTTAAATTCACAGCTTCTAGAAGGTTTACATGATTTCTTAAAAAACACAAGTTTTTAGAAAATGTGATCTGTTTCATAAATGGAATCAACAAAGTATGCACATTCTACGTCATAACGACTTTCTATAGTTTGCGCATGCGTCCGGAAATAAGAAAAGCTTACTTCCCCCCGTTTTTTAAAATCACAGCTTCTAGAAGGATTACATGATTTCTTAAAAAACATGAGTTTTTTGAAAATGTGATTTATTTCATAAATGGAATAAACAAAGTATGCACATTCTAAGTCATAACGACTTTCTATAGTTCGCGCATGCGTTCGGAAATAAGAAAAGCTTACTTCCCCCCGTTTTTTAAAATCGCAGCGTCTAGAAGGATTACATGATTTCTTAAAAAACATGAGTTTTACGAACATGTGATTTATTTCATCAATGGAATCAACAAAGTATGCACTTTCTTGCCATAACGACTTTCTATAGTTTCCGCATGTGGAAACTAAGCACATTCTATGTACTAACGACTTTCTATAGTTTGCGTATGCGTCCATAAATAAGAAAAGCTTACTTCACCCCGTTTTTTAAAATCACAACTTCTAGAAGGTTTAAATGATTTCTTAAAAAACATGAGTTTTTAGAAAATGTCATTTATTTCATAAATGGAATCAACAAAGTATGCACATTCTAGGTCATAACAACTTTATAAAGTCTGCGTATGCGTCCGGAAATAAGAAAAGCTTACTTCCACCAGTTTTTTAAAATCACAGCTTCTAGAAGGTTTACATCATTTCTTAAAATCCACGAATATTTAGAAAATGTGATTTATTTCATAAATAGAATCAACAAAGTATGCACATTCTAAGCCATAACGACTTTCTATAGTTTGCGCATGCGTCCAGAAATAAGAAAAGCTTACTTTCCCCCATTTTTTAAAGTCACAGCTTCTAGAAGCTTTACATGATTTCTTAATAAACATGAGTTTTTAGAAAATGTGATTTATTTCATCAATGGAATCAACAAACTATCCACATTCTGTGTAATAACGACTTTCTATAGTTTGCAAATGCGTCCGGAAATAAGAAAAGCTTACTTTCCCCTGTTTGTTTAAATCACAGCTTCTAGAAGGTTTACATGATTTCTTAACAAACACGAGTTTTTAGAAAATGTCATTTATTTCGTAAATGGAATCAACAAAGTATGCCATTCTATGTCATAACGACTTTGTATGGTTTGGGCATGCGCAAACTATGCACATTCTACGTACTAACAACTTTCTATAGTTTGCGTATTCATCCGGAAATAAGAAAAGCTTACTTCACCCCGTTTTTTAAAATCACAACTTCTACAAGGTTTACATGATTTCTTAAAAAACACGAGTTTTTAGAAAATGTGTTTTATTTCATAAATGGAATCAACAAAGTATGCACATTCTACGTCATAACGACTTTCTATAGTTTGCGCCTGTGTCCGGAAATAAGAAAAGCTTACTTCCCCCCGTTTTTTAAAATCACAGCTTCTAGAAGGTTTACATGATTTCTTAAAAAAAATAAGTTTTTAGAAAATGTGATTTATTTCATAAAATGAATCAACAAAGTATGCACATTCTACGTCATAACGACTTTGTATAGTTTGTGCATGTGCAAACTATGCACATTCTAGGTAATAACGACTTTCTATAGTTTGCTCATGCGTCCAGAAATAAGAAAAGCTTACTTCCCCCTTTTTTTTAAATTCACAGCTTCTAGAAGGTTTACTTGATTTCTTAAAAAACACAAGTTTTTAGAAAATGTGATTTATTTCATAAATGGAATCAACAAAGTATGCACATTCTACGTCATAACGACTTTCTATAGTTTGCGCATGCGTCTGGAAATAAGAAAAGCTTACTTCCCCGCGTTTTTTAAAATCACAGCTTCTAGAAGGTTTACATGATTTCTTAAAAAAAATGAGTTTTTAGAAAATGTGATTTATTTCATAAAAGGAATCAACAAAGTATGCACATTCTACGCAAAACGACTTTCTATAGTTTGCGCATGCGTTCGGAAATAAGAAAAGCTTACTTCCCCCCTTTTGTTTAAAATCACAGCTTCTAGAAGGTTTCCATGATTTCTTAAAAAAAAAGGGTTTTTAGAAAATGTGATTTATTTCATAAATGAAATCAACAAAGTATGCACATTCTATGTCATAACGACTTTCTATAGTTTGCGCATGCGTATGGAAATAAGAAAAGCTTACTTCCCCCCGTGTTTTAAAATCACAGCTTCAAGAAGGTTTACATGATTTCTTAAAAAACATGAGTTTTTAGAAAATGTCATTTATTTAATCAATAGAATCAACAAACTATGCACATTATATGTAATAACGACTTTCTATACTTTGCGCATGCGTCCGAAAATAAGAAAAGCTTACTTTCCCCCTTTTTTTAAATTCACAGCTTCTAGAAGGTTTACATGATTTCTTAAAAAACACGAGTTTTTAGAAAATGGGATCTGTTTCATAAATGGAATCAACAAAGTATGCACATTCTACGTCATAACGACTTTCTATAGTTTGCGCATGCGTCCGGAAATAAGAAAATCTTACTTCCCCCCGTTTTTTAAAATCACAGCTTCTAGAAGGATTACATGATTTCTTTAAAAACACGAGTTTTTTGAAAATGTGATTTATTTCATAAATGGAATAAACAAAGTATGCACATTCTAAGTCATAACGACTTTCTATAGTTTGCGCATGCGTCCGGAAATAAGAAAAGCTTACTTCCCCCCGTTTTTTAAAATCGCAGAGTCTAGAAGGATTACATGATTTCTTAAAAAACATGAGTTTTACGAACATGTGATTTATTTCATAAATGGAATCAACAAAGTATGCACTTTCTGTTAAAATTCAATATGCTAAGACAGAAAATAGGAGCATTACATTCCATTTCACAATAATAGCATATACAGGATCACTGAAGAAACAACAAGCACAGCATAAACACAAGAGACAGAGATTTATCCTGGGAAACCCTCATGGGGTAGAAAACCCAGCAAAGATTCCTCAATATAGATGACCAGCAATATACAAAGATGAAACCCTAAGACATGATCTCCTCCTCCACAATAGCAGACCTCTCCTCCACAAGTGCGCTATCCTCAAGTGAGTGAGTGTATCAAATGAGGAACACACCTCCTCTATTTATACACTACTCTGATATGTATTTTACACAAGTACATGTAGGCTCGTATTTAACCATTAGGTTAAATACCCCATTATAACTTATTGGGCCGACCCCCACATGGTGGGTCTAATAACCCTAGTTACCACACCCAACTCGGAGGAATAAACATCTCCGGATTTATAGTATAATCACATCGGAGGTATGGAACATCTCCGAAATAAATAATATACAAATATAATATTCTTTGAAGTTACAATATTTCAACACTCCCCCTTAACGAGAAGGATATTATAACAGTATCTGCACGAGCAAGGCATCATCAACATCATACATGATACATCTATAAATCATTGGAAGCTTTCTCAACATCATCAGTAACTCAAGCAGTTACTGGAACATCTTCAATACTGGAACATCAACATCTTCAGTACTGAGTCTTTATCTTCTGCAGCACTCGAATAGCTACAACAACATCAACATCTGGATCCTCACGATCATCAGTATCGTCATCTCACGATCATTAGCATCGTCATCACACGATCATCAGCATCATCATCACACAATCATAAGCATCATCATCACACGATCATCAACATCGTCATCACACGATCATCAACATCGTCATCACACGATCATCAGCATCGTCATCACACGATCATCAGCATCATCATCACACGATCATCAGCATCGTCATCTCATGATCATAAGCATCGTTATCACACGATCATCAACATTGTCATCACACGATCATCAGCATCGTCATCTCACGATCATCAGCATCGTCATCACACGATCATCAACATCGTCATCTCACGATCATCAGCATCTTCATCACACGATCATCAGCATCGTCATCTCACGATCATCAACATCATCAGCATCGTCATCACACGATCATCAGCATCATCATCACACAATCGTCAGCATCATCATCAACACAGGTATCCATAACAATACAAGTATCCACATCATTAGTACAAGTATTCATGCCAATACAAGTATACATATCATCAATACAAGTATCCATACTGATACAAGTAATCATGTCATCAATACATGTATCCTACCGATACAAGTAACCACATCATCAATACAAGTATCCATACCGATACAAGTAACCACGTCATCAATACTAGTATCCTACCGATACAATTAACCACATCATCAATACAAGTATCCATACCAATACAAGTAACCACATCATCAATACTAGTATCCTACCGATACAAGTAACCACATCATCAATACAAGTATCCTACCGATACAAGTAACCACATCATCAATACTAGTATCCTACCAATACAATTAACCACATCATCAATACAAGTATCCATACCAATACAAGTAACCACATCATCAATACTAGTATCCTACCGATACAAGTAACCACATCATCAATACAAGTATCCTACCGATACAAGTAACCACATCATCAATACAAGCATCGTACCGATACAAGTAACCACATCATCAATACAAGTATCCATATCGATACAAGTAACCACATCATTATAAAAAAAAATCACTTTCTCGGAGACCATTCGTCTACGGATCAATTCAGGGACCAAAGTCTGGGGATGATACAATCCCCACTTCTCGGAGACCACACGTCTACGGATCAATTCAGGGACCGAAGTCCGGGGATGATATAATCCCCACTTCTCGGAGACCACACGACTACGGATCAATTCAGGGACCGAAGTCCAGGGATGATACAATCCCCACTTCTCGGAGACCACACGTCTACGGATCAATTCAGGGACCGAAGTCCGGGGATGATACAATCCCCACTTCTCGGAGACCACACGTCTACGGATCAATTCAGGGACCGAAGTCCGGGGATAATACAATCCCCACTTCTCGGAGACCATACATCTACGGATCAATTCAGGGACCGAAGTCCGAGGATGATACAATCCCCACTTCTCGGAGACCATACGTCTACGGATCAATTCAGGGACCGAAGTCCGGGGATGATAGAATCCCCACTTCTCGGAGACCATACGTCTACGGCTCTCTTTAGGACTGAACGTCCAGGGATGATCCAATCCTCTCAACTGTCCACTAAGGACTTCATTCTCGGAGACCTCACGTCTACGGATCTCTTTAGGACTGAAAGTCCAGGGATGATCCAATCCCCTCAAATGTCCACTAAGGACTTCATTCTCGGAGACCTCACGTCTACGGCTCTCTTTAGGACTGAAAGTCTAGGGATGATCCAATCCCCTCAACTGTCCACTAAGGACTTCATTCTCGGAGACCTCACGTCTACGGCTCAATTCAGGAACTGAAGTCCAGGGATGATACAATCCCTCTTCTTTCTCGGAGACACCTGTCTACGGCTCACTTTAGAACAAGTGTTCAAGGATGATACAATCCTCACATGTATTCTCATCAATACAACTATCATCTAAAGCATGTATTCTTACTAATACATCTAACATCAAAAGTATGTATAAGTAAAACAAAGTATTCTAAGCATAAGAGTCCTAAATCTAAATATTTCTAAGTATCTAGGTGTAGAGAACAGGTTACCTCATCATCGAACTTGTTGTTCGATGAGACAATCTCATCATCAGTGACTATACTACTCCCCCTTTCAAGGAGGGTCCTTTTGAGCTACACCAAGCTTGTCTCAGAAGTATTCAAATTTCACTCGAGACAGAGGTTTGGTTAGTATGTTGGTAACTTCTTCACTTGAGTAGAAGTTTGGTTAGTACATCAGTAACCTGTTACAAATTCAAACTTTATAGTTCCTTTCTGCATCATATCTTGTTAGATCCCTATGTTCTTTGACTTATCATGGAACACTGGATTCTATGTCATCTTGATACAACTCTATTTATCACATACGATCAAAGTTGGTTCTATCTCTAAGTCAAACAATCCTGAAGCCAAACTTCTTCACAACTAGCAGAGCAAGCAACCATATATTCTGCTTGTGCTGAGAGCCACACCAGACTGCTTCCAGCTAAACCACGAGATCATGGTTAATCCCAGACAATGACATCCTCTTGATGTGTTCTTCCTGTCTGATACACTTTCTTCCCAATCAGCATCTGAGTAGCCATCTGAAGTCATGATCTCCAAGATAGCATAGATCAAAGTCTATCGTATCCTTTAGGTGCCTCATCACATGCTTTGCAACTATCAGGTGAACACATCTAGTTTCCACTAGATACTGACTCAAGGTGTTCACAACAAAGCATATATCTAACCTAGTATTAAAGATTTCAGGGAAGTCTTCTTTTACTCATGCATATCATCAATCAAGATAAAAGATATAATATGCATAATCCCTTGATTACTAACTTTATGAATAAGCATAACCAATCATTCCAAGTATACTTATATAAGGGATCCTAACACAAGGTAAGATTCATGGGAAACATACCTGGATTAGTATACCTACTTGGTTATGTACAACATACCTAAACAATCTCTTCAATGATTTAGAGATCCTGAGCTAGAACCTGCATGTCTCATAGGTTAAGCATAATATAACAAAGTCATACATACCTCGTAAGTAGAACAAAGATTATGGATGAGTCTTTGTCTTCATGTTTTCATGGTCATGGAACCTGATTTGTCTTTTGTGATGTACCTGTATCTTGTTAGCAGACAACATCAACCTCACACAACATCATAATGCATTAGTACGATCATAAGTGTCAACACCCTAACCAATGAATATCTTCTATCATGCATTCATAATTTTGTTAAGGTGATACAACAAATCTAAAATTAAGATTGTACTAACCGTAATAACATGAAGACAAACATACCATAAACTTAATCATGAACAAATCTCAAAACATACCTCAATGAGTCATACCTGTCGAGATCGCTTGTAATCTCCTTATGTAAAGCCTTAGCCTCATCTCCCTCTGAAACAGGAACTCCTTCACTTATGCAGGTGACCAATCCATCTTCTTCTAGGATTAACCCTATCCACTTGATTTGCAGGAACTGGACCTGGAGCTGGATATGGGTTTGTCAGAGAAACCCCAAAAATTCAAACTTTCGAAAGGATAGAAATATGCGCCTTGATGAGCTGATCAAACTGATATATTCAGAATTTGAAAACTGCAAAGTTTCACTCCTCAATTTTGCCTTTGAAACTTCTGGATTCACTGGACGTGACCCTGAACTGGGGTTTGATGAATCCCACTCTTCTGCCCAATCAAAATGTTTGATCCAAAGCTCTAAGCTTCTATTTTTCTGAGGATCTTCCAGCCATGGTCACAGATTTAAAAAATTCCCATTTTTACAGAAGCCCTAATTTTAGAGACCAAGATCAGATTTTAGAAAATATCAGCATTACATTCCATTTCACAATAATAGCATATGCAGGATCACTGAAGAAACAACAAGCACAGCATAAACACAAGAGACAGAGATTTATCCTGGGAAACCCTCATGGGGTAGAAAACCCAGCAAAGCTTCCTCAATATAGATGACCAGCAATATACAAAGATGAAACCCTGAGACATGATCTCCTCCTCCACAATAGCATACCTCTCCTCCACAAGTGCGCTATCCTCAAGTGAGTGAGTGTATCAAATGAGGAACACACCTCCTCTATTTATACACTACTCTGATATGTATTTTACACAAGTACATGTAAGCTCGTATTTAACCATTAGGTTAAATACCCCATTATAACTGATTGGGCCGACCCCCACATGGTGGGTCTAATAACCCTAGTTACCACACCCAACTCGGAGGAATAAACATCTCCGGATTTATAGTATAATCACATCGGAGGTATGGAACATCTACGGAATAAATAATATACAAATATAATATTCTTTGAAGTTACAATATTTCGACACTTTCTATGTCATAACGACTTTCTATAGTTTGCGCATGCGGAAACTAAGCACATTCTACGTACTAACGACTTTCTATAGTTTGCGTATGCGTCCATAAATAAGAAAATCTTACTTCACCCCGTTTTTTAAAATCACAACTTCTAGAAGGTTTACATGATTTCTTAAAAAACACGAGTTTTTAGAAAATGTGATTTATTTCATAAATGGAATCAACAAAGTATGCACATTCTATGTCATAACGACTTTGTATGGTTTGCGCATGGGAAAACTATGCACATTCTACATAATAACGACTTTCTATAGTTTGCGCATGTGTCCGTAAATAAGAAAAGCTTACTTCCGCCCGTTTTTTAAAATCACAGCTTCTAGAAGGTTTAAATGATTTCTTAAAAAACACGACTTTTTAGAAAATGTGATTTATTTCATAAATGGAATCAACAAAGTATGCACATTCTACGTCATAACGACTTTCTAAAGTTTGCGCATGCGTCCGGAAATAAGAAAAGCTTACTTCCGCGAGTTTTTTAAAATCACAGCTTCTAGAAGGTTTACATCATTTCTTAAAATCCACGAATATTTAGAAAATGTGATTTATTTCATCAATGGAATCAACAAAGTATGCACATTCTAAGCCATAACGACTTTCTATAGTTTTCGCATGCGTCCTGAAATAAGAAAAGCTTACTTCCCCCCGTTTTTTAAAATCACAGCTTCTAGAAGGATTACATGATTTCTTAAAAAACATGAGTTTTACGAACATGTGATTTTTTTCATAAATGGAATCAACAAAGTATGCACATTCTATGTCATAACGACTTTCTATAGTTTGCCCATGCGCAAACTAAGCACATTCTACATACTAACGACGTTCTATAGTTTGCGCATGCATCCAGAAATAAGAAAAGCTTACTTCACCCCATTTTTGAAAATCACAACTTCTAAAAGGTTTACATGATTTCTTAAAAAACACGAGTTTTTAGAAAATGTGATTTGTTTCATAAATGGAATCAACAAAGTATGCACATTCTATGTCATAATGACTTTGTATGGTTTGCGCATGGGAAAACTATGCACATTCTACATAATAACGACTTTCTATAGTTTGCGCATGTGTCCGTAAATAAGAAAAGCTTACTTCCGCCCGTTTTTTAAAATCACAGCTTCTAGAAGGTTTAAATGATTTCTTAAAAAACACGACTTTTTAGAAAATGTGATTTATTTCATAAATGGAATCAACAAAGTATGCACATTCTACGTCATAACGACTTTCTAAAGTTTGCGCATGCGTCCGGAAATAAGAAAAGCTTACTTCCGCGAATTTTTTAAAATCACAGCTTCTAGAAGGTTTACATCATTTCTTAAAATCCACGAATATTTAGAAAATGTGATTTATTTCATCAATGGAATCAACAAAGTATGCACATTCTAAGCCATAACGACTTTCTATAGTTTTCACATGCGTCCAGAAATAAGAAAAGCTTACTTCCCCCCGTTTTTTAAAGTCACAACTTCTAGAAGGTTTACATGATTTCTTAAAAAACACGAGTTTTTAGAAAATGTGATTTATTTCATCAATGGAATCAACAAACTATGCACATTCTGTGTAATAACAACTTTCTATAGTTTGCGAATACGTCCGGAAATAAGAAAAGCTTACTTTCCCCTGTTTGTTAAAATCACAGCTTCTAGAAGGTTTACATGATTTCTTAACAAACACGAGTTTTTAGAAAATGTCATTTATTTCATAAATGGAATCAACAAAGTATGCACATTCTATGTCATAACGAGTTTCTATAGTTTGCGCATGCGCAAACTATGCACATTCTATGTACTAACGACTTTCTATAGTTTGCGTATTCATCCGGAAATAAGAAAAGCTTACTTCACCCCGTTTTTTAAAATCACAACTTCCTGAAGGTTTACATGATTTCTTAAAAAAAACGAGTTTTTAGAAAATGTGATTTATTTCATAAATGGAATCAACAAAGCATGCACATTCTATGTCATAACGTTTTTGTATGTTTTCCGCATACGCAAACTATGCACATTCTATGTAATAACGATTTTCTATAGTTTGCGCATGCATCCAAAAATTAGAAAAGCTTACTTCCGCCAGTTTTTTAAAATTACAGCTTCTAGAAGGTTTACATGATTTCTTAAAAAACATGAGTTTTTAGAAAATGTGATTTATTTTATAAATGGAATCAACAAAGTATGCACATTCTACATCATAACGACTTTCTAAAGTTTGCGCATGGGTCCGGAAATAAGAAAAGCTTACTTCCGCAAGATTTTTAAAATCACTGCTTCTAGAAGGTTTACATGATTTCTTGAAAAACACGAGTTTTTAAAAAATATGATTTATTTCATAAATTGAATCAACAAAGTATGCAAATTCTACGTCATAACGACTTTCTATAGTTTGTGCATGCATCCGGAAATAAGAAAAGCTTACTTCCCCCCGATTTTTAAAATCACAGCTTCTACAAGGTTTACATGATTTCTTAAAAAAAACGAGTTTTTAGAAAATGTGATTTATTTCATAAAAGGAATCAACAAAGTATGCATATTCTACGTCATAACAACTTTCTATAGTTTGCGCATGCGTCCGGAAATAAGAAAAACTTACTTCCCCCCGTTTTTTAAAATCACAGCTTCTAGAAGGTTTCCATGATTTCTTAAAAAACACAAGTTTTTAGAAAATGTGATTTATTTCATCAATGGAATCAACAAACTATGCACATTCTACGTAATAACGACTTTCTATAGTTTGCGAATGCATCCGGAAATAAGAAAAGCTTACTTCCCCCCGTTTTTTAAAATCACAGCTTCTAGAAGGTTTACATGATTTCTTAAAAAACATGAGTTTTTAGAAAATGTCATTTATTTCATAAATGGAATAAAAAAAGTATGAACATTCTATGTCATAATGACTTTGTATAGTTTGCGCATGCGCAAACTATGCACATTCTAGGTAATAACGACTTTCTATAGTTTCCGCATGCGTCCGGAAATAAGAAAAGCTTACTTCCCCCCTTTTTTTATATTCGCAGCTTCTAGAAGGTTTACATGATTTCTTAAAAAACACGAGTTTTTAGAAAATATGATTTATTTCTTAAATGGAATCAACAAAGTATGCACATTCAACGTCATAACGACTTTCTATAGTTTGCGCATGCGTCCGGAAATAAGAAAAGCTTACTTCCCCCCGTTTTTTAAAATCACGGCTTCTAGAAGGTTTACATGATTTCCTAAAAAACATAAGTTTTTAGAAAATGTGATTTATTTAATCGATGGAATCAACAAACTATGCACATTATACGTAATAACGACTTTCTATAGTTTGCGCATGCGTCCGAAAATAAGAAAAGCTTACTTCCCCCCATTTTTTAAAATCATAGCTTCTAGAAGGTTTACATGATTTCTTAAAAAACACGAGTTTTTAGAAAATGTCATTTGTTTCATAAATGGAATCAACAAAGTATGAACAAACTATTTCATAATGACTTTGTATCGTTTGCGCATGCGCGAACTATGCACATTCTACATAATAACGACTTTCTATAGTTTGCGCATGCGTCCGGAAATAAGAAAACCTTACTTCCCCCCGTTTTTTAAAATCACAGCTTCTAGAAGGTTTACATGATTTCTTAAAAAACACGAGTTTTTAGAAAATGTGATTTATTTCATAAATGGAATTAACAAAGTATGCACATTCTAAGTCATAACGACTTTCTATAGTTTGCGCATGCGTCCGGAAATAAGAAAAGCTTACTTCCCCCCGTTTTTTTAAATCACAGCTTCTAGAAGGATTACATGATTTCTTAAAAAACATGAGTTTTATGAACATGTGATTTATTTCATAAATGGAATCAACAAAGTATGCACTTTCTATGTCATAATGACTTTCTATAGTTTGCGCATGCGGAAACTAAGCACATTCTACGTACTAACGACTTTCTATAGTTTGCGCATGCGTCCATAAATAAGAAAAGCTTACTTCACCCCGTTTTTTAAAATCACAACTTCTAGAAGGTTTACATGATTTCTTAAAAAACACGAGTTTTTAGAAAATGTTATTTATTTCATAAATGGAATCAACAAAGTATGCACATTCTATGTCATAACGTTTTTGTATGGTTTGTGCATGCGCAAACTATGCACATTCTATGTAATAACGACTTTCTATAGTTTGCGAATGCATCCGGAAATTAGAAAAGCTTACTTCCACCAGTTTTTTAAAATCACAGATTCTAGAAGTTTTACATGATTTCTTAAAAAACATGAGTTTTTAGAAAATGTGATTTATTTCATAAATGGAATCAACAAAGTATGCACATTCTACATCATAACGACTTTCTATAGTTTGTGCATTCGTCCGGAAATAAGAAAAGCTTACTTTCCCCCTTTTTTTAAATTCGCAGCTTCTAGAAGGTTTACATGATTTCTTAAAAAACACGAGTTTTTAGAAAATGTGATTTATTTCATCAATGGAATCAACAAACTATGCACATTCTATGTAATAACGACTTTCTATAGTTTGCGAATGCGTCCGGAAATAAGAAAAGCTTACTTTCCCATGTTTGTTAAATTCACAGCTTCTAGAAGGTTTACATGATTTCTTAAAAAACACGAGTTTTTAGAAAATGTCATTTATTTCATCAATGGAATCAACAAAGTATGCACATTCTACGTCATAACAACTTTCTATAGTTTGTGCATGCCTCCGGAAATAAGAAAAGCTTACTTCGCCCCGGTTTTTAAAATCATAGCTTCTAGAAGGTTTACATGATTTCTTAAAAAACACGAGTTTTTAGAAAATGTCATTTATTTCATAAACGGAATCAACAAAGTATGGACATTCTATGTCATAAAATTTTTGTATGGTTTGCGCATGCGCAAACTATGCACATTCTATGTAATAACGACTTTCTATAGTTTGCGCATGCATCCGGAAATTAGAAAAGCTTACTTCCGCTAGTTTTTTAAAATCACAGCTTCTAGAAGGTTTACATGATTTCTTAAAAAACAAGAGTTTTTAGAAAATGTGATTTATTTAATCAATGGAATCAACAAACTATGCACATTCTACGTAATAACGACTTTCTATAGTTTGCGCATGCGTTCGGAAATAAGAAAAGCTTACTTCCCCCCTTTTTTTAAATTCACAGCTTCTAGAAGGTTTACAAGATTTCTTAAAAAACATGAGTTTTTAGAAAATATGATTTATTTCAAAAATGGAATCAACAAAGTATGCACTTTGTACGTCATAACGACTTTCTATAGTTTGCGCATGCGTTCGGAAATAAGAAAAGCTTACTTCCCCCCTTTTATTAAATTCACAGCTTCTAGAAGGTTTACATGATTTCTAAAAAAACATGAGTTTTCAGAAAATGTGATTTATTTCATCAATGGAATCAACAAACTATGCACATTCTACGTAATAACGACTTTCTATAGTTTGTGAATGCGTCCGGAAATAAGAAAAGCTTACTTCCCCCCGGTTTTTAAAATCACAGCTTCTAAAAGGTTTACATGATTTCTTAAAACACACGAGTTTTTAGAAAATGTCATTTATTTCATAAATCGAATCAAAAAAGTATGAACATTCTATGTCATAACGACTCTGTATAGTTTGCGCATGCGCAAACTATGCACATTCTATGTAATAATGACTTTCTATAGTTTGCGCATGTGTCTGGAAATAAGAAAAGCTTACTTCCTCCCTTTTTTTAAATTCACAGCTTCTAGAAGGTTTACATGATTTCTTAAAAAACATGAGTTTTTAGAAAATATGATTTATTTCAAAAAAGGATACAACAAAGTATGCACTTTGTACGTCATAACGACTTTCTATAGTTTGCGCATGCGTCCGGAAATAAGAAAAGCTTACTTCCCCCCGTTTTTTAAAATCACAGCTTCTAGAAGGTTTACATGATTTCTTAAAAAACACGAGTTTTTAGAAAATGTGATTTATTTAATCAATGGAATCAACAAACTATGCACATTATACGTAATAACGACTTTCTATAGTTTGCGCATGCGTCCGAAAATAAGAAAAGCTTACTTTCCCCCTTTTTTTAAATTCACAGCTTCTAGAAGGTTTACATGATTTCTTAAAAAACACGACTTTTTAGAAAATGCGATCTGTTTCATAAATGGAATCAACAAAGTATCCACATTCTACGTCATAACGACTTTCTATAGTTTGCGCATGCGTCCGGAAATAAGAAAAGCTTACTTCCCCCCATTTTTTAAAATCATAGCTTCTAGAAGGATTACATGATTTCTTAAAAAACACGAGTTTTTAGAAAATGTCATTTATTTCATAAATGGAATAAAAAAGGTATGAACATTCTATGTCATAACGACTCTGTATAGTTTGCGCATGCGCAAACTATGCACATTATACGTAATAACGACTTTCTATACTTTGCGCATGCGTCCGAAAATAAGAAAAGCTTACTTCCTCCCTTTTTTTAAATTCACAGCTTCTAGAAGGTTTACATGATTTCTTAAAAAACATGAGTTTTTAGAAAATATGGTTTATTTCAAAAATGGAATCAACAAAGTATGCACTTTGTACGTCATAACGACTTTCTATAGTTTGCGCATGCGTCCGGAAATAAGAAAAGCTTACTTCCCCCCGTTTTTTAAAGTCACAGCTTCTAGAAGGTTTACATGATTTCTTAATAAACACAAGTTTTTAGAAAATGTGATTTATTTCATCAATGGAATCAACAAACTATCCACATTCTGTGTAATAACGACTTTCTATAGTTTGCGAATGCGTCCGGAAATAAGAAAAGCTTACTTTCCCCTGTTTGTTAAAATCACAGCTTCTAGAAGGTTTACATGATTTCTTAGCAAACAAAAGTTTTTAGAAAATGTCATTTATTTCCTAAATGGAATCAACAAAGTATGCACATTCTATGTCATAACGAGTTTCTATAGTTTGCGCATGCGCAAACTATGCACATTCTACGTACTAACGACTTTCTATAGTTTGCGTATTCGTCTGGAAATAAGAAAAGCTTAATTCACCCTGTTTTTTAAAATCACAACTTCTAGAAGGTTTACATGACTTCTTAAAAAACACGAGTTTTTAGAAAATGTCATTTATTTCATAAATGGAATCAACAAAGTATGCCATTCTATGTCATAACGAATTTGTATGGTTTGGGCATGCGCGAACTATGCACATTCTACGTACTAACAACTTTCTATAGTTTGCGTATTCATCCGGAAATAAGAAAAGCTTACTTCACCCCTTTTTTTAAATTCACAGCTTCTAGAAGGTTTACATGATTTCTTAAAAAACACGAGTTTTTAGAAAATGTGATTTATTTCATAAATGGAATCAACAAAGTATGCACATTCTACGTCATAACGACTTTCTATAGTTTGCGCATGCGTCCGGAAATAAGAAAAGCTTACTTCCCCCCGTTTTTTAAAATCACAGTTTCTAGAAGGTTTACATGATTTCTTACAAAAAATGAGTTTTTAGAAAATGTGATTTATTTCATAAAAGGAATCAACAAAGTATGCACATTCTACGTCATAACCGCTTTGTATAGTTTGTGCATGTGCAAACTATGCACATTCTAGGTAATAACGACTTTCTATAGTTTGCACATGCGTCCAGAAATAAGAAAAGCTTACTTCCCCCCTTTTTTTAAATTCACAGCTTCTAGAAGGTTTACTTGATTTCTTAAAAAACACGAGTTTTTAGAAAATGTGATTTATTTCATAAATGGAATCAACAAAGTATGCACATTCTATATCATAATGACTTTCTATGGTTTGCGCATGCGTCCGGAAATAAGAAAAGCTTACTTCCCCCCGTTTTTTAAAATCGCAGCTTCTAGAAGGTTTACATGATTTCTTAAAAAAAATGAGTTTTTAGAAAATGTGATTTATTTCATAAAAGGAATCAACAAAGTATGCACATTCTACGCAAAACAACTTTCTATAGTTTGCACATGCGTTCGGAAATAAGAAAAGCTTACTTCCCCCCTTTTGTTTAAAATCACAGCTTCTAGAAGGTTTCCATGATTTCTTAAAAAAAATGGGTTTATAGAAAATTTGATTTATTTCATAAATGGAATCAACAAAGTATGCACATTCTACGTCATAAGGACTTTCTATAGTTTGCGCATGCGTATGGAAATTAGAAAAGCTTACTTCCCCTCGATTTTTAAAATCACAGCTTCTAGAAGGTTACATCATTTCTTAAAAAACACGAGTTTTTAGAAAATGTCATTTATTTAATCAATGGAATCAACAAAATATGCACATTATACGTAATAACGACTTTCTATAGTTTGCGCATGCGTCCGAAAATAAGAAAAGCTTACTTTCCCCCTTTTTTTAAATTCACAGCTTCTAGAAGGTTTACATGATTTCTTAAAAAACACAAGTTTTTAGAAAATGTGATCTGTTTCAGAAATGGAATCAACAAAGTATGCACATTCTACGTCATAACGACTTTCTATAGTTTGCGCATGCGTCCGGAAATAAGAAAAGCTTACTTCCCCCCGTTTTTTAAAATCACAGCTTCTAGAAGGATTACATGATTTCTTAAAAAACATGAGTTTTTTGAAAATGTGATTTATTTCATAAATGGAATAAACAAAGTATGCACATTCTAAGTCATAACGACTTTCTATAGTTCGCGCATGCGTTCGGAAATAAGAAAAGCTTACTTCCCCCCGTTTTTTAAAATCGCAGCGTCTAGAAGGATTACATGATTTCTTAAAAAACATGAGTTTTACGAACATGTGATTTATTTCATCAATGGAATCAACAAAGTATGCACTTTCTTGCCATAACGACTTTCTATAGTTTCCGCATGTGGAAACTAAGCACATTCTATGTACTAACGACTTTCTATAGTTTGCGTATGCGTCCATAAATAAGAAAAGCTTACTTCCGCCCGTTTTTTAAAATCACAGCTTCTAGAAGGTTTAAATGATTTCTTAAAAAACATGAGTTTTTAGAAAATGTGATTTATTTCATAAATGGAATCAACAAAGTATGCACATTCTAGGTCATAACAACTTTCTAAAGTCTGCGCATGCGTCCGGAAATAAGAAAAGCTTACTTCCACCAGTTTTTTAAAATCACAGCTTCTAGAAGGTTTACATCATTTCTTAAAATCCACGAATATTTAGAAAATGTGATTGATTTCATAAATGGAATCAACAAAGTATGCACATTCTAAGCCATAACGACTTTCTATAGTTTGCGCATGCGTCCAGAAATAAGAAAAGCTTACTTCCCCCCATTTTTTAAAGTCACAGCTTCTAGAAGCTTTACATGATTTCTTAATAAACACGAGTTTTTAGAAAATGTGATTTATTTCATCAATGGAATCAACAAACTATCCACATTCTGTGTAATAACGACTTTCTATAGTTTGCAAATGCGTCCGGAAATAAGAAAAGCTTACTTTCCCCTGTTTGTTTAAATCACAGCTTCTAGAAGGTTTACATGATTTCTTAACAAACACGAGTTTTTAGAAAATGTCATTTATTTCGTAAATGGAATCAACAAAGTATGCCATTCTATGTCATAACGACTTTGTATGGTTTGGGCATGCGCAAACTATGCACATTCTACGTACTAACAACTTTCTATAGTTTGCGTATTCATCCGGAAATAAGAAAAGCTTACTTCACCCCGTTTTTTAAAATCACAACTTCTAGAAGGTTTACATGATTTCTTAAAAAACACGAGTTTTTAGAAAATGTGTTTTATTTCCTAAATGGAATCAACAAAGTATGCACATTCTACGTCATAACGACTCTCTATAGTTTGCGCCTGTGTCCGGAAATAAGAAAAGCTTACTTCCCCCCGTTTTTTAAAATCACAGCTTCTAGAAGGTTTACATGATTTCTTAAAAAAAATAAGTTTTTAGAAAATGTGATTTATTTCATAAAATGAATCAACAAAGTATGCACATTCTTCGTCATAACGACTTTGTATAGTTTGCGCATGTGCAAACTATGCACATTCTAGGTAATAACGACTTTCTATAGTTTGCTCATGCGTCCAGAAATAAGAAAAGCTTACTTCCCCCTTTTTTTTAAATTCACAGCTTCTAGAAGGTTTACTTGATTTCTTAAAAAACACAAGTTTTTAGAAAATGTGATTTATTTCATAAATGGAATCAACAAAGTATGCACATTCTACGTCATAACGACTTTCTATAGTTTGCGCATGCGTCCGAAAATAAGAAAAGCTTACTTCCCCCCGTTTTTTAAAATCACAGCTTCTAGAAGGTTTACATGATTTCTTAAAAAAATGAGTTTTTAGAAAATGTGATTTATTTCATAAAAGGAATCAACAAAGTATGCACATTCTACGCAAAACGACTTTCTATAGTTTGCGAGTGCGTTCGGAAATAAGAAAAGCTTACTTCCCCCCTTTTGTTTAAAATCACAGCTTCTAGAAGGTTTCCATGATTTCTTAAAAAAAAAGGGTTTTTAGAAAATGTGATTTATTTCATAAATGGAATCAACAAAGTATGCACATTCTATGTCATAACGACTTTCTATAGTTTGCGCATGCGTATGGAAATAAGAAAAGCTTACTTCCCCCCGTGTTTTAAAATCACAGCTTCAAGAAGGTTTACATGATTTCTTAAAAAACATGAGTTTTTAGAAAATGTCATTTATTTAATCAATAGAATCAACAAACTATGCACATTATACGTAATAACGACTTTCTATACTTTGCGCATGCGTCCGAAAATAAGAAAAGCTTACTTTCCCCCTTTTTTTAAATTCACAGCTTCTAGAAGGTTTACATGATTTCTTAAAAAACATGAGTTTTTAAAAAATGTGATCTGTTTCATAAATGGAATCAACAAAGTATGCACATTCTACGTCATAACGACTTTCTATAGTTTGCGCATGCGTCCGGAAATAAGAAAAGCTTACTTCCCCCCGTTTTTTAAAATCACAGCTTCTAGAAGGATTACATGATTTCTTTAAAAACATGAGTTTTTTGAAAATGTGATTTATTTCATAAATGGAATAAACAAAGTATGCACATTCTAAGTCATAACAACTTTCTATAGTTTGCGCATGCGTCTGGAAATAAGAAAAGCTTACTTCCCCCCGTTTTTTAAAATCGCAGAGTCTAGAAGGATTACATGATTTCTTAAAAAACATGAGTTTTACGAACATGTGATTTATTTCATAAATGGAATCAACAAAGTATTCACTTTCTGTTAAAATTCAATATGCTAAGATAGAAAATAGGAGCATTACATTCCATTTCACAATAATAGCATATACAGGATCACTGAAGAAACAACAAGCACAGCATAAACACAAGAGACAGAGATTTATCCTGGGAAACCCTCATGGGGTAGAAAACCCAGCAAAGCTTCCTCAATATAGATGACCAGCAATATACAAAGATGAAACCCTAAGACATGATCTCCTCCTCCACAATAGAAGACCTCTCCTCCACAAGTGCGCTATCCTCAAGTGAGTGAGTGTATCAAATGAGGAACACACCTCCTCTATTTATACACTACTCTGATATGTATTTTACACAAGTACATGTAGGCTCGTATTTAACCATTAGGTTAAATACCCCATTATAACTTATTGGGCCGACCCCCACATGGTGGGTCTAATAACCCTAGTTACCACACCCAACTCGGAGGAATAAACATCTCCGGATTTATAGTATAATCACATCGGAGGTATGGAACATCTCCATAATAAATAATATACAAATATAATATTCTTTGAAGTTACAATATTTCAACACTCCCCCTTAACGAGAAGGATATTATAACAGTATCTGCACGAGCAAGGAGTCATCAACATCATACATGATACATCTATAAATCATTGGAAGCTTTCTCAACATCATCAGTAACTCAAGCAGTTACTGGAACATCTTCAATATTGGAACATCAACATCTTCAGTACTGAGTCTTTATCTTCTGCAGCACTCGAATAGCTACAACAACATCAACATCTGGATCCTCACGATCATCAGTATCGTCATCTCATGATCATTAGCATCTTCATCACACGATCATCAGCATCATCATCACACAATCATCAGCATCGTCATCACACGATCATCAACATCGTCATCACACGATCATCAGCATCGTCATCACACGATCATCAGCATCGTCATCACACGATCATCAGCATCGTCATCTCACGATCATAAGCATCGTCATCACACGATCATCAGCATCGTCATCACACGATCATCAACATCGTCATCTCACGATCATCAGCATCGTCATCACACGATCATCAGCATCGTCATCTCACGATCATCAGCATCGTCATCACACGATCATCAGCATCGTCATCTCACGATCATCAGCATCGTCATCACACGATCATCATCATCGTCATCACACGATCATTAGCATCATCATCACACAATTGTCAGCATCATCATCAACACAGGTATCCATAACAATACAAGTATCCACATCATTAGTACAAGTATTCATGCCAATACAAGTATACATATCATCAATACAAGTATCCATACTGATACAAGTAATCATGTCATCAATACATGTATCCTACCGATACAAGTAACCACATCATCAATACAAGTATCCATACCGATACAAGTAACCACGTCATCAATACTAGTATCCTACCGATACAATTAACCACATCATCAATACAAGTATCCATACCAATACAAGTAACCACGTCATCAATACTAGTATCCTACCGATACAAGTAACCACATCATCAATACAAGTATCCATATCGATACAAGTAACCACATCATTATAAAAAAAAATCACTTTCTCGGAGACCATTCGTCTACGGATCAATTCAGGGACCAAAGTCCGGGGATGATACAATCCCCACTTCTCGGAGACCACACGTCTACGGATCAATTCAGGGACCGAAGTTCGGGGATGATATAATCCCCACTTCTCGGAGACCACACGTCTACGGATCAATTCAGGGACCGAATTCCGGGGATGATACAATCCCCACTTCTCGGAGACCACACGTCTAGGGATCAATTCAGGGACCGAAGTCCGGGGATGATACAATCCCCACTTCTCGGAGACCACACGTCTACGGATCAATTCAGGGACCGAAGTCCAGGGATGATACAATCCCCACTTCTCGGAGACCACACGTCTACGGATCAATTCAGGGACCGAAGTCCGGGGATGATACAATCCCCACTTCTCGGAGACAACACGTCTAGGGATCAATTCAGGGACCGAAGTCCGGGGATGATACAATCCCCACTTCTCGGAGACCACACGTCTACGGATCAATTCAGGGACCGAAGTCCAGGGATGATACAATCCCCACTTCTTGGAGACCACACGTCTACGGATCAATTCAGGGACCGAAGTCCGGGGATGATACAATCCCCACTTCTCGGAGACCACACGTCTACGGATCAATTCAGGGACCAAAGTCCGGGGATAATATAATCCCCACTTCTCGGAGACCATACGTCTACGGATCAATTCAGGGACCGAAGTCCGAGGATGATACAATCCCCACTTCTCGGAGACCATACGTCTACGGATCAATTCAGGGACCGAAGTCCGGGGATGATAGAATCCCCACTTCTCGGAGACCATACGTCTACGGCTCTCTTTAGGACTGAAAGTCCAGGGATGATCCAATCCTCTCAACTGTCCACTAAGGACTTCATTCTCAGAGACCTCACGTCTACGGATCTCTTTAGGACTGAAAGTCCAGGGATGATCCAATCCCCTCAAATGTCCGCTAAGGACTTCATTCTCGGAGACCTCACGTC
This sequence comes from Larix kaempferi, assembly GCA_027924585.1. Classification (NCBI taxonomy): domain Eukaryota; kingdom Viridiplantae; phylum Streptophyta; class Pinopsida; order Pinales; family Pinaceae; genus Larix; species Larix kaempferi. The sequence goes on along the minus strand of BSBM01000557.1, from coordinate 13,234,008 downwards.
TATGGCTCTCTTTAGGACTGAAATTCCAGGGATGATCCAATCCCCTCAACTGTCCACTAAGGACTTCATTCTCGGAGACCTCACGTCTACGGCTCTCTTTAGGACTGAAAGTCCAGGGATGATCCAATCCCCTCAACTGTCCACTAAGGACTTCATTCTCGGAGACCTCACGTCTACGGATTTCTTTTAGGACTAAAAGTCCAGGGATGATCCAATCCCCTCAACTATCCACTAAGGACTTCATTCTCGGAGACCTCACGTCTACGGCTCAATTCAGGAACTGAAGTCCAGGGATGATACAATCCTTCTTCTTTCTCGGAGACACCTGTCTACGGCTCACTTTAGAACAAGTGTTCAAGGATGATACAATCCTCACATGTATTCTCATCAATACAACTATCATCAAAAGCATGTATTCTTACTAATACATCTAACATCAAAAGTATGTATAAGTAAAACAAAGTATTCTAAGCATAAGAGTCCTAAATCTAAATATTTCTAAGTATCTAGGTGTAGAGAACAGGTTACCTCATCATCGACCTTGTTGTTCGATGAGACAATCTCATCATCAGTGACTATACTACTCCCCCTTTCGAGGAGGGTCCTTTTGAGCTACACCAAGCTTGTCTCAGAAGTATTCAAATTTCACTCGAGACAGAGGTTTGGTTAGTATGTTGGTAACTTCTTCACTTGAGTAGAAGTTTGGTTAGTACATCAGTAACCTGTTACAAATTCAAACTTTATAGTTCCTTTCTGCATCATATCTTGTTAGATCCCTATGTTCTTTGACTTATCATGGAACACTGGATTCTATGTCATCTTGATACAACTCTATTTATCACATAGGATCACAGTTGGTTCTATCTCTAAGTCAAACAATCCTGAAGCCAAACTTCTTCACAACTAGCAGAGCAAGCAACCATATATTCTGCTTGTGCTGAGAGCCACACCAGACTGCTTCCAGCTAAACCACGAGATCATGGTTAATCCCAGACAATGACATCCTCTTGATGTGTTCTTCCTGTCTGATACACTTTCTTCCCAATCAACATCTGAGTAGCCATCTGAAGTCATGATCTCCAAGATAGCATAGATCATCCTTTAGGTGCCTCATCACATGCTTTGCAACTATCAGGTGAACACATCTAGTTTCCACTAGATACTGACTCAAGGTGTTCACAACAAAGCATATATCTAACCTAGTATTAAAGATTTCAGGGAAGTCTTCTTTTACTCATGCATATCATCAATCAAGATAAAAGATATAATATGCATAATCCCTTGATTACTAACTTTATGAATAAGCATAACCAATCATTCCAAGTATACTTATATAAGGGATCCTAACACAAGGTAAGATTCATGGGAAACATACCTGGATTAGTATACCTACTTGGTTATGTACAACATACCTAAACAATCTCTTCAATGATTTAGAGATCCTGAGCTAGAACCTGCATGTCTCATAGGTTAAGCATAATATAACAAAGTCATACATACCTCGTAAGTAGAACACAGATTATGCAGGTGACCAATCCATCTTCTTCTAGGATTAACCCTATCCACTTGATTTGCAAGAACTGGACCTGGAGCTGGATATGGGTTTGTCATAGAAACCCCAAAAATTCAAACTTCCGAAAGGATAGAAATATGCACCTTGATGAGCTGATCAAACTGATATATTCAGAATTTGAAAACTGCAAAGTTTCACTCCTCAATTTTGCCTTTGAAACTTCTGGATTCACTGGACGTGATCCTGAACTGGGGTTTGATGAATCCCACTCTTCTGCCCAATCAAAATGTTTGAGCCAAAGCTCTAAGCTTCTATTTTTCTGAGGATCTTCCAGCCATGGTCACAGATTTAAAAAATTCCCATTTTTACAGAAGCCCTAATTTTCCACTTTTCTGATCAAAGTCCCGAACTAGGGTTTGATGAAGCCCGACCTTCTTCCCAACCAAAAAATCTGATCTTGGTCTCTAAATTTCTATTTTGATGAGTAGCATTCAGCCGTGGTCTCCGTTTAAAAAAATTCCAACTTTCTTCAAAGCCCTAAATTCCGGAAGCCATGAATGAAGGTACTCAAAAAATAATTCTGTTTTGATAGAAATATGTACCTGATTGTTTCTGGTGTAACTCCAAACTTTTCAATCCACAGGGTCTGAAAACATTTTCTGAGATAGCCTGACCTGTCATCTTTCCATCATGACAGGTCTGACCTCAATTGGATTCTCTGAGAGAGAGTTATATCAAATGTCGCAACATTACCGGTTTTGGGATAAAATAGAAGAGCGAACTTGTACGGTGTGCCACGTGTCACTGTTTGAACTTCGGCCTCTCAAAAAGTTTTCTGAGATAGTACAGACTGTGTACTACCTATCAATTTTTACGAAATTTCATTTGGAGCTTCCTAGCCCAAGATATGACCTTTTTCCCAAGGTCACCTGATTTTGACTCAAATCTGGAAGAGGCATAAACCCTATATTGTACAGATCATAAATCACAAAGTACAACGAATTAGAGGTTGTCCTTTGGACACAAGGTACCTGGAGATTTAATATTCGTCTTGTAACAATTTCAGATCCGAAAACTTCGCCAAAACGGATTTATAGCGAAAGTTCTACGATGACTGGTTTTTGCTATGTAAAACCCTAACCTTCAAATTGTCGTAAGTAAAGCAAGTGTCATTAGTGCCATACCTTGTCTTCCTTCAAGTTAGCTCTGATACCATGTTAAAATTCAATATGCTAAGACAGAAAATAGCAGCATTACATTCCATTTCACAATAATAGCATATACAGGATCACTGAAAAAACAACAAGCACATCATAAACACAAGAGATAGAGATTTATCCTGGGAAACCCTCATGGGGTAGAATACCCAGCAAAGCTTCCTCAATATAGATGACCAGCAATATACAAAGATGAAACCCTGAGAAATGATCTCCTCCTCCACAATAGCAGGCCTCTCCTCCACAAGTGCGCTATCCTCAAGTGAGTGAGTGTATCAAATGAGGAACACACCTCCTCTATTTATACACTACTCTGATATGTATTTTACACAAGTACATGTACGCTCGTATTTAACCATTAGGTTAAATATCCCATTATAACTGATTGGGCCGACCCCCACATGGTGGGTCTAATAACCCTAGTTACCACACCCAACTCGGAGGAATAAACATCTCCGGATTTATAGTATAATCACATCGGAGGTATGGAACATCTACGGAATAAATAATATACAAATATAATATTCTTTGAAGTTACAATATTTCAACACTTTCTATGTCATAACGACTTTCTATAGTTTGCGCATGCGGAAACTAAGCACATTCTACGTACTAACGACTTTCTATAGTTTGCGTATGCGTCCATAAATAAGAAAAGCTTACTTCACCCCGTTTTTTAAAATCACAACTTCTAGAAGGTTTACATGATTTCTTAAAAAACACGAGTTTTTAGAAAATGTGATTTATTTCATAAATGGAATCAACAAAGTATGCACATTCTATGTCATAACGACTTTGTATGGTTTGCGCATGGGAAAACTATGCACATTCTACGTAATAATGACTTTCTATAGTTTGCGCATGTGTCCAGAAATAAGAAAAGCTTACTTCCGCCCGTTTTTTAAAATCACAGCTTCTAGAATGTTTAAATGATTTCTTAAAAAACATGAGTTTTTAGAAAATGTGATTTATTTCATAAATGGAATCAACAAAGTATGCACATTCTACGTCATAACGACTTTCTAAAGTTTGCGCATGCATCCGGAAATAAGAAAAGCTTACTTCCGCGAGTTTTTTAAAATCACAGCTTCTAGAAGGTTTACATCATTTCTTAAAATCCACGAATATTTAGAAAATGTGATTTATTTCATCAATGGAATCAACAAAGTATGCACATTCTAAGCCATAACGACTTTCTATAGTTTTCGCATGCGTCCAGAAATAAGAAAAGCTTACTTCCCCCCATTTTTTAAAGTCACAACTTCTAGAAGGTTTACATGATTTCTTAAAAAACACGAGTTTTTAGAAAATGTGATTTATTTCATCAATGGAATCAACAAACTATGCACATTCTGTGTAATAACAACTTTCTATAGTTTGCGAATGCGTCCGGAAATAAGAAAAGCTTACTTTCCCCTGTTTGTTAAAATCACAGCTTCTAGAAGGTTTACATGATTTCTTAACAAACACGAGTTTTTAGAAAATGTCATTTATTTCATAAATGGAATCAACAAAGTATGCACATTCTATGTCATAACGAGTTTCTATAGTTTGCGCATGCGCAAACTATGCACATTCTATGTACTAACAACTTTCTATAGTTTGCGTATTCATCCGGAAATAAGAAAAGCTTACTTCACCCCGTTTTTTAAAATCACAACTTCTAGAAGGTTTACATGATTTCTTAAAAAAAACGAGTTTTTATAAAATGTGATTTATTTCATAAATGGAATCAACAAAGTATGCACATTCTATGTCATAACGTTTTTGTATGTTTTCCGCATACGCAAACTATGCACATTCTATGTAATAACGATTTTATATAGTTTGCGCATGCATCCAAAAATTAGAAAAGCTTACTTCCGCCAGTTTTTTAAAATTACAGCTTCTAGAAGGTTTACATGATTTCTTAAAAAACATGAGTTTTTAGAAAATGTGATTTATTTTATAAATGGAATCAACAAAGTATGCACATTCTACATCATAACGGCTTTCTATAGTTTGAGCATGCGTCCATAAATAAGAAAAGCTTACTTCACCCCGTTTTTTAAAATCACAACTTCTAGAAGGTTTACATGATTTTTTAAAAAACACGAGTTTTTAGAAAATGTTATTTATTTCATAAATGGAATCAACAAAGTATGCACATTCTATGTCATAACGTTTTTGTATGGTTTGTGCATGCGCAAACTATGCACATCCTATGTAATAACGACTTTCTATAGTTTGCGAATGCATCCGGAAATTAGAAAAGCTTACTTCCACCAGTTTTTTAAAATCACAGATTCTAGAAGTTTTACATGATTTCTTAAAAAACATGAGTTTTTAGAAAATGTGATTTATTTCATAAATGGAATCAACAAAGTATGCACATTCTACATCATAACGACTTTCTAAAGTTTGCGCATGGGTCTGGAAATAAGAAAAGCTTACTTCCGCCAGTTTTTTAAAATCACTGCTTCTAGAAGGTTTACATGATTTCTTGAAAAACATGAGTTTTGAGAAAATGTGATTTATTAAATAAATTGAATCAACAAAGTATGCACATTCTACATCATAATGACTTTCTATAGTTTGTGCATTCGTCCGGAAATAAGAAAAGCTTACTTTCCCTCTTTTTTTAAATTCGCAGCTTCTAGAAGGTTTACATGATTTCTTAAAAAACACGAGTTTTTAGAAAATCTGATTTATTTCATCAATGGAATCAACAAACTATGCACATTCTATGTAATAACGACTTTCTATAGTTTGCGAATGCGTCCGGAAATAAGAAAAGCTTACTTTCCCCTGTTTGTTAAATTCACAGCTTCTAGAAGGTTTACATGATTTCTTAAAAAACACGAGTTTTTAGAAAATGTCATTTATTTCATAAATGGAATCAACAAAGTATGCACATTCTACGTCATAAAAACTTTCTATAGTTTGTGCATGCCTCCGGAAATAAGAAAAGCTTACTTCCCCCCGGTTTTTAAAATCATAGCTTCTAGAAGGTTTACATGATTTCTTAAAAAACACGAGTTTTTAGAAAATGTCATTTATTTCATAAATGGAATCAAAAAAGTATGAACATTCTATGTCATAACGACTCTGTATAGTTTGCGCATGCGCAAACTATGCACATTCTATGTAATAACAACTTTCTATAGTTTGCGCATGTGTCTGGAAATAAGAAAAGCTTACTTCCTCCCTTTTTTTAAATTCACAGCTTCTAGAAGGTTTACATGATTTCTTAAAAAACATGAGTTTTTAGAAAATGTGATTTATTTCATAAATGGAATCAACAAAGTATGCACATTCTATGTCATAACGACTTTGTATGGTTTGCGCATGGGAAAACTATGCACATTCTACGTAATAACGACTTTCTACAGTTTGCGCATGTGTCCGGAAATAAGAAAAGCTTACTTCCGCCCGTTTTTTAAAATCATAGCTTCTAGAAGGTTTAAATGATTTATTAAAAAACACGAGTTTTTAGAAAATGTGATTTATTTCATAAATGGAATCAACAAAGTATGCACATTCTACGTCATAACGACTTTCTAAAGTTTGCGCATGCGTCCGGAAATAAGAAAAGCTTACTTCCGCGAGTTTTTTAAAATCACAGCTTCTAGAAGGTTTACATCATTTATTAAAATCCACGAATATTTAGAAAATGTGATTTATTTCATCAATGGAATCAACAAAGTATGCACATTCTAAGCCATAACGACTTTCTATAGTTTTCGCATGCGTCCAGAAATAAGAAAAGCTTACTTCCCCCCGTTTTTTAAAGTCACAACTTCTAGAAGGTTTACATGATTTCTTAAAAAACACGAGTTTTTAGAAAATGTGATTTATTTCATCAATGGAATCAACAAACTATGCACATTCTATGTAATAACAACTTTCCATAGTTTGCGAATGCGTCCGGAAATAAGAAAAGCTTACTTTCCCCTGTTTGTTAAAATCACAGCTTCTAAAAGGTTTACATGATTTCTTAACAAACACGAGTTTTTAGAAAATGTCATTTATTTCATAAATGGAATCAACAAAGTATGCACATTCTATGTCATAACGAGTTTCTATAGTTTGCGCATGCGCAAACTATGCACATTATATGTACTAACAACTTTCTATAGTTTGCGTATTGATCCGGAAATAAGAAAAGCTTACTTCACCCCGTTTTTTAAAATCACAACTTCTAGAAGGTTTACATGATTTCTTAAAAAAAACGAGTTTTTAGAAAATGTGATTTATTTCATAAATGGAATCAACAAAGTATGCACATTCTATGTCATAACGTTTTTGTATGTTTTCCGCATACGCAAACTATGCACATTCTATGTAATAACGACTTTCTATAGTTTGCGCATGCATCCAAAAATTAGAAAAGCTTACTTCCGCCAGTTTTTTAAAATTACAGCTTCTAGAAGGTTTACATGATTTCTTAAAAAACATGAGTTTTTAGAAAATGTGATTTATTTTATAAATGGAATCAATAAAGTATGCACATTCTACATCATAACGACTTTCTAAAGTTTGCGCATGGGTCCGGAAATAAGAAAAGCTTACTTCCGCAAGTTTTTTAAAATCACTGCTTCTAGAAGGTTTACATGATTTCTTGAAAAACATGAGTTTTTAAAAAATATGATTTATCTCATAAATTGAATCAACAAAGTATGCACATTCTACGTCATAACGACTTTCTATAGTTTGTGCATGCATCCGGAAATAAGAAAAGCTTACTTCTCCCCGATTTTTAAAATCACAGCTTCTACAAGGTTTACATGATTTCTTAAAAAAAACGAGTTTTTAGAAAAAGTGATTTATTTCATAAAAGGAATCAACAAAGTATGCATATTCTACGTCATAACAACTTTCTATAGTTTGCTCATGCGTCCGGAAATAAGAAAAACTTACTTCCCCCCGTTTTTTAAAATCACAGCTTCTAGAAGGTTTCCATGATTTCTTAAAAAACACAAGTTTTTAGAAAATGTGATTTATTTCATCGATGGAATCAACAAACTATGCACATTCTACGTAATAACGACTTTCTATAGTTTGCGAATGCGTCCGGAAATAAGAAAAGCTTACTTCCCCCCGTTTTTTAAAATCACAGCTTCTAGAAGGTTTACATGATTTCTTAAAAAACATGAGTTTTTAGAAAATGTCATTTATTTCATAAATGGAATAAAAAAAGTATGAACATTCTATGTCATAATGACTTTGTATAGTTTGCGCATGTGCAAACTATGCACATTCTAGGTAATAACGACTTTCTATAGTTTCCGCATGCGTCCGGAAATAAGAAAAGCTTACTTCCCTTCTTTTTTTATATTCGCAGCTTCTAGAAGGTTTACATGATTTCTTAAAAAACACGAGTTTTTAGAAAATATGATTTATTTCTTAAATGGAATCAACAAAGTATGCACATTCAACGTCATAACGACTTTCTATAGTTTGTGCATGCGTCCGGAAATAAGAAAAGCTTACTTCCCCCCGTTTTTTAAAATCACGGCTTCTAGAAGGTTTACATGATTTCTTAAAAAACACGAGTTTTTAGAAAATGTCATTTGTTTCATAAATGGAATCAACAAAGTATGAACAAACTATGTCATAATGACTTTGTATCGTTTGCGCATGCGCGAACTATGCACATTCTACATAATAACGACTTTCTATAGTTTGCGCATGCGTCCGGAAATAAGAAAACCTTACTTCCCCCCGTTTTTTAAAATCACAGCTTCTAGAAGGTTTACATGATTTCTTAAAAAACACGAGTTTTTAGAAAATGTGATTTATTCCATAAATGGAATCAACAAAGTATGCAATTTCTAAGTCATAACGACTTTCTATAGTTTGCGCATGCGTCCGGATATAAGAAAAGCTTACTTCCCCCCGTTTTTTAAAATCACAGCTTCTAGAAGGATTACATGATTTCTTAAAAAACATGAGTTTTATGAACATGTGATTTATTTCATAAATGGAATCAACAAAGTATGCACTTTCTATGTCATAATGACTTTCTATAGTTTGCGCATGCGGAAACTAAGCACATTCTACGTACTAACGACTTTCTATAGTTTGCGCATGCATCCATAAATAAGAAAAGCTTACTTCACCCCGTTTTTTAAAATCACAACTTCTAGAAGGTTTACATGATTTCTTAAAAAACACGAGTTTTTAGAAAATGTTATTTATTTCATAAATGGAATCAACAAAGTATGCACATTCTATGTCATAACGTTTTTGTATGGTTTGTGCATGCGCAAACTATGCACATTCTATGTAATAACGACTTTCTATAGTTTGCGAATGCATCCGGAAATTAGAAAAGCTTACTTCCACCAGTTTTTTAAAATCACAGATTCTAGAAGTTTTACATGATTTCTTAAAAAACATGAGTTTTTAGAAAATGTGATTTATTTCATAAATGGAATCAACAAAGTATGCACATTCTACATCATAACGACTTTCTAAAGTTTGCGCATGGGTCTGGAAATAAGAAAAGCTTACTTCCGCCAGTTTTTTAAAATCACTGCTTCTAGAAGATTTACATGATTTCTTGAAAAACATGAGTTTTGAGAAAATGTGATTTATTTCATAAATTGAATCAACAAAGTATGCACATTCTACATCATAACAACTTTCTATAGTTTGTGCATTCGTTCGGAAATAAGAAAAGCTTACTTTCCCCCTTTTTTTAAATTCGCAGCTTCTAGAAGGTTTACATGATTTCTTAAAATACATGAGTTTTTAGAAAATGTGATTTCTTTCATCAATGGAATCAACAAACTATGCACATTCTATGTAATAACGACTTTCTATAGTTTGCGAATGCGTCCGGAAATAAGAAAAGCTTACTTTCCCCTGTTTGTTAAATTCACAGCTTCTAGAAGGTTTACATGATTTCTTAAAAAACACGAGTTTTTAGAAAATGTCATTTATTTCATAAATGGAATCAACAAAGTATGCACATTCTACGTCATAACAACTTTCTATAGTTTGTGCATGCCTCCGGAAATAAGAAAAGCTTACTTCCCCCCGGTTTTTAAAATCATAGCTTCTAGAAGGTTTACATGATTTCTTAAAAAACACGAGTTTTTAGAAAATGTCATTTATTTCATAAATGGAATCAACAAAGTATGGACATTCTATGTCATAAAGTTTTTGTATGGCTTGCGCATGCGCAAACTATGCACATTCTATGTAATAACGACTTTCTATAGTTTGCGCACGCATCCGGAAATTAGAAAAGCTTACTTCCGCCAGTTTTTTAAAATCAGAGCTTCTAGAAGGCTTACATGATTTCTTAAAAAACATGAGTTTTTAGAAAATGTGATTTATTTAATCAATGGAATCAACAAACTATGCACATTCTACGTAATAACGACTTTCTATAGTTTGCGCATGCGTCCGGAAATAAGAAAAGCTTACTTCCCCCCTTTTTTTAAATTCACAGCTTCTAGAAGGTTTACAAGATTTCTTAAAAAACATGAGTTTTTAGAAAATATGATTTATTTCAAAAATGGAATCAACAAAGTATGCACTTTGTACGTCATAACGACTTTCTATAGTTTGCGCATGCGTTCGGAAATAAGAAAAGCTTACTTCCCCCCCTTTTTTAAATTCATAGCTTCTAGAAGGTTTACATGATTTCTTAAAAAACATGAGTTTTCAGAAAATGTGATTTATTTCATCAATGGAATCAACAAACTATGCAAATTCTACGTAATAACGACTTTCTATAGTTTGTGAATGCGTCCGGAAATAAGAAAAGCTTACTTCCCGCCGGTTTTTAAAATCACAGCTTCTAAAAGGTTTACATGATTTCTTAAAAAACACGAGTTTTTAGAAAATGTCATTTATTTCATAAATGGAATCAAAAAAGTATGAACATTCTATGTCATAACGACTCTGTATAGTTTGTGCATGCGCAAACTATGCACATTCTATGTAATAACGACTTTCTATAGTTTGCGCATGTGTCTGGAAATAAGAAAAGCTTACTTCCTCCCTTTTTTTAAATTCACAGCTTCTAGAAGGTTTACATGATTTCTTAAAAAACATGAGTTTTTAGAAAATATGATTTATTTCAAAAAAGGAATCAACAAAGTATGCACTTTGTACGTCATAACGAATTTCTATAGTTTGCGCATGCGTCCGGAAATAAGAAAAGCTTACTTCCCCCCGGTTTTTAAAATCACAGCTTCTAAAAGGTTTACATGATTTCTTAAAAAACACGAGTTTTTAGAAAATGTCATTTATTTCATAAATGGAATCAAAAAAGTATGAACATTCTATGTAATAACGACTCTGTATAGTTTGCGCATGCGCAAACTATGCACATTCTATGTAATAACGACTTTCTATAGTTTGCGCATGTGTCTGGAAATAAGAAAAGCTTACTTCCTCCCTTTTTTTAAATTCACAGCTTCTAGAAGGTTTACATGATTTCTTAAAAAACATGAGTTTTTAGAAAATATGATTTATTTCAAAAATGGAATCAACAAAGTATGCACTTTGTACGTCATAACGACTTTCTATAGTTTGCGCATGCGTCCGGAAATAAGAAAAGCTTACTTCCCCCCGTTTTTTAAAATCACAGCTTCTTGAAGGTTTACATGATTTCTTAAAAAACACGAGTTTTTAGAAAATGTGATTTATTTAATCAATGGAATCAACAAACTATGCACATTATACGCAATAACGACTTTCTATAGTTTGCGCATGCGTCCGAAAATAAGAAAAGCTTACTTTCCCCCTTTTTTTAAATTCACAGCTTCTAGAAGGTTTTCTTGATTTCTTAAAAAACACGAGTTTTTAGAAAATGTGATTTATTTGATAAATGGAATCAACAAAGTATGCACATTCTACGTCATAACGACTTTCTATAGTTTGCGCATGCGTCCGGAAATAAGAAAAGCTTACTTCCCCCCGTTTTTAAAATCACAGCTTCTAGAAGGATTACATGATTTCTTAAAAAACATGAGTTTTACGAACATGTGATTTATTTCATCAATGGAATCTACAAAGTATGCACATTCTATGTCATAAGGACTTTCTATAGTTTGCGCAAGCGGAAACTAAGCACATTCTACGTACTAACGACTTTCTATAGTTTGCGTATGCGTCCAGAAATAAGAAAAGCTTACTTCACCCCGTTTTTTAAAATCACAACTTCTAGAAGGTTTACATGATTTCTTAAAAAACATGAGTTTTTAGAAAATGTGATTAATTTCATAAATGGAATCAACAAAGTATGCACATTCTATGTCATAATGACTTTGTATGGTTTGCGCATGCGCAAACTATGCACATTCTATGTAATAACGACTTTCTATAGTTTGCGCATGTGTCCGGAAATAAGAAAAGCTTACTTCCGTCAGTTTTGTAAATCACAGCTTCCAGAGGGTTTACATGATTTCTTAAAAAACACGCGTTTTTAGAAAATGTGATTTATTTCATAAATGGAATCAACAAAGTATGCACATTCTACGTCATAACGACTTTCTAAAGTTCGTGCATGCGTCTGGAAATAAGAAAAGCTTACTTCCGCCAGTTTTTTAAAATCACAGGTCTAGAAGGTTTACATGATTTCTTAAAAACCACGAGTATTTAGAAAATGTGATTTATTCCATAAATGGAATCAACAAAGTATGCACATTCTAAGTCATAACGACTTTCTATAGTTTGCGCATGCGTCCAGAAATAAGAAAATCGTACTTCCCCTCGTTTTTTAAAGTCACAGCTTCTTGAAGGTTTACATGATTTCTTAAAAAACACGATTTTTTAGAAAATGTGATTTATTTCATCAATGGAGTCAACTAACTATGCACATTGTACGTAATAACGACTTTCTATAGTTTGCGAATGTGTGCGGAAATAAGAAAAGCTTACTTCCCCCTAGTTTTTAAAATCACAGCATCTAGAAGATTTACATGATTTCATTAAAAACACGAGTTTTTAGAAAATGTCATTTATTTCATAAATGGAATGAAAAAAGTATGAACATTCTATGTCATGACAACTTTGTATAGTTTGCGCATGCGCAAACTATGCACATTCTAGGTAATAACGACTTTCTATAGTTTGTGAATGCGTCCGGAAATAAGAAAAGCTTACTTCCCCCCATTTTTTAAAATCACAGCTTCTAGAAGGTTTACATGATTTCTTAAAAAAAATGGGTTTTTAGAAAATGTGATTTATTTCATAAATGGAATCAACAAAGTATGGACATTCTATGTCATAACAACTTTCGATAGTTTGCGCATGCGTCCGGAAATAAGAAAAGCTTACTTCTCCCCTTTTGTTTAAAATCACAGCTTCTAGAAGGTTTCCATGATTTCTTAAAAAAAATGGGTTTTTAGAAAATGTGATTTATTTCATAAATGGAATCAACAAAGTATGCACATTCTATGTCATAACGACTTTCTATAGTTTGCGCATGCGTATGGAAATAAGAAAAGCTTACTTGCCCCCGTTTTTTAAAATCACAGCTTCTAGAAGGTTTACATGATTTCTTAAAAAACACGAGTTTTTAGAAAATGTCATTTATTTAATCAATGGAATCAACAAACTATGCACATTATATGTAATAACGACTTTCTATAGTTTGCGCATGCGTCCGGAAATAAGAAAAGCTTACTTCCCCCCGTTTTTTAAAATCACGGCTTCTAGAAGGATTACATGATTTCTTAGAAAACAAGAGTTTTTTGAAAATTTGATTTATTTCATAAATGGAATAAACAAAGTATGCACATTCTAAGTCATAACGACTTTCTATAGTTTGCGCATGCGGAAACTAAGCACATTCTACGTACTAATGACTTTCTATAGTTTGCGTATGCGTCCATAAATAAGAAAAGCTTACTTCACCCTATTTTTTAAAATCACAACTTCTAGAAGGTTTACATGATTTATTAAAAAACACGAGTTTTTAGAAATGTGATTTATTTCATAAATCGAATCAACAAAGTATGCACATTCTATGTCATAACGACTTTGTATGGTTTGTGCATGGGCAAACTATGCACATTCTACGTAATAACGACTTTCTATAGTTTGTGCATGTGTCCAGAAATAAGAAAAGCTTACTTCCGCCCGTTTTTTAAAATCACAACTTCTAGAAGGTTTAAATGATTTCTTAAAAAACATGAGTTTTTAGAAAATGTAATTTATTTCATAAATGGAATCAACAAAGTATGCACATTCTACGTCATAACGACTTTCTAAAGTTTGCGCATGCGTCTGGAAATAAGAAAAGCTTACTTCCGCCAGTTTTTTAAAATCACAGCTTCTAGAAGGTTTACATCATTTCTTAAAATCCATGAATATTTAGAAAATGTGATTTATTTCATAAATGGAATCAACAAAGTATGCACATTCTAAGCCATAACGACTTTCTATAGTTTGCGCATGCATCCGGAAATAAGAAAAGCTTACTTCCCCCCGTTTTTTAAAGTCATAACTTCTAGAAGGTTTACATGATTTCTTAAAAAACACGAGTTTTTAGAAAATCTGATTTATTTCATCAATGGAATAAACAAACTATGCACATTCTGCATAATAACGACTTTCTATAGTTTGGGAATGCGTCTGGAAATAAGAAAAGCTTACTTTCCCCTGTTTGTTAAAATCACAGCTTCTAGAAGGTTTACATGATTTCTTAAAAAACATGTGTTTTTAGAAAATGTGATTTATTTCATAAATGGAATCAACAAAGTATGCACATTCTATGTCATAACGAGTTTCTATAGTTTGCGAATGCGCAAACTATGCACATTCTACGTACTAACGACTTTCTATAGTTTGCGTATTCATCCTGAAATAAGAAAAACTTAATTCACCCCGTTTTTTAAAATCACAACTTCTAGAAGGTTTACATGATTTCTTAAAAAACACGAGTTTTTAGAAAATGTGATTTATTTCATAAATGGAATAAAAAAAGTATGCCATTCTATGTCATAACGACTTTGTATGGTTTGGGCATGTGGAAACTATGCACATTCTACGTACTCACAACTTTCTATAGTTTGCGTATTCATCCGGAAATAAGAAAAGATTACTTCTACCCGTTTTTTAAAATCACAACTTCTTGAAGGTTTACATGATTTCTTAAAAAACACGAGTTTTTAGAAAATGTGATTTATTTCATAAATGGAATCAACAAAGTATGCACATTCTATGTGATAACGTTTTTGTATGGTTTGCGCATACGCAAACTATGCACATTCTATGTAATAACGACTTTCTATAGTTTGCGCATGCATCCGGAAATTAGACAAGCTTACTTCTGCTAATTTTTTAAAATGACAGCTTCTAGAAGGTTTACATGATTTCTTTAAAAAAATGAGTTTTTAGAAAATGTGATTTATTTCATCAAAGGAATCAAAAAAGTATGCACATTCTACGTCATAACGACTTTGTATAGTTTGCGTATGTGCAAACTATGCACATTCTAGGTAATAACGACTTTCTATAGTTTGCGCATGCGTCCAGAAATAAGAAAAGCTTACTTCCCCCCTTTTTTAAATTCACAGCTTCTAGAAGGTTTACTTGATTTCTTAAAAAACATGAGTTGTTAGAAAATGTGATTTATTTCATAAATGGAATCAACAAAGTATGCACATTCTACGTCATAACGACTTTCTATAGTTTGCGCATGCGTTCGGAAATAAGAAAAGCTTACTTCCCCCCTTTTGTTTAAAATCACAGCTTCTAGAAGGTTTCCATGATTTCTTAAAAAAAATAGGTTTTTAGAAAATGAGATTTATTTCATAAATGGAATCAACAAAGTATGCACATTCTATGTCATAATGACTTTCTATAGTTTGCGCATGCGTATGGAAATAAGAAAAGCTTACTTCCCCCCGTTTTTTAAAATCACAGCTTCTAGAAGGTTTACATGATTTCTTAAAAAACACGAGTTTTTAGAAAATGTCATTTATTTAATCAATGGAATCAACAAACTATGCACATTATACGTAATAACGACTTTCTACAGTTTGAGCATCCGTCCGAAAATAAGACAAGCTTACTTTCCCCCTTTTTTTAAATTCACAGCTTCTAGAAGGTTTACATGATTTTTTTAAAAACACGAGTTTTTAGAAAATGCGATCTGTTTCATAAATGGAATCAACAAAGTATGCACATTCTACGTCATAACGAATTTCAATAGTTTGCGCATTCGTCCGGAAATAAGAAAAGCTTACTTCCCCCCGTTTTTTAAAATCACAGCTTCTAGAAGGTTTACATGATTTCTTAAAAAACACGAGTTTTTAGAAAATGTGATTTATTTCATAAATGGAATCAACAAAGTATGCACATTCTATGTGATAACGTTTTTGTATGGTTTGCGCATACAAAAACTATGCACATTCTATGTAATAAAGAATTTCTATAGTTTGCGCATGCATCCAGAAATTAAACAAGCTTACTTCTGCCAGTTTTTTAAAATCATAGCTTCTAGAAGGTTTACATGATTTCTTAAAAAACATGAGTTTTTAGAAAATGTGATTTATTTCATAAATGGAATCAACAAAGTATGCACATTCTACATCATAACGACTTTCTAAAGTTTGCGCATGGGTCCGGAAATAAGAAAAGCTTACTTCCCCCAGTTTTTTAAAATCACTGCTTTTAGAAGGTTTACAAGATTTCTTGAAAAACATGAGTTTTTAGAAAAAGTGATTTATTTCATAAATTGAATCAACAAAGTATGCACATTCTACGTCATAACAACTTTCTATAGTTTGCGCATGCATCTGGAAATAAGAAAAGCTTACTTCCCCCCGATTTTTGAAAATCACTGCTTCTAGAAGGTTTACATGATTTCTTAAAAAAAATGAGTCTTTAGAAAATGTGATTTATTTCATAAAAGGAATCAACAAAGTATGCAAATTCTACGTCATAACAACTTTCTATAATTTGCGCATGCGTCCGGAAATAAGAAAAGCTTACTTCCCCCTGTTTTTTAAAATCACAGCTTCTAGAAGGTTTCCATGATTTCTTAAAAAACACGAGTTTTTAGAAAATGTGATTTATTTCATCAATGGAATCAACAAACTATTCACATTCTACATAATAACGACTTTCTATAGTTTGCGAATGCGTCCGGAAATAAGAAAAGCTTACTTCCCCCCGTTTTTTAAAATCACAGCTTCTAGAAGGTTTACATGATGTCTTAAAAAACACGTGTTTTTAGAAAATGTCATTTATTTCATAAATGGAATAAAAAAAGTATGAACATTCTATGTCATAACGACTTTGTATAGTTTGCGCAAGCGCAAACGATGCACATTCTAGGTAATAACGACTTTCTATAGTTTCCGCATGCGTCCGGAAATAAGAAAATCTTACTTCCCCCCTTTTTTTATATTCGCAGCTTCTAGAAGGTTTACATGATTTCTTAAAAAACACGAGTTTTTAGAAAATATGATTTATTGAATAAATGGAATCAACAAAGTACGCACATTCTACGTCATAATGACTTTCAATAGTTTGCGCATGCATCCGGAAATAAGAAAAGCTTACTTCCCCCTGGTTTTTAAAATCACGGCTTCTAGAAGGTTTACATGATTTCTTAAAAAACACGAGTTTTTAGAAAATGGCATTCATTTCATAAATGGAATCAAAAAAGTATGAACATTCTATGTCATAACGACTTTGTATAGTTTGCGCGTGCGCAAACTATGCACCTTCTAGGTAATAACGACTTTCTATAGTTTGTGCATGCATCCAGAAATAAGAAAAGCTTACTTCCCCCCTTTTTTTAAATTCACAGCTTCTAGAAGGTTTACATGATTTCTTAAAAAACACGAGTTTTTAGAAAGTGTGATTTATTTCATAAATGGAATCAACAAAGTATGCACATTCTATGTCATAACGACTTTCTATAGTTTGCGCATGCGTCCGGAAATAAGAAAAGCTTACTTCCCCCCGTTTTTTAAAAAGACAGCTTCTAGAAGGTTTACATGATTTCTTAAAAAAAATGAGTTTTTAGAAAATCTGATTTATTTCATAAAAGGAATCAACAAAGTATGCACATTCTAAGTCATAACGACTTTGTATAGTTTGCGCATGTGCAAACTATGCACATTCTAGGTAATAAAGACTTTCTATAGTTTGCGCATGCATCCAGAAATATGAAAAGCTTACTTCCCCCCTTTTTTTAAATTCACAGCTTATAGAAGGTTTACTTGATTTCCTAAAAAACATGAGTTTTTAGAAAATGTGATTTATTTCATAAATGGAATCAACAAAGTATGCACATTCTACGTCATAACGACTTTCTATAGTTTGCGCATGCGTTCGGAAGTAAGAAAATCTTACTTCCCCCCGTTTTTTTAAATCACAGCTTCTAGAAGGTTTACATGATTTCTTAAAAAAAATGAGTTTTTAGAAAATGTGATTTATTTCATAAAAGGAATCAACAAAGTATGCACATTCTACGCAAAACGACTTTCTATAGTTTGCGCATGCGTTTGGAAATAAGAAAAGCTTACTTCCCCCCTTTTGTTTAATATCACAGCTTCTAGAAGGTTTCCATGATTTCTTAAAAAAAATAGGTTTTTAGAAAATGTGATTTATTTCATAAATGGAATCAACAAAGTATGCACATTCTATGTCATAACGACTTTCTATAGTTTGCGCATGCGTATGGAAATAAGAAAAGGTTACTTCCCCCCATTTTTTAAAATCACAAAAAACTATGTACATTATAATGTCATTTATTTAATCAATGGAATCAAAAAACTATGTACATTATACGTAACAACGAGTTTCTATAGTTTGAGCATCCGTCCAAAAATAAGAAAAGCTTACTTTCCCCCTTTTTTTAAATTCACAGCTTCTAGAAGGTTTACATGATTTCTTAAAAAACATGAGCTTTTAGAAAATGTGATTTATTTCATAAATGGAATCAAAAAAGTATGCACATTCTACATCATAATGACTTTCTATAGTTTGCGCATGCGTCCGGAAATAAGAAAAGCTTACTTCACCCCGTTTTTTAAAATCATAGCTTCTAGAAGGTTTACATGATTTCTTAATAAAATTACTTTTTAGAAAATGTGATTTATTTCATAAAAGGAATCAACAAAGTATGCACATTCTACGGAAAAAGACTTTCTATAGTTTGCGCATGCGTTAGGAAATAAGAAAAGCTTACTTCCCCCCTTTTGTTTAAAATCACAGCTTCTAGAAGTTTTCCATGATTTCTTAAAAAAAATAGGTTTATAGAAAATGTGATTTATTTCATAAATGGAATCAACAAAGTATGCACATTCTATGTCATAATGACTTTCTATAGTTTGTGCATGTGTATGGAAATAAGAAAAGATTACTTCCCCCCGTTTTTTAAAATCACAACTTCTAGAAGGTTTACATGATTTCTTAAAAAACATGAGTTTTTAGAAAATGTGATTTATTTCATAAATGGAATCAACAAAGTATGTACATTCTACGTCATAACAACTTTCTATAGTTTGCGCATGCATCCAGAAATAAGAAAAGCTTACTTCCCCCCGATTTTTGAAAATCACTGCTTCTAGAAGGTTTACATGATTTCTTATAAAAAATGAGTTTTTAGAAAATGTGATTTATTTTATCAAAGGAATCAACAAAGTATGCAAATTCTACGTCATAACAACTTTCTATAGTTTGCGCATGCGTCCGGAAATAAGAAAAGCTTACTTCCCCCTGGTTTTTAAGATCATAGCTTCTAGAAGGTTTACATGATTTCTTAAAAAACACGAGTTTTTAGAAAATGTCATTTATTTCATAAATGGAATCAACAAAGTATGCACATTCTATGTCATAACGTTTTTGAATGGTTTGTGCATGCGCAAACTATGCACATTCTATGTAATAACGACTCTCTATAGTTTGTGCATGCATCCGGAAATTAGAAAAGCTTACTTCCGCCAGTTTTTTAAAATCACAGCTTCTAGAAGGTTTACAAGATTTCTCAAAAAACACGAGTTTTTAGAAAATGTGATTTATTTCATAAAAGGAATCAACAAAGTATGCACATTCTACGTCATAACGACTTTATATAGTTTGCACATGTGTCCGGAAATAAGAAAAGCTTACTTCCCCCCATTTTTTAAAGTCACAGATTCTAGAAGGTTTACATGATTTCTTAAAAAACACGAGTTTTTAGAAAATGTGATTTATTTCATCAATGGAATTCAGAAACTACGCACATTCTACGTAATAACTACTTTCTATAGTTTGCGAATGCGTCCGGAAATAAGAAAATCTTACTTCCCCCCGTTTTTTAAAATCACAGCTTCTAGAATGTTTACATGAGTTCTTAAAAAACATGAGTTTTTAGAAAATATCATTTATTTCATAAATGGAATCAACAAAGTATGAAAATTCTATGTCATAACGATTTTGTATAGTTTGCGCTTGCGCAAACTATGCACATTCTATGTAATAACGACTTTCTATAGTTTGCGCATGCGTATGGAAATAAGAAAAGCTTACTTCCCCCCTTTTTTTAAATTCACAGCTTCTAGAGGGTTTTCATGATTTCTTAAAAAACATGAGTTTTTAGAAAATGTGATTTATTTCATCAATGGAATCAACAAACTATGCACATTCTACGTAATAACGACTTTCTATAGTTTGTGAATCTGTTCGGAAATAAGAAAAGCTTACTTCCCCCCGGTTTTTAAAATCACAACGTCTAGAAGGTTTACATGATTTCTTAAAAAACATGACTTTTTAGAAAATGTCATTTATTTCATAAATGGAATGAAAAAAGTATGAACATTCTATGTCATAACAACTTCCTATAGTTTGCTTATGCTTCCGGAAATAACAAAAGCTTACTTCCCCCCGTTTTTTAAAATCACAGCTTCTAGAAGGTTTACATGATTTCTTAAAAAAAACGAGTTTTTAGAAAATGTGATCTATTTCATAAAAGGAATCAACAAAGTATGCACATTCTACGTCATAACGACTTTGTATAGTTTGCGCATGTGCAAACTATGCACATTCTAGGTAATAACGACTTTCTATAGTTTGCGCATGCGTCCGGAAATAAGAAAAGCTTACTTCCCCCCTTTTTTTAAATTCATAGCTTCTAGAAGGTTTACTTGATTTCTTAAAAAACATGAGTTTTTAGAAAATGTGATTTATTTCATAAATGGAATCAACAAAGTATGCACATTCTACATCATAACGACTTTCTATAGTTTGCGCATGCGTCCGGAAATAAGAAAAGCTTACTTCACCCCGTTTTTTAAAATCATAGCTTCTAGAAGGTTTACATGATTTCTTAAAAAAATTACTTTTTAGAAAATGTGATTTAATTCATAAAAGGAATCAACAAAGTATGCACATTCTACGGAAAAAGACTTTCTATAGTTTGCGCATGCGTTAGGAAATAAGAAAAGCTTACTTCCCCCTTTTTTTTAAAATCACAGCTTCTAGAAGTTTTCCATGATTCCTTAAAAAAAATGGGTTTTTAGAAAATGTGATTTATTTCATAAATGGAATCAACAAAGTATTCACATTCTACGTCATAAAGACTTTCTATAGTTTGCGCATGCATATGGAAATAAGAAAAGCTTACTTCCCCCCGTTTTTTAAAATCACAGCTTCTAGAAGGTTTACATGATTTCTTAAAAAAAATAAGTTTTTAGATAATGTGATTTATTTCATGAAAAGGAATCAACAAAGTATGCACATTCTACGTCATAACGACTTTCTATAGTTTGCGCATGCGTATGGAAATAAGAAAAGCGTACTTCCCCCCTTTTTTTAAAATCACAGCTTCTAGAAGGTTTACATGATTTCTTAAAAAACACAAGTTTTTAGAAAATGTGATTTATTTCATAAATGGAATCAACAAAGTATGCACATTCTAAGTCATAACGACTTTCTATAGTTTGCGCATGCGTTCGGAAATAAGAAAAGCTTACTTCCCCCCATTTTTTAAAATCACAGCTTCTAGAAGATTTACATTATTTCTCAACAAACATGAGTTTTTTAGAAAATGGGATTTATTTCATAAAAGGAATCAACAAAGTATGCACATTCTACGTCATAACGACTTTATATAGTTTGCGCATGCGTCCGAAAATAAGAAGAGCTTACTTCCCCCCGTTTTTTAAAGTCATAGCTTCTAGAAGGTTTACATGATTTCTTAAAAAACACGAGTTTTTAGAGAATGTGATTTATTTCATCAATGGAATCAACAAACTATGCACATTCTACGTAATAACTACTTTCTATAGTTTGCGAATGCGTCCGGAAATAAGAAAAGCTTACTTCCCCCCGTTTTTTAAAATCACAGCTTCTAGAATGTTTACATGATTTCTTAAAAAACATGAGTTTTAAGAAAATATCATTTATTTCATAAATGGAATCAACAAAGTATGAACATTCTATGTCATAACGACTTTGTATACTTTGCGCATGTGCAAACTATGCACATTCTATTTAATATTGACTTTCTATAGTTTGCGCATGCATCTGAAAATAAGAAAAGCTTACTTCCACCCTCTTTTTCAATTCACAGCTTCTAGAAGGTTTACATGATTTCTTAAAAAACCTGAGTTTTTAGAAAATGTGATTTATTTCATAAATGGAATAAAAAAAGTATGCACTTTCTACGTCATAACGACTTTCTATAGTTTGCGCATGCGTCCAGAAATAAGAAAAGCTTACTTCCCCCCGTTTTTTAAAATCACAACTTCTAGAAGGTTTACATGATTTCTTAAAAAACATGAGTTTTTAGAAAATGTGATTTATTTCATAAATGGAATCAACAAAGTATGCACATTCTACGTCATAATGACTTTCTAAAGTTTGTGCATGCGTCCGGAAATAAGAAAAGCTTACTTCCGCCAGTTTTTTAAAATCACAGCTTCTAGAAGGTTTACATGATTTCTTAAAAACCGCAAGTATTTAGAAAATGTGATTTATTTCATAAATGGAATCAACAAAGTATGCACATTCTAAGTCATAACGACTTTCTATAGCTTGCGCATGCGTCCAGAAATAAGAAAAGCGTACTTCCCCTCGTTTTTTAAAGTCACAGCTTCTAGAAGGTTTACATGATTTCTTAAAAAACACGATTTTTTAGAAAATGTGATTTATTTCATCAATGGAATCAACAAACTATGCACATTCTACGTAATAACGACTTTCTATAGTTTGCGAATGCATCTAGAAATAAGAAAAGCTTACTTCCCCCTAGTTTCTAAAATCACAGCTTCTAGAAGATTTACATGATTTCATTAAAAACACGAGTTTTTAGAAAATGTCATTTATTTCATAAATGGAATGAAAAAAGTATGAACATTCTATGTCATAACAACTTTGTATAGTTTGCGCATTCGCAAACTATGCACATTCTAAGTAATAACGATTTTCTATAGTTTGCGCATGCGTCCGGAAATAAGAAAAGCTTACTTCCCCCAAAATTTTAAAATCACAGCTTCTAGAAGGTTTACATGATTTCTCAAAAAACACGAGATTTTAGAAAATGTGATTTATTTCATCAATGGAATCAACAAACTATGCACATTCTACGTAATAACGACTTTCTATAGTTTGCGAATGCGCCCGTAAATAAGAAAAGCTTACTTCCCCACGGTTTTTAAAATCACAGCTTCTCGAAGGTTTACATGATTTCTTAAAAAACACGAGTTTTTAGAAAATGTCATTTATTTCATAAATGGAATCAAAAAGTATGAACATTCTATGTCATAACAACTTTGTATAGTTTGCGCATGCGCAAACTATGCACATTCTAGGTAATAACGACTTTCTATAGTTTCCGCATGCGTCCAGAAATAAGAAAAGCTTACTTCCCCCCTTTTTTTATATTCACATCTTCTAGAAGGTTTACATGATTTCTTAAAAAACACGAGTTTTTAGAAAATGTGATTTATTGCATAAATGTAATCAATAAAGTATGCACATTCTACGTCATAACCACTTTCTATAGTTTGCGCATACGTCCGGAAATAAGAAAAGCTTACGTCCCCCCATTTTTTAAAATCACAGCTTCTAGAAGGTTTACATGATTTCTTAAAAAAATGAGTTTTTAGAAAATGTGATTTATTTGATAAAAGAAATCAACAAAGTGTGCACATTCTACGTCATAACGACTTTGTATAGTTTGCGCATGTGCAAACTATGCACATTCTAGGTAATAACGACTTTCTATAGTTTGCACATGCGTCCAGAAATAAGAAAAGCTTACTTCCGCCCTTTTTTTAAATTCACGGCTTCTAGAATGTTTACTTGATTTCTTAAAAAACACGCGTTTTTAAAAATGTGATTTATTTCATAAATGGAATCAACAAAGTATGCACATTCTACGTCATAACGACTTTCTATAGTTTGCGCATGCTTCCGGAAATAAGAAAAGCTTACTTCCCCCCGTTTTTTAAAAGCACAGCTTCTTTAAGGTTTACATGATTTCTTAAAAAAAATGAGTTTTTAGAAAATGTGATTTATTTCATAAAAGGAATCAACAAAGTATGCACATTCTACGCGAAACGACTTTCTATAGTTTGCGCATGCGTTCGGAAATAAGAAAAGCTTACTTCCCCCTGTTTTTTAAAATCACAGCTTCTAGAAGGTTTACATGATTTCTTAAAAAACACAAATTTTTAGAAAATGTCATTTATTTAATCAATGGAATCAACAAACTATGCACATTATACGTAATAACGACTTTCTATAGTTTGAGCATGTGTCCGAAAATAAGAAAAGCTTACTTTCCCCCTTTTTTTAAATTCACAGCTTCTAGAAGGTTTACATGATTTCTTAAAAAACACGAGTTTTTATAAAATGTGATCTGTTTCATCAATGGAATCAACAAAGTATGCAAACTATGCACATTCTAGGTAATAACAACTTTGTATAGTTTGCGCATGCGTCCGGAAATAAGAAAAGCTAACTCCCCCCCTTTTTTTAAATTCATAGCTTCTACAAGGTTTGCATCGTTTCTTAAAAAACACAAGTTTTTAGAAAATGTTATTTATTTCATAAATGGAATCAACAAAGTATGCACATTCTACGTCATAACGACTTTCTATAGTTTGAGCATGCATCCGGAAATAAGAAAAGCTTACTTCCCCCCTTTTGTTTAAAATCACAGCTTCTATAAGGTTTGCATGATTTCTTAAAAAAAATGGGTTTTTAGAAAATGTGATTTATTTCATAAATGGAATCAACAAAGTATGCACATTCTACGTCATAACGACTTTCTATAGTTTGCGCATGCGTCCGGAAATAAGAAAAGCTTACTTCCCCGCGTTTTTTAAAATCACAGCTTCTAGAAGGATTACATGATTTCTTAAAAAACATGAGTTTTTTGAAAATGTGATTTATTTCATAAATGTAATCAACAAAGTATGCACATTCTAAGTCATAAGGACTTTCTATAGTTTGCGGATGCGTCCGGAAATAAGAAAAGCTTACTTCCCCCCATTTTTTAAAATCACAGCGTCTAGAAGGATTACCTGAATTCTTAAAAAACATGAGTTTTACGAACATGTGATTTATTTCATAAATGGAATCAACAAAGTATGCACTTTCTATGTCATAACGACTTTCTATAGTTTGCGCATGGGGAAACTAAGCGCATTCTCCGTACTAACGACTTTCTATAGTTTGCGTATGCGTCCATAAATAAGAAAAGCTTACTTCACCCCGTTTTTTAAAATCACAACTTCTACAAGGTTTACATGATTTCTTAAAAAACACGAGATTTTAGAAAATGTGATTTATTTCATAAATGGAATCAACAAAGTATGCACATTCTATGTCATAACGACTTTGTATGGTTTGCGCATGGGCAAACTATGCACATTCTATGTAATAACGACTTTCTATAGTTTGCGCATGTGTCCGGGAATAAGAAAAGCTTACTTCCGCCCGTTTTTTAAAATCACAGCTTCTAGAAGGTTTAAATGATTTCTTAAAAAACACGAGTTTTTCGAAAATGTGATTTATTTCATAAATGGAATCAACAAAGTATGCACATTCTACGTCATAACGACTTTCTATAGTTTGCGCATGCGTCCGGAAATAAGAAAAGCTTACTTCCCCCCTTTTTTTAAAATCACAGCTTCTAGAAGGTTTACTTGATTTCTTAAAAAACACGAGTTTTTAGAAAATGTGATTTATTTCCTAAATGGAATCAACAAAGTATGCACATTCTACGTCATAACGACTTTCTATAGTTTACGCACGGGTCCAGAAATAAGAAAAGCTTACTTCCCCCCGTTTTTTAAAATCACAGCTTCTAGAAGGTTTACATGATTTCTTAAAAAAAATGAGTTTTTAGAAAATGTGATTTATTTCATAAAAGGAATCAACAAAGTATGCAAATTCTACGTCATAACGACTTTGTATGGTTTGCGCATGTGCAAACTATGCACATTCTAGGTAATAACGACTTTCTATAGTTTGCGAAAGCGTCCGGAAATAAGAAAAGCTTACTTCCCCCCTTGTTTTAAATTCACAGCTTCTAGAAGGTTTACTTGATTTCTTAAAAAACATGAGTTTTTAGAAAATGTGATTTATTTCATAAATGGAATCAACAAAGTATGCACATTCTACATCATAACGACTTTCTATGGTTTGCGCATGCGTCCGGAAATAAGAAAAGCTTACCTCCCCCCGTTTTTTAAAATCACAGCTTCTAGAAGGTTTACATGATTTCTTAAAAAAAATGAGTTTTTAGAAAATGTGATTTATTTCATAAAAGGAATCAACAAAGTATGCACATTCTACGCAAAATGACTTTCTATAGTTTGCGCATGCGTTCGGAAATAAGAAAAGCTTACTTCCCCCCTTTTGTTTAAAATCACAGCTTCTAGATGGTTTCCATGATTTCTTAAAAAAATGGGTTTTTAGAAAATGTTATTTATTTCATAAATGGAATCAACAAAGTATGCACATTCTACGTCAACACGACTATCTATAGTTTGCGCATGAATCCGGAAATAAGAAAAGCTTACTTCCCCCCTTTTGTTTAAAATCACAGCTTCTATAAGGTTTGCATGATTTCTTTAAAAAAATGGGTTTTTAGAAAATGTGATTTATTTCATAAATGGAATCAACAAAGTATGCACATTCTACGTCATAACGAATTTCTATAGTTTACGCATCCGTTCGGAAATAAGAAAAGCCTACTTCCCCCCGTTTTTTAAAATCACAGCTTCTAGAAGGATTACATGATTTCTTAAAAAACATGAGTTTTTTGAAGATGTGATTTATTTCATAAATGTAATCAACAAAGTATGCACATTCTAAGTCATAAGGACTTTCTATAGTTTGCGCATGCGTCCAGAAATAAGAAAATCTTACTTCCCCCCGTTTTTTAAAATCACAGCGTCTAGAAGGATTACATGATTTCTTAAAAAACATGAGTTTTACGAACATGTGATTTATTTCATAAATGGAATCAACAAAGTATGCACATTCTATGTCATAACGACTTTGTATGGTTTGCGCATGGGCAAACTATGCACATTCTACGTAATAACGACTTTCTATAGTTTGCGTATTCATCCGGAAATAAGAAAAGCTTACCTCCCCCCTTTTTTTAAATTCACAGCTTCTAGAAGGTTTACATGATTTCTTAAAAAACACGAGTTTTTAGAAAATCTGATTTATTTCATAAATGGAATCAACAAAGTATGCACATTCTACGTCATAACGACTTTCTATAGTTTGCGCATGCATCCGGAAATAAGAAAAGCTTACTTCCCCCCGTTTTTTAAAATCACAGCTTCTAGAAGGTTTACATGATTTCTTAAAAAAAACGAGTTTTTAGAAAATGTGATTTATTTCATAAAAGGAATCAACAAAGTATGCACATTCTACGTCATAATGACTTTGTATAGTTTGCGCATATGCAAACTATGCACATTCTATGTAATAACGACTTTCTATAGTTTGCGCATGCATCCGGAAATTAGAAAAGCTTACTTCCGCCAGTTTTTTAAAATCACAGCTTCTAGAAGGTTTACATGATTTCTTAAAAAACATGATTTTTTAGAAAATATGATTAATATTTAATCAATGGAATCAACAAACTATGCACATTCTACGTAATAATGATTTTCTATAGTTTGCGAATGCGTCCGGAAATAAGAAAAGCTTACTTCCCCCCTTTTTCTAAATTCACAGCTTCTAGAAGGTTTACATGATTTCTTAAAGAAAATGAGTTTTTAGAAAATGTGATTTATTTCATCAATGGAATCAACAAACTATGCACATTCTACGTAATAACGACTTTCTATAGTTTGCGAATGCATCCGGAAATAAGAAAAGCTTACTTCCCTCCGGTTTTTAAAATCACAGCTTCTAGACGGTTTACATGATTTCTTAAAAAACATGAGTTTTTAGAAAATGTCATTTATTTCATAAATGGAATCAACAAAGTATGCACATTCTACATCATAATGACTTTCTATAGTTTGCGCATGCGTTCGGAAATAAGAAAAGCTTACTTCCCCCCGTTTTTTAAAATCACAGCTTCTAGAAGGTTTACATGATTTCTTAAAAAAAATAAGTTTTTAGAAAATGTGATTTATTTCATGAAAAGGAATCAACAAAGTATGCACATTCTACGTCATAACGACTTTCTATAGTTTGCGCATGCGTATGGAAATAAGAAAAGCGTACTTCCCCCCTTTTTTTACAATCACAGCTTCTAGAAGGTTTACATGATTTCTTAAAAAACACAAGTTTTTAGAAAATGTGATTTATTTCATAAATGGAATCAACAAAGTATGCACATTCTAAGTCATAACGACTTTCTATAGTTTGCGCATGCGTTCGGAAATAAGAAAAGCTTACTTCCCCCCATTTTTTAAAATCACAGCTTCTAGAAGATTTACATTATTTCTCAAAAAACATGAGTTTTTTAGAAAATGGGGTTTATTTCATAAAAGGAATCAACAAAGTATGCACATTCTACGTCATAACGACTTTATATAGTTTGTGCATGCGTCCGAAAATAAGAAGAGCTTACTTCCCCCCGTTTTTTAAAGTCATAGCTTCTAGAAGGTTTACATGATTTCTTAAAAAACACGAGTTTTTAGAGAATGTGATTTATTTCATCAATGGAATCAACAAACTATGCACATTCTACGTAATAACTACTTTCTATAGTTTGCGAATGCGTCCGGAAATAAGAAAAGCTTACTTCCCCCCGTTTTTTAAAATCACAGCTTCTAGAATGTTTACATGATTTCTTAAAAAACATGAGTTTTTAGAAAATATCATTTATTTCATAAATGGAATCAACAAGGTATGAACATTCTATGTCATAACGACTTTGTATACTTTGCGCATGTGCAAACTATGCACATTCTATTTAATATTGACTTTCTATAGTTTGCGCATGCATCTGAAAATAAGAAAAGCTTACTTCCCCCCTTTTTTTCAATTCACAGCTTCAAGAAGGTTTACATGATTTCTTAAAAAACACGAGTGTTTAGAAAATGTGATTTATTTCATAAATGGAATAAAAAAAGTATGCACTTTCTACGTCATAACGACTTTCTATAGTTTGCGCATGCGTCCGGAAATAAGAAAAGCTTACTTCCCCCCATTTTTTAAAATCACAACTTCTAGAAGGTTTACATGATTTCTTAAAAAACATGAGTTTTTAGAAAATGTGATTTATTTCATAAATGGAATCAACAAAGTATGCACATTCTACGTCATAATGACTTTCTAAAGTTTGTGCATGCGTCCGGAAATAAGAAAAGCTTACTTCCGCCAGTTTTTTAAAATCACAGCTTCTAGAAGGTTTACATGATTTCTTAAAAACCGCGAGTATTTAGAAAATGTGATTTATTTCATAAATGGAATCAACAAAGTA
This sequence comes from Larix kaempferi, assembly GCA_027924585.1. NCBI lineage: Eukaryota > Viridiplantae > Streptophyta > Pinopsida > Pinales > Pinaceae > Larix > Larix kaempferi. Next base: position 13,204,427 of record BSBM01000557.1, on the reverse strand, counting down.
TGCACATTCTAAGTCATAACGACTTTCTATAGCTTGCGCATGCGTCTAGAAATAAGAAAAGCATACTTCCCCTCGTTTTTTAAAGTCACAGCTTCTAGAAGGTTTACATGATTTCTTAAAAAACACGATTTTTTAGAAAATGTGATTTATTTCATCAATGGAATCAACAAACTATGCACATTCTACGTAATAACGACTTTCTATAGTTTGCGAATGCATCTAGAAATAAGAAAAGCTTACTTCCCCCTAGTTTCTAAAATCACAGCTTCTAGAAGATTTACATGATTTCATTAAAAACACGAGTTTTTAGAAAATGTCATTTATTTCATAAATGGAATGAAAAAAGTATGAACATTCTATGTCATAACAACTTTGTATAGTTTGCGCATTCGCAAACTATGCACATTCTAAGTAATAACGATTTTCTATAGTTTGCGCATGCGTCCGGAAATAAGAAAAGCTTACTTCCCCCAAAATTTTAAAATCACAGCTTCTAGAAGGTTTACATGATTTCTCAAAAAACACGAGTTTTTAGAAAATGTGATTTATTTCATCAATGGAATCAACAAACTATGCACATTCTACGTAATAACGACTTTCTATAGTTTGCGAATGCGCCCGTAAATAAGAAAAGCTTACTTCCCCACGGTTTTTAAAATCACAGCTTCTCGAAGGTTTACATGATTTCTTAAAAAACACGAGTTTTTAGAAAATGTCATTTATTTCATAAATGGAATCAAAAAGTATGAACATTCTATGTCATAACAACTTTGTATAGTTTGCGCATGCGCAAACTATGCACATTCTAGGTAATAACGACTTTCTATAGTTTCCGCATGCGTCCAGAAATAAGAAAAGCTTACTTCCCCCCTTTTTTTATATTCACATCTTCTAGAAGGTTTACATGATTTCTTAAAAAACACGAGTTTTTAGAAAATGTGATTTATTGCATAAATGTAATCAATAAAGTATGCACATTCTACGTCATAACCACTTTCTATAGTTTGCGCATGCGTCCGGAAATAAGAAAAGCTTACTTCCCCCCATTTTTTAAAATCACAGCTTCTAGAAGGTTTACATGATTTCTTAAAAAAATGAGTTTTTAGAAAATGTGATTTATTTGATAAAAGAAATCAACAAAGTGTGCACATTCTACGTCATAACGACTTTGTATAGTTTGCGCATGTGCAAACTATGCACATTCTAGGTAATAACGACTTTCTATAGTTTGCACATGCGTCCAGAAATAAGAAAAGCTTACTTCCGCCCTTTTTTTAAATTCACGGCTTCTAGAATGTTTACTTGATTTCTTAAAAAACACGCGTTTTTAAAAATGTGATTTATTTCATAAATGGAATCAACAAAGTATGCACATTCTACGTCATAACGACTTTCTATAGTTTGCGCATGCTTCCGGAAATAAGAAAAGCTTACTTCCCCCCGTTTTTTAAAAGCACAGCTTCTTTAAGGTTTACATGATTTCTTAAAAAAAATGAGTTTTTAGAAAATGTGATTTATTTCATAAAAGGAATCAACAAAGTATGCACATTCTACGCGAAACGACTTTCTATAGTTTGCGCATGCGTTCGGAAATAAGAAAAGCTTACTTCCCCCTGTTTTTTAAAATCACAGCTTCTAGAAGGTTTACATGATTTCTTAAAAAACACAAATTTTTAGAAAATGTCATTTATTTAATCAATGGAATCAACAAACTATGCACATTATACGTAATAACGACTTTCTATAGTTTGAGCATGTGTCCGAAAATAAGAAAAGCTTACTTTCCCCCTTTTTTTAAATTCACAGCTTCTAGAAGGTTTACATGATTTCTTAAAAAACACGAGTTTTTATAAAATGTGATCTGTTTCATCAATGGAATCAACAAAGTATGCAAACTATGCACATTCTAGGTAATAACAACTTTGTATAGTTTGGGCATGCGTCCGGAAATAAGAAAAGCTAACTCCCCCCCTTTTTTTAAATTCATAGCTTCTACAAGGTTTGCATCGTTTCTTAAAAAACACAAGTTTTTAGAAAATGTTATTTATTTCATAAATGGAATCAACAAAGTATGCACATTCTACGTCATAACGAATTTCTATAGTTTGAGCATGCATCCGGAAATAAGAAAAGCTTACTTCCCCCCTTTTGTTTAAAATCACAGCTTCTATAAGGTTTGCATGATTTCTTAAAAAAAATGGGTTTTTAGAAAATGTGATTTATTTCATAAATGGAATCAACAAAGTATGCACATTCTACGTCATAACGACTTTCTATAGTTTGCGCATGCGTCCGGAAATAAGAAAAGCTTACTTCCCCCCGTTTTTTAAAATCACAGCTTCTAGAAGGATTACATGATTTCTTAAAAAACATGAGTTTTTTGAAAATGTGATTTATTTCATAAATGTAATCAACAAAGTATGCACATTCTAAGTCATAAGGACTTTCTATAGTTTGCGCATGCGTCCGGAAATAAGAAAAGCTTACTTCCCCCCATTTTTTAAAATCACAGCGTCTAGAAGGATTACCTGAATTCTTAAAAAACATGAGTTTTACGAACATGTGATTTATTTCATAAATGGAATCAACAAAGTATGCACTTTCTATGTCATAACGACTTTCTATAGTTTGCGCATGGGGAAACTAAGCGCATTCTCCGTACTAACGACTTTCTATAGTTTGCGTATGCGTCCATAAATAAGAAAAGCTTACTTCACCCCGTTTTTTAAAATCACAACTTCTACAAGGTTTACATGATTTCTTAAAAAACACGAGTTTTTAGAAAATGTGATTTATTTCATAAATGGAATCAACAAAGTATGCACATTCTATGTCATAACGACTTTGTATGGTTTGCGCATGGGCAAACTATGCACATTCTATGTAATAACGACTTTCTATAGTTTGCGCATGTGTCCGGGAATAAGAAAAGCTTACTTCCGCCCGTTTTTTAAAATCACAGCTTCTAGAAGGTTTAAATGATTTCTTAAAAAACACGAGTTTTTCGAAAATGTGATTTATTTCATAAATGGAATCAACAAAGTATGCACATTCTACGTCATAACGACTTTCTATAGTTTGCGCATGTGTCCGGAAATAAGAAAAGCTTACTTCCCCCCTTTTTTTAAAATCACAGCTTCTAGAAGGTTTACTTGATTTCTTAAAAAACACGAGTTTTTAGAAAATGTGATTTATTTCCTAAATGGAATCAACAAAGTATGCACATTCTACGTCATAACGACTTTCTATAATTTACGCACGGGTCCAGAAATAAGAAAAGCTTACTTCCCCCCGTTTTTTAAAATCACAGCTTCTAGAAGGTTTACATGATTTCTTAAAAAAAATGAGTTTTTAGAAAATGTGATTTATTTCATAAAAGGAATCAACAAAGTATGCAAATTCTACGTCATAACGACTTTGTATGGTTTGCGCATGTGCAAACTATGCACATTCTAGGTAATAACGACTTTCTATAGTTTGCGAAAGCGTCCGGAAATAAGAAAAGCTTACTTCCCCCCTTGTTTTAAATTCACAGCTTCTAGAAGGTTTACTTGATTTCTTAAAAAACATGAGTTTTTAGAAAATGTGATTTATTTCATAAATGGAATCAACAAAGTATGCACATTCTACATCATAACGACTTTCTATGGTTTGCGCATGCGTCCGGAAATAAGAAAAGCTTACCTCCCCCCGTTTTTTAAAATCACAGCTTCTAGAAGGTTTACATGATTTCTTAAAAAAAATGAGTTTTTAGAAAATGTGATTTATTTCATAAAAGGAATCAACAAAGTATGCACATTCTACGCAAAATGACTTTCTATAGTTTGCGCATGCGTTCGGAAATAAGAAAAGCTTACTTCCCCCCTTTTGTTTAAAATCACAGCTTCTAGAAGGTTTCCATGATTTCTTAAAAAAATGGGTTTTTAGAAAATGTTATTTATTTCATAAATGGAATCAACAAAGTATGCACATTCTACGTCAACACGACTATCTATAGTTTGCGCATGAATCCGGAAATAAGAAAAGCTTACTTCCCCCCTTTTGTTTAAAATCACAGCTTCTATAAGGTTTGCATGATTTCTTAAAAAAAATGGGTTTTTAGAAAATGTGATTTATTTCATAAATGGAATCAACAAAGTATGCACATTCTACGTCATAACGAATTTCTATAGTTTACGCATCCGTTCGGAAATAAGAAAAGCTTACTTCCCCCCATTTTTTAAAATCACAGCTTCTAGAAGGATTACATGATTTCTTAAAAAACATGAGTTTTTTGAAGATGTGATTTATTTCATAAATGTAATCAACAAAGTATGCACATTCTAAGTCATAAGGACTTTCTATAGTTTGCGCATGCGTCCAGAAATAAGAAAATCTTACTTCCCCCCGTTTTTTAAAATCACAGCGTCTAGAAGGATTACATGATTTCTTAAAAAACATGAGTTTTACGAACATGTGATTTATTTCATAAATGGAATCAACAAAGTATGCACATTCTATGTCATAACGACTTTGTATGGTTTGCGCATGGGCAAACTATGCACATTCTACGTAATAACGACTTTCTATAGTTTGCGTATTCATCCGGAAATAAGAAAAGCTTACCTCCCCCCTTTTTTTAAATTCACAGCTTCTAGAAGGTTTACATGATTTCTTAAAAAACACGAGTTTTTAGAAAATCTGATTTATTTCATAAATGGAATCAACAAAGTATGCACATTCTACGTCATAACGACTTTCTATAGTTTGCGCATGCATCCGGAAATAAGAAAAGCTTACTTCCCCCCGTTTTTTAAAATCACAGCTTCTAGAAGGTTTACATGATTTCTTAAAAAAAACGAGTTTTTAGAAAATGTGATTTATTTCATAAAAGGAATCAACAAAGTATGCACATTCTACGTCATAATGACTTTGTATAGTTTGCGCATATGCAAACTATGCACATTCTATGTAATAACGACTTTCTATAGTTTGCGCATGCATCCGGAAATTAGAAAAGCTTACTTCCGCCAGTTTTTTAAAATCACAGCTTCTAGAAGGTTTACATGATTTCTTAAAAAACATGATTTTTTAGAAAATATGATTAATATTTAATCAATGGAATCAACAAACTATGCACATTCTACGTAATAATGATTTTCTATAGTTTGCGAATGCGTCCGGAAATAAGAAAAGCTTACTTCCCCCCTTTTTCTAAATTCACAGCTTCTAGAAGGTTTAGATGATTTCTTAAAGAAAATGAGTTTTTAGAAAATGTGATTTATTTCATCAATGGAATCAACAAACTATGCACATTCTACGTAATAACGACTTTCTATAGTTTGCGAATGCATCCGGAAATAAGAAAAGCTTACTTCCCTCCGGTTTTTAAAATCACAGCTTCTAGGCGGTTTACATGATTTCTTAAAAAACATGAGTTTTTAGAAAATGTCATTTATTTCATAAATGGAATCAACAAAGTATGCACATTCTACATCATAATGACTTTCTATAGTTTGCGCATGCGTTCGGAAATAAGAAAAGCTTACTTCCCCCCGTTTTTTAAAATCACAGCTTCTAGAAGGTTTACATGATTTCTTAAAAAAAATAAGTTTTTAGAAAATGTGATTTATTTCATGAAAAGGAATCAACAAAGTATGCACATTCTACGTCATAACGACTTTCTATAGTTTGCGCATGCGTATGGAAATAAGAAAAGCGTACTTCCCCCCTTTTTTTAGAATCACAGCTTCTAGAAGGTTTACATGATTTCTTAAAAAACACAAGTTTTTAGAAAATGTGATTTATTTCATAAATGGAATCAACAAAGTATGCACATTCTAAGTCATAACGACTTTCTATAGTTTGCGCATGCGTTCGGAAATAAGAAAAGCTTACTTCCCCCCATTTTTTAAAATCACAGCTTCTAGAATGTTTACATGATTTCTTAAAAAACACGAGTTTTTAGAGAATGTGATTTATTTCATCAATGGAATCAACAAACTATGCACATTCTATGTAATAACTACTTTCTATAGTTTGCGAATGCGTCCGGAAATAAGAAAAGCTTACTTCCCCCCGTTTTTTAAAATCACAGCTTCTAGAATGTTTACATGATTTCTTAAAAAACATGAGTTTTTAGAAAATATCATTTATTTAATAAATGGAATCAACAAGGTATGAACATTCTATGTCATAACGACTTTGTATACTTTGCGCATGTGCAAACTATGCACATTCTATTTAATATTGACTTTCTATAGTTTGCGCATGCATCTGAAAATAAGAAAAGATTACTTCCCCCCTTTTTTTCAATTCACAGCTTCAAGAAGGTTTACATGATTTCTTAAAAAACACGAGTTTTTAGAAAATGTGATTTATTTCATAAATGGAATAAAAAAATTATGCACTTTCTACGTCATAACGACTTTCTATAGTTTGCGCATGCGTCCGGAAATAAGAAAAGCTTACTTCCCCCCGTTTTTTAAAATCACAGCTTCTAGAAGGTTTACATGATTTCTTAAAAAAAATGAGTTTTTAGAAAATGTGATTTATTTCATAAAAGGAATCAACAAAGTATGCAAATTCTACGTCATAACGACTTTGTATGGTTTGCGCATGTGCAAACTATGCACATTCTAGGTAATAACGACTTTCTATAGTTTGCGAAAGCGTCCGGAAATAAGAAAAGCTTACTTCCCCCCTTGTTTTAAATTCACAGCTTCTAGAAGGTTTACTTGATTTCTTAAAAAACATGAGTTTTTAGAAAATGTGATTTATTTCATAAATGGAATCAACAAAGTATGCACATTCTACATCATAACGACTTTCTATGGTTTGCGCATGCGTCCGGAAATAAGAAAAGCTTACCTCCCCCCGTTTTTTAAAATCACAGCTTCTAGAAGGTTTACATGATTTCTTAAAAAAAATGAGTTTTTAGAAAATGTGATTTATTTCATAAAAGGAATCAACAAAGTATGCACATTCTACGCAAAATGACTTTCTATAGTTTGCGCATGCGTTCGGAAATAAGAAAAGCTTACTTCCCCCCTTTTGTTTAAAATCACAGCTTCTAGAAGGTTTCCATGATTTCTTAAAAAAATGGGTTTTTAGAAAATGTTATTTATTTCATAAATGGAATCAACAAAGTATGCACATTCTACGTCAACACGACTATCTATAGTTTGCGCATGAATCCGGAAATAAGAAAAGCTTACTTCCCCCCTTTTGTTTAAAATCACAGCTTCTATAAGGTTTGCATGATTTCTTAAAAAAAATGGGTTTTTAGAAAATGTGATTTATTTCATAAATGGAATCAACAAAGTATGCACATTCTACGTCATAACGAATTTCTATAGTTTACGCATCCGTTCGGAAATAAGAAAAGCTTACTTCCCCCCGTTTTTTAAAATCACAGCTTCTAGAAGGATTACATGATTTCTTAAAAAACATGAGTTTTTTGAAGATGTGATTTATTTCATAAATGTAATCAACAAAGTATGCACATTCTAAGTCATAAGGACTTTCTATAGTTTGCGCATGCGTCCAGAAATAAGAAAATCTTACTTCCCCCCGTTTTTTAAAATCACAGCGTCTAGAAGGATTACATGATTTCTTAAAAAACATGAGTTTTACGAACATGTGATTTATTTCATAAATGGAATCAACAAAGTATGCACATTCTATGTCATAACGACTTTGTATGGTTTGCGCATGGGCAAACTATGCACATTCTACGTAATAACGACTTTCTATAGTTTGCGTATTCATCCGGAAATAAGAAAAGCTTACCTCCCCCCTTTTTTTAAATTCACAGCTTCTAGAAGGTTTACATGATTTCTTAAAAAACACGAGTTTTTAGAAAATCTGATTTATTTCATAAATGGAATCAACAAAGTATGCACATTCTACGTCATAACGACTTTCTATAGTTTGCGCATGCATCCGGAAATAAGAAAAGCTTACTTCCCCCCGTTTTTTAAAATCACAGCTTCTAGAAGGTTTACATGATTTCTTAAAAAAAACGAGTTTTTAGAAAATGTGATTTATTTCATAAAAGGAATCAACAAAGTATGCACATTCTACGTCATAATGACTTTGTATAGTTTGCGCATATGCAAACTATGCACATTCTATGTAATAACGACTTTCTATAGTTTGCGCATGCATCCGGAAATTAGAAAAGCTTACTTCCGCCAGTTTTTTAAAATCACAGCTTCTAGAAGGTTTACATGATTTCTTAAAAAACATGATTTTTTAGAAAATATGATTAATATTTAATCAATGGAATCAACAAACTATGCACATTCTACGTAATAATGATTTTCTATAGTTTGCGAATGCGTCCGGAAATAAGAAAAGCTTACTTCCCCCCTTTTTCTAAATTCACAGCTTCTAGAAGGTTTACATGATTTCTTAAAGAAAATGAGTTTTTAGAAAATGTGATTTATTTCATCAATGGAATCAACAAACTATGCACATTCTACGTAATAACGACTTTCTATAGTTTGCGAATGCATCCGGAAATAAGAAAAGCTTACTTCCCTCCGGTTTTTAAAATCACAGCTTCTAGACGGTTTACATGATTTCTTAAAAAACATGAGTTTTTAGAAAATGTCATTTATTTCATAAATGGAATCAACAAAGTATGCACATTCTACATCATAATGACTTTCTATAGTTTGCGCATGCGTTCGGAAATAAGAAAAGCTTACTTCCCCCCGTTTTTTAAAATCACAGCTTCTAGAAGGTTTACATGATTTCTTAAAAAAAATAAGTTTTTAGAAAATGTGATTTATTTCATGAAAAGGAATCAACAAAGTATGCACATTCTACGTCATAACGACTTTCTATAGTTTGCGCATGCGTATGGAAATAAGAAAAGCGTACTTCCCCCCTTTTTTTAGAATCACAGCTTCTAGAAGGTTTACATGATTTCTTAAAAAACACAAGTTTTTAGAAAATGTGATTTATTTCATAAATGGAATCAACAAAGTATGCACATTCTAAGTCATAACGACTTTCTATAGTTTGCGCATGCGTTCGGAAATAAGAAAAGCTTACTTCCCCCCATTTTTTAAAATCACAGCTTCTAGAATGTTTACATGATTTCTTAAAAAACACGAGTTTTTAGAGAATGTGATTTATTTCATCAATGGAATCAACAAACTATGCACATTCTATGTAATAACTACTTTCTATAGTTTGCGAATGCGTCCGGAAATAAGAAAAGCTTACTTCCCCCCGTTTTTTAAAATCACAGCTTCTAGAATGTTTACATGATTTCTTAAAAAACATGAGTTTTTAGAAAATATCATTTATTTAATAAATGGAATCAACAAGGTATGAACATTCTATGTCATAACGACTTTGTATACTTTGCGCATGTGCAAACTATGCACATTCTATTTAATATTGACTTTCTATAGTTTGCGCATGCATCTGAAAATAAGAAAAGATTACTTCCCCCCTTTTTTTCAATTCACAGCTTCAAGAAGGTTTACATGATTTCTTAAAAAACACGAGTTTTTAGAAAATGTGATTTATTTCATAAATGGAATAAAAAAATTATGCACTTTCTACGTCATAACGACTTTCTATAGTTTGCGCATGCGTCCGGAAATAAGAAAAGCTTACTTCCCCCCGTTTTTTAAAATCACAGCTTCTAGAAGGTTTACATGATTTCTTAAAAAAAATGAGTTTTTAGAAAATGTGATTTATTTCATAAAAGGAATCAACAAAGTATGCAAATTCTACGTCATAACGACTTTGTATGGTTTGCGCATGTGCAAACTATGCACATTCTAGGTAATAACGACTTTCTATAGTTTGCGAAAGCGTCCGGAAATAAGAAAAGCTTACTTCCCCCCTTGTTTTAAATTCACAGCTTCTAGAAGGTTTACTTGATTTCTTAAAAAACATGAGTTTTTAGAAAATGTGATTTATTTCATAAATGGAATCAACAAAGTATGCACATTCTACATCATAACGACTTTCTATGGTTTGCGCATGCGTCCGGAAATAAGAAAAGCTTACCTCCCCCCGTTTTTTAAAATCACAGCTTCTAGAAGGTTTACATGATTTCTTAAAAAAAATAAGTTTTTAGAAAATGTGATTTATTTCATGAAAAGGAATCAACAAAGTATGCACATTCTACGTCATAACGACTTTCTATAGTTTGCGCATGCGTATGGAAATAAGAAAAGCGTACTTCCCCCCTTTTTTTACAATCACAGCTTCTAGAAGGTTTACATGATTTCTTAAAAAACACAAGTTTTTAGAAAATGTGATTTATTTCATAAATGGAATCAACAAAGTATGCACATTCTAAGTCATAACGACTTTCTATAGTTTGCGCATGCGTTCGGAAATAAGAAAAGCTTACTTCCCCCCATTTTTTAAAATCACAGCTTCTAGAAGATTTACATTATTTCTCAAAAAACATGAGTTTTTTAGAAAATGGGGTTTATTTCATAAAAGGAATCAACAAAGTATGCACATTCTACGTCATAACGACTTTATATAGTTTGTGCATGCGTCCGAAAATAAGAAGAGCTTACTTCCCCCCGTTTTTTAAAGTCATAGCTTCTAGAAGGTTTACATGATTTCTTAAAAAACACGAGTTTTTAGAGAATGTGATTTATTTCATCAATGGAATCAACAAACTATGCACATTCTACGTAATAACTACTTTCTATAGTTTGCGAATGCGTCCGGAAATAAGAAAAGCTTACTTCCCCCCGTTTTTTAAAATCACAGCTTCTAGAATGTTTACATGATTTCTTAAAAAACATGAGTTTTTAGAAAATATCATTTATTTCATAAATGGAATCAACAAGGTATGAACATTCTATGTCATAACGACTTTGTATACTTTGCGCATGTGCAAACTATGCACATTCTATTTAATATTGACTTTCTATAGTTTGCGCATGCATCTGAAAATAAGAAAAGCTTACTTCCCCCCTTTTTTTCAATTCACAGCTTCAAGAAGGTTTACATGATTTCTTAAAAAACACGAGTGTTTAGAAAATGTGATTTATTTCATAAATGGAATAAAAAAAGTATGCACTTTCTACGTCATAACGACTTTCTATAGTTTGCGCATGCGTCCGGAAATAAGAAAAGCTTACTTCCCCCCATTTTTTAAAATCACAACTTCTAGAAGGTTTACATGATTTCTTAAAAAACATGAGTTTTTAGAAAATGTGATTTATTTCATAAATGGAATCAACAAAGTATGCACATTCTACGTCATAATGACTTTCTAAAGTTTGTGCATGCGTCCGGAAATAAGAAAAGCTTACTTCCGCCAGTTTTTTAAAATCACAGCTTCTAGAAGGTTTACATGATTTCTTAAAAACCGCGAGTATTTAGAAAATGTGATTTATTTCATAAATGGAATCAACAAAGTATGCACATTCTAAGTCATAACGACTTTCTATAGTTTGCGCATGCGTCTAGAAATAAGAAAAGCATACTTCCCCTCGTTTTTTAAAGTCACAGCTTCTAGAAGGTTTACATGATTTCTTAAAAAACACGATTTTTTAGAAAATGTGATTTATTTCATCAATGGAATCAACAAACTATGCACATTCTACGTAATAACGACTTTCTATAGTTTGCGAATGCATCTAGAAATAAGAAAAGCTTACTTCCCCCTAGTTTCTAAAATCACAGCTTCTAGAAGATTTACATGATTTCATTAAAAACACGAGTTTTTAGAAAATGTCATTTATTTCATAAATGGAATGAAAAAAGTATGAACATTCTATGTCATAACAACTTTGTATAGTTTGCGCATTCGCAAACTATGCACATTCTAAGTAATAACGATTTTCTATAGTTTGCGCATGCGTCCGGAAATAAGAAAAGCTTACTTCCCCCAAAATTTTAAAATCACAGCTTCTAGAAGGTTTACATGATTTCTCAAAAAACACGAGTTTTTAGAAAATGTGATTTATTTCATCAATGGAATCAACAAACTATGCACATTCTACGTAATAACGACTTTCTATAGTTTGCGAATGCGCCCGTAAATAAGAAAAGCTTACTTCCCCACGGTTTTTAAAATCACAGCTTCTCGAAGGTTTACATGATTTCTTAAAAAACACGAGTTTTTAGAAAATGTCATTTATTTCAGAAATGGAATCAAAAAGTATGAACATTCTATGTCATAACAAATTTGTATAGTTTGCGCATGCGCAAACTATGCACATTCTAGGTAATAACGACTTTCTATAGTTTCCGCATGCGTCCAGAAATAAGAAAAGCTTACTTCCCCCCTTTTTTTATATTCACATCTTCTAGAAGGTTTACATGATTTCTTAAAAAACACGAGTTTTTAGAAAATGTGATTTATTGCATAAATGTAATCAATAAAGTATGCACATTCTACGTCATAACCACTTTCTATAGTTTGCGCATGCGTCCGGAAATAAGAAAAGCTTACTTCCCCCCATTTTTTAAAATCACAGCTTCTAGAAGGTTTACATGATTTCTTAAAAAAATGAGTTTTTAGAAAATGTGATTTATTTGATAAAAGAAATCAACAAAGTGTGCACATTCTACGTCATAACGACTTTGTATAGTTTGCGCATGTGCAAACTATGCACATTCTAGGTAATAACGACTTTCTATAGTTTGCACATGCGTCCAGAAATAAGAAAAGCTTACTTCCGCCCTTTTTTTAAATTCACGGCTTCTAGAATGTTTACTTGATTTCTTAAAAAACACGCGTTTTTAAAAATGTGATTTATTTCATAAATGGAATCAACAAAGTATGCACATTCTACGTCATAACGATTTTCTATAGTTTGCGCATGCTTCCGGAAATAAGAAAAGCTTACTTCCCCCCGTTTTTTAAAAGCACAGCTTCTTTAAGGTTTACATGATTTCTTAAAAAAAATGAGTTTTTAGAAAATGTGATTTATTTCATAAAAGGAATCAACAAAGTATGCACATTCTACGCGAAACGACTTTCTATAGTTTGCGCATGCGTTCGGAAATAAGAAAAGCTTACTTCCCCCTGTTTTTTAAAATCATAGCTTCTAGAAGGTTTACATGATTTCTTAAAAAACACAAATTTTAAGAAAATGTCATTGATTTAATCAATGGAATCAACAAACTATGCAAATTATACGTAATAACGACTTTCTATAGTTTGAGCATGTGTCCGAAAATAAGAAAAGCTTACTTTCTCCCTTTTTTTAAATTCACAGCTTCTAGAAGGTTTACATGATTTCTTAAAAAACACGAGTTTTTATAAAATGTGATCTGTTTCATAAATGGAATCAACAAAGTATGCAAACTATGCACATTCTAGGTAATAACAACTTTGTATAGTTTGCGCATGCGTCCGGAAATAAGAAAAGCTAACTCCCCCCCTTTTTTTAAATTCATAGCTTCTACAAGGTTTGCATCGTTTCTTAAAAAACACAAGTTTTTAGAAAATGTTATTTATTTCATAAATGGAATCAACAAAGTATGCACATTCTACGTCATAACGACTTTCTATAGTTTGCGCATGCATCCGGAAATAAGAAAAGCTTACTTCACCCCTTTTGTTTAAAATCACAGCTTCTATAAGGTTTGCATGATTTCTTAAAAAAAATGGGTTTTTAGAAAATGTGATTTATTTCATAAATGGTATCAACAAAGTATGCACATTCTACGTCATAACGACTTTCTATAGTTTGCGCATGCGTCCGGAAATAAGAAAAGCTTACTTCCCCCCGTTTTTTAAAATCACAGCTTCTAGAAGGATTACATGATTTCTTAAAAAACATGAGTTTTTTGAAAATGTGATTTATTTCATAAATGTAATCAACAAAGTATGCACATTCTAAGTCATAAGGACTTTCTATAGTTTGCGCATGCGTCCGGAAATAAGAAAAGCTTACTTCCCCCCATTTTTTAAAATCACAGCGTCTAGAAGGATTACATGATTTCTTAAAAAACATGAGTTTTACGAACATGTGATTTATTTCATAAATGGAATCAACAAAGTATGCACTTTCTATGTCATAACGACTTTCTATAGTTTGCGCATGGGGAAACTAAGCGCATTCTCCGTACTAACGACTTTCTATAGTTTGCGTATGCGTCCATAAATAAGAAAAGCTTACTTCACCCCGTTTTTTAAAATCACAACTTCTACAAGGTTTACATGATTTCTTAAAAAACACGAGTTTTTAGAAAATGTGATTTATTTCATAAATGGAATCAACAAAGTATGCACATTCTATGTCATAACGACTTTGTATGGTTTGCGCATGGGCAAACTATGCACATTCTACGTAATAACGACTTTCTATAGTTTGCGCATGTGTCCGGAAATAAGAAAAGCTTACTTCCGCCCGTGTTTTAAAATCACAGCTTCTAGAAGGTTTAAATGATTTCTTAAAAAACACGAGTTTTTAGAAAATGTGATTTATTTCATAAATGGAATCAACAAAGTATGCACATTCTACGTCATAACGACTTTCTATAGTTTGCGCATGCGTCCGGAAATAAGAAAAGCTTACTTCCCCCCTTTTTTTAAAATCACAGCTTCTAGAAGGTTTACTTGATTTCTTAAAAAACACGAGTTTTTAGAAAATGTGATTTATTTCCTAAATGGAATCAACAAAGTATGCACATTCTACGTCATAACGACTTTCTATAGTTTGCGCACGGGTCCAGAAATAAGAAAAGCTTACTTCCCCCCGTTTTTTAAAATCACAGCTTCTAGAAGGTTTACATGATTTCTTAAAAAAAATGAGTTTTTAGAAAATGTGATTTATTTCATAAAAGGAATCAACAAAGTATGCAAATTCTACGTCATAACGACTTTGTATGGTTTGCGCATGTGCAAACTATGCACATTCTAGGTAATAACGACTTTCTATAGTTTGCGAAAGCGTCCGGAAATAAGAAAAGCTTACTTCCCCCCTTGTTTTAAATTCACAGCTTCCAGAAGGTTTACTTGATTTCTTAAAAAACATGAGTTTTTAGAAAATGTGATTTATTTCATAAATGGAATCAACAAAGTATGCACATTCTACATCATAACGACTTTCTTTGCTTTGCGCATGCGTCCGGAAATAAGAAAAGCTTACCTCCCCCCGTTTTTTAAAATCACAGCTTCTAGAAGGTTTACATGATTTCTTAAAAAAAATGAGTTTTTAGAAAATGTGATTTATTTCATAAAAGGAATCAACAAAGTATGCACATTCTACGCAAAATGACTTTCTATAGTTTGCGCATGCGTTCGGAAATAAGAAAAGCTTACTTCCCCCCTTTTGTTTAAAATCACAGCTTCTAGAAGGTTTCCATGATTTCTTAAAAAAATAGGTTTTTAGAAAATGTTATTTATTTCATAAATGGAATCAACAAAGTATGCACATTCTACGTCAACACGACTATCTATAGTTTGTGCATGAATCCGGAAATAAGAAAAGCTTACTTCCCCCCTTTTGTTTAAAATCACAGCTTCTATAAGGTTTGCATGATTTCTTAAAAAAAATGGGTTTTTAGAAAATGTGATTTATTTCATAAATGGAATCAACAAAGTATGTACATTCTACGTCATAACGAATTTCTATAGTTTGCGCATCCGTTCGGAAATAAGAAAAGCTTACTTCCCCCCGTTTTTTAAAATCACAGCTTCTAGAAGGATTACATGATTTCTTAAAAAACATGAGTTTTTTGAAGATGTGATTTATTTCATAAATGTAATCAACAAAGTATGCACATTCTAAGTCATAAGGACTTTCTATAGTTTGCGCATGCGTCCAGAAATAAGAAAATCTTACTTCCCCCCGTTTTTTAAAATCACAGCGTCTAGAAGGATTACATGATTTCTTAAAAAACATGAGTTTTACGAACATGTGATTTATTTCATAAATGGAATCAACAAAGTATGCACATTCTATGTCATAAGGACTTTGTATGGTTTGCGCATGGGCAAACTATGCACATTCTACGTAATAACGACTTTCTATAGTTTGCGCATGTGTCCAGAAATAAGAAAAGCTTACTTCCGCCCGTTTTTTAAAATCACAGCTTCTAGAAGGTTTAAATGATTTCTTAAAAAACATGAGTTTTTAGAAAATGTGATTTATTTCATAAATGGAATCAACAAAGTATGCACATTCTACGTCATAACGACTTTCTAAAGTTTGTGCATGCGTCCGGAAATAAGAAAAGCTTATTTCCACCAGTTTTTTAAAATCACAGCTTCTAGAAGGTTTACATCATTTCTTAAAATCCAAGAATATTTAGAAAATGTGATTTATTTCATAAATCGAATCAACAAAGTATGCACATTCTAATCCATAACGACTTTCTATAGTTTGCGCATGCGTCCGGAAATAAGAAAAGATTACTTCCCCCTGTTTTTTAAAGTCACAGCTTCTAGACGGTTTACATGATTTCTTAAAAAACACGAGTTTTTAGAAAATGTGATTTATTTCATCAATGGAATCAACAAACTATGCACATTCTGTGTAATAACGACTTTCTATAGTTTGCGAATGCGTCCGGAAATAAGAAAAGCTTACTTTCCCCTATTTGTTAAAATCATAGCTTCTAGAAGGTTTACATGATTTCTTAACAAACACGAGTTTTTAGAAAATGTCATTTATTTCATAAATGGAATGAAAAAATTATGCACATTCTATGTCATAACGAGTTTCTATAGTTTACGCATGCGCAAACTATGCACATTCTACGTACTAACGACTTTCTATAGTTTGCGTATTCGTCCGGAAATAAGAAAAGCTTAATTCACCCCGTTTTTTAAAATCACAACTTCTATAACGTTTTTAAAATCACAAAGTATGCCATTCTATGTCATAATGACTTTGTATGGTTTGGGCATGCGCAAACTATGCACATTCTATGTACTAACGACTTTCTATAGTTTGCGTATTCATCCGGAAATAAGAAAAGCTTACCTCCCCCCTTTTTTTAAATTCACAGCTTCTAGAAGGTTTACATGATTTCTTAAAAAACACGAGTTTTTAGAAAATATGATTTATTTCATAAATGGAATCAACAAAGTATGCACATTCTACGTCATAACGACTTTCTATAGTTTGCGCATGCATTCGGAAATAAAAAAAAGCTTACTTCCCCTCGTTTTTTAAAATCACAGCTTCTAGAAGGTTTACATGATTTCTTAAAAAAAACGAGTTTTTAGAAAATGTGATTTATTTCATAAAAGGAATAAAAAAAGTATGCACATTCTACGTCATAATGACTTTGTATAGTTTGCGCATATGCAAACTATGCACATTCTATGTAATAACGACTTTCTATAGTTTGCGCATGCATCCGGAAATTAGAAAAGCTTACTTCCGCCAGTTTTTTAAAATCACAGCTTCTAGAAGGTTTACATGATTTCTTAAAAAACATGAGTTTTTAGAAAATATGATTAATATTTAATCAATGGAATCAACAAACTATGCACATTCTACGTAATAATGATTTTCTATAGTTTGCGAATGCGTCCGGAAATAAGAAAAGCTTACTTCCCCCCTTTTTCTAAATTCACAGCTTCTAGAAGGTTTACATGATTTCTTAAAAAAAATGAGTTTTTAGAAAATGTGATTTATTTCATCAATGGAATCAACAAACTATGCACATTCTACGTAATAACGACTTTCTATAGTTTGCGAATGCATCCGGAAATAAGAAAAGCTTACTTCCCTCCGGTTTTTAAAATCACAGCTTCTAGACGGTTTACATGATTTCTTAAAAAACATGAGTTTTTAGAAAATGTCATTTATTTCATAAATGGAATCAACAAAGTATGCACATTCTACATCATAACGACTTTCTATAGTTTGCGCATGCGTATGGAAATAACAAAAGCTTACTTCCCCCCGTTTTTTAAAATCACAGCTTCTAGAAGGTTTACATGATTTCTTAAAAAACACGAGTTTTTAGAAAATGTGATTTATTTCATCAATGGAATCAACAAACTATGCACATTCTATGTAATAAAGACTTTCTATAGTTTGCGAATGCGTCCAGAAATAAGAAAAGCTTACTTCCCCCCGGTTTTTAAAATCACAACTTCTAGAAGGTTTACAAGATTTCTTAAAAAACATGATTGTTTAGAAAATGTGATTTATTTCATAAATGGAATCAACAAAGTATGCATATTCTAAGTCATAACGACTTTCTATAGTTTGTGCATGCGTCCGGAAATAAGAAAAGCTTACTTCCCCCCGTTTTTTAAAATCTCAGCTTCTAGAAGGATTACATGATTTCTTAAAAAACATGAGTTTTACGAACATGTGATTTATTTCATAAATGGAATCAACAAAGTATGCACATTCTATGTCATAACGACTTTCTATATTTTGCGCATGTGCAAACTAAGCACATTCTACGTACTAACGACTTTCTATAGTTTGCGTATTGTTGATGTATATGTAACTTCAGAATGTATTTCACATATATGTATATTGTATTCCTATAGAGATGGTATTATTCCTCTATAAGGAAGTGTCGTCATTTATATTGTAAGTGTCGTAACTTATACTTGATGGGTTATTAGACCACCTTGTTTGGGGTCGGCCCTGTATAAGTCATGTGGGTCAAAGGGTTATTAGACCACCCTATTGGGGGTCGGCCCACTCAGCATTATGTTATGTGGTTAAGTTCGAGCCGACATGAGTTAGGTAAAAAGGCAAGTCAAGTCAAGTATAAATAGAGTGCGGGAGGCACTCTATTTACTCACTCACTTCTCACACATGCTCTCAAGGAGGAGAGGCGCACTTATGGAGGAGGAGGATCTGCTGCTAGGTTATGTCTATCTCTTGGTTGGTTGTATCATTGCTCTATCTATCTCTGAGGAAGTTATTGGGGTTTTTCACCTTTATGGTTTTCCCCAAGTAAATCTTTGTGTCTCTTGTGTGCTTGCATTATTGTCTCCATGATTGATATGCTGTAGATATGCTGTACATGTTGTTCTCTCAGTTAAGATCCTAGATCATATTGAAGTAAATTCAGAAAATTTAACATGGTATCAGAGCTAGCCTGAAAGAAGGCATGATATGGCATGTATGACACTTGTTGCACTTACGATGCTAGGGCTTGATATAGCAAAAACCAGTCATCGTAGAACTTTCGCTATAAATCCGTTTTGGCGAAGTTTTCGGATCTGAAATTGTTACATGCCGAAGCTAAGATCTCCAGGTATCTTGTGTCCAAAGGACAACCTCTAATTCGTTGTACTTTGTGATATATGATATGTACAATATAGGGTTTCTGCCTCTTCCAGATCTGAGTCAAAATCAGGTGACCTTGGGAAAAAGGTCATATCTTGGGCTAGGAAGCTCCAAATGAAATTTCGTAAAAAGTGACAGCTAGTACACAGTCTGCACTATCTCAGAAAACCTTTTTAGAGGAAGAAGTCGAACCAGTGACACGTGGCACGCCGTACAAGTTCGCTCTCCTGTATTATCCCATAAACAGGTCACGTTGCGACATTTGACATAAATCTCTCGCAGAGAGTCCAATTGAGGTCAGACCTGTCAGGATGGAAAGGTAACAGGCCGAGCTATCTCAGAAAACTTTTTCAGAGGCTGAAGTTAAAACAGTGACACGTGGCACGCCGTACAAGTTCGCTCTCCTGTTTTATCCCAAAACAGGTCACGTTGTGACATTTGGCATATCTCTCTCTCAGAGAATCCAATTGAGGTCAGACCTGTCAGGATGGAAAGATAACAGGTCAGGCTATCTCAGGAAACGTTTTCAGACCCTGTGGATCAAAAATTTCGGAGTTACACCAGAAACAATCAGGTACATATTTCTGTCAAAACAGAATTATTTTTTGGTACCTTCATTCATGGCTTCCGGAATTTAGGGCTTTGGAGAAAGTTGGAATTTTTGTAATCGGAGACCACGGCTGGATGCTACTCATCAAAATAGAAATTTAGAGACCAAGATCAGAATTTTTGGTTGGGAAGAAGGCCGGGCTTGATTAGACCCTAGTTCGGGACTTTGATCAGAAAAGTGGAAAATTAGGGCTTCTGTAAAAATGGGAATTTTTGAAATCTGTGACCACGGCTGGAAGCTCCTCAGAAAAATATAAGCTTAGAGCTTTGGATCAAACATTTTGATGGGGAAAAAGAGTGGGCTTCATCAAACCCCAGTTCAGGGTCACGTCCAGTGAATCTAGAAGTTTCAAAGGCAAAATTGAGGAGTGAAACTTTACAGTTTTCAAATTCTGAATATACCAACTTGATCAGCTCATCAAGGCACATATTTCTATCCTATCAGAAGTTTGAAATTCAAAGTTTGAATTTTTGGGGTTTCTCTGACAAACCCATATCCAGCTCAAGGTCCAGTTCTTGCAAATCAAGTGGATTGGGTTAATCACTTGCATAAGTGAAGAAGTTCCTGTTTCAGAGGGAGATGAGGCTAAGGCCTTACATAAGAAGATTACAAGTGATCTCGACAGGTATGACTCATCGAGGTATGTTTTGAGATTTGTTCATAATTAAGTTTATGGTATGCTTGTCTTCATATTATCACGGTTAGTACAATCTTGATTTTAGACTTGTCATATCACCTTAATAAAATTATGAATGCATGATAGAAGTCATTCATTTATTAGGAGTATGAAACTTATGTTTGTACTAACACATTGTGATGTTGTATGAGTTTTATGTTGTCTACTAACATGAAAGGTACACCAAGAAGACAAATCATGTTCTAGTTCAAGAACATATGATCATGAGGAGAAAGATTCATCCATTGCCATGGATCTCATAGAAGATCCATTCTCGAGGTATGTATAACTTAGTTTTATAATGGTTAACTTATGAGACATGCAGGTTACTAGCACAAGTCACTAAAGAGAACCAGAAGACATTATGCGGGTATGTTAGACATAAATAGCTAGCATGCTAATCCAGGTATGTTTTTCCTATATCAAGCTAAAATCCTACCTTGTGTTAGGATCTTATACTGTTGTTGATAATAATTATTCATGAAGTCATAGGTTTGAATAATCATGGTTGGATGTATATTATTATAATTGATGATATGACTAACCAGAAGAATCATGAAAGTATAGGCTTGAATAATCACAGGTTTTATGCATTTTATATCTCTTATCTTGATTGATGATTCAACTAACCTGAAGAGTCATAGGCTTGAGTAATTACGGGTTTAGACATGTTATGTTTCTTATGATTTGACTAACCATAAGAATCCTTGAATGCTCATGCTTATTATTTCTGTTTGAAATGATCATGACTATACATGCTTGAGATTATTGTGTTTTAATAGTATACTAATGAATGTATGATTTTATATGAGATCACAAGGATAACACATTCATGATACTAATAAGCATGCATAGGGACCAAGGATGA
The DNA here is from genome assembly GCA_027924585.1 of Larix kaempferi. Taxonomy (NCBI): domain Eukaryota; kingdom Viridiplantae; phylum Streptophyta; class Pinopsida; order Pinales; family Pinaceae; genus Larix; species Larix kaempferi. The sequence continues at coordinate 13,183,074 of BSBM01000557.1, read as the reverse complement.
ATATGAGTTCAAGAACAGGTAATTCAGGAAGCAAAGATCAAGAGGGAGCACACTCCAGTTGCTCCTGCCAGAAAGCAAAGGAGCACACTCTAGTTGTTCCTGCAAGAAAGCAAAGGAGCACACTTCAGTAGTTTCTGCAAGGATGCAGATATTCAGAGGGAGTTGATCATCTCTCTACATTTCACAACAGAAAGGTGTAGAAGAAGCTACCTCAGATTAGGATTCCAGCAGCTCCTGCAAGGAAGCAAAGACTCAGAGGGAGTCCACCCAACGAACAAACAAAGATACGTATTTGAATTGTCATTTCTTAAATAATACTGTTCAATAATGTATATACTGATGTTCCTAGAATTAGGTTGTGTATTATGCATATTAGAATAATTGCATTGATGAACAGTATACTACTAATATGCATGGGTAAGTAGCCTATGGCACTGTACAACATTCCATTGCTACTTATCTAGAATGAAACCTCTTTGTTGACATGTTGGGAGTTGTGCACACTCTTAACAATGTTCTGGTAGAGATTGGAAGGCATCTAGAAAGTTACGGGATATGGATAAATGTTGTATTGAAGCATTGGCTAAGATAATTGCATGACTGTATGGCATATTTCTTTATGTGTAAGAATTTGTTCTGAAAACTATAAGATGTTTTCTAATCATGCAATTTAACTTGTTGTGTAGGAAAGATCATATGCCATCTCCTACAAAAGGACTACAACATTTGTTCCAGCAAGAAAGATATCTATTGAAGATATTGAAGTTCCCAGGATCTGGGATGAAGAAATGGAATGCCATGATCCGTAGATCATGAAGAAGATGTTTGGGATGCAGTCCCAAGACCTGACAGGGAGTCATATGTATGCAGATTGAAGAAAGCCTTGTATGGCTTGAAGCAAGCTCCCAGAACTTGGTATGGTGAAGATAGATTGATTGCCGACACACAGCGGAAGCTTACTACCGAGTTCGAGATGAAGAACTTGGGGATGATGCACTATTTTTTTTGGCATGGAGGTGTGGCAAAGTGCAGATAGAATCTTCCTTGGACAAGGGAAGTATGCAGTAGAGATCCCAAAGAGGTTCGGGATGATGGATTGCAAGGCCATGGCCACACCTATGGCATCGAATCTGAAGCTTCTATGTGATGCTTCATCTGAGTCAGTTGATGTCTCTATGTATCGTCAGATGATTGGGTCCTTGATGTACCTGAAGAACACGAGACCAGACATTTGCTTTGCTGTGAACACATTGAGCCAGTTCCTGACGGATCCGAGAAGTGTTCACCTGGTTACTGTAAAGCATGTTCTGAGGTACCTGAAGGGTACAGTGGATTATGGGCTCAGGTATGAGGCGAATCAAAAGTTTAACCTGGAAGGTTATGTTGATTCAGATTGGGCTGGCAGTGCTGCAGACAGGAAGAGCACATCTGGGTGCTGCTTCAGTATGGGATCAGGTGTGATCTCTTGGTTTAGCAGGAAGCAGTCCTGCGTAGCACTGAGTACAGCTGAGGCAGAGTATGTTGCAGCCTGTTCAGCTAGTTGTGAGGCAGTATGGCTACGGAAGCTACTGTCTGAGTTATTTGATCTCCCGTTGGAGGCTACTGGTATCTTCTGTGATAACCAGAGTTGTGTGAAGCTGTCCGAGAACCCAGTGTTTCATGACAGGTCGAAACACATAGAGATCAAATATCACTATATCAGGGATATGGTGCAGAGAGGAGCTGTGAAGCTCCTGTATGTTGCGACGGACGAGCAGATTGTAGATGTGCTGATGAAGCCACTAGCCAGGGTGAAGTTCGAGTACTTCAGAGAGAGGCTTGGCGTGCTTCAGATCAAGGATACTTCGAGGAAGAAGTGATGGACACATTTGCTGAAGCCATTCCAAGCATGTTGGAAGGAGGATCCTTCACATGGCTGTGGATGTAAGCGCTGGATGATGAGCGTCAGGATGATGTTCTGGTTTCTGCTTGGATATGATCAGTTGGATCATTTTATGTATGTATGTATGCATCATGTTTGATGCTTGGACCATGTATCTGTATATGTATCAGGTGGATACATTGTATGATCAGGTGGATCATGTATGGTGATATGTATCATGTATTTGTATTTGTATCAGGTGGATACATTGATGATCAGGAGGATCATGTATGATGATATAGGTAGATACTTGGTATGCATCAGGTAGATGCATTGATTATCAAGAGGATCATGTATGATGATATGTATCATGTATTTGTATCAGGTGGATACATTGATGATCAGGAGGATCATGTATGATACTTGGTATGCATCAGGTAGATGCATTGATGATCAGGAGGATCATGTATGATGATATGTATCATGTATTTGTATCAGGTGGATACATTGATGATCAGGAGGATCATGTATGATACTTGGTATGCATCAGGTAGATGCATTGATGATCAGGTGGATCATGCAGTAGGATGTTGCAGTGATGATCAGGATGATCATAGATGACGAGCTTCAGGATGTTGCTCCAGATGACATGCAGCAGGACGTTGCAGTGATGATGATCAGGATGATCATGGATACATCAGGATGATGTATGGTGAGTATCAGGTTGATACTCTATGGCCGTGGATCAGGTTGTGCAGATGAGCATGTAATTCGTTGCCCTGGGAGATTTGCAGATGGTCTTTCGAGGTTTTTCCTATGGCATGTAATTCGGTGCCCTGGGACATCTGGCAAATGCTCTTTCGAGGTTTTGCTCTGGGAGGACATGTAATTCGTTGCCCTGGGAGATCTGCAGATAGTCTTTCGAGGTTTTTCCTATGGCATATAATAGCGCCCTGGGATATCTGGCAGATGCTCTTGCGAGGTTTTGTCCTATGGCATGTAATTCGTTTCCCTGGGAGATCCGATAGGTTGGGCTGTGTGCCCGTAATCAGTCCTGGGATGCTCTTGCGAGGTTTTGCCATGACCACATGTAATTCGTTGCCCTGGGAGATTTCAGGTCGGAGTTGTGTACCCGTAACATCCTGAGATGCTCTTGCGAGGTTTTGTGGTGGACCACATGTAATTTGTGCCCTGGGATATTTCAGGTCGGAGTTGTGTACCCGTAACATCCTGAGATGCTCTTGCGAGGTTTTGTGGTGGGGTCACATGTAATAGCGCCCTGGGAGATCCTACAGGTCGGAGTTGTGTACCCGTAACATCCTGGGATGCTCTTTCGAGGTTTTGTGACGCACGTAATAAGTCCTGAGGATTCCATAGTATGGCCAGTGATGACGAAGACCTGCAGGTGGTGGGCCTACATCCAGTATGAAAAAGGACTGGCTCTGTAGAACTTCCTATGACGAGTAGATTCAGAGATTGATTGAGATAGCAGCAGCAGTGACGATGATGATGACTCGATGACGATTAACCAGTGACGATGATCCAGAGAAGATGACTTGTGCTAGAAGAACTGTGCTGAGAAATACCTTCCTAGTTAAGAGGGAGTGTTGATGTATATGTAACTTCAGAATGTATTTCACATATATGTATATTGTATTCCTATAGAGATGGTATTATTCCTCTATAAGGAAGTGTCGTCATTTATATTGTAAGTGTCGTAACTTATACTTGATGGGTTATTAGACCACCTTGTTTGGGGTCGGCCCTGTATAAGTCATGTGGGTCAAAGGGTTATTAGACCGGCCTATTGGGGGTCGGCCATGTGGGTCAAAGGGTTATTAGACCACCCTATTGGGGGTCGGCCCACTCAGCATTATGTTATGTGGTTAAGTTCGAGCCGACATGAGTTAGGTAAAAAGGCAAGTCAAGTCAAGTATAAATAGAGTGCGGGAGGCACTCTAGTTACTCACTCACTTCTCACACATGCTCTCAAGGAGGAGAGGCGCACTTATGGAGGAGGAGGATCTGCTGCTAGGTTATGTCTATCTCTTGGTTGGTTGTATCATTGCTCTATCTATCTCTGAGGAAGTTATTGGGGTTTTTCACCTTTATGGTTTTCCCCAAGTAAATCTTTGTGTCTCTTGTGTGCTTCCATTATTGTCTCCATGATTGATATGCTGTAGATATGCTGTACATGTTGTTCTCTCAGTTAAGATCCTAGATCATATTGAAGTAAATTCAGAAAATTTAACACGTATGCGTCCAGAAATAAGAAAAGCTTACTTCACCCCGTTTTTTAAAATCACAACTTCTAGAAGGTTTACATGATTTCTTAAAAAACAAGAGTTTTTAGAAAATGTGATTTATTTCATAAATGGAATCAACAAAGTATGCACATTCTATGTCATAACGAGTTTGTATGGTTTGCGCATGTGCAAACTATGCACATTCTACGTAATAACGACTTTCTATAGTTTGCGCATGTGTCCGGAAATAAGAAAAGCTTACTTCTGCCAGTTTTTTAAAATCACGGCTTCTAGAAGGTTTACATGATTTCTTACAAAACACCAGTTTTTAGAAAATGTGATTTATTTCATAAATGGAATCAACAAAGTATGAACATTCTACGTCATAACGACTTTCGAAAGTTTGCGCATGCATATGGAAATAAGAAAAGCTTACTTCTGCAAGTTTTTTTAAATCACGGCTTCTAGAAGGTTTACATGATTTCTTAAAAACCACGAGTTTTTAGAAAATGTCATTTATTTCATAAATGGAATCATCAAAGTATGCACATTCTAAGTCATAACGACTTTGTATAGTTTTTGCATGCGTCCGGAAATAAGAAAAGCTTACTTCGCCTCGTTTTTTAAAGTCACAGCTTCTAGAAGGTTTACATGATTTCTTAAAAAACACGAGTTTTTAGAAAATGTGATTTATTTCATCAATGGAATCAACAAACTATGCACATTCTATGTAATAACGACTTTCTATAGTTTGCGAATGCGTCCGTAAATAAGAAAAGCTTACTTCCCCGCGGTTTTTAAAATCACAGCTTCTAGAAGGTTTACATGATTTCGTAAAAAACACGAGTTTTAAGAAAATGTCATTTATTTCATAAATTTAATAAAAAACGTATGAACATTCTATGCCATAACGACTTTGTATACTTTGCGCGTTCGCAAACTATGCACATTCTAGCTAATAACAACTTTCTATAGTTTGCGCATGCGTCCGGAAATAAGAAAAGCTAACTTCCCCACTTTTTTTAAATTCATAGCTTCTAAAAGGTTTACATGATTTCTTAAAAAATACAAGTTTTTAGAAAATGTTATTTATTTCATAAATGGAATAAACAAAGTATGCACATTCTACATCATAACGACTTTCTATACTTTGCGTATGCGTCCGGAAATAAGAAAAGCTTACTTCCCCCCGTTTTTTAAAATCACAGCTTCTAGAAGGTTTACATGATTTCTTAAAAAAAACAAGTTTTTAGAAAATGTGATTTATTTCAAAAAGGAATCAACAAAGTATGCACAGTCTACGTCATAACGACTTTCCATAGTTTGCGCATGCGTATGGAAATAAGAAAAGCGTACTTCCCCCCTTTTTTTAAAATCACAGCTTCTAGAAGGTTTACATGATTTCTCAAAAAACACGAGTTTTTAGAAAATGTGATTTATTTTATAAATGGAATCAACAAAGTATGAAAATTCTACGTAATAATGACTTTCTATAGTTTGCGCATGCGTCCGGAAATAAGAAAAGCTTACTTCCCCCTGGTTTTTAAAATCATAGCTTATAGAAGGTTTACATGATTTCTTAAAAAACACGAGTTTTTAGAAAATGTCATTTATTTCATAAATTGAATCAAAAAAGTATGAACATTCTATGTCATAATGACTTTGTATAGTTTGCGCGTGCGCAAACTATGCACATTCTAGGTAATAACGACTTTCTATAGTTTGCGCATGCATCCAGAAATAAGAAAAGCTTACTTCCCCCCTTTTTTTAAATTCACAGCTTCTAGAAGGTTTACATGATTTCTTAAAAAACATGAGTTTTTAGAAAGTGTGATTTATTTCATAAATGGAATCAACAAAGTATGCACATTCTATGTCATAACGACTTTCTATAGTTTGCGCATGCGTCCGGAAATAAGAAAAGCTTACTTCCCCCCATTTTTTAAAATCACAGCTTCTAGAAGGTTTACATGATTTCTTAAAAAAAATGAGTTTTTATAAAATGTGATTTATTTCATAAAAGGAATCAACAAAGTATGCACATTCTACGTCATAACGACTTTGTATAGTTTGCGCATGTGCAAACTATGCACATTCTAGGTAATAACGACTTTCTATAGTTTGCGCATGCCTCCATAAATAAGAAAAGCTTACTTCCCCCCTTTTATTAAATTCACAGCTTCTAGAAGGTTTACTTGATTTCTTAAAAAACACGAGTTTTTAGAAAATGTGATTTATTTCATAAATCGAATCAACAAAGTACGCACATTCTACGTCATAACGACTTTCTATAGTTTGCGCATGCGTTTGGAAATAAGAAAAGCTTAGTTCCCCTCGTTTTTTAAAATCACGGCTTCTAGAAGGTTTACATGATTTCTTAAAAAACATGAGTTTTTAGAAAATGTCATTTGTTTCATAAATGGAATCAACGAAGTATGAACAAACTATGTCATAACGACTTTGTATAGTTTGCGCATGCGCGAACTATGCACATTCTACGTTTACATGATTTCTTAAAAAACATGAGTTTTTATAAAATGTGATTTATTTCATAAATAGAATCAACAAAGTATGAACATTCTACGTCATAACGACTTTCTATAGTTTGCGCATGCGTCCGGAAATAAGAAAAGCTTACTTCCCCCCGGTTTTTAAGATCATAGCTTCTAGAAGGTTTACATGATTTCTTAAAAAAAACGAGTTTTTAGAAAATGTCATTTATTTCATAAATGGAATCAACAAAGTGTGCACATTCTATGTCATAACGTTTTTAAATGGTTTGTGCATGCGCAAACTATGCACATTCTATGTAATAACGACTTTCTATAGCTTGCGCATGCATCCGGAAATTAGAAAAGCTTACTTCCGCCAGTTTTTTAAAATCACAGCTTCTAGAAGGTTTACAAGATTTCTCAAAAAACATGATTTTTTAGAAAATGTGATTTATTTCATAAAAGGAATCAGCAAAGTATGCACATTCTACGTCATAACGACTTTATATAGTTTTCGCATGCGTCCGGAAATAAGAAAAGCTTACTTCCCCCCATTTTTTAAAGTCACAGATTCTAGAAGGTTTACATGATTTCTTAAAAAAGACGAGTTTTTAGAAAATGTGATTTATTTCATCAATGGAATTCAGAAACTACGCACATTCTACGTAATAACTACTTTCTATAGTTTGCGAATGCGTCCGGAAATAAGAAAAGCTTACTTCCCCCAGTTTTTTAAAATCACAGCTTCTAGAATGTTTACATGAGTTCTTAAAAAACATAAGTTTTTAGAAAATATCATTTATTTCATAAATGGAATCAACAAAGTATGAAAATTCTATGTCATAACGACTTTGTATAGTTTGTGCTTGCGCAAACTATGCACATTCTATGTAATAACGACTTTCTATAGTTTGCGCATGCGTCTGGAAATAAGAAAAGCTTACTTCCCCCCTTTTTTTAAATTCACAGCTTCTAGAGGGTTTACATGATTTCTTAAAAAACATGAGTTTTTAGAAAATGTGATTTATTACATCAATGGAATCAACAAACTATGCACATTCTACGTCATAACGACATTCTATAGTTTGCGCATGCGTCCGGAAATAGGAAAAGCTTCCTTCCCCCCGTTTTTTAAAATCACAACTTCTAGAAGGTTTACATGATTTCTTGAAAAAACGAGTTTTTAGAAAATGTGATTTATTTCAAAAAAGGAATCAACAAAGTATGCACATTCTATGTCATAACGACTTTGTATAGTTTGCACATGTGCAAACTATGCACATTCTAGGTAATAACGACTTTCTATAGTTTGCGCATGCGTCCGGAAATAAGAAAAAATTACTTGCCCCATTTTTTTAAATTCACAGCTACTAGAAGGTTTACTTGATTTCTTAGAAAACACGAGTTTTTAGAAAATGTGATTTATTTCCTAAATGGAATGAACAAAGTATGCACATTCTATGTCATAACGAGTTTCTATAGTTTGCGCATGCGCAAACTATGCACATTCTACGTACTAACGACTTTCTATAGTTTGCGTATTCGTCCAGAAATAAGAAAAAGTTACTTCCCCCCGTTTTTTAAAATCACATCTTCTAGAAGGTTTCCATGATTTCTTAAAAAACACAAGTTTTTAGAAAATGTGATTTATTTCATCAATGGAATCAACAAACTATGCACATTCTACGTAATAACGACTTTCTATATTTTGCGAATGCGTCCAGAAATAAGAAAAGCTTACTTCCCCCCGTTTTTTAAAATCACAGCTTCTAGAAGATTTACATTATTTCTCAAAAAACATGAGTTTTTTAGAAAATGGTATTTATTTCATAAAAGGAATCAACAAAGTATGCACATTCTACGTCATAACGACTTTATATAGTTTGCGCATGCATCCGAAAATAAGAAGAGCTTACTTCCCCCCGTTTTTTAAAGTCATAGCTTCTAGAAGGTTTACATGATTTCTTAAAAAACACGAGTTTTTAGAGAATGTGATTTATTTCATCAATGGAATCAACAAACTATGCACATTCTACGTAATAACTACTTTCTATAGTTTGCGAATGCATCCGGAAATAAGAAAAGCTTACTTCCCCCCGTTTTTTAAAATCAGAGCTTCTAGAATGTTTACATGATTTCTTAAAAAACATGAGTTTTTAGAAAATATCATTTATTTCATAAATGGAATCAACAAAGTATGAACATTCTATGTCATAACGACTTTGTATACTTTGCGCATGCGCAAACTATGCACATTCTATTTAATATCGACTTTCTATAGTTTGCGCATGCATCTGAAAATAAGAAAAGCTTACTTCCCCCCTTTTTTTCAATTCACAGCTTCTAGAAGGTTTACATGATTTCTTAAAAAACATGAGTTTTTAGAAAATGTGATTTATTTCATAAATGGAATCAAAAAAGTATGCACTTTCTACGTCATAACGACTTTCTATAGTTTGCGCATGCGTCCAGAAATAAGAAAAGCTTACTTCCCCCCGTTTTTTAAAATCACAGCTTCTAGAAGGTTTACATGATTTCTTAAAAAAAATGAGTTTTTAGAAAATGTGATTTATTTCTTAAATGGAGTCAACAAAGTATGCACATTCTATGTCATAACGACTTTGTATGGTTTGCGCATGGGCAAACTATGCACATTCTACGTAATAACAACTTTCTATAGTTTGCGCATGTGTCCGGAAATAAGAAAAGCTTACTTCCGCCCGTTTTTTAAAATCACAGCTTCTAGAAGGTTTAAATGATTTCTTAAAAAACACGAGTTTTTAGAAAATGTGATTTATTTCATAAATGGAATCAACAAAGCATGCACATTCTACGTCATAACGACTTTCTAAAGTTTGCGCATGCGTCCGGAAATAAGAAAAGCTTACTTCCGCCATTTTTTTAAAATCACAGCTTCTAGAAGGTTTACATCATTTCTTAAAAAACCCGAGTTTTTAGAAAATATGATTTATTTCACGAATGGAATGAACAAAGTATGCACATTCTACGTCATAATGACTTTCTAAAGTTTGTGCATGCGTCCGGAAATAAGAAAAGCTTACTTCCGCCAGTTTTTAAAATCACAGCTTCTAGAAGGTTTACATGATTTCTTAAAAACCGCGAGTATTTAGAAAATGTGATTTATTTCATGAATGGAATCAACAAAGTATGCACATTCTAAGTCATAACGACTTTCTATAGTTTGCGCATGCGTCCAGAAATAAGAAAAGCGTACTTCCCCTCGTTTTTTAAAGTCACAGCTTCTAGAAGGTTTACATGATTTCTTAAAAAACACGAGTTTTTAGAAAATGTGATTTATTTCATCAATGGAATCAACAAACTATGCACATTCTACGTAATAACGACTTTCTATAGTTTGCGAATGCATCTGGAAATAAGAAAAGCTTACTTCCCCCTAGTTTCTAAAATCACAGCTTCTAGAAGATTTACATGATTTCATTAAAAACACTAGTTTTTAGAAAATGTCATTTATTTCATAAATGGAATGAAAAAAGTATGAACATTCTATGTCATAACAACTTTGTATAGTTTGCGCATGCGCAAACTATGCACATTCTAAGTAATAACGATTTTCTATAGTTTGCGCATGCGTCCGGAAATAAGAAAAGCTTACTTCCCCCAAAATTTTAAAATCACAGCTTCTAGAAGGTTTACATGATTTCTCAAAAAACACGAGTTTTTAGAAAATGTGATTTATTTCATCAATGGAATCAACAAACTATGCACATTCTACGTAATAACGACTTTCTATAGTTTGCGAATGCGTCCGTAAATAAGAAAAGCTTACTTCCCCACGGTTTTTAAAATCACAGCTTCTCGAAGGTTTACATGATTTCTTAAAAAACACGAGTTTTTAGAAAATGTCATTTATTTCATAAATGGAATCAAAAAAGTATGAACATTCTATGTCATAACGACTTTGTATAGTTTGCGCGTGCGCAAACTATGCACATTCTAGGTAATAACGATTTTCTATAGTTTGCGCATGCGTCCGGAAATAAGAAAAGCTTACTTCCCCCAAAATTTTAAAATCACAGCTTCTAGAAGGTTTACATGACTTCTTAAAAAACATGAGTTTTTAGAAAATGTGATTTATTTCATAAATGTAATCAACAAAGTATGCACATTCTACGTCATAACGACTTTCTATAGTTTGCGCATGCGTCCGGAAATAAGAAAATCTTACTTCCCCCCGTTTTTTAAAATCACAGCTTCTAGAAGGTTTACATGATTTCTTAAAAAAAATGAGTTTTTAGAAAATGTGATTTATTTGATAAAAGGAATCAACAAAGTGTCCACATTCTACGTCATAACGACTTTGTATAGTTTGCGCATGTGCAAACTATGCACATTCTAGGTAATAACGACTTTCTATAGTTTGCACATGCGTCCAGAAATAAGAAAAGCTTACTTCCGCCCTTTTTTTAAATTCACAGCTTCTAGAATGTTTACTTGATTTCTTAAAAAACACGCGTTTTTAAAAATGTGATTTATTTCATAAATGGAATCAACAAAGTATGCACATTCTACGTCATAACGACTTTCTATAGTTTTCGCATGCTTCAGGAAATAAGAAAAGCTTACTTCCCCCCGTTTTTTAAAAGCACAGCTTCTTTAAAGTTTACATGATTTCTTTAAAAAAATGAGTTTTTAGAAAATGTGATTTATTTCATAAAAGGAATCAACAAAGTATGCACATTCTACGTGAAACGACTTTCTATTGTTTGCGCATGCGTTCGGAAATAAGAAAAGCTTACTTCCCCCTGTTTTTTAAAATCACAGCTTCTAGAAGGTTTACATGATTTCTTAAAAAACACAAGTTTTTAGAAAATGTCATTTATTTAATCAATGGAATCAACAAACTATGCACATTATACGTAATAACGACTTTCTATAGTTTGAGCATGCGTCCGAAAATAAGAAAAGCTTACTTTCCCCCTTTTTTTAAATTCACAGCTTCTAGAAGGTTTACATGATTTCTTAAAAAACAAGAGTTTTTATAAAATGTGATCTGTTTCATAAATGGAATCAACAAAGCATGCAAACTATGCACATTCTAGGTAATAACAACTTTGTATAGTTTGCGCATGCGTCCGGAAATAAGAAAAGCTAACTCCCCCCCTTTTTTTAAATTCATAGCTTCTAGAAGGTTTGCATCATTTCTTAAAAAACACAAGTTTTAAAAAAATGTTATTTATTTCATAAATGGAATCAACAAAGTATGCACATTCTACGTCATAACGACTTTCTATAGTTTGCGCATGCATCCGGAAATAAGAAAAGCTTACTTCCCCCCTTTTGTTTAAAATCACAGCTTCTATAAGGTTTGCATGATTTCTTAAAAAAAATGGGTTTTTAGAAAATGTGATTTATTTCATAAATGGAATCAACAGAGTATGCACATTCTACGTCATAACAACTTTCTATAGTTTGCGCATGCGTCCAGAAATAAGAAAAGCTTACTTCCCCCCGTTTTTTAAAATCACAGCGTCTAGAAGGATTACGTGATTTCTTAAAAAACATGAGTTTTACGAACATGTGATTTATTTCATAAATGGAATCAGCAAAGTATGCACTTTCTATGTCATAACGACTTTCTATAGTTTGCGCATGGGGAAACTAAGCGCATTCTCCGTACTAACGACTTTCTATAGTTTGCGTATGCGTCCATAAATAAGAAAAGCTTACTTCACCCCGTTTTTTAAAATCACAACTTCTACAAGGTTTACATGATTTCTTAAAAAACACGAGTTTTTAGAAAATGTGATTTATTTCTTAAATGGAATCAACAAACTATGCACATTTTATGTCATAACGACTTTCTATAGTTTGCGCATTTGTCCGGAAATAAGAAAAGCTTACTTCCGCCCGTTTTTTAAAATCACAGCTTCTAGAAGGTTTACATGATTTCTTAAAAAAAATGAGTTTTTAGAAAATGTGATTTATTTCATAAAAGGAATCAACAAAGTATGCACATTCTACGTCATAACGACTTTGTATAGTTTGCGCATTTGCAAACTATGCACATTCTATGTAATAACGACTTTCTATAGTTTGCGCATGCATCCGGAAATTAGAAAAGCTTACTTCCGCCAGTTTTTTAAAATCACAGCTTCTAGAAGGTTTACATGATTTCTTAAAAAACATGAGTTTTTAGAAAATATGATTAATATTTAATCAATGGAATCAACAAACTATGCACATTCTAGGTAATAACGACTTTCTATAGTTTGCGAAAGCGTCCGGAAATAAGAAAAGCTTACTTCCCCCCTTGTTTTAAATTCACAGCTTCTAGAAGGTTTACTTGATTTCTTAAAAAACATGGGTTTTTAGAAAATGTGATTTATTTCATAAATGGAATCAACAAAGTATGCACATTCTACATCATAACGACTTTCTATGGTTTGCGCATGCGTCCGGAAATAAGAAAAGCTTACCTCCCCCCGTTTTTTAAAATCACAGCTTCTAGAAGGTTTACATGATTTCTTAAAAAAAATGAGTTTTTAGAAAATGTGATTTATTTCATAAAAGGAATCAACAAAGTATGCACATTCTACGCAAAATGACTTTTTATAGTTTGCGCATGCGTTCGGAAATAAGAAAAGCTTACTTCCCCCCTTTTGTTTAAAATCACAGCTTCTAGAAGGTTTCCATGATTTCTTAAAAAAATGGGTTTTTAGAAAATGTTATTTATTTCATAAATGGAATCAACAAAGTATGCACATTCTACGTCATAACGACTTTCTATAGTTTGTGCATCCGTCCGGAAATAAGAAAAGCTTACTTCCCCCCGTTTTTTAAAATCACAGCTTCTAGAAGGATTACATGATTTCTTTAAAAACATGAGTTTTTTTAAAATGTGATTTATTTCATAAATGTAATCAACAAAGTATGCACATTCTAAGTCATAAGGACTTTCTATAGTTTGCGCATGCGTCCGGAAATAAGAAAATCGTACTTCCCCCCGTTTTTTAAAATCACAGCGTCTAGAAGGATTACATGATTTCTTAAAAAACATGAGTTTTACGAACATGTGATTTATTTCATAAATGGAATCAACAAAGTATGCACATTCTACGTCATAATGACTTTCTAAAGTTTGCGCATGCGTCCGGAAATAAGAAAAGCTTACTTCCGCCAGTTTTTTAAAATCACAGCTTCTAGAAGGTTTACATCATTTCTTAAAATCCAAGAATATTTAGAAAATGTGATTTATTTCATAAATGGAATCAACAAAGTATGCACATTCTAATCCATAACGACTTTCTATAGTTTGCGCATGCGTCCGGAAATAAGAAAAGCTTACTTCCCCCCGTTTTTTAAAGTCACAGCTTCTAGACAGTTTTCATGATTTCTTAAAAAACATGAGTTTTTAGAAAATGTGATTTATTTCATCAATGGAATAAACAAACTATGCACATTCTGTGTAATAACGACTTTCTATAGTTTGCGAATGCGTCCGGAAATAAGAAAAGCTTACTTTCCCCTATTTGTTAAAATCATACCTTCTAGAAGGTTTACATGATTTCTTAACAAACACGAGTTTTTAGAAAATGTCATTTATTTCATAAATGGAATGAAAAAAGTATGCACATTCTATGTCATAACGAGTTTCTATAGTTTACGCATGCGCACACTATGCACATTCTACGTACTAACGACTTTCTATAGTTTGCGTATTCGTCCGGAAATAAGAAAAGCTTAATTCACCCCGTTTTTTAAAATCACAACTTCTAGAACGTTTTTAAAATCACAAAGTATGCCATTCTATGTCATAATGACTTTGTATGGTTTGGGCATGCGCAAACTATGCACATTCTATGTACTAACAACTTTCTATAGTTTGCTTATTCATCCGGAAATAAGAAAAGCTTACCTCCCCCCTTTTTTTAAATTCACAGCTTCTAGAAGGTTTACATGATTTCTTAAAAAAAACGAGTTTTTAGAAAATGTGATTTATTTCATAAAAGGAATCAACAAAGTATGCACATTCTACGTCATAACGACTTTGTATAGTTTGCGCATGTGCAAACTATGCACATTCTATGTAATAACGACTTTCTATAGTTTGCGCATTCATCCGGAAATTAGAAAAGCTTACTTCCGCCAGTTTTTTAAAATCACAGCTTCTAGAAGGTTGACATGATTTCTTTAAAAACATGAGTTTTTAGAAAATATGATTAATATTTAATCAATGGAATCAACAAACTATGCACATTCTACATAATAATGATTTTCTATAGTTTGCGAATGCGTCCGGAAATAAGAAAAGCTTACTTCCCTCCGGTTTTCAAAATCACAGCTTCTAGACGGTTTACATGATTTCTTAAAAAACATGAGTTTTTAGAAAATGTCATTTATTTCATAAATGGAATCAACAAAGTATGCACATTCTACATCATAACGACTTTCTATAGTTTGCGCATGCGTATGGAAATAACAAAAGCTTACTTCCCCCCGTTTTTTAAAATCACAGCTTCTAGAAGGTTTACATGATTTCTTAAAAAACACGAGTTTTTAGAAAATGTGATTTATTTCATCAATGGAATCAACAAACTATGCACATTCTATGTAATAAAGACTTTCTATAGTTTGAGAATGCGTCCAGAAATAAGAAAAGCTTACTTCCCCCCGGTTTTTAAAATCACAACTTCTAGAAGGTTTACATGATTTCTTAAAAAACATGATTGTTCAGAAAATGTGATTTATTTCATAAATGGAATCAACAAAGTATGCATATTCTAAGTCATAACGACTTTCTATAGTTTGCGCATGCGTCCGGAAATAAGAAAAGCTTACTTCCCCCCGTTTTTTAAAATCACAGCTTCTAGAAGGATTACATGATTTCTTAAAAAACATGAGTTTTACGAACATGTGATTTATTTCATAAATGGAATCAACAAAGTATGCACATTCTATGTCATAACGACTTTCTATATTTTGCGCATGTGCAAACTAAGCACATTCTACGTACTAACGACTTTCTATAGTTTGCGTATGCGTCCAGAAATAAGAAAAGCTTACTTCACCCCGTTTTTTAAAATCACAACTTCTAGAAGGTTTACATGATTTCTTAAAAAACAAGAGTTTTTAGAAAATGTGATTTATTTCATAAATGGAATCAACAAAGTATGCACATTCTATGTCATAACGACTTTGTATGGTTTGCGCATGTGCAAACTATGCACATTCTACGTAATAACGACTTTCTATAGTTTGCGCATGTGTCCGGAAATAAGAAAAGCTTACTTCTGCCAGTTTTTTAAAATCACGGCTTCTAGAAGGTTTACATGATTTCTTACAAAACACCAGTTTTTAGAAAATGTGATTTATTTCATAAATGGAATCAACAAAGTATGAACATTCTACGTCATAACGACTTTCTAAAGTTTGCGCATGCATCCGGAAATAAGAAAAGCTTACTTCTGCCAGTTTTTTTAAATCACAGCTTCTAGAAGGTTTACATGATTTCTTAAAAACCACGAGTTTTTAGAAAATGTCATTTATTTCATAAATGGAATCGTCAAAGTATGCACATTCTAAGTCATAACGACTTTCTATAGGTTGTGCATGCGTCCGGAAATAAGAAAAGCTTACTTCGCCTCATTTTTTAAAGTCACAGCTTCTAGAAGGTTTACATGATTTCTTAAAAAACAGGAGTTTTTAGAAAATGTGATTTATTTCATCAATGGAATCAAGAAACTATGCACATTCTACGTAATAACGACTTTCTATAGTTTGCGAATGCGTACGGAAATAAGAAAAGCTTACTTCCCCGTGGTTTTTAAAATCACAGCTTCTAGAAGGTTTACATGATTTCTTAAAAAACACGAGTTTTAAGAAAATGTCATTTATTTCATAAATTTAATAAAAAACGTATGAACATTCTATGCCATAACGACTTTGTATACTTTGCGCGTTCGCAATCTATGCACATTCTAGCTAATAACAACTTTCTATAGTTTGCGCATGCGTCCGGAAATAAGAAAAGCTAACTTCCCCACTTTTTTTAAATTCATAGCTTCTAAAAGGTTTACATGATTTCTTAAAAAATACAAGTTTTTCGAAAATGTTATTTATTTCATAAACGGAATCAACAAAGTATGCACATTCTACATCATAACGACTTTCTATACTTTGCGCATGCGTCCGGAAATAAGAAAAGCTTACTTCCCCCCGTTTTTTAAAATCACAGCTTCTAGAAGGTTTACATGATTTCTTAAAAAAAACAAGTTTTTAGAAAATGTGATTTATTTCATAAAAGGAATCAACAAAGTATGCACAGTCTACATCATAACGACTTTCTATAGTTTGCGCATGCGTATGGAAATAAGAAAAGCGTACTTCCCCCCTTTTTTTTAAATCACAGCTTCTAGAAGGTTTACATGATTTCTTAAAAAACACGAGTTTTTAGAAAATGTTATTTATTTCATGAATGGAATCAACAAACTATGCACATTCTACGTAATAACTACTTTCTATAGTTTGCGAATGCGTCCGGAAATAAGAAAAGCTTACTTCCCCCCGTTTTTTAAAATCACAGCTTCTAGAATGTTTACATGATTTCTTAAAAAACATGATTTTTTAGAAAATATCATTTATTTCATAAATGGAATCAACAAAGTATGAACATTCTATGTCATAACGACTTTGTATAGTTTGCACATGCGCAAACTATGCACATTCTATGTAATATCGACTTTCTATACTTTGCGCATGCGTCTCGAAATAAGAAAAGCTTACTTCCCCCCTTTTTTTCAATTCACAGCTTCTAGAATGTTTACATGATTTCTTAAAAAACATGAGTTTTTAGAAAATGTGATTTATTTCATAAATGGAATCAAAAAAGTATGCACATTCTATGTAATATCGACTTGCTATAGTTTGCGCATGCGTCTGGAAATAAGAAAAGCTTACTTCCCCACTTTTTTTCAATTCACAGCTTCTAGAAGGTTTACATGATTTCTTAAAAAACACGAGTTTTTAGAAAATGTGATTTATTTCATAAATGGAATAAAAAAAGTATGCACTTTCTATGTCATAACGACATTCTATAGTTTGTGCATGCGTCCGGTAATAACAAAAGCTTACTTCCCCCCGTTTTTTAAAATCACAGCTTCTAGAAGGTTTACATGATTTCTTAAAAAACACGAGTTTTTAGAAAATGTGATTTATTTAATCAATGGCATCAACAAACTATGCACATTCTACGTAATAACGAATTTCTATAGTTTTCACATGCATCCGAAAATTAGAAAAGCTTACTTCCCCTCGTTTTTTAAAATCATGGCTTCTAGAAGGT
This sequence comes from Larix kaempferi, assembly GCA_027924585.1. NCBI lineage: Eukaryota > Viridiplantae > Streptophyta > Pinopsida > Pinales > Pinaceae > Larix > Larix kaempferi. Next base: position 13,165,152 of record BSBM01000557.1, on the reverse strand, counting down.
TTACATGATTTCTTAAAAAACACGAGTTTTCAGAAAATGTCATTTGTTTCATAAATGGAATCAACAAAGTATGAACAAACTATGTCATAACGACTTTGTATCATTTGCGCACGGGCAAACTATGGACATTCTACGTGATAACGACTTTCTATAGTATGGGCATGCGTCCGGAAATTAGTAAAGCTTACTTTCCCCTTTTTTTTAAATTCACAGCTTCTAGAAGGTTTACATGATTTCTTAAAAAACACGAGTTTTTAGAAAATGTGATTTATTTCATAAATGGAATCAACAAAGTATGCACATTCTACATCATAACGACTTTCTATAGTTTGTGCATGCGTCCGGAAAAAAGAAAAGCTTACTTCCCCCCGTTTCTTAAAATCACAGCTTCTAGAAGGATTACATGATTTCTTAAAAAACATAAGTTTTACGAACATGTGATTTATTTCATAAATGGAATCAACAAGGTATGCACATTCTATGTCATAACGACTTTCTATAGTTTGCGCAAGCACAAACTAAGCACATTCTACGTACTAACGACTTTCTATAGTTTGTGTATGCGTCCAGAAATAAGAAAATCTTACTTCCCCCCATTTTTTAAAACCACAGGTTCTAGAAGGTTTACATGATTTCTTAAAAAACACAAGTTTTTAGAAAATGTGATTAATTTCATAAATGGAATCAACAAAGTATGCACATTCTATGTCATAACGACTTTGTATAGTTTGCGCATGCGCAAATTATGCACATTCTATGTAATAACGACTTTCTATAGTTTGCGCATGTGTCCGGAAATAAGAAAAGCTTACTTCCGCCAGTTTTTTAAAATCACAGCTTCTAGAAGGTTTACATGATTTCTTAAAAAACACGAGTTTTTAGAAAATGTGATTTATTTCATAAATGGAATCAACAAAGTATGCACATTCTAAGTCATAATGACTTTCTATAGTTTGCGCATGCGTCCGGAAATAAGAAAAGCGTACTTCCCCTCGTTTTTTAAAGTCACAGCTTCTAAAAGGTTTACAAGATTTATTAAAAAACACTCGTTTTTAGAAAATGTGATTTATTTCATCAATGGAATCAACAAACTATGCACATTCTACGTAATAACGACTTTCTATAGCTTGCGAATGCGTCCGGAAATAAGAAAAGCTTACTTCCCCCTGGTTTTTAAAATAACAGCTTCTAGAAGATTTACATCATTTCATTAAAAACACGAGTTTTTAGAAAATGTCATTTATTTCATAAATGGAATGAAAAAAGTATGAACATTCTATGTCATAACAACTTTGTATAGTTTGCGCATGCACAAACTATGCACATTCTAGGTAATAACGACTTTCTATAGTTTGCGCATGTGTCCGGAAATAAGAAAAGCTTACTTCCCCCCTATTTTTAAATTCACAGCTTCTAGTAGGTTTACATGATTTCTTAAAAAACACGAGTTTTTAGATTTATTTCATAATTGGAATCATCAAAGTATGCACATTCTACGTCATAACGACTTTCTATAGTTTGCGCATGCGTCCGGGAATAAGAAAAGCTTACTTCCCCCCGTTTTTTAAAATCACAGCTTCTAGAAGGTTTACATGATTTCTTTAAAAAAATTAGTTTTTAGAAAATGTGATTTATTTCATAAAAGGAATCAACAAAGTATGCACATTCTATGTCATAACGACTTTCTATAGTTTGCGCATGCGTATGAAAATAAGAAAAGCTTACTTCCCCCCATTTTTTAAAATCACAGCTTCTAGAAGGTTTACATGATTTCTTAAAAAACACGAGTTTTTAGAAAATGTGATTTATTTCATAAATAGAATCAACAAAGTATAAACATTCTAAGTCATAACGACTTTCTATAGTTTGCGCATGCTTCCGGAAGTAAGAAAAGCTTACTTCCCCCCATTTTTTAAAATCACAGCTTCTAGAAGGTTTGCATGATTTCTCAAAAAACACGAGTTTTTAGAAAATGTGATTTATTTCATCAATGGAATCAACAAACTATGCACATTCTACGTAATAACGACTTTCTATAGTTTGCGAATGCGTCCGGAAATAAGAAAAACTTAATTCCCCCCGGTTTTTAAAATCACAACTTCTCGAAGGTTTACATGATTTCTTAAAAAACACGAGTTTTTAGAAAATGTCATTTATTTCATAAATGGAATCAAAAAAGTATGAACATTCTATGTCATAACGACTTTGTATAGTTTGCGCTTGCGCAAACTATGCACATTCTAGGTAATAACGACTTTCTATAGTTTGCGCATGCGTCCGGAAATAAGAAAAGCTTACTTCCCCCCTTTTTTTAAATTCACAGCTTCTAGAAGGTTTACATGATTTCTTAAAAAACACGAGTTTTTAGAAAATGTGATTTATTTTATAAATGGAATCAACAAAGTATGCACATTCTACGTCATAACGACTTTCTATAGTTTGTGCATGTGTCCGGAAATAAGAAAAGCTTACTTCCCCCCATTCTTTAAAATCACAGCTTCTAGAAGGTTTACATGATTTCTTAATAAACACGAGTTTTTAGAAAATGTGATTTATTTAATCAATGGAATCAACAAACTATGCATATTCTACGTAATAACGACTTTCTATAGTTTGCGCATGCATCTGGAAATAAGAAAAGCATACTTCCCCCCGTTTTTTAAAATCACAGCTTCTAGAAGGATTACATGATTTCTTAAAAAACACGAGTTTTTTGAAAATGCGATTTATTGAATAAATGGAATCAACAAAGTATGAACATTCTACGTAATAATGACTTTCTATAGTTTGCGCATGCGTCCGGAAATAAGAAAAGCTTACTTCCCCCTGGTTTTTAAAATCATAGCTTATAGAAGGTTTACATGATTTCTTAAAAAACACGAGTTTTTAGAAAATGTCATTTATTTCATAAATGGAATCAAAAAAGTATGAACATTCTATGTCATAACGACTTTGTATAGTTTGCGCGTGCGCAAACTATGCACATTCTAGGTAATAACGACTTTCTATAGTTTGCGCATGCATCCAGAAATAAGAAAAGCTTACTTCCCCCCGGATTTTAAAATCACAACTTCTAGAAGGTTTACATGATTTCTTAAAAAACATGATTGTTTAGAAAATGTGATTTATTTCATAAATGGAATCAACAAAGTATGCATATTCTAAGTCATAACGACTTTCTATAGTTTGCGCATGCGTCCGGAAATAAGAAAAGCTTACTTCCCCCCGTTTTTTAAAATCACAGCTTCTAGAAGGATTACATGATTTCTTAAAAAACATGAGTTTTACGAACATGTGATTTATTTCATAAATGGAATCAACAAAGTATGCACATTCTATGTCATAACGACTTTCTATATTTTGCGCATGTGCAAACTAAGCACATTCTACGTACTAACGACTTTCTATAGTTTGCGTATGCGTCCAGAAATAAGAAAAGCTTACTTCACCCCGTTTTTTAAAATCACAACTTCTAGAAGGTTTACATGATTTCTTAAAAAACAAGAGTTTTTAGAAAATGTGATTTATTTCATAAATGGAATCAACAAAGTATGCACATTCTATGTCATAACGACTTTGTATGGTTTGCGCATGTGCAAACTATGCACATTCTACGTAATAACGACTTTCTATAGTTTGCGCATGTGTCCGGAAATAAGAAAAGCTTACTTCTGCCAGTTTTTTAAAATCACGGCTTCTAGAAGGTTTACATGATTTCTTACAAAACACCAGTTTTTAGAAAATGTGATTTATTTCATAAATGGAATCAACAAAGTATGAACATTCTACGTCATAACGACTTTCTAAAGTTTGCGCATGCATCCGGAAATAAGAAAAGCTTACTTCTGCCAGTTTTTTTAAATCACAGCATCTAGAAGGTTTACATGATTTCTTAAAAACCACGAGTTTTTAGAAAATTTCATTTATTTCATAAATGGAATCCTCAAAGTATGCACATTCTAAGTCATAACGACTTTCTATAGGTTGTGCATGCGTCCGGAAATAAGAAAAGCTTACTTCGCCGCATTTTTTAAAGTCACAGCTTCTAGAAGGTTTAAATGATTTCTTAAAAAACACGAGTTTTTAGAAAATGTTATTTATTTCATCAATGGAATCAAGAAAATATGCACATTCTACGTAATAACGACTTTCTATAGTTTGCGAATGCGTACGGAAATAAGAAAAGCTTACTTCCCCGTGGTTTTTAAAATCACAGCTTCTAGAAGGTTTACATGATTTCTTAAAAAACACGAGTTTTAAGAAAATGTCATTTATTTCATAAATTTAATAAAAAACGTATGAACATTTTATGCCATAACGACTTTGTATACTTTGCGCGTTCGCAAACTATGCACATTCTAGCTAATAACAACTTTCTATAGTTTGCACATGCGTCCGGAAATAAGAAAAGCTAACTTCCCCACTTCTTTTAAATTCATAGCTTCTAAAAGGTTTACATGATTTCTTAAAAAATACAAGTTTTTCGAAAATGTTATTTATTTCATAAATGGAATCAACAAAGTATGCACATTCTACATCATAACGACTTTCTATACTTTGCGCATGCGTCCGGAAATAAGAAAAGCTTACTTCCCCCCGTTTTTTAAAATCACAGCTTCTAGAAGGTTTACATGATTTCTTAAAAAAAACAAGTTTTTAGAAAATGTGATTTATTTCATAAAAGGAATCAACAAATTATGCACAGTCTACGTCATAACGACTTTCTATAGTTTGCGCATGCGTATGGAAATAAGAAAAGCGTACTTCCCCCCTTTTTTTTAAATCACAGCTTCTAGAAGGTTTACATGATTTCTTAAAAAACACGAGTTTTTAGAAAATGTTATTTATTTCATGAATGGAATCAACAAACTATGCACATTCTACGTAATAACTACTTTCTATAGTTTGCGAATGCCTCCGGAAATAAGAAAAGCTTACTTCCCCCCGTTTTTTAAAATCACAGCTTCTAGAATGTTTACATGATTTCTTAAAAAACATGAGTTTTTAGAAAATATCATTTATTTCATAAATGGAATCAACAAAGTATGAACATTCTATGTCATAACGACTTTGTATAGTTTGCGCATGCACAAACTATGCACATTCTATGTAATATCGACTTTCTATAGTTTGCGCATGCGTCTCGAAATAAGAAAAGCTTACTTCCCCCCTTTTTTTCAATTCACAGCTTCTAGAATGTTTACATGATTTCTTAAAAAACACGAGTTTTTAGAAAATGTGATTTATTTCATAAATGGAATCAAAAAAGTATGCACATTCTATGTAATATCGACTTGCTATAGTTTGCGCATGCGTCTGGAAATAAGAAAAGCTTACTTCCCCACTTTTTTTTCAATTCACAGCTTCTAGAAGGTTTACATGATTTCTTAAAAAACACGAGTTTTTAGAAAATGTGATTTATTTCATAAATGGAATAAAAAAAGTATGCACTTTCTACGTCATAACGACATTCTATAGTTTGTGCATGCGTCCGGTAATAACAAAAGCTTACTTCCCCCCGTTTTTTAAAATCACAGCTTCTAGAAGGTTTACATCATTTCTTAAAAAACACGAGTTTTTAGAAAATGTGATTTATTTAATCAATGGAATCAACAAACTATGCACATTCTACGTAATAACGAATTTCTATAGTTTTCACATGCATCCGAAAATTAGAAAAGCTTACTTCCCCTCGTTTTTTAAAATCATGGCTTCTAGAAGGTTTACATGATTTCTTAAAAAACACGAGTTTTCAGAAAATGTCATTTGTTTCGTAAATGGAATCAACAAAGTATGAACAAACTATGTCATAACGACTTTGTATCATTTGCACACGGGCAAACTATGGACATTCTACGTAATAACGACTTTCTATAGTATGGGCATGCGTCCGGAAATTAGAAAAGCTTACTTTCCCCTTTTTTTTAAATTCACAGCTTCTAGAAGGTTTACATGATTTCTTAAAAAACACGAGTTTTTAGAAAATGTGATTTATTTCATAAATGGAATCAACAAAGTATGCACATTCTACATCATAACGACTTTCTATAGTTTGTGCATGCGTCCGGAAAAAAGAAAAGCTTACTTCCCCCCGTTTCTTAAAATCACAGCTTCTAGAAGGATTACATGATTTCTTAAAAAACATGAGTTTTACGAACATGTGATTTATTTCATAAATGGAATCAACAAGGTATGCACATTCTATGTCATAACGACTTTCTATAGTTTGCGCAAGCACAAACTAAGCACATTCTACGTACTAACGACTTTCTATAGTTTGTGTATGCGTCGAGAAATAAGAAAATCTTACTTCCCCCCATTTTTTAAAACCACAGCTTCTAGAAGGTTTACATGATTTCTTAAAAAACACAAGTTTTTAGAAAATGTGATTAATTTCATAAATGGAATCAACAAAGTATGCACATTCTATGTCATAACGACTTTGTATGGTTTGCGCATGCGCAAATTATGCACATTCTATGTAATAACGACTTTCTATAGTTTGCGCATGTGTCTGGAAATAAGAAAAGCTTACTTCCGCCAGTTTTTTAAAATCACAGCTTCTAGAAGGTTTACATGATTTCTTAAAAAACACGAGTTTTTAGAAAATGTGATTTATTTCATAAATGGAATCAACAAAGTATGCACATTCTAAGTCATAACGACTTTCTATAGTTTGCGCATGCGTCCGGAAATAAGAAAAGCGTACTTCCCCTCGTTTTTTAAAGTCACAGCTTCTAAAAGGTTTACAAGATTTATTAAAAAACACTCGTTTTTAGAAAATGTGATTTATTTCATCAATGGAATCAACAAACTATGCACATTCTACGTAATAACGACTTTCTATAGCTTGCGAATGCGTCCGGAAATAAGAAAAGCTTACTTCCCCCTGGTTTTTAAAATAACAGCTTCTAGAAGATTTACATCATTTCATTAAAACCACGAGTTTTTAGAAAATGTCATTTATTTCATAAATGGAATGAAAAAAGTATGAACATTCTATGTCATAACAACTTTGTATAGTTTGCGCATGCACAAACTATGCACATTCTAGGTAATAACGACTTTCTATAGTTTGCGCATGTGTCCGGAAATAAGAAAAGCTTACTTCCCCCCTATTTTTAAATTCACAGCTTCTAGAAGGTTTACATGATTTCTTAAAAAACACGAGTTTTTAGATTTATTTCATAAATGGAATCATCAAAGTATGCACATTCTACGTCATAACAACTTTCTATAGTTTGCGCATGCGTTCGGGAATAAGAAAAGCTTACTTCCCCCCGTTTTTTAAAATCACAGCTTCTAGAAGGTTTACATGATTTCTTTAAAAAAATTAGTTTTTAGAAAATGTGATTTATTTCATAAAAGGAATCAACAAAGTATGCACATTCTATGTCATAACGACTTTCTATAGTTTGCGCATGCGTATGAAAATAAGAAAAGCTTACTTCCCCCCATTTTTTAAAATCACAGCTTCTAGAAGGTTTACATGATTTCTTAAAAAACACGAGTTTTTAGAAAATGTGATTTATTTCATAAATGGAATCAACAAAGTATAAACATTCTAAGTCATAACGACTTTCTATAGTTTGCGCATGCGTCCGGAAGTAAGAAAAGCTTACTTCCCCCCATTTTTTAAAATCACAACTTCTAGAAGGTTTACATGATTTCTCAAAAAACACGAGTTTTTAGAAAATGTGATTTATTTCATCAATGGAATCAACAAACTATGCACATTCTACGTAATAACGACTTTCTATAGTTTGCGAATGCGTCCGGTAATAAGAAAAACTTAATTTCCCCCTGTTTTTAAAATCACAACTTCTCGAAGGTTTACATGATTTCTTAAAAAACACGAGTTTTTAGAAAATGTCATTTATTTCATAAATGGAATCAAAAAAGTATGAACATTCTATGTCATAACGACTTTGTATAGTTTGCGCTTGCGCAAACTATGCACATTCTAGGTAATAACGACTTTCTATAGTTTTCGCATGCGTCCGGAAATAAGAAAAGCTTACTTCCCCCCTTTTTTTAAATTCACAGCTTCTAGAAGGTTTACATGATTTCTTAAAAAACACGAGTTTTTAGAAAATGTGATTTATTTTACAAATGGAATCAACAAAGTATGCACATTCTACGTCATAACGACTTTCGATAGTTTGTGCATGTGTCCGGAAATAAGAAAAGCTTACTTCCCCCCATTCTTTAAAATCACAGCTTCTAGAAGGTTTACATGATTTCTTAATAAACACGAGTTTTTAGAAAATGTCATTTATTTAATCAATGGAATCAACAAACTATGCATATTCTACGTAATAACGACTTTCTATAGTTTTCGCATGCATCTGGAAATAAGAAAAGCATACTTCCCCCCGTTTTTTAAAATCACAGCTTCTAGAAGGATTACATGATTTCTTAAAAAACACGAGTTTTTTGAAAATGTGATTTATTGAATAAATGGAATCAACAAAGTATGAACATTCTACGTAATAATGACTTTCTATAGTTTGCGCATGTGTCCGGAAATAAGAAAAGCTTACTTCCCCCTGGTTTTTAAAATCATAGCTTATAGAAGGTTTACATGATTTCTTAAAAAACACGAGTTTTTAGAAAATGTCATTTATTTCATAAATGGAATCAAAAAAGTATGAACATTCTATGTCATAACGACTTTGTATAGTTTGCGCGTGCGCAAACTATGCACATTCTAGGTAATAACGACTTTCTATAGTTTGCGCATGCATCCAGAAATAAGAAAAGCTTACTTCCCCCCTTTTTTTAAATTCACAGCTTCTAGAAGGTTTACATGATTTCTTAAAAAACACGAGTTTTTAGAAAGTGTGATTTATTTCATAAATGGAATCAACAAAGTATGCACATTCTATGTCATAACGACTTTCTATAGTTTGCGCATGCTTCCGGAAATAAGAAAAGCTTACTTCCCCCCGTTTTTTAAAAAGACAGCTTCTAGAGGGTTTACATGATTTCTTAAAAAAAATGAGTTTTTAGAAAATCTGATTTATTTCATAAAAGGAATCAACAAAGTATGCACATTCTACGTCATAACGACTTTGTATAGTTTGCGCATGAGCAAACTATGCAGATTCTAGGTAATAACGACTTTCTATAGTTTGCGCATGCGTCCAGAAATAAGAAAAGCTTACTTCCCCCCTTTTTTTAAATTCATAGCTTCTAGAAGGATTACTTGATTTCTTTAAAAACACGAGTTTTTAGAAAATGTGATTTATTTCATAAATGGAATCATCAAAGTATGCACATTCTACGTCATAACGACTTTCTATAGTTTGCAAATGCGTTCGGAAATAAGAAAAGCTTAGTTCCCCGCGTTTTTTAAAATCACGGCTTCTAGAAGGTTTACATAATTTCTTAAAAAACATGAGTTTTTATAAAATGTCATTTGTTTCATAAATGGAATCAACGAAGTATGAACAAACTATGTCATAACGACTTTGTATAGTTTGCGCATGCGCGAAATATGCACATTCTACGTAATAACGACTTTCAAAGTTTGTGCATGCGTCCGGAAATAAGAAAAGCTTACTTTCCCCCTTTTTTTAAATTCTCAGCTTCTAGAAGGTTTACATGATTTCTTAAAAAACACGAGTTTTTATAAAATGTGATTTATTTCATAAATAGAATCAACAAAGTATGAACATTCTACGTCATAACGACTTTCTATAGTTTGCGCATGCGTCCGGAAATAAGAAAAGCTTAGTTCCCCCCGGTTTTTAAGATCATAGCTTCTAGAAGGTTTACATGATTTCTTAAAAAACACGAGTTTTTAGAAAATGTCATTTATTTCATAAATGGAATCAACAAAGTATGCACATTCTATGTCATAACGTTTTTGAATGGTTTGTGGATGCGCAAACTATGCACATTCTATGTAATAACGACTTTCTATAGTTTGCGCATGCATCCGGAAATTAGAAAAGCTTACTTCCGCCAGTTTTTTAAAATCACAGCTTCTAGAAGGTTTACAAGATTTCTCAAAAAACACGAGTTTTTAGAAAATGTGATTTATTTCATAAAAGGAATCATCAAAGTATGCACATTCTACGTCATAACGACTTTATATAGTTTGCACATGCGTCCGGAAATAAGAAAAGCTTACTTCCCCCCATTTTTTAAAGTCACAGATTCTAGAAGGTTTACATGATTTCTTAAAAAACACGAGTTTTTAGAAAATGTGATTTATTTCATCAATGGAATTCAGAAACTACGCACATTCTACGTAATAACTACTTTCTATAGTTTGCGAATGCATCCGGAAATAAGAAAAGCTTACTTCCCCCAGTTTTTTAAAATCACAGCTTCTAGAATGTTTACATCAGTTCTTAAAAAACATGAGTTTTTAGAAAATATCATTTATTTCATAAATGGAATCAACAAAGTATGAAAATTCTATGTCATAACGACTTTGTATAGTTTGCGCTTGCGCAAACTATGCACATTCTATGTAATAACGACTTTCTATAGTTTGCGCATGCGTCTGGAAATAAGAAAAGCTTACTTCCCCCCTTTTTTTACATTCACAGCTTCTAGAGGATTTACATGATTTCTTAAAAAACATGAGTTTTTAGAAAATGTGATTTATTTCATCAATGGAATCAACAAACTATGCACATTCTACGTAATAACGACTTTCTATAGTTTGCGAATGCGTCCGGAAATAAGAAAAGCTTAATTCCCCCCGGTTTTTAAAATCACAGCTTCTAGAAGGTTTACATGATTTCTTAAAAAAACATGAGTTTTTAGAAAATGTCATTTATTTCATAAATGGAATGAAAAAAGTATGAACATTTTATGTCATAACGACTTTGTATAGTTTGCGCATGCGCAAACTATGCACATTCTAGGTAATAACGACTTTCTATAATTTGCGCATGCGTCTGGAAATAAGAAAAGCTTACTTCCCCCCTTTTTTTAAATTCACATCTTCTAGAAGGTTTACATGACTTCTAAAAAAACATGAGTTTTTAGAAAATATGATTTATTTCATAAATGGAATCAACAAAGTATGCACATTCTACGTCATAACGACATTCTATAGTTTGCGCATGCGTCCGGAAATAGGAAAAGCTTACTTCCCCCTGTTTTTTAAAATCACAGCTTCTAGAAGGTTTACATGATTTCTTGAAAAAACGAGTTTTTACAAAATGTGATTTATTTCCTAAATGGAATGAACAAAGTATGCACATTCTATGTCATAACGAGTTTCTATAGTTTGCGCATTCGCAAACTATGCACATTGAACGTCCTAATGACTTTCTATAGTTTGCGTATTCGTCCAGAAAAAAGAAAAACTTACTTCCCCCCGTTTTTTAAAATCACAGCTTCTAGAAGGTTTCCATGATTTCTTAAAAAACACAAGTTTTTAGAAAATGTGATTTATTTCATCACTGGAATCAACAAACTATGCACTTTCTACGTAATAACGACTTTCTATAGTTTGCGAATGCATCCAGAAATAAGAAAAGCTTACTTCCCCCCGTTTTTTAAAATCAGAGCTTCTAGAAGATTTACATTATTTCTCAAAAAACATGAGTTTTTTAGAAAATGGGATTTATTTCATAAAAGGAATCAACAAAGTATGCACATTCTACGTCATAACGACTTTCTATAGTTTGCGAATGCATCCGGAAATAATAAAAGCTTACTTCCCCCCGTTTTTTAAAATCACAGCTTCTAGAATGTTTACATGATTTCTTAAAAAACATGAGTTTTTAGAAAATATCATTTATTTCATAAATGGAATCAACAAAGTATGAACATTCTATGTCATAACGACTTTGTATACTTTGTGCATGCGCAAACTATGCACATTCTATTTAATATCGACTTTCTATAGTTTGCGCATGCATCTGAAAATAAGAAAAGCTTACTTCCCCCCTTTTTTTCAATTCACAGCATCTAGAATGTTTACATGATTTCTTAAAAAACACGAGTTTTTAGAAAATGTGATTTATTTCATAAATGGAATCAAAAAAGTATGCACTTTCTACGTCATAACGACTTTCTATAGTTTGCGCATGCGTCCGGAAATAAGAAAAGCTTACTTCCCCCCGTTTTTTAAAATCACAGCTTCTAGAAGGTTTACATGATTTCTTAAAAAACATGAGTTTTTAGAAAATGTGATTTATTTCATAAATGGAATCAACAAAGTATGCACATTTTACGTCATAATGACTTTCTAAAGTTTGTGCATGCGTCCGGAAATAAGAAAAGCTTACTTCCGCCAGTTTTTTAAAATCACAGCTTCTAGATGGTTTACATGATTTCTTAAAAACCGCAAGTATTTAGAAAATGTGATTTATTTCATAAATGGAATCAACAAAGTATGCAAATTCTAAGTCATAACGACTTTCTATAGTTTGCGCATGCGTCCAGAAATAAGAAAAGCGTACTTCCCCTCGTTTTTTAAAGTCACAGCTTCTAGAAGGTTTACATGATTTCTTAAAAAACACGAGTTTTTAGAAAATGTGATTTATTTCATCAATGGAATCAACAAACTATGCACATTCTACGTAATAACGACTTTCTATAGTTTGCGAATGCATCTGGAAATAAGAAAAGCTTACTTCCCCCTAGTTTCTAAAATCACAGCTTCTAGAAGATTTACATGATTTGTAATGCTCAGAAAATTTCCAATGAAATTTTATGTTGTTCAAATGAAATTTCATATACATTTCTGCTAAATTGATCGCTATTCAAATGAAAATTTCCTAACCTTATTTCATGTACATATTTCAGCATAAGAGTATAAGAGTATGTTTCAGCATAAGAAACTAATAATTGACAAGGAAAATACCTGTTGCCGGAAGTTTGAAGTTTGTAGATTGCCTCATAGCTTGCTGTAGATTTCCTTCCAGATTTTTGTCCTTAAAGCTTAGCAACCGATTGAATGAACCACCCTACCGACCAGCTCTTATCATGCTGGCCCTAGGAAACCGACGGGTTTCCTAGCCCCCGAGCCCACAAACCGATAATCCCGAGAGCATCATTCCTTACTATATTTCCATAGGTGCAGTTTTCCCTATGATTTTTCCACCTCCTCCTTGGAGTTGGAGTTTCACCCCTTCCTCAGCTTCACCTCCAAAATCACTGTTCTCTTTCCAAAAAAAAACCTCCCTTCTTCTCCCTTCACCCTTCCCTAAATACTTTTCCTTCCTCGAGAAGACTTGAGGCTTACTCCACCGCCCCAAATTCCCTCTCTCGAGCCCTTCAATCATTAAATCCTCTGACTTTAACATTTATACAAGTTTACAATATAATAACATATTTCTTCACTTAATGCACCGACAATTAATGCACTTACAGTAAACTTATTGTACTTTAATTATTCGATGGTAAGTATTTATTATGGTAGGAGGTATTACCTACGGGTTCTCTATTCGAGATCTATTTTAATAATTCTCCACTTATTCACCATATTTGCACTTAATGTTTTTTGAATAAAATAATACAATAATATATGTTCTAGTTTGACTTTTCAGTTTGGGACAAGGCATGTCTTAATGGTTTTACCAATCCGACAAGATAACTTATCATGTAACTTTTAACTTTAAGACTCATACTGAATAAATAAATAATATTTAGTACCTATTCCTTCACATCACATCCATTCAAGAATGATTATCCTATTATGGCTAATTTTTGAAATGGAAATAATCACACAATATTAATTTATAACTCAATATTTTAAATCTTACTTATATTGCAATTGTTACGATAGGGATATAAATGTTGCTGGAATATTATTAATTAAGTAATAATAACAATTAAATCACCATTTATTAATTAATAATAATAATTAAATCACCATTTATTAATTAATAATAATAATTAAATCACCATTTAACAATAATAACAGGTGAATTAATCATAGTATTCTTAATTATTTGTTTATCACATGAGTACCCTATCATCAATATAGCATCCTTGTTCTTATAAACAAAGCACTTGTGAGGGCTTAAACAATTTTACTAATTAATTAGACACTAACATTACCCTATTCACAACAGTTCTCCTATGACGATGTTAACTGACGACACTTGACTTAATTTATTATTACAATGTTTTCATATAATTACTAATTCACTTATTTACACATTAACAACCTAACCATTCATTACCTAAGTTGATTGATGTATCCTTAATTGAGTTATCTATGACATTTATACTACTATTCAAGCATGACAAGTATGTTATACACCAGTAATATTGTACACGTACAAGGTGTGCATGCATGGCCAGTGTATGCACATGTCGGATGTGTACTATAAACAAACCCCATTCCGCCTATGCATACCTGCTAACCAATAATAGTATTTACCCCCATGCAGAAGAGCAAGCATAATATATCGTATAATTACTTTAACATCCTCGGTTATTTAACAGTTAACCCTTTAGGATTTAACATCATTGTCTTTATGTTTACATTAGTTTAATCAATCAAGTACAGGAAGGGTATCTACTCCCACTAACTAAAGATCAAGGAATATCCAACCCTCAACAGTACTAACTAACATATCCTCCCATCATACCCTACGTCCTCCATCCTCCCTATCCTTCCTCTGCTAGTACAAAAGTGGATGTCGGACTCACCGACCTGACCACATAGAACCTGAGAGCGATAGCGTCGGCTGAACAGCGGACCTATCCTCCCCTAGCAGGCATCCGACCATCGTCATCACAACAACATGGGGAGCGTGTCTCAGCACGGCCCTCCCACGACCTCGGGTAGCATGGAAACCTAGGGTGGGAAACACATCCATCCCTCTCAACATACTGGGCCTACGCCCTTATCGACTCATACTTTGCTGCTATCGAGATTATCGGTTTGTGTCATCGTATCATCAAATTTGGTTGCTAAGCTTTTACTGCATGGAAAAGTTCTTATCCCATGTATTAGATCAAGTATCTCGCTATCCCATAGCCCTTGTATCCTGTAGGTTAGTATTTCGCAAAATACACATTTTATAACAAGCATTTCCATTCGATCGCCAATTGATCTATATCATCAACATCGTTTTATTTCACGCCACAATTTTAGCTCATCACAGGTATGCATGACATATAACAATTCAATCAAATTCATCATAGGATGGCATCCATGTATAACATCATATATTTCACATTCCATTAATGAAAACGTTAAAACATACATATCGTCATTATAAAAGAAATGAATCTCATGACAACCATAACCTATTAACTGCATGAACATAGTAAGATCATAATATCATAACATCATATTCATAGTGACAACATAACATAGTAACGACATACACATGGTAGCAACATATAATCAAGTGTATCGTGTCATAAGTATAGTTTACCCAGTCTAGTTAAGTCCAACAGATAATAAGAAAATAAAGTTCAATATGTGTCACGGATTAACCTGTCTGGTCGGAATATGGGGCGTTACATACACCCACCCTTCAGGAAACTTCGTCCCGAAGTTATGGTCATAATAATGCAGGGAAAATATTTACGCATAACCTCTCCATTCTTGCAAGTAGCACATGCTGGACAAACTTTTCCTACTTAGCTTTGACTTGACCGAATATGTCGATATTATCTTCTGGTTTTACTTCTTTTATCCGCTGATATGTATTCCAATAATTAAGGAAACATTTAGATTAATCCTTCTATCGAATCTTAATATTATATCTAGAATGCTTAAGGTTATAATCAAGTGTTATCCACCTTAGTATCCTACTTCTTACCGTTTAACAATATCCTTTAAGTTATAACATCAGAGAGGTTTACTCATCACAAGGATTAAATTGATCCAACTTAGCACGAAATAATCAACAATTTAACATGGAGGTCTTTAGAAATCATAATTTGTATTCACTCAACACGCAACTACCACGGACCCTTAAGATTGGCATACCTCTCTTAGGGGAGAAGGTTCATGTCCTTTAAATCCTAAGGTCCTACATTATTATTCCCTTATTGATAATAAGCAATAACAAAAGTATTGTAACATTCACTAAACTAGGAGAACTATTATTGTTACAAGGGTTTTGGGACTATATTATATTAGAATGCAAATGTTATCAACTTTAACCATTGATCTCTCCTTTTTCCATGTGATATAATTAGAAGGGGAACCATTACTTCTAATAATTTTATAGCTAATTTGTTCTTATTCGCACAACGTAAAGGCATTTACCAGTATCTATCATACTATAAACTTGTATTTGTTGTCATAAATCTAGGTTTCCTATACATACGCTTATTAATCTCTATGGATCGTATGGATACCTACACACATTATGCACTATGACCACCTCACATGATACTAATGTGAATCCAACACACTTACCTGGCATCAAGCTTTGTTCTTATATTATTTTCTCAATTTATACCTTGTAATATTAATGTTTATACGCCATGCCTTCATTGATATTATCCATGGTGATTTCTAACCACTCCTACATATCTCTAGCTCCCTCACGGCTTTCCTCTTGCTAAGCCATCCTAGAAGTTCAATAATGGATCAACCGACCCATGCTCGCCATATCGTTTGCTATAACAATATTGAAATGTCATTCATCTATTCAACTTCATATTTCTACACTAGTTCTTATTATAGGGCTTGAAAGACTTCTTCATTGTGTACTACTCCTTCTATCCCTAACACTCGCTCTTATGGTAATTAAGTGGCATACTTTACTTATGTTGTGTTTACTTGTCACATATATTTACTTATTGATATCATTATCATTTTCAAAAACTCTTAGTCCCTTCGATGTTACATGTCTAGACATTATATTGCACCATTCCTCCTTAATGTTCTTCAAATGCATCCTTAGTACCTTTAATGCTTTCATTAGTCGCATACTATCTCACACATAATACGAAACATATGGCCTCTCTCTCGTCCTATGGAACTTTGGAACTTTAGGGGCATGACCTAGCCTCGTCTTATAGTATCATAAGAAAACCAACATATAGAGCCTCGTACCAAACCTAAATTCAATCTAGCCAAAGTCACCTCCTAACCTTATATCTAATTCAAATTACTTTGCAATTTAACCCTACAAAGTCATTAGGTTATTTAACTAATTACTTAGACTTATGGCTAACCCTATGTTTAAACTTGAATTTAAATTAATCTTAGCACATAAGTACGGAATATAGAATTTAAATAAATTATACATTTTGATTTTATAATTCTTTATTTATATTTGAGAGTTTAATTTTAATGTATTCAAAATTTAAACTATAGGGACAAATTTAATTAAACAATTTAATTAATATATAAAAAAAATAATTAATAATATATAACAAAATAAAAATAAACCTTTGACTAACCATTAATTAAATTAGCAACATTTTCATAATCCATAAACGATTTAGAATATATATAAATATGTTTAATTTAAAAACATATTCGGATAAGCTTCACTCCGGACAAGGAGTCACCCTATGAAGGCTACACGCGGCCAACATGCAATAAAAAATTAATTAAAGGACCAAGACCTAAAAAGGGTAACTTTTCTCAGGCTTTCACTTTCCTTACCTAATTTTTCCCACGCGGGCTCTGCAACTCCAAGCAGCCGCTCGGCTAAATTTTCAGGCCTTCGCCAGAGCCTCACTCTTTGTTGATTCACCATTATTGTTTTCTTTTACAGCTTCACCGCCCTAAGGGGCATTGGCAACGCCTCAATGCTAGGAGGGAGAAGTTTTGGAGAGTGGCAGGCGATCTCGGCATAGACTAGGGGGTGCATTCGTTTTTGGTATGCTAGAAAGAAAGAAGGGAAATCTGCTTCAACGCCCAGGTGATCTCATTTCCTCCACGGCTCTCCTTGTGGACTCTTCTGGATGCTTGTGTGTTGGGCCTAAGAGTGGTGGCGTAAGATTGACTCATTTTTTTTTTGAATTGGATGTGTCCTCATGGTTTCCAGTCTTAGTAGCACTCATTTTCTGGCATTTTCATTTAGACCTTATGGCAATGGTTTAAGGCTTAGTGGTATTCATTTCTTTGTGAGGACGCAGCCGAGAGAGGGAAACTAAGAGAGCCCCCCTCGTTAGGGTTCTAGCGCTATAGCTCCATAATGATACAGTGGTATCCACCTAATATTGAAATGCAAACTATATTTATTGGTATGAGTAATAGCAAGGAATTGGGCTGGTGCACAAGGCATGCGAGCTTGATGCTACGGTTGTATGGCAGCCATGGCAGCCAGGACTTGATTGGCACGGTGCAAAATAGCCAAATGCACAGTGGTAGTGCAAATTATATATATATATATTTTTGTTTCTTATTTTTCATATATATATTTTTTTGTTTGTTTTGTTTTAAACTCCTGTAGATGGCCTGGCTACAATTGCCTGGACGATTTGTGCACATAGCTTGACTCGTGAGCTCTATTAGTATGTATTTTATTTACTCCTGGGCGAGCTTGGCACTTGGGTGTGTTGCTGTGCGAGGTCCCTATGAAAGGAAAGTGCTTGGGCTGGTCCAAAATACTCCTTCTGCTGTAGGTTGTTCTACCTCGAACAAGTGTACCCTTTACTTTGGGATGAAGGCGGGCGCCCAGGCCCAAGGCGGAGGAAATTATGAGGCGCAGAGCTATTTAAATAGATAAAAAAATTTTATTATAAGAATTTATAAGTGAATCTCCATTTATCAGGGTGCGGATAATCCACCATCCGGGTCGATAATTTGCCTTTTTATTTAGTAAACTAACTTACTAAAATTCCCAGAGCCTTTGGCTGGGCGTCTTAATCCGAACGAGGCGCGTAGCTTAAATCCAAGGCCGCGTGGTTGCAGATGGTAGAACCTGGCCTTTGGGCCTCCCAACATTTTATTATTTCCGTTCTGAAGCTGCCCTAGGGTTTATTATTTTATTATTATTATTATGATTATTTTTGTACAGTTTCAGGCTCTTGTTCTTTGCAGTAGAGCTCATTTTTACCCAGACAAATCTTGTACAATACTTATGAAGAGCATGTACAATGGTCCAGGCCTCACATGGGAGTAAGATGAAGGGTTTGAGGTCTGTCATATTCATGTCTGCATGTGCCTATTACTGTATGCTGATGCATCATTTAATTTCTAAATAAGATAATAAATGATGCATACTTTATTATCTTGCTTGTCATTTCATATTTGCTGATCTGTAGGAAATCTTAGTACAACATTGAAGGCAATGTAGGAACGTACACACAAATATGTAGATAGATAGAAATCTATTTAGATAGATAAAGAACTGAGTAGCACATGAAGAAAATTTGCAGAACTGGAAAGATATATTCTTAATTTATGTCTGAAAACTCTTTTACGTTGATGCTGGAGGGGCAAGTTAGTGAGAATTTAGAAAAATGATATAGTAGTATATTGTTAACCTGGTTGTGCCAATTCCGAAGCTTCTCTTGTGCGATAATCTTCAATTTTCCAATGGCCAGTGCCTTTCGCTACTGTCATAGGTGCGTTCTGCATTCATGTTTCAGCTTAGCCCAATACTGGCATTGCAGTCGTAGGTTTTTTTTATTCATACATTTGATGGTTTTGCTTATTCTGAATTTTTCACCTGTCCGTTCTAGCTCGTGCTATAGCTTGTCTCCTTCTCACATGTGCTGCTACATGCAGTGTTGTTCAGTTTACCTATTATTATTATATATATATATGTCTTGTTACCAGGCTTATATTCAATCGGTACTTAGATAATTATATATATGTCTTAGTGTGTTGTGCTTTGTGGCGATGGCTTTCACATGAAATATTTTATCAAATTTCGGATTATTTTTCCCAATTTTCTGCAATTAAACCCCAATTTAAGGCTCCTCGGCTTCATCTACGCAGTCAGAGTTTTTAAATCGGCGTGATATTCATCTAACCTGGTGCAAAATTCGCCTCTCTGCAACTCCAAGTCGTTTCACTCGTTGAAACCCCAGACACCCTCAATTTTCTTCACGAAATCCCGGTTATTTAATCCGCAGAGGGTTTCGATCATCGGACCTAATGATTTGGGTTCCAAAGGAAGCCTTGAAGCAGCTATCGCTGACAGCCATTGAGATTGGTTTGATCAGTCTTCAAAACATTTCTGGTACTCATCGAGCTTTAGAGGTGACTGTTCCTCGCTAGTCCGTTGGTTGTAAATGTAATTAATACAACAATGGTTGCGAGTTCGATACGTCGCATGGTGAAGAGAAGAGCAGAAAAGATGAAAGCGGTACTCTACAGTACCCACCCTTTTAATAAAACCCTTATAGTGTTGAATATGAATGTATCCATGTATCTTTTGCACTATATATGAATTAGGCATGCTTTAAGATGCTTTGTACATTAAGATAAGCTTTGGGGTCTGCATATTTCTTTCTTTATAAGTTTTCTGCATGTAGGTTCAGTGAATTAGCCCTTCTGTGGCTATAAAGTTTGCAATAAATCTGTGGAATCGGCTCAAATCCATGCCCGCCAGATCAATTAATCTGTATACTCTGAAAAATGAATAATTGGATCAGTTTTGAAACAGAAATAAGCACAGTGAGTCCATTGGTTGGTATCTCATCAAATTAACCCTTAGGGCTAGTCATTTTTGTTGATGTAAAGGTAGCTGGTTTATGGTCAAATTTTCTCTTACTGCTAGTCAAATCTAGCGATAAGCTAAAGGATCTTTGGCCATACGATTATGTCGGCAATTAGAAATAGCTATTTGGGTACGAGTGGAAGTACTGTTTTAATAGGCTAAATTTGACTGATGATATGCCGGATAATCTATGAGCGAATGCATTAACGCCCCATTGGACTGAGTTTGTCTATCAGGCCAGGGTTATAGAGTCAAGGGCAATAGCTTATTTTAACTTGATGATCTCTGCAATCTGGATTCGATGTGATACATCCTCGATATAATCTAATTGGAGGAAACTTTGTATCTAAATTTTCAATTTGACAGACTCCAATTTAGCAAATTGGCAGATTTTTTTTTTTGGTTTTGATCTGGCTCAGCTCCGGATTCAAATGTAGCTCTATGTATATTAGGCACCCCTGTTCTATACTATGGTTTGGGAAGTCTGGACTGGCAGCTTACTAATTTCTAGTTTCTTATCACCATGGTCTATATTCGTTAACAATTTTACTCATAGCGGCCAGGGTGACTTGGGTCATTTTAAATTTTATTTTTTTGTAGTAATGCCAGCAGACCATGCCAATATATAGTAATCCTGTGCTTCTATTTCCATAAACAATTCACGAGGACGTAGTTTGAATTTTTAAATTGGTAGAACTAATCCAACTACTTAAGACCATTCTACTGTAGGATCCGATATCTACCTCTTACACACGGGCCCAGTGCACCCAAGTGAAAATTTTCGTTCTGTCTTTAGTTCCTAAGTTATATCCAGGGAGAACCCTGCAGGTGGACAAGGCCCCTGTCGCCTAAGGGTTCTTAAAAATTGGTATATTTTCAAGCATTTCATGTGACAAAGCACTTTTCATAAATTGTTGCAGGTTTTATATATATATATATAGATGGTCTATTTTCTTCGATATTTATTCAAAATTTCTAAGCTTGTCTTTTCTTTTGTTTAATATTTCTATTTACTTTCTGAGCTTTATTTATTATTTATTTTCTAAGCTTATATTTTCTTTTGTTTAATATTTCTATTTACTTTCTGAGCTTTATTTATTATTTATTTTCTAAGCTTATCTTTTCTTTTGTTTAATATTTCTATTTACTTTCTGAGCTTTATTTATTATTTATTTTCTAAGCTTATCTTTTCTTTTGCAGGAAGCAAGAGTTGTGGGCACTGTAACTAAGAATCTCCAAGGTGGAATCGAGAGGGTCGCGACTGTAATGATCTATTCTATCTTTTGCATCAGGTTGTTTCTATTCAAGTTTCTAGGTTGAGGTTGAGGATGCTATGTGTATACATAATTTCAAAATTTTATGTTCAAATTGTGTCTAGGTTGTAAGTAGGCCCTAAGGTCCTAGTTTTTGAGCCTACGGCTCTGATACCAAATGTAATGCTTAGAAAATTTCCAATGAAATTTTATGTTGTTCAAATGAAATTTCATATACATTTCTGCTAAATTGATCGCTATTCAAATGAAAATTTCCTAACCTTATTTCATGTACATATTTCAGCATAAGAGTATAAGAGTATGTTTCAGCATAAGAAACTAATAATTGACAAGGAAAATACCTGTTGCCGGAAGTTTGAAGTTTGTAGATTGCCTCATAGCTTGCTGTAGATTTCCTTCCAGATTTTTGTCCTTAAAGCTTAGCAACCGATTGAATGAACCACCCTACCGACCAGCTCTTATCATGCTGGCCCTAGGAAACCGACGGGTTTCCTAGCCCTCGAGCCCACAAACCGATAATCCCGAGAGCATCATTCCTTACTATATTTCCATAGGTGCAGTTTTCCCTATGATTTTTCCACCTCCTCCTTGGAGTTGGAGTTTCACCCCTTCCTCAGCTTCACCTCCAAAATCACCGTTCTCTTTCCAAAAAAAAACCTCCCTTCTTCTCCCTTCACCCTTCCCTAAATACTTTTCCTTCCTCGAGAAGACTTGAGGCTTACTCCACCGCCCCAAATTCCCTCTCTCGAGCCCTTCAATCATTAAATCCTCTGACTTTAACATTTATACAAGTTTACAATATAATAACATATTTCTTCACTTAATGCACCGACAATTAATGCACTTACAGTAAACTTATTGTACTTTAATTATTCGATGGTAAGTATTTATTATGGTAGGAGGTATTACCTACGGGTTCTCTATTCGAGATCTATTTTAATAATTCTCCACTTATTCACCATATTTGCACTTAATGTTTTTTGAATAAAATAATACAATAATATATGTTCTAGTTTGACTTTTCAGTTTGGGACAAGGCATGTCTTAATGGTTTTACCAATCCGACAAGATAACTTATCATGTAACTTTTAACTTTAAGACTCATACTGAATAAATAAATAATATTTAGTACCTATTCCTTCACATCACATCCATTCAAGAATGATTATCCTATTATGGCTAATTTTTGAAATGGAAATAATCACACAATATTAATTTATAACTCAATATTTTAAATCTTACTTATATTGCAATTGTTACGATAGGGATATAAATGTTGCTGGAATATTATTAATTAAGTAATAATAACAATTAAATCACCATTTATTAATTAATAATAATAATTAAATCACCATTTATTAATTAATAATAATAATTAAATCACCATTTATTAATTAATAATAATAATTAAATCACCATTTAACAATAATAACAGGTGAATTAATCATAGTATTCTTAATTATTTGTTTATCACATGAGTACCCTATCATCAATATAGCATCCTTGTTCTTATAAACAAAGCACTTGTGAGGGCTTAAACAATTTTACTAATTAATTAGACACTAACATTACCCTATTCACAACAGTTCTCCTATGACGATGTTAACTGACGACACTTGACTTAATTTATTATTACAATGTTTTCATATAATTACTAATTCACTTATTTACACATTAACAACCTAACCATTCATTACCTAAGTTGATTGATGTATCCTTAATTGAGTTATCTATGACATTTATACTACTATTCAAGCATGACAAGTATGTTATACACCAGTAATATTGTACACGTACAAGGTGTGCATGCATGGCCAGTGTATGCACATGTCGGATGTGTACTATAAACAAACCCCATTCCGCCTATGCATACCTGCTAACCAATAATAGTATTTACCCCCATGCAGAAGAGCAAGCATAATATATCGTATAATTACTTTAACATCCTCGGTTATTTAACAGTTAACCCTTTACGATTTAACATCATTGTCTTTATGTTTACATTAGTTTAATCAATCAAGTACAGGAAGGGTATCTACTCCCACTAACTAAAGATCAAGGAATATCCAACCCTCAACAGTACTAACTAACATATCCTCCCATCATACCCTACGTCCTCCATCCTCCCTATCCTTCCTCTGCTAGTACAAAAGTGGATGTCGGACTCACCGACCTGACCACATAGAACCTGAGAGCGATAGCGTCGGCTGAACAGCGGACCTATCCTCCCCTAGCAGGCATCCGACCATCGTCATCACAACAACATGGGGAGCGTGTCTCAGCACGGCCCTCCCACGACCTCGGGTATCATGGAAACCTAGGGTGGGAAACACATCCATCCCTCTCAACATACTGGGCCTACGCCCTTATCGACTCATACTTTGCTGCTATCGAGATTATCGGTTTGTGTCATCGTATCATCAAATTTGGTTGCTAAGCTTTTACTGCATGGAAAAGTTCTTATCCCATGTATTAGATCAAGTATCTCGCTATCCCATAGCCCTTGTATCCTGTAGGTTAGTATTTCGCAAAATACACATTTTATAACAAGCATTTCCATTCGATCGCCAATTGATCTATATCATCAACATCGTTTTATTTCACGCCACAATTTTAGCTCATCACAGGTATGCATGACATATAACAATTCAATCAAATTCATCATAGGATGGCATCCATGTATAACATCATATATTTCACATTCCATTAATGAAAACGTTAAAACATACATATCGTCATTATAAAAGAAATGAATCTCATGACAACCATAACCTATTAACTGCATGAACATAGTAAGATCATAATATCATAACATCATATTCATAATGACAACATAACATAGTAACGACATACACATGGTAGCAACATATAATCAAGTGTATCGTGTCATAAGTATAGTTTACCCAGTCTAGTTAAGTCCAACAGATAATAAGAAAATAAAGTTCAATATGTGTCACGGATTAACCTGTCTGGTCGGAATATGGGGCGTTACATGATTTCATTAAAAACACGAGTTTTTAGAAAATGTCATTTATTTCATAAATGGAATGAAAAAAGTATGAACATTCTATGTCATAACAACTTTGTATAGTTTGCGCATGCGCAAACTATGCACATTCTAAGTAATAACGATTTTCTATAGTTTGCGCATGCGTCCGGAAATAAGAAAAGCTTACTTCCCCCAAAATTTTAAAATCACAGCTTCTAGAACGTTTACATGATTTCTCAAAAAACACGAGTTTTTAGAAAATGTGATTTATTTCATCAATGGAATCAACAAACTATGCACATTCTACGTAATAACGACTTTCTATAGTTTGCGAATGCGTCCGTAAATAAGAAAAGCTTACTTCCCCACGGTTTTTAAAATCACAGCTTCTCGAAGGTTTACATGATTTCTTAAAAAATACGAGTTTTTAGAAAATGTCATTTATTTCATAAATGGAATCAAAAAAGTATGAACATTCTATGTCATAACGACTTTGTATAGTTTGCGCGTGCGCAAACTATGCACATTCTAGGTAATAACGACTTTCTATAGTTTCCGCATGCGTCTAGAAATAAGAAAAGCTTACTTCCCCTTTTTTTTTAAATTCACATCTTCTAGAAGGTTTACATGACTTCTTAAAAAACACGAGTTTTTAGAAAATGTGATTTATTTCATAAATGTAATCAACAAAGTATGCACATTCTACGTCAGAACGACTTTCTATAGTTTGCGCATGCGTCCGGAAATAAGAAAAGCTTACTTCCCCTCGTTTTTTAAAATCACAGCTTCTAGAAGGTTTACATGATTTCTTAAAAAAAATGAGTTTTTAGAAAATGTGATTTATTTGATAAAAGGAATCAACAAAGTGTCCACATTCTACGTCATAACGACTTTGTATAGTTTGCGCATGTGCAAACTATGCACATTCTAGGTAATAACGACTTTCTATAGTTTGCACATGCGTCCAGAAATAAGAAAAGCTTACTTCCGCCCTTTTTTTAAATTCACAGCTTCTAGAATGTTTACTTGATTTCTTAAAAAACACGCGTTTTAAAAAATGTGATTTATTTCATAAATGGAATGAACAAAGTATGCACATTCTACGTCATAACGACTTTCTATAGTTTGCGCATGCTTCCGGAAATAAGAAAAGCTTACTTCCCCCCGTTTTTTAAAAGCACAGCTTCTTTAAGGTTTACATGATTTCTTAAAAAAAATGAGTTTTTAGAAAATGTGATTTATTTCATAAAAGGAATCAACAAAGTATGCACATTCTACGTCATAACGACTTTGTATAGTTTGCGCATGTGCAAACTATGCACATTCTAAGTAATAACGACTTTCTATAGTTTGCGCATGCGTTCGGAAATAAGAAAAGCTTACTTCCCCCTGTTTTTTAAAATCACAGCTTCTAGAAGGTTTACATGATTTCTTAAAAAACAAAAGTTTTTAGAAAATGTCATTTATTTAATCAATGGAATCAACAAACTATGCACATTATACGTAATAACGACTTTCTATAGTTTGAGCATGCGTCCGAAAATAAGAAAAGCTTACTTTCCCCCTTTTTTTAAATTCACAGCTTCTAGAAGGTTTACATGATTTCTTAAAAAACACGAGTTTTTATAAAATGTGATCTGTTTCATAAATGGAATCAACAAAGTATGCAAACTATGCACATTCTAGGTAATAACAACTTTGTATAGTTTGCGCATGCGTCCGGAAATAAGAAAAGCTAACTCCCCCCCTTTTTTTAAATTCATAGCTTCTAGAAGGTTTGCATCATTTCTTAAAAAACACAAGTTTTTAGAAAATGTTATTTATTTCATAAATGGAATCAACAAAGTATGCACATTCTACGTCATAATGACTTTCTATAGTTTGCGCATGCATCCGGAAATAAGAAAAGCTTACTTCCCCCCTTTTGTTTAAAATCATAGCTTCAATAAGGTTTGCATGATTTCTTAAAAAAATGGGTTTTTAGAAAATGTGATTTATTTCATAAATGGAATCAACAAAGTATGCACATTCTACGTCATAACGACTTTCTATAGTTTGCGCATGCATCCGGAAATAAGAAAAGCTTACTTCCCCCCGTTTTTTAAAATCACAGCTTCTAGAAGGATTACATGATTTCTTAAAAAACATGAGTTTTTTGAAAATGTGATTTATTTCATAAATGGAATCAACAAAGTATGCACATTCTACGTCATAACGACTTTCTATAGTTTGCGCATGCGTTCGGAAGTAAGAAAAGCTTACTTCCCCCCGTTTTTTTAAATCACAGCTTCTAGAAGGTTTACATGATTTCTTTAAAAAAATGAGTTTTTAGAAAATGTGATTTATTTCATAAAAGGAATCAACAAAGTATGCACATTCTACGCAAAACGACTTTCTATAGTTTCCGCATGCGTTCGGAAATAAGAAAAGATTACTTCCCCCCTTTTGTTTAATATCACAGCTTCTAGAAGGTTTCCATGATTTCTTAAAAAAAATAGGTTTTTAGAAAATGTGATTTATTTCATAAATGGAATCAACAAAGTATGCACATTCTATGTCATAACGACTTTCTATAGTTTGCGCATGCGTATGGAAATAAGAAAAGCTTACTTCCCCCCGTTTTTTAAAATCACAACTTCTAGAAGGTTTACATGATTTCTTTAAAAACACGAGTTTTTAGAAAATGTCATTTATTTAATCAATGGAATCAACAAACTATGCACATTATACATAACAACGACTTTCTATAGTTTGAGCATCCGTCCAAAAATAACAAAAGCTTACTTTCCCCCTTTTTTCAAATTCACAGCTTCTAGAATGTTTACATGATTTCTTAAAAAACACGAGTTTTTAGAAAATGTGATCTGTTTCATAAATGGAATCAACAAAGTATGCACATTCTACGTCATAACGAATTTCTATAGTTTGCGCTTGCGTCCGGAAATAAGAAAAGCTTACTTCCCCCCATTTTTTAAAATCACAGCTTCTAGAAGGTTTACATGATTTCTTAAAAAACACGAGTTTTTAGAAAATGTGATTTATTTCATAAATGGAATTAACAAAGTATGCACATTCTAAGTCATAACAACTTTCTATAGTTTGCGCATGCGTCCGGAAATAAGAAAAGCTTACTTCCCCCCATTTTTTAAAATCACAGCTTCTAGAAGGTTTACATGATTTCTCAAAAAAAACGAGTTTTTAGAAAATGTGATTTATTTCATAAAAGGAATCAACAAAGTATGCACATTCTACGTAATAACGACTTTTTATAGTTTGCAAATGCGTCCGGAAATAAGAAAAGCTTACTTCCCCCCGGTTTTTAAAATCACAGCTTCTCGAAGGTTTACATGATTTTTTAAAAAACACGAGTTTTTAGAAAATGTCATTTATTTCATAAATGGAATAAAAAAAGTATGAACATTCTATGTCATAACGACTTTGTATAGTTTGCGCGTGCGCAAACTATGCACATTCTAGGTAATAACGACTTTCTATAGTTTGCGCATGCGTGCCGAAATAAGAAAAGCTTACTTCCCCCCTTTTTTTAAATTCACAGCTTCTAGAAGGTTTCCATGATTTCTTAAAAAACACGAGTTTTTAGAAAATGTGATTTATTTCAAAAATGGAATCAACAAAGTATGCACATTCTACATCATAACGACTTTCTATAGTTTGCGCATGCGTCCAGAAATAAGAAAAGCTTACTTCCCCCCGTTTTTTAAAATCACAGTTTCTAGAAGGTTTACATGATTTCTTAAAAAAAATGAGTTTTTAGAAAATGTGATTTATTTCATAAAAGGAATCAACAAAGTATGCACATTCTACGTCATAACGACTTTGTATAGTTTGCGCATGTGCAAACTATGCACATTCTAAGTAATAACGACTTTCTATAGTTTGCGCATGCCTCCATAAATAAGAAAAGCTTACTTCCCCCTTTTATTAAATTCACAGCTTCTAGAAGGTTTACTTGATTTCTTAAAAAACACAAGTTTTTAGAAAATGTGATTTATTTCATAAATGGAATCAACAAAGTATGCACATTCTACTTCATAACGACTTTCTATAGTTTGCACATGCGTTTGGAAATAAGAAAAGCTTAGTTCCCCTCGTTTTTTAAAATCACGGCTTCTAGAAGGTTTACATGATTTCTTAAAAAACATGAGTTTTTAGAAAATGTCATTTGTTTCATAAATGGAATCAACGAAGTATGAACAAACTATGTCATAACGACTTTGTATAGTTTGCGCATGCGCGAACTATGCACATTCTACATAATAACGACTTTCTATAGTTTGTGCATGCGTTCGGAAATAAGAAAAGCTTACTTTCCCCCTTTTTTAAAATTCTCAGCTTCTAGAAGGTTTACATGATTTCTTAAAAAACACGAGTTTTTATAAAATGTGATTTATTTCATAAATAGAATAAACAAAGTATGAACATTCTACGTCATAACGACTTTCTATAGTTTGCGCATGCGTCCGGAAATAAGAAAAGCTTACTTCCCCCCGGTTTTTAAGATCATAGCTTCTAGAAGGTTTACATGATTTCTTAAAAAACAGGAGTTTTTAGAAAATGTAATTTATTTCATAAATGGAATCAACAAAGTATGCACATTCTATGTCATAACGTTTTTGAATGGTTTGTGCATGCGCAAACTATGCACATTCTATGTAATAACGACTTTCTATAGTTTGCGCATGCATCCGGAAATTATAAAATCTTACTTCCGCCAGTTTTTTAAAATCACAGCTTCTAGAAGGTTTACAAGATTTCTCAAAAAACACGAGTTTTTAGAAAATGTGATTTATTTCATAAAAGGAATCAGCAAAGTATTCACATTCTACGTCATAACGACTTTATATAGTTTGCGCATGCGTCCGGAAATAAGAAAAGCTTACTTCCCCCCACTTTTTAAAGTCACAGATTCTAGAAGGTTTACATGATTTCTTAAAAAACACGAGTTTTTAGAAAATGTGATTTATTTCATCAATGGAATTCAGAAACTACGCACATTCTACGTAATAACTACTTTCTATAGTTTATGAATGCGTCCAGAAATAAGAAAAGCTTACTTCCCCCAGTTTTTTAAAATCACAGCTTCTAGAATGTTTACATGAGTTCTTAAAAAACATGAGTTTTTAGAAAATATCATTTATTTCATAAATGGAATCAACAAAGTATGAAAATTCTATGTCATAACGACTTTGTATAGTTTGCGCTTGCTCAAACTATGCACATTCTATGTAATAACGACTTTCTATAGTTTGCGCATGCGTCTGGAAATAAGAAAAGCTTACTTCCCCCCTTTTTTTAAATTCACAGCTTCTAGAGGGTTTACATGATTTCTTAAAAAACATGAGTTTTTAAAAAATGTGATTTATTTCATCAATGGAATCAACAAACTATGCACATTCTACGTAATAACGACTTTCTATAGTTTGCGAATGCGTCCGGAAATAAGAAAAGCTTAATTCCCCCCGGTTTTTAAAATCACAGCTTCTAGAAGGTTTACATGATTTCTTAAAAAAAATGAGTTTTTAGAAAATGTCATTTATTTCATAAATGGAATAAAAAAAGTATGAACATTTTATTTCATAACGACTTTGTATAGTTTGCGCATGCGCAAACTATGCACATTCTAGGTAATAATGACTTTCTATAATTTGCGCATGCGTCTGGGAATAAGAAAAGCTTACTTCCCCCGTTTTTTTAAATTCACAGCTTCTAGAAGGTTTACATGACTTCTAAAAAAACATGAGTTTTTAGAAAATATGATTTATTTCATAAATGGAATCAACAAAGTATGCACATTCTACGTCATAACGACATTCTATAGTTTGCGCATGCGTCCGGAAATAAGAAAAGCTTACTTCCCCCCGTTTTTTAAAATCACAGCTTCTAGAAGGTTTACATGATTTCTTGAAAAAACGAGTTTTTAGAAAATGTGATTTATTTCAAAAAAGGAATCAACAAAGTATGCACATTCTATGTCATAACGAATTTGTATAGTTTGCACATGTGCAAACTATGCACATTCTAGGTAATAACGACTTTCTATAGTTTGCACATGCGTCCGGAAATAAGAAAAACTTACTTGCCCCCTTTTTTTAAATTCACAGCTACTAGAAGGTTTACTTGATTTCTTAGAAAACACGAGTTTTTAGAAAATGTGATTTATTTCCTAAATGGAATGAACAAAGTATGTACATTCTATGTCATAACGAGTTTCTATAGTTTGCGCATGCGCAAACTATGCACATTCTACATCCTAACGACTTTCTATAGTTTGCGTATTCGTCCAGAAATAAGAAAAACTTACTTCCCCCCGTTTTTTAAAATCACAGCTTCTAGAAGGTTTCCATGATTTCTTAAAAAACACAAGTTTTTAGAAAATGTGATTTATTTCATCAATGGAATCAGCAAGCTATGCACATTCTACGTAATAACGACTTTCTATAGTTTGCGAATGCGTCCAGAAATAAGAAAAGCTTACTTCCCCCCCGTTTTTTAAAATCATAGCTTCTAGAAGATTTACATTATTTCTCAAAAAACATGAGTTTTTTAGAAAATGGGATTTATTTCATAAAACGAATCAACAAAGTATGCACATTCTACGTCATAACGACTTTATATAGTTTGCGCATGCGTCCGAAAATAAGAAGAGCTTACTTCCCCCCGTTTTTTAAAGTCATAGCTTCTAGAAGGTTTACATGATTTCTTAAAAAACACGAGTTTTTAGAGAATGTGATTTATTTCATCAATGGAATCAACAAACTATGCACATTCTACATAATAACTGCTTTCTATAGTTTGCGAATGCATCCGGAAATAAGAAAAGCTTACTTCCCCCCGTTTTTTAAAATCACAGCTTCTAGAATGTTTACATGATTTCTTAAAAAACATGAGTTTTTAGAAAATATCATTTATTTCATAAATGGAATCAACAAAGTATGAACATTCTATGTCATAACGACTTTGTATACTTTGCGCATGCGCAAACTATGCACATTCTATTTAATATCGACTTTCTATAGTTTGCGCATGCATCTGAAAATAAGAAAAGCTTACTTCCCCCCTTTTTTTCAATTCACAGCTTCTAGAAGGTTTACATGATTTCTTAAAAAACACGAGTTTTTAGAAAATGTGATTTATTTCATAAATGGAATCAAAAAAGTATGCACTTTCTACGTCATAACGACTTTCTATAGTTTGCGCATGCGTCCGGAAATAAGAAAAGCTTACTTCCCCCCGTTTTTTAAAATCACGGCTTCTAGAAGGTTTACATGATTTCTTAAAAAACATGAGTTTTTAGAAAATGTGATTTATTTCATAAATGGAATCAACAAAGTATGCACATTCTACGTCATAATGACTTTCTAAAGTTTGTGCATGCGTCCGGAAATAAGAAAAGCTTACTTCCGCCAGTTTTTTAAAATCACAGCTTCTAGAAGGTTTACATGATTTCTTAAAAACCGCGAGTATTTAGAAAATGTGATTTATTTCATAAATGGAATCAACAAAGTATGCACATTCTAAGTCATAACGACTTTCTATAGTTTGCACATGCGTCCAGAAATAAGAAAAGCGTACTTCCCCTCGTTTTTTAAAGTGACAGCTTCTAGAAGGTTTACATGATTTCTTAAAAAACATGAGTTTTTAGAAAATGTGATTTATTTCATCAATGGAATCAACAAACTATGCACATTCTACGTAATAACGACTTTCTATAGTTTGCGAATGCATCTGGAAATAAGAAAAGCTTACTTCCCCCTAGTTTCTAAAATCACAGCTTCTAGAAGATTTACATGATTTCATTAAAAACACGAGTTTTTAGAAAATGTCATTTATTTCATAAATGGAATGAAAAAAGTATGAACATTCTATGTCATAACAACTTTGTATAGTTTGCGCATGCGCAAACTATGCACATTCTAAGTAATAACGATTTTCTATAGTTTGTGCATGCGTCCGGAAATAAGAAAAGCTTACTTCCCCCAAAATTTTAAAATCACAGCTTCTAGAAGGTTTACATGATTTCTCAAAAAACACGAGTTCTTAGAAAATGTGATTTATTTCATCAATGGAATCAACAAACTATGCACATTCTACGTAATAACGACTTTCTATAGTTTGCGAATGCGTCCGTAAATAAGAAAAGCTTACTTCCCCACGGTTTTTAAAATCACAGCTTCTCGAAGGTTTACATGATTTCTTAAAAAACACGAGTTTTTAGAAAATGTCATTTATTTCATAAATGGAATAAAAAAAGTATGAACATTCTATGTCATAACGACTTTGTATAGTTTGCGCGTGCGCAAACTATGCACATTCTAGGTAATAACGACTTTCTATAGTTTCCGCATGCGTCCAGAAATAAGAAAAGCTTACTTCCCCCCTTTTTTTAAATTCACATCTTCTAGAAGGTTAACATGACTTCTTAAAAAACACGAGTTTTTAGAAAATGTGATTTATTTCATAAATGTAATCAACAAAGTATGCACATTCTATGTCATAACGACTTTCTATAGTTTGCGCATGCGTCCGGAAATAAGAAAAGCTTACTTCCCCCCGTTTTTTAAAATCACAGCTTCTAGAAGGTTTACATGATTTCTTAAAAAAAATGAGTTTTTAGAAAATGTGATTTATTTGATAAAAGGAATCAACAAAGTGTCCACATTCTACGTCATAACGACTTTGTATAGTTTGCGCATGTGCAAACTATGCACATTCTAGGTAATAACGACTTTCTATAGTTTGCACATGCGTCCAAAAATAAGAAAAGCTTACTTCCGCCCTTTTTTTAAATTCACAGCTTCTAGAATGTTTACTTGATTTCTTAAAAAACACGCGTTTTTAAAAATGTGATTTATTTCATAAATGGAATCAACAAAGTATGCACATTCTACGTCATAACGACTTTCTATAGTTTGCGCATGCTTCCGGAAATAAGAAAAGCTTACTTCCCCCCGTTTTTTAAAAGCACAGCTTCTTTAAGGTTTACATGATTTCTTAAAAAAAATGAGTTTTTAGAAAATGTGATTTATTTCATAAAAGGAATCAACAAAGTATGCACATTCTACGTGAAACAACTTTCTATAGTTTGCGCATGCGTTCGGAAATAAGAAAAGCTTACTTCCCCCTGTTTTTTAAAATCACAGCTTCTAGAAGGTTTACATGATTTCTTAAAAAACACAAGTTTTTAGAAAATGTCATTTATTTAATCAATGGAATCAACAAACTATGCACATTATACGTAATAACGACTTTCTATAGTTTGAGCATGCGTTCGAAAATAAGAAAAGCTTACTTTCCCCCTTAATTTAAATTCACAGCTTCTAGAAGGTTTACATGATTTCTTAAAAAACACGAGTTTTTATAAAATGTGATCTGTTTCATAAATGGAATCAACAAAGTATGCAAACTATGCACATTCTAGGTAATAACAACTTTGTATAGTTTGTGCATACGTCCGGAAATAAGCAAAGCTAACTCCCCCCCTTTTTTTAAATTCATAGCTTCTAGAAGGTTTGCATGATTTCTTAAAAAACACAAGTTTTTAGAAAATGTTATTTATTTCATAAATGGAATCAACAAAGTATGCACATTCTACGTCATAACGACTTTCTATAGTTTGCGCATGCATCCGGAAATAAGAAAAGCTTACTTCCCCCCTTTTGTTTAAAATCACAGCTTCTATAAGGTTTGCATGATTTCTTAAAAAAAATGGGTTTTTAGAAAATGTGATTTATTTCATAAATGGAATCAACAAAGTATGCACATTCTACGTCATAACGACTTTCTATAGTTTGTGCATGCGTCCGGAAATAAGAAAAGCTTACTTCCCCCCGTTTTTTAAAATCACAGCTTCTAGAAGGATTACATGATTTCTTAAAAAACATGAGTTTTTTGAAAATGTGATTTATTTCATAAATGTAATCAACAAAGTATGCACATTTTAAGTCATAAGGACTTTCTATAGTTTGCGCATGCGTCCGGAAATAAGAAAAGCTTACTTCCCCCCATTTTTTAAAATCACAGCATCTAGAAGGATTACATGATTTCTTAAAAAACATGAGTTTTACGAACATGTGATTTATTTCATAAATGGAATCAACAAAGTATGCACTTTCTATGTCATAACGACTTTCTATAGTTTGCGCATGGGGAAACTAAGCGCATTCTCCGTACTAACGAGTTTCTATAGTTTGCGTATGCGTCCATAAATAAGAAAAGCTTACTTCACCCCGTTTTTTAAAATCACAACTTCTACAAGGTTTACATGATTTCTTAAAAAACACGAGTTTTTAGAAAATGTGATTTATTTCATCAATGGAATCAACAAAGTATGCACATTCTATGTCATAACGACTTTGTATGGTTTGCGCATGGGCAAACTATGCACATTCTACGTAATAACGACTTTCTATAGTTTGCGCATGTGTCCGGAAATAAGAAAAGCTTACTTCCGCCCATTTTTTAAAATCACAGCTTCTAGAAGGTTTAAATGATTTCTTAAAAAACATGAGTTTTTAGAAAATGTGATTTATTTCATAAATGGAATCAACAAAGTATGCACATTCTACGTCATAACGACTTTCTAAAGTTTGCGCATGCGTCCGGAAATAAGAAAAGCTTACTTCCGCCAGTTTTTTAAAATCACAGCTTCTAGAAGGTTTACATCATTTCTTAAAATCCAAGAATATTTAGAAAATGTGATTTATTTCATAAATGGAATCAACAAAGTATGCACATTCTAATCCATAACGACTTTCTATAGTTTGCGCATGCGTCTGGAAATAAGAAAAGCTTACTTCCCCCCGTTTTTTAAAGTCACAGCTTCTAGACGGTTTACATGATTTCTTAAAAAACACGAGTTTTTAGAAAATGTGATTTATTTCATCAATGGAATCAACAAAGTATGCACATTCTACGTCATAACGACTTTCTAAAGTTTGCGCATGCGTTCGGAAATAAGAAAAGCTTACTTACGCCAGTTTTTTAAAATCACAGCTTCTAGAAGGTTTACATGATTTCTTAAAAACCACGAGTTTTTAGAAAATGTGATTTATTTCATAAATGGAATCATCAAAGTATGCACATTCTACGTCATAACAACTTTCTATAGTTTCCGCTTGCGTATGGAAATAAAAAAAGTGTACTTCCCCCCTTTTTTTAAAATCACAGCTTCTAGAAGGTTTACATGATTTCTTAAAAAACACTAGTTTTTAGAAAATATGATTTATTTCATAAATGGAATCAACAAAGTATGCAAATTCTAAGTCATAACGACATTCTATAGTTTGCGCATCCGTCCGGAAATAAGAAAAGCTGACTTCCCCCCGTTTTTTAAAATCACAGCTTCTAGAAGGTTTACATGATTTCTCAAAAAACACGAGTTTTTAGAAAATGTGATTTATTTCATCAATGGAATCAACAAACTATGGACATTCTACGTAATAACTACTTTCTATAGTTTGCGAATGCGTCCGGAAATAAGAAAAGCTTACTTCCCCCCGTTTTTTAAAATCACATCTTCTAGAATGTTTACATGATTTCTTAAAAAACATGAGTTTTTAGAAAATATCATTTATTTCATAAATGGAATCAACAAAGTATGAACATTCTATGTCATAACGACTTTGTCTAGTTTGTGCATGCGTCCAGAAATAAGAAAAGTTTACTTCCCCCCTTTTTTTAAATTCACAGCTTCTAGAAGATTTACATGATTTCTTGAAAAACATGAGTTTTTAGAAAATGTGATCTATTTCATAAATGGAATCAACAAAGTATGCACATTCTACGTCATAACAACTTTCTATACTTTGCGCATGCGTCCGGAAATAAGAAAAGCTTACTTCCCCCCATTTTTTAAAATCACAGTTTCTAGAAGGTTTACATGATTTCTTAATAAACACGACTTTTTAGAAAATGTGATTTATTTAATCAATGTAATCAACAAACTATGCACATTCTACGTAATAACGAATTTCTATAGTTTGCACATGCATTCGGAAATAAGAAAAGCTTACTTCCCCCCGTTTTTTAAAATCACGGCTTCTAGAAGGATTACATGATTTCTTAAAAAACATGAGTTTTACGAACATGTGATTTATTACATAAATGGAATCAACAAAGTATGCACATTCTATGTCATAATGACTTTCTATAGTTTGCGCATGCGCAAACTAAACACATCCTACGTACTAACGACTTTCTATAGTTTGCATATGCATCCAGAAATAAGAAAAGCTTACTGCACCCCGTTTTTTAAAATCACAACTTCTAGAAGGTTTACATGATTTCTTAAAAAACACGAGTTTTTAGAAAATGTGATTTATTTCATAAATGGAATCAACAAAGTATGCACATTCTATGTCATAACGACTTTGTATGGTTTGTGCATGCGCAAACTATGCACATTCTATGTAATAACGACTTTCTATAGTTTGCGCATGTGTCCGGAAATTAAAAAAGCTTACTTCTGCCAGTTTTTTAAAATCACAGTTCTAGAAGGTTTACATGATTTCTTAAAAAACACGAGTTTTTAGAAAATGTGATTTATTTCATAAATGGAATCAACACAGTATGCACATTCTACGGCATAACGACTTTCTAAAGTTTGCGCATGCATCCGAAAATTAGAAAAGCTTACTTCCCCTCGTTTTTTAAAATCACGGCTTCTAGAAGGTTTACATGATTTCTTAAAAAACACGAGTTTTTAGAAAATGTCATTTGTTTCATAAATGGAATCAACAAAGTATGAACAAACTATGTCATAACGACTTTGTGTCGTTTGCGCACGGGCAAACTATGGACATTCTACGTAATAACGACTTTCCATAGTGTGGGCATGCGTTCGGAAATTAGAAAAGCTTACTTTCCCCTTTTTTTTAAATTCACAGCTTCTAGAAGGTTTACATGATTTCTTAAAAAACACGAGTTTTTAGAAAATGTGATTTATTTCATAAATGGAATCAACAAAGTATGCACATTCTACATCATAACGACTTTCTATAGTTTGTGCATGCATCCGGAAATAAGAAAAGCTTACTTCCCCCCATTTTTTAAAATCACAGCTTCTAGAAGGATTACATGATTTCTTAAAAAACATGAGTTTTACGAACATGTAATTTATTTCATAAATGGAATCAATAAAGTATGCACATTCTATGTCATAACGACTTTCTATAGTTTGCGCAAGCACAAACTAAGCACATTCTACGTACTAACGACTTTCTATAGTTTGCGTATGCGTCCGGAAATAAGAAAAGCTTACTTCCCCCCATTTTTTAAAACCACAGCTTCTAGAAGGTTTACATGATTTCTTAAAAAACACGAGTTTTTAGAAAATGTGATTAATTTCATAAATGGAATCAACAAAGTATGCACATTCTATGTCATAACGACTTTGTATGGTTTGTGCATGCGCAAACTATGCACATTCTACGTAATAACGACTTTCTATAGTTTGCGCATGTGTCCGGAAATAAGAAAAGCTTACTTCCGTCAGTTTTTTAAAATCATAGCTTCTAGAAGGTTTACATGATTTCTTAAAAAACATGAGTTTTTAGAAAATGTGATTTATTTCATAAATGGAATCAACAAAGTATGCACATTCTACGTCATAACGACTTTCTAAAGTCTGTGCATGCGTCCGGAAATAAGAAAAGCTTACTTCCGCTAGTTTTTTAAAATCACAGCTTCTAGAAGGTTTACATGATTTCTTAAAAACCACGAGTATTTAGAAAATGTGATTTATTTCATAAATGGAATCAACAAAGTATGCACATTCTAAGTCATAACGACTTTCTATAGTTTGCGCCTGCGTCCAGAAATAAGAAAAGCGTACTACCCCTCGTTTTTTAAAGTCACAGCTTCTAGAAGGTTTACAAGATTTATTAAAAAACACTCGTTTTTAGAAAATGTGATTTATTTCATCAATGGAATCAACAAACTATGCACATTCTACGTAATAACGACTTTCTATAGTTTGCGAATGCGTCCGGAAAGAAGAAAAGCTTACTTCCCCCTGGTTTTTAAAATCACAGCTTCTAGAAGATTTACATCATTTCATTAAAAACACGAGTTTTTAGAAAATGCCATTTATTTCATAAATGGAATGAAAAAAGTATGAACATTCTATGTCATAATAACTTTGTATAGTTTGCGCATGCACAAACTATGCACATTCTAGGTAACAACAACTTCTATAGTTTGCGCATGTGTCCGGAAATAAGAAAAGCTTACTTCCCCCTTTTTTTTAAATTCACAGCTTCTAGAAGGTTTACATGATTTCTTAAAAAACACGAGTTTTTAGAAAATGTGATTTATTTAATCAATGGAATCAACAAACTATGCACATTCTACGTAATAACGACTTTCTATAGTTTGCGCATGCGTCCGGAAATAAGAAAAGCATACTTCCCCCCGTTTTTTAAAATCACAGCTTCTAGAAGGATTACATGATTTCTTAAAAAACATGAGTTTTACGAACATGTGATTTATTTCATAAATGGAATCAACAAAGTATGCACATTCTATGTCATAACGACTTTCTATAGTTTGCGCATGCGCAAACTAAACACCTTCTACGTACTAACGATTTTCTATAGTTTGCATATGCATCCAGAAATAAGAAAAGCTTACTGCACCCCGTTTTTTAAAATCACAACTTTTAGAAGGTTTACATGATTTCTTAAAAAACACGAGTTTTTAGAAAATCTGATTTATTTCATAAATGGAATCAACAAAGTATGCACATTCTATGTCATAACGACTTTGTATGGTTTGTGCATGCGCAAACTATGCACATTCTACGTAATAACGACTTTCTATAGTTTGCGCATGTGTCCGGAAATTAAAAAAGCTTACTTCTGCCAGTTTTTTAAAATCACAGTTCTAGAAGGTTTACATGATTTCTTAAAAAACACGAGTTTTTAGAAAATGTGATATATTTCATAAATGGAATCAACAAAGTATGCACATTCTATGTCATAACGACTTTGTATGGTTTTTGCATGCGCAAACTATGCACATTCTACGTAATAACGACTTTCTATAGTTTGCGCATGTGTCCGGAAATTAAAAAAGCTTACTTCTGCCAGTTTTTTAAAATCACAGTTCTAGAAGGTTTACATGATTTCTTAAAAAACACGAGTTTTTAGAAAATGTGATTTATTTCATAAATGGAATCATCAAAGTACGCTCATTCTACGTCATAACGACTTTCTAAAGTTTGCGCATGCATTCGGAAATAAGAAAAGCTTACTTCCGCCAGTTTTTTAAAATCACAGCATCTAGAAGGTTTACATGATTTCTTAAAAACCACGAGTTTTTAGAAAATGTGAGTTATTTCATAAATGGAATCATCAAAGTATGCACATTCTACGTCATAACGACTTTCTATAGTTTGCGCATGCGTATGGAAATTAGAAAAGCTTACTTCTGCCAGTTTTTTAAAATCACAGTTCTAGAAGGTTTACATGATTTCTTAAAAAACACGAGTTTTTAGAAAATGTGATTTATTTCATCAATGGAATCAACAAAGTATGCACATTCTAAGTCATAACAACTTTCTATAGTTTGCGCATGCGTCCGGAAATAAGAAAAGATTACTTCCCCCCGTTTTTTAAAATCATAGCTTCTAGAAGGTTTACATGATTTCTCAAAAAACATGAGTTTTTAGAAAATGTGATTTATTTCATAAAATGAATCAACAAAGTATGCACATTCTATGTCATAACGACTTTATATAGTTTGCGCATGCATCTGGAAATAAGAAAAACTTACTTCCCCCCGTTTTTTAAAGTCACAGCTTCTAGAAGGTTTACATGATTTCTTAAAAAACATGAGTTTTTAGAAAATGTGATTTATTTCGTCAATGGAATCAACAAACTATGCACATTCTACGTAATAACGACTTTCTATTGTTTGCGCATGTGTCCGGAAATAAGAAAAGCTTACTTCTGCCAGTTTTTTAAAATCACAACTTCTAGAAGGTTTACATGATTTCTTAAAAAACACGAGTTTTTAGAAAATGTGATTTATTTCATAAAAGTCATCAACAAAGTATGCACATTCTACGTCATAACGACTTTATATAATTTGCGCATGCGTCTGGAAATAAGAAAAACTTACTTCCCCCCGTTTTTTAAAGTCACAGCTTCTAGAAGGTTTACATGATTTCTTAAAAAACATGATTTTTTAGAAAATATGATTTATTTCATCAATGGAATCAACAAACTATTCACATTCTACGTAATAACGACTTTCTATAGTTTGCGCATGTGTCCGGAAATAAGAAAAGCTTACTTCTGCCAGTTTTTTAAAATCACAGCTTCTAGAAGGTTTACATGATTTCTTAAAAAACACGAGTTCTTAGAAAATCTGATTTATTTCATAAATGGAATCAACAAAGTATGCACATTCTACGTCATAACGACTTTCTAATGTTTGCGCATGCGTCCGGAAATAAGAAAAGATTACTTCCGCCAGTTTTTTAAAATCACAGCTTCTAGAAGGTTTACATGATTTTTTAAAAAACACGAGTTTTTAGAAAATGTCATTTATTTCATAAATGGAATAAAAAACGTATGAACATTCTATGTCATAACGACTTTGTATACTTTGCCCGTGCGCAAACTATGCACATTCTAGGTAATATCAACTTTCTATAGTTTGCGCATCCGTCCGGAAATAAGAAAAGCTAACTCCCCCCCTTTTTTAAAATTCATAGCTTCTAGAAGGTTTACATGATTTCTTAAAAAACACAAGTTTTTAGAAAATGTTATTTATTTCATAAATCGAATGAATAAAGTATGCACATTCTACGTCATAACGACTTTCTATAGTTTGCGCATGCGTCCGGAAGTAAGAAAAGCTTACTTCCCCCCGTTTTTTAAAATCACAGCTTCTAGAAGGTTTACATGATTTCTTAAAAAAAATGGGTTCTTAGAAAATGTGATTTATTTCATAAAAGGAATCAACAAAGTATGCACATTCTACGTCATAACGACTTTCTATAGTTTGCTTATGTGTCCGGAAATAAGAAAAGCTTACTTCTGCCAGTTTTTTAAAATCACAGCTTCTAGAAGGTTTACATGATTTCTTAAAAAACACGAGTTCTTAGAAAATCTGATTTATTTCATAAATGG
This sequence comes from Larix kaempferi, assembly GCA_027924585.1. Taxonomy (NCBI): domain Eukaryota; kingdom Viridiplantae; phylum Streptophyta; class Pinopsida; order Pinales; family Pinaceae; genus Larix; species Larix kaempferi. The sequence goes on along the minus strand of BSBM01000557.1, from coordinate 13,123,163 downwards.
AATCAACAAAGTATGCACATTCTACGTCATAACGACTTTCTAATGTTTGCGCATGCGTCCGGAAATAAGAAAAGATTACTTCCGCCAGTTTTTTAAAATCACAGCTTCTAGAAGGTTTACATGATTTTTTAAAAAACACGAGTTTTTAGAAAATGTCATTTATTTCATAAATGGAATAAAAAACGTATGAACATTCTATGTCATAACGACTTTGTATACTTTGCCCGTGCGCAAACTATGCACATTCTAGGTAATATCAACTTTCTATAGTTTGCGCATCCGTCCGGAAATAAGAAAAGCTAACTCCCCCCCTTTTTTAAAATTCATAGCTTCTAGAAGGTTTACATGATTTCTTAAAAAACACAAGTTTTTAGAAAATGTTATTTATTTCATAAATCGAATGAATAAAGTATGCACATTCTACGTCATAACGACTTTCTATAGTTTGCGCATGCGTCCGGAAGTAAGAAAAGCTTACTTCCCCCCGTTTTTTAAAATCACAGCTTCTAGAAGGTTTACATGATTTCTTAAAAAAAATGGGTTCTTAGAAAATGTGATTTATTTCATAAAAGGAATCAACAAAGTATGCACATTCTACTTCTAGATCATAATATCATAACATCATATTCATAGTGACAACATAACATAGTAACGACATACACATGGTAGCAACATATAATCAAGTGTATCGTGTCATAAGTATAGTTTACCCAGTCTAGTTAAGTCCAACAGATAATAAGAAAATAAAGTTCAATATGTGTCACGGATTAACCTGTCTGGTCGGAATATGGGGCGTTACATGATTTCATTAAAAACACGAGTTTTTAGAAAATGTCATTTATTTCATAAATGGAATGAAAAAAGTATGAACATTCTATGTCATAACAACTTTGTATAGTTTGCGCATGCGCAAACTATGCACATTCTAAGTAATAACGATTTTCTATAGTTTGCACATGCGTCCGGAAATAAGAAAAGCTTACTTCCCCCAAAATTTTAAAATCACAGCTTCTAGAACGTTTACATGATTTCTCAAAAAACACGAGTTTTTAGAAAATGTGATTTATTTCATCAATGGAATCAACAAACTATGCACATTCTACGTAATAACGACTTTCTATAGTTTGCGAATGCGTCCGTAAATAAGAAAAGCTTACTTCCCCACGGTTTTTAAAATCACAGCTTCTCGAAGGTTTACATGATTTCTTAAAAAATACGAGTTTTTAGAAAATGTCATTTATTTCATAAATGGAATCAAAAAAGTATGAACATTCTATGTCATAACGACTTTGTATAGTTTGCGCGTGCGCAAACTATGCACATTCTAGGTAATAACGACTTTCTATAGTTTCCGCATGCGTCTAGAAATAAGAAAAGCTTACTTCCCCTTTTTTTTAAAATTCACATCTTCTAGAAGGTTTACATGACTTCTTAAAAAACACGAGTTTTTAGAAAATGTGATTTATTTCATAAATGTAATCAACAAAGTATGCACATTCTACGTCAGAACGACTTTCTATAGTTTGCGCATGCGTCCGGAAATAAGAAAAGCTTACTTCCCCTCGTTTTTTAAAATCACAGCTTCTAGAAGGTTTACATGATTTCTTAAAAAAAATGAGTTTTTAGAAAATGTGATTTATTTGATAAAAGGAATCAACAAAGTGTCCACATTCTACGTCATAACGACTTTGTATAGTTTGCGCATGTGCAAACTATGCACATTCTAGGTAATAACGACTTTCTATAGTTTGCACATGCGTCCAGAAATAAGAAAAGCTTACTTCCGCCCTTTTTTTAAATTCACAGCTTCTAGAATGTTTACTTGATTTCTTAAAAAACACGCGTTTTTAAAAATGTGATTTATTTCATAAATGGAATGAACAAAGTATGCACATTCTACGTCATAACGACTTTCTATAGTTTGCGCATGCTTCCGGAAATAAGAAAAGCTTACTTCCCCCCGTTTTTTAAAAGCACAGCTTCTTTAAGGTTTACATGATTTCTTAAAAAAAATGAGTTTTTAGAAAATGTGGTTTATTTCATAAAAGGAATCAACAAAGTATGCACATTCTACGTCATAACGACTTTGTATAGTTTGCGCATGTGCAAACTATGCACATTCTAAGTAATAACGACTTTCTATAGTTTGCGCATGCGTTCGGAAATAAGAAAAGCTTACTTCCCCCTGTTTTTTAAAATCACAGCTTCTAGAAGGTTTACATGATTTCTTAAAAAACAAAAGTTTTTAGAAAATGTCATTTATTTAATCAATGGAATCAACAAACTATGCACATTATACGTAATAACGACTTTCTATAGTTTGAGCATGCGTCCGAAAATAAGAAAAGCTTACTTTCCCCCTTTTTTTAAATTCACAGCTTCTAGAAGGTTTACATGATTTCTTAAAAAACACGAGTTTTTATAAAATGTGATCTGTTTCATAAATGGAATCAACAAAGTATGCAAACTATGCACATTCTAGGTAATAACAACTTTGTATAGTTTACGCATGCGTCCGGAAATAAGAAAAGCTAACTCCCCCCCTTATTTTAAATTCATAGCTTCTAGAAGGTTTGCATCATTTCTTAAAAAACACAAGTTTTTAGAAAATGTTATTTATTTCATAAATGGAATCAACAAAGTATGCACATTCTACGTCATAATGACTTTCTATAGTTTGCGCATGCATCCGGAAATAAGAAAAGCTTACTTCCCCCCTTTTGTTTAAAATCATAGCTTCAATAAGGTTTGCATGATTTCTTAAAAAAATGGGTTTTTAGAAAATGTGATTTATTTCATAAATGGAATCAACAAAGTATGCACATTCTACGTCATAACGACTTTCTATAGTTTGCGCATGCATCCGGAAATAAGAAAAGCTTACTTCCCCCCGTTTTTTAAAATCACAGCTTCTAGAAGGATTACATGATTTCTTAAAAAACATGAGTTTTTTGAAAATGTGATTTATTTCATAAATGGAATCAACAAAGTATGCACATTCTACGTCATAACGACTTTCTATAGTTTGCGCATGCGTTCGGAAGTAAGAAAAGCTTACTTCCCCCCGTTTTTTTAAATCACAGCTTCTAGAAGGTTTACATGATTTCTTTAAAAAAATGAGTTTTTAGAAAATGTGATTTATTTCATAAAAGGAATCAACAAAGTATGCACATTCTACGCAAAACGACTTTCTATAGTTTCCGCATGCGTTCGGAAATAAGAAAAGATTACTTCCCCCCTTTTGTTTAATATCACAGCTTCTAGAAGGTTTCCATGATTTCTTAAAAAAAATAGGTTTTTAGAAAATGTGATTTATTTCATAAATGGAATCAACAAAGTATGCACATTCTATGTCATAACGACTTTCTATAGTTTGCGCATGCGTATGGAAATAAGAAAAGCTTACTTCCCCCCGTTTTTTAAAATCACAACTTCTAGAAGGTTTACATGATTTCTTTAAAAACACGAGTTTTTAGAAAATGTCATTTATTTAATCAATGGAATCAACAAACTATGCACATTATACATAACAACGACTTTCTATAGTTTGAGCATCCGTCCAAAAATAACAAAAGCTTACTTTCCCCCTTTTTTCAAATTCACAGCTTCTAGAATGTTTACATGATTTCTTAAAAAACACGAGTTTTTAGAAAATGTGATCTGTTTCATAAATGGAATCAACAAAGTATGCACATTCTACGTCATAACGAATTTCTATAGTTTGCGCTTGCGTCCGGAAATAAGAAAAGCTTACTTCCCCCCATTTTTTAAAATCACAGCTTCTAGAAGGTTTACATGATTTCTTAAAAAACACGAGTTTTTAGAAAATGTGATTTATTTCATAAATGGAATTAACAAAGTATGCACATTCTAAGTCATAACAACTTTCTATAGTTTGCGCATGCGTCCGGAAATAAGAAAAGCTTACTTCCCCCCATTTTTTAAAATCACAGCTTCTAGAAGGTTTACATGATTTCTAAAAAAAAACGAGTTTTTAGAAAATGTGATTTATTTCATAAAAGGAATCAACAAAGTATGCACATTCTACGTAATAACGACTTTTTATAGTTTGCAAATGCGTCCGGAAATAAGAAAAGCTTACTTCCCCCCGGTTTTTAAAATCACAGCTTCTCGAAGGTTTACATGATTTTTTAAAAAACACGAGTTTTTAGAAAATGTCATTTATTTCATAAATGGAATAAAAAAAGTGTGAACATTCTATGTCATAACGACTTTGTATAGTTTGCGCGTGCGCAAACTATGCACATTCTAGGTAATAACGACTTTCTATAGTTTGCGCATGCGTGCCGAAATAAGAAAAGCTTACTTCCCCCCTTTTTTTAAATTCACAGCTTCTAGAAGGTTTCCATGATTTCTTAAAAAACACGAGTTTTTAGAAAATGTGATTTATTTCAAAAATGGAATCAACAAAGTATGCACATTCTACATCATAACGACTTTCTATAGTTTGCGCATGCGTCCAGAAATAAGAAAAGCTTACTTCCCCCCGTTTTTTAAAATCACAGTTTCTAGAAGGTTTACATGATTTCTTAAAAAAAATGAGTTTTTAGAAAATGTGATTTATTTCATAAAAGGAATCAACAAAGTATGCACATTCTACGTCATAACGACTTTGTATAGTTTGCGCATGTGCAAACTATGCACATTCTAAGTAATAACGACTTTCTATAGTTTGCGCATGCCTCCATAAATAAGAAAAGCTTACTTCCCCCTTTTATTAAATTCACAGCTTCTAGAAGGTTTACTTGATTTCTTAAAAAACACAAGTTTTTAGAAAATGTGATTTATTTCATAAATGGAATCAACAAAGTATGCACATTCTACTTCATAACGACTTTCTATAGTTTGCACATGCGTTCGGAAATAAGAAAAGCTTAGTTCCCCTCGTTTTTTAAAATCACGGCTTCTAGAAGGTTTACATGATTTCTTAAAAAACATGAGTTTTTAGAAAATGTCATTTGTTTCATAAATGGAATCAACGAAGTATGAACAAACTATGTCATAACGACTTTGTATAGTTTGCGCATGCGCGAACTATGCACATTCTACGTAATAACGACTTTCTATAGTTTGTGCATGCGTTCGGAAATAAGAAAAGCTTACTTTCCCCCTTTTTTAAAATTCTCAGCTTCTAGAAGGTTTACATGATTTCTTAAAAAACACGAGTTTTTATAAAATGTGATTTATTTCATAAATAGAATAAACAAAGTATGAACATTCTACGTCATAACGACTTTCTATAGTTTGCGCATGCGTCCGGAAATAAGAAAAGCTTACTTCCCCCCGGTTTTTAAGATCATAGCTTCTAGAAGGTTTACATGATTTCTTAAAAAACACGAGTTTTTAGAAAATGTAATTTATTTCATAAATGGAATCAACAAAGTATGCACATTCTATGTCATAACGTTTTTGAATGGTTTGTGCATGCGCAAACTATGCACATTCTATGTAATAACGACTTTCTATAGTTTGCGCATGCATCCGGAAATTATAAAAGCTTACTTCCGCCAGTTTTTTAAAATCACAGCTTCTAGAAGGTTTACAAGATTTCTCAAAAAACACGAGTTTTTAGAAAATGTGATTTATTTCATAAAAGGAATCAGCAAAGTATTCACATTCTACGTCATAACGACTTTATATAGTTTGCGCATGCGTCCGGAAATAAGAAAAGCTTACTTCCCCCAGTTTTTTAAAATCACAGCTTCTAGAATGTTTACATGAGTTCTTAAAAAACATGAGTTTTTAGAAAATATCATTTATTTCATAAATGGAATCAACAAAGTATGAAAATTCTATGTCATAACGACTTTGTATAGTTTGCGCTTGCTCAAACTATGCACATTCTATGTAATAACGACTTTCTATAGTTTGCGCATGCGTCTGGAAATAAGAAAAGCTTACTTCCCCCCTTTTTTTAAATTCACAGCTTCTAGAGGGTTTACATGATTTCTTAAAAAACATGAGTTTTTAGAAAATGTGATTTATTTCATCAATGGAATCAACAAACTATGCACATTCTACGTAATAACGACTTTCTATAGTTTGCGAATGCGTCCGGAAATAAGAAAAGCTTAATTCCCCCCGGTTTTTAAAATCACAGCTTCTAGAAGGTTTACATGATTTCTTAAAAAAAATGAGTTTTTAGAAAATGTCATTTATTTCATTAATGGAATAAAAAAAGTATGAACATTTTATTTCATAACGACTTTGTATAGTTTGCGCATGCGCAAACTATGCACATTCTAGGTAATAATGACTTTCTATAATTTGCGCATGCGTCTGGGAATAAGAAAAGCTTACTTCCCCCATTTTTTTAAATTCACAGCTTCTAGAAGGTTTACATGACTTCTAAAAAAACATGAGTTTTTAGAAAATATGATTTATTTCATAAATGGAATCAACAAAGTATGCACATTCTACGTCATAACGACATTCTATAGTTTGCGCATGCGTCCGGAAATAAGAAAAGCTTACTTCCCCCCGTTTTTTAAAATCACAGCTTCTAGAAGGTTTACATGATTTCTTGAAAAAACGAGTTTTTAGAAAATGTGATTTATTTCAAAAAAGGAATCAACAAAGTATGCACATTCTATGTCATAACGAATTTGTATAGTTTGCACATGTGCAAACTATGCACATTCTAGGTAATAACGACTTTCTATAGTTTGCGCATGCGTCCGGAAATAAGAAAAACTTACTTGCCCCCTTTTTTTAAATTCACAGCTACTAGAAGGTTTACTTGATTTCTTAGAAAACACGAGTTTTTAGAAAATGTGATTTATTTCCTAAATGGAATGAACAAAGTATGTACATTCTATGTCATAACGAGTTTCTATAGTTTGCGCATGCGCAAACTATGCACATTCTACATCCTAACGACTTTCTATAGTTTGCGTATTCGTCCAGAAATAAGAAAAACTTACTTCCCCCCGTTTTTTAAAATCACAGCTTCTAGAAGGTTTCCATGATTTCTTAAAAAACACAAGTTTTTAGAAAATGTGATTTATTTCATCAATGGAATCAGCAAGCTATGCACATTCTACGTAATAACGACTTTCGATAGTTTGCGAATGCGTCCAGAAATAAGAAAAGCTTACTTCCCCCCGTTTTTTAAAATCATAGCTTCTAGAAGATTTACATTATTTCTCAAAAAACATGAGTTTTTTAGGAAATGGGATTTATTTCATAAAACGAATCAACAAAGTATGCACATTCTACGTCATAACGACTTTATATAGTTTGCGCATGCGTCCGAAAATAAGAAGAGCTTACTTCCCCCCGTTTTTTAAAGTCATAGCTTCTAGAAGGTTTACATGATTTCTTAAAAAACACGAGTTTTTAGAGAATGTGATTTATTTCATCAATGGAATCAACAAACTATGCACATTCTACATAATAACTACTTTCTATAGTTTGCGAATGCATCCGGAAATAAGAAAAGCTTACTTCCCCCCGTTTTTTAAAATCACAGCTTCTAGAATGTTTACATGATTTCTTAAAAAACATGAGTTTTTAGAAAATATCATTTATTTCATAAATGGAATCAACAAAGTATGAACATTCTATGTCATAACGACTTTGTATACTTTGCGCATGCGCAAACTATGCACATTCTATTTAATATCGACTTTCTATAGTTTGCGCATGCATCTGAAAATAAGAAAAGCTTACTTCCCCCCTTTTTTTCAATTCACAGCTTCTAGAAGGTTTACATGATTTCTTAAAAAACACGAGTTTTTAGAAAATGTGATTTATTTCATAAATGGAATCAAAAAAGTATGCACTTTCTACGTCATAACGACTTTCTATAGTTTGCGCATGCGTCCGGAAATAAGAAAAGCTTACTTCCCCCCGTTTTTTAAAATCACGGCTTCTAGAAGGTTTACATGATTTCTTAAAAAACATGAGTTTTTAGAAAATGTGATTTATTTCATAAATGGAATCAACAAAGTATGCACATTCTACGTCATAATGACTTTCTAAAGTTTGTGCATGCGTCCGGAAATAAGAAAAGCTTACTTCCGCCAGTTTTTTAAAATCACAGCTTCTAGAAGGTTTACATGATTTCTTAAAAACCGCGAGTATTTAGAAAATGTGATTTATTTCATAAATGGAATCAACAAAGTATGCACATTCTAAGTCATAACGACTTTCTATAGTTTGCACATGCATCCAGAAATAAGAAAAGCGTACTTCCCCTCGTTTTTTAAAGTGACAGCTTCTAGAAGGTTTACATGATTTCTTAAAAAACATGAGTTTTTAGAAAATGTGATTTATTTCATCAATGGAATCAACAAACTATGCACATTCTACGTAATAACGACTTTCTATAGTTTGCGAATGCATCTGGAAATAAGAAAAGCTTACTTCCCCCTAGTTTCTAAAATCACAGCTTCTAGAAGATTTACATGATTTCATTAAAAACACGAGTTTTTAGAAAATGTCATTTATTTCATAAATGGAATGAAAAAAGTATGAACATTCTATGTCATAACAACTTTGTATAGTTTGCGCATGCGCAAACTATGCACATTCTAAGTAATAACGATTTTCTATAGTTTGTGCATGCGTCCGGAAATAAGAAAAGCTTACTTCCCCCAAAATTTTAAAATCACAGCTTCTAGAAGGTTTACATGATTTCTCAAAAAACACGAGTTCTTAGAAAATGTGATTTATTTCATCAATGGAATCAACAAACTATGCACATTCTACGTAATAACGACTTTCTATAGTTTGCGAATGCGTCCGTAAATAAGAAAAGCTTACTTCCCCACGGTTTTTAAAATCACAGCTTCTCGAAGGTTTACATGATTTCTTAAAAAACACGAGTTTTTAGAAAATGTCATTTATTTCATAAATGGAATAAAAAAAGTATGAACATTCTATGTCATAACGACTTTGTATAGTTTGCGCGTGCGCAAACTATGCACATTCTAGGTAATAACGACTTTCTATAGTTTCCGCATGCGTCCAGAAATAAGAAAAGCTTACTTCCCCCCTTTTTTTAAATTCACATCTTCTAGAAGGTTAACATGACTTCTTAAAAAACACGAGTTTTTAGAAAATGTGATTTATTTCATAAATGTAATCAACAAAGTATGCACATTCTATGTCATAACGACTTTCTATAGTTTGCGCATGCGTCCGGAAATAAGAAAAGCTTACTTCCCCCCGTTTTTTAAAATCACAGCTTCTAGAAGGTTTACATGATTTCTTAAAAAAAATGAGTTTTTAGAAAATGTGATTTATTTGATAAAAGGAATCAACAAAGTGTCCACATTCTACGTCATAACGACTTTGTATAGTTTGCGCATGTGCAAACTATGCACATTCTAGGTAATAACGACTTTCTATAGTTTGCACATGCGTCCAAAAATAAGAAAAGCTTACTTCCGCCCTTTTTTTAAATTCACAGCTTCTAGAATGTTTACTTGATTTCTTAAAAAACACGCGTTTTTAAAAATGTGATTTATTTCATAAATGGAATCAACAAAGTATGCACATTCTACGTCATAACGACTTTCTATAGTTTGCGCATGCTTCCGGAAATAAGAAAAGCTTACTTCCCCCCGTTTTTTAAAAGCACAGCTTCTTTAAGGTTTACATGATTTCTTAAAAAAAATGAGTTTTTAGAAAATGTGATTTATTTCATAAAAGGAATCAACAAAGTATGCACATTCTACGTGAAACAACTTTCTATAGTTTGCGCATGCGTTCGGAAATAAGAAAAGCTTACTTCCCCCTGTTTTTTAAAATCACAGCTTCTAGAAGGTTTACATGATTTCTTAAAAAACACAAGTTTTTAGAAAATGTCATTTATTTAATCAATGGAATCAACAAACTATGCACATTATACGTAATAACGACTTTCTATAGTTTGAGCATGCGTTCGAAAATAAGAAAAGCTTACTTTCCCCCTTTATTTAAATTCACAGCTTCTAGAAGGTTTACATGATTTCTTAAAAAACACGAGTTTTTATAAAATGTGATCTGTTTCATAAATGGAATCAACAAAGTATGCAAACTATGCACATTCTAGGTAATAACAACTTTGTATAGTTTGCGCATACGTCCGGAAATAAGCAAAGCTAACTCCCCCCCTTTTTTTAAATTCATAGCTTCTAGAAGGTTTGCATGATTTCTTAAAAAACACAAGTTTTTAGAAAATGTTATTTATTTCATAAATGGAATCAACAAAGTATGCACATTCTACGTCATAACGACTTTCTATAGTTTGCGCATGCATCCGGAAATAAGAAAAGCTTACTTCCCCCCTTTTGTTTAAAATCACAGCTTCTATAAGGTTTGCATGATTTCTTAAAAAAAATGGGTTTTTAGAAAATGTGATTTATTTCATAAATGGAATCAACAAAGTATGCACATTCTACGTCATAACGACTTTCTATAGTTTGCGCATGCGTCCGGAAATAAGAAAAGCTTACTTCCCCCCGTTTTTTAAAATCACAGCTTCTAGAAGGATTACATGATTTCTTAAAAAACATGAGTTTTTTGAAAATGTGATTTATTTCATAAATGTAATCAACAAAGTATGCACATTCTAAGTCATAAGGACTTTCTATAGTTTGCGCATGCGTCCGGAAATAAGAAAAGCTTACTTCCCCCCGTTTTTTAAAATCACAGCATCTAGAAGGATTACATGATTTCTTAAAAAACATGAGTTTTACGAACATGTGATTTATTTCATAAATGGAATCAACAAAGTATGCACTTTCTATGTCATAACGACTTTCTATAGTTTGCGCATGGGGAAACTAAGCGCATTCTCCGTACTAACGAGTTTCTATAGTTTGCGTATGCGTCCATAAATAAGAAAAGCTTACTTCACCCCGTGTTTTAAAATCACAACTTCTACAAGGTTTACATGATTTCTTAAAAAACACGAGTTTTTAGAAAATGTGATTTATTTCATCAATGGAATCAACAAAGTATGCACATTCTATGTCATAACGACTTTGTATGGTTTGCGCATGGGCAAACTATGCACATTCTACGTAATAACGACTTTCTATAGTTTGCGCATGTGTCCGGAAATAAGAAAAGCTTACTTCCGCCCATTTTTTAAAATCACAGCTTCTAGAAGGTTTAAATGATTTCTTAAAAAACACGAGTTTTTAGAAAATGTGATTTATTTCATAAATGGAATCAACAAAGTATGCACATTCTACGTCATAACGACTTTCTAAAGTTTGCGCATGCGTCCGGAAATAAGAAAAGCTTACTTCCGCCAGTTTTTTAAAATCACAGCTTCTAGAAGGTTTACATCATTTCTTAAAATCCAAGAATATTTAGAAAATGTGATTTATTTCATAAATGGAATCAACAAAGTATGCACATTCTAATCCATAACGACTTTCTATAGTTTGCGCATGCGTCTGGAAATAAGAAAAGCTTACTTCCCCCCGTTTTTTAAAGTCACAGCTTCTAGACGGTTTACATGATTTCTTAAAAAACACGAGTTTTTAGAAAATGTGATTTATTTCATCAATGGAATCAACAAAGTATGCACATTCTACGTCATAACGACTTTCTAAAGTTTGCGCATGCGTTCGGAAATAAGAAAAGCTTACTTACGCCAGTTTTTTAAAATCAGAGCTTCTAGAAGGTTTACATGATTTCTTAAAAACCACGAGTTTTTAGAAAATGTGATTTATTTCATAAATGGAATCATCAAAGTATGCACATTCTACGTCATAACAACTTTCTATAGTTTCCGCTTGCGTATGGAAATAAGAAAAGTGTACTTCCCCCCTTTTTTTAAAATCACAGCTTCTAGAAGGTTTACATGATTTCTTAAAAAACACTAGTTTTTAGAAAATATGATTTATTTCATAAATGGAATCAACAAAGTATGCAAATTCTAAGTCATAACGACATTCTATAGTTTGCGCATCCGTCCGGAAATAAGAAAAGCTGACTTCCCCCCGTTTTTTAAAATCACAGCTTCTAGAAGGTTTACATGATTTCTCAAAAAACACGAGTTTTTAGAAAATGTGATTTATTTCATCAATGGAATCAACAAACTATGGACATTCTACGTAATAACTACTTTCTATAGTTTGCGAATGCGTCCGGAAATAAGAAAAGCTTACTTCCCCCCGTTTTTTAAAATCACATCTTCTAGAATGTTTACATGATTTCTTAAAAAACATGAGTTTTTAGAAAATATCATTTATTTCATAAATGGAATCAACAAAGTATGAACATTCTATGTCATAACGACTTTGTCTAGTTTGTGCATGCGTCCAGAAATAAGAAAAGTTTACTTCCCCCCTTTTTTTAAATTCACAGCTTCTAGAAGATTTACATGATTTCTTGAAAAACATGAGTTTTTAGAAAATGTGATCTATTTCATAAATGGAATCAACAAAGTATGCACATTCTACGTCATAACAACTTTCTATACTTTGCGCATGCGTCCGGAAATAAGAAAAGCTTACTTCCCCCCATTTTTTAAAATCACAGTTTCTAGAAGGTTTACATGATTTCTTAATAAACACGACTTTTTAGAAAATGTGATTTATTTAATCAATGTAATCAACAAACTATGCACATTCTACGTAATAACGAATTTCTATAGTTTGCACATGCGTTCGGAAATAAGAAAAGCTTACTTCCCCCCGTTTTTTAAAATCACGGCTTCTAGAAGGATTACATGATTTCTTAAAAAACATGAGTTTTACGAACATGTGATTTATTACATAAATGGAATCAACAAAGTATGCACATTCTATGTCATAATGACTTTCTATAGTTTGCGCATGCGCAAACTAAACACATCCTACGTACTAACGACTTTCTATGGTTTGCATATGCATCCAGAAATAAGAAAAGCTTACTGCACCCCGTTTTTTAAAATCACAACTTCTAGAAGGTTTACATGATTTCTTAAAAAACACGAGTTTTTAGAAAATGTGATTTATTTCATAAATGGAATCAACAAAGTATGCACATTCTATGTCATAACGACTTTGTATGGTTTGTGCATGCGCAAACTATGCACATTCTATGTAATAACGACTTTCTATAGTTTGCGCATGTGTCCGGAAATTAAAAAAGCTTACTTCTGCCAGTTTTTTAAAATCACAGTTCTAGAAGGTTTACATGATTTCTTAAAAAACACGAGTTTTTAGAAAATGTGATTTATTTCATAAATGGAATCAACACAGTATGCACATTCTACGGCATAACGACTTTCTAAAGTTTGCGCATGCATCCGAAAATTAGAAAAGCTTACTTCCCCTCGTTTTTTAAAATCACGGCTTCTAGAAGGTTTACATGATTTCTTAAAAAACACGAGTTTTTAGAAAATGTCATTTGTTTCATAAATGGAATCAACAAAGTATGAACAAACTATGTCATAACGACTTTGTATCGTTTGCGCACGGGCAAACTATGGACATTCTACGTAATAACGACTTTCTATAGTGTGGGCATGCGTTCGGAAATTAGAAAAGCTTACTTTCCCCTTTTTTTTAAATTCACAGCTTCTAGAAGGTTTACATGATTTCTTAAAAAACACGAGTTTTTAGAAAATGTGATTTATTTCATAAATGGAATCAACAAAGTATGCACATTCTACATCATAACGACTTTCTATAGTTTGTGCATGCATCTGGAAATAAGAAAAGCTTACTTCCCCCCATTTTTTAAAATCACAGCTTCTAGAAGGATTACATGATTTCTTAAAAAACATGAGTTTTACGAACATGTAATTTATTTCATAAATGGAATCAATAAAGTATGCACATTCTATGTCATAACGACTTTCTATAGTTTGCGCAAGCACAAACTAAGCACATTCTACGTACTAACGACTTTCTATAGTTTGCGTATGCGTCCGGAAATAAGAAAAGCTTACTTCCCCCCATTTTTTAAAACCACAGCTTCTAGAAGGTTTACATGATTTCTTAAAAAACACGAGTTTTTAGAAAATGTGATTAATTTCATAAATGGAATCAACAAAGTATGCACATTCTATGTCATAACGACTTTGTATGGTTTGTGCATGCGCAAACTATGCACATTCTACGTAATAACGACTTTCTATAGTTTGCGCATGTGTCCGGAAATAAGAAAAGCTTACTTCCGTCAGTTTTTTAAAATCATAGCTTCTAGAAGGTTTACATGATTTCTTAAAAAACATGAGTTTTTAGAAAATGTGATTTATTTCATAAATGGAATCAACAAAGTATGCACATTCTACGTCATAACGACTTTCTAAAGTCTGTGCATGCGTCCGGAAATAAGAAAAGCTTACTTCCGCTAGTTTTTTAAAATCACAGCTTCTAGAAGGTTTACATGATTTCTTAAAAACCACGAGTATTTAGAAAATGTGATTTATTTCATAAATGGAATCAACAAAGTATGCACATTCTAAGTCATAACGACTTTCTATAGTTTGCGCCTGCGTCCAGAAATAAGAAAAGCGTACTACCCCTCGTTTTTTAAAGTCACAGCTTCTAGAATGTTTACAAGATTTATTAAAAAACACTCGTTTTTAGAAAATGTGATTTATTTCATCAATGGAATCAACAAACTATGCACATTCTACGTAATAACGACTTTCTATAGTTTGCGAATGCGTCCGGAAAGAAGAAAAGCTTACTTCCCCCTGGTTTTTAAAATCACAGCTTCTAGAAGATTTACATCATTTCATTAAAAACACGAGTTTTTAGAAAATGCCATTTATTTCATAAATGGAATGAAAAAAGTATGAACATTCTATGTCATAATAACTTTGTATAGTTTGCGCATGCACAAACTATGCACATTCTAGGTAACAACAACTTCTATAGTTTGCGCATGTGTCCGGAAATAAGAAAAGCTTACTTCCCCCTTTTTTTTAAATTCACAGCTTCTAGAAGGTTTACATGATTTCTTAAAAAACACGAGTTTTTAGAAAATGTGATTTATTTAATCAATGGAATCAACAAACTATGCACATTCTACGTAATAACGACTTTCTATAGTTTGCGCATGCGTCCGGAAATAAGAAAAGCATACTTCCCCCCGTTTTTTAAAATCACAGCTTCTAGAAGGATTACATGATTTCTTAAAAAACATGAGTTTTACGAACATGTGATTTATTTCATAAATGGAATCAACAAAGTATGCACATTCTATGTCATAACGACTTTCTATAGTTTGCGCATGCGCAAACTAAACACCTTCTACGTACTAACGATTTTCTATAGTTTGCATATGCATCCAGAAATAAGAAAAGCTTACTGCACCCCGTTTTTTAAAATCACAACTTTTAGAAGGTTTACATGATTTCTTAAAAAACACGAGTTTTTAGAAAATCTGATTTATTTCATAAATGGAATCAACAAAGTATGCACATTCTATGTCATAACGACTTTGTATGGTTTGTGCATGCGCAAACTATGCACATTCTACGTAATAACGACTTTCTATAGTTTGCGCATGTGTCCGGAAATTAAAAAAGCTTACTTCTGCCAGTTTTTTAAAATCACAGTTCTAGAAGGTTTACATGATTTCTTAAAAAACACGAGTTTTTAGAAAATGTGATATATTTCATAAATGGAATCAACAAAGTATGCACATTCTATGTCATAACGACTTTGTATGGTTTTTGCATGCGCAAACTATGCACATTCTACGTAATAACGACTTTCTATAGTTTGCGCATGTGTCCGGAAATTAAAAAAGCTTACTTCTGCCAGTTTTTTAAAATCACAGTTCTAGAAGGTTTACATGATTTCTTAAAAAACACGAGTTTTTAGAAAATGTGATTTATTTCATAAATGGAATCATCAAAGTACGCTCATTCTACGTCATAACGACTTTCTAAAGTTTGCGCATGCATTCGGAAATAAGAAAAGCTTACTTCCGCCAGTTTTTTAAAATCACAGCATCTAGAAGGTTTACATGATTTCTTAAAAACCACGAGTTTTTAGAAAATGTGAGTTATTTCATAAATGGAATCATCAAAGTATGCACATTCTACGTCATAACGACTTTCTATAGTTTGCGCATGCGTATGGAAATTAGAAAAGCTTACTTCTGCCAGTTTTTTAAAATCACAGTTCTAGAAGGTTTACATGATTTCTTAAAAAACACGAGTTTTTAGAAAATGTGATTTATTTCATCAATGGAATCAACAAAGTATGCACATTCTAAGTCATAACAACTTTCTATAGTTTGCGCATGCGTCCGGAAATAAGAAAAGATTACTTCCCCCCGTTTTTTAAAATCATAGCTTCTAGAAGGTTTACATGATTTCTCAAAAAACATGAGTTTTTAGAAAATGTGATTTATTTCATAAAAGTCATCAACAAAGTATGCACATTCTACGTCATAACGACTTTATATAATTTGCGCATGCGTCTGGAAATAAGAAAAACTTACTTCCCCCCGTTTTTTAAAGTCACAGCTTCTAGAAGGTTTACATGATTTCTTAAAAAACATGATTTTTTAGAAAATATGATTTATTTCATCAATGGAATCAACAAACTATTCACATTCTACGTAATAACGACTTTCTATAGTTTGCGCATGTGTCCGGAAATAAGAAAAGCTTACTTCTGCCAGTTTTTTAAAATCACAGCTTCTAGAAGGTTTACATGATTTCTTAAAAAACACGAGTTCTTAGAAAATCTGATTTATTTCATAAATGGAATCAACAAAGTATGCACATTCTACGTCATAACGACTTTCTAATGTTTGCGCATGCGTCCGGAAATAAGAAAAGATTACTTCCGCCAGTTTTTTAAAATCACAGCTTCTAGAAGGTTTACATGATTTTTTAAAAAACACGAGTTTTTAGAAAATGTCATTTATTTCATAAATGGAATAAAAAACGTATGAACATTCTATGTCATAACGACTTTGTATACTTTGCCCGTGCGCAAACTATGCACATTCTACGTAATAACGACTTTCTATAGTTTGCGAATGCGTCCGGAAATAAGAAAAGCTTACTTCCCCCCAGTTTTTGAAATCACAGCTTCTAGAAGGTTTACATGATTTCTTAAAAAACATGAGTGTTTAGAAAATGTGATTTATTTCATAAATGGAATCAACAAAGTATGCACATTCTAAGTCATAACGACTTTCAATAGTTTGCGCATGCGTCTGGAAATAAGAAAAGCTTATTTCCCCCCGTTTTTTAAAATCACAGCTTCTAGAGGGATTACATGATTTCTTAAAAAACATGAGTTTTACGAACATGTGATTTATTTCATAAATGGAATCAAAAAAGTATGCACATTGTATGTCATAACGACTTTGTATGGTTTGTGCATGCGCAAACTATGCACATTCTACGTAATAACGACTTTCTATAGTTTGCGCATGTGTCCGAAAATAAGAAAAGCTTACTTCCGCCAGTTTTTTAAAATCACAGCTTCTAGAAGGTTTACATGATTTCTTAAAAAACATGAGTTTTTAGAAAATGTGATTTATTTCATAAATGGACTCAACAAAGTATGCACATTCTTCGTCGTAACGACTTTCTAAAGTTTGCGCATGCGCCGGAAATAAGAAAAGCTTACTTCCACCAGTTTTTTAAAATCACAGCTTCTAGAAGGTTTACATGATTTCTTAAAAACCATGAGTTTTTAGAAAATGTGATTTATTTCATACATGGCATCAACAAAGTATGCACATTCTAAGTCATAACGACTTTCTATAGTTTGCGCATGCGTCCGGAAATAAGAAAAGGTTACTTCACCTCGTTTTTTAAAGTCACAGCTTCTAGAAGGTTTACATGATTTCTTAAAAAACACGAGTTTTTAGAAAATGTGATTTATTTCATCAATGGAATCAACAAACTATGCACATTCTACGTAATAACAACACTCTATAGTTTGCGAATGCGTCCGGAAATAAGAAAAGCTTACTTCCCCCCGGTTTTTAAAATCACAGCTTCTAGAAGGTTTACATGATTTCTTAAAAAACACGAGTTTTTAGAAAATGTCATTTATTTCATAAATGGAATAAAAAACGTATGAACATTCTATGTCATAACAACTTTGTATAGTTTGCGCGTGCGCAAACTATGCACATTCTAGGTAATAACAACTTTCTGTAGTTTGCGCATGCATCTGGAAATAAGAAAAACTTACTTCCCCCCGTTTTTTAAAGTCACAGCTTCTAGAAGGTTTACATGATTTCTTAAAAAACATGAGTTTTTAGAAAATGTGATTTATTTCGTCAATGGAATCAACAAACTATGCACATTCTACGTAATAACGACTTTCTATAGTTTGCGCATGTGTCCGGAAATAAGAAAAGCTTACTTCTGCCAGTTTTTTAAAATCACAACTTCTAGAAGGTTTACATGATTTCTTAAAAAACACGAGTTTTTAGAAAATGTGATTTATTTCATAAAATTCATCAACAAAGTATGCACATTCTACGTCATAACGACTTTATATAATTTGCGCATGCGTCTGGAAATAAGAAAAACTTACTTCCCCCCGTTTTTTAAAGTCACAGCTTCTAGAAGGTTTACATGATTTCTTAAAAAACATGATTTTTTAGAAAATATGATTTATTTCATCAATGGAATCAACAAACTATGCACATTCTACGTAATAACGACTTTCTATAGTTTGCGCATGTGTCCGGAAATAAGAAAAGCTTACTTCTGCCAGTTTTTTAAAATCACAGCTTCTAGAAGGTTTACATGATTTCTTAAAAAACACGAGTTCTTAGAAAATCTGATTTATTTCATAAATGGAATCAACAAAGTATGCACATTCTACGTCATAACGACTTTCTAATGTTTGCGCATGCGTCCGGAAATAAGAAAAGATTACTTCCGCCAGTTTTTTAAAATCACAGCTTCTAGAAGGTTTACATGATTTTTTAAAAAACACGAGTTTTTAGAAAATGTCATTTATTTCATAAATGGAATAAAAAACGTATGAACCTTCTATGTCATAACGACTTTGTATACTTTGCCCGTGCGCAAACTATGCACATTCTAGGTAATATCAACTTTCTATAGTTTGCGCATCCGTCCGGAAATAAGAAAAGCTAACTCCCCCCCTTTTTTAAAATTCATAGCTTCTAGAAGGTTTACATGATTTCTTAAAAAACACAAGTTTTTAGAAAATGTTATTTATTTCATAAATCGAATGAATAAAGTATGCACATTCTACGTCATAACGACTTTCTATAGTTTGCGCATGCGTCCGGAAGTAAGAAAAGCTTACTTCCCCCCGTTTTTTAAAATCACAGCTTCTAGAAGGTTTACATGATTTCTTAAAAAAAATGGGTTCTTAGAAAATGTGATTTATTTCATAAAAGGAATCAACAAAGTATGCACATTCTACGTCATAACGAATTTCTATAGTTTGCTTATGCGTCCGGAAATAAGAAAAGCTTACTTCCCCCCTTTTTTTAAAATCACAGCTTCTAGAAGGTTTCCATGATTTCTTAAAAAAAGGGGTTTTTGGAAAATGTGATTTATTTCATCAATGGAATCAACAAACTATGCACATTCTACGTAATAACGACTTTCTATAGTTTGCGAATGCGTCCGGAAATAAGAAAAGCTTACTTCCCCCCAGTTTTTGAAATCACAGCTTCTAGAAGGTTTACATGATTTCTTAAAAAACATGAGTGTTTAGAAAATGTGATTTATTTCATAAATGGAATCAACAAAGTATGCACATTCTAAGTCATAACGACTTTCAATAGTTTGCGCATGCGTCTGGAAATAAGAAAAGCTTATTTCCCCCCGTTTTTTAAAATCACAGCTTCTAGAGGGATTACATGATTTCTTAAAAAACATGAGTTTTACGAACAAGTGATTTATTTCATAAATGGAATCAACAAAGTAAGCACATTGTATGTCATAACGACTTTGTATGGTTTGTGCATGCGCAAACTATGCACATTCTACGTAATAACGACTTTCTATAGTTTGCGCATGTGTCCGAAAATAAGAAAAGCTTACTTCCGCCAGTTTTTTAAAATCACAGCTTCTAGAAGGTTTACATGATTTCTTAAAAAACATGAGTTTTTAGAAAATGTGATTTATTTCATAAATGGACTCAACAAAGTATGCACATTCTTCGTCGTAACGACTTTCTAAAGTTTGCGCATGCGCCGGAAATAAGAAAAGCTTACTTCCACCAGTTTTTTAAAATCACAGCTTCTAGAAGGTTTACATGATTTCTTAAAAACCATGAGTTTTTAGAAAATGTGATTTATTTCATACATGGCATCAACAAAGTATGCACATTCTAAGTCATAACGACTTTCTATAGTTTGCGCATGCGTCCGGAAATAAGAAAAGGTTACTTCACCTCGTTTTTTAAAGTCACAGCTTCTAGAAGGTTTACATGATTTCTTAAAAAACACGAGTTTTTAGAAAATGTGATTTATTTCATCAATGGAATCAACAAACTATGCACATTCTACGTAATAACGACGCTCTATAGTTTGCGAATGCGTCCGGAAATAAGAAAAGCTTACTTCCCCCCGGTTTTTAAAATCACAGCTTCTAGAAGGTTTACATGATTTCTTAAAAAACACGAGTTTTTAGAAAATGTCATTTATTTCATAAATGGAATAAAAAACGTATGAACATTCTATGTCATAACAACTTTGTATAGTTTGCGCGTGCGCAAACTATGCACATTCTAGGTAATAACAACTTTCTATAGTTTGCGCATGCGTCCGGAAATAAGAAAAGCTAACTTCCCACCTTTTTTTAAATTCATAGCTTCTAGAAGGTTTACATGATTTCTTAAAAAACAAAAGTTTTTAGAAAATGTTATTTATTTCATAAATGGAATCAACAAAGTATTCACATTCTACGATATAACGACTTTCTATAGTTTGCGCATGCGTCCGGAAATAAGAAAAGCTTACTTCCCCCCGTTTTTTAAAATCACAGCTTCTAGAAGGTTTACATGATTTCTTAAAAAAAACAAGTTTTTGGAAAATGTGATTTATTTCATAAAAGGAATCAACAAAGTATGCACATTCTACGTCATAACGACTTTTTATAGTTTGTGCATGCCTATGGAAATAAGAAAAGCTCACTTCCCCCCGTTTTTTAAAATCACAGCTTCTAGAAGGTTTACATGATTTCTTAAAAAACACGAGTTTTTAGAAAATGTGATTTATTTCATCAATGGAATCAACAAACTATGCACATTTTACATAATAACGACTTTCTATAGTTTGCGAATGCGTCCGGAAATAAGAAAAGCTTACTTCCCCCCGGTTTTTAAAATCAGAAACGTCTACAAGGTTTACATGATTTCTTAAAAAACACGAGTTTTTAGAAAATGTCACTTATTTCATAAATGGAATGAAAAAAGTATGAACATTCTATGTCATAACGACTTTATATAGTTTGCGCGTGCGCAAACTATGCACATTCTAGGTAATAACAACTTCTATAGTTTGTGCATGCGTCCGGAAATAAGAAAAGCTAACTTCCCCCCTTTTTTTAAATTCATAGATTCTAGAAGGTTTACATGATTTCTTAAAGAAAACAAGTTCTTAGAAAATGTTATTTATTTCATAAATGGAATCAACAAAGTATGCACATTCTACGTCATAACGACTTTCTATAGTTTGCGCATGCGTCTGGAAATAAGAAAAGCTTACTTCCCCCCGTTTTTTAAAATCACAGCTTCTAAAAGGTTTACATGATTTCCTAAAAACCATGAGTTTTTAGAAAATGTGATTTATTTCATCAATGGAATCATCAAAGTATGCACATTCTAAGTCATAACAACTTTCTATAGTGTGTGCATGCGTCCGGAAATAAGAAAAGCTTACTTCCTCTCGTTTTTTAAAGTCACAGCTTCTAGAAGGTTTACATGATTTCTTAAAAAACATGACTTTTTAGAAAAGGTGATTTATTTCATCAATGGAATCAACAAACTATGCACATTCTACGTCATGACGACTTTCTATAGTTTGCCCATGCGTCCGGAAATAAGAAAAGCTTACTTTCCCCTGTTTGTTAAAATCACAGCTTCTAGAAGGTTTACATGATTTCTTAACAAACATGAGTTTTTAGAAAATGTCATTTATTTCATAAATGGAATCAACAAAGTATGCACATTCTATGTCATAACGAGTTTCTATAGTTTGCGTATGCGCAAACTATGCACATTCTACGTAATAACGACTTTCTATAGTTTGCGTATTCGTCCTGAAATAACAAAAGCTTACTTCACCACGTTTTTTAAAATCACAACTTCTAGAAGGTTTACGTGATTTCTTCTAGAAGGTTTACGTGATTTCTTAAAAAACATGAGTTTTTAGAAAATGTGATTTATTTCATAAATGGAATCAACAAAGTATGCACATTCTATGTCATAACAACTTTGCATGGTTTGGGCATGCGCAAAGTATGCACCTTCTATGTACTAACGACAATCTATAGTTTGCGTATTCATCCGGAAATAAGAAAAGATTACTTCACCCCGTTTTTCAAAATCACAACTTCTAGAAGGTTTACATGATTTCATGAAAAACATGAGTTTTTAGAAAATTTGATTTATTTCATAAATGGAATCAACAAAGTATGCACATTCTATGTCATAACATTTTTGTATGGTTTGCACATGCGCAAACTATGCACATTCTACGTAATAACGACTTTCTATAGTTTGCGCATGCATCCGGAAATAAGAAAAGCTTACTTCTGCTAGTTTTTTAAAATCACAGCTTCTAGAAGGTTTACATGATTTCTTAAAAAACATGAGTTTTTAGAAAATGCGATTTATTTCACAAATGGAATCAACAAAGTATGCACATTCTACGTCACAATGACTTTCTATAGTTTGTGCATGCGTCCGGAAATAAGAAAAGCTTACTTCACCCCGATTTTTGAAAATCACAGCTTCTAGAAGGTTTACATGATTTCTTAAAAAAAACGAGCTTTTAGAAAATGTGATTTATTTCATCAATGGAATCAACAAACTATACACATTCTACGTAATAACGACTTTCTATAGTTTGTGAATGCATCCGGAAATAAGAAAAGCTTACTTCCCCCCGTTTTTTAAAATCACAGCTTCTAGAATCTTTACATGATTTCTTAAAAAACATGAGTTTTTAGAAAATGTCATTTATTTCATAAATTGAATCAACAAAGTATGAACATTCTATGTCATAACAACTTTGTTTAGTTTGCGCATGCGCAAACTATGCATATTCTATGTAATAACGACTTTCTATAGTTTGCGCATGTGTCTGGAAATAAGAAAAGCTTACTTCCTCCCTTTTTTTAAAGTCACAGCTTCTAGAAGGTTTACATGATTTCTTAAAAAACACGAATTTTTAGAAAATGTGATTTATTTCATCAATGGAATCAACAAACTATGCACATTCTACATAATAACGACTTTCTATAGTTTGCGAATGCGTCCGGAAATAAGAAAAGCTTACTTCCCCCCGGTTTTTAAAATCACAGCTTCTAGAAGATTTACACAATTTCATAAAAAACACGAGTTTTTAGAAAATGTCATTTATTTCATAAATGGATTGAAAAAAGTATGAACATTCTATGTCATAACAACTTTGTATAGTTTGCGCATGCGGAAACTATGCACATTCTAGGTAATAACGACTTTCTATAGTTTCCACATGCATCCGGAAATAAGAAAAGCTTACTTCCCCCCCCTTTTTAAATTCACAGCTTGTAGAAGGTTTACATGATTTCTTAAAAAACAGGATTTTTTAGAAAATGTGACTTATTTCATAAATGGAATCATCAAAGTATGCACATTCTACGTCATAACGACTTTCTATAGTTTGTGCATGCGTCCGGAAATAAGAAAAGATTACTTCCCCCCGTTTTTTAAAATCACAGCTTCTAGAAGGTTTACATGATTCTTTAAAAAAATTAGTTTTTAGAAAATGTGATTTATTTCATAAAAGGAATCAACAAAGTATGCACATTCTATGTCATAACGAATTTCTATAGTTTGCGCATGCGTATGGAAATAACAAAAGCTTACTTCCCCCCATTTTTTAAAATCACAGCTTCTAGAAGGTTTACATGATTTCTTAAAAAACACGAGTTTTTAGAAAATCTGATTTATTTCATAAATGGAATCAACAAAGTATGCACATTCTAAGTCATAACGACTTTCTATAGTTTGCGCATGCGTCCAGAAATAAGAAAAGCTTACCTCCCCCCGTTTTTTAAAATCATAGCTTCTAGAAGGTTTACATGATTTCTTAAAAAACACGAGTTTTTAGAAAATGTCATTTATTTCATAAATGGAATAAAAAAAGTATGGACATTCTATGTCATAATGACTTTGTATAGTTTGCGCGTGTGCAAACTATGCACATTCTAGTTAATAACAACTTTCTATAGTTTGTGCATGCGTCCAGAAATAAGAAAAGTTTACTTCCCCCCTTTTTTTAAATTCACAGCTTCTAGAATGTTTACATGATTTCTTAATAAACACGAGTTTTTAGAAAATGTGATTTATTTAGTCAATGGAATCAACAAACTATGCACATTCTACGTAATAACGACTTTCTATAGTTTGCGCATGCGTCCGGAAATAAGAAATGCTTACTTCCCCCCTTTTTTTAAAATCACAGCTTCTAGGAGGATTACATGATTTCTTAAAAAACATGAGTTTTACGAACATTTGATTTATTTCATAAATGGAATCAACAAAGTATGCACATTCTATGTCATAACGACTTTCTATAGTTTGCGCATGCGCAAACTAAGCACATTCTACATACTAACGACTTTCTATAGTTTGCGTATGCGTCCAGAAATATGAAAAGCTTACTTCACCCTGTTTTGTAAAATCACAACTTCTAGAAGGTTTACATGATTTCTTAAAAAACAAAACTTTTTAGAAAATGTGATTTATTTCATAAATGGAATCAACAAAGTATGCACATTCTACGTCATAACAACTTTCTATACTTTGCGCATGCGTCCGGAAAGAAGAAAAGCTTACTTCCCCCCATTTTTTAAAATCACAGTTTCTAGAAGGTTTACATGATTTCTTAATAAACACGAGTTTTTAGAAAATGTGATTTATTTAATCAATGTAATCAACAAACTATGCACATTCTACGTAATAACGAATTTCTATAGTTTGCACATGCGTTCGGAAATAAGAAAAGCTTACTTCCCCCCGTTTTTTAAAATCACGGCTTCTAGAAGGATTACATGATTTCTTAAAAAACATGAGTTTTACGAACATGTGATTTATTACATAAATGGAATCAACAAAGTATGCACATTCTATGTCATAATGACTTTCTATAGTTTGCGCATGCGCAAACTAAACACATCCTACGTACTAACGACTTTCTATAGTTTGCATATGCATCCAGAAATAAGAAAAGCTTACTGCACCCCGTTTTTTAAAATCACAACTTCTAGAAGGTTTACATGATTTCTTAAAAAACACGAGTTTTTAGAAAATGTGATTTATTTCATAAATGGAATCAACAAAGTATGCACATTCTATGTCATAACGACTTTGTATGGTTTGTGCATGCGCAAACTATGCACATTCTATGTAATAACGACTTTCTATAGTTTGCGCATGTGTCTGGAAATTAAAAAAGCTTACTTCTGCCAGTTTTTTAAAATGACAGTTCTAGAAGGTTTACATGATTTCTTAAAAAACACGAGTTTTTATAAAATGTGATTTATTTCATAAATGGAATCAACAAAGTATGCACATTCTACGGCATAACGACTTTCTAAAGTTTGCGCATGCATCCGAAAATTAGAAAAGCTTACTTCCCCTCGTTTTTTAAAATCACGGCTTCTAGAAGGTTTACATGATTTCTTAAAAAACACGAGTTTGTAGAAAATGTCATTTGTTTCATAAATGGAATCAACAAAGTATGAACAGACTATGTCATAACGACTTTGTATCATTTGCACACGGGCAAACTATGGACATTCTACGTAATAACGACTTTCTATAGTGTGGGCATGCGTTCGGAAATTAGAAAAGCTTACTTTCCCCTTT
Source organism: Larix kaempferi (assembly GCA_027924585.1). Lineage (NCBI taxonomy): Eukaryota > Viridiplantae > Streptophyta > Pinopsida > Pinales > Pinaceae > Larix > Larix kaempferi. The sequence continues at coordinate 13,097,154 of BSBM01000557.1, read as the reverse complement.
TTTTTAAATTCACAGCTTCTAGAAGGTTTACATGATTTCTTAAAAAACACGAGTTTTTAGAAAATGTGATTTATTTCATAAATGGAATCAACAAAGTATGCACATTCTACATCATAACGACTTTCTATAGTTTGTGCATGCGTCCGGAAATAAGAAAAGCTTACTTCCCCCCATTTTTTAAAATCACAGCTTCTAGAAGGATTACATGATTTCTTAAAAAACATGAGTTTTACGAACATGTAATTTATTTCATAAATGGAATCAACAAAGTATGCACATTCTATGTCATAACGACTTTCTATAGTTTGCGCAAGCACAAACTAAGCACATTCTACGTACTAACGACTTTCTATAGTTTGCGTATGCGTCCGGAAATAAGAAAAGCTTACTTCCCCCCATTTTTTAAAACCACAGCTTCTAGAAGGTTTACATGATTTCTTAAAAAACACGAGTTTTTAGAAAATGTGATTAATTTCATAAATGGAATCAACAAAGTATGCACATTCTATGTCATAACGACTTTGTATGGTTTGTGCATGCGCAAACTATGCACATTCTACGTAATAACGACTTTCTATAGTTTGCGCATGTGTCCGGAAATAAGAAAAGCTTACTTCCGTCAGTTTTTTAAAATCATAGCTTCTAGAAGGTTTACATGATTTCTTAAAAAACATGAGTTTTTAGAAAATGTGATTTATTTCATAAATGGAATCAACAAAGTATGCACATTCTACGTCATAACGACTTTCTAAAGTTTGTGCATGCGTCCGGAAATAAGAAAAGCTTACTTCCGCTAGTTTTTTAAAATCACAGCTTCTAGAAGGTTTACATGATTTCTTAAAAACCACGAGTATTTAGAAAATGTGATTTATTTCATAAATGGAATCAACAAAGTATGCACATTCTAAGTCATAACGACTTTCTATAGTTTGCGCCTGCGTCCAGAAATAAGAAAAGCGTACTACCCCTCGTTTTTTAAAGTCACAGCTTCTAGAAGGTTTACAAGATTTATTAAAAAACACTCGTTTTTAGAAAATGTGATTTATTTCATCAATGGAATCAACAAACTATGCACATTCTACGTAATAACGACTTTCTATAGTTTGCGAATGCGTCCGGAAATAAGAAAAGCTTACTTCCCCCTGGTTTTTAAAATCACAGCTTCTAGAAGATTTACATCATTTCATTAAAAACACGAGTTTTTAGAAAATGCCATTTATTTCATAAATGGAATGAAAAAAGTATGAACATTCTATGTCATAATAACTTTGTATAGTTTGCGCATGCACAAACTATGCACATTCTAGGTAATAACAACTTCTATAGTTTGCGCATGTGTCCGGAAATAAGAAAAGCTTACTTCCCCCTTTTCTTTAAATTCACAGCTTCTAGAAGGTTTACATGATTTCTTAAAAAAAACGAGTTTTTAGATTTATTTCATAAATGGAATCATCAAAGTATGCACATTCTACGTCGTAACGACTTTCTATAGTTTGCGCATGCGTCCGGGTATAAGAAAAGCTTACTTCCCCCCGTTTTTTAAAATCACAGCTTCTAGAAGGTTTACATGATTTCTTTAAAAAAAATAGTTTTTAGAAAATGTGATTTATTTCATAAAAGGAATCAACAAAGTATGCACATTCTATGTCATAATGACTTTCTATAGTTTGCGCATGCGTATGAAAATAAGAAAAGCTTACTTCCCCCCATTTTTTAAAATCACAGCTTCTAGAAGGTTTACATGATTTCTTAAAAAACATGAATTTTTAGAAAATGTGATTTATTTCATAAATGGAATCAACAAAGTATGCACATTCTAAGTCATAACGACTTTCTATAGTTTGCGTATGCATCCGGAAATAAGAAAAGCTTACTTCCCCTCGGTTTTTAAAATCACAACTTCTCGAAGGTTTACATGATTTCTTAAAAAACACGAGTTTTTAGAAAATCTCATTTATTTCATAAATGGAATAAAAAAAGTATGAACATTCTATGTCATAACGACTTTGTATAGTTTGCGCTTGCGCAAACTATGCACATTCTAGGTAATAACGACTTTCTATAGTTTGCGCATGCGTCCAGAAATAACAAAAGCTTACTTCCCCCCATTTTTTAAAATCACAGTTTCTAGAAGGTTTACATGATTTCTTAATAAACACGAGTTTTTAGAAAATGTGATTTATTTAATCAATGGAATCAACAAACTATGCACATTCTACGTAATAGCGACTTTCTATAGTTTGCGCATGCGCCCGGAAATAAGAAAAGCATACTTCCCCCCGTTTTTTAAAATCACAGCTTCTAGAAGGATTACATGATTTCTTAAAAAACATGAGTTTTACGAACATGTGATTTATTTCATAAATGGAATCAACAAAGTATGCACATTCTATGTCATAACGACTTTCTATAGTTTGCGCATGCGCAAACTAAACACATTCTACGTACTAACGATTTTCTATAGTTTGCATATGCATCCAGAAATAAGAAAAGCTTACTGCACCCCGTTTTTTAAAATCACAACTTTTAGAAGGTTTACATGATTTCTTAAAAAACACGAGTTTTTAGAAAATCTGATTTATTTCATAAATGGAATCAACAAAGCATGCACATTCTATGTCATAACGACTTTGTATGGTTTGTGCATGCGCAAACTATGCACATTCTACGTAATAACGACTTTCTATAGTTTGCGCATGTGTCCGGAAATTAAAAAAGCTTACTTCTGCCAGTTTTTTAAAATCACAGTTCTAGAAGGTTTACATGATTTCTTAAAAAACACGAGTTTTTAGAAAATGTGATTTATTTCATAAATGGAATCATCAAAGTACGCACATTCTATGTCATAACGACTTTGTATGGTTTTTGCATGCGCAAACTATGCACATTCTACGTAATAACGACTTTCTATAGTTTGCGCATGTGTCCGGAAATTAAAAAAGCTTACTTCTGCCAGTTTTTTAAAATCACAGTTCTAGAAGGTTTACATGATTTCTTAAAAAACATGAGTTTTTAGAAAATGTGATTTATTTCATAAATGGAATCATCAAAGTACGCTCATTCTACGTCATAACGACTTTCTAAAGTTTGCGCATGCATTCGGAAATAAGAAAAGCTTACTTCCGCCAGTTTTTTAAAATCACAGCATCTAGAAGGTTTACATGATTTCTTAAAAACCACGAGTTTTTAGAAAATTTGATTTATTTCATAAATGGAATCATCAAAGTATGCACATTCTACGTCATAACGACTTTCTATAGTTTGCGCATGCGTATGGAAATTAGAAAAGCTTACTTCTGCCAGTTTTTTAAAATCACAGTTCTAGAAGGTTTACATGATTTCTTAAAAAACACGAGTTTTTAGAAAATGTGATTTATTTAATCAATGGAATCAACAAACTATGCACATTCTACGTAATAGCGACTTTCTATAGTTTGCGCATGCGCCCGGAAATAAGAAAAGCATACTTCCCCCCGTTTTTTAAAATCACAGCTTCTAGAAGGATTACATGATTTCTTAAAAAACATGAGTTTTACGAACATGTGATTTATTTCATAAATGGAATCAACAAAGTATGCACATTCTATGTCATAACGACTTTCTATAGTTTGCGCATGCGCAAACTAAACACATTCTACGTACTAACGATTTTCTATAGTTTGCATATGCATCCAGAAATAAGAAAAGCTTACTGCACCCCGTTTTTTAAAATCACAACTTTTAGAAGGTTTACATGATTTCTTAAAAAACACGAGTTTTTAGAAAATCTGATTTATTTCATAAATGGAATCAACAAAGCATGCACATTCTATGTCATAACGACTTTGTATGGTTTGTGCATGCGCAAACTATGCACATTCTACGTAATAACGACTTTCTATAGTTTGCGCATGTGTCCGGAAATTAAAAAAGCTTACTTCTGCCAGTTTTTTAAAATCACAGTTCTAGAAGGTTTACATGATTTCTTAAAAAACACGAGTTTTTAGAAAATGTGATTTATTTCATAAATGGAATCAACAAAGTATGCACATTCTATGTCATAACGACTTTGTATGGTTTTTGCATGCGCAAACTATGCACATTCTACGTAATAACGACTTTCTATAGTTTGCGCATGTGTCCGGAAATTAAAAAAGCTTACTTCTGCCAGTTTTTTAAAATCACAGTTCTAGAAGGTTTACATGATTTCTTAAAAAACATGAGTTTTTAGAAAATGTGATTTATTTCATAAATGGAATCATCAAAGTACGCTCATTCTACGTCATAACGACTTTCTAAAGTTTGCGCATGCATTCGGAAATAAGAAAAGCTTACTTCCGCCAGTTTTTTAAAATCACAGCATCTAGAAGGTTTACATGATTTCTTAAAAACCACGAGTTTTTAGAAAATTTGATTTATTTCATAAATGGAATCATCAAAGTATGCACATTCTACGTCATAACGACTTTCTATAGTTTGCGCATGCGTATGGAAATTAGAAAAGCTTACTTCTGCCAGTTTTTTAAAATCACAGTTCTAGAAGGTTTACATGATTTCTTAAAAAACACGAGTTTTTAGAAAATGTGATTTATTTCATCAATGGAATCAACAAAGTATGCACATTCTAAGTCATAACAACTTTCTATAGTTTGCGCATGCGTCCGGAAATAAGAAAAGCTTACTTCCCCCCGTTTTTTAAAATCACAGCTTCTAGAAGGTTTACATGATTTCTCAAAAAACATGAGTTTTTAGAAAATGTGATTTATTTCATAAAATGAATCAACAAAGTATGCACATTCTATGTCATAACGACTTTATATAGTTTGCGCATGCATCTGGAAATAAGAAAAACTTACTTCCCCCCGTTTTTTAAAGTCACAGCTTCTAGAAGGTTTACATGATTTCTTAAAAAACATGAGTTTTTAGAAAATGTGATTTATTTCGTCAATGGAATCAACAAACTATGCACATTCTACGTAATAACGACTTTCTATAGTTTGCGCATGTGTCCGGAAATAAGAAAAGCTTACTTCTGCCAGTTTTTTAAAATCACAGCTTCTAGAAGGTTTACATGATTTCTTAAAAAACACGAGTTTTTAGAAAATGTGATTTATTTCATAAAATTCATCAACAAAGTATGCACATTCTACGTCATAACGACTTTATATAATTTGCGCATGCGTCTGGAAATAAGAAAAACTTACTTCCCCCCGTTTTTTAAAGTCACAACTTCTAGAAGGTTTACAGGATTTCTTAAAAGACATGATTTTTTAGAAAATATGATTTATTTCATCAATGGAATCAACAAACTATGCACATTCTACGTAATAACGACTTTCTATAGTTTGCGCATGTGTCCGGAAATAAGAAAAGCTTACTTCTGCCAGTTTTTTAAAATCACAGCTTCTAGAAGGTTTACATGATTTCTTAAAAAACACGAGTTCTTAGAAAATCTGATTTATTTCATAAATGGAATCAACAAAGTATGCACATTCTACGTCATAACGACATTCTAATGTTTGCGCATGCGTCCGGAAATAAGAAAAGATTACTTCCGCCAGTTTTTTAAAATCACAGCTTCTAGAAGGTTTACATGATTTTTTTAAAAACACGAGTTTTTAGAAAATGTCATTTATTTCATAAATGGAATAAAAAACGTATGAACATTCTATGTCATAACGACTTTGTATACTTTGCCCGTGCGCAAACTATGCACATTCTAGGTAATAACAACTTTCTATAGTTTGCGCATCCGTCCGGAAATAAGAAAAGCTAACTCCCCCCCTTTTTTAAAATTCATAGCTTCTAGAAGGTTTACATGATTTCTTAAAAAACACAAGTTTTTAGAAAATGTTATTTATTTCATAAATCGAATGAATAAAGTATGCACATTCTACGTCATAACGACTTTCTATAGTTTGCGCATGCGTCCGGAAGTAAGAAAAGCTTACTTCCCCCCGTTTTTTAAAATCACAGCTTCTAGAAGGTTTACATGATTTCTTAAAAAAAATGGGTTCTTAGAAAATGTGATTTATTTCATAAAAGGAATCAACAAATTATGCACATTCTACGTCATAACGACTTTCTATAGTTTGCTTATGCGTCCGGAAATAAGAAAAGCTTACTTCCCCCCTTTTTCTAAAATCACAGCTTCTAGAAGGTTTCCATGATTTGTTAAAAAAAGGGGTTTTTGGAAAATGTGATTTATTTCATCAATGGAATCAACAAACTATGCACATTCTACGTAATAACGACTTTCTATAGTTTGCGAATGCGTCCGGAAATAAGAAAAGCTTACTTCCCCCCAGTTTTTGAAATCACGGCTTCTAGAAGGTTTACATGATTTCTTAAAAAACATGAGTGTTTAGAAAATGTGATTTTTTTCATAAATGGAATCAACAAAGTATGCACATTATAAGTCATAACGACTTTCAATAGTTTGCGCATGCGTCTGGAAATAAGAAAAGCTTATTTCCGCCCGTTTTTTAAAATCACAGCTTCTAGAGGGATTACATGATTTCTTAAAAAACATGAGTTTTACGAACATGTGATTTATTTCATAAATGGAATCAACAAAGTATGCACATTGTATGTCATAACGACTTTGTATGGTTTGTGCATGCGCAAACTATGCACATTCTACGTAATAACGACTTTCTATAGTTTGCGCATGTGTCCGAAAATAAGAAAAGCTTACTTCCGCCAGTTTTTTAAAATCACAGCTTCTAGAAGGTTTACATGATTTCTTAAAAAACATGAGTTTTTAGAAAATGTGATTTATTTCATAAATGGACTCAACAAAGTATACACATTCTTCGTCGTAACGACTTTCTAAAGTTTGCGCATGCGCCGGAAATAAGAAAAGCTTACTTCCACCAGTTTTTTAAAATCACAGCTTCTAGAAGGTTTACATGATTTCTTAAAAACCATGAGTTTTTAGAAAATGTGATTTATTTCATACATGGCATCAACAAAGTATGCACATTCTAAGTCATAACGACTTTCTATAGTTTGCGCATGCGTCTGGAAATAAGAAAAGGTTACTTCACCTCGTTTTTTAAAGTCACAGCTTCTAGAAGGTTTACATGATTTCTTAAAAAACACGAGTTTTTAGAAAATGTGATTTATTTCATCAATGGAATCAACAAACTATGCACATTCTACGTAATAACGACACTCTATAGTTTGCGAATGCGTCCGGAAATAAGAAAAGCTTACTTCCCCCCGGTTTTTAAAATCACAGCTTCTAGAAGGTTTACATGATTTCTTAAAAAACACGAGTTTTTAGAAAATGTCATTTATTTCATAAATGGAATAAAAAACGTATGAACATTCTATGTCATAACAACTTTGTATAGTTTGCGCGTGCGCAAACTATGCACATTCTAGGTAATAACAACTTTCTATAGTTTGCGCATGCGTCCGAAAATAAGAAAAGCTAACTTCCCCCCTTTTTTTAAATTCATAGCTTCTAGAAGGTTTACATGATTTCTTAAAAAACACAAGTTTTTAGAAAATGTTATTTATTTCATAAATGGAATCAACAAAGTATTCACATTCTACGTCATAACGACTTTCTATAGTTTGCGCATGCGTCCGGAAATAAGAAAAGCTTACTTCCCCCCGTTTTTTAAAATCACAGCTTCTAGAAGGTTTACATGATTTCTTAAAAAAAACAAGTTTTTGGAAAATGTGATTTATTTCATAAAAGGAATCAACAAAGTATGCACATTCTAAGTCATAACGACTTTCTATAGTTTGCGCATGCGTCCGGAAATAAGAAAAGCTTACTTCCCCCCGTTTTTTAAAATCACAGCTTCTAGAAGGTTTACATGATTTCTCAAAAAACACGAGTTTTTAGAAAATTAGATTTATTTTATCAATGGAATCAACAAACTATGCACATTTTACATAATAACGACTTTCTATAGTTTGCGAATGCGTCCGGAAATAAGAAAAGCTTACTTCCCCCCGGTTTTTAAAATCAGAAACGTCTACAAGGTTTACATGATTTCTTAAAAAACACGAGTTTTTAGAAAATGTCACTTATTTCATAAATGGAATGAAAAAAGTATGAACATTCTATGTCATAACGACTTTATATAGTTTGCGCGTGCGCAAACTATGCACATTCTAGGTAATAACAACTTCTATAGTTTGTGCATGCGTCCGGAAATAAGAAAAGCTAACTTCCCCCCTTTTTTTAAATTCATAGATTCTAGAAGGTTTACATGATTTCTTAAAAAAAACAAGTTCTTAGAAAATGTTATTTATTTCATAAATGGAATCAACAAAGTATGCACATTCTACGTCATAACGACTTTCTATAGTTTGCGCATGCGTCTGGAAATAAGAAAAGCTTACTTCCCCCCGTTTTTTAAAATCACAGCTTCTAAAAGGTTTACATGATTTCCTAAAAACCATGAGTTTTTAGAAAATGTGATTTATTTCATCAATGGAATCATCAAAGTATGCACATTCTAAGTCATAACAACTTTCTATAGTGTGTGCATGCGTCCGGAAATAAGAAAAGCTTACTTCACCTCATTTTTTAAAGTCACAGCTTCTAGAAGGTTTACATGATTTCTTAAAAAACATGAGTTTTTAGAAAAGGTGATTTATTTCATCAATGGAATCAACAAACTATGCACATTCTATGTCATGACGACTTTCTATAGTTTGCCCATGCGTCCGGAAATAAGAAAAGCTTACTTTCCCCTGTTTGTTAAAATCACAGCTTCTAGAAGGTTTACATGATTTCTTAACAAACATGAGTTTTTAGAAAATGTCATTTATTTCATAAATGGAATCAACAAAGTATGCACATTCTATGTCATAACGAGTTTCTATAGTTTGCGTATGCGCAAACTATGCACATTCTACGTAATAACGACTTTCTATAGTTTGCGTATTCGTCCCGAAATAACAAAAGCTTACTTCACCACGTTTTTTAAAATCACAAGTTCTAGAAGGTTTACGTGATTTCTTCTAGAAGGTTTACGTGATTTCTTAAAAAACATGAGTTTTTAGAAAATGTGATTTATTTCATAAATGGAATCAATAAAGTATGCACATTCTATGTCATAACGACTTTGCATGGTTTGGGCATGCGCAAAGTATGCACCTTCTATGTACTAATGACAATCTATAGTTTGCGTATTCATCCGGAAATAAGAAAAGCTTACTTCACCCCGTTTTTCAAAATCACAACTTCTAGAAGGTTTACATGATTTCATAAAAAACATGAGTTTTTAGAAAATTTGATTTATTTCATAAATGGAATCAACAAAGTATGCACATTCTATGTCATAACATTTTTGTATGGTTTGCACATGCGCAAACTATGCACATTCTACGTAATAACGACTTTCTATAGTTTGCGCATGCATCCGTAAATAAGAAAAGCTTACTTCTGCCAGTTTTTTAAAATCACAGCTTCTAGAAGGTTTACATGATTTCTTGAAAAACGTGAGTTTTTAGAAAATGCGATTTATTTCAGAAATGGAATCAACAAAGTATGCACATTCTACGTCACAATGACTTTCTATAGTTTGTGCATGCGTCCGGAAATAAGAAAAGCTTACTTCACCCCGATTTTTGAAAATCACAGCTTCTAGAAGGTTTACATGATTTCTTAAAAAAAACGAGCTTTTAGAAAATGTGATTTATTTCATCAATGGAATCAACAAACTATACACATTCTACGTAATAACGACTTTCTATAGTTTGTGAATGCATCCGGAAATAAGAAAAGCTTACTTCCCCCCGTTTTTTAAAATCACAGCTTCTAGAATCTTTACATGATTTCTTAAAAAACATGAGTTTTTAGAAAATGTCATTTATTTCATAAATTGAATCAACAAAGTATGAACATTCTATGTCATAAAACCTTTGTTTAGTTTGCGCATGCGCAAACTATGCACATTCTATGTAATAACGACTTTCTATAGTTTGCGCATGTGTCTGGAAATAGGAAAAGCTTACTTCCTCCCTTTTTTTAAAGTCACAGCTTCTAGAAGGTTTACATGATTTCTTAAAAAACATGAATTTTTAGAAAATGTGATTTATTTCATCAATGGAATCAACAAACTATGCACATTCTACATAATAACGACTTTCTATAGTTTGCGAATGCGTCCGGAAATAAGAAAAGCTTACTTCCCCCCGGTTTTTAAAATCACAGCTTCTAGAAGATTTACACAATTTCATAAAAAACACGAGTTTTTAGAAAATGTCATTTATTTCATAAATGGATTGAAAAAAGTATGAACATTCTATGTCATAACAACTTTGTATAGTTTGCGCATGTGGAAACTATGCACATTCTAGGTAATAACGACTTTCTATAGTTTCCACATGCATCCAGAAATAAGAAAAGCTTACTTCCCCCCCTTTTTTAAATTCACAGCTTCTAGAAGGTTTACATGATTTCTTAAAAAACACGAGTTTTTAGAAAATGTGACTTATTTCATAAATGGAATCATCAAAGTATGCACATCCTACGTCATAACGACTTTCTATAGTTTGTGCATGCGTCCGGAAATAAGAAAAGCTTACTTCCCCCCGTTTTTTAAAATCACAGCTTCTAGAAGGTTTACATGATTCTTTAAAAAAATTAGTTTTTAGAAAATGTGATTTATTTCATAAAAGGAATCAACAAAGTATGCACATTCTATGTCATAACGAATTTCTATAGTTTGCGCATGCGTATGGAAATAACAAAAGCTTACTTCCCCCCATTTTTTAAAATCACAGCTTCTAGAAGGTTTACATGATTTCTTAGAAAACACGAGTTTTTAGAAAATCTGATTTATTTCATAAATGGAATCAACAAAGTATGCACATTCTAAGTCATAACGACTTTCTATAGTTTGGGCATGCGTCCAGAAATAAGAAAAGCTTACTTCCCCCCGTTTTTTAAAATCATAGCTTCTAGAAGGTTTACATGATTTCTTAAAAAACACGAGTTTTTAGAAAATGTCATTTATTTCATAAATGGAATAAAAAAAGTATGGACATTCTATGTCATAATGACTTTGTATAGTTTGCGCGTGCGCAAACTATGCACATTCTAGGTAATAACAACTTTCTATAGTTTGTGCATGCGTCCAGAAATAAGAAAAGTTTACTTCCCCCCTTTTTTTAAATTCACAGCTTCTAGAATGTTTACATGATTTCTTAATAAACACGAGTTTTTAGAAAATGTGATTTATTTAGTCAATGGAATCAACAACCTATGCACATTCTACGTAATAACGACTTTCTATAGTTTGCGCATGCGTCCTGAAATAAGAAATGCTTACTTCCCCCCTTTTTTTAAAATCACAGCTTCTAGGAGGATTACATGATTTCTTAAAAAACATGAGTTTTACGAACATTTGATTTATTTCATAAATGGAATCAACAAAGTATGCACATTCTATGTCATAACGACTTTCTATAGTTTGCGCATGCGCAAACTAAGCACATTCTACATACTAACGACTTTCTATAGTTTGCGTATGCGTCCAGAAATATGAAAAGCTTACTTCACCCTGTTTTTTAAAATCACAACTTCTAGAAGGTTTACATGATTTCTTAAAAAACACAACTTTTTAGAAAATGTGATTTATTTCATAAATGGAATTAACAAAGAATGCACATTCTATGTCATAACGACTTTGTATGGTTTGCGCATGCGCAAACTATGCACATTCTACGTAATAACGACTTTCTATAGTTTGCGCATGTGTCCGGAAATAAGAAAAGCTTACTTCTGCCACTTTTTTAAAATCACAGCTTCTAGACATACGCTTTTTAAAATCACAGCTTCATAATGACATTCTATAGTTTGCGCATGCGTCCGGAAATAAGAAAAGCTTACTTCCCCTCGTTTTTTAAAGTCACAGCTTCTAGAAGGTTTACATGATTTCTTAAAAAACACGAATTTTTAGAAAATGTGATTTATTTCATCAATGGAATCAACAAACTATGCACACTCTACGTGATAACGACTTTCTATAGTTTGCGAATGCATCCGGAAATAAGAAAAGCTTACTTCCCCCCGGTTTTTAAAATCACAGCTTCTAGAAGGTTTACATGATTTCTTAAAAAACACGAGTTTTTAGAAAATGTCATTTATTTCATAAATGGAATAAAAAACTTATGAACATTCTATGTCATAACAACTTTGTATAGTTTGCGCATGCGGAAACGATGCACATTCTAGGTAATAACGACTTTCTATAGTTTGCGCATGCGTCCGGAAATAAGAAAAGCTTACTTCCCCCCTTTTTTTAAATTCACAGCTTCTAGAAGGTTTACATGATTTCTTAAAAAACACGAGTTTTTAGAAAATGTGACTTATTTCATAAATGGAATCATCAAAGTATGCACATTCTACGTCATAACAACTTTCTATAGTTTGTGCATGCGTCCAGAAATAAGAAAAGCTTACTTCCCCCCATTTTTTAAAATCACAGCTTCTAAAAGGTTTACATGATTTCTTTAAAAAAATTAGTTTTTAGAAAATGTGATTTATTTCATAAAAGGAATCAACAAAGTATGCACATTCTATGTCATAACGAATTTCTATAGTTTGCGCATGCGTATGGAAATAAGAAAAGCTTACTTCCCCCCATTTTTTAAAATCACAGCTTCTAGAAGGTTTACATGATTTCTTAAAAAACATGAGTTTTTAGAAAATGTCATTTATTTCATAAATGGAATCAAAAAAGTATGAACATTCTATGTCATAACGACTATGTATAGTTTGTGCGTGCGCAAACTATGCACATTGTAGGTAATAACAACTTTCTATAGTTTGTGCATGCGTCCAGAAATAAGAAAAGTTTACTTCCCCCCTTTTTTTAAATTCACAGCTTCTAGAAGGTTTACATGATTTCTTAAAAAACACGAGTTTTAGAAAATGTGATTTATTTCATAAATGGAATCAACAAAGTATGCACATTCTATGTCATAACAACTTTGTATAGTTTGCGCATGCGTCCGGAAATAAGAAAAGCTTACTTCCCCCCATTTTTTAAAATCACAGCTTCTAGAAGGTTTACATGATTTCTTAATAAACAAGAGTTTTTAGAAAATGTGATTTATTTAATGAATGGAATCAACAAACTATGCACATTCTACGTAATAACGACTCTCTATAGTTTGCGCATGCGTCCGGAAATAAGAAATGCTTACTTCCCCCTGTTTTTTAAAATCACAGCTTCTAGAAGGATTACATGATTTCTTAAAAAACAGGAGTTTTATGAACATTTGATTTATTTCATAAATGGAATCAACAAAGTATGCACATTCTATGTCATAAAGACTTTCTTTAGTTTGCGCATGCGGAAACTAAGAACATTCCACGTACTAACGACTTTCTATAGTTTGCGTATGCGTCCAGAAATAAGAAAAGCTTACTTCACCCCGTTTTTTAAAATCACAACTTCTAGAAGGTTTACATGATTTCTTAAAAAACACGACTTTTTATAAAATGTGATTTATTTCATAAATGGAATCAACAAACAATGCACATTCTATGTCACAACGACTTTGTATGGTTTGCGCATGTGCAAACTATGCACATTCTACGTAATAACGACTTTCTATAGTTTGCGCATGTGTCCGAAATTAAGAAAAGCTTACTTCTGCCAGTTTTTTAAAATCACAGCTTCTAGAAGGTTTACATGATTTCTTAAAAAACACGAGTTTTTAGAAAATGTAATTTATTGCATAAATGGAATCAACAAAGTATGCACATTCTGCGTCATAACAACTTTCTAAAGTTTGCGCATGCGTTCGGAAATAAGAAAAGCTTACTTCCGCCAGTTATTTAAAATCGCAGCTTCTAGAAGGTTTACATGATTTCTTAAAAACCACGAGTTTTTAGAAAATTTCATTTATTTCATAAATGGAATAAAAAACGTATGAACATTCTATGTCATAACGACTTTGTATACTTTGCCTGTGCGCAAACTATGCACATTCTAGGTAATAAGAACTTTCTATAGTTTGCGCATGCGTCCGGAAATAAGAAAAGCTAACTCCCCCCCTTTTTTTAAATTCATAGCTTCTAAAAGGTTTACATGATTTCTCAAAAAACAACAGTTTTTAGAAAATGTTATTTATTTCATAAATGGAATCAACAAAGTATGCACATTCTACGTCATAACGACTTTCTATAGTTTGCGCATGCGTATGGAAATAAGAAAAGCTTACTTCCCCACTTTTTTTAAAATCACAGCTTCTAGAAGGTTTACATGATTTCTTAAAAAACATGAGTTTTTAGAAAATGTGATTTATTTCATAAATGGAATCAACAAAGTATCCGCATTCTAAGTCATAACGACTCTCTATAGTTTGCGCATGCGTCCGGAGATAAGAAAAGCTTATTTCCCCCCGTTTTTTAAAATCACAGGTTTTAGAAGGTTTACATGATTTCTCAAAAAACATGTGTTTTTAGAAAATGTGAATTATTTCATAAAAAGAATCAACAAAGTATGCACATTCTACTTCATAACGACTTTGTATAGTATGCGCAAGCGTCCGGAAATAAGAAAAGCTTACTTCCCCCCGTTTTTTAAAGTCACAGCTTCTAGAAGGTTTACATGATTTCTTAAAAAACACGAGTTTTTAGAAAATGTGATTTATTTCATCAATGGAATCAACAAACTATGCACATTCTAAGTAATAAGTACTTTCTATAGTTTGCGAATGCGTCCGGAAATAAGAAAAGCTTACTTCCCCCCGTTTTTTAAAATCACAGCTTCTAGAAAGTTTACATGATTTCTTAAAAAACACGAGTTTTTAGAAAATATCAAGTATTTCATAAATGGAATCAACAAAGTATGAACATTCTATGTCATAACGACTTTGCATAGTTTGCGCATGCGCAAACTATGCACATTCTATGTAATAACGACTTTCTATAGTTTGCGCATGCGTCTGGAAATAAGAAAAGCTTACTTCCCCCCTTTTTTTCAATTCACAGCTTCTAGAAGGTTTACATGATTTCTTAAAAATTACGAGTTTTTAGAAAATGTTATTTATTTCATAAATGGAATCAACAAAGTATGCACATTTTACGTCATAACAACTTTCTATAGTTTGCGAATGCGTCCGGAAATAAGAAAAGCTTACTTCCCCCCATTTTTTAAATTCACAGCTTCTAGAAGGTTTACATGATTTCTTAAAAAACACGAGTTTTTAGAAAATGTGATTTGTTTCATAAATGGAATCAACAAAGTATGCACATTCTACGTCATAACGACTTTCTAAAGTTTGAGCATGCGTCCGTAAATAAGAAAAGCTTACTTCCGCCAGTTTTTTAAAATCACAGCTTCTAGAAGGTTTACATGATTTCTTAAAAACCAAGAGTATTTAGAAAATGTGATTTATTTCATAAATGGAATGAAAAAAGTATGCACATTCTAAGTCAAAACGACTTTCTATAGTTTGCGCATGCATCTAGAAATAAGAAAAGCGTACTTCCCCTCGTTTTTTAAGGTCACAACTTCTAGAAGGTTTACATGATTTCTTAAAAAACACGAGTTTTTATAAAACGTGATTTATTTCATCAATGGAATCAACAAACTATGCACATTCTACGTAATAACGACTTTCTATAGTTTGGGAATGCGTCCGGAAATAAGAAAAGCTTACTTCCCCCCGTTTTTTAAAATCACAGCTTCTAGAAAGTTTACATGATTTCTTCAAAAACATGAGTTTTTAGAAAATATCATTTATTTCATCAATGGAATCAACAAAGTATGAACATTCTATGTCATAACGACTTTGTATAGTTTGCGCATAAGCAAACTATGCACATTCTATGTAATAACGACTTTCTATAGTTTGCGCATGCGTCTGGAAATAAGAAAAGCTTACTTCCCCCCTTTTTTTCAATTCACAGCTTCTAGAAGGTTTACATCATTTCTTAAAAATTATGAGTTTTTAGAAAATGTGATTTATTTCATAAATGGAATCCAAAAAGTATGCACTTTCTACGTCATAATGACTTTCTATAGTTTGCACATGCGTCCGGAAATAAGAAAAGCTTACTTCCCCCCGTTTTTTAAAATCACGGCTTCTAGAAGGTTTACATGATTTCTTAATAAACAAGAGTTTTTATAAAATGTGATTTATTTCATTAATGGAATCAACAAAGTATGCACATTTTAAGTGATAACAACTTTCTATAGTTTGCGAATGCGTCCGGAAATAAGAAAAGCTTACTTCCCCCCATTTTTTAAATTCACAGCTTCTAGAAGGTTTACATGATTTCTTAAAAAACACGAGTTTTTAGAAAATGTGATTTATTTCATAAATGGAATCAACAAAGTATGCACATTCTACGTCATAACGACTTTCTAAAGTTTGCGCATGCGTCTGTAAATAAGAAAAGCTTACTTCCGCCAGTTTTTTAAAATCACAGCTTCTAGAAGGTTTACATGATTTCTTAAAAACCACAAGTATTTAGAAAATGTGATTTATTTCATAAATGGAATCAACAAAGTATGCACATTCTAAGTCATAACAACTTTCTATAGTTTGCGCATGCATCCAGAAATAAGAAAAGCGTACTTCCCCTTGTTTTTTAAAGTCACAGCTTCTAGAAGGTTTACATGATTTCTTAAAAAACACGAGTTTTTAAAAAATGTGATTTATTTCATCAAAGGAATCAACAAACTATGCACATTCTACGTAATAACGACTTTCTATAGTTTGCGAATGCGTCCGGAAATAAGAAAAGCTTACTTCCCTCCGGTTTTTAAAATCACTGCTTCTAGAAGATTTACATGATTTCATAAAAAACACAAGTTTTTAGAAAATGTCATTTATTTCATAAATGGAATCAAAAAAGTATGAAGATTCTATGTCATAACAACTTTGTATAGTTTGCGCATGCGCAAACTATGCATATTCTAGGTAATAACGACTTTCTATAGTTTGCGCATGCGTCCGGAAATAAGAAAAGCTTACTTCCCGCCTTTTTTTAAATTCACAGCTTCTAGAAGGTTTACATGATTTCTTAAAAAACACGAGTTTTTAGAAAATGTGATTTATTTCACAAATGGAATCATCAAAGTATGCACATTCTACGTCATAACGACTTTCTATAGTTTGCGCATGCGTCCGGAAATAAGAAAAGCTTACTTCCCCCCGTTTTTTAAAATCACAGCTTCTAGAAGGTTTACATGTTTCTTTAAAAAAATGAGTTTTTAGAAAATGTGATTTATTTCATAAAAGGAATCAACAAAGTATGCACATTCTATGTCATAACGACTTTCTATAGTTTGCGTATGCGTATGGAAATAAGAAAAGCTTACTTCCCCCCGTTTTTTAAAATCACAGCTTCGAGAAGGTTTACATGATTTCTTAATAAACAAGAGTTTTTATAAAATGTGATTTATTTCATAAATGGAATCATCAAAGTATGCACATTCTATGTCATAACGACTTTCTATAGTTTGCGCATGCGCAAACTAAGCACATTCTACGTACTAACGACTTTCTATAGTTTGCGTATGCGTCTAGAAATAAGAAAAGCTTACTTCACCCCGTTTTTTAAAATCACAACTTCTAGAAGGTTTACATGATTTCTTAAAAAACACGACTTTTTATAAAATGTGATTTATTTTATAAATGGAATCAACAAACAATGCACATTCTATGTCATAACGACTTTGTATGGTTTGCGCATGTGCAAACTATGCACATTCTACGGAATAACGACTTTCTATAGTTTGCGCATGTGTCGGAAATTAAGAAAAGCTTACTTCTGCCAGTTTTTTAAAATCACAGCTTCTAGAAGGTTTACATGATTTCTTAAAAAACACGAGTTTTTAGAAAATGTGATTTATTTCATAAATGGAATCAATAAAGTATGCACATTCTACCTCATAACAACTTTCTAAAGTTTGCGCATCCGTTCGGAAATAAGAAAAGCTTACTTCCGCCAATTATTTAAAATCACAGCTTCTAGAAGGTTTACATGATTTCTTAAAAACCACGAGTTTTTAGAAAATGTCATCTATTTCATAAATGGAATAAAAAACGTATGAACATTCTATGTCATAACGACTTTGTATACTTTGGCTGTGCGCAAACTATGCACATTCTAGGTAATAACAACTTTCTATAGTTTGCGCATGCGTCCGGAAATAAGAAAAACTAACTCCCCCCCTTTTTTTAAATTCATAGCTTCTAGAAGGTTTACATGATTTCTCAAAAAACAACAGTTTTTAGAAAATGTTATTTATTTCATAAATGGAATCAACAAAGTATGCACATTCTACGTCATAACGACTTTCTATATATTGCGCATGCGTATGGAATTAACAAAAGCTTACTTCCCCACTTTTTTTAAAATCACAGCTTCTAGAAGGTTTACATGATTTCTTAAAAAACACGAGTTTTTAGAAAATGTGATTTATTTCATAAATGGAATCAACAAAGTATGCGCATTCCAAGTCATAACGACTTTCTATAGTTTGCGCATTCGTCCGGAGATAAGAAAAGCTTATTTCCCCCCGTTTTTTAAAATCACAGCTTTTAGAAGGTTTACATGATTTCTCAAAAAACACGAGTTTTTAGAAAATGTGATTTATTTCATAAAAGGAATCAACAAAGTATGCACATTCTACGTCATAACGACTTTGTATACTTTGCGCATGCGTCCGGAAATAAGAAAAGCTTACTTCCCCCCGTTTTTTAAAGTCACAGCTTCTAGAAGGTTTACATGATTTCTTAAAAAACACGAGTTTTTAGAAAATGTGATTTATTTCATCAATGGAATCAACAAACTATGCACATTCTACGTAATAAGTACTTTCTATAGTTTGCGAATGCGTCCGGAAATAAGAAAAGCTTACTTCCCCCCGTTTTTTAAAATCACAGCTTCTAGAAAGTTTACATGATTTCTTCAAAAACATGAGTTTTTAGAAAATATCATTTATTTCATAAATGGAATCAACAAAGTATGAACATTCTATGTCATAACGACATTGTATAGTTTGCGCATGCGCAAACTATGCACATTCTATGCAATAACGACTTTCTATAGTTTGCGCATGCGTCTGGAAATAAGAAAAGCTTACTTCCCCCCGTTTTTTAAAATCACGGCTTCTAGAAGGTTTACATGATTTCTTAATAAACAAGAGTTTTTATAAAATGTGATTTATTTCATAAATGGAATCAACAAAGTATGCACATTTTATGACATAACAACTTTCTATAGTTTGCGAATGCGTCCGGAAATAAGAAAAGCTTACTTCCCCCCATTTTTTAAATTCACAGCTTCTAGAAGGTTTACATGATTTCTTAAAAAACACGAGTTTTTATAAAATGTGATTTATTTCATAAATGGAATCAACAAAGTATGCACATTCTACGTCATAACGACTTTCTAAAGTTTGCGCATGCATCTGTAAATAAGAAAAGCTTACTTCCGCCAGTTTTTTAAAATCACAACTTCTAGAAGGTTTACATGATTTCTTAAAATCCACGAGTATTTAGAAAATGTGATTTATTTCATAAATGGAATGAACAAAGTATGCACATTCTAAGTCATAACGACTTTCTATAGTTTGCGCATGAATCCAGAAATAAGAAAAGCGTACTTCCCCTCGTTTTTTAAAGTCACGGCTTCTAGAAGGTTTACATGATTTCTTAAAAAACACGAGTTTTTATAAAATGTGATTTATTTCATCAATGGAATCAACAAACTATGCACATTCTACGTAATAACGACTTTCTATAGTTTGCGAATGCGTCCAGAGATAAGAAAAGCTTACTTCCCTCCGGTTTTTAAAATCACAGCTTCTAGAAGATTTACATGATTTCATAAAAAACACAAGTTTTTTGAAAATGTCATTTATTTCATAAATCGAATCAAAAAAGTATGAAGATTCTATGTCATAACAACTTTGTATAGTTTGCGCATGCGCAAACTATGCATATTCTAGGTAATAACGACTTTCTATAGTTTGCGCATGCGTCCGGAAATAAGAAAAGCTTACTTCCCCCCTTTTTTTAAATTCACAGCTTCTAGAAGGTTTACATGATTTCTTAAAAAACACCAGTTTTTAGAAAATGTGATTTATTTCACAAATGGAATCATCAAAGTATGCACATTCTACGTCATAACGACTTTCTATAGTTTGCGCATGCGTCCGGAAATAAGAAAAGCTTACTTCCCCCCGTTTTTTAAAATCACAGCTTCTAGAAGGTTTACATGTTTCTTTAAAAAAATGAGTTTTTAGAAAATGTGATTTATTTCATAAAAGGAATCAACAAAGTATGCACATTCTATGTCATAACGACTTTCTATAGTTTGCGTATGCGTATGGAAATAAGAAAAGCTTACTTCCCCCCGTTTTTTAAAATCACAGCTTCTAGAAAGTTCACATGATTTCTTAATAAACAAGAGTTTTTATAAAATGTGATTTATTTCATAAATGGAATCATCAAAGTATGCACATTCTACGTCATAACGACTTTCTATAGTTTGCGCATGCGTCCGGAAATAAGAAAAGCTTACTTCCCCCCATTTTTTCAAATCACAGCTTCTAGAAGGTTTACATGACTTCTTTAAAAAAATGAGTTTTTAGAAAATGTGATTTATTTCATAAATGGAATCAAGAAAGTATGCACATTCTATGTCATAACGACTTTCTATAGTTTGCGCATGCGTCCGGAAATAAGAAAAGCTTACTTCCCCCCATTTTTTAAAATCACAGCTTCTAGAAGGTTTACATGATTTCTTAATAAACACGAGTTTTTAGAAAATGTGATTTATTTAATCAATGGAATCAACAAACTATGCACATTCTACGTAATAACGACTTTCTATAGTTTGCGCATGCGTCCGGAAATAAGAAATGCTTACTTCCCCCCGTTTTTTAAAATCACAGCTTCTAGAAGGATTACATGATTTCTTAAAAAACATGAGTTTTACGAACATTTGATTTATTTCATAAATGAAATCAACAAAGTATGCACATTCTATGTCATAACGACTTTCTTTAGTTTGCGCATGCGCAAACTAAGCACATTCTACGTACTAACGACTTTCTATAGTTTGCGTATGCGTCCAGAAATAAGAAAAGCTTACTTCACCCTGTTTTTTAAAATCACAACTTCTAGAAGGTTTACATGATTTCTTAAAAAACACGACTTTTTATAAAATGTGATTTATTTCATAAATGGAATCAACAAACAATGCACATTTTATGTCATAACGACTTTGTATGGTTTGCGCATGTGCAAACTATGCACATTCTACGTAATAACGACTTTCTATACTTTGCGCATGCGTCCGAAAATAAGAAAAGCTTACTTCCCTCCGGTTTTTAAAATCACTGCTTCTAGAAGATTTACATGATTTCATAAAAAACACAAGTTTTTAGAAAATGTCATTTATTTCATAAATGGAATTAAAAAAGTATGAAGATTCTATGTCATAACAACTTTCTAGAAGGTTTACATGTTTCTTTAAAAAAATGAGTTTTTAGAAAATGTGATTTATTTCATAAAAGGAATCAACAAAGTATGCACATTCTATGTCATAACGACTTTCTATAGTTTGCGTATGCGTATGGAAATAAGAAAAGCTTACTTCCCCCCATTTTTTAAAATCACAGCTTCTAGAAGGTTTACATGATTTCTTAATAAACACGAGTTTTTAGAAAATGTGATTTATTTCACAAATGGAATCATCAAAGTATGCACATTCTACGTCATAACGACTTTCTATAGTTTGCGCATGCGTCCGAAAATAAGAAAAGCTTACTTCCCCCCATTTTTTAAAATCACAGCTTCTAGAAGGTTTACATGTTTCTTTAAAAAAATGAGTTTTTAGAAAATGTGATTTATTTCATAAAAGGAATCAACAAAGTATGCACATTCTATGTCATAACGACTTTCTATAGTTTGCGTATGCGTATGGAAATAAGAAAAGCTTACTTCCCCCCATTTTTTAAAATCACAGCTTCTAGAAGGTTTACATGATTTCTTAATAAACAAGAGTTTTTATAAAATGTGATTTATTTCATCAATGGAATCATCAAAGTATGCACATTCTACGTCATAACGACTTTCTATAGTTTGCGCATGCGTCCAGAAATAAGAAAAGCTTACCTCCCCCCATTTTTTAAAATCACAGCTTCTAGAAGGTTTACATGATTTCTTTAAAAAAATGAGTTTTTAGAAAATGTCATTTATTTCATAAAAGGAATCAACAAAGTATGCACATTCTATATCATAACGAATTTCTATAGTTTGCGCATGCGTAGGGAAATAAGAAAAGCTTACTTCCCCTCGTTTTTTAAAATCACAGCTTCTAAAAGGTTTACATGATTTCTTAATAAACAAGAGTTTTTATAAAATGTGATTTATTTCATAAATGGAATCAACAAAGTATGCACATTTTACGTCATAACGACTTTCTATAGTTTGCGAATGCGTCAGGAAATAAGAAAAGCTTACTTCCCCCCATTTTTTAAATTCACAGCTTCTAGAAGGTTTACATGATTTCTTAAAAAACACGAGTTTTTAGAAAATGTGATTTATTTCGTAAATGGAATCAACAAAGTATGCACATTCTACGTCATAACGACTTTCTATAGTTTGCGCATGCGTCCGGAAATAAGAAAAGCTTACTTCCCCCATTTTTTAAATTCACAGCTTCTAGAAGGTTTACATGATTTCTAAAAAAACACGAGTTTTTAGAAAATGTGATTTATATCATAAATCGAATCAACAAAGTATGCACATTTTACGTCATAACGGTTTCTATAATTTGCGCATGCGTCCGGAAATAAGAAAAGCTTACTTCCCCCCTTTTTTTAAAATCTCAGCTTCTAGAAGGATTACATGATTTCTTAAAAAACATAAGTTTTACGAACATGTGATTTATTTCATAAATGGAATCAACAAAGTATGCAAATTCTATGTCATAACGACTTTCTATAGTTTGCGCAAGTGCAAACTAAGCACATTCTACATTCTATGTAATAACGACTTTCTATAGTTTGCGCATGTGTCCGGAAATAAGAAAAGCTTACTTCCGCCAGTTTTTTTAAATCACAGCTTCAAGAAGGTTTACATGATTTCTTAAAAAACGGGAGTTTTTAGAAAATGTGATTTATTTCATAAATGGAATCAACAAACTATGCACATTCTACGTCATAATGACTTTCTATAGTTTGCGCATGCGTCCAGAAATAAGAAAAGCGTACTTCCCCTCGTTTTTTAAAGTCACAGCTTCTAGAAGGTTTACATGATTTCTTAAAAAACACGAGTTTTTAGAAAATGTGATTTATTTCATCAATGGAATCAACAAACTATGCACATTCTACGTAATAACGACTTTCTATAGTTTGCGAATGCGTCTGGAAATAAGAAAAGCTTACTTCCCCCCGGTTTTTAAAATCACAGCTTCTAGAAGATTTACATGATTTTATAAAAAACATGAGTTTTTAGAAAA
Source organism: Larix kaempferi (assembly GCA_027924585.1). Taxonomy (NCBI): domain Eukaryota; kingdom Viridiplantae; phylum Streptophyta; class Pinopsida; order Pinales; family Pinaceae; genus Larix; species Larix kaempferi. The sequence continues at coordinate 13,073,702 of BSBM01000557.1, read as the reverse complement.
TGTCATTTATTTCATAAATAGAAATAAAAAATTATAAACATTCTATGTCATAACAACTTTGTATAGTTTGCGCATGCGCAAACTATGCACATTCTAGGTAATAGCGACTTTCTATAGTTTGCGCATGCGTCCGGAAATAAGAAAAGCTTACTTCCCCCCTTTTTTTAAATTCACAACTTCTAAAAGGTTTACATGATTTCTTAAAAAACACGAGTTTTTAGAGATTCTGATTTATTTCATAAATGGAATAATCAAAGTATGCACATTCTACGTCATAACGACTTTCTATAGTTTGCGCATGCGTCCGAAAATAAGAAAAGCTTACTTCCCCCCGTTTTTTAAAATCACAGCTTTTAGAAGGTTTACATGATTTCTTTAAAAAAAACAGTTTTTAGAAAATGTGATTTATTTCATAAAAGCAATCAACAAAGTATGCACATTCTATGTCATAAAGACTTTCTATAGTTTGCGCATGCTTATGGAAATAAGAAAAGCTTACTTCCCCCCGTTTTTTAAAATCACAGCTTTTAGAAGGTTTACATGATTTCTTAAAAACCACGAGTATTTAGAAAATGTGATTTATTTCATAAATGGAATCAACAAAGTATGCACATTCTAAGTCATAATGACTTTCTATAGTTTGCGCATGCGTCCAGAAATAAGAAAAGCATACTTCCCCTCGTTTTTTAAAGTCACAGCTTCTAGAAGGTTTACATGATTTCTTAAAAAACACGAGTTTTTAGAAAATGTGATTTATTTCATCAATGGAATCAACAAACTATGCAAATTCTACGTAATAACGACTTTCTATAGTTTGCGAATGCGTCCGGAAATAAGAAAAGCTTACTTCCCCCCGGTTTTTAAAATCACAGTTTCTAGAAGATTTACATGATTTCATAAAACACACGAGTTTTTAGAAAATGTCATTTATTTCATAAATGGAATAAAAAAAGTATGAACATTCTATGTCATAACAACTTTGTATAGTTTGCGCATGCGCAAACTATGCACATTCTAGGTAATAACGATTTTCTATAGTTTGTGCATGCGTCCGGAAATAAGAAAAGTTTACTTCCCCCCTTTTTTTAAATTCACAGCTTCTAGAAGGTTTACATGATTTCTTAAAAAACACGAGTTTTTAGAAAATGTGATTTATTTCATAAATGGAATCATCAAAGTATGCACATTCTACGTCATAACGACTTTCTATAGTTTGCAGATGCGTTCGGAAATAAGAAAAGCTTACTTCCCCCCGTTTTTTAAAATCACAACTTCTAGAAGGTTTACATGATTTCTTTAAAAAAATGAGTTTTTAGAAAGTGTGATTTATTTCATAAAAGGAATCAACAAAGTATGCACATTCTATGTCATAACGACTTTCTATAGTTTGCGCATGCGTATGGAAATAAGAAAAGCTTACTTCCCCCCGTTTTTTAAAATCACAGCTTCTAGAAGGTTTACATAATTTCTTAATAAACAAGAGTTTTTATAAAATGTGATTTATTTCATAAATGGAATCAACAAAGTATGCACATTTTACGTCATAACGACTTTCTATAGTTTGCGAATGCGTCCGGAAATAAGAAAAGCTTACTTCCCCCCATTTTTTAAATTCACAGCTTCTAGAAGTTTTACATGATTTCTTAAAAAACACGAGTTTTTAGAAAATGTGATTTATTTCATAAATGGAATCAACAAAGTATGCACATTCTACATCATAACGACTTTCTATAGTTTGCGCATGCGTCCGGAGATAAGAAAAGCTTATTTCCCCCCGTTTTTTAAAATCACAGCTTCTAGAAGGTTTACATGATTTCTCAAAAAACACGAGTTTTTAGAAAATGTGATTTATTTCATAAAAGGAATCAACAAAGTATGCACATTCTACGTCATAACGACTTTGTATAGTTTGCGCATGCGTCCGGAAATAAGAAAAGCTTACTTCCCCCCGTTTTTTAAAGTCACAGCTTCTAGCAGGTTTACATTATTTCTTAAAAAACATGAGTTTTTAGAAAATGTGATTTATTTCATCAATGGAATCAACAAACTATGCACATTCTACGTAATAACTACTTTCTATAGTTTGCGAATGCGTCCGAAAATAAGAAAAGCTTACTTCCCCCCGTTTTTTAAAAATCAGAGCTTCTAGAATGTTTACAAGATTTCTTAAAAAACATGAGTTTTCAGAAAATATCATTTATTTCATAAATGGAATCAACAAAGTATGCACATTCTACGTCATAACGACTTTCTATAGTTTGCGCATGCATCCAGAAATAAGAAAAGCGTACTTCCCCTCGTTTTTTAAAGTCACAGCTTCTAGAAGGTTTACATGATTTCTTAAAAAACACGAGTTTTTAGAAAATGTGATTTATTTCATCAATGGAATCAACAAACTATGCACATTCTATGTAATAACGACTTTCTATAGTTTGCGAATGCGTCCGGAAATAAGAAAAGCTTACTTCCCCGCGGTTTTTAAATTCACAGCTTCTAGAAGGTTTACATGATTTCTTAAAAAACACGAGTTTTTAGAAAATATCATTTATTTCATAAATGGAATCATCAAATTATGCACATTCTACGTCATAACAACTTTCTATAGTTTGCGCATGCGTCCGGAAATAAAAAAGCTTACTTCCCCCCGTTTTTTAAAATCACAGCTTCTAGAAGGTTTACATGATTTCTTTAAAAAAACTAGTTTTTAGAAAATCTGATTTATTTCATAAAAGGAAACAACAAAGTATGCACATTCTATGTCATAACGACTTTCTATAGTTTGCGCATCCGTATGGAAATAAGAAAAGCTTACTTCCCCCCGTTTTTTAAAATCACAGCTTTTAGAAGGTTTACATGATTTCTTAAAAACCATGAGTATTTAGAAAATGTGATTTATTTCATAAATGGAATCAACAAAGTATGCACATTCTAAGTCATAACGACTTTCTATAGTTTGCGCATGCGTCCAGAAATCAGAAAAGCGTACTTCCCCTCGTTTTTTAAACTCACAGCTTCTAGAAGGTTTACATGATTTCTTAAAAAACAAAAGTTTTTAGAAAATGTGATTTATTTCATCAATGGAATCAACAAACACTACACATTCTACGTAATAACTACTTTCTATAGTTTGTGAATGCGTCCGGAAATAAGAAAAGCTTACTCCCCCCCGGTTTTTAAAATCACAGCTTCTAGAAGATTTACATGATTTCATAAAAAACACGAGTTTTTAGAAAATGTCATTTATTTCATAAATGGAATCAAGAAAGTATGAACATTCTATGTCATAACAACTTTGTATAGTTTGCGCACGTGCAAACTATGCACATTCTAGGTAATAACGACTTTCTATAGTTTGCGCATGCGTCCGGAAATAAGAAAAGCTTACTTCCCCCCTTTTTTTAAATTCACAGCTTCTAGAAGGTTTACATGATTTCTTAAAAAACAAGATTTTTTAGAAAATGTGATTTATTTCATAAATGGAATCATCAAAGTATGCACATTCTACATCATAACGACTTTCTATAGTTTGCACATGCCTCGGGAAATAAGAAAAGCTTACTTTCCCCTGTTTTTTAAAATCACAGCTTCTAGAAGGTTTACATGATTTCTTTAAAAAAATGAGTTTTTAGAAAATGTGATTTATTTCGTAAAAGGAATCAACAAAGTATGCACATTCTATGTCATAACGACTTTCTATAGTTTGTGCATGCGTATGGAAATAAGAAAAGCTTACTTCCCCCCGTTTTTTAAAATCACAGCTTCTAGAAGGTTTACATGATTTCTTAATAAACAAGAGTTTTTATAAAATGTGATTTATTTCATAAATGGAATCAATTAAGTATGCACATTTTACGTCATAACGACTTTCTATAGTTTGCGAATGCATCCAAAAATAAGAAAAGCTTACTTCCCCCCATTTTTTAAATTCACAGCTTCTAGAAGGTTTACATGATTTCTTAAAAAACACGAGTTTTTAGAAAATGTGATTTATTTCATCAATGGAATCAACAAACTATGCACATTCTACGTAATAACGACTTTCTATAGTTTGCGAATGCGTCCGGAAATAAGAAAAGCTTACTTCCCCCCGGTTTTTAAAATCACAGCTTCTATAAGATTTACATGATTTCATTAAAAACACTAGTTTTTAGAAAATGTCATTTATTTTATAAATGGAATGAAAAAAGTATGAACATTCTATGTCATAACAACTTTGTATAGTTTGCGCATGCGCAAACTATGCACATTCTAGGTAATAACGAGTTTCTATAGTTTGCGCATGCGTCCGAAAATAAGAAAAGCTTACTTCCCCCCATTTTTTAAATTCACAGCTGCTAGAAGGTTTACATGATTTCTTAAAAAACATGAGTTTTTAGAAAATGTGATTTATTTCATAAATGGAATCATCAAAGTATGCACATTCTACGTCATAACGATTTTCTATAGTTTGCGCATGCGTCCGGAAATAAGAAAAGCTTACTTCCCCCCGTATTTTAAATTCACAGCTTCTAGAAGGTTTACACGATTTCTTAAAAAACACGAGTTTTTAGAAAATGTGATTTATTTCATAAATGGAATCAACAAAGTATGCACATTCTACGTCATAACGACTTTCTATAGTTTGCGCATGCGTCCCGAAATAAGAAAAGCTTACTTCCCCCCATTTTTTAAAATCACAACATCTAGAAGGTTTACATGATTTCTTAATAAACACTAGGTTTTAGATAATGTGATTTATTTAATCAATGGAATCAACAAACTATGCACATTCTATGTAATAACCACTTTCTATAGTTTGCACATGCGTCCGGAAATAAGAAAAGCTTACATCCACCCGTTTTTTAAAATCACAGCTTCTAGAAGGTTTACATGATTTTCTTAAAAAAACATGAGTTTTTAGAAAATGTCATTTGTTTCATAAATGGAATCAACAAAGTATGAACAAACTATGTCATAACGACTTTGTATCGTTTGCGCATGTGCAAACTATGCACATTCTACGTAATAACGACTTTCTATAGTTTGCGCATGCGTCCGGAAATAAGAAAAGCTTACTTCCCCCCATTTTTTAAAATCACAGCTTCTAGAAGGTTTACATGATTTCTTAAAAAAATACGAGTTTTTAGAAAATGTCATTTGTTTCATAAATGGAATCAACAAAGTATGCACAAACTATGTCATAACGACTTTGTATCGTTTGCGAATGCGCAAACTATGCACATTCTACGTAATAACGACTTTCTATAGTTTGCGCATGCGTTCGAAAAAAAGAAAAGCTTACTTCCCCCCGGTTTTTAAAATCACAACTTCTCGAAGGTTTACATGATTTATTAAAAAACACGAGCTTTTAGAACATGTCATTTATTTCATAAATGCAATCAAAAAAGTATGAACATTCTATGTCATAATGACTTTGTATATTTTCTGCGTGCGCAAACTATGCACATTCTAGGTAATAAGAACTTTCTATAGTTTGGGCATGCGTCCAGAAATAAGAAAAGTTTACTTCCCCCCTTTTTTTAAATTAACAGCTTCTAGAAGGTTTACATGATTTCTTAAAAAACACGAGTTTTTAGAAAATGTGATTTATTTCGTAAATGGAATCAACAAAGTATGCACATTCTACGTCATAACAACTTTCTATAGTTTGCGCGTGCGTCCGGAAATAAGAAAAGCTTACTTCCCCCGTATTTTAAATTCACAGCTTCTAGAAAGTTTACACGATTTCTTAAAAAACACGAGTTTTTAGAAAATGTGATTTATTTCATTAATGGAATCAACAAAGTATGCACATTCTACGTCATAATGACTTTCTATAGTTTGCGCATGCGTCCCGAAATAAGAAAAGCTTACTTCCCCCCATTTTTCAAAATCACAGCTTCTAGAAGGTTTACATGATTTCTTAATAAACACGAGGTTTTAGAAAATGTGATTTATTTAATCAATGGAATCAACAAACTATGCACATTCTATGTAATAACCACTTTCTATAGTTTGCACATGCGTCCGGAAATAAGAAAAGCTTACTTCCACCCGTTTTTTAAAATCACAGCTTCTAGAAGGTTTACATGATTTTCTTAAAAAAACACGAGTTTTTAGAAAATGTCATTTGTTTCATAAATGGAATCAACAAAGTATGAACAAACTATGTCATAATGACTTGGTATCGTTTGCGCATGCGCAAACTATGCACATTCTACGTAATAACGACTTTCTATAGTTTGCGCATGCGTCCGGAAATAAGAAAAGCTTACTTCCCCCCATTTTTTAAAATCACAGCTTCTAGAAGGTTTACATGATTTCCTAATAAACACGAGTTTTTAGAAAATGTGATTTATTTCATAAAAGGAATCAACAAAGTATGCACATTCTACGTCATAACAACTTTGTATAGTTTGCGCATGCGTCTGGAAATAAGAAAAGCATACTTCCCCCCGTTTTTTAAAGTCACAGCTTCTAGCAGGTTTACATTATTTCTTAAAAAACACGAGTTTTTAGAAAATGTGATTTATTTCATCAATGGAATCAAGAAACTATGCACATTCTACGTAATAACTACTTTCTATAGTTTGCGAATGCGTCCGAAAATAAGAAAAGCTTACTTCCCCCCGTTTTTTAAAATCACAGCTTCTAGAATGTTTACATGATTTCTTAAAAAACATGAGTTTTCAGAAAATATCATTTATTTCATAAATGGAATCAACAAAGTATGCACATTCTACGTCATAACGACTTTCTATAGTTTGCGCATGCGTATGGAAATAAGAAAAGCTTACTTCCCCCCTTTTTTTAAAATCACAGCTTCTAGAAGGTTTACATGATTTCTTAAAAAACACGAGTTTTTAGAAAATGTGATTTATTTAATAAATGGAATCAACAAAGTATGCGCATTCTAAGTTATAACGACTTTCTATAGTTTGTGCATGCATCCGGAAATAAGAAAAGCTTACTTCCCCCCGTTTTTTAAAATCACAGCTTCTAGAAGGTTTACATGATTTCTTAAAAACATGAGTTTTTAGAAAATATCATTTATTTCATAAATGGAATCAATAAAGTAGGAACATTCTATGTCATAACGACTTTGTATAGTTTGCGCATGCGCAAACTATGCACATTCTATGTAATAACGACTTTCTATAGTTTGTGCATGCGTCTAGAAATAAGAAAAACTTACTTCCCCCCTTTTTTTCAATTCACAGCTTCTAGAAGGTTTACATGATTTCTTAAAAAACACGAGTTTTTAGAAAATGTGATTTATTTCATAAATGGAATCAAAAAAGTATGCACTTTCTACGTCATAACGACTTTCTATTGTTTGCGAATGCATCCGGAAATAAGAAAAGCTTACTTCCCCCCGTTTTTTAAAATCATAGCTTCTAGAAGGTTTACATGATTTCTTAATAAACAAGAGTTTTTATAAAATGTGATTTATTTCATAAATGGAATCAACAAAGTATGCACATTTTATGTCATAACGGTTTCTATAATTTGCGCATGCGTCCGGAAATAAGAAAAGCTTACTTCCCCCCGGTTTTTAAAATCACAGCTTCTAGAATATTTACATGATTTCATAAAAAACACGAGTTTTTAGAAAATGTCATTTATTTCATAAATGGAATAAAAAAAGAATGAACATTCTATGTCATAACAACTTTGTATAGTTTGCGCATGCGCAAACTATGCACATTCTAGGTAATAATGACTTTCTATAGTTTGCGCATGCGTCCAGAAATAAGAAAAGCTTACTTCACCCAGTTTTTTAAAATCACAATTTCTAGAAGGTTTACATGATTTCTTAAAAAACATAAGTTTTTAGAAAATGTGATTTATTTCATAAATGGAATCAACAAAGTATGCACATTCTATGTCATAACGAATTCGTATGGTTTGCGCAATCGCAAACTATGCACATTCTACGTAATAATGACTTTCTATAGTTTGCGCATGTGTCCGGAAATAAGAAAAGTTTACTTCCGCCAGTTTTTTAAAATCACAGCTTCTAGAAGGTTTACATGATTTCTTAAAAAACACGAGTTTTTAGAAAATGTGATTTATTTCATAAATGGAATCAACAAAGTATGCACATTCTACATCATAACGACTTTCTAAAGTTTGCGCATGCGTCCGGAAATAAGAAAAGCTTAATTCCCCCCCTTTTTTTATAATCACAGCTTCTAGAAGGTTTACATGATTTCTTAAAAAACATGAGTTTTTAGAAAATGTGATTTATTTCACAAATGGAATCATCAAAGTATGCACATTCTACGTCATAACGACTTTCTATAGTTTGCGCATGTGTCCGGAAATAAGAAAAGCTTACCTCCCCCCGTTTTTTGAAATCACAGCTTCTAGAAGGTTTACATGTTTCTTTAAAAAAATGAGTTTTTAGAAAATGTGATTTATTTCATAAAAAGAATCAACAAAGTATGCACATTCTATGTCATAACGACTTTCTATAGTTTGCGTATGCGTATGGAAATAAGACAAGCTTACTTCCCCCCGTTTTTTAAAATCACAGCTTCTAGAAGGTTTCCATGATTTCTTAATAAACATGAGTTTTTAGAAAATGTGATTTATTTAATCAATGGAATCAACAACCTATGCACATTATACGTAATAACGACTTTCTATAGTTTGCGCATGCGTCCGGAAATAAGAAAAGCTTACTTCCCCCCATTTTTTAAAATCACAGCTTCTAGAAGGTTTACATGATTTCTTAAAAAATACGAGTTTTTAGAAAATGTCATTTATTTCATAAATGGAATCAAAAAAGTATGAACATTCTATGTCATAACGACTTTGTATAGTTTGCGCATGCGCAAACTATGCACATTCTACGTAATAACGACTTTCTATAGTTTGCGCATGCGTCCAGAAATAAGAAAAGCTTACTTCCCCCCGTTTTTTAAAATCACAGCTTCTAGAAGGTTTACATGATTTCTTAAAAAACATGAGTTTTTAGAAAATGTCATTTATTTCATAAATGGAATAAAAAAAGAATGAACATTCTATGTCATAACAACTTTGTATAGTTTGCGCATGCGCAAACTATGCACATTCTAGGTAATAATGACTTTCTATAGTTTGCGCATGCGTCCAGAAATAAGAAAAGCTTACTTCACCCAGTTTTTTAAAATCACAACTTCTAGAAGGTTTACATGATTTCTTAAAAAACATAAGTTTTTAGAAAATGTGATTTATTTCATAAATGGAATCAACAAAGTGCACATTCTATGTCATAACGAATTTGTATGGTTTGCGCAATCGCAAACTATGCACATTCTACGTAATAACGACTTTCTATAGTTTGCGCATGTGTCCGGAAATAAGAAAAGTTTACTTCCGCTAGTTTTTTAAAATCACAGCTTCTAGAAGGTTTACATGATTTCTTAAAAAACATGAGTTTTTAGAAAATGTGATTTATTTCATAAATGGAATCAACAAAGTATGCACATTCTACATCATAATGACTTTCTAAATTTTGCGCATGCATCCGGAAATAAGAAAAGCTTAATTCCCCCCTTTTTTTATAATCACAGCTTCTAGAAGGTTTACATGATTTCTTAAAAAACATGAGTTTTTAGAAAATGTGATTTATTTCACAAATGGAATCATCAAAGTATGCACATTCTACGTCATAACGACTTTCTATAGTTTGCGCATGTGTCCGGAAATAAGAAAAGCTTACTTCCCCCCGTTTTTTAAAATCACAGCTTCTAGAAGGTTTACATGTTTCTTTAAAAAAATGAGTTTTTAGAAAATGTGATTTATTTCATAAAAAGAATCAACAAAGTATGCACATTCTATGTCATAACGACTTTCTATAGTTTGCGTATGCGTATGGAAATAAGAAAAGCTTACTTCCCCCCGTTTTTTAAAATCACAGCTTCTAGAAGGTTTCCATGATTTCTTAATAAACATGAGTTTTTAGAAAATGTGATTTATTTAATCAATGGAATAAACAACCTATGCACATTATACGTAATAACGACTTTCTATAGTTTGCGCATGCGTCCGGAAATAAGAAAATCTTACTTCCCCCCATTTTTTAAAATCACAGCTTCTAGAAGGTTTACATGATTTCTTAAAAAATACGAGTTTTTAGAAAATGTCATTTATTTCATAAATGGAATCAAAAAAGTATGAACATTCTATGTCATAACGACTTTGTATAATTTGCGCATGCGCAAACTATGCACATTTTAGGTAATAACGACTTTCTATAGTTTGCGCATGCGTCCAGAAATAATAAAAGCTTACTTCCCCCCGTTTTTTAAAATCACAGCTTCTAGAAGGTTTACATGATTTCTTAAAAAACACGAGTTTTTAGAAAATGTCATTTATTTCATAAATGGAATCAAAAAAGTATGAACATTCTATGTCATAACGACTTTGTATAGTTTGCGCATGCGCAAACTATGCACATTCTAGGTAATAACGACTTTCTATAGTTTGCGCATGCGTCCGGAAATAAGAAAAGCTTACTTCTCCCCTTTTTCTAAATTCACAGCTTCTAGAAGGTTTACATGATTTCTTAAAAAACATGAGTTTTTAGAAAATGTGATTTATTTCATCAATGGAATCAACAAACTATGCACATTCTATGTAATAACGACTTTCTATAGTTTGCGCATGCGTCCGGAAATAAGAAAAGCTTACATCCCCCCGGTTTTTAAAATCACAGCTTCTAGAAGGTTTACATGATTTCTTAAAAAACACGAGTTTTTAGAAAATGTCATTTATTTCATCAATGGAATCAACAAAGTATGCACATTCTATGTCATAACGACTTTCTATAGTTTGCGCATGCGCAAACTAAGCACATTCTACATACTAACGACTTTCTATAGTTTGCGTATGCATCCAGAAATAAGAAAAGCTTACTTCACCCCGTTTTTTAAAATCACAACTTCTAGAAGGTTTACATGATTTCTTAAAAAACACGAGTTTTTAGAAAATGTGATTTATTTCATAAATGCTATCAACAAAGTATGCACATTCTATGTCATAACGACTTTGTATGGTTTGCGCATGCGCAAACTATGCACATTCTACGCACTAACGACTTTCTATAGTTTGCGCATGTGTCCAGAAATAAGAAAAGCTTACTTCCGCGAGTTTTTTAAAATCAGAGCTTCTAGAAGGTTTACATGATTTCTTAAAAAACATGAGTTTTTAGAAAATGTGATTTATTTCATAAATGGAATCAACAAAGTATGCACATTCTACGTCATAACGACTTTCTAAAGTTTGCGCATGCGCAAGAAATAAGAAAAGCTTACTTCCGCCAGTTTTTTAAAATCACAGCTTCTAGAAGGTTTACATCATTTCTTAAAAACCATGATTTTTTAGAAAATGTGATTTATTCCATAAATGGAATCAACAAAGTATGCACATTCTAAGTCCTAACGACTTTCTATAGTTTGCACATGCGTCCGGAAAAAAGAATAGCTTACTTCCCCTCATTTTTTAAAGTCACAACTTCTAGAAGGTTTACATGATTTCTTAAAAAACACGAGTTTTTAGAAAATGTGATTTATTTCATCAATGGAATCAACAAACTATGCACATTCTACGTAATAACGAATTTCTATACTTTGCGAATGCGTCCGGAAATAAGAAAAGCTTACTTCCCCCCGGTTTTTAAAATCACAGCTTCTAGAAGGTTTACATGATTTCTTAAAAAACACGAGTTTTTAGAAAATGTCATTTATTTCATAAATGGAATAAAAAACATATGAACATTGTATGTCATAACGACTTTGTATAGTTTGCGCGTGCGCAAACTATGCACATTCTAGGTAATAACAACTTTCTATAGTTTGCGCATGCGTCCGGAAATAAGAAAAGCTAACTTCCCCCCTTTTTTTAAATTCATAGCTTCTAGAAGGTTTACATGATTTCTTGAAAAACACAAGTTTTTAGAAAATATTATTTATTTCATAAATGGAATCAACAAAGTATGCACATTCTACGTCATAACGACTTTCTATAGTTTGCGCATGCGTCCGGAAATAAGAAAAGCTTACTTCCCCCCATTTTTTAAAATCACAGCTTCTAGAAGGTTTACATGATTTCTTAAAAAAAACGAGTTTTTGGAAAATGTGATTTATTTAGTAAAAGGAATCAACAAAGTATGCACATTCTACGTCATAACGACTTTTTATAGTTTGCGCATGCGTATGGAAATAATAAAAGCTCACTTCCCCCTGTTTTTTAAAATCACAGCTTCTAGAAGGTTTACATGATTTCTTAAAAAACACGAGTTTTTAGAAAATGTGATTTATTTAATCAATGGAATCAACAAACTATGCACATTCTACGTAATAATGACGTTCTATAGTTTGCGCATGCGTATGGAAATAAGAAAAGCTTACTTCCCCCCTTTTTTTAAAATCACAGCTTCTAGAAGGTTTACATGATTTCTTAAAAAACACGAGTTTTTAGAAAATGTGATTTATTTCATAAATGGAATCAACAAAGTATGCACATTCTAAGTCATAACGACTTTCTATAGTTTGTGCATGCGTCCGGAAATAAGAAAAGCTTACTTCCCCCCGTTTTTTAAAGTCACAGCTTTTAGAAGGTTTACATGATTTCTTAAAAAACACGAGTTTATAGAAAATGTGATTTATTTAATCAATAGAATCAACAAACTATGCACATTCTACGTAATAACGACTTTATAAAGTTTGCGCATGCGTTCGGAAATAAGAAAATCTTACTTCCCCCCTTTTTTTAAATTCACAGCTTCTAGAAGGTTTACATGATTTCCTAAAAAACATGAGTTTTTGGAAAATGTGATTTATTTCATCAATGGAATCAACAAACTATGCACATTCTACGTAATAACGACTTTCTATAGTTTGTGAATGCGTCCGGAAATAAGAAAAGCTTACTTCCCCCCGGTTTTTAAAATCACGGCTTCTAGAAGGTTTACATGATTCCTTAAAAAACATGAGTTTTTAGAAAATGTCATTTATTTCATAAATGGAATCAAAAAAGTATGAACATTCTATGTCATAACGACTTTGTATAGTTTGCGCATGCGCAAACTATGCACATTCTATGTAATAACGACTTTCTATAGTTTTTGCATGTGTCTGGAAATAAGAAAAGCTTACTTCCTCCCTTTTTTTAAATTCACAGCTTCTAGAAGGTTTACATGATTTCTTAAGAAACACGAGTTTTTAGAAAATATGATTTATTTAAAAAGTGAATCAACAAAGTATGCACTTTGTACGTCATAAAGACTTTCTATAGTTTGCACATGCGTCCGGAAATAAGAAAAGCTTACTTCCCCCCGTTTTTTAAAATCACAGCTTCTAGAAGGTTTACATAATTCCTTAAAAAACACGAGTTTTTAGGAAATGTGATTTATTTAATCAATGGAATCAACAAACTATGTACATTATACGTAATAACCGCTTTCTATAGTTTGCGCATGCGTCCAAAAATAAGAAAAGCTTACTTTCCCCCTTTTTTTAAATTCACAGCTTCTAGAAGGTTTACATGATTTCTAAAAAAACACAAGTTTTTAGAAAATGTGATCTGCTTCATAAATGGAATCAACAAAGTATGCACATTCTACGTCATAACGACTTTCTATAGTTTGCGCATGCGTCCGGAAATAAGAAAAGCTTACTTCCCCCTATTTTTTAAAATCACAGCTTCTAGAGGGATTACATGATTTCTTAAAAAACATTAGTTTTTTTAAAATGTGATTTATTTCATAAATGGAATCAACAAAGTATGCACATTCTAAGTCATAACGACTTTCTATAGTTAGCGCATGCGTCCGGAAATAAGAAAAGCTTACATCCCCGCGTTTTTTAAAATCATAGCTTCTAGAAGGATTACATGATTTCTTAAAAAACATGAGTTTTAAGAACATGTGATTTATTTCATAAATGGAATCAACAAAGTATGCACTTTCTATGTCATAACGACTTTCTATAGTTTGCGCATGCGCAAACGAAGCACATTGTACGTACTAACAACTTTCTATAGTTTGCGTATGCATCCACAAATAAGAAAAGCTTACTTCACCCCGTTTTTTAAAATCACAACTTCTAGAAGGTTTACATGATTTCTTAAAAAACACGAGTTTTTAGAAAATGTGATTTATTTCATAAATGGAATCAACAAAGGATGCACATTCTATGTCATAACGACTTTGTATGGTTTTCGCATGCTCAAACTATGCACATTCTACGTAATAACGACTTTCTATAGTTTGTGCATGCGTCCGGAAATAAGAAAAGCTTACTTCCCCCCATTTTTTAAAGTCACAGCTTTTAGAAGGTTTACATGTTTTCTTAAAAAACATGAGTTTTTAGAAAATGTGATTTATTTCATCAATGGAATCAACAAACTATGCACACTCTGTGTAATAACGACTTTCTATAGTTTGCGAATGCATCCGGAAACAAGAAAAGCTTACTCTCCCCTGTTTGTTAAAATCACAGCTTCTAGAAGGTTTAGATGATTTCTTAACAAACACGAGTTTTTAGAAAATGTCATTTATTTCATAAATGGAATCAACAAAGTATGCACATTCTATGTCATAACGAGTTTCTATAGTTTGCGCATGCGCAAACTATGCACATTCTACGTACTAACGACTTTCTATAGTTTGTGTATTCATCCGGAAATAAGAAAAGCTTACTTCACCCCATTTTTTAAAATCACAACTTCTAGAAGGTTTACATGATTTCTTAAAAAACACGAGTTTTTAGAAAATGTGATTTATTTCATAAATGGAATCAACAAAGTATGCCATTCTATGTCATAACGACTTTGTATGGTTTGGGCATTCGCAAACTATGCACATTCTATGTACTAACGACTTTCTATAGTTTGCGTATTCATCCGGAAATAAGAAAAGCTTACTTCACCCAGTTTTTTAAAATCACAACTTCTAGAAGGTTTACATGATTTCTTAAAAAACACGAGTTTTTAGAAAATGTGATTTATTTCATAAATGGAATCAACAAAGTATGCACATTCTATGTCATAACATTTTTGTATGGTTTGCGCATGCGCAAACTATGCACATTCTATGTAATAACGACTTTCTATAGTTTGCGCATGTATCCAGAAATTAGAAAAGCTCACTTCCGCTAGTTTTTTAAAATCACAGCTTCTGGAAGGTTTACATGATTTCTTAAAAAACATGAGTTTTTAGAAAATGTGATTTATTTCATAAATGGAATCAACAAAGTATGCACATTCTACGTCATAATGACTTTCTAAAGTTTGCGCATGGGTCCGGAAATAAGAAAAGCTTACTTCCGCCAGTTTTTTAAAATCACTACTTCTAGAAGGTTTACATGATTTCTTGAAAAACACGAGTTTTTAGAAAATGTGATTTATTTCATAAAATGAATCAACAAAGTATGCACATTCTACGTCATAAGGACTTTGTATAGTTTGCACATGTGCAAACTATGCACATTCTAGGTAATAACAACTTTCTATAGTTTGCGCATGCGTCCGGAAATAAGAAAAGCTTACTTCCCCCCGTTTTTTAAATTCACAGCTTCTAGAAGGTTTACTTGATTTCTTGAAAAACATGAGTTTTTAGAAAATGTGATTTATTTAATAAATTGAATCAACAAAGTATGCACATTCTACGTCATAACAATTTTCTATAGTTTGTGCATGCATCCGGAAATAAGAAAAGCTTACTTACCCCCGATTTTTGAAAATCACAGCTTCTAGAAGTTTTACATGATTTCTTAAAAAAAACGAGTTTTTAGAAAATGTGATTTATTTTATAAAAGGAATCAACAAAGTATGCATATTCTACGTCATAACAGCTTTCTATAGTTTGCGCATGCGTCCGGAAATAAGAAAAGCCTACTTCCCCACATTTTTTAAAATCACGGCTTCTAGAAGGTTTCCATGATTTCTTAAAAAACATGAGTTTTACGAACATGTGATTTATTTCATAAATGGAATCAACAAAGCATGCACATTCTATGTCATAACGACTTTCTATAGTTTGCGCATGCGCAAACGAAGCACATTGTACGTACTAACAACTTTCTATAGTTTGCGTATGCATCCACAAATAAGAAAAGCTTACTTCACCCCGTTTTTTAAAATCACAACTTCTAGAAGGTTTACATGATTTCTTAAAAAACACGAGTTTTTAGAAAATGTGATTTATTTCATAAATGGAATCAACAAAGGATGCACATTCTCTGTCATAACGACTTTGTATGGTTTTCGCATGCTCAAACTATGCACATTCTACGTAAATAAGAAAGGCTTACTTCCTCCAGTTTTTTAAAATCACAGCTTCTAGAAGGTTTAAATGATTTCTTAAAAAACACGAGTTTTTAGAAAATGTGATTTATTTCATAAATGGAATCAACAAAGTATGCACATTCTACTTCATAACGACATTCTAAAGTTTGCGCATGCGTCCGGAAATAAGAAAAGCTTACTTCCGCCAGTTTTTTAAAATCACAGCTTCTAGAAGGTTTACATGAGTTCTTAAAATCCATGAATATTTTGAAAATATGATTTATTTTATAAATCAAATCAACAAACTATGCACATTCTACGTAATAACGACTTTCTATAGTTTGTGCATGCGTCCGGAAATAAGAAAAGCTTACTTCCCCCCATTTTTTAAAGTCACAGCTTTTAGAAGGTTTACATGTTTTCTTAAAAAACATGAGTTTTTAGAAAATGTGATTTATTTCATCAATGGAATCAACAAACTATGCACACTCTGTGTAATAACGACTTTCTATAGTTTGCGAATGCATCCGGAAACAAGAAAAGCTTACTCTCCCCTGTTTGTTAAAATCACAGCTTCTAGAAGGTTTAGATGATTTCTTAACAAACACGAGTTTTTAGAAAATGTCATTTATTTCATAAATGGAATCAACAAAGTATGCACATTCTATGTCATAACGAGTTTCTATAGTTTGCGCATGCGCAAACTATGCACATTCTACGTACTAACGACTTTCTATAGTTTGTGTATTCATCCGGAAATAAGAAAATCTTACTTCACCCCGTTTTTTAAAATCACAACTTCTAGAAGGTTTACATGATTTCTTAAAAAACACGAGTTTTTAGAAAATGTGATTTATTTCATAAATGGAATCAACAAAGTATGCCATTCTATGTTATAACGACTTTGTATGGTTTGGGCATTCGCAAACTATGCACATTCTACGTACTAACGACTTTCTATAGTTTGCGTATTCATCCGGAAATAAGAAAAGCTTACTTCACCCAGTTTTTTAAAATCACAACTTCTAGAAGGTTTACATGATTTCTTAAAAAACACGAGTTTTTAGAAAATGTGATTTATTTCATAAATGGAATCAACAAAGTATGCACATTCTATGTCATAACATTTTTGTATGGTTTGCGCATGCGCAAACTATGCACATTCTATGTAATAACGACTTTCTATAGTTTGCGCATGTATCCAGAAATTAGAAAAGCTCACTTCCGCTAGTTTTTTAAAATCACAACTTCTGGAAGGTTTACATGATTTCTTAAAAAACATGAGTTTTTAGAAAATGTGATTTATTTCATAAATGGAATCAACAAAGTATGCACATTCTACGTCATAATGACTTTCTAAAGTTTGCGCATGGGTCCGGAAATAAGAAAAGCTTACTTCCGCCAGTTTTTTAAAATCACTACTTCTAGAAGGTTTACATGATTTCTTGAAAAACACGAGTTTTTAGAAAATGTGATTTATTTCATAAAATGAATCAACAAAGTATGCACATTCTACATCATAAGGACTTTGTATAGTTTGCACATGTGCAAACTATGCACATTCTAGGTAATAACAACTTTCTATAGTTTGCGCATGCGTCCGGAAATAAGAAAAGCTTACTTCCCCCGGTTTTTTAAATTCACAGCTTCTAGAAGGTTTACTTGATTTCTTGAAAAACATGAGTTTTTAGAAAATGTGATTTATTTAATAAATTGAATCAACAAAGTATGCACATTCTACGTCATAACAATTTTCTATAGTTTGTGCATGCATCCGGAAATAAGAAAAGCTTACTTACCCCCGATTTTTGAAAATCACAGCTTCTAGAAGTTTTACATGATTTCTTAAAAAAAACGAGTTTTTAGAAAATGTGATTTATTTTATAAAAGGAATCAACAAAGTATGCATATTCTACGTCATAACAGCTTTCTATAGTTTGCGCATGCGTCCGGAAATAAGAAAAGCCTACTTCCCCGCATTTTTTAAAATCACAGCTTCTAGAAGGTTTCCATGATTTCTTATAAAACATGAGTTTTTAGAAAATGTGATTTATTTAATCAATGGAATCAACAACCTATGCACATTATACGTAATAACGACTTTCTATAGTTTGCGCATGCGTCCGGAAATAAGAAAAGCTTACATCCCCCCGTTTTTTAAAATCACAGCTTCTAGAAGGTTTACATGATTTCTTAAAAAACACGAGTTTTTAGAAAATGTCATTTATTTCATAAATGGAATCAAAAAAGTATGAACATTCTATGTCATAACGACTTTGTATAGTTTGTGCATGCGCAAACTATGCACATTCTAGGTAATAACGACTTTCTATAGTTTGCGCATGCGTCCGGAAATAAGAAAAGCTTACTTCCCCCCTTTTTTAAAATCACGGCTTCTAGAAGGTTTACATGATTTCTTAAAAAACACGAGTTTTTAGAAAATGTCATTTATTTCATAAATGGAATCAAAAAAGTATGAACATTCTATGTCATAACGACTTTGTATAGTTTGCGTATGCGCAAACTATGCACATTCAAGGTAATAACGACTTTCTATAGTTCGCGCATGCGTCCGGAAATAAGAAAAGCTTACTTCCCCCCTTTTTTTATATTCGCAGCTTCTAGAAGGCTTACATGATTTCTTAAAAAACACGAGTTTTTAGAAAATATGATTTATTTCTTAAATGGAATCAACAAAGTATGCACATTCTACGTCATAACGACTTTCTATAGTTTGCGCATGCGCCCGGAAAAAAGAAAAGCTTACTTCCCCCTGTTTTTTAAAATCACAGCTTCTAGAAGGTTTACATGATTTCTTAAAAAACATGAATTTTTAGAAAATGTGATTTATTTAATCAATGGAATCAACAAATTATGGACATTATACGTAATAACGACTCTCTATAGTTTGCGCATGCATCCAAAAAAAAGAAAAGCTTACTTCCCCCCATTTTTTAAAATCATAGCTTCTAGAAGGTTTACATGATTTCTTAAAAAACACGAGTTTTTAGAAAATGTCATTTGTTTCATAAATGGAATCAACAAAGTATGAACAAACTATGTCATAATGACTTTGTATCGTTTGCGCATGCGCGAACTATGCACATTCTATGTAATAACGACTTTCTATAGTTTGCGCATGCGTTCGGAAATAAGAAAAGCTTACTTCCCCCCTTTTTTTAAATTCACAGCTTCTATAAGGTCTCCATGATTTCTTAAAAAACATGAGTTTTTAGAAAATTGGATTTATTTCATCAATGGAATCAACAAACTATGCACATTCTACGTAATAAAGACTTTCTATAGTTTGCAAATGCGTCCGGAAATAAGAAATGCTTACTTCCCCCCGGTTTTTAAAATCACAGCTTCTAGAAGGTTTACACGATTTCTTAGAAAACATGAGTTTTTAGAAAATGTCATTTATTTCATAAATGGAATAAAAAAAGTATGAACATTCTATGTCATAACGACTTTGTATAGTTTGCGCATGCGCAAACTATGCACATTCTAGGTAATAACGACTTTCTATAGTTTGCGCATGCGTCCGGAAATAAGAAAAGCTTACTTCCCCCCTTTTTTTATATTCGCAGCTTCTTGAAGGTTTACATGATTTCTTAAAAAACACGAGTTTTTAGAAAATATGATTTATTTATTAAATGGAATCAACAAAGTATGCACATTCTACGTCATAACGACTTTCTATAGTTTGCGCATGCGTCCGGAATAAAGAAAAGCTTACTTCCCCCTGTTTTTTAAAATCACAGCTTCTAGAAGGTTTACATGATTTTTTAAAAAACATGAGTTTTTAGAAAATGTGATTTATTTAATCAATGGAATCAACAAACTATGCACATTATACGTAATAACGACTTTCTATAATTTGAGCATGCGTCCGAAAAAAAGAAAAGCTTACTTCCCCCCATTTTTTTAAATCATAGCTTCTAGAAGGTTTACATGATTTCTTAAAAAACACGAGTTTTTAGAAAATGTCATTTGTTTCATAAATGGAATGAAAAAAATATGAACAAACTATGTCATAATGACTTTGTATCATTTGCGCATGCGCGAACTATGCACATTCTACGTAATAACGACTTTCTATAGTTTGCGCATGCGTTCGGAAATAAGAAAAGCTTACTTCCCCCCTTTTTTTAAATTCACAGCTTCTATAAGGTTTACATGATTTCTTAAAAAACATGAGTTTTTAGAAAATTGGATTTATTTCATCAATGGAATCAACAAACTATGCACATTCTACGTAATAACAACTTTCTATAGTCTGCAAATGCGTCCGGAAATAAGAAAAGCTTACTTCCCCCCAATTTTTAAAATCACACCTTCTAGAAGGTTTACATGATTTCTTAAAAAACATGAGTTTTTAGAAAATGTCATTTATTTCATAAATGGAATAAAAAAAGTATGAACATTCTATGTCCTAATGTAACGCCCCATATTTTGATTAGGCATATTTATCAGTTAGACACGCTATAATTTATTTTCTTATATTCTGTTGAACTCAGCTCGATTGAGTAAACTACATTACGATATGATGGACCTCATTATATGATGTTACCTTGGTTATTATTTCACTATGATTATGATGTTACTATGTTATACGGTTATGATGTCATGATTATCATATGATTTCTTTATTTTACGATTACAGTATATGTTTATATGTTTTCAGTGATGAAATGTGAAATATATGATTCGGTACGTGGATACCATCTTCTTATATGAATTATTGAAGTGTTATATGTCATACGCATCTATGATGAGCTAAAAAGGTTGCATGAAATAAAATGATTTTTGATAGCATGGATCAATTGGCGATCAATGGGAAATGTTTTCTATAAATTTGTATTTTGCAAAATACTAACCTACAGGACACAAGGGCTATGGGATAGCCAGTTACTTGATCTGATATAAATTGGAAAGGAAAAACATGTTCATACAGTAAACCTTAGCAACCAAAATGATGATACGATAACACAAACTGATAATCCCGATAGCAGTAAAGTATGAGTTGATAAGGGCGTAGGCCCAGTATGTTGAGAGGGATGGATGTGTTTCCCACCCTATGTTCCATGAAACCCGAGGTCGTGGGAGGGCCATGCTGAGACACGCTCCCCATGTTGTTGTGATGACGATGGTCGGATTCCTTCTAGGGGAGGATAGGTCCGCTGTTCAGCCGACGCTATCGCTCTCAAGTTCTATTTGGTCAGATCGGTGAGTCCGACATCCACTGTTGTACTAGCAGAGGAAGGATAGGGAGGATGTTGGACGTAGGTTATGATGGGAGGATGTGTTAGTTAGTACTGTGGGGGTGTTTAGTATTCCTTGATTCCGAGTTAGTGGTAGTAGGCACCCTTCCTTGTACATGATTGATTAAACCAATGTAAAGATAAAGAGAATGATGTGAAATCGTAAAGAATTAACTGTTAAATAACTGAGAATGTTGAAGTAATTGTACTATATATATTATGTTTTTCTTCTACATGGGGGTAAATACTACTATTAGTTAGCATATATGCATAGGCCGGATGGGGTTTGTCTATAGTACATTTATGATGTGTGCATACGCTGGCCACACATGCACACCTTGCACATGTACACTAGTATCGAGATACAAACACTTAACATATTGAATAAATGTGTAAGTTGTCATAAGTAATTAGGTTAATCATGCATTGACCGAATTCAGATAATGAATATAAAGTTATCTAAGATGTGTAAAACAAGTCAATTAAGCTACACATTACCCGTTGTTAAACATTGTGATATACAATTGAGACAAGTGTCATCAGTTAACATTGTCGTCTGAGAATTGTTGTAAATAAGGTAAGGGTACTGTTTAGTTAATTAGTAAGGTTGTTTAAGCACTTAAGGGTTCTTTGTTTAGAAGAACGATGATACTATGTAGATGTTAGGGTACTCATGTGATAAACAAATGATGTAAAAGACATCTTTATTAAATTCACCATTATTATTACCTTATGGGGATTTAAATTAATATTATTACCTAAAATTTATTTTAATAATACTACTACCCATGTCGTAACAATTGCAAAATAGGTGAAATTTAAATATTGATTAATGAATGATTAGAATGTGATTATTTTACATTTCTAAGTTAGACATAATAGGATAACTATTTTTGGAATGAACATGATGTGATGGAAAATGGTTATTTAATTATTCAATATTAATCTTGGAATTTAAACCTTAAGATAAGTGAGCTCGATGGATAAGGTAGACCATTAAGACACATCATGTCCAAGTTGAAAAGGGTCAACTAATTATATAATATTTTATTAATTACATTAATAACATTAAATACCAGGGATGGCGAATAGACTTGTAATTAATGAAGCTTGTCTCGAATGGATAACCTTTGGGTGATAATTCCCACCGTAATAAATACTTCCGACCGTCAATCCAAAACCAAATAAATTTTCCATGAGGGTAATTAATTATACATTTTTTTTTATAAAGAACCGTGTATGAATGAACTGGTGATAGGAGTAAATGTTGAGGGGCTCGAGAGGGGGATTTTGGGGCGGTGGAGTAAGCCCAAGATATTCTCGAGTAAGGGAAAGTATATAGAGGGGGAGAGATTGGAGTAAAGGGGAGGTTTTTTTAGAGGGAAGAAAAGAGGGTTTTGGAGAACAAAAGTTTGGAGAACAGAAAGTTTGGAGAACCGAAGAGAGGACTGCTCTCGGGATTATCAGATTGTGGGCTCGGGGGCTTGGAAATCCTTTGATTTCCAAGGGCCAGCAAGATAATAGCTGGTCGGTAGGGTGGACCCTTCATTTTGGCTGTCTAAGAGGATATACAACCTGCTACAACCTACGGTTAGCATCAGCATCAGGTAATTTCTGTGTTATTTACGTTATTTGATTATTATGCTTAAACTTACTGCAAACATGCATAACTTGCTATTTACTGTTTTACTAAGTTGTGAAGCATAGGCTGGAACATGATTATAGAAAAGAAAAATTGATATGTTTGTTGTTTTAAATTACGAATGTAAGGTTGATAAAATACGATAGTACACTGAATATCATTTAGACACATAGTAATTGTTAGAAATTTACTCCCATACACTTGATAAAGTTTAAAACGTAGAAAATTAACTGAGAAATTTTACATAGTGCTCTGCTGTAAAAACCAGAGCACTACATATGGTATCAGAGCAAGGTTCGAACTCTCGAACCTAATGGCCTACAGGAAATAGAAACTAAGCATCACTAAGCAAGAATATCTGTAAATCTATGTAGAACTCTATGCAGAAATCCGAAATCAATGTTCAAGATTTTCCAAACCTTCTTTCACCTAATTTATGTAACAGTAGTTTATCTGCACAAACATAAAAATCAGAAATAGTTAGTTACATATATATATATAGCAGTAGAGTATGAATTCTGTAAATTTTATAAGAAAACAAGAAGACATTGCATATTTGGCATAAGAAAACAAACATAAAATTTCATATTTAAGGAGGCCACTACAATCATTATTTTAAATTAAATTCAGAAAATTATGTTTAAAACCTTAACATTCACCATACTTAACCCGAACACAACCATCTATGAATTGATTTTGTTTATCTAGATTTCTAATATATACATCTCTTAATCGTGGATTTCAAAGACATTTACACTCGTGTATTTGTTTTGTTTAACCATTTATTTCGTAATTCATCCTATGGTTCGTAATATAATTGGTAATACAGTTCTTAATTCATACTAAACTTTCAAAGGTAATTGATTTGTTTTACCTTTTCACGGCATAAATCTGGGTATTTCAATACCTAGCGTGATCATTAGTAAAGATTGTTGAATTGTTCTCTCTATCTAAGCATCTGAAATGTCTAGCAAATAAAATGAAATAAAAATAATAATAATAAAACAACAATATATATACGGTAGGCTACTCGAGTTTAGAGATAGCATAATTATTTTATGTGTAAAACTTAGTGGAACCTAAACCAGGCTGGCTGATGTAGTAGAATAGATTGAATCTTAAATCGTTTTAAGAACAATTCTAACAAAAATTATCAGATGTTAAGTTCAATAAAGGGGCGTAATATATATATGTTTATAAAAGCCAGGCTTGTTAAAATTAAGTATAAGGTATTAATAGTTAGCTCATGTTTTCGTAAATTATTCGGCTTGGTTCAAAGCAAATTACTGTAGTTGCTTCGTTGCTTCTAGATATATTCTTGATTCCTGAGCTATGAGAGTTGCGTTATACATGTTGGGTTCCTTGGTTTTCCTTCAATCAATTATAAAAGTTTGGCACAACCTATTTAAGAATGAAGTTAAGGGGGCCCAAAACACATATTTGTCCATATATCTGATGAAGGTAAGCCTCAGAATTACAAGAGAAATGGTGTGCACAAGGCTAGTTTCGAACATACTGATCTATCACTCATAAATTGGTGTTGCATGACGGTTTCTCAAGGAATTGGCAGTACATGCATTTCCAAGGACATAATTTCTCTTCCATAAGCGTCCATTGAAGAAATCTCTGAGAAAAAGAGATGTTCTATTGGGGATCTGATTATTTTCCAAGTACACAACCAAGCCTGAACTTTAGAATCTAGCTGAAATCAATACAATTCTCCATGGTGGCAAAATTGACAGGCTCAAAGAGGACACTTGAAAAAAAAAAAAAAACATGAAACTAAGAATATTTTTTTTAGGGTTTGCTCCTTGGCGAAAGGACACAACAAGAAGCTGCATGCATTCATTGTGGAACTGAGGAGAAATCTACTCCAATGATGTGTCGTGGGCCAGGTGGACCAAGGACACTTGCAATGCCTGTGGGCTGGTGTGGGCCAACAAGGGAGTGCTGAGGGATCTTCCAAAAACTCTACCTCTCTTGGAAGTCAGGAGCAATCTCAGAGCTCGCATGAACAGAATGATGGGGGACCAGGAAGCCAAGAGACCAAGCTGGGTGAATAAATGAGTTGCATTTCCTCCAGCTGTTGTCCATGGTCTATCTGTGCCATGCCACACATGATGGTAATGCTTCTCTGTGGGTACTGATCTTATTGAAAATTGAAGAAGCACTTTTAATACACTTCTGTTCATAAGGTGCCGCTTTAAAATTTTCCAACAAGTGCTGGTGATGATCTTCTGACATTGCTGTTCTGTATTACTATTTTTTTTATATACAGTAGAATAATTATTCAGTAGGAAAGAGAGCATATCATATATTATAATTATTTTACAACTCCCAAATGGCCAAATATGGTCCCTGCGACTCTAATACAGATGTTAACAACTAGAAATACTCAATTAGGAGATGATCTCATAAGGCATTATTCCTTATCAGTTATACCATTTAAAAAAGGAAGAAGAAGTAGCAGATCAATGGAAAATATGGTAAAGGTACATAAATTATGTAGGTTTTTAATCTTCTCGAGGAGAAAATTTGGTCTGTGGCCAAAATACAGAATGATTAACAAATAAAAAAAGATCCAGGTTTCAGGTTGACTGTAATAGGTACATATCTTGTACTATTGTCAGCACAATGAAAGCCGTTGAAATCAGAATCCAATATAATAAAGAAAAGTAGGAGTAAATAATTGACATGTTTTTAACAAAATATATATATATATATATATATATATATATATATATATATAATAATAATAATATTTGAGTTCTTAACCTGCTGCACCCGTCAGCCACGCTCTGAGGCAACCATCCGAAGACATAACATGTGCATGAGGAATAACTAAGGAAGGATGGAGGGACGTAGGGGTGTACAAAGGTTAAAGGGGTTGTTGGCTGTCAGATTAGCGGTCATATCCCATGCATCTAAGTTTCTGCTAATTACGTCAACCCTATTTGAAAGAGTGATCTCCTCCTGTATTCTTATGAAGTGACATACTAACAGAACCCAAAGAGCTGTTTACCAAGCTTTGAATGAATAACAGTATGGCAGACAGACAAATCTCGTGTATATCTGGGTATGCAATATTAAAATACACCAAGATTCCGAGCAAAAGTCTCGTTGAAGATTACCTACCCTATTTTAAATTGATAGCGTTAAATGTTGAAGAAGGACCCAGCCCTGGGTCTTCTTGGACCTGTCTGGAATTCAACCTTACATCTATAATGACTCTGGTGTGGGTTGCCGCTCTTGCTATGGCAAGATATCTTTCCTCCTCTGAGCATCTGAAGATGAGCGAGTGATAATGTTTGTATAATCATGCACCAGGAGATAGTAAGGGCACGTACCGTAGCTTTAGTTATTTTATTGTTTTCATTTGATATTTAAGCATTTTTCCCAGAAAAGAACAAAGGCGGCACTTACTGGAGGAAGCCTCCAACCCCGTCCTTCGGCAGGGGTCCATGCACCAGCTCTCTACTTGGAGCAGGGCGCACCCACACAGGCCCGTTGATTAGCGTTTCTCAGTTATCTATATTGCTGTAAAGGAAAAATAGAGTGGACGATCTCCTTTTGGGAGTATTTGACCCTTAAAATAATCCATTCCAGAACAAATGCCTCAGTTTTTTATTATCAAAAACCCTTGCCGTAGAGCATGGTAGGGCAATGACTCTTCAATTATTTTTATATTTATATTAATTACAGTTAATGATAGAGATGGTGAAGCTCTTTGAGAGGGATATCCAAAAATCCTCCCACCAAACGGGCTACCACCGTGTATATCAAAGACAGGCTTTGTTCAGGCGAGCTGTTTCATGAAGTTGGGACTAGGTGCAAAACCTGGGAGAATTTGGTGGAATAGATACCAAACCCACTGCTTCTCTGCCAAAGGCATCTAAGCTAACTACATTCCATGGTAATATTCGGAGAAAGTGGAAGGGCATGGTCGCTACACCGTGATAATAAGAGTAAGAAGCATCGTGTCCCGTAAAAGAAGCCAAAAAAAAATCCTCACCCAAGCACCTAAGGTGAAACGGACAAAACCTCTAGAGAAATTCATGAAACGGACAAAACCTGAGAAATTCCAAAAAAAAAAAAAATTCACATTGAGAGATTTACAGAAACTTTTCCATTAATATTCAATAAAGCCATGTCTACATTCCTGCAAGGAGAAACTAGAAACTAGCTAAACAGACTAATAAAAATGAAGAAAAAACCCAACAAAAATTGAGTTGTAAAGGCACTGGGCCTGCATAGATGTGAAACTCACAAGTTGGCGAGTCAATCTTGCGCCACAAGTCTCAGGCCCAACACACAAGCATCCAGAAGCGTCCACAAGGAGAGCCGTGGATCCATAGCTCGAACACCCACCTAGTGTAAATGACGGGCAGATTAGGAAATGAGAAATACCTGTAACAGCCTCCTCACGCTTGTGCCAGTGCTTCTACCATAGAAGCTGAATCAAAAGCTCCTTCGTGTCTGAAACCCTAAGCGGGCTTGCATGGAGTTGCAGAGCCGAGATTTCCCAAAATTGAAAGAGGAAATGACCGGCATTCCCGGGATTAACGCTTTTTAGGGTTTAGCTGATTTTTTTTTTAAATATTTACTTGGTACAAGTCGGTGGGAGGAGGAGACCACGACGCGTGTTCTTGGAAGGGCGCGATGTTAGGTAAAAACTATAATTGTTGTTTTGTTCTTAACTTATATAAAATTTAATTTAATTTGATTTGTTCTTACTTTGTTTCGTTTTTAAAAAAAAAAGAATTAAATGCCTTATGAAATATTGGTTAAAATTGAAATGTTAATTTGTAAAATTAAAATTTAATAATTTATTTAATTAATTTTAAAATTGTTAAATGAATTTAAATTATTTTATGTTTAAATGGGTAAATTTTAAATTTACGTTTTAATATGAAAAAAAATAATAATAATATATTAGAACATAAAATGTTGTATTAAATGTCACCATGCAAGTTAGATTTTAATTTTAATTTAAGTTTAAGAAGAAATGTTAATATTAGCAAAGGGTTAAACTAAATGTAAAGAATGAGTTAAATTGTGTATTAATATTAATACTATGCTTAGACTTATATTAATGTTAATCATTAATTAATATGATTCACGTCATTCTAATGACAAAATGGTTAAGAATTAATGATGGTTAATTAATGATTAACATCTCTTTGGGTGAAGTAAATCTAACATGAGAATGGGGGTAGCTAGAAGTAGCTTTGTGCAATGTCTTGCTAAACCATATTGTTGGTTAGGATTTTATTCCTTATGGTGGATGCCCTACCTAAGGATTGGATGCATTAGGGATTCATCACTTGTGATAAGAGTTGCAGACATCGTATCCAAAAATATATTGCCTTGGTTATGGAAATAAACTTATCGGGAGAAATCGGAGATATTGCAACACTGCTTGTGATAAGTTGTTAGCATGTAATTATAACTTCATTTGTTGTACGTATGAAGCGTACTTTGCTACCAAACTCCATGCGTCACCTGTTTGATTTTCAGCTTATGTTCTCACGATGATAGATCAAATTATGGTGCTAGTTAGGTATGCCATCCAACATAAAGAGAAGATTTTGTTGAGTTGATAAGTAAATAGTGGAAATCCATATAAATATTAGAATGTTCACCTAAGAAAAAGTTTCATACCCATTTAGTAAAAGAGTACGTTGTTCCATTAATTGAAGTTAGTTTTAAATCCAATAATGAGTAAGGGGCATGTTCGCCCGAATGTTGAGCTTCTTTGTGAAAAGAAGGCTAAGTAGGAGAGGATGTATCAAGTAGTATTAAGGCATAACAACAAAATAGGCTCATGTGATTGAAAGAAAAAGAGGAACCCCAATAGAAGCAAGGACATATCCTTACCCCATTGAATATAGTACTAAAGAATGGCAAGGTAAGAGAATAATCGTCAAGGTGCAATGTGTGAGTACCATTATATGACACAGATGAAAGACATCACCGAAAAGGGAGTGAACATAGAGAAGTAAAAGAAAGAAGTGCAAATATAAAGATAGGTTATAGTTATAATGGACATGGGTATCGACGTAGTTGGTACATGGGTTGTAAATGGGTATACATATTAAGCCGAATGCAATTATGATCATCATTTGAGGTTAACTATGAGTAAAGACAAAATAATTAGGCACTCGATGGGTCTCGTATACCAAAATGAGTAAAGGAATAGGATAAACATATTATTAAATGAAGTAATACATATTAAACAATATACGTATGGGCTAGGTAATGTGAACACTAATGTAAAACCACTATGCGATAGAGGGTATGGTTAAATAAGGAAATAGAAGGGCATTATCATTAAGCCTGAAATGTACAATGCATATACGCATAAAGGAACATAATGAGGAAATAACATGAATATGTTAGGGCATATAGCATCCCTATTAGGGAGAGTATGATAACACATGATATACCCATATGTTAATGATGAAAGAAGGTGGCGAGGAAAGCATATAACAATAATAATGAAGAGTAGATCATAGTAGAATGAACATGTGAAAGTGGTGTCTAGTCATGGGGGTACAAGGGACTAACTTTAGTACCTCAAGAAAAGGCATGCTCTTCACCTTCACCTAGTGAGGGTAGAATAAGAGCAGATCAACAATGCAGGGGGTTACAAAAAAATAAAATAAATAAATAAATAAATTTTTTTAGGCCATGATAACCTGGAATTCATGGTGCAGTTGAGATGATGGTATTCTATAAGGGATTGCGCTCAAGTCAAAAAAAAAAAATAAAAAATTAATCTATAACAAAAGGGGTAGTGCGAGATGCATGCGTCGGGGTTCATAAGGAGCATTAAGTAAGGATATGTAATTGATTGATGAGAGAGGCAAATTACGCATAAGGAGGATAATAGGGTATATGATAAAACGGGGAGAATACAAATCATTATGATAATAAATGAGGGTGATATAAATAGAGGTCAAGGCAACAATATGTTTAGTGACACGTACTTCCATATGAATGTTAGTAATAGGAAGAGAGGGGTGAAAGGATGAAATATTTCAATCCTTATTAGAGTAAAATAAGCGAATGCATAAATGACATTTAGATATCATCATAGAAAATGACATGACAAGCATGCAAACTAATAATTTAACTCCATAGTATCAAAAGCAGGGCACATTACTAAGGTTACCAAGAAAGATGTGGTGATTATACTACGACATTATAGGAGTACCATAAGGGACTAATATCAAACAAATGGACTAGGTTAATATTGATAGGGACCAGTATAGCCCATGTTCTACAATTTAGGAATATGTAGAGCCTTGTGTCTTGAATTTGCCATACCATTATGAGTATAACTTCGGGACGAAGTTTCTTGAAGGGTGGGTGTATGTAACGCCCCATATTTTGATTAGGCATATTTATCAGTTAGACACGCTATAATTTATTTTCTTATATTCTGTTGAACTCAGCTCGATTGAGTAAACTACATTACGATATGATGGACCCCATTATATGATGTTACCTTGGTTATTATTTCACTATGATTATGATGTTACTATGTTATACGGTTATGATGTCATGATTATCATATGATTTCTTTATTTTACGATTACAGTATATGTTTATATGTTTTCAGTGATGAAATGTGAAATATATTATTCGGTACGTGGATACCATCTTCTTATATGAATTATTGAAGTGTTATATGTCATACGCATCTATGATGAGCTAAAAAGGTTGCATGAAATAAAATGATTTTTGATAGCATGGATCAATTGGCGATCAATGGGAAATGTTTTCTATAAATTTGTATTTTGCAAAATACTAACATACAGGACACAAGGGCTATGGGATAGCCAGTTACTTGATCTGATATAAATTGGAAAGGAAAAACATGTTCATACAGTAAACCTTAGCAGCCAAAATGATGATACGATAACACAAACTGATAATCCTGATAGCAGTAAAGTATGAGTTGATAAGGGCGTAGGCCCAGTATGTTGAGAGGGATGGATGTGTTTCCCACCCTATGTTCCATGAAACCCGAGGTCGTGGGAGGGCCGTGCTGAGACACGCTTCCCATGTTGTTGTGATGACGATGGTCGGATGCCTGCTAGGGGAGGATAGGTCCACTGTTCAGCCGACGCTATTGCTCTCAAGTTCTATGTGGTCAGATCGGTGAGTCCGACATCCACTGTTGTACTAGCAGAGGAAGGATAGGGAGGATGCTGGACGTAGGTTATGATGGGAGGATGTGTTAGTTAGTACTGTGGGGGGGTTTAGTATTCCTTGAATCCGAGTTAGTGGTAGTAGGCACCCTTCCTTGTACATGATTGATTAAACCAATGTAAAGATAAAGAGAATGATGTGAAATCGTAAAGAATTAACTGTTAAATAACTGAGAATGTTGAAGTAATTGTACTATATATATTATGTTTTTCTTCTACATGGGGGTAAATACTACTATTAGTTAGCAGATATGCATAGGCCGGATGGGGTTTGTCTATAGTACATTTATGATGTGTGCATACGCTGGCCACGCATGCACACCTTGCACATGTACACTAGTATCGAGATACAAACACTTAACATATTGAATAAATGTGTAAGTTGTCATAAGTAATTAGGTTAATCATGCATTGACCGAATTCAGATAATGAATATAAAGTTATCTAAGATGTGTAAAACAAGTCAATTAAGCTACGCATTACCCGTTGGTAAACATTGTGATATACAATTGAGACAAGTGTCATCAGTTAACATTGTCGTCTGAGAATTGTTGTAAATAAGGTAAGGGTACTGTTTAGTTAATTAGTAAGGTTGTTTAAGCACTTAAGGGTTCTTTGTTTAGAAGAACGATGATACTATGTAGATGTTAGGGTACTCATGTGATAAACAAATGATGTAAAATACATCTTTATTAAATTCACTATTATTATTACCTTATGGGGATTTAAATTAATATTATTACCTAAAATTTATTTTAATAATACTACTACCCATGTCGTAACAATTGCAAAATAGGTGAAATTTAAATATTGATTAATGAATGATTAGAATGTGATTATTTTACATTTCTAAGTTAGACATAATAGGATAACTATTTTTGGAATGAACATGATGTGATGGAAAATGGTTATTTAATTATTCAATATTAATCTTGGAATTTAAACCTCAAGATAAGTGAGCTCGACGGATAAGGTAGACCATTAAGACACATCATGTCCAAGTTGAAAAGGGTCAACTAATTATATAATATTTTATTAATTACATTAATAACATTAAATACCAGGGATGGCGAATAGACTTGTAATTAATGAAGCTTGTCTCGAATGGATAACCTTTGGGTGATAATTCCCACCGTAATAAATACTTACGACCGTCAATCCAAAACCAAATAAATTTTCCATGAGGGTAATTAATTATACATTTTTTTTTATAAAGAACCGTGTATGAATGAACTGGTGATAGGAGTAAATGTTGAGGGGCTCGAGAGGGGGATTTTGGGCCGGTGGAGTAAGCCCAAGATATTCTCGAGTAAGGGAAAGTATATAGAGGGGGAGAGCTTGGAGTAAAGGGGAGGTTTTTTTTGAGGGAAGAAAAGAGGGTTTTGGAGAACAAAAGTTTGGAGAACAGAAAGTTTAGAGAACCGAAGAGAGGACTGCTCTCGGGATTATCAGATTGTGGGCTCGGGGGCTTGGAAATCCTTTGATTTCCAAGGGCCAGCAAGATAATAGCTGGTCGGTAGGGTGGACCCTTCATTTTGGCTGTCTAAGAGGATATACAACCTGCTACAACCTACGGTTAGCATCAGCATCAGGTAATTTCTGTGTTATTTACGTTATTCGATTATTATGCTTAAACTTACTGCAAACATGCATAACTTGCTATTTACTGTTTTACTAAGTTGTGAAGCATAGGCTGGAACATGATTATAGAAAAGAAAAATTGATATGTTTGTTGTTTTAAATTACGAATGTAAGGTTGATAAAACACAATAGTACACTGAATATCATTTAGACGCATAGTAATTGTTAGAAATTTACTCCCATACACTTGATAAAGTTTAAAACGTAGAAAATTAACTGAGAAATTTTACATAGTGCTTTGCTGTAAAAACCAGAGCACTACAAATGGTATCAGAGCAAGGTTTGAACTCTCGAACCTAATGGCCTATAGGAAATAGAAACTAAGCATCACTAAGCAAGAATATCTGTCAATCTATGTAGAACTCTATGCAGAAATCCGAAATCAATGTTCAAGATTTTCCAAACCTTCTTTCACCTAATTTATGTAACAGTAGTTTATCTGCACAAACATAAAAATCAGAAATAGTTAGTTACATATATATATATAGCAGTAGAGTATGAATTCTGTAAATTTTATAAGAAAACAAGAAGACATTGCATATTTGGCATAAGAAAACAAACATAAAATTTCATATTTAAGGAGGCCACTACAATCATTATTTCATAAATGGAATCAAAAAAGTATGAACATTCTATGTCATAATGACTTTGTATAGTTTGCGCATGCGCAAACTATGCACATTCAAGGTAATAACGACTTTCTATAGTTTGCGCATGCGTCCGGAAATAAGAAAAGCTTACTTCCCCCCTTTTTTTATATTCGCAGCTTCTAGAAGGTTTACATGATTTCTTAAAAAACAAGAGTTTTTAGAAAATATGATTTATTTCTTAAATGGAATCAACAAAGTATGCACATTCTACGCCGTAACGACTTTCTATAGTTTGCGCATGCGTCCGGAAAAAAGAAAAGCTTACTTCCCCCTGTTTTTTAAAATCATAGCTTCTAGAAGGTTTACATGATTTCTTAAAAAACATGAGTTTTTAGAAAATGTGATTTATTTAATCAATGGAATCAACAAACTATGCACATTATACGTAATAACGACTTTCTATAGTTTTGCGCATGCGTCCGAAAAAAAGAAAAGCTTACTTCCCCCCATTTTTTAAAATCATAGCTTC
Source organism: Larix kaempferi (assembly GCA_027924585.1). Lineage (NCBI taxonomy): Eukaryota > Viridiplantae > Streptophyta > Pinopsida > Pinales > Pinaceae > Larix > Larix kaempferi. The sequence goes on along the minus strand of BSBM01000557.1, from coordinate 13,039,566 downwards.
TAGAAGGTTTACATGATTTCTTAAAAAACACGAGTTTTTAGAAAATGTCATTTTTTTCATAAATGGAATCAACAAAGTATGAACAAACTATGTCATAATGACTTTGTATCATTTGCGCATGCGCGAACTATGCACATTCTACGTAATAACGACTTTCTATAGTTTGCGCATGCGTTCGGAAATAAGAAAAGCTTACTTCCCCCCTTTTTTTAAATTCACAGCTTCTAGAAGGTTTACCTGATTTCTTAAAAAACATGAGTTTTTAGAAAATTGGATTTATTTCATCAATGGAATCAACAAACAATGCACATTCTACGTAATAACGACTTTCTATAGTTTGCAAATGCGTCCGGAAATAAGAAAAGTTTACTTCCCCCCGGTTTTTAAAATCACAGCTTCTAGAAGGTTTACATGATTTCTTAAAAAACAGGAGTTTTTAGAAAATGTCATTTATTTCATAAATGGAATCAAAAAAGTATGAACATTCTATGTCATAAAGACTTTGTATAGTTTGCCCATGCGCAAGCTATGCACATTCTACGTCATAACGACTTTCTATAGTTGCGCATGCGTCCGGAAATAAGAAAAGCTTACTTCCCCCTTTTTTTTAAATTCACAGCTTCTAGAAGGTTTACATGATTTCTTAAAAAACACGAGTTTTTAGAAACTGTGATTTATTTCATAAATACAATCAACAAAGTATGCACATTCTACGTCATAACGACTTTCTATAGTTTGCGCATGCGTCCAGAAATAAGAAAAGCTTACTTCCCCCCGTTTTTTAAAATCACAGCTTCTAGAAGGTTTACATGATTTCTTAAAAAAATGAGTTTTTAGAAAATGTGATTTATTTCATAAAAGGAATCAACAAAGTATGCACATTCTACGTCATAACGACTTTGTATAGTTTGCGCATGTGCAAACTATGCACATTCTAGGTAATAACAACTTTCTATAGTTTGCGCATGCGTCCGGAAATAAGAAAAGCTTACTTCCCCCCTTTTTTTAAATTCACGGCTTCTAGAAGGTTTACTTGATTTCTTAAAAAACACGAGTTTTTAGAAAATGTGATTTATTTCCTAAATGAAATCAACAAAGTATGCACATTCTACGTCGTAACGACTTTCTATAGTTTGCGCATGCGTCCGGAAATAAGAAAAGCTTACTTCCCCCCGTTTTTTAAAATCACAGCTTCTAGAAGGCTTACATGATTTCTTAAAAAAAATGAGTTTTTAGAAAATGTGATTTATTTCATAAAAGGAATCAAAAAAGTATGCACATTCTATGTCAAAACAACTTTCTATAGTTTGCGCATGCGTCCGGAAATGAGAAAAGCTTACTTCCCCCCTTTTGTTTAAAATCACAACTTCTAGAAGGTTTCCATGATTTCTTAAAAAAAACAGGTTTTTAGAAAATGTGATTTATTTCATAAATGGAATCAACAAAGTATGCACATTCTACGTCATAACAACTTTCTATATTTTGCGCATGTGTATGGAAATAAGAAAAGCTTACTTCCCCCCGTTTTTTAAAATCACATCCTCTAGAAGGTTTACATGATTTCTTAAAAAACATGAGTTTTTAGAAAATGTGATTTATTTCATCAATGGAAGCAAAAAACTATGTTCATTCTACGTAATAACGACTTTCTATAGTTTGTGAATGCTTCCGGAAATAAGAAAAGCTTACTTCCCCCCGTTTTTTAAAATCACAGCTTCTAGAAGGTTTACATGATTTCTTAAAAAAGATGAGTGTTTAGAAAATGTGATTTATTTCATAAATGGAATCAACAAAGTATGCACATTCTAAGTCATAACAACTTTCTATAGTTTGTGCATGCGTCCGGAAATAAGAAAAGCTTACTTGCCCCCGTTTTTTAAAATCACAGCTTCTAGAAGGATTACATGATTTCTTAAAAACCATGAGTTTTACGAACATGTGATTTATTTCATAAATGGAATCAACAAAGTATGCACATTCTATGTCATAACGACTTTCTATAGTTTGCGCATGCGCAAACTAAGCACATTCTACGTACTAACGACTTTCTATAGTTTCCGTATGCGTCCAGAAATAAGAAAAGCTTACTTCACCCCGTTTTTTAAAATCACAACTTCTAGAAGGTTTACATGATTTCTTAAAAAACACGAGTGTTTAGAAAATGTGATTTATTTCTTAAGAGGAATGAACAAAGTATGCACATTCTATGTCATAACGAATTTGTATGGTTTGCGCATGCGCAAACAATGCACATTCTACGTAATAACAACTTTCTAAAGTTTGCGCATGCGTCCGGAAATAAGAAAAGCTTACTTCCGCCAGTTTTTTAAAATCGCAGCTTCTAGAAGGTTTACATGATTTCTTAAAAACCACGATTTTTTAGAAAATGTGATTTATTTCATAAAAGGAATCAACAAAGTATGCACATTCTACATCATAACGACTTTATAGAGTTTGCGCATGCGTCCGGAAATAAGAAAAGCTTATTTCCCCCAGTTTTTTAAAGTCACAGCTTCTAGAAGGTTTAGATGATTTCTTAAAAAACATGAGTTTTTAGAAAATGTGATTTATTTCATCAATGGAATCAACAAACTATGCACATGCTACGTAATAACTACTTTCTATAGTTTGCGAATGCGTCCGGAAATAAGAAAAGCTTACTTCCCCCCATTTTTTAAAATCACAGCTTCTAGAATGTTTACATGAGTTCTTAAAAAACATGAGTTTTTAGAAAATATCATTTATTTAATAAATGGAATCAACAAAGTATGAACATTCTATGTCATAACGACTTTGTATAGTTTGCGCATGCGCAAACTATGCACATTCTATGTAATAACGACTTTCTATAGTTTGCGCATGCGTCTGGAAATAAGAAAAGCTTACTTCCCCCCTTCTTTTCAATTCATAGCTTCTAGAAGGTTTACATGATTTCTTAAAAAACACGAGTTTTTAGAAAATGTGATTTATTTCATAAATGGAATAAAAAAAGTATGCACTTTCTACGTCATAACGACTTTCTATAGTTTGCGCATGCGTCCGGAAATAAGAAAAGCTTACTTCCCCCCGTTTTTTAAAATCACAGCTTCTGGAAGGATTACTTGATTTCTTAAAAAACACGAGTTTTTAGAAAATGTGATTTACATAATCAATGGAATCAACAAACTATGCACATTCTACGTAATAACGACTTTCTATAGTTTTCGCATGCGTCCAAAAATAAGAAAAGCTTACTTCCCCTCGTTTTTTAAAATCACAGCTTCTAGAAGGTTTACATGATTTCTTAAAAAACACGAGTTTTTAGAAAATGTCATTTGTTCCATAAATGGAATCAACAAAGTATGAACAAACTATGTCATAACGACTTTGTATCGTTTGCGCAGGCGCAAACTATGCACATTCTACGTAATAACGACTTTTTATAGTTTGCGCATGCGTCCGGAAATAAGAAAAGCTTACTTCCCCCCATTTTTTAAAATCACAGCTTCTAGAAGGTTTACATGATTTCTTAATAAACACGAGTTTTTAGAAAATTTGATTTATTTATTCAATGGAATAAACAAACTATGCACATTCTATGTAATAACGACTTTCTATAGTTTGCACATGCGTCCGGAGATAAGAAAATCTTACTTCTCCCCTTTTTTTACATTCACAGCTTCTAGAAGGTTTACATGATTTCTTAAAAAACATGAGTTTTTAGAAAATGTGATTTATTTCATCAATGGAATCAACAAACTATGCACATTCTACGGAATAATGACTTTCTATAGTTTGCGAATGCGTCCAGAAATAAGTAAAGCTTACTTTCCCCCGGTTTGTAAAATCACAGCTTCTAGAAGGTTTACATGATTTCTTAAAAAACACAAGTTTTTAGAAAATGTCATTTATTTCATAAATGGAATCAAAAAAGTATGAACATTCTATGTCATAACGACTTTGTATAGTTTGCGCATGCGCAAACTATGCACATTCTAGGTAATAACGACTTTCTATAGTAAGCGCATGCGTCCGGAAATAAGAAAAGCTTACTTCCCCCCTTTTTTTAAATTCACAGCTTCTAGAAGGTTTACATGATTTCTTAAAAAACACGATTTTTTAGAAAATGTGATTTATTTTATAAATGGAATCAACAAAGTATGCACATTGTACGTCATAACGACTTTATATAGTTTGCGCACGCATCCGGAAATAAGAAAAGCTTACTTCCCCTCATTTTTTAAAATCACAGCTTCTACAAGGTTTACATGATTTCTTTAAAAAAATGAGTTTTTAGAAAATGTTATTTATTTCATAAAAGTAATCAACAAACTATGCACATTCTACATCATAACGATTTTGTATAGTTTGCGCATGTGCAAACTATGCACATTCTAGATAATAACGACTTTCTATAGTTTGCGGATGCGTCCAGAAATAAGAAAAGCTTACTTCCCCCCCTTTTTTAAATTCACAGCTTCTAGAAGGTTTACATGATTTCTTAAAAAACACGAGTTTTTAGAAAATGTGATTTATTTCGTAAATGGAATCAACAAAGTATGCATATTCTACGTCATAACGACTTTCTATAGTTTGTGCATGTGTCCGGAAATAAGAAAAGCTTACTTCCCCCCGTTTTTTAAAATCACAGCTTCTAGAAGGTTTACAAGATTTCTTAAAGAAAACGAGTTTTTAGAAAATGTGATTTATTTCATAAAAGGAATGAACAAAGTATGCACATTCTACGTCATAACGACTTTGTATAGTTTGCGCATGCATCTGGAAATAAGAAAAGCTTACCTCCCCCCTTTTTTTAAAATCAAAGCTTCTAGAAGGTTTCCATGATTTCTTAAAAAAAGGGGTTTTTGGAAAATCTGATTTATTTCATCAATGGAATCAACAAACTATGCACATTCTATGTAATAATGACTTTCTATAGTTTGTGAATGCATCCGGAAATAAGAAAAGCTTACTTCCCCCCGGTTTTTAAAATCACAGCTTCTAGAAGGTTTACATGATTTCTTAAAAAACATGACTGTTTAGAAAATGTGATTTATTTAATAAATGGAATCAACAAAGTATGCACATTCTAAGTCATAACGACTTTAAATAGTTTGCGCATGCGTCCATAAATAAGAAAAGCTTATTTCCCCCCGTTTTTTAAAATCACAGCTTCTAGAGGGATTACATGATATCTTAAAAAACATGAGTTTTATGAACATTTGATTTATTTCATAAATGGAATCAACAAGTATGCACATTCTATGTCATAACGACTTTCTATAGTTTGCGCATGCGCAAACTAAGCACATTATACATACTAACGACTTTCTATAGTTTGCGTATGCATCCAGAAATAAGAAAAGCTTACTTCACCCCGTTTTTTAAAATCACAACTTCTAGAAGGTTTACATGATTTCCTAAAAAACACGAGTTTTTAGAAAATGTGATTTATTTCATAAATGGAATCAACAAAGTATGCACATTCTATGTCATAACGACTTTGTATGGTTTGCGCATGCGCAAACTATGCACATTCTACGTAATAACGACTTTCTATAGTTTGCGCATGTGTCCGGAAATGAGAAAAGCTTACTTCCACCAGTTTTTTAAAATCAGAGCTTCTAGAAGGTTTACATGATTTCTTAAAAAACACGATTTTTTAGAAAATGTGATTTATTTCATAAATGGAATCAACAAATATGCACATTCTACGTCATAACGACTTTCTAAAGTTTGCGCATGCGCCAGAAATAAGAAAAGCTTACTTCCGCCAGTTTTTTAAAATCACAGCTTCTAGAAGGTTTACATGATTTCTTAAAAACCATGAGTTTTTAGAAAATGTGATTTATTTCAGAAATAGAATCAACAAAGTATGCACATTCTAAGTCCTAACGACTTTCTATAGTTTGTGCATGCGTGCGGAAATAAGAAAAGCTTACTTTCCCTCGTTTTTTAAAGTCACAACTTCTAGAAGGTTTACATGATTTCTTAAAAAAAATGAGTTTTTAGAAAATGTGATTTATTTGATCAATGGAATCAACAAACTATGCACATTCTACGTAATAACGAATTTCTATACTTTACGAATGCGTCCGGAAATAAGAAAAGCTTACTTCCCCCCGTTTTTTAAAATCACAGCTTCTAGAAGGTTTACATGATTTCTTAAAAAACAAGAGTTTTTAGAAAATGTCATTTATTTCATAAATGGAATAAAAAATGTATGAACATTCTATGTCATAACGACTTTGTATAGTTTGCGCGTGCGCAAACTATGCACATTCTAGGTAATAACAACTTTCTATAGTTTGCGCATGCGTCCGGAAATAAGAAAAGCTAACTTCCCCCCTTTTTTTAAATTCATAGCTTCTAGAAGGTTTACATGATTTCTTGACAAACACAAGTTTTTAGAAAATATTATTTATTTCATAAATGGAATCAACAAAGTATGCACATTCTACGTCATAACGACTTTCTATAGTTTGCGCATGCGTCTGAAAATAAGAAAAGCTTACTTCCCCCCGTTTTTTAAAATCACAGCTTCTAGAAGGTTTACATGATTTCTTAAAAAAACGAGTTTTTGGAAAATGTGATTTATTTAATAAAAGGAATCAACAAAGTAAGCACATTCTACGTCATAACGACTTTTTATAGTTTGCGCATGCATATGGAAATAAGAAAAGCTCACTTCCCCCCGTTTTTTAAAATCACAGCTTCTAGAAGGTTTACATGATTTCTTAAAAAACAAGAGTTTTTAGAAAATGTGATTTATTTCATAAATGGAATCAACAAAGTATGCACATTCTAAGTCATAAGGACTTTCTATAGTTTGCGCATGTGTCCGGAAATAAGAAAAGCTTACTTCCCCCCGTTTTTTAAAATCACAGCTTCTAGAAGGTTTACATGATTTCTCAAAAAACATGAGTTTTTAGAAAATGTGATTTATTTCATCAATGGAATCAACAAACTATGCACATTCTACATAATAATGACTTTCTATAGTTTGCCAATGCGTCTGGAAATAAGAAAAGCTTACTTCCCCCCGGTTTTTAAAATCACAACGTCTAGAAGGTTTACATGATTTCTTAAAAAACACGAGGTTTTAGAAAATGTCATTTATTTCATAAATGGAATGAAAAAAGTATGAACATTATATGTCATAACGACTTTGTATAGTTTGCGCGTGTGCAAACTATGCACATTCTAGGTAATAACAACATTCTATTGTTTGTGCATGCGTCCAAAAATAAGAAAAGCTAACTTCCCCTCGTTTTTTAAAGTCACAGCTTCTAGAAGGTTTACATGATTTCTTAAAAAACACTAGTTCTTAGAAAATGTTATTTATTTCATAAATGGAATCAACAAAGTATACACATTCTACGTCATAACGACTTGCTAAAGTTTGCGCATGTGTCCGGAAATAAGAAAAGCTTACTTCCCCCCGTTTTTTAAAATCACAGCTTCTAGAAGGTTTACATGATTTCTTAAAAACCATGAGTTTTTAGAAAATGTGATTTATTTCATAAATGGAATCATCAAAGTATGCACATTCTAAGTCATAACAACTTTCTATAGTTTGTGCATGCGTCCGGAAATAAGAAAAGCTTACTTCCCCTCGTTTTTTAAAGTCACAGCTTCTAGAAGGTTTACATGATTTCTTAAAAAACACGAGTTTTTAGAAAATGTGATTTATTTCATCAATGGAATCAACAAACTATGCACATTCTACGTAATAACGACTTTCTATAGTTTTCCCATGCGTCCGGAAATAAGAAAAGCTTACTTTCCCCTGTTTGTTAAAATCACAGCTTCTAGAAGGTTTACATGATTTCTTAACAAACACGAGTTTTTAGAAAATGTCATTTATTTCATAAATGGAATCAACAAAGTATGCACATTCTATGTCATAACGAGTTTCTATAGTTTGCGCATGCGCAAACTATGCACATTCTATGTACTAAAGACTTTCTATAGTTTGCGTATTCGTCCCGAAATAAGAAAAGCTTACTTCACCCCGTTTTTTTAAATCACAACTTCTAGAAGGTTTACGTGATTTCTTAAAAAACACGAGTTTTTAGAAAATGTGATTTATTTCATAAATGGAATGAACAAAGTATGACCATTCTATGTCATAACGACTTTGCATGGTTTGGGCATGCGCAAACTATGCACATTCTATGTACTAACGACATTCTATAGTTTGCGTATTCATCCGGAAATAAGAAAACCTTACTTCACACCGTTTTTTAAAATAACAACTTCCAGAAGCTTTACATGATTTCTTAAAAAACACGAGTTTTTAGAAAATTTGATTTATTTCATAAATGGAATCAACAAAGTATGCACATTCTATGTCATAACATTTTTGTATGGCTTGCGCATGCGCAAACTATGCACATTCTACGTAATAACGACTTTCTATAGTTCGCGCATGCGTCCGGAAATAAGAAAAGCTTACTTCCCCCCTTTTTTTATATTCGCAGCTTCTAGAAGGTTTACATGATTTCTTAAAAAACATGAGTTTTTAGAAAATATGATTTATTTCTTAAATGGAATCAACAAAGTATGCACATTCTACGTCATAACGACTTTCTATAGTTTGCGCATGCGTCCGGAAAAAATAAAAGCTTACATCCCCCTGTTTTTTAAAATCACAGCTTCTAGAAGGTTTACATGATTTCTTAAAAAACATGAGTTTTTAGAAAATGTGATTTATTTAATCAATGGAATCAACAAACTATGCACATTATACGTAATAACGACTTTCTATAGTTTGCGCATGCGTCCGAAAAAAAAAAAGCTTACTTCCCCCCATTTTTTAAAATCATAGCTTCTAGAAGGTTTACATGATTTCTTAAAAAACACGAGTTTTTAGAAAATGTCATTTGTTTCATAAATGGAATCAACAAAGTATGAACAAACTATGTCATAATGACTTTGTATCGTTTGCGCATGCGCGAACTATGCACATTCTACGTTATAACGACTTTCTATTGTTTGCGCATGCGTTCGGAAATAAGAAAAGCTTACTTCCCCCCTTTTTTTAAATTCACAGCTTCTAGAAGGTTTACATGATTTCTTAAAAAACATGAGTTTTTAGAAAATTGGATTTATTTCATCAACGGAATCAACAAACTATGCACATTCTACGTAATAACGACTTTCTATAGTTTGCAAATGCGTCCGGAAATAAGAAAAGCTTACTTCCCCCCGGTTTTTAAAATCACAGCTTCTAGAAGGTTTACATGATTTCTTAAAAAACATGAGTTTTTAGAAAATGTCATTTATTTCATAAATGGAATCAAAAAAGTATGAACATTCTATGTCATAACGACTTTGTATAGTTTGCCCATGCGCAAGCTATGCATATTCTACATCATAACAACTTTCTATAGTTTGCGCATGCGTCCGGAAATAAAAAAAGCTTACTTCCCCCCTTTTTTTAAATTCACAGCTTCTAGAAGGTTTACATGATTTCTTAAAAAACACGAGTTTTTAGAAACTGTGATTTATTTCATAAATAGAATCAACAAAGTATGCACATTCTACGTCATAACGACTTTCTATAGTTTGCGCATGCGTCCAGAAATAAGAAAATCTTACTTCCCCCCATTTTTTAAAATCACAGCTTCTAGAAGGTTTACATGATTTCTTAAAAAAACGAGTTTTTAGAAAATGTCATTTATTTCATAAAAGGAATCAACAAAGTATGCACATTCTACGTCATAACGACTTTGTATAGTTTGCGCATGTGCAAACTATGCACATTCTAGGTAATAACGACTTTCTATAGTTTGAGCATGCGTCTGGAAATAAGAAAAGCTTACTTCCCCCCTTTTTTTAAATTCACAGCTTCTAGAAGGTTTACTTGATTTCTTAAAAAACACGAGTTTTTAGAAAATGTGATTTATTTCATAAAAGGAATCAACAAAGTATGCACATTCTACGTCAAAACTACTTTCTATAGTTTGCGCATGCGTCCGAAAATAAGAAAAGCTTACTTCCCCACTTTTGTTTAAAATCACAACTTCTAGAAGGTTTCCATGATTTCTTAAAAAAAACGGGTTTTTAAAAAATGTGATTTATTTCATAAATGGAATCAACAAAGTATGCACATTCTACGTCATAACAACTTTCTATAGTTTGCGCATGTGCATGGAAATAAGAAAAGCTTACTTCCCCCCGTTTTTTAAAATCACATCTTCTAGAAGGTTTACGTGATTTCTTAAAAAACATGAGTTTTTAGAAAATGTGATTTATTTCATCAATGGAAGCAAAAAACTATGTTCATTCTACGTAATAACGACTTTCTATAGTTTGTGAATGCTTCCGGAAATAAGAAAAGCTTACTTCCCCCCGGTTTTTAAAATCACAGCTTCTAGAAGGTTTACATGATTTCTTAAAAAACATGAGTGTTTAGAAAATGTGATTTATTTCATAAATGGAATCAACAAAGTATGCACATTCTAAGTCATAACAACTTTCTATAGTTTGCGCATGCGTCCGGAAATAAGAAAAGCTTACTTGCCCCCGTTTTTTAAAATCACAGCTTCTAGAAGGATTACATGATTTCTTAAGTAACATGACTTTTACGAACATGTGATTTATTTCATAAATGGAATCAACCAAGTATGCACATTCTATGTCATAACGACTCTCTATAGTTTGTGCATGCGCAAACTAAGCACATTCTACGTACTAACGACTTTCTATAGTTTTTGTATGCGTCAAGAAATAAGAAAAGCTTACTTCACCCCGTTTTTTAAAATCACAACTTCTAGAAGGTTTACATGATTTCTTAAAAAACGCGAGTGTTTAGAAAATGTGATTTATTTCATCAGAGGAATGAACAAAGTATGCACATTATATGTCATAACGAATTTGTATGGTTTGCGCATGCGCAAACTATGCACATTCTACGTAATAACAACTTTCTAAAGTTTGCGCATGCGTCCGGAAATAAGAAAAGCTTACTTCCGCCAGTTTTTTAAAATCGCAGCTTCTAGAAGGTTTACATGATTTCTTAAAAACCATGATTTTTTAGAAAATGTGATTTATTTCATAAAAGGAATCAACAAAGTATGCACATTCTACATCATAACGACTTTATATAGTTTGCGCATGCATCCGAAAATAAGAAAAGCTTATTTCCGCCCGTTTTTTAAAGTCACAACTTCTAGAAGGTTTAGATGATTTTTTAAAAAACACGATTTTTTAGAAAATGTGATTTATTTCATCAATGGAATCAACAAACTATGCACATTCTACGTAATAACTACTTTCTATAGTTTGCAAATGCGTCCGGAAATAATAAAAGCTTACTTCCCCCCGTTTTTTAAAATCACAGCTTCTAGAATGTTTACATGAGTTCTTAAAAAACATGAGTTTTTAGAAAATATCATTTATTTGATAAATGGAATCAACAAAGTATGAACATTCTATGTCATAACGACTTTGTATAGTTTGCGCATGTGCAAACTATGCACATTCTATGTAATAACGACTTTCTATAGTTTGCGCATGCATCTGGAAATAAGAAAAGCTTACTTCCCCCCTTTTTTTCAATTCACAGCTTCTAGAAGGTTTACATGATTTCTTAAAAAACACGAGTTTTTAGAAAATGTGATTTATTTCATAAATGGAATCAAAAAAGTATGCACTTTCTACGTCATAACGACTTTCTATAGTTTGCGCATGCGTCCGGAAATAAGAAAAGCTTACTTCCCCCCATTTTTTAAAATCACAGCTTCTAGAAGGTTTACATGATTTCTTAAAAAACACAAGTTTTTAGAAAATGTGATTTACTTAATCAATGGAATCAACAAACTATGCACATTCTACGTAATAACGACTTTCTATAGTTTTCGCATGCGTCCAAAAATAAGAAAAGCTTACTTCCCTTTTTTAAAATCACAGCTTCTAGAAGGTTTACATGATTTCTTAAAAAACACGAGTTTTTAGAAAATGTCATTTGTTTCATAAATGGAATCAAGAACGTATGAAAAAACTATGTAATAACGACTTTATATAGTTTGCGCATGCGTCCGGAAATAAGAAAGGCTTTCTTGCCCCCATTTTTTAAAATCACAGCTTCTAGAAGGTTTACATGATTTCTTAATAAACACGAGTTTTTAGAAAATTTGATTTATTTAATCAATGGAATAAACAAACTATGCACATTCTATGTAATAACGACTTTCTATAGTTTGCGCATGCGTCCAGAAATAAGAAAAGCTTACTTCTCCCCTTTTTTTAGATTCACAGCTTCTAGAAGGTTTACATGATTTCTTTAAAAAAATGAGTTTTTAGAAAATGTTATTTATTTCATAAAAGTAATCAACAAACTATGCACATTCTACATCATAACGACTTTGTATAGTTTGCGCATGTGCAAACTATGCACATTCTAGGTAATAACGACTTTCTATAGTTTGCACATATGTCCGGAAATAAGAAAATCTTACTTCCCCCCTTTTATTAAATTCACAGCTTCTAGAAGGTTTACTTGATTTCTTAAAAAATAAGAGTTTTTAGAAAATGTGATTTATTTCCTAAATGGAATCAACAAAGTATGCACATTCTATGTCATAACGACTTTCTATAGTTTGCGCATGTGTCTGGAAATAAGAAAAGCTTACTTCCCCCCGTTTTTTAAAATCACAGCTTCTAGAAGGTTTACATGATTTCTTAAAAAAACGAGTTTTTAGAAAATGTGATTTATTTCATAAAAGGAATAAACAAATTATGCACATTCTACGTCATAACGAATTTCTATAGTTTCCGCATGCGTCTGGAAATAAGAAAAGCTTACCTCCCCCCTTTTTTTAAAATCACAGCTACTAGAAGGTTTCCATGATTTCTTAAAAAAAAGGGGTTTTTGGAAAATCTGATTTATTTCATCAATGGAATCAACAAACTATGCACATTCTATGTAATAACGACTTTCTATAGTTTGTGAATTCGTCCGGAAATAAGAAAAGCTTACTTCCCCCCGGTTTTTAAAATCACAGCTTCTAGAAGGTTTACATGATTTCTTAAAAAACATGAGTGTTTAGAAAATGTGATTTATTTAATAAATGGAATCAACAAAGTATGCACATTCTAAGTCATAACTACTTTCAATAGTTTGCGCATGCGTCCGTAAATAAGAAAAGTTTATTTCCCCCCGTTTTTTAAAATCACAGCTTCTAGAGGGATTACATGATTTCTAAAAAAACATGAGTTTTATGAACATTTGATTTATTTCATAAATGGAATCAACAAAGTATGCACATTCTATGTCATAACGACTTTCTATAGTTTGCGCATGCGCAAACTAAGCACATTCTACGTACTAACGACCTTCTATAGTTTGCGTATGCATCCAGAAATAAGAAAAGCTTACTTCACGCCGTTTTTTAAAATCACAACTTCTAGAAGGTTTACATGATTTCTTAAAAAACACGAGTTTTTAGAAAATGTGATTTATTTCATAAATGGAATCAACAAAGTATGCACATTCTATGTCATAACGACTTTGTATGGTTTGCGCATGCGCAAACTATGCACATTCTACGTAATAACGACTTTCGATAGTTTGCGCATGTGTCCGGAAATAAGAAAAGCTTACTTCCGCCAGTTTTTTAAAATCAGAGCTTCTAGAAGGTTTACATGATTTCTTAAAAAACACGAGTTTTTAGAAAATGTGATTTATTTCATAAATGGAATCAACAAATATGCAGATTCTACGTCATAACGACTTTGTATTGTTTGCGCATGCGCAAACTATGCACATTCTACGTAATAACGACTTTCGATAGTTTGCGCATGTGTCCGGAAATAAGAAAAGCTTACTTCCCCCCGTTATTTAAATTCACAGCTTCTAGAAGGTTTACATGATTTCTTAAAAAACACGAGTTTTTAGAAAATGTGATTTATTTCATAAATGGAATCAACAAAGTATGCTCATTCTAAGTCCTAATGACTTTCTATAGTTTGCGCATGCGTCCGGAAATAAGAATAGCTTACTTCCCCTCGTTTTTTAAAGTCACAACTTCTAGAAGGTTTACATGATTTCTTAAAAAACACGAGTTTTTAGAAAATGTGATTTATTTCATCAATGGAATCAACAAACTATGCACATTGTACGTAATAACGAATTTCTATACTTTGCGTATGCGTCCAGAAATAAGAAAAGCTTACTTCTCCCCGGTTTTTAAAATCACAGCTTCTAGAAGGTTTACATGATTACTTAAAAAACACCAGTTTTTAGAAAATGTCATTTATTTCATAAATGGAATAAAAAACGTATGAACATTCTATGTCATAACGACTTTGTATAGTTTGCGTGTGCGCAAACTATGCACATTCTAGGTAATAACAACTTTCTATAGTTTGCGCATGCGTCCGGAAATAAGAAAAGCTAACTTCCCCCCTTTTTTTAAACTCATAGCTTCTAGAAGGTTTACATGATTTCTTGAAAAACACAAGTTTGTAGAAAATATTATTTATTTCATAAATGGAATCAACAAAGTATGCACATTCTACATCATAACGACTTTCTATAGTTTGCGCATGCGTCCGAAATAAGAAAAGCTTACTTCCCCCCGTTTTTTAAAATCACAGCTTCTAGAACGTTTACATGATTTCTTTAAAAAAACGAGTTTTTGGAAAATGTGATTTATTTAATAAAAGGAATCAACAAAGTATGCACATTCTACGTCATAACGACTTTTTATAGTTTGCGCATGCGTATGGAAATAAGAAAAGCTCACTTCCCCCCGTTTTTTAAAATCACAGCTTCTAGAAGGTTTACATGATTTCTTAAAAAACAAGAGTTTTTAGAAAATGTGATTTATTTCATAAATAGAATCAACAAAGTATGCACATTCTAAGTCATAACGACTTTCTATAGTTTGCGCATGCGTCCGGAAATACAAAAAGCTTACTTCCCCCCGTTTTTTAAAATCACAGCTTCTAGAAGGTTTACATGATTTCTCAAAAAACACGAGTTTTTAGAAAATGTGATTTATTTCATCAATGGAATCAACAAACTATGCACATTCTACGTAATAACGACTTTCTATAGTTTGCGAATGCATCCGGAAATAAGAAAAGCTTACTTCCCCCCGGTTTTTAAAATCACAACGTCTAGAAGGTTTACATGATTTCTTAAAAAACACGAGGTTTTAGAAAATTTCATTTATTTCATAAATGGAATGAAAAAAGTATGAACATTCTATGTCATAACGACTTTGTATAGTTTGCGCGTGCGCAAACTATGCACATTCTAGGTAATAACAACTTTCTATTGTTTGCGCATGCATCCGGAAATAAGAAAAGCTAACTTCCCCTCGTTTTTTAAAGTCACAGCTTCTAGAAGGTTTACATGATTTCTTAAAAAACACAAGTTCTTAGAAAATGTTATTTATTTCATAAATGGAATCAACAAAGTATACACATTCTACGTCATAGCGACTTTCTATAGTTTGCGCATGCGTCCGGAAATAAGAAAAGCTTACTTCCCCCCATTTTTTAAAATCACAGCTTCAAGAAGGTTTACATGATTTCTTAAAAACCACGAGTTTTTAGAAAATGTGATTTACTTCATCAATGGAATCATCAAAGTATTCACATTCTAAGTCATAACAACTTTCTATAGTTTGTGCATGCATCCGGAAATAAGAAAAGCTTACTTCCCCTCGTTTTTTAAAGTCACAGCTTCTAGAAGGTTTACATGATTTCTTAAAAAACACGAGTTTTTAGAAAATGTGATTTATTTCATCAATGGAATCAACAAACTATGCACATTCTACGTAATAACGACTTTCTATAGTTTGCCCATGCGTCTGGAAATAAGAAAAGCTTACTTCCCCCCTGTTTTTAAAATCACAACTTCTAGAAGGTTTACATGATTTCTTAAAAAACACGAGTTTTTAGAAAATGTCATTTATTTCAAAAATGGAATAAAAAACGTATGAAAATTCTATGTCATAACGACTTTGTATAGTTTGCGCAAACTATGCACATTCTAGTTAATAACAATTTTCTATAGTTTGCGCATGCGTCCGGAAATAAGAAAAGCTAACTTCCCCCCTTTGTTTAAATTCATAGCTTCTAGAAGGTTTACATGATTTCTTGAAAAACACAACTTTTTAGAAAATATTATTTATTTCATAAATGGAATCAACAAAGTATGCACATTCTACGTCATAACGACTTTTTATAGTTTGCGCATGCGTATGGAAATAAGAAAAGCTCACTTCCCCCCGTTTTTTAAAATCACAGTTTCTAGAAGGTTTACATGATTTCTTAAAAAACAAGAGTTTTTAGAAAATGTGATTTATTTCATAAATGGAATCAACAAAGTATGCACATTCTAAGTCATAACGACTTTCTATAGTTTGCGCATGCGTCCGGAAATAAGAAAAGCTTACTTCCCCTCATTTTTTTAAAGTCACAACTTCTAGAAGGTTTACATGATTTCTTAAAAAACACGAGTTTTTAGAAAATGTGATTTATTTCATCAATGGAATCAACAAACTATGGACATTCTAGATAATAACGACTTTCTATAGTTTGCGAATGCGTCCGGAAATAAGAAAAGCTTACTTCCCCCGGTTTTTAAAATCACAACGTCTAGACGCAAACTATGCACATTCTAGGTAATAACAACTTTTTATAGTTTGCGCATGCATCCGCAAATAAGAAAAGCTAACTTCCCCCCTTTTTTTAAATTCATATCTTCTAGAACGTTTACATGATTTCTTAAAAAACAAAATTTCTTAGAAAATGTTATTTATTTCATAAATGGAATCAACAAAGTATACACATTCTACGTCATAACGACTTTCTATAGTTTGCGCATGCGTCCGGAAATAAGAAAAGCTTACTTCCCCCTGTTTTTTAAAATCACAGCTTCTAGAAGGTTTACATGATTTCTTAAAAACCATGAGTTTTTAGAAAATGTGATTTATTTCATCAATGGAATCATCAAAGTATGCACATTCTAAGTCATAACAACTTTCTATAGTTTGTGCATGCGTCCGGAAATAAGAAAAGCTTACTTCCCCTCGTTTTTTAAAGTCAGAGCTTCTAGAAGGTTTACATGATTTCTTAAAAAAAACGAGTTTTTAGAAAATTTGATTTATTTCATAAATGGAATCACAAAGTATGCACATTCTAAGTCATAACGACTATGCACATTCTACATAATAACGACTTTCTATAGTTTGCGAATGCGTCCGGAAATAAGAAAAGCTTACTTCCCCCGGTTTTTAAAATCACAACGTCTAGAAGGTTTACATGATTTCTTAAAAAACACTAGGTTTTAGAAAATGTCATTTATTTCATAAATGGAATGAAAAAAATATGAACATTCTATGTCATAACGACTTTTTATAGTTTGCACGTGCGCAAACTATGCACATTCTAGGTAATAACAACTTTTTATAGTTTGCGCATGCATCCGGAAATAAGAAAAGCTAACTTCCCCCCTTTTTTTAAATTCATATCTTCTAGAAGGTTTACATGATTTCTTAAAAAACAAAATTTCTTAGAAAATGTTATTTATTTCATAAATGGAATCAACAAAGTATACACATTCTACGTCATAACGACTTTCTATAGTTTGCGCATGCGTCCGGAAATAAGAAAAGCTTACTTCCCCCCGTTTTTTAAAATCACAGCTTCTAGAAGGTTTACATGATTTCTTAAAAACCATGAGTTTTTAGAAAATGTTATTTATTTCATCAATGGAATCATCAAAGTATGCACATTCTAAGTCATAACAAATTTCTATAGTTTGTGCATGCGTCCGGAAATAAGAAAAGCTTACTTCCCCTCATTTTTTAAAGTCACAGCTTCTAGAAGGTTTACATGATTTCTTAAAAAACACGAGTTTTTAGAAAATGTGATTTATTTCATCAATGGAATCAACAAACTATGCACATTCTATGTAATAACGACTTTCTATAGTTTGCCCATGCGTCCGGAAATAAGAAAAGCTTACTTCCCCCCATTTTTTAAAATCACAGCTTCTAGAAGGTTTACATGATTTCTTAAAAACCACGAGTTTTTAGAAAATGTGATTTATTTCATCAATGGAATCATCAAAGTATTCACATTCTAAGTCATAACAACTTTCTATAGTTTGTGCATGCATCCGGAAATAAGAAAAGCTTACTTCCCCTCGTTTTTTAAAGTCACAGCTTCTAGAAGGTTTACATGATTTCTTAAAAAACACGAGTTTTTAGAAAATGTGATTTATTTCATCAATGGAATCAACAAACTATGCACATTCTACGTAATAACGACTTTCTATAGTTTGCCCATGCGTCTGGAAATAAGAAAAGCTTACTTCCCCCCTGTTTTTAAAATCACAACTTCTAGAAGGTTTACATGATTTCTTAAAAAACACTAGGTTTTAGAAAATGTCATTTATTTCATAAATGGAATGAAAAAAATATGAACATTCTATGTCATAACGACTTTTTATAGTTTGCACGTGCGCAAACTATGCACATTCTAGGTAATAACAACTTTTTATAGTTTGCGCATGCATCCGGAAATAAGAAAAGCTAACTTCCTCCCTTTTTTTAAATTCATATCTTCTAGAAGGTTTACATGATTTCTTAAAAAACAAAATTTCTTAGAAAATGTTATTTATTTCATAAATGGAATATACAAAGTATACACATTCTACGTCATAACGACTTTCTATAGTTTGCGCATGCGTCCGGAAATAAGAAAAGCTTACTTCCCCCCGTTTTTTAAAATCACAGCTTCTAGAAGGTTTACATGATTTCTTAAAAACCATGAGTTTTTAGAAAATGTTATTTATTTCATCAATGGAATCATCAAAGTATGCACATTCTAAGTCATAACAACTTTCTATAGTTTGTGCATGCGTCCGGAAATAAGAAAAGCTTACTTCCCCTCATTTTTTAAAGTCACAGCTTCTAGAAGGTTTACATGATTTCTTAAAAAACACGAGTTTTTAGAAAATGTGATTTATTTCATCAATGGAATCAACAAACTATGCACATTCTATGTAATAACGACTTTCTATAGTTTGCCCATGTGTCCGGAAATAAGAAAAGCTTACTTTCCCCTGTTTGTTAAAATCACAGCTTCTAGAAGGTTTACATGATTTCTTAACAAACACGAGTTTTTAGAAAATGTCATTTATTTCATAAATGGAATCAACAAAGTATGCACATTCTATGTCATAACGAGTTTCTATAGTTTGCGCATGCGCAAACTACGCACATTCTATGTACTAACGACTTTCTATAGTTTGCGTATTCGTCCCAAAATAAGAAAAGCTTACTTCACCCCGTTTTTTTAAATCACAACTTCTAGAAGGTTTACGTTATTTCTTAAAAAACACGAGTTTTTAGAAAATGTGATTTATTTCATAAATGGAATCAACAAAGTATGCAAATTCTATGTCATAACGACTTTGCATGGTTTGGGCATGCGCAAACTATGCACATTCTACGTACTAAGGACACTCTATAGTTTGCGTATTCATCCGGAAATAAGAAAAGCTTACTTCACGCCGTTTTTTAAAATCACAACTTCCAGAAGCTTTACATGATTTCTTAAAAAACACGAGTTTTTAGAAAATTTGATTTATTTCATAAATGGAATCAACAAAGTATGCACATTCTATGTCATAACATTTTTGTATGGCTTGCGCATGCGCAAACTATGCACATTCTACCTAATAATCACTTTCTATAGTTTGCGCATGCATCCGGAAATAAGAAAAGCTTACTTCCACCAGTTTTTTAAAATCACAGCTTCTAGAAGGTTTACATGATTTCTTAAAAAACATGAGTTTTTAGAAAATGTGATTTATTTCATAAATGGAATCAACAAAGTATGCACATTGTACGTCATAACGACTTTCTAAAGTTTGCGCATGGGTCCGGAAATAAGAAAAGCTTACTTCCGCAAGTTTTTTAAAATCACTGCTTCTAGAAGGTTTACATGATTTCTTGAAAAAAACGAGTTTTTAGAAAATGTGATTTATTTCACAAATTGAATCAACAAAGTATGCACATTCTACGTCATAACGACTTTCTATAGTTTGTGCATGCG
Organism: Larix kaempferi; assembly: GCA_027924585.1. Taxonomy (NCBI): domain Eukaryota; kingdom Viridiplantae; phylum Streptophyta; class Pinopsida; order Pinales; family Pinaceae; genus Larix; species Larix kaempferi. The sequence continues at coordinate 13,019,502 of BSBM01000557.1, read as the reverse complement.
TCCGGAAATAAGAAAAGCTTACTTCACCCCGATTTTTGAAAATCACAGCTTCTAGAAGGTTTACATGATTTCTTAAAAAACACGAGTTTTTAGAAAATGTGATTTATTTCATTAATAGAATCAACAAACTATGCACATTCTACGTATCAACGACTTTCTATAGTTTGCGAATGCTTCCGGAAATAAGAAAAGCTTACTTCCCCCCGTTCTTTAAAATCACAGCTTCGAGAATGTTTACATGATTTCTTAAAAAACTTGAGTTTTTAGAAAATGTCATTTATTTCATACATTGAATCAACAAAGTATGAACATTCTATGTCATAACAACTTTGTATAGTTTGCGCATGCGCAAACTATGCACATTCTATGTAATAACGACTTTCTATAGTTTGTGCATGTGTCTGGAAATAAGAAAAGCTTACTTCCTCCCTTTTTTTAAATTCACAGCTTCTAGAAGGTTTACATGATTTCTTAAAAAACACGAGTTTTTAGAAAATGTGATTTATTTAACCAATGGAATCAACAAACTATGCACATTATACGTAATAACGAATTTCTATAGTTTGCGCATAAGTCTGAAAATAAGAAAAGCTTACTTTCTCCCTTTTTTTAAATTCACAGCTTCTAGAAGGTTTACATGATTTCTTAAAAAACAGGTGTTTTTAGAAAATGTGATCTGTTTCATAGATGGAATCAACAAATTATGCACATTCTACATCATAACGACTTTCTGTAGTTTGCGCTTGCGTCCGGAAATAAGAAAAGCTTACTTCCCCCCGTTTTTTAAAATCACAGCTTCTAGAAGGATTACATGATTTCTTAAAAAACAGGAGTTTTTTGAAAATGTGATTTATTTCATAAATGGAATCAACAAAGTATGCACATTCTAAGTCATAACGACTTTCTATAGTTTGCGCATGCGTCCGGAAATAAGAAAAGCTTACTTCCCCCCGTTTTTTAAAATCACAGCTTCTAGAAGGATTACATGATTTCTTAAAAAACATGAGTTTTACGAACATGTGATTTATTTCATAAATGGAATCAACAATGTATGCACTTTATATGTCATAACGACTTTCTATAGTTTGCGCATGCGCAAACTAAGCACATTCTACGTACTAACGACTTTCTATAGTTTGCGTATGCGTCCATAAATAAGAAAAGTATACTTCCCCCCGTTTTTTAAAATCACAGCTTCTAGAAGGTTTACATGATTTCTTAAAAAAAATGAGGTTTTAGAAAATGTGATTTATTTCATAAAAGGAATCAACAAAGTATGCACATTCTACGTCATAACGACTTTCTATAGTTTGCGCATGCGTATGGAAATAAGAAAAGCTTACTTCCCCCGTTTTTTTAAAATCACAGCTTCTAGAAGGTTTACATGATTTCTTAAAAAACACGAGTTTTTAGAAAATGTGATTTATTTCATAAATGGAATCAACAACGTATGCACATTCTAATTCATAATGACTTTCTATAGTTTGTGCATGCGTCCGGAAATAAGAAAAGCTTACTTCCCCCCGTTTTTTAAAGTCACAGCGAGTAGAAGGTTTACATGATTTCTTAAAAAACATGAGTTTTTAGAAAATGTGATTTATTTCATCAATGGAATCAACAAACTATGCACATTCTACGTAATAACTACTTTCTATAGTTTTCGCATGCGTCCGAAAATAAGAAAAGCTTACTTCCCCTCGTTTTTTAAAATCACAGCTTTTAGAAGGTTTACACGATTTCTTAAAAAACACGAGATTTTAGAAAATGTCATTTGTTTCATAAATGGAATCAACAAAGTATGCACATTCTACCTAATAACGACTTTCTATAGTTTGCGAATGCGTCCGGAAATAAGAAAAGCTTACTTCCCCCCGTTTTTTAAATCACAACTTCTCGAAGGTTTACATGATTTCTTAAAAAACACGAGTTTATAGAAAATGTGATTTATTTAATCAATAGAATCAACAAACTATGCACATTCTACGTAATAACGACTTTATATAGTTTGTCATGCGTTCGGAAATAAGAAAATCTTACTTCCCCCCTTTTTTTAAATTCACAGCTTCTAGAAGGTTTACATGATTTCCTAAAAAGCATGAGTTTTTAGAAAATGTGATTTATTTAATCAATGGAATCAACAAAGTATGCACATTATACGTAATAACGACTTTTTATAGTTTGCGCATAAGTCCGAAAATAAGAAAAGCTTACTTTCCCCTTTTTTTAAATTCACAGCTTCTAGAAGGTTTACATGATTTCTTAAAAAACACGTGTTTTTAGAAAATGTGATCTGTTTCATAAATGGAATCAGCAAATTATTCACATTCTACGTCATAACGACTTTCTATAGTTTGCGCATGCGTCCGGAAATAAGAAAAGCTTAATTCCCCCCGTTTTTTAAAATCACAACTTCTAGAAGGATTACATGATTTCTTAAAAAACAGGATTTTTTTTAAAATGTGATTTATTTCATAAATGGAATCAACAAAGTATGCACTTTCTATGTCATAACGACTTTCTATAGTTTGCGCATGCACAAACTAAGCACATTCTACGTACAAACGACTTTCTATAGTTTGCGTATGCGTCCATAAATAAGAAAAGCTTACTTCCCCCCGTTTTTTAAAATCACAGCTTCTAGAAGGTTTACATGATTTCTTAAAAAAAATGAGTTTTTAGAAAATGTGATTTATTTCATAAAAGGAATCAACAAAGTATGCACATTCTACGTCATAACGACTTTCTATAGATAGCACATGCGTATGGAAATAAGAAAAGCTTACTTCCCCCCTTTTTTTAAAATCACAGCTTCTAGAAGGTTTACATGATTTCTTAAAAAACACGAGTTTTTAGAAAATGTGATTTATTTCATAAATGGAATCAAAAAAGTATGCACTTTCTACGTGATAACGACTTTCTATAGTTTGCGCATGCGTCCGGAAATAAGAAAAGCTTACTTCCCCCCGTTTTTTAAAATCAGAGCTTCTAGAAGTTTTACATGATTTCTTAAAAAACACGAGTTTTTAGAAAATGTGATTTATTTAATCAATGGAATCAACAAACTATGCACATTCTACGTAATAACGACTTTCTATAGTTTTCGCATGCGTCTGAAAATAAGAAAAGCTTACTTCCCCTCGTTTTTTAAAATCACAGCTTCTAGAAGGTTTACATGATTTCTTAAAAAACACGAGATTTTAGAAAATGTCATTTGTTTCATAAATGGAATCGACAAAGTATACACATTCTACATCATAACAACTTTCTATAGTTTGCGCATGCGTATGGAAATAAGAAAAGCTTACTTCCCCCTGTTTTTTAAAATCACAGCTTCTAGAAGGTTTACATGATTTCTTAAAAAACACGAGTTTTTAGAAAATGTGATTTATTCATCAATGGAATCAACAAACTATGCACATTCTATGTAATAACGACTTTCTATAGTTTGCGCATGCATCCGGAAATAATAAAAACTTACTTCCCCCCGTTTTTTAAAATCACAGCTTCTAGAAGGATTACATGATTTCTTAAAAAACATGAGTTTTACGAACATGTGATATATTTCATAAATGGAATCAACAAAGTATGCACATTCTATGTCATAAACACTTTCTATAGTTTGCACATGCACAAACCAAGCACATTCTACGTACTAACGACTTTCTATAGTTTGCGTATGCGTCCAGAAATAGGAAAAGCTTACTTCACCCCGTTTTTTAAAATCACAGCTTCTAGAAGGATTACATGATTTCTTAAAAAACATGAGTTTTTTGAAAATGTGATTTATTTCATAAATGGAATCAACAAAGTATGCACATTCTAAGTCATAACGACTTTCTATAGTTTGCGTATGCGTCCATAAATAAGAAAAGCTTACTTCACCCCGATTTTAAAATCACAACTTCTAGAAGGTTTACATGATTTCTTAAAAAACACGAGTTTTTAGAAAATGTGAATTATTTCATAAATGGAATCAACAAAGTATGCACATTCTACGTCATAACGACTTTCTAAAGTTTGCACATGCGTCCGGAAATAAGAAAAGCTTACTTCCGCCAGTTTTTTAAAATCACAGCTTCTAGAAGGTTTACATGATTTCTTAAAATCCACGAGTATTTAGAAAATGTGATTTATTTCATAAAAGGAATCAACAAAGTATGCACATTCTATGTCATAACGACTTTCTAAAGTTTGTGCATGCGTCCGGAAATAAGAAAAGCTTACTTCCACCCATTTTTTAAAACCACAGCTTCTAGAAGGTTTACACGATTTCTTAAAAAACATGAGTTTTTAGAAAATGTGATTTATTTCATAAATGGAATCACAAACTATGCACATTCTAAGTCATCACGACTTTCTATAGTTTGCTCATGCGTTCGGAAATAAGAAAAGCTTACTTCCCCCCGTTTTTTAAAATCACAGCTTCTAGAAGGTTTACATGATTTCTCAAAAAACACGAGTTTTTAGAAAATGTGATTTATTTCATCAATGGAATCAACAAACTATGCACATTCTACGTAATAACGACTTTCTATAGTTTGCAAATGCGTCCGGAAATAAGAAAAGCTTACTTCCCCCTGGTTTTTTAAAATCACATCTTCTCGAAGGTTTACATGATTTCTTAAAAAACATGAGTATTTAGAAAATGTCATTTATTTCATAAATGGGATCAAAAAAGTATGAACATTCTATGTCATAACGACTTTGTATAGTTTCCGCGTGCGCAAACTATGCACATTATACGTCATAACGACTTTCTATAGTTTGCGCATGCGTCCGGAAATAAGAAAAGCTTACTTCCCCCCATTTTTTAAAATCACAGCTTCTAGAAGGTTTACATGATTTCTTAATAAACACGAGTTTTTAAAAAATGTGATTTATTTAATCAATGGAATCAACAAACTATGCACATTCTATGTAATAACGACTTTCTATAGTTTGCGCATGCATCCGGAAATAAGAAAAGCTTACTTCCCCCCATTTTTTCAAAATCACTGCTTCTAGAAGGATTACATGATTTCTTAAAAAACATGAGTTTTACGAACATGTGATTTATTTCATAAATGGAATCAACAAAGTATGCACATTCTATGTCATAATGACTTTCTATAGTTTGCGCATGCCCAAACTAAGCACATTCTATGTACTAACGACTTTCTATAGTTTGCCTATGCGTCCAGAAGTAAGAAAAGCTTACTTCACCCCGTTTTTTAAAATCACAACTTCTAGAAGGTTTACATGATTTCTTAAAAAACATAAGTTTTTAGAAAATGTGATTTATTTCATAAATGGAATCAACAAAGTATGCACATTCTATGTCATAACGACTTTGTATGGTTTGTGCATGCACAAACTATGCACATTCTACGTAATAACGACTTTCTATAGTTTGCGCATGTGTCCGGAAATAAGAAAAGCTTACTTCTGCCAGTTTCTTAAAATCACAGCTTCTAGAAGGTTTATATGATTTCTTAAAAAACACGAGTTTTTAGAAAATGTGATTTATTTCATAAATGGAATCAACAAAGTATGTACATTCTACGTCATAACGACTTTCTAAAGTTTGCGCATGCGTTCGGAAATAAGAAAAGCTTACATCCGCCAGTTTTTTAAAATCACAGCTTCTAGAAGGTTTACATGATTTCTTAAAAAACCACGAGTTTTTAGAAAATGTGATTTATTTCATAAATGGAATCATCAAAGTATGCACATTCTAAGTGATAACGACTTTCTATAGTTTGTGCATGCGTCCGGAAATAAGAAAAGGTTACTTCCCCTAGTTTTTTAAAGTCACAGCTTCTAAAAGGTTTACATGATTTCTTAAAAAACATGATTTTTTAGAAAATGTGATTTATTTCATCAATGGAATCAAAAAACTATGCACATTCTACGTAATAATGACATTCTATAGTTTGCAAATGCGTCCGGAAATAAGAAAAGCTTACTTCCCCCCGGTTTTTAAAATCACAGCTTCTAGAAGGTTTACATGATTTCTTAAAAAACACGAGTTTTTAGAAAATGTCATTTATTTCATAAATGGATTAAAAAACGTATGAACATTCTATGTCATAACGACTTTGTATAATTTGCCCGTGCGCAAACTATGCACATTCTAGGTAATAACAACTTTCTATAGTTTGCGCATGCGTCCGGAAATAAGAAAAGCTTACTTTCCCCCGTTTTTTAAAATCACAGCTTATAGAAGGTTTACATAATTTCTCAAAAAACACAACTTTTTAGAAAATGTGATTTATTTCATCAATGGAATCAACAAACTATGCACATTCTACGTAATAACGACTTTCTATAGTTTGCGAATGCGTCCGGAAATAAGAAAAGCTTACTTCCCCCCGGTTTTTAAAATCACAGCTTCTAGAAAATGTCATTTGTTTCATAAATGGAATCAACAAAGTCTGAACAAACTATGTCATAACGACTTTGTATCGTTTGCACTTGGGCAAAGTATGCATATTCTACGTAATAACGACTTTCTATAGTTTGCGCATGCGTCCAGAAATAAGAAAAGCTTACTTCCCCCCGTTTTTTAAATTCACAGCTTCCAGAAGGTTTACATGATTTCTTAAAAAACATGAATTTACATTTTACGTCATAACGACTTTCTATAGTTTGCGCATGCGTGCGGAAATAAGAAAAGCTTATTTCCCCCTGTTTTTTAAAATCACAACTTCTAGAAGGATTACATCATTTCTTAAAAAACATGAGTTTTACGAACATGTCGTTTATTTCATAAATGGAATCAACAAAGTATGCACATTCTATGTCATAACGACTTTCTATAGTTTGCGCATGCGCAAACTAAGCACATTCTACGTACTAACGACTCTCTATAGTTTGCGTATGCGTCCAGAAATAAGAAAAGCTTACTTCACCCCGCTTTTTAAAATCACAACTTCTAGAAGGTTTACATGATTTCTTAAAAAACACGACTTTTTAGAAAATGTGATTTATTTCATAAATGGAATCAACAAAGTATGCACATTCTATGTCATAATGACTTTGTATGGTTTGTGCATGCGCAAACTATGCACATTCTACGTAATAACGACTTTCTATAGTTTGCGCATGTGTTCGGATATAAGAAAAGGCTACTTCTGCCAGTTTTTTAAAATCACACCTTCTAGAAGGTTTACATGATTTCTTAAAAACCACGAGTTTTTAGAAAATGTGATTTATTTCGTAAATTGAATCATCAAAGTATGCACATTCTAAGTCATAACGACTTTCTATAGTTTTTGCATGCGTCCGGAAATAAGAAAAGCTTACTTCCCCTCGTTTTTTAAAATCACATCTTCTAGAAGGATTACACGATTTCTTAAAATGTGATTTATTTCATCAATGGAATCAACAAACTATGCACATTCTATGTAATAACGACTTTCTATAGTTTGCAAATGCGTCCGGAAATAAGAAAAGCTTACTTCCCCCCGATTTTTAAAATCACAGCTTCTAGAAGGTTTACATGATTTCTTAAAAAACACGAGTTTTTAGAAAATGTCATTTATTCCATAAATGGAATAAAAAACGTATGAACATTCTATGTCATAATGAGTTTGTATACTTTTCCTGTGCGCAAACTATGCACATTCTAGGTAATAACATCTTTCTATAGTTTGCGCATGCGTCCGGAAATAAGAAAAGCTAACTCCCCCCTATTTTTTAATTCATAGCTTCTAGAAGGTTTACATGATTTCTTAAAAAACACAAGTTTTTAGAAAATGTTATTTATTTCATAAATGGAATCAACAAAGTATGCACATTCTACGTCATAACGACTTTCCATAGTTTGCGCATGCGTCCGGAAATAAGAAAAGCTTACTTCCCCCCGTTTTTTAAAATCACAGCTTCTAGAAGGTTTACATGATTTCTTAAAAAAATGAGTTTTTAGAAAATCTGATTTATTTCATAAAAGGAATCAACAAAGTATGCACATTCTACGTCATAACGATTTTCTATAGTTTGCGCATGCGTATGGAAATAAGAAAAGCTTACTTCCCCCCTTTTTTTAAAACCACAGCTTCTAGAAGGTTTACATGATTTCTTAAAAAACACGAGTTTTTAGAAAATGAGATTTATTTCATAAATGGAATCAACAAAGTATGCACATTCTATGTCATAACGACTTTCCAAAGTTTGCTTATGCGTCCGGAAATAAGAAAAGCTTACTTCGGGCAGTTTTTTAAAATGACAGCTTCTAGAAGGTTTACATGATTTCTTAAAAACCACGAGTTTTTAGAAAATGTGATTTATTTCATAAATGGAATCATCAAAGTATGCACATTCTAAGTCATAACGACTTTCTATAGTTTTTGCATGCGTCCGGAAATAAGAAAAGCTTACTTCCCCCCGTTTTTTAAAGTCACAGCTTCTAGAAGGTTTACATGATTTCTTAAAAAACACGAGTTTTTAGAAAATATGATTTATTTCATCAATGGAATCAACAAACTATGCACATTCTACGTAATAACTACTTTCTATAGTTTGCGAATGCGTCCGGAAATAAGAAAAGCTTACTCCCCCCGTTTTTTAAAATCACAGCTTCTAGAATGTTTACATGATTACTTAAAAAACATGAGTTTTTAGAAAATATCATTTATTTCATAAATGGAATCAACAAAGTATGAACATTCTATGTCATCACAACTTTTTATAGTTTGCCCATGCGCAAACTATGCACATTCTATGTAATAACGACTTTCTATAGTTTGCGCATGCGTCTGGAAATAAGAAAAGCTTACTTCCCCCCTTTTTTTCAATTCACAGCTTCTAGAAGGTTTACATGATTTCTTAAAAAACACGAGTTTTTAAAAAATGTGATTTATTTCATAAATGGAATCAAAAAAGTATGCACTTTCTACGTCATAATGACTTTCTATAGTTTGCGCATGCGTCCGGAAATAAGAAAAGCTCACTTCCCCCAATTTTTTAAAATCACAGCTTCTAGAAGGTTTACATGATTTCTTAAAAAACATGATTTTTTAGAAAATGTGATTTATTTAATCAATGGAATCAACAAACTATGCACATTCTACGTAATAACGACTTTCTATAGTTTGCGCATGCATCTGAAAATAAGAAAAGCATACTTCCCCTCGTTTTTTAAAATCACAGCTTCTAGAAGGTTTACATGATTTCTTAAAAAACACGAGTTTTTAGGAAATGTCATTTGTTTCATAAATGGAATCAACAAAGTCTGAACAAACTATGTCATAACGACTTTGTATCGTTTGCACATGGGCAAACTATGCACATTCTACGTAATAACGACTTTCTACAGTTTGCGCATGCGTTCAGAAATAAGAAAAGCTTAATTTCCCCCGTTTTTTAAAGTCACAGCTTCTAGAAGGTTTACATGATTTCTTTAAAAAAAGGAGTTTTTAGAAAATGTGATTTATTTCGTAAATGGAATCAACAAAGTAAGCACATTTTACGTCATAACGATTTTCTATAGTTTGCGCATGCGTCCGGAAATAAGAAAAGCTTACTTCCCCCCGTTTTTTAAAATCACAGCTTCTAGAAGGATTACATGATTTCTTAAAAAACAAGAGTTTTACGAACATGTGATTTATTTCATAAATGGAATCAACAAAGTATGCACATTCTATGTCATAACGACTTTCTATAGTTTGCGCAAGCGCAAACTAAGCACATTCTACGTACTAACGACTTTCTATAGTTTGCGTATGCGTCCAGAAATAAGAAAAGCTTACTTCACCTCGTTTTTTAAAATCACAACTTCTAGAAGGTTTACATGATTTCTTAAAAAACACGAGTTTTTAGAAAATGTGATTTATTTCATTAATGGAATCAACAAAGTATGCACATTTTACGTCATAACAACTTTCTATAGTGTGCGCATGCGTCCAGAAATAAGAAAAGCTTACTTCCCCCCTTTTTTTAAAATCACAGCTTCCAGAAGGATTACATGATTTCTTAAAAAACATGAGTTTTACGAACATGTGATTTATTTCATAAATGGAATCAACAAAGTATGAACATTCTATGTCATAACGACTTTCTATAGTTTGCGCATGCGCAAACTAAGCACATTCTATGTACTAACGACTCTCTATAGTTTGCGTATGCGTCCAGAAATAAGAAAAGCTTACTTCACCTCATTTTTTAAAATCACAACTTCTAGAAGGTTTACATGATTTCTTAAAAAACACGACATTTTAGAAAATGTGATTTATTTCTTAAATGGAATCAACAAAGTATGCACATTCTATGTCATAACGAATTTGTATGGTTTGCGCATGCGCAAACTATGCACATTCTACGTAATAACAACTTTCTATAGTTTGCGCATGTGTCCGGAAATAAGAAAAGCTTACTTCTGCCAGTTTTTTAAAATCACAGCTTCTAGAAGGTTTACATGATTTCTTAAAAAACACAAGTTTTTAGAAAATGTGATTTATTTCATAAATGGAATCAACAAAGTATGCACATTCTACGTCATAACGACTTTCTAAAGTCTGTGCATGCGTCCGGAAATAAGAAAAGCTTACTTCCCCCCCGTTTTTTAAAATCACAGCTTCTAGAAGGTTTCCATGATTTCTTAAAAAACACGAGTTTTTAGAAAATGAGATTTATTTCATCAATGGAATCAACAAACTATGCACATTCTACATAATAACGACTTTCTATAGTTTGTGAATGCGTTCGGAAATAAGAAAAGCTTACTTCCCCCGGTTTTTTAAAATCACAGCTTCTAGAAGTTTTACATGATTTCTTAAAAAACACGAGTTTTTAGAAAATGTGATTTATTTCATAAAAGGAACCAACAAACTATGCACATTCTACGTAATAACGACTTTCTATAGTTTGCGAATGTGTCCGGAAATAAGAAAAGCTTACTTCCCCCCGGTTTCTAAAATCACAGCTTCTAGAAGGATTACATGATTTATTAAAAAACATGAGTGTTTAGAAAATGTGATTTATTTCATAAATGGAATCAACAAAGTATGCACATTCTAAGTCATAAGGACTTTATATAGTTTGCGCATGCGTCCGGAAATAAGAAAAGCTTACTTCCCACCGTTTTTTAAAATCGCAGCATCTAGAAGGATTACATGATTTCTTAAAAAACATGAGTTTTACGAACATGTGATTTATTTCATAAATGGAATCAACAAAGTATGCACATTCTATGTCATAACGACTTTCTATAGTTTGCGCAAGCGCAAACTAAGCACATTCTACGTACTAACAACTTTCTATAGTTTGCGTATGCGTCCAGAAATAAGAAAAGCTTACTTCACCCCGTTTTTTAAAATCACAACTTCTAGAAGGTTTACATGATTTCTTAAAAAACATGAGTGTTTAGAAAATGTGATTTATTTCATAAATGGAATCAACAAAGTATGCACATTCTAAGTCATAACGACTTTCTATAGTTTGCACATGCGTCCGGAAATAAGAAAAGCTTACTTCCCCCCGTTTTTTAAAATCACAGCTTCTAGAAGGATTACATGATTTCTTGAAAAACATGAGTTTTACGAACATGTGATTTATTTCATGAATGGAATCAACAAAGTATGCACATTCTATGTCATAACGACTTTCTATAGTTTGCGCATGCGCAAACTAAGCACATTCTAAGTACTAACGACTCTCTATAGTTTGCGTATGCGTCCAGAAATAAGAAAAGCTTACTTCACCCCGTTTTTTAAAATCACAACTTCTAGAAGGTTTACATGATTTCATAAAAAACACAAATTTTTAGAAAATGTGATTTATTTCATAAATGGAATCAAGAAAGTATGCACATTCTATGTCATAATGACTTTGTATGGTTTGCGCATGCGCAAACTATGCACATTCTACGTAATAACGACTTTCTATAGTTTGCGCATGTGTCCGGAAATAAGAAAAGCTTACTTCTGCCAGTTTTTTAAAATCACAGCTTCTAGAAGGTTTACATGATTTCTTAAAAACCACGAGTTTTTAGAAAATGCGATTTATTTCATAAATGGAATCATCAAAGTATGCACATTCTAAGTCATAACGACTTTCTATAGTTTGTGCATGCGTCCGGAAATACGAAAAGCTTACTTCCCCTCGTTTTTTAAAATCACAGCTTCTAAAAGGTTTACATGATTTCCTAAAAAACACGAGTTTTTAGAAGATGTGATTTATTTCATCAATGGAATCAACAAACTATGCACATTCTATGTAATAACGACTTTCTATAGTTTGTGAATGCGTCCGGAAATAAGAAAAGCTTACTTCCCCCCGGTTTTTTAAATCACAGCTTCTAGAAGGTTTACATGATTTCTTAAAAAACACGAGTTTTTAGAAAATGTCATTTATTTCATAAATGGAATAAAAAACGTATGAACATTCTATGTCATAATGACTTTGTATACTTTGCCCATGCGCAAACTATGCACATTCTAGGTAATAACAATTTTCTATAGTTTGCGCATGCGTCCGGAAGTAAGAAAAGCTAACTCCCCCCCTTTTGTTAAATTCATAGCTTCTAGAAGGTTTACATGGTTTCTTAAAAAACACAAGTTTTTAGAAAATGTTATGTATTTCATAAATGGAATAAACAAAGTATGCACATTCTACGTCATAACAACTTTCTATAGTTTGCGCATGCGTCCGGAAATAAGAAAAGCTTACTTCCCCCCGTTTTTTAAAATCACAGCTTCTAGAAGGTTTACATGATTTCTTAAAAAAAACGAGTTTTTAGAAAATCTGATTTATTTCATAAAAGGAATCAACAAAGTATGCACATTCTACGTCATAACGACTTTCTATAGTTTGCGCATGCGTATGGAAATAAGAAAAGCTTACTTCCCCCCTTTTTTTAAAATCACAGCTTCTAGAAGGTTTACATGATTTCTTAAAAAACACGAGTATTTAGAAAATGAGATTTATTTCATAAATGGAATCAACAAAGTATGCACATTCTACGTCATAACGACTTTCTAAAGTTTGCTTATGCGTCTGGAAATAAGAAAAGCTTACTTCCGCCAGTTTTTTTAAAATCACAGCTTCTAGAAGGTTTACATGATTTCTTAAAAACCACGAGTTTTTAGAAAATGTGATTTATTTCATAAATGGAATCATCAAAGTATGCACATTCTAAGTCATAACGACTTTCTATAGTTTGTGCATGCGTCCCGAAATAAGAAAAGCTTACTTCCCCTCGTTTTTTAAAGTCACAGCTTCTAAAAGGTTTACATGATTTCCTAAAAAACACGAGTTTTTAGAAGATGTGATTTATTTCATCAATGGAATCAACAAACTATGCACATTCTATGTAATAACGACTTTCTATAGTTTGTGAATGCGTCCGGAAATAAGAAAAGCTTACTTCCCCCCGGTTTTTAAAATCACAGCTTCTAGAAGGTTTACATGATTTCTTAAAAAACACGAGTATTTAGAAAATGAGATTTATTTCATAAATGGAATCAACAAAGTATGCACATTCTACGTCATAACGACTTTCTAAAGTTTGCTTATGCGTCCGGAAATAAGAAAATCTTACTTCCGCCAGTTTTTTTAAAATCACAGCTTCTAGAAGGTTTACATGATTTCTTAAAAACCACGAGTTTTTAGAAAATGTGATTTATTTCATAAATGGAATCATCAAAGTATGCACATTCTAAGTCATAACGACTTTCTATAGTTTGTGCATGCGTCCCGAAATAAGAAAAGCTTACTTCCCCTCGTTTTTTAAAGTCACAGCTTTTAAAAGGTTTACATGATTTCTTAAAAAACACGAGTTTTTAGAAAACGTGATTTATTTCATCAATGGAATCAACAAACTATGCACATTCTACATAATAACGACTTTCTATAGTTTGCGAATGCGTCCGAAAATAAGAAAATCTTACTTCCCCCTGGTTTTTAAAATCACAGCTTCTAGAAGGTTTACATGATTTCTTAAAAAACATGAGTTTTTAGAAAATGTCATTTATTTCTTAAATGGAATAAAAAAGGAATGAACATTCTATGTCATAACGACTTTGTATACTTTGCCCATGCGCAAACTATGCACATTCTAGGTAATAACAAGTTTCTATAGTTTGCGCATGCGTCCGGAAATAAGAAAAGCTAACTCCCCCCCTTTTTTTAAATTCATTGCTTCTAGAAGGTTTACATGATTTCTTAAAAAAACACAAGTTTTTAGAAAATGTTATTTATTTCATAAATGGAATCAACAAAGTATGCATATTCTATGTCATAATGACTTTCTATAGTTTGCGCATGCGTCCGGAAATAAGAAAAGCTTACTTCCCCCCGTTTTTTAAAATCATAGCTTCTAGAAGGTTTACATGATTTGTTAACAAAAACGAGTTTTTAGAAAATGTGAATATTTCATAAAAGGAATCAAAAAAGTATGCACATTCTAGGTCATAACGACTTTCTATAGTTTGCGCATGTGTATGGAAATAAGAAAAGCTTACTTCCCCCCTTTTTTTAAAATCACAGCTTCTAGAAGGTTTACATGATTTCTCTAAAAACACGAGTTTTTAGAAAATGTGATTTATTTCATAAAAGGAATCAACAAAGTATGCACAGTCTACATCATAACGACTTTATATAGTTTGTGCATGCATCCGGAAATAAGAAAAGCTTACTTCCCCCTGTTTTTTAAAGTCACAGCTTCTAGAAGGTTTACATGATTTCTTAAAAAACACGAGTTTTTAGAAAATGTGATTTATTTCATCAATGGAATCAACAAACTATGCACATTCTACGTAATAACTACTTTCTATAGTTTGTGAATGCGTCCAGAAATAAGAAAAGCTTACTTCCCCCCGTTTTTTAAAATCACAGCTTCTAGAATGTTTACATGATTTCTTAAAAAACATGAGTTTTTAGAAAATATCATTTATTTCATAAATGGAATCAACAAACTATGAACATTCTATGTCATAACGACTTTGTATAGTTTTCCCATGTGCAAACTATGCAGATTCTATGTAATAACGTCTTTCTATAGTTTCCGCATGCGTCTGGAAATAAGAAAAGCTTACTTCCCCCCTTTTTTTCAATTCACAGCTTTTAGAAGGTTTACATGATTTCTTTAAAAACATGAGTTTTTAGAAAATGTGATTTATTTCATAAATGGAATAAAAAAAGTATGCACTTTCTACGTCATAATGACTTTCTTTAGTTTGCGCATGCGTCCGGAAATAAGAAAAGCTTACTTCCCCCCGTTTTTTAAAATCACAGCTTCTAGAAGGTTTACATGATTTCCTAAAAAACAGGAGTTTTTAGAAAATGTGATTTATTTAATCAATGGAATCAACAAACTATGCACATTCTACGTAATAACGACTTTCTATAGTTTGCGCATGCATCCGAAAATAAGAAAAGCATACTTCCTCTCGTTTTTTAAAATCACAGCTTCTAGAAGGTATACATGATTTCTTAAAAAACACGAGTTTTTAGAAAATGTCTTTTGTTTCATAAATGGAATCAACAAAGTATGAACAAACTATGTCATAACGACTTTGTATCGTTTGAACATAGGCAAACTATGCACATTCTACGTAATAACGACTTTCTATAGTTTGCGCATGCGTCCGGAAATAAGAAAAGCTTACTTTCCCCCCTTTTTTTAAATTCACAGCTTCTAGAAGGTTTACATGATTTCTTAAAAAATAGGAGTTTTTAGAAAATGTGATTTATTTCGTAAATGGAATCAACAAAGTATGCACATCTTACGTCATAACGACTTTCTATAGTTTACGCATGCGTCCGGAAATATGAAAAGCTTACTGCCGCCAGTTTTTTAAAATCACAGCTTCTAGAAGGTTTACATGATTTCTTAAAAACCACGAGTTTGTAGAAAATGTGATTTATTTCATAAATGGAATCATCAAAGTATGCACATTCTAAGTCATAACGACTTTCTATAGTTTGTGCATGTGTCCGGAAATAAGAAAAGCTTACTTCCCCTCGTTTTTTAAAGTCACAGCTTCTAAAAGGTTTACATGATTTCTTAAAAAACATGAGTTTTTAGAAAATGTGATTTATTTCATCAATGGAATCAACAAACTATGCACATTCAATGTAATAACGACTTTCTATAGTTTGCGAATGCGTCCGGAAATAAGAAAAGCTTACTTCCCCCCGGTTTTTAAAATCACAGCTTCTAGAAGGTTTACATGATTTCTTAAAAAACACGAGTTTTTAGAAAATTTCATTTATTTCATAAATGGAATAAAAAACGTATGAACATTCTATGTCATAATGACTTTGTATACTTTGCCCGTGCGCAAACTATGCACATTCTAGGTAATAACAACTTTCTATAGTTTGCGCATGCGTCCGGAAATAAGAAAAGTTAACTCCCCCTCTTTTTTTAAATTCATAGCTTCTAGAAGGTTTACATGATTTCTTAAAAAACACAAGTTTTTAGAAAATGTTATTTATTTCATAAATGGAATCAACAAAGTATGCACATTCTACGTCATAACGACTTTCTATAGTTTGTGCATGAGTCCGGAAATAAGAAAAGCTTACTTCCCCCCCTTTTTTAAAATCACAGCTTCTAGAAGGTTTACATGATTTCTTAAAAAAAACGATATTTTAGAAAATCTGATTTATTTGATAAAAGGAATCAACAAAGTATGCACATTCTATGTCATAACGACTTTCTATAGTTTGCGCATGCATATGGAACTAAGAAAAGCTTACTTCCCCCCTTTTTTTAAAATCACAGCTTCTAGAAGGTTTACATGATTTCTTAAAAAACACAAGTTTTTAGAAAATGTTATTTATTTCATAAATGGAATCAACAAAGTATGCACATTCTACGTCATAACGACTTTCTATAGTTTGTGCATGAGTCCGGAAATAAGAAAAGCTTACTTCCCCCCGTTTTTTAAAATACACAGCTTCTAGAAGGTTTACATGATTTTTTAAAAAAAACGAGTTTTTAGAAAATCTGATTTATTTGATAAAAGGAATCAACAAAGTATGCACATTCTACGTCATAACGACTTTCTATAGTTTGCGCATGCATATGGAACTAAGAAAAGCTTACTTCCCCCCCTTTTTTTAAAATCACAGCTTCTAGAAGGTTTACATGATTTCTTAAAAAACACGAGTTTTTAGAAAATATCATTTATTTCATAAATGGAATCAACAAAGTATGAACATTCTATGTCATAACGACTTTGTATAGTTTGCCCCATGCGCAAATTATGCACATTCTATGTAATAACGACTTTCTATAGTTTGCGCATGCGTCTAGAAATATGAAAAGCTTACTTCCCCCCTTTTTTTTCAATTCACAGCTTCTAGAAGGTTTACATGATTTCTTAAAAAACACGAGTTTTTAGAAAATGCGATTTATTTCATAAATGGAATAAAAAAAGTATGCACTTTCTACCTCATAATGACTTTCTATAGTTTGCGCATGCGTCCGGAAATAAGAAAAGCTTACTTCCCCCCATTTTTTAAAATCACAGCTTCTAGAAGGTTTACATGATTTCTTAAAAAACAGGAGTTTTTAGAAAATGTGATTTATTTAATCAATGGAATCAACAAACTATGCACATTCTACGTAATAACGACTTTCTATAGTTTTGGCATGCATCCGAAAATAAGAAAAGCATACTTCCCCTCGTTTTTAAAATCAGAGCTTCTAGAAGGTTTACATGATTTCTGAAAAAACACGAGTTTTTAGAAAATGTCATTTGTTATCATAAATGGAATCAACAAAGTATGAACAAACTATGTCATAACGACTTTGTATCGTTTGCACATGGGAAAACTATGCACATTCTACGTAATAACGTCTTTCTATAGTTTGCGCATGCGTCCGGAAATAAGAAAAGCTTTACTTTCTAGCTTTTTTTAAATTCACAGCTACTACAAGGTTTACATGATTTCTCCAAAAACAGGGATTTTTTAGAAAATGTGATTTATTTCGTAAATGGAATCCAAAAAGTATGCACATTTTACGTCATAACGACTTTCCTATAGTTTGCGCATGCGTCCGGAAATAAGAAAAGCTTACTTCCCCCCGTTTTTTAAAATCACAGCTTCTAGAAGGATTACATGATTTCCTTAAAAAACAAGAGTTTTACGAACATGTGATTTATTTCATAAATGGAATCAACAAAGTATGCACATTCTATGTCATAACGATTTTCTATAGTTTGCGCAAGCGCAAACTAAGCACATTCTACGTACTAACGACTTTCTATAGTTTGCGTATGCGTCCAGAAATAAGAAAAGCTTACTTCACCCCGTTTTTTTAAAATCACAACTTCTAGAAGGTTTACATGATTTCTTAAAAAACATGAGTTTTTAGAAAATGTGATTTATTTCATAAATGGAATCAACAAAGTATGCACATTCTATGTCATAACGACTTTGTATGGTTTGCGCATGCGCAAAAACTATGCACATTCTACGAAATAACGACTTTCTATAGTTTCCGCATGTGTCCGGAAATAAGAAAAGCTTACTTCAGCCAGTTTTTTTAAAATTACAGCTTCTCGAAGGTTTACATGATTTCTTAAAAAACACAAGTTTTTAGAAATGTGATTTATTTCATAAATGGAATCAACAAAGTATGCACATTCTACGTCATAACGACTTCTAAAGTTTTGCGCATGCGTTCGAAAATAAGAAAAAGCTTACTTCTGCCAGTTTTTTAAAATCACAGCTTCTAGAAGGTTTACATGATTTCTTAAAAACCACAACTATTTAGAAAATGTGATTTATTTCATAAATGGAATCAACAAAGTATGCACATTCTAAGTCATAATGACTTTCTATAGTTTGCGCATGCGTCAAGAAATAAGAAAAGCGTACATCCCCTCGTTTTTTTAAGTCACAGCTTCTAGAAGGTTTACATGATTTCTTAAAAAAAACGAGTTTTTAGAAAATGTGATTTATTTCATAAATGGAATCATCAAAGTATGGACATTCTACGTTATAACGACTTTCTATAGTTTGCGCATGCGTCCGGAAATAAGAAAAGCTTACTTCCCCCCGTTTTTTAAAATCACAGCTTCTAGAAGGTTTACATGATTTCTTTAAAAAAATTAGTTTTTAGAAAATGTGATTTATTTCATAAAAGGAATCAACAAAGTATGCACATTCTATGTCATAACGACTTTCTATAGTTTGCGCATGCGTATGGAAATAAGAAAAGCTTACTTCCCACCGTTATTTAAAATCACAGCTTCTAGAAGGTTTACATGATTTCTTAAAAAACATGAGTTTTTAGAAAATGTGATTTATTTCATAAATGGAATCAACAAAGTATGCACATTCTACGTCATAACGACTTTCTATAGTTTGCGCATGCGTCCGGAAATAAGAAAAGCTTACATCCCCCCGTTTTTTAAAATCACAGCTCCTAGAAGGTTTACATGATTTCTTAAAAAAAAACGAGTTTTTAGAAAATGTGATTTATTTCATAAAAGGAATCAACAAAGTATGCACATTCTACGTCATAACGACTTTCTATAGTTTGCGCACATGTCCGGAAATAAGAAAAGCTTACTTCCCCCCTTTTTTTAAAATCACAACTTCTAGAAGGTTTACAAGATTTCTTAAAAAAAATGAGTTTTTAGAAAATGTGATTTATTTCATAAATGGAATAAACAAAGTATGTACATTCTAAGTCATAACGACTTTCTATAGTTTGCGCATGCATCCGGAAATAAGAAAAGTTTACTTCCCCCTGTTTTTTAAAATCACAGCTTCTAGAAGGTTTACATGATTTCTAAAAAAACACGAGTTTTTAGAAAATGTGATTTATTTCATCAATCGAATCAACAAACTATGCACATTCTACGTAATAACGACTTTCTATACTTTTCGAATGCGTCTGGAAATAAGAAAAGCTTACTTCCCCCCGGTTTTTAAAATCACAGCTTCTAGAAGGTTTACATGATTTATTAAAAAACATGAGTGTTTAGAAAATGTGATTTATTCCATAAATGGAATCAACAAAGTATGCACATTCTAAGTCATAATCACTTTCTATAGTTTGCGCATGCGTCCGAAAATAAGAAAAGCTTACTTCCCCCCGTTTTTTAAAATAACAGCTTCCAGAAGGATTACATGATTTCTTAAAAAACATGAGTTTTACGAACATGTTATTTATTTCATAAATCGAATCAGCAAAGTATGCACATTCTACGTCATAACGAATTTCTATAGTTTGTGCATGCGCAAACTAAGCACATTCTACGTACTAACGACTTTCTATAGTTTGCGTATGCGTCCAGAAATAAGAAAAGCTTTCTTCACCCCGTTTTTTAAATTCACAGCTTCTAGAAGGTTTACATGATTTCTTAAAAAACACGAGGTTTTAGAAAATGTGATTTATTTCATAAATGGAATCAACAAAGTATGCACATTCTATGTCATAACGACTTTGTATGGTTTGTGAATGCGCAAACTATGCACATTCTACGTAATAACGACTTTCTATAGTTTGCGCATGTGTCCGGAAATAAGAAAAGCTTACTTCCGCCAGTTTTTTAAAATCACAGCTTCTAGAAGGTTTACATGATTTCTTAGAAAACATGAATTTTTAGAAAATGTGATTTATTTCATCAATGGAATTTACAAACTATGCACATTCTACGTAATAACGACTTTCTATAGTTTGCGAAGGCGTTCGGAAATAAGAAGGTTTACGTGATTTCTGAAAAAACACGAGTTTTTAGAAAATGTCATTTAATTCATAAATGGAATAAAAAATGTATGAACATTCTATGTCACAACGACTTTGTATAGTTTGTGCATGCGCAAACTATGCACATTCTAGGTAATAATGACTTTCTATAGTTTGCGCATGCATCCAGAAATAAGAAAAGCTTACTTCCCCCCTTTTTTTAAATTCACAGCTTTTAGAAGGTTTACATGATTTCTTAAAAAACACAAGTTTTTAGAAAATGTGATTTATTTCATAAAATGGAATCAACAAAGTATGCACATTCTACGTCATAATGACTTTCTATAGTTTGCGCATGCATCCGGAAATAATAAAAGCTTACTTCCCGCCGTTTTTTAAAATCACAGCTTCTAGAAGATTTACATGATTTCTTAAAAAAAACAAGTTTTTAGAAAATGTGATTTATTTCATAAAAGGAATCAAAAAAGTATGCACATTCTACGTCATAACGAATTTGTATAGTTTGCGCATGTGCAAACTATGCCCATTCTAGGTAATAACGACTTTCTATAGTTTGCGCATGCGTATGGAAATAAGAAAAGCTTACTTCCCACCTTTTTTTAAATTCACAGCTTCTAGAAGGTTTACATGATTTCTTTAAAAACACGAGTTTTTAGAAAATTCGTAAATGGAATCAACAAAGTATGCACATTCTACGTCATAACGACTTTTTATAGTTTGCGCATGCATCCGGAACTAAGAAAAGCTTACTTCCCCCCGTTTTTTAAAATCACATCTTCTAGAAGGTTTACATGATTTCTTAAAAAAAATGAGTTTTTAGAAAATGTGATTTATTTCATAAAAGGAATCAACAAAGTATGCACATTCTATGTCATAACGACTTTCTATAGTTTGCGCATGGGTATGGAAATAAGAAAAGCTTACTTCCCCCCATTTTTTGAAAATCACAGCTTCTAGAAGGTTTATATGATTTCTTAAAAAACACGAGTTTTTAGAAAATGTGATTTATTTCATAAATGGAATCAACAAATTATGCACATTCTAAGTCATAACGACTTTCTATAGTTTGCGCATGCATCCGGAAATAAGAAAAACTTACTTCGCCCCGTTTTTTAAAATCACAGCTTCTAGAAGGTTTATATGATTTCTCAAAAAACACGAGTTTTACGAACATGTGATTTATTTCATAAATGGAATCAGCAAAGTATGCACATTCTATGTCATAACGACTTTCTATAGTTTGCGCATGCGCAAACTAAGCACATTCTACGTACTAATGACTTTCTATAGTTTGCGTATGCGTCCAGAAATAAGAAAAGCTTTCTTCACCCCGTTTTTTAAATTCACAACTTCTACAAGGTTTACATGATTTCTTAAAAAACGCGAGTTTTTAGAAAATGTGATTTATTTCATAAATGGAATCAACAAAGTATGCACATTCTATGTCATAACGACTTTGTATGGTTTGTGCATGCGCAAACTATGCACATTCTACGTAATAACAACTTTCTATAGTTTGCGCATGTGTCCGGAAATAAGAAAAGATTACTTCCGCCAGTTTTTTAAAATCACAACTTCTAGAAGGTTTACATGATTTCTTAGAAAACACGAGTTTTTAGTGAATGTGATTTATTTCATAAATGGAATCAACAAGGTATGCACATTCTACGTCATAACGACTTTCTAAAGTTTGCGCATGTGTCCGAAAATAAGAAAAGCTTACTTCTTCCAATTTTTTAAAATCACAGCTTCTAGAAGGTTTACACGATTTCTTAAAAACCACGAGTTTTTAGAAAATGTGATTTATTTCATAAATGTAATCAACAAAGTATGCAAATTCTAAGTCATAACGACTTTCTATAGTTTGCGCATGCGTCCGGAAATAAGAAAAGCTTACTTCCCCTCATTTTTTAAAGTCATAGCTTCTAGAAGGTTTACATGATTTCTTAAAAAACATGAATTTTTAGAAAATGTGATTTATTTCATCAATGGAATCAACAAACTATGCACATTCTACGTAATAACGACTTTCTATAGTTTGCGAATGCGTTCGGAAATAAGAAGGTTTACGTGATTTCTTAAAAAACACGAGTTTTTAGAAAATGTCATTTATTTCATAAATGGAATAAAAAATGTATGAACATTCTATGTCATAACGACTTTGTATAGTTTGCGCATGCACAAACTATGCACATTCTAGGTAATAACGACTTTATATAGTTTGCGCATGCGTCCAGAAATAAGAAAAGCTTACTTCCCCCCTTTTTTTAAATTCACAGCTTTTAGAAGGTTTACATGATTTCTTAAAAAACACGAGTTTTTAGAAAATGTGATTTATTTCATAAAATGGAATCAACAAAGTATGCACATTCTACGTCATAACGACTTTGTATAGTTTGCACATGTGCAAACTATGCACATTCTAGGTAATAACGACTTTCTATAGTTTGCGCATGCGTATGGAAATAAGAAAAGCTTACTTCCCACCTTTTTTTAAATTCACAGCTTCTAGAAGGTTTACATGATTTCTTTAAAAAGACGAGTTTTTAGAAAATGTGATTTATTTCATAAATGGAATCAACAAAGTATGCATATTCTACGTCATAACGACTTTTTATAGTTTGCGCATGCATCCGGAACTAAGAAAAGCTTACTTCCCCCCGTTTTTTAAAATCACATCTTCTCGAAGGTTTACATGATTTCTTAAAAAAAATGAGTTTTTAGAAAATGTGAGTTATTTCATAAAAGGAATCAACAAAGTATGCACATTCTATGTCATAACGAATTTCTATAGTTTGCGCATGGGTATGGAAATAAGAAAAGCTTACTTCCCCCCATTTTTTGAAAATCACAGCTTCTAGAAGGTTTATATGATTTCTTAAAAAACACGGTTTTTAGAAAATGTGACTTATTTCATAAATGGAATCAACAAATTATGCACATTCTAAGTCATAATGACTTTCTATAGTTTGCGCATGCGTCCGGAAATAAGAAAAACTTACTTCGCCCCGTTTTTTAAAATCACAGCTTCTAGAAGGTTTACATGATTTCTCAAAAAACACGAGTTTTACGAACATGTGATTTATTTCATAAATGGAATCAGCAAAGTATGCACATTCTACGTCATAACGACTTTCTATAGTTTGCGCATGCGCAAACTAAGCACATTCTACTTACTAATGACTTTCTATAGTTTGCGTATGCGTCCAGAAATAAGAAAAGCTTTCTTCACCCCGTTTTTTAAATTCACAACTTCTACAAGGTTTACATGATTTCTTAAAAAACACGAGTTTTTAGAAAATGTGATTTATTTCATAAATTGAATCAACAAAGTATGCACATTCTATGTCATAACGACTTTGTATGGTTTGTGCATGCGCAAACTATGCACATTCTACGTAATAACAACTTTCTATAGTTTGCGCATGTGTCCGGAAATAAGAAAAGATTACTTCCGCCAGTTTTTTAAAATCAGAACTTCTAGAAGGTTTACATGATTTCTTAGAAAACACGAGTTTTTAGTGAATTTGATTTATTTCATAAATGGAATCAACAAGGTATGCACATTCTACGTCATAACGACTTTCTAAAGTTTGCGCATGTGTCCGAAAATAAGAAAAGCTTACTGCTGCCAATTTTTTAAAATCACAGCTTCTAGAAGGTTTACATGATTTCTTAAAAACCACGAGTTTTTAGAAAATGTGATTTATTTCATAAATGTAATCAACAAAGTATGCAAATTCTAAGTCATAACGACTTTCTATAGTTTGCGCATGCGTCCGGAAATAAGAAAAGCTTACTTCCCCTCATTTTTTAAAGTCATAGCTTCTAGAAGGTTTACATGATTTCTTAAAAAACTTGAATTTTTAGAAAATGTGATTTATTTCATCAATGGAATCAACAAACTATGCACATTCTACGTAATAACGACTTTCTATAGTTTGCTAAGGCGTTCGGAAATAAGAAGGTTTACGTGATTTCTTAAAAAACACGAGTTTTTAGAAAATGTCATTTATTTCATAAATGGAATAAAAAATGTATGAACATTCTATGTCTTAACGACTTTGTATAGTTTGCGCATGCGCAAACTATGCACATTCTAGGTAATAACGACTTTCTATAGTTTGCGCATGCGTCCAGAAATAAGAAAAGCTTACTTCCCCCCTTTTTTTAAATTCACAGCTTTTAGAAGGTTTACATGATTTCTTAAAAAACATTAGTTTTTAGAAAATGTGATTTATATCATAAAATGGAATCAACAAAGTATGCACATTCTACGTCATAACGACTTTGTATAGTTTGCACATGTGCAAACTATGCACATTCTAGGTAATAACGACTTTCTATAGTTTGCGCATGCGTATGGAAATAAGAAAAGCTTACTTCCCACCTTTTTCTAAATTCACAGCTTCTAGAAGGTTTACATGATTTCTTAAAAAAAATGAGTTTTTAGAAAATGTGATTTATTTCATAAAAGCAATCAACAAAGTATGCACATTCTATGTCATAACGACTTTCTATAGTTTGCGCATGGGTATGGAAATAAGAAAAGCTTACTTCCCCCCGTTTTTTGAAAATCACAGGTTCTGGAAGGTTTATATGATTTCTTAAAAAACACGAGTTTTTAGAAAATGTGATTTATTTCATAAATGGAATAAACAAAGTATGCACATTCTATGTCATAACGAATTTGTATGGTTTGTGCATGCGCAAACTATGCACATTCTACGTAATAACGACTTTCTATAGTTTGCGCATGTGTCCGGAAATAAGAAAAGCTTACTTCCGCCAGTTTTTTAAAATCACAGCTTCTAGAAGGTTTACATGATTTCTTAGAAAAGACGAGTTTTTAGTGAATATGATTTATTTCATAAATGGAATCAACAAGGTATGCACATTCTATGTCATAACGACTTTCTAAAGTTTGCGCATGTGTCCGGAAATAAGAAATGCTTACTTCCGCCAGTTTTTTAAAACCACGGCTTCTAGAAGGTTTACATGATTTCTTAAAAACCACGAGTTTTTAGAAAATGTGATTTATTTCATAAATGTAATCAACAAAGTATGCACATTCTAAGTCATAACAACTTTCTATAGTTTGCGCATGCGTCCGGAAATAAGAAAAGCTTACTTCCCAACATTTTTTAAAGTCATAGCTTCTAGAAGGTTTACATGATTTCTTAAAAAACACGAATTTTTAGAAAATGTGATTTATTTCATCAATGGAAACAACAAACTATGCACATTCTACGTAATAACGACTTTCTATAGTTTGCGAAGGCGTTCGGAAATAAGAAGGTTTACGTGATTTCTTAAAAAACACGAGTTTTTAGAAAATGTCATTTATTTCATAAATGGAATAAAAAATGTATGAACATTCTATGTCACAACGACTTTGTATAGTTTGCGCGTGCGCAAATTATGCACATTCTAGGTAATAACGACTTTCTATAGTTTGCGCATGCGTCCAGAAATAAGAAAAGCTTACTTCCCCCCTTTTTTTAAAATCACAGCGTTTAGAAGGTTTACATGATTTCTTAAAAAACACGAGTTTTTAGAAAATGTGATTTATTTCATAAAATGGAATCAACAAAGTATGCACATTCTACGTCATAATGACTTTCTATAGTTTGCGCATGCATCCGGAAATAATAAAAGCTTACTTCCCGCCGTTTTTTAAAATCACAGCTTCTAGAAGATTTACATGATTTCTTAAAAAAAACAAGTTTTTAGAAAATGTGATTTATTTCATAAAAGGAATCAAAAAAGTATGCACATTCTACGTCATAACGACTTTGTATAGTTTGCGCATGTGCAAACTATGCACATTCTAGGTAATAACGACTTTCTATAGTTTGCGCATGCGTATGGAAATAAGAAAAGCTTACTTCCCACCTTTTTTTAAATTCACAGCTTCTAGAAGGTTTACATGATTTCTTTAAAAACACGAGTTTTTAGAAAATGTGATTTATTTCATAAATGGAATCAACAAAGTATGCATATTCTACGTCATAACGACTTTTGATAGTTTGCGCATGCATCCGGAACTAAGAAAAGCTTACTTCCCCCCGTTTTTTAAAATCACATCTTCTCGAAGGTTTACATGATTTCTTAAAAAAAATGAGTTTTTAGAAAATGTGAGTTATTTCATAAAAGGAATCAACAAAGTATGCACATTCTATGTCATAACGAATTTCTATAGTTTGCGCATGGGTATGGAAATAAGAAAAGCTTACTTCCCCCCATTTTTTGAAAATCACAGCTTCTAGAAGGTTTATATGATTTCTTAAAAAACACGGTTTTTAGAAAATGTGACTTATTTCATAAATGGAATCAACAAATTATGCACATTCTAAGTCATAATGACTTTCTATAGTTTGCGCATGCGTCCGGAAATAAGAAAAACTTACTTCGCCCCGTTTTTTAAAATCACAGCTTCTAGAAGGTTTACATGATTTCTCAAAAAACACGAGTTTTACGAACATGTGATTTATTTCATAAATGGAATCAGCAAAGTATGCACATTCTACGTCATAACGACTTTCTATAGTTTGCGCATGCGCAAACTAAGCACATTCTACTTACTAATGACTTTCTATAGTTTGCGTATGCGTCCAGAAATAAGAAAAGCTTTCTTCACCCCGTTTTTTAAATTCACAACTTCTACAAGGTTTACATGATTTCTTAAAAAACACGAGTTTTTAGAAAATGTGATTTATTTCATAAATTGAATCAACAAAGTATGCACATTCTATGTCATAACGACTTTGTATGGTTTGTGCATGCTCAAACTATGCACATTCTACGTAATAACGAATTTCTATAGTTTGCGCATGTGTCCGGAAATAAGAAAAGATTACTTCCGCCAGTTTTTTAAAATCACAACTTCTAGAAGGTTTACATGATTTCTTAGAAAACATGAGTTTTTAGTGAATGTGATTTATTTCATAAATGGAATCAACAAGGTATGCACATTCTACGTCATAACGACTTTCTAAAGTTTGCGCATGTGTCCGAAAATAAGAAAAGCTTACTGCTGCCAATTTTTTAAAATCACAGCTTCTAGAAGGTTTACATGATTTCTTAAAAACCACGAGTTTTTAGAAAATGTGATTTATTTCATAAATGTAATCAACAAAGTATGCAAATTCTAAGTCATAACGACTTTCTATAGTTTGCGCATGCGTCCGGAAATAAGAAAAGCTTACTTCCCCTCATTTTTTAAAGTCATAGCTTCTAGAAGGTTTACATGATTTCTTAAAAAACTTGAATTTTTAGAAAATGTGATTTATTTCATCAATGGAATCAACAAACTATGCACATTCTACGTAATAACGACTTTCTATAGTTTGCTAAGGCGTTCGGAAATAAGAAGGTTTACGTGATTTCTTAAAAAACACGAGTTTTTAGAAAATGTCATTTATTTCATAAATGGAATAAAAAATGTATGAACATTCTATGTCTTAACGACTTTGTATAGTTTGCGCATGCGCAAACTATGCACATTCTAGGTAATAACGACTTTCTATAGTTTGCGCATGCGTCCAGAAATAAGAAAAGCTTACTTCCCCCCTTTTTTTAAATTCACAGCTTTTAGAAGGTTTACATGATTTCTTAAAAAACATTAGTTTTTAGAAAATGTGATTTATATCATAAAATGGAAGCAACAAAGTATGCACATTCTACGTCATAACGACTTTGTATAGTTTGCACATGTGCAAACTATGCACATTCTAGGTAATAACGACTTTCTATAGTTTGCGCATGCGTATGGAAATAAGAAAAGCTTACTTCCCACCTTTTTCTAAATTCACAGCTTCTAGAAGGTTTACATGATTTCTTTAAAAACACGAGTTTTTAGAAAATGTGATTTATTTCATAAATGGAATCAAAAAAGTTTGCACATTCTACGTCATAACAACTTTTTATAGTTTGCACATGCATCCGGAACTAAGAAAAGCTTACTTCCCCCCGTTTTTTAAAATCACATCTTCTAGAAGGTTTACATGATTTCTTAAAAAAAATGAGTTTTTAGAAAATGTGATTTATTTCATAAAAGGAATCAACAAAGTATGCACATTCTATGTCATAACGACTTTCTATAGTTTGCGCATGGGTATGGAAATAAGAAAAGCTTACTTCCCCCCGTTTTTTGAAAATCACAGCTTCTAGAAGGTTTATATGATTTCTTAAAAAACACGAGTTTTTAGAAAATGTGATTTATTTCATCAATGGAATAAACAAAGTATGCACATTCTATGTCATAACGAATTTGTATGGTTTGTGCATGCGCAAACTATGCACATTCTACATAATAACGACTTTCTATAGTTTGCGCATGTGTCCGGAAATAAGAAAAGCTTACTTCCGCAGGTTTTTTAAAATCACAGCTTCTAGAAGGTTTACATGATTTCTTAGAAAAGACGAGTTTTTAGTGAATGTGATTTATTTTATAAATGGAATCAACAAGGTATGCACATTCTATGTCATAACGACTTTCTAAAGTTTGCGCATGTGTCCGGAAATAAGAAAAGCTTACTTTCGCCAGTTTTTTAAAACCACAGCTTCTAGAAGGTTTACATGATTTCTTAAAAACCACGAGTTTTTAGAAAATGTGATTTATTTCATAAATGTAATCAACAAAGTATGCACATTCTAAGTCATAACGACTTTCTATAGTTTGCGCATGCGTCCGGAAATAAGAAAAGCTTACTTCCCCTCATTTTTTAAAGTCATAGCTTCTAGAAGGTTTACATGATTTCTTAAAAAACATGAATTTTTAGAAAATGTGATTTATTTCATCAATGGAAACAACAAAATATGCACATTCTACGTAATAACGACTTTCTATAGTTTGCGAAGGCGTTCGGAAATAAGAAGGTTTACGTGATTTCTTAAAAAACATGAGTTTTTAGAAAATGTCATTTATTTCATAAATGGAATAAAAAAAGTATGAACATTCTATGTCATAACGACTTTGTATAGTTTGCGCATGCGCAAACTATGCACATTCTAGGTAATAACGACTTTCTATAGTTTGCGCATGCGTCCGGAAATAAGAAAAGCTTACTTCCCCCCTTTTTTTAAATTCACAGCTTTTAGAAGGTTTACATGATTTCTTAAAAAACACGAGTTTTTAGAAAATGTGATTTATTTCATAAAATGGAATCAACAAAGTATCCACATTCTACGTCATAATGATTTTCTATAGTTTGTGCATGCATCCAGAAATAATAAAAGCTTACTTCCCGCCGTTTTTTAAAATCACAGCTTCTAGAAGGTTTACATGATTTCTTAAAAAAAACGAGTTTTTAGAAAATGTGATTTATTTCATAAAAGGAATAAAAAAAGTATGCACATTCTACGTCATAACGACTTTGTATAGTTTACGCATGTGCAAACTATGCACATTCTAGGTAATATCGACTTTCTATAGTTTGCGCATGCGTATGGAAATAAGAAAAGCTTACTTCCCCCCTTTTTTTAAATTCACAGCTTCTAGAAGGTTTACATGATTTCTTTAAAAACACGAGTTTTTAGAAAATGTGATTTATTTCATAAATGGAATCAACAAAGTATGCACATTCTACGTCATAACGACTTTTTATAGTTTGCGCATGCATCCGGAACTAAGAAAAGCTTACTTCCCCCCGTTTTTTAAAATCACAGCTTCTAGAAGGTTTACATGATTTCTCAAAAAAAATGAGTTTTTAGAAAATGTGATTTATTTCATAAAAGGAATCAACAAAGTATGCACATTCTATGTCATAACGACTTTCTGTAGTTTGCGCATGGGTATGGAAATAAGAAAAGCTTACTTCCCCCCGTTTTTTGAAAATCACAGCTTCTAGAAGGTTTACATAATTTCTTAAAAAACACGAGTTTTTAGAAAATGTGATTTATTTCATCAATCGAATCAAGAAACTACGCACATTCTACGTAATAATGACTTTCTATACTTTTCAAATGCATCTGGAAATAAGAAAAGCTTACTTCCCCTCGGTTTTTAAAATCACAGCTTCTAGAAGGTTTACATGATTTCTTAAAAAACATGAGTGTTTAGAAAATGTGATTTATTCCATAAATGGAATCAACAAAGTATGCACATTCTAAGTCATAATGACTTTCTATAGTTTGCGCATGCATCTGGAAATAAGAAAAGCTTACTTCCCCCCGTTTTTTAAAATGACAGCTTCTAGAAGGATTACATGATTTTTTTAAAAACATGAGTTTTACGAACATGTGATTTATTTCGTAAATGGAATCAACAAAGTATGCACATTCTATGTCATAACGACTTTCTATAGTTTGCGCATGCGCAAACTAAGCACATTCTACGTACTAACGACTTTCTATAGTTTGCGTATGCGTCCAGAAATAAGAAAAGCTTTCTTCACCCCGTTTTTTAAAATCACAACTTCTAGAAGGTTTACATGATTTCTTAAAAAACACGAGTTTTTAGAAAATGTGATTTATTTCATAAATGGAATCAACAAAGTATGCACATTCTATGTCATAACGACTTTGTATGGTTTGTGCATGCGCAAACTATGCACATTCTACGTAATAACGACTTTTTATAGTTTGCGCATGTGTCCGGAAATAAGAAAAGCTTACTTCCGCCAGGTTTTTAAAATCACAGCTTCTAGAAGGTTTACATGATTTCTTAGAAAACACGAGTTTTTAGTGAATGTGATTTATTTCATAAATGGAATCAACAAGGTATGCACATTCTACGTCATAACGACTTTCTAAAGTTTGCGCATGTGTCCGGAAATAAGAAAAGCTTACTTCCGCCAGTTTTTTAAAATTACAGCTTCTAGAAGGTTTACATGATTTCTTAAAAACCACAAGTTTTTAGAAAATGTGATTTATTTCATAAATGTAATCAACAAAGTATGCACATTCTATGTCATAATGACTTTCTATAGTTTGTGCATGCATCCGGAAATAAGAAAAGCTTACTTCCCCTCATTTTTTAAAGTCATAGCTTCTAGAAGGTTTACATGATTTCTTAAAAAACATGAATTTTTAGAAAATGTGATTTATTTCATCAATGGAATCAACAAACTATGCACATTCTACGTAATAACGACTTTCTATAGTTTGCGAAGGCGTTCGGAAATAAGAAGGTTTACGTGATTTCTTAAAAAACACGAGTTTTTACAAAATGTCATTTATTTCATAAATGGAATAAAAAATGTATGAACATTCTATGTCATAAAGACTTTGTATAGTTTGCGCATGCGCAAACTATGCTCATTCTAGGTAATAACGACATTCTATAGTTTGTGCATGCGTCTGGAAATAAGAAAAGCTTACTTCCCCCCTTTTTTTAAATTCACAGCTTCTAGAAGGTTTACATGATTTCTCAAAAAACACGAGTTTTTAGAAAATGTGATTTATTTCATTAATGGAATCAACAAACTATGCACATTCTAAGTAATAACGACTTTCTATAGTTTGCGAATGCGTCCGGAAATAAGAAAAGCTTACTTCCCCCCGGTTTTTAAAATCACAACGTCTAGAAGGTTTTCATGATTTCTTAAAAAACATGGGTTTTTAGAAAATGTCATTTATTTCATAAATGGAATAAAAAAAGTTTGAAAACTCTATGTCATAACGACTTTGTATAGCTTCCGCGTGCGAAAACTATGCACATTCTAGGTAATAACAACTTCTTATAGTTTGCGCATGCGTCCGGAAATAAGAAAAGCTAACTTCCCCCCTTTTTTTAAATTCATATCTTCTAGAAGGTTTACATGATTTCTTAAAAAACACAAGTTTTTAGAAAATGTTATTTATTTCATAAATGGAATCAACAAAGTATGCACATTCTACGTCATAACGACTTTCTATAGTTTGCGCATGCGTCCGGAAATAAGAAAAGCTTACTTCCCCCCGTTTTTTAAAATCACAGCTTCTAGAAGGTTTACATGATTTCTTAAAAAAAACGATTTTTTAGAAAATGTGATTTATTTCATAAAAGGAATCAACAAAGTATGCACATTCTACGTCATAACGACTTTCTATAGTTTGTGCATGCGTATGGAAATAAGAAAAGCTTACTTCCCCTCGTTTTTTAAAATCACAGCTTCTAGAAGGTTTACATGATTTCTTAACAAACACGAGTTTTTAGAAAATGTCATTTATTTCATAAATGGAATCAACAAAGTATGCACATTCTATGTCATAACGAGTTTCTATAGTTTGCGCATGCACAAACTATGCACATTCTACGTACTAAGAACTTTCTATAGTTTGCGTATTCGTCCGGAAATAAGAAAAGCTTACTTCACCCCGTTTTTTAAAATCACAACTTTAGAAGGTTTACATGATTTCTTAAAAAACACAAGTTTTTAGAAAATTTGATTTATTTCATGAATGGAATCAACAAAGTATGCACATTCTATGTCATAACGACTTTCTAAAGTTTGCGCATTGGTCAGAAAATAAGAAAAGCTTGCTTCCGCAAGTTTTTTAAAATCACTGCTTCTAGAAGGTTTACATGATTTCATGAAAAAAACGAGTTTTTAGAAAATGTGATTTATTTCATAAATGGAATAAACAAAGTATGCACATTCTATGTCATAACAACTTTATATGGTTTGGGCATGCGCAAACTATCCACATTCTACGTACTAACGACTTTCTATAGTTTGCGTATGTATCCGGAACTAAGAAAAGCTTACTTCCCCCCGTTTTTTAAAATCACAGCTTCTAGAAGGTTTACATGATTTCTTAAAAAACATGAGTTTTTAGAAAATTCGATTTATTTCATAAATGGAATCAACAAAGTATGCACATTCTATGTCATAACATTTTTGTGTGGTTTGCGCATGCGCAAACTATGCACATTCTACGCAATAACGACTTTCTATAGTTTGCGCATGCGTCCAGAAATAAGAAAAGCTTACTTCCCCCCTTTTTTTAAATTCACATCTTCTAGAAGGTTTACATGATTTATTAAAAAACATGAGTTTTTAGAAAATGTGATTTATTTCATCAATGGAATCAACAAACTCTTCACATTCTAGGTAATAACGACTTTCTATATTTTGCGAATGCGTCCGGAAATAAGAAAAGCTTACTCCCCCCCGGTTTTTAAATTCACAGCTTCTAGAAGGTTTACATGATTTCTTAAAAAACACGAGTTTTTAGAAAATGTGATTTATTTCATAAATGGAAACAACAAAGTATGCACATTCTAAGTCATAACGACTTTCTATAGTTTGCGCATGCCTCCGGAAATAAGAAAAGCTTACTTCCCCCCAATTTTTAAAATCACAACTTCTAGAAGGTTTACATGATTTCTTAAAAAAAACGAGTTTTTAGAAAATGTGATTTATTTCATAAAAGGAATCAACAAAGTATGCACATTCTACGTCATAACGAATTTGTATAGTTTGCGCATGTGTAAACTATGCACATTCTAGGTAATAACGACTTTCTATAGTTTGCGCATGCGTCCGGAAATAAGAAAAGCTTACTTCCCCCCTTTTTTTAAGTTCACAGCTTCTAGAAGCTTTACATGATTTCTTAAAAAACACGAGTTTTTAGAAAATGTGATTTATTTCATAAATGGAATCAACAAAGTATGCACATTCTACGTCATAACGACTTTCTATAGTTTGCGCATGCGTCAGGAAATAATAAAAGCTTACTTAAACCCGTTTTTTAAAATCACAGCTTCTAGAAGGTTTACATGATTTCTTAAAAAAAATGAGATTTTAGAAAATGTCATTTATTTCATAAAAGGAATCAACAAAGTATGCACATTCTACGTCATAACGACTTTCTATAGTTTGCGCATGCGTCCGGAAATAAGAAAATCTTACTTTCCCCCTATTTTTAAAATCACAGCTTCTAGAAGGTTTACAACATTTCTTAAAAAAACTGGTTTTTAGAAAATGTGATTTATTTTAGAAAAGGAATCAACAAAGTATACAAATTCTACGTCATAACGACTTTCTATAGTTTGCGCATGTGTATGGAAATAAGAAAAGCTTACTTCCCCCCATTTTTTAAAATCACAGCTTCTAGAAGGTTTCCATGATTTCTTAAAAAACACGAGTTTTTAGAAAATGTGATTTATTTCATCAATGGAATCAACAAACTATGCACATTCTACGTAATAACGATTTTCTATAGTTTGCGAATGCGTCCGGAAATAAGAAAAGCTTACTTCTCCCCGGTTTTTAAAATCACAGCTTCTAGAAGGTTTACATGATTTCTTAAAAAACATGAGTTGTACGAACATGTGATTTATTTCATAAATGGAATCAACAAAATATGCACATTCTATGTCATAACGACTTTCTATAGTTTGCGCATGCGTAAAATAAGCACATTCTACGTACTAACAACTTTCTATAGTTTGCGTATGCGTCCAGAAATAAGAAAAGCTTACTTCACCCCGTTTTTTAAAATCACAACTTCTAGAATTTTTACATGATTTCTTAAAAAACACGAGTTTTTAGAAAATGTGATTTATTTCATAAATGGAATCAACAAAGTATGCACATTCTATGTCATAACGACTTTGTATGGTTTTCGCATGCGCAAACTATGCACATTGTACGTAATAACGACTTTCTATAGTTTGCGCATGTGTCCGGAAATAAGAAAAACTTACTTCCGCCAGTTTTTTAAAATCACAGCTTCTAGAAGGTTTACATGATTTCCTAAAAAACATGAGTTTTTAGAAAATGTTATTTATTTCATAAATGGATTCAACAAAGTATGCACATTCTACGTCATAATGACTTTCTAAAGTTTGCGTATGCGTCCGGAAATAAGAAAAGCTTACTTCCGCCAGTTTTTTAAAATCACAGCTTCTAGAAGGTTTACATGATTTCTTAAAAACCACGATTTTTTAGAAAATGTGATTTATTTCATAAATGGAATCAACAAAGTATGCACATTCTAAGTCATAACGACTTTCTATAGTTTGCGCATGCATCCGAAAATAAGAAAAGCTTACTTCCCCCCTTTTTTTCAATTCACAGCTTCTAGAAGGTTTACATGATTTCTTAAAAATCACGAGTTTTTAGAAAATGTGTTTTATTTCATCAATGGAATCAACAAACCATGCACATTCTACGTAATAACGACTTTCTTTAGTTTGCGAATGCGTCCGGAAATAAGAAAAGCTTACATCCCCTCGTTTTTTAAAATCACAGCTTCTAGAAGGTTTACATGATTTCTTAAAAAACATGGGTGTTTAGAAAATGTGATTTATTTCATAAATGGAATCAACAAAGTATGCACATTCTAAGTCATAACAACTTTCTATAGTTTGCGCATGCGTCCGGAAATAAGAAAAGCTTAGTTCCCCCCGTTTTTTAAAATCACAGCTTCTAGAAGGATTACATGATTTCTTAGAAAACATGAGTTTTATGAACATGTGATTTATTCCATAAATGGAATCAACAAAATATGCACATTCTATGTCATAACGACTTTCTATAGTTTGCGCATGCGTAAACTAAGCACATTCTACGTACTAACGACTTTCTATAGTTTGCGTATGCGTCAAGAAATAAGAAAAGGTTACTTCACCCCGTTTTTTTAAATCACAACTTCTAGAAGGTTTACATGATTTCTTAAAAAACACGAGTTTTTTTAAAATGTGATTTATTTCATAAATGGAATCAACAAAGCATGCACATTCTATGTCATAACGACTTTGTATGGTTTGCGCATGCGCAAACTATGCACATTCTACGTAATAACGACTTTGTATAGTTTGCGCATGTGCCTGGAAATAAAAAAAGCTTACTTCCGCCAGTTTTTTAAAATCACAGCTTCTAGAAGGTTTACATGATTTCTTAAAAACCACGAGTTTTTAGAAAATGTGATTTATTTAATAAATGTAATCAACAAAGTATGCACATTCTAAGTCATAACGACTTTCTATAGATTGCTCATGCGTCTGGAAATAAGAAAAGCTTACTTCCCCTCGTGTTTTAAAGTCACAGCTTCTAGAAGGTTTACATGATTTCTTAAAAAACATGAGTTTTTAGAAAATGTGATTTATTTCATCAATGGAATCAACAAACTATGCACATTCTACGTAATAACAACTTTCTATTGTTTGCGAATGCGTCCGGAAATAAGAAAAGCTTACTTCCCCTCGGTTTTTAAAATCACAGTTTCTGGAAGGTTTACATGATTTCTTAAAAAACACGAGTTTTTAGAAAATGTCATTTATTTCATAAATGGAATAAAAAGCGTATGAACATTCTATGTCATAACAACTTTGTATAGTTCGCGCATGTGCAAACTATGCACATTCTAGGTAATAACGAATTTCTATAGTTTGCGCATGCGTCCGGAAATAAGAAAAGCTTACTTCCCCCCTTTTTTTAAGTTCACAGCATCTAGAAGGTTTACATGATTTCTTAAAAAACACGAGTTTTTAGAAATTTTGATTTATTTCATAAATGGAATCAACAAAGTATGCACATTCTATGTCATAATGACTTTCTATAGTTTGCGCATGCCTCCGGAAATAATAAAAGCTTACTTCCCCCCGTTTTTTAAAATCACAACTTCTAGAAGCTTTACATGATTTCTTTAAAAAAACGAGTTTTTAGAAAATGTGATTTATTTCATAAAAGGAATAAAAAAAGTATGCACATTCTACGTCATAACGACTTTGTATAGTTTGCGCATGTGCAAACTATGCACATTCTAGGTAATGACGACTTTCTATAGTTTGCGCATGCGTCTGGAAATAAGAAAAGCTTTCTTCCCCCCTTTTTTTAAATTCACAGCTTCTAGAAGGTTTACATGATTTCTTAAAAAACACGATTTTTTAGAAAATGTAATTTATTTAATAAATGGAATCAACAAAGTATGCACATTCTACATCATAACGACTTTCTATAGTTTGTGCATGCGTCCGGATATAATAAAAGCTTACTTCCCCCCGCTTTTTAAAATCACAACTTCTAGAAGGTTTACATGATTTCTTAAAAAAAACGAGTTTTTAGAAAATGTCATTTATTTAATAAATGGAATCAACAAAGTATGCACATTCTACGTAATAACGACTTTCTATAGTTTGCCCATGCGTCCGGAAATAATAAAAGCTTACTTTCCCCTGTTTGTTAACATCACAGCTTCTAGAAGGTTTACATGATTTCTTAACAAACACTAGTTTTTAGAAAATGTCATTTATTTCATAAATGGAATCAACAAAGTATGCACATTCTATGTCATAACGAGTTTCTACAGTTTGCGCATGCGCAAACTATGCACATTCTACATACTAACGACTTTCTATAGTTTGCCTATTTGTCCGGAAATAAGAAAAGCTTACTTCACGCCGTTTTTTAAAATCACAACTTCTAGAAGGTTTACATGATTTCTTAATAAACACGAGTTTTTAGAAAATGTGATTTATTTAATCAATGGAATCAACAAACTATGCACATTCTACGTAATAACGACTTTCTATAGTATTCACATGCGTCCGGAAATAAGAAAAGCTTACTTCCCCCCGTTTTTTAAAATCACAGCTTCTAGAAGGTTTACATGATTTCTTAAAAAACTTGAGTTTTTAGAAAATGTGATTTATTTCATAAATGGAATCAACAAAGTATGCACATTCTAAGTCATAACGACTTTCTAAAGTTTGCGTATGGGTCCGAAAATAACAAAAGCTTACTTCCGTAAGTTTTTTAAAATCACTGCTTCTAGAAGGTTTACATGATTTCATGAAAAAAACGAGTTTTTAGAAAATGTGATTTATTTCATAAATTGAATCAACAAAGTATGCAAATTCTACATCATAACGAATTTGTTTGCGAATGCGTCTGGAAATAAGAAAAGCTTACTTCCCCCGGGTTTTTAAAATCACAGCTTCTAGAAGGTTTACATGATTTCTTAAAAAACACGAGTTTTTAGAAAATGTCATTTATTTCATAAATGGAATAAAAAATGTATGAACATTCTATGTCATAACGACTTTGTATAGTTTGCGCATGTGCAAACTATGCACATTCTAGGTAATAACAACTTTCTATAGTTTGCGCATGCGTCCGAAAATAAGAAAAGCTTACTTCCCCCCTTTTTTTAAATTCACAACATCTAGAACGTTTACATGATTTCTTAAAAAACACGAGTTTTTAGAAATTTTGATTTATTTCACAAATGGAATCAACAAAGTATGCACATTCTACATCATAATGACTTTCTATAGTTTGCGCATGCGTCCGGAAATAATAAAAGCT
The DNA here is from genome assembly GCA_027924585.1 of Larix kaempferi. Classification (NCBI taxonomy): domain Eukaryota; kingdom Viridiplantae; phylum Streptophyta; class Pinopsida; order Pinales; family Pinaceae; genus Larix; species Larix kaempferi. The sequence goes on along the minus strand of BSBM01000557.1, from coordinate 12,980,613 downwards.
TACTTCCCCCCTTTTTTTAAAATCACAGCTTCTAGAAGCTTTACATGATTTCTTTAAAAAAACGAGTTTTTAGAAATTGTGATTTATTTCATAAAATGGAATAAAAAAAGTATGCACATTCTACGTCATAACGAATTTGTATAGTTTGCGCATGTGCAAACTATGCACATTCTAGGTAATAACGACTTTCTATAGTTTGCGCATGCGTCTGGAAATAAGAAAAGCTTACTTCCCCCCTTTTTTTAAATTCACAGCTTCTAGAAGGTTTACATGATTTCTTAAAAAACACGAGTTTTTAGAAAATGTAATTTATTTAATAAATGGAATCAACAAAGTATGCACATTCTACGTCATAACGACTTTCTATAGTTTGTGCATGCATCCGGATATAATAATAGCTTACTTCCCCCCGTTTTTTAAAATCACAGCTTCTAGAAGGTTTACCTGATTTTTTAAAAAACACGAGTTTTTAGAAAATGTCATTTATTTAATAAATGGAATCAACAAAGTATGCACATTCTACATAATAACGACTTTCTATAGTTTGCCCATGCGTCCGGAAATAATAAAAGCTTACTTTCCCCTGTTTTTTAAAATCACAGCTTCTAGAAGGTTTACAAGATTTCTTAACAAACACTAGTTTTTAGAAAATGTCACTTATTTCATAAATGGAATCAACAAAGTATGCACATTCTATGTCATAACGAGTTTCTACAGTTTGCGCATGCGCAAACTATGCACATTCTACATACTAACGACTTTCTATAGTTTGCGTATTTGTCCGGAAATAAGATAAGCTTACTTCACGCCATTTTTTAAAATCACAACTTCTAGAAGGTTTACATGATTTCTTAATAAACACGAGTTTTTAGAAAATGTAATTTATTTAATCAATGGAATCAACAAACTATGCACATTCTACGTAATAACGACTTTCTATAGTATTCACATGCGTCCGGAAATAAGAAAAGCTTACTTCCCCCCGTTTTTTAAAATCAGAGCTTCTAGAAGGTTTACATGATTTCTTAAAAAATATGAGTTTTTCGAAAATGTGATTTATTTCATAAATGGAATCAACAAAGTATGCACATTCTACGTCATAACGACTTTCGAAAGTTTGCGTATGGGTCCTAAAATAAGAAAAGCTTACTTCCGCAAGTTTTTTAAAATCACTGCTTCTAGAAGGTTTACATGATTTCATGAAAAAAAAGAGTTTTTAGAAAATGTGATTTATTTCATAAATTGAATCAACAAAGTATGCAAATTCTACATCATAACGAATTTCTATAGTTTGTGCATGCGTGCGGAAATAAGAAAAGCTTACTTCACCCCGATTTTTTAAAATTACAGCTTCTAGAAGGTTTACATGATTTCTTAAAAAAAATGAGTTTTTATAAAATATGATTTATTTCATAAAAGGAATCAACAAAGTATGCATATTCTACGTCATAACGAATTTCTATAGTTTGCGCATGCGTCTGAAAATAAGAAAAGCTTACTTCCCCCCGTTTTTTAAAATCACAGCTTCTAGAAGGTTTTCATGATTTCTTAAAAAACATGTGTTTTTAGAAAATGTGATTTATTTCATCAATGGAATCAACAAACTATGCACATTCTACGTAATAACGACTTTCTATAGTTTGCGAATGCGTCCGGAAATAAGAAAAGCTTACTTCCCCCCGTTTTTTAAAATCACAGCTTCTAGAAGGTTTACATGATTTCTTAAAAAACACGAGTTTTTAAAAAATGTGATTTATTTAATCAATGGAATCAACAAACTATGCACATTATACGTAATAACGACTTTCTATAGTTTGCGCATGCGTCCGAAAATAAGAAAAGCTTACTCCCCCCTGTTTTTTAAAAACACAGCTTCTAGAAGGTTTACATGATTTCTTAAAAAACACGAGTTTTTAGAAAATGTTATTTGTTTCATAAATGGAATCAACAAAGTATGAACAAACTATGTCATAACGACTTTGTATCGTTTGCGCATGCGCAAACTATGCACATTCTACGTAATAAAGACTTTCTATAGTTTGCGCATGTGTCCGGAAATAAGAAAAGCTTACTTCCCCCCGTTTTTTAAAATCACAGCTTCTAGAAGGATTACATGATTTCTTTAAAAACTTGAGTTTTACGAACATGTGATTTATTTCATAAATGGAATCAACAAAGCATGCACATTCTATGTCATAACGACTTTCTATAGTTTGCGCATGCGCAAACTAAGCACATTCTACATACTAACGACTTTCTATAGTTTGCGTATGCGTCCAGAAATAAGAAAAGCTTACTTCACCCCGTTTTTTAAAATCACAACTTCTAGAAGGTTTACATGATTTCTTAAAAAACACGAGTTTTTAGAAAATATGATTTATTTCATAAATGGAATCAACAAAGTATGCACATTCTATGTCATAACGACTTTGTATGGTTTGCGCATGCGCAAACTATGCACATTCTACGTAATAACGACTTTCTATACTTTGTGCATGTGTCCGGAAATAATAAAAGCTTACTTCCGCCAGTTTTTTAAAATCACAGCTTCTAGAAGGTTTACATGATTTCTTAGAAAACACGAGTTTTTAGAAAATGTGATTTATTTCATAAATGGAATCAACAAAGTATGCACATTCAACTTCATAACGACTTTCTATAGTTTGCGCATGCGTCCGGAAATAAGAAAAGCTTACTTCCCCCCATTTTTTAAAATCTCAGCTTCTAGAAGGTTTAGATGATTTCTTAATAAACACGAGTTTTTAGAAAATGTGATTTATTTAATCAATGGAATCAACAAACTATGCACATTCGACGTAATAACGACTTTCTATAGTTTGCACATGTGTCCGGAAATAAGAAAAGCTTACTTCCCCTCGTTTTTTAAAATCACAGCATCTAGAAGGTTTACATGATTTCTTAAATAAACACGAGTTTTTAGAAAATGTCATTTGTTTCATAAATGGAATCAACAAAGTATGAACAAACTATGTCATAACGACTTTGTATTGTTTGTGCATGCGCAAACTGTGCACATTCTATGTAATAACGAATTTCTATAGTTTGCGCATGCTTCCGGAAATAAGAAAAGCTTAATTCCCCCCATTTTTTAAAATCACAACTTCAAGAAGGTTTACATGATGTCTTAATAAACATGAGTTTTTCAAAAATGTGATTTATTTAATCAATGGAATAAACAAACTATGCACATTCTACGTAATAACGACTTTCTATAGTTTGCGCATGCGTCCGGAAATAAGAAAAGCTTACTTCCCCCCGGTTTTTAAAATCACAGCTTCTAGAAGGTTTACATGATTTCTTAAAAAACACGATTATTTAGAAAATGTCATTTATTTCATAAATGGAATCAAAAAAGTATGAACATTCTATGTCATTACGACTTTGTATAGTTTGCGCATGTGCAAACTATGCATATTCTAGGTAATAACGACTTTCTATAGTTTGCGCATGCGTCCGGAAATAAGAAAAGATTACTTCCCCCCTTTTTTTAAATTCACAGCTTCTAGAAGGTTTACATGATTTCTTAAAAAACACGAGTTGTTAGAAAATGTTATTTATTTCCTAAATGGAATCAACAAAGTATGCACATTCTATGTCATAACGACTTTCTATAGTTTGCGCATGCGTCCGGAAATAAGAAAAGCTTACTCCCCCCCGTTTTTTAAAATCACAGCTTCTAGAAGGATTACATGATTGTTAAAAAATATGAGTTTTTAGAAAATGTGATTTATTTCACAAATGGAATCAACAAAGTATGCACATTCTAAGTCATAACAACTTTCAGTAGTTTGCACATGCGTCCGGAAATAAGAAAAGCTTACTTCCCCCCGTTTTTTAAAATCACAACTTCTAGAAGGATTACATTATTTCTTAAATAACATGAGTTTTACGAACATGTGATTTATTTCATAAATGGAATCAACATAGTAAGCACATTCTCCGTACTAACGACCTTCTATAGTTTCTGTATGCGTCAAGAAATAAGAAAAGCTTACTTCACCCCGTTTTTTAAAATCACAACTTCTAGAAGGTTTACATGATTTCTTAAAAAACACGAGTTTTTAGAAAATGTGATTTATTTCATAAATGGAATCAACAAAGTATGCACATTCTATGTCATAACGACTTTGTATGGTTTGCGCATGCGCAAACTATGCACATTCTACGTAATAACGACTTTTTATATTTGTGCATGTGTCCGGAAATAATAAAAGCTTACTTCCGCCAATTTTTTAAAATCACAGCTTCTAGAAGGTTTACATGATTTCTTAGAAAACACGAGTTTTTAGAAAATGTGATTTATTTCATAAATGGAATCAACAAAGTATGCACATTCTACATCATAACGACTTTCTATAGTTTGCGCATGCGTCCGGAAATAAGAAAAGCTTACTTCCCCCCATTTATTAAAATCTCAGCTTCTAGAAGGTTTACATGATTTCTTAATAAACACGAGTGTTTAGAAAATGTGATTTATTTAATCAATGGAATCAACAAACTATGCACATTCTACGTAATAACGAATTTCTATAGTTTGCACATGCGTCCGGAAATAAGAAAAGCTTACTTCCCCCCGTTTTTTAAAATCACAGCTTCTAGAAGGTTTACATGATTTCTTAAAAAAACACGAGTTTTTAGAAAATGTCATTTTGTCATAAATGGAATCAACAAAGTATGAACAAACTATGTCATAACGACTTTGTATCGTTTGCGCATTCGCAAACTATGCACATTCTACATAATAACGACTTTCTATAGTTTGCGCATGTGTCCGGAAATAAGAAAAGCTTACTTCCCCCCATTTTTTAAAATCACAGCTTCTAGAAGGTTTACATGATGTCTTAATAAACACGAGTTTTTTGAAAATGTGATTTATTTAATCAATGGAATAAACAAACTAGGCACATTCTACGTAATAACGACTTTCTATAGTTTGTGCATGCGTCCGGAAATAAGAAAAGCTTACTTCCCCGCTTTTTTTAAATTCACAGCTTCTAGAAGGTTTACATGATTTCTTAAAAGATATGAGTTTTTACAAAATGTGATTTATTTCATCAATGGAATCAACAAACTATGCACATTCTACGTAATAACGACTTTCTATAGTTTGCGATTGTGTCCGGAAATAAGAAAAGCTTACTTCCCCCCGGTTTTTAAAATCACAGCTTCTAGAAGGTTTACATGATTTCTTAAAAAACACGAGTTTTTAGAAAATGTCATTTATTTGATAAATGGAATAAAAAAAGTATGAACATTCTATGTCATAACGACTTTGTATAGTTTGTGCATTTGCAAACTATGCATATTCTAGGTAATAACGACTTTCTATAGTTTGCGCATGCGTTCGGAAATAAGAAAAGCTTACTTCCCCCCTTTTCTTAAATTCGCAGCTTCTAGAAGGTTTACATGATTTCTTAAAAAACACGGGTTTTTAGAAAATGTGATTTATTTCATAAATGGAATCAACAAAGTATGCACATTCTACGTCATAACGACTTTCTATAGTTAGCGCATGCGTCCAGAAATAAGAAAAGCTTACCTCCCCTCGTTTTTTAAAATCACAGCTTCTAGAAGTTTTGCATGATTTCTTTAAAAAAACGAGTTTTTAGAAAATGTGATTTATTTCATAAAAGGAATCAACAAAGTATGCACATTCTACATCATAACGACTTTGTATAGTTTGCGCATCTGCAAACTATGCAAATTCTAGGTAATAACGACTTTCTATAGTTTGCGCATGCGTCCGGAAATAAGAAAAACTTACTTCCCCCCCTTTTTTAAATTCAAAGCTTCTAGAAGGTTTAGATGATTTCTTAAAAAACACGAGTTTTAGAAAATGTGATTTATTTCATAAATGGAATCAACAAAGTATGCACATTCTACGTCATAACGACTTTCTATAGTTTGTGCATGTGCCGGAAATAAGAAAAGCTTACTTCCCCCCGTTTTTTAAAATCACAGCTTCTAGAATGTTTACATGATTTCTTAAAAAACATGAGTTTTCAGAAAATGTCATTTATTTGATAAATCGAATCAACAAAGTATGGACATTCTATGTCATAACAACTTTGTATAATTTGCACATGCGCAAACTATGCACATTCTATGTATTAACAACTTTCTATAGTTTGTGCATGTGTCTAGAAACAAGAAAAGCTTATTTCCTCCCTTTTTTTAAATTCACAGCTTCTAGAAGGTTTACATGATTTCTTAAAAAACACGAGTTTTTAGAAAATATGATTTATTTCAAAAATGGAATCAACAAAGTATCCACTTTCTACGTCATAATGACTTTCTATAGTTTGCACATTCGTCCAGAAATAAGAAAAGCTTAATTCCCCCCGTTTTTTAAAATCACAGCTTCTAGAAGGTTTACATGGTTTCTTAAAAAACACGAGTTTTTAGAAAATGTGATTTATTTAATCAATGGAATCATCAAACTATACACATTATACGGAATAACGACTTTCTATAGTTTGCGCATGCGTCCGGAAATAAGAAAAGCTTACTTCCCCCCTTTTTTTAAAATCACAGCTTCTAGAAGGTTTCCATGATTTCTTAAAAAAAAGGAGTTTTTAGAAAATGTGATCTGTTTCATAAATGGAATCAACAAACTATGCACATTCTACGTCATAATGACTTTCTATAGTTTGCGCATGCGTCCGGAAATAAGAAAAGCTTACTTCCCCCCGTTTTTTAAAATGAGAGCTTCTAGAAGGATTACATGATCTCTTAAAAACATGAGTTTTTTGAAAATGTGATTTATTTCATAAATGGAATCAACAAAGTATGCAAATTCTAAGTCATAACGACTTTCTATAGTTTGCGCATGCGTCCGGAAATAAGCAAAGCTTACTTCCCCCCGTTTTTTAAAATCACAGCTTCTAGGGGGATTACATGATTTCTTAAAAAACATGAGTTTTACGAACATGTGATTTATTTCATAAATGGAATCAACAAAGTATGCACATTCTATGTCATAACGACTTTCTATAGTTTGCGCATGCGCAAACTAAGCACATTCTACGTACTAACGACTTTCTATAGTTTGCGTATGCGTCCAGAAATAAGAAAAGCTTACTTCACCCCGTTTTTTAAAATCACAACTTCTAGAAGGTTTACATGATTTCTTAAAAAACGTGAGTTTTTAGAAAATGTGATTTATTTCATAAATGGAATCAACAAGTCTGCACATTCTATGTCATAACGACTTTGTATGGTTTGCGCATGCGCAAACTATGAACATTCTACGTAACAACGACTTTCTATAGTTTGCGCATGTGTCCGGAAATAAGAAAAGCTTAGTTCCGCCAGTTTTTTAAAATCACAACTTCTAGAAGGTTTACATGATTTCTTAAAAAACATGAGTTTTTAGAAAATGTGATTTATTTCATAAATGGAATCAACAAGGTATGCACATTCTACGTCATAACGACTTTCTAAAGTTTGCGCATGCGTCCGTAAATAAGAAAAGCTTACTTCCGCCAGTTTTTTAAAATCACAGCTTCTAGAAGGTTTACATGATTTCTTAAAAACCACGAGTTTTTAGAAAATGTGATTTATTTCATAAATGGAATCAACAAAGTATGCACATTCTAAGTCATAACGACTTTCTATAGTTTGCGCATGCATCCGGAAATTAGAAAAGCTTACTTCCCGCCATTTTTTAAAATCTCAGCTTCTAAAAGGTTTACATGATTTCTTAATAAACACGAATTTTTAGAAAATGTGATTTATTTCATCAATGGAATCAGCAAAGTCTGCACATTCTACGTCATAACGACTTTCTAAAGTTTGCGCATGGTTCCGGAAATAAGAAAAGCTTACTTCCTCCCTTTTTTTAAATTCACAGCTTCTAGAAGGTTTACATGATTTCTTAAAAAACACGAGTTTTTAGAAAATATGATTTATTTCAAAAATGGAATCAACAAAGTATGCACTTTCTACGTCATAACGATTTTCTATAGTTTGCGCATTCATCCAGAAATAAGAAAAGCTTAATTCCGCCCGTTTTTTAAAATCACAGCTTCTAGAAGGTTTACATGATTTCTTAAAAAACACGAGTTTTTAGAAAATGTGATTTATTTAATCAATGGAATCAACAAACTATACACATTATACGCAATAACGACTTTCTATAGTTTGCGCATGCGTCTGAAAATAAGAAAAGCTTACTTCCCCCCGTTTTTTAAAATCACAGCTTCTAGAAGGTTTACATGATTTCTTAAAAAACACGAGTTTTTAGAACATGTCATTTGTTTCATAAATGGAATCAACAAAGTATGAACAAACTATGTCATAACAACTTTTTATCATTTGTGCATGCGCAAACTATGCACATTCTACGTAATAACGACTTTCTATAGTTTGCGCATGCATCCGGAAATAAGAAAAGCTTGCTTTCCCCCTTTTTTTAAATTCACAGCTTCTAGAAGGTTTACATGATTTCTTAAAAAACATGAGTTTTTAGAAAATGTGATTTATTTCATAAATGGAATCAACAAAGTATGCACATTCTACGTCATAACGACATTCTATAGTTTGCGCATGCGTCCGGAAATAAGGAAAGCTTACTTCCCCCCGTTTTTTAAAATCACGGCTTCTAGAAGGATTACATGATTTCTTAAAAAACATGAGTTTTTGGAAAATGTGATTTATTTCATAAATGGAATCAAAAAAGTATGCACCTTCTAAGTCATAACGATTTTCTATAGTTTGCGCATGTGTCCGGAAATAAGAGAAGCTTACTTCCCCCCATTTCTTAAAATCACAGCTTCTAGAAGGATTACATGATTTCTTAAAAAACATGAGTTTTACGAACATGTGAATTATTTCATAAATGGAATCAACAAAGCATGGACATTCTATGTCATAACGACTTTCTATAGTTTGGGCATGCGCAAACTAAGCACATTCTACGTACTAACGAATTTCTATAGTTTGCGTATGCATCCAGAAATAAGAAAAGCTTACTTCACCCCGTTTTTTAAAATCACAACTTCTAGAAGGTTTACATGATTTCTTAAAAAACATGAGTTTTTAGAAAATGCGATTTATTTCATAAATGGAATCAACAAAGTATGCACATTCTATGCCATAACGACTTTGTATGGTTTGTGCATGCGCAAACTATGCACATTCTACGTAATAACGACTTTCTATAGTTTGGGCATGTGTCCGGAAATAAAAAAAAGCTTACTTCCCCCAGTTTTTTAAAATCACAGCTTCTAGAATGTTTACAAGGTTTCTTAGAAAACACGAGTTTTTAGAAAATGTGATTTATTTCATAAATGGAATCAACAAAGTATGCACATTCTACGACATAACGACTTTCTATAGTTTGCGCATGCGTCCGGAAATAAGAAAAGCTTACTTCCCCCCATTTTTTAAAATCTCAGCTTCTAGAAGGTTTACATGATTTCTTAATAAACACAAGTTTTTAGAAAATGTTATTTATTTAATCAATGGAATCAACAAACTATGCACATTCTACGTAATAACGACTTTCTATAGTTTGCGCATGCGTCCGGAAATAAGAAAAGCTTACTTCCCCCCATTTTTTAAAATCACAGCTTCTAGAAGGTTTACATGATTTCTTAAAAAAACACGAGTTTTTAGAAAATGTCATTTGTTTCATAAATGGAATCAACAAAGTATGAACAAACTATGTCATAACGACTTTGTATCGTTTGTGCATGCGCAAACTATGCACATTCTACGTAATAACGACTTTCTATAGTTTGCGCATGCGTCCGGAAATAAGAAAAGCTTACTTCCGCCCATTTTTTAAAATCACAGCTTCTAGAAGGTTTACATGATTTCTTAATAAACACGAGTTTTTTAAAAATGTGATTTATTTAATCAATGGAATAAACAAACTATGCACATTCTACGTAATAACGACTTTCTATAGTTTGCGCATGCGTCTGGAAATAAGAAAAGCTTACTTCCCCCCTTTTTTTAAATTCACAGCTTTTAGAAGGTTTACGTGATTTCTTAAAAAACATGAGTTTTTAGAAAATGTGATTTATTTCATAAATGGAATCAACAAACTATGCACATTCTACGTAATAACGACTGTCTATAGTTTGCGCATGCGTCCGGAAATAAGAAAAGCTTACTTCCCCCCGTTTTTTAAAATCACAGCTTCTAGAATGTTTCCATGATTTCTTAAAAAACATGTGTTTTTAGAAAATGTGATTTATTTCATCAATGGAATCAACAAACTAAGCACATTCTACGTAATAAAGACTTTCTATAGTTTGCGAATGCATCCGGAAATAAGAAAAGCTTACTTCCCCCCATTTTTTAAAATCACAGCTTCTAGAATCTTTACATGATTTCTTAAAAAACATGAGTTTTTAGAAAATGTCATTTATTTGATAAATCGAATCAACAAAGTATGGACATTCTATGTCATAACAACTTTGTATAGTTTGCACATGCGCAAACTATGCACATTCTACGTACTAACGGCTTTCTATAGTTTTTGCATGTGTCTAGAAACAAGAAAAGCTTACTTCCTCCCTTTTTTTAAATTCACAGCTTCTAGAAGGTTTACATGATTTCTTAAAAAACACGAGTTTTTAGAAAATATGATTTATTTCAAAAATGGAATCAACAAAGTATGCACTTTCTACGTCATAACGACTTTCTATAGTTTGCGCATTCATCCAGAAATAAGAAAAGCTTAATTCCCCCCGTTTTTTAAAATCACAGCTTCTAGAAGGTTTACATGATTTCTTAAAAAACACGAGTTTTTAGAAAATGTGATTTATTTAATCAATGGAAGCATCAAACTATACACATTATACGTAATAGCAACTTTCTATAGTTTGCGCATGCGTCCAAAAATAAGAAAAGCTTACTTCCCCCCGTTTTTTAAAATCACAGCTTCTAGAAGGTTTACATGATTTCTTAAAAAACACGAGTTTTTAGAAAATGTCATTTGTTTCATAAATGGAATCAACAAAGTATGAACAAACTATGTCATAACAACTTTGTATCGTTTGCGCATGCGCAAACTATGCACATGCTACGTAATAACGACTTTCTATAGTTTGCGCATGCATCCGGAAATAAGAAAAGCTTACTTTCCCCCTTTTTTTAAATTCACAGCTTCTAGAAGGTTTACATGATTTCTTAAAAAACATGAGTTTTTAGAAAATGTGATTTATTTCATAAATGGAGTCAACAAAGTATGGACATTCTACGTCATAAGGACATTCTATAGTTTGCGCATGCATCCGGAAATAAGGAAAGCTTACTTCCCCCCGTTTTTTAAAATCAAGGCTTCTAGAAGGATTACATGATTTCTTAAAAAACATGAGTTTTTGGAAAATGTGATTTATTTCATAAATGGAATCAACAAAGTATGCACCTTCTAAGTCATAATGATTTTCTATAGTTTGCGCATGTGCAAAGTAAGCACATCCTACGTACTAACAACTTTCTATAGTTTGCGTATGCATCCAGAAATAAGAAAAGCTTACTTCACCCCATTTTTTAAAATCACAACTTCTAGAAGGTTTACATGATTTCTTAAAAAACATGAGTTTTTAGAAAAGGTGATTTATTTCATAAATGGAATCAACAAAGTATGCACATTCTATGTCATAACAACTTTGTATGGTTTGCGCATGCGCAAACTATGCACATTCTATGTAATAACGACTTTCTATAGTTTGTGCATGTGTCCGGAAATAAAAAAATCTTACTTCCCCTAGTTTTTTAAAATCACAGCTTCAAGAAGGTTTACGTGGTTTCTTAGAAAACACGAGTTTTTAGAAAATGTGATTTATTTCATAAATGGAATCGACAAAGTATGCACATTCTATGTCATAACGACTTTCTATAGTTTGCGCATGCGTCCGGAAATAAGAAAAGCTTACTTCCCCCCATTTTTTAAAATCTCAGCTTCTAGAAGGTTTACATGATTTCTTAATAAACACGAGTTTTTAGAAAATGTTATTTATTTAATCAATGGAATCAACAAACTATGCACATTCTACGTAATAACGACTTTCTATAGTTTGCACATGCGTCCGGAAATAACAAAAGCTTACTTCCCCCCATTTTTTTAAATCACAACTTCTAGAAGGTTTACATGATTTCTTAAAAAAACACGAGTTTTTAGAAAATGTCATTTGTTTCATCAATGGAATCAACAAAGTATGAACAAACTATGTCATAACGACTTTGTATCATTTGTGCATGTGCAAACTATGCACATTCTACGTAATAACGACTTTCTATAGTTTGCGCATGCGTCCGGAAATAAGAAAAGCTTACTTCCCCCCATTTTTTAAAATCACAGCTTCTAGAAGGTTTACATGATTTCTTAAAAAACACGAGTGTTTTAAAAATGTGATTTATTTAATCAATGGAATAAACAAACTATGCACATTCTACGTAATAACGACTTTCTATAGTTTGCGTATGCGTCTGGAAATAAGAAAAGCTTACTTCCCCCCTTTTTTTAAATTCACAGCTTTTAGAAGGTTTACATGATTTCTTAAAAAACATGAGTTTTTAGAAAATGTGATTTATTTCATCAATGGAATCAACAAATTATTCACATTCTACGTAATAACGACTTTCTATAGTTTGCGAATGCGTCCGGAAGTAAGAAAAGCTTACTTCCCCCCGGTTTTTAAAATCAAAAGCTTCTAGAAGGTTTACATGATTTCTTAAAAAACACGAGTTTTTAGAAAATGTCATTTATTTCATAAATGGAATCAAAAAATTATGAACATTCTATGTCATAACGACTTTGTATAGTGTGCGCATGTGCAAACTATGCACATTCTACGTAATAACGGCTTTCTATAGTTTGCGCATGCGTCCGAAAATAAGAAAAGCTTACTTCCCCCCTTTTTTTAAATTCACAGCTTCTAGAAGGTTTACATGATTTCTTAAAAAACACGAGTTTTTAGAAAATGTGTTTTATTTCATAAATGGAATCAACAAAGTATGCACATTCTACGTCATAACGACTTTCTATAGTTTGCGCATGCATCCCGAAATAAGAAAAGCTTACTTCCCCCCGTTTTTTAAAATCACAGCTTCTAGACGTTTTACATGATTTCTTTAAAAAAACGACTTTTTAGAAAATGTGATTTATTTCATAAAAGGAATCAACAAAGTATGCACATTCTATGTCATAATGACTTTGTATAGTTTGCACATGTGCAAACTATTCACACTCTAGGTAATAACGACTTTCTATAGTTTGCACATGCGTCCGGAAATAAGAAATGCTTACTTCCCCCTCTTTTTTAAATTCACAGCTTCTAGAAGGTTTACATGATTTCTTAAAAAACACGAGTTTTTAGAAAATGTAATTTATTTCATAAATGGAATCAACAAAGTATGCACATTCTACGTCATAACGACTTTCTATAGTTTGCGCATGTGTCCGGAAATAAGAAAAGCTTACTTCCCCTCGTTTTTTAAAATCACAGCTTCTAGAAGGTTTACATGATTTCTTAAAAAAAATGAGTTTTTAAAAAATGTGATTAATTTCATAAAAGGAATCAACAAAGTATGCACATTCTACGTCATAACGACTTTCTATAGTTTGCGCATGCGTCCGGAAATAAGAAAAGCTTACTTCCCCCCTTTTTTTAAATTCACAGCTTCTAGAAGGTTTCCATGATTTCTTAAAAAAAAGGGTTTTTAGAAAATGTGATTTATTTCATCAATGGAATCAACAAACTATGCACATTCTACGTAATAACAACTTTCTATAGTTTGCGAATGCGTCCGGAAATAAGAAAAGCTTACTTCCCCCCATTTTTTAAAATCACGGCTTCTAGAGGGATTACATGATTTCTTAAAAAACATGAGTTTTACGAACATGTGATTTATTTCATAAATGGAATCAACAAAGTATGCACATTCTATGTCATAACGACTTTCTATAGTTTGCGCATGCGCAAACTAAGCACATTCTACGTACTAACGACTTTCTATAGTTTGCATATGCGTCCAGAAATAAGAAAAGCTTACTTCACCCCGTTTTTTTAAATCACAACTTCTAGAAGGTTTACATGATTTCTTAAAAAACGAGAGTTTTTAGAAAATGTGATTTATTTCATAAATGGAATCAACAAAGTATGCACATTCTATGTCATAACGACTTTGTATGGTTTGCGCATGTGCAAACTATGCACATTCTACGTAATAACGACTTTCTATAGTTTGTGCATGTGTCCGGAAATAAGAAAAGCTTACTTCCGCCAGTTTTTTAAAATCACAGCTTCTACAAGGTTTACATGATTTCTTAAAAAACACGAGTTTTTAGAAAATGTGATTTATTTCATAAATGGAATCAACAAGGTATGCACATTCTACGTCATAACGACTTTCTAAAGTTTGTGAATGCGTCCGAAAATAAGAAAAGCTTACTTCCGCCAGTTTTTTAAAATCACAGCTTCTAGAAGGTTTACATGATTTCTTAAAAATCACGAGTTTTTAGAAAATGTGATTTATTTCATAAATGAAATCAACAATGTATGCACATTCTAAGTCATAACGACTTTCTATAGTTTGCGCATGCATCCGGAAATAAGAAAAGCTTACTTCCCTCCATTTTTTAAAATCTCAGCTTCTAGAAGGTTTACATGATTTCTTAATAAACATGAGTTTTTAGAAAATGTGATTTATTTAATCAATGGAATCAACAACCTATGCACATTCTATGTAATAACGACTTTCTATAGTTTGCACATGCGTCTAGAAATAAGAAAAGCTTACTTTCCCCCAAGTTTTAAAATCACAGCTTCTAGAAGGTTTAGATGATTTCTTAAAAAAACACGAGTTTTTAGAAAATGTCATTTGTTTCATAAATGGAATAAAAAACGTATGAACATTCTATGTCATAACGACTTTGTATAGTTTGCGCGTGCGCAAACTATGCACATTCTAGGTAATAACAACTTTCTATAGTTTGCGCATGCGTCCGGAAATAAGAAAAGCAAACTTCCCGTCTTTTTTTAAATTGATAGCTTCTAGAAGGTTTACATGATTTCTTAAAAAACACAAGTTTTTAGAAAATATTATTTATTTCATAAATGGAATCAACAAAGTATGCACATTCTACGTCATAACGACTTTCTATAGTTTGCGCATGCGTCCGGAAATAAGAAAAGCTTACTTCCCCCCGTTTTTTAAAATCACAACTTCTAGAAGGTTTACATGATTTCTTAAAAAAAACGAGTTTTTAGAAAATGTGATTTATTTCATAAAAGGAATCAACAAAGTATGCACATTCTACGTCATAACGACTTTCTATAGTTTGCGCATGCGTATGGAAATAACAAAAGCTTACTTCCACCCGTTTTTTAACATCACAGCTTCTAGAAGGTTTACATGATTTTTTAAAAGACACGAGTTTTTAGAAAATGTGATTTACTTCATAAATGGAATCAACAAAGTATGCACCTTCTAAGTCATAACGACTTTCTATAGTTTGCACATGCGTCCGGAAATAAGAAAAGCTTACTTCCCCCCGTTTTTTAAAATCACAGCATCTAGAAGGTTTACATGATTTCTTAAAAAACACGAGTTTTTAGAAAATGTCATTTATTTCATAAATGGAATCAAATAAGTAGGAACATTCTATGTCATAACGACTTTGTATAGTTTGCTCGTGCGTAAACTGTGCACATTCTAGGTAATAACAACTTTCTATAGTTTGCGCATGCGTCCGGAAATAAGAAAAGCTAACTTCCCCCCTTTTTTTAAATTCATAGCTTCTAGAAGGCTTACATGATTTCTTAAAAACACAAGTTCTTAGAAAATGTTATTTATTTCATAAATGGAATCAACAAAGTATGCACATTCAACGTCATAACGACTTTCTATAGTTTGCGCATGCGTCCGGAAATAAGAAAAGCTTACTTCCCCCCGTTTTTTAAAATCACAGCTTCTAGAAGGTTTACATGATTTCTTAAAAAAAACGAGTTTTTAGAAAATGCGATTTATTTCATAAAAGGAATCAACAGAGTATGCACATTCTACGTCATAACGAATTTCTATAGTTTGCACATGCGTATGGAAAAAAGAAAAGCTTACTTCCCCCCGTTTATTAAAATCACAGCTTCTAGAAGGATTACATGATTTCTTAAAAAACATGAGTTTTTAGAAAATGTGATTTATTTCATAAATGGAATCAACAAAGTATGCACATTCTAAGTCATAACGACTTTCTATAGTTTGTGCATGCGTGTGGAAATAAGAAAAGCTTACTTCCCCCCGTTTTTTAAAATCATAGCTTCTAGAAGGACTACATGATTTCTTAAAAAACATGAGTTTTACGAACATGTGATTTATTTCATAAATGGAATCAACAAAGTATGCACATTCTATGTCATAACGACTTTCTATAGTTTGCGCATGCGCAAACTAAGCACATTCTACGTACTAACGACTTTCTATAGTTTTTGTATGCGTCCATAAATAAGAAAAGCTCACTTCACCCCGTTTTTTAAAATCACAACTTCTAGAAGGTTTACATGATTTCTTAAAAAACACGAGTTTTTAGAAAATGTGATTTATTTCATAAATGGAATCAACAAAGTATGCACATTCTATGTCATAACGACTTTGTATGGTTTCCGCATGCGCAAACTATGCACATTCTACGTAATAACGACTTTCTTTAGTTTGCGCATGTGTCCGGAAATAAGAAAAGCTTACTTCCGCCCGTTTTTTAAAATCACAGCTTCTAGATGGTTTACATGATTTCTTAAAAAACACGAGTTTTTAGAAAATGTGATTTATTTCATGAATGGAATCAACAAAGTATGCACATTCTACGTCATAATGACTTTCTATAGTTTGCGCATGCGTCCGGAAATAAGAAAAGCTTACTTCCCCCCGTTTTTTAAAATCACAGCTTCTAGAAGGATTACATGATTTTTAAAAAACATGAGTTTTTAGAAAATGTGATTTATTTCATAAATGGAATCAACAAAGTATGCACATTCTAAGTCATAACAACTTTCTATAGTTTGTGTTGAAATATTGTAACTTCAAAGAATATTATATTTGTATATTATTTATTCCGGAGATGTTCCATACCTCCGATGTGGTTATACTATAAATCTGGAGATGTTTATTCCTCCGAGTTGGGTGTGGTGACTAGGGTTATTAGACCCACCATGTGGGGGTTGGCCCAGTCAGTTATAATGGGGTATTTAACCTAATGGTTAAATATGAGCCTACATGTACTTGTGTAAAATACATATCAGAGTAGTGTATAAATAGAGGAGGTGTGTTCCTCATTTGATACACTCACACACTTGAGGATAGCGCACTTGTGGAGGAGAGGTCTGCTATTGTGGAGGAGGAGATCATGTCTCAGGGTTTCATCTTTGTATATTGCTGTTCATCTATATTGAGGAAGCTTTGCTGGGTTTTCTACCCCATGAGGGTTTCCCAGGATAAATCTCTGTCTCTTGTGTTTATGCTGTGCTTGTTGTTTCTTCAGTGATCCTGTATATGCTATTATTGTGAAATGGAATGTAATGCTGCTATTTTCTGTCTTAGCATATTGAATTTTAACATGGTATCATAGCTAACCTGAAGGAAGACAAGGTATGGCACTAAAGACACTTGCTTTACTTACGACAATTTGAAGGTTAGGGTTTTACATAGCAAAAACCAGTCATCGTAGCACTTTCGCTATAAATCCGTTTTGGCGACGTTTTCGGATCTGAAATTGTTACAGGACGAATATTAAATCTCCAGGTACCTTGTGTCCAAAGGACAACCTCTAATTCGTTGTACTTTCTGATTTATGATCTGTACAATATAGGGTTTCTGCCTCTTCCAGATCTGAGTAAAAATCAGGTGACCTTGGGAAAAAGGTCATATCTTGGGCTAGGAAGCTCCAAATGAAATTTCGTAAAAACTAACAGGTAGTACACAGTCTGTACTATCTCAGAAAACGTTTTCAGAGGCCGAAGTTGAACCAGTGACACGTGGATCTCCGTACAAGTTCGCCCTCCTGTATTATCCCATAAACAGGTCATGTTGCGACACTTGGTATAACTCTCTCTCAGAGAGTCCAATTGAGGTCAGACCTATCAGGATGGAAAGATAACAGACCGAGATACCTTAAAAAAGTTTTTCAGAGGCCGATGTTCAAACAGTGACACGTGGCATGCCGTACAAGTTCGCTCTTCTGTTTTATCCCAAAACAGGTCACGTTGCGACATTTGACATAACTCTCTCTCAAAGAATCCAATTGAGGTCAGACCTGTCAGGATAGAAAGATAACAGGTCAGGCTATCTTAGAAAACTTTTTCAGACCCTGTGGATTGAAAAGTTTGGAGTTACACCAGAAACAATCAGGTACATATTTCTGTCAAAACATAATTATTTTTGAATACCTTCATTCATGGCTTCCGGAATTTAGGGCTTTGAAGAAAGTTGGAATTTTTGTAAATGGAGACCACGGCTGAATGCTACTCATCAAAATAGAAATTTAGAGACCAAGATAAGATTTTTTGGTTGGGCAGAAGGTCGGGCTTGATCAAACCCTAGTTCGGGACTTTGATCAGAAAAGTGGAAAATTAGGGCTTCTGTAAAAATGGGAATTTTTTAAATCTGTGACCATGGCTAGAAGCTCCTTAGAAAAATAGAAGCTTAGAGCTTTGGATCAAACATTTTGATTGGGCAGAAGAGTGGGATTCACCAAACCCCAGTTCAGGGTCACGTCCAATGAATCCGGAAGTTTCAAAGGCAAAATTGAGGAGTGAAACTTTGCAGTTTTCAAATTCTGAATATATCAGTTTGATCAGCTCATCAAGGCGCATATTTCTATCCTTTCGGAAGTTTGAAATTCAAAGTTTGAATTTTTGGGGTTTCTCTGACAAACCCATATCCAGCTCCAGGTCCAGTTCTTACAAATCAAGTGGATAGGGTTAATCCTAGAAGAAGATGGATTGGTCACCTGCATAAGTGAAGGAGTTACTGTTTCAGAGGGAGATGAGGCTAAGGCTTTACATAAGGAGATTACAAGCGATCTCGACAGGTATGACTCATCGAGGTATGTTTTGAGATTTATTCATGATTAAGTTTATGGTATGTTTGTCTTCATGTTATTATGGTTAGTACAATCTTGATTTTAGATTTGTTGTATCACCTTAACAAAATTATGAATGCATGATAGAAGATATTTATTGGTTAGGGTGTTGACACTTATGATTGTACTAATGCATTATGATGTTGTGTGAGGTTGATGTTGTCTACTAACAAGATACAGGTACATCACAAAAGACAAATCAGGCTCCATGACCATGAAAACATGAAGACAAAGACTCATCCATAATCTTTGTTCTACTTACGAGGTATGTATGACTTTGTTATATTATGCTTAACCTATGAGACATGCAGGTTCTAGCTCAGGATCTCTAAATCATTGAAGAGATTGTTTAGGTATGTTGTACATAACCAAGTAGGTATACTAATCCAGGTATGTTTCCCATGAATCTTACCTTGTGTTAGGATCCCTTATATAAGTATACTTGGAATGATTGGTTATGCTTATTCATAAAGATAATAATCAAGGGATTATGCATATTATATCTTTTATCTTGATTGATGATATGCATGAGTAAAAGAAGACTTCCCTGAAATCTTGAATACTAATGTTTATTAACTATAATCATGACTATACATTTTCAAGATTATTTAGTACTATAATGTTTTGATAGCATTTAGAATATACTAATGAGTGTATGTTTGTGTATGAGATCATGAGGATGACTCTTGAGCATGCACAGTGGTACAGAATGAATAGAAGTTCAAAAGACATAGAGAAGATCAAGCGGGAGGCAGCCACACAAACATAAAAGATAAGTATTTGAGTTGTTATTTGAAATAGTAATGATATTGCCTGTAATAGGTTGTATGCATATTTGTATTCCTATAATATATCATGTTGAGTGTAAATATTCATAGAACATTGAACAGTATACTACTAATATGCATATGATTGGTAAGTTGGACAAACATTTCATTGTTGCTTGTCTAGAATGAAACCTCTTTGCTGACATGCTGAGAGTTGTGCACACTCTCGATAGTATGTTCTGGTAGAGATGGAAGGCATCTAGATAGCCACTGTATGCATACAGGATATGGGAAAGTGTTGTGCCAAAGTATCGGTCAAAATAGTTGCATCACTATGTAAATGATATCTGTATGCATAATAGGTTATCATGTCAATATGATTTGATGATTATGAAGTATTACTAAACATGTACTTAATTTTGATTTGTAGGAAAGGTCATGAAGAATGATGGACACCGTACAAGTGGTGGATGTTCAAACAAGAAGATTTACAAATCAAACAAAATATAGAAGGCTCATGGCTAGAAGATTCTCTTAGAAAGGGGAAGAGAATCACGACAAGATGTTTGCTCCAAGTATGGTGTAATTAAAGAAGAAGTGTGAATCAGGTTCTGCACAGGTACCTAGGATCGATAATAAATTGATAAGCTTAATGATCACCATGGGTGATGTGGATCTCAACCTTTGCTACAAGGTTGAATATGATTTCTATACACAAATGACATGGATGCAAGAAGGAACTCACCACAGAGTTTGAATGATATTAAGGCTCATATTAGTAGACCCATCTAACGAGAGATGGCACAGATAGATATGCAGAAGATCATTCAATGCAGAAATGAAAAATGAAAGATCTCAAATTGACACTTTACTTCCTAGGTCTGGAAGTATGGCAAGGCTCAGAAGGAATATTTCTCAACCAGGGAAAGTATGATGAGAAATATGACTTGAGGTGTTGGAATGGCCACTCTTATGGATTCCAACTTGAAGCTGTTAGGGGATAACTCATCAGAGTTAGTGGATATAACTCTGTACAGTCAAATTATTGGGTCATTGATGTTTCTAACATATACTAGATTAGATATATGCTTTGTTGTGAATACCTTGAGTCAGTATCTAGTGGAAACTAGATGTTTTCACCTGATAGTTGCAAAGCATGTGATGAGGCACCTAAAGGATACAATAGACTTTGATCTGTGCTATCTTGGAGATCATGACTTCAGATGGCTACTCAGATGCTGATTGGGCAAAAAGTGTATCAGACAAGAAGAACACATCAAGAGGATGTTATTGTCTAGGATTAGCCATGATCTCGTGGTTTAGCTGGAAGCAGTCTAGTGTGGCTCTCAGCACAAGCAGAATATATGGCTGTTTGCTTTGCTAGTTGTGAAGAAGTTTGGCTTCAGGATTGTTTGACTTAGAGATAGAACCAATTGTGATCCTATGTGACAAATAGAGTTGTATCAAGATGACATAGAATCCAGTGTTCCATGATAAGTCAAAGATCATAGGGATCTAACAAGATATGACACAGAAAGGAACTATAAAGTTTGAATTTGTAACAGGTTACCGACATACTAACCAAGCCTCTGTCTCGAGTGAAATTTGAATACTTTCGAGACAAGCTTGGTGTAGGTCAAAAGGACCCTCCTCGAAAGGGGGAGTAGTATAGTCACTGATGATGAGATTGTCTCATCGAACAACAAGGTCGATGATGAGGTAACCTGTTCTCTACACCTAGATACTTAGAAATATTTAGATTTAGGACTCGTATACTTAGAATACTTAGTTTTACTTATACATGCTTTTGATGTTATATGTATTAGTAAGAATACATGCTTTTGATGATAGATGTATTGGTGAGAATACATGCTTTTGATGATAAGATGTATTGGTAAGAATACATACTTTTGATGACACATGTATTGATTAATGTACGTGTATGGTTGAGGATACTTGTACTTGTATCGATGAGAATACATGTGGGGATTGTATCATCCTTGAACACATGTTCTAAAGTGAGCCGTAGACGTATGGTCTCCGAGAATGAAGTCCTTAGTGGACAGTTGAGGGGATTGGATCATCCCTGGACTTTCAGTCCTAAAGAGAGCCGTAGACGTGAGGTCTCCGAGAATGAAGTCCTTAGTGGACAGTTGAGGGGATTGGATCATCCCTGGACTTTCAGTCCTAAAGAGAGCCATAGACGTGAGGTCTCCGAGAATGAAGACCTTAGTGGACAGTTGAGGGGATTGGATCATCCCTGGACTTTCAGTCCTAAAGAGAGCCGTAGACGTATGGTCTCCGAAAAGTGGGGATTGTATCATCCCCGGACTTAGGTCCCTGAATTGATCCGTAGACGTGAGGTCTCCGAGATGTGGGGATTGTATCATCCCCGGACTTAGGTCCCTGAATTGATCCGTAGACGTGAGGTCTCCGAGAAGTGGGGATTGTATCATCCCCGGACTTAGGTCCCTGAATTGATCCGTAGACGTGAGGTCTCCGAGAAGTGGGGATTGTATCATCCCCGGACTTAGGTCCCTGAATTGATCCGTAGACGTGAGGTCTCCGAGAAGTGGGGATTGTATCATCCCCGGACTTAGGTCCCTGAATTGATCCGTAGACGTGAGGTCTCCGAGAAGTGGGGATTGTATCATCCCCGGACTTAGGTCCCTGAATTGATCCGTAGACGTGAGGTCTCCGAGAAGTGGGGATTGTATCATCCCCGGACTATGGTCCCTGAATTGATCCGTAGACGTATGGTCTCCGAGAAGTGGGGATTGTATCATCCCTGGACTTCGGTCCCTGAATTGATCCGTAGACGTATGGTCTCCGAGAAAGTGATTTTTGATGTGGTTACTTGTATTGGTAGGATACTTGTATTGATGATGTGGTTACTTGTATCGGTAGGATACTTGTATTGATGATGTGGTTACTTGTATCGGTAGGATACTTGTATTGATGATGTGGTTACTTGTATCGGTAGGATACTAGTATTGATGACGTGGTTACTTGTATCGGTATGGATACTTGTATTGATGATGTGGTTACTTGTATCGGTAGGATACATGTATTGATGACATGATTACTTGTATCAGTATGGATACTTGTATTGATGATATGTATACTTGTATTGGCATGAATACTTGTACTAATGATGTGGATACTTGTATTGTTATGGATACCTGTGTTGATGACGATGCTGACGATCGTGTGATGACGATACTGATGATCGTGTGATGACGATGCTGATGATCATGTGATGACGATGCTGATGATCATGAGATGACGATGCTGATGATCGTGTGATGACGATGCTGATGATCGTGAGATGACGATGCTGATGATCGTGTGATGACGATGCTGACGATCATGTGATGACGATACTGATGATCGTGTGATGACGATGCTGATGATCGTGTGATGACGATGCTGATGATCATGAGATGATGATGCTGATGATCGTGTGATGACGATGCTGATGATCGTGAGATGACGATGCTCATGATCGTGTGATGACGATGCTGATGATCGTGTGATGACGATGCTGATGATCATGTGATGACGATGATGATGATCGTGTGATGACGATGCTAATGATCGTGAGATGACGATACTGATGATCGTGAGGATCCAGATGTTGATGTTGTTGTAGTTGTTCGAGTGCTGCAGAAGATAAAGACTCAGTACTGAAGATGTTGATGTTCCAGAATTGAAGATGTTCCAGTAACTGCTTGAGTTACTAATGATGTTGAGAAAGCTTCCAATGATTTATAGATGTATCATGTATGATGTTGATGACTCCTTTCTCGTGCAGATACTGTTATAATATCCTTCTCGTTAAGGGGGAGTGTTGAAATATTGTAACTTCAAAGAATATTATATTTGTATATTATTTATTCCGGAGATGTTCCATACCTCCGATGTGATTATAATATAAATCTGGAGATGTTTATTCCTCCGAGTTGGGTGTGGTAACTAGGGTTATTAGACCCACCATGTGGGGGTCGGCCCAGTCAGTTATAATGGGGTATTTAACCTAATGGTTAAATACGAGCCTACATGTACTTGTGTAAAATACATATCAGAGTAGTGTATAAATAGAGGAGGTGTGTTCCTCATTTGATACACTCACACACTTGAGGATAGCGCACTTGTGGAGGAGAGGTCTGCTATTGTGGAGGAGGAGATCATGTCTCAGGGTTTCATCTTTGTATATTGCTGGTCATCTATATTGAGGAAGCTTTGCTGGGTTTTCTACCCCATGAGGGTTTCCCAGGATAAATCTCCGTCTCTTGTGTTTATGCTGTGCTTGTTGTTTCTTCAGTGATCCTGTATATGCTATTATTGTGAAACGGAATGTAATGCTGCTATTTTCTGTCTTAGCATATTGAATTTTAACAGTTTGCACATGCGTCCGAAAATAAGAAAAGCTTACTTCCCCCTGTTTTTTAAAATCACAGCTTCTAGAAGGATTACATTATTTCTTATTAAACATGAGTTTTACGAACATGTGATTTATTTCATAAATGGAATCAACAAAGTATGCACATTCTATGTCATAACGACTTTGTATAGTTTGCGCATGCGCAAACTAAGCACATTCTACGTACTAACGACTTTCTATAGTTTCTGTATGCGTCCAGAAATAAGAAAAGCTTACTTCACCCCGTTTTTTAAAATCACAACTTCTAGAAGGTTTACATGATTTCTTAAAAAACACGAGTTTTTAGAAAATGTGATTTATTTCATAAATGGAATCAACAAAGTATGCACATTCTATGTCATAACGACTTTGTATGGTTTGCGCATGCGCAAACTATGCACATTCTACGTAATAACGACTTTCTATAAGTTGTGCATGTGTCCGGAAATAATAAAAGCTTACTTCCACCAGTTTTTTAAAATCACAGCTTCTAGAAGGTTTACATGATTTCTTAGAAAACACGAGTTTTTAGAAAATGTGATTTATTTCATAAATGGAATCAACAAAGTATGCACATTCTACGTCATAACGACTTTCTATAGTTTGCGCATGCGTCCGGAAATAAGAAAAGCTTACTTCCCCCCATTTTTTAAAATTTTAGCTTCTAGAAGGTTTACATGATTTCTTAATAAACACGAGTTTTCAGAAAATGTGATTTATTTAATCAATGGAATCAACAAACTATGCATATTCTACATAATAACGACTTTCTATAGTTTGCACATGCGTCCGGAAATAAGAAAAGCTTACATCCCCCCGTTTTTTAAAATCACAGCTTCTAGAAGGTTTACATGATTTCTTAAAAAAACAGGAGTTTTTAGAAAATGTCATTTGTGTCATAAATGGAATCAACAAAGTATGAACAAACTATGTCATAACGACTTTGTATCGTTTGCGCATTCGCAAAGTATGCACATTCTACGTAATAACGACTTTCTATAGTTTGCGCATGCGTCCGGAAATAAGAAAAGCTTACTTCCCCCCATTTTTTAAAATCACAGCTTCTAGAAGGTTTACATGATGTCTTAATAAACACGAGTTTTTTTAAAATGTGATTTATTTAATCAATGGAATAAACAAACTATGCACATTCTACGTAATAACGACTTTCTATAGTTTGTGCATGCGTCCGGAAATAAGAAAAGCTTACTTCCCCCCTTTTTTTAAATTCACAGCTTCTAGAAGGTTTACATGATTTCTTAAAAAACATGAGTTTTTAGAAAATGTGATTTATTTCATCAAAGGAATCAATAAACTATGCACATTCTACGTAATAACGACTTTCTATAGTTTGTGAATGCATCCGGAAATAAGAAAAGCTTACTTCCCCCCGGTTTTTAAAATCACAGCTTCTAGAAGGTTTACATGACTTCTTAAAAAACACGAGTTTTTAGAAAATATCATTTATTTCATAAATGGAATAAAAAAAGTATGAACATTCTATGTCATAACGACTTTGTATAGTTTGCGCATTTGAAAACTATGCATATTCTAGGTAATAACGACTTTCTATAGTTTGCGCATGCGTATGGAAATAACAAAAGCTCACTTCCACCCGTTTTTTAAAATCACAGCTTCTAGAAGGTTTACATGATTTTTTAAAAAACACGAGTTTTTAAAAAATGTGATTTACTTCATAAATGGAATCAACAAAGTATGCACCTTCTAAGTCATAACGACTTTCTATAGTTAGCGCATGCATCCAGAAATAAGAAAAGTTACTTCCCCCCGTTTTTTAAAATCACAACTTCTAGAAGTTTTACATGATTTCTTTAAAAAAACGTGTTTTTAGAAAATGTGATTTATTTCATAAAAGGAATCAACAAAGTATGCACATTCTACGTCATAACGACTTTGTATAGTTTGCGCATGTGCAAACTATGCACATTCTAGGTAATAACGACTTTCTATAGTTTGCGCATGCGTCCGGAAATAAGAAAAGCTTACTTCCCCCCCTTTTTTAAATTCACAGCTTCTAGAAGGTTTACATGATTTCTTAAAAAACACGAGTTTTAGAAAATGTGATTTATTTCATAAATGGAATCAACAAAGTATGCACATTCTACGTCATAACGACTTTCTATAGTTTGCGCATGTGTCCGGAAAAAATAAAAGCTTAATTCCGCCAGTTTTTTAGAATCACAGCTTCTAGAAGGTTTACATGATTTCTTAAAAAACACTAGTTTTTATTAAATGTGATTTATTTCATAAAAGGAATCAACAAAGTATGCACATTCTACGTCATAACGACTTTCTATAGTTTGCGCATGCGTCCGGAAATAAGAAAAGCTTACTTCCCACCTTTTTTTAAAAGCACAGCTTCTAGAAGGTTTCCATGATTTCTTTAAAAAAAGGGGTTTTTAGAAAATGTGATCTATTTCATAAATGGAATCAACAAACTATGCACATTCTACATCATAATGACTTTCTATAGTTTGCACATGCATCCGGAAATAAGAAAAGCTTACTTCCCCCCGTTTTTTAAAATCACAGCTTCTAGAAGGATTACATGATCTCTTAAAAAACATGAGTTTTTTGAAAATGTGATTTATTTCATAAATGGAATCAACAAAGTATGCACATTCTAAGTCATAACAACTTTCTATTGTTTGCGCATGCGTCCGGAAATAAGAAGAGCTTACTTCCCCCCGTTTTTTAAAATCACAGCTTCTAGAGGGATTACATGATTTCTTAAAAAACATGAGTTTTACGAACATGTGATTTATTTCATAAATGGAATCAACAAAGTATTCACATTCTATGTCATAACGACTTTCTATAGTGTGCGCATGCACAAACTAAGCAGATTCTACGTACTAACGACTTTCTATAGTTTGCGTATGCATCCAGAAATAAGAAAAGATTACTTCACCCCGTTTTTTAAAATCACAACTTCTAGAAGGTTTACATGATTTCTTAAAAAACGCGAGTTTTTAGAAAATGTGATTTATTTCATAAATGGAATCAACAAAGTCTGCACATTCTATGTCATAACGACTTTGTATGGTTTAAGCATGCGCAAACAATCCAGATTCTACGTAACAACGACTTTCTATAGTTTGCGCATGTGTCCGGAAATAAGAAAAGCTTACTTCCGCCTGTTTTTTAAAATCACAGCTTCTAGAAGGTTTACATGATTTCTTAAAAAACATGAGTTTTTAGAAAATGTGATTTATTTCATAAATGCAATCAACAAGGTATGCACATTCTACGTCATAACGACTTTCTAAAGTTTGCGCATGCGTCCGGAAATAAGAAAAGCTTACTTCCGCCATTTTTTTAAAATCACAGGTTCTAGAAGGTTTACATGATTTCTTAAAAACCACGTGTTTTTAAAAAATGTGATTTATTTCATAAATGGAATCAACAAAGTATGCACATTCTAAGTCATAACGACTTTCTATAGTTTGTGCATGCATCCGGAAATAAGAAAAGCTTACTTCCCGCCATTTTTTAAAATCTGAGCTTTAGAAGGTTTACATGATTTCTTAATAAACACAAGTTTTTAGAAAATGTGATTTATTTAATCAATGGAATCAACAACCTATGCACATTCTACGTAATAAAAACTTTCTATAGTTTGCACATGCGTGCGGAAATAAGAAAAGCTTACTTCCCCTTGGTTTTTAAAATCACAGCTTCTAGAAGGTTTACACGATTTCTTAAAAAACACGAGTTTTTAGAAAATGTCATTTATTTCATAAATGGAATCAAAAAAGTATGAAAATTCTATGTCATAATGACTTTGTATAGTTTGCGCATGTGCAAACTATGCACATTCTACGTAATAACGACTTTCTATAGTTTGCGCATGCGTCCGGAAATAAGAAAAGCTTACTTCCCCCCTTTTTTTAAATTCACAGCTTCTAGAAGGTTTACATGATTTCTTAAAAAACACGAGTTTTTAGAAAATGTGTTTTATTTCATAAATGGAATCAACAAAGTATGCACATTCTACGTCATAACGACTTTCTATAGTTTGCGCATGCATCCCGAAATAGGAAAAGCTTACTTCCCCCCGTTTTTTAAAATCGCAGCTTCTAGACGTTTTACATGATTTCTTTAAAAAAACGAGTTTTTAGAAAATAAGATTTATTTCATAAAAGGAATCAACAAAGTATGCACATTCTACATCATAATGACTTTGTATAGTTTGCACATGTGCAAACTATGCACATTCTAGGTAATAACGACTTTCTATAGTTTGCGCATGCGTCCGGAAATAAGAAACGCTTACTTCCCCCTCTTTTTTAAATTCACAGCTTCTAGAAGGTTTACATGATTTCTTAAAAAACACGAGTTTTTAGAAAATGTAATTTATTTCATAAATGGAATCAACAAAGTATGCACATTCTACGTCATAACGACTTTCTATAGTTTGCGCATGTGTCCGGAGAGAAGAAAAGCTTACTTCCCCCCGTTTTTTAAAATCACAGCTTCTAGAAGGTTTACATGATTTCTTTAAAAAAATGAATTTTTAGAAAATGTGATTAATTTCATAAAAGCAATCAACAAAGTATGCACATTCTACATCAGAACGACTTTCTATAGTTTGCGCATGCCTCCGGAAATGAGAAAAGCTTACTTCCCCCCTTTTTTTAAAATCACAGCTTCTAGAAGGTTTCCATGATTTCTTAAAAAACACGAGTTTTTAGAAAATCTGATTTATTTCATAAATGGAATCAACAAGGTATGCACATTCTACGTCATAACGACTTTCTAAAGTTTGCGCATGCGTCCGGAAATAAGAAAAGCTTACTTCCGCCAGTTTTTTAAAATCACAGCTTCTAGAAGTTTTACATGATTTCTTAAAAACCACAAGTTTTTAGAAAATGTGATTTATTTCATAAATCAAATCAACAAAGTATGCACATTCTAAGTCATAACGACTTTCTATAGTTTGCGCATGCATCCGGAAATAAGAAAAGCTTACTTCCCGCCATTTTTTAAAATCTCAGCTTCTAGAAGGTTTACATGATTTCTTAATAAACACGAGTTTTTAGAAAATGTGATTTATTTAATCAATGGAATCAACAACCTATGCACATTCTACGTAATAACGACTTTCTATAGTTTGCACATGCGTCCATAAATAAGAAAAGCTTACTTTCCCCATATTTTTAAAATCACAGCTTCTAGAAGGTTTACATGATTTCTTAAAAAAACACGAGTTTTTAGAAAATGTCATTTGTTTCATAAATGGAATAAAAAATGTATGAACATTCTATGTCATAACGACTTTGTATAGTTTGCGCGTGCGCAAACTATGCACATTCTAGGTAATAACAACTTTCTATAATTTGCGCATGCGTCCGGAAATAAGAAAAGCAAACTTCCCGTCTTTTTTTAAATTCATAGCTTCTAGAAGGTTTACATGATTTCTTAAAAAACATAAGTTTTTAGAAAATATTATTTATTTCATAAATGGAATCAACGAAGTATGCACATTCTACGTCATAACGACTTTCTATAGTTTGCGCATGCGTCCGGAAATAAGAAAAGCTTACTTCCCCCCGTTTTTTAAAATCACAGCTTCTAGAAGGTTTACATGATTTCTTAAAAAAAACGAGTTTTTAGAAAATGTGATTTATTTCATAAAAGGAATCAACAAAGTATGCACATTCTACATCATAACGACTTTCTATAGTTTGCGCATGCATATGGAAATAACAAAAGCTCACTTCCACCCGTTTTTTAAAATCACAGCTTCTAGAAGGTTTACATGATTTTTTTAAAAACACGAGTTTTTAGAAAATGTGATTTACTTCATAAATGGAATCAACAAAGTATGCACCTTCTAAGTCATAACGACTTTCTATAGTTTGCACATGCGTCCGGAAATAAGAAAATCTTACTTCCCCCCGTTTTTTAAAATCACAGCATCTAGAAGGTTTACATGATTTCTTAAAAAACACGAGTTTTTAGAAAATGTCATTTATTTCATAAATGGAATCAAATAAGTAGGAACATTCTATGTCATAACGACTTTGTATAGTTTGCTCGTGCGCAAACTGTGCACATTCTAGGTAATAACAACTTTCTATAGTTTGCGCATGCGTCCGGAAATAAGAAAAGCTAACTTCCCCCCTTTTTTAAATTCATAGCTTCTAGAAGGTTTACATGATTTATTAAAAAACACAAGTTCTTAGAAAATGTTATTTATTTCATAAACGGAATCAACAAAGTATGCGCATTCAATGTCATAACGACTTTCTATAGTTTGCGCATGCGTCCGGAAATAAGAAAAGCTTACTTCCCCTCGTTTTTTAAAATCATAGCTTCTAGAAGGTTTACATGATTTCTTAAAAAAAACGAGTTTTTAGAAAATGCGATTTATTTCATAAAAGGAATCAACAAAGTATGCACATTCTACGTCATAACGAATTTCTATAGTTTGCACATGCGTATGGAAAAAAGAAAAGCTTACTTCCCCCCGTTTGTTAAAATCATAGCTTCTAGAAGGATTACATGATTTCTTAAAAAACATGAGTTTTACAAACATGTGATTTATTTCATAAATGGAATCAACAAAGTATGCACATTCTATGTCATAACGACTTTCTATAGTTTGCGCATGCGGAAACTAAGCACATTCTACGTACTAACGACTTTCTATAGTTTCCGTATGCGTCCATAAATAAGAAAAGCTCACTTCATCCCGTTTTTTAAAATCACAACTTCTAGAAGGTTTACATGATTTCTTAAAAAACACGAGTTTTTAGAAAATGTGATTTATTTCATAAATGGAATCAACAAAGTATGCACATTCTATGTCATAACGACTTTGTATGGTTTGCGCATGCGCAAACTATGCACATTCTACGTAATAACGACTTTCTTTAGTTTGCGCATGTGTCCGGAAATAAGAAAAGCTTACTTCCGCCCGTTTTTTAAAATCACAGCTTCTAGAAGGTTTACATGATTTCTTAAAAAACACGAGTTTTTAGAAAATGTGATTTATTTCATGAATGGAATCAACAAAGTATGCACATTCTATGTCATAACGACCTTCTATAGTTTGCGCATGCGTCCGGAAATAAGAAAAGCTTACTTCCCCCCATTTTTTTAAAATCACTGCTTCTAGAAGGTTTACATGATTTCATGAAAAAAAATGAGTTTTTAGCAAAAGTGATTTATTTCATAAATTGAATCAACAAAGTATGCACATTCTAAGTCATAACAAATTTTTATAGTTTGTGCATGCGTCCGGAAATAAGAAAAGCTTACTTCACCCCGATTTTTTAAAATTATAGCTTCTAGAAGGTTTACATGATTTCTTAAAAAAAATGAGCTTTTAGAAAATAAAATTTATTTTATAAAAGCAATCAACAAAGTATGCATATTCTACGCCATAACGACCTTCTATAGTTTGCGCATGCGTCAAGAAATAAGAAAAGATTACTTCCCCCCGTTTTTTAAAATCACAGCTTCTAGAAGGTTTCCATGATTTCTTAAAAAACATGTGTTTTTAGAAAATGTGATTTATTTCATCAATTGAATCAACAAACTATGCACATTCTACGTAATAATGACTTTCTATAGTTTGCGAATGCGTCCGGAAATAAGAAAAGCTTACTTCCCCCCATTTTTTAAAATCACAGCTTCTAGAATGTTTACATGATTTCTTAAAAAACATGAGTTTTTAGAAAATGTCATTTATTTGATAAATCGAATCAACAAAGTATGGACATTCTATGTCATAAAAACTTTGTATATTTTGCACATGCGCAAACTATGCACATTTTATGTAATAACGACTTTCTATAGTTTGTGCATGTGTTTAGGAACAAGAAAAGCTTACTTCCTCCCTTTTTTTAAATTCACAGCATCTAGAAGGTTTACATGATTTCTTAAAAAACACGAGTTTTTAGAAAATACGATTTATTTCAAAAATGGAATCAACAAAGTATGCACTTTCTACGTCATAATGACTTTCTATAGTTTGCGCATGCATCCGGAAATAACAAAAGCTTACTTCCCCCCGTTTTTTAAAATCACAGCTTCTAGAAGGTTTACATGATTTCTTAAAAAACACGAGTTTTTAGAAAATGTGATTTATTTAATTAATGGAATCAACAAACTATACACATTATACGTAATAACGACTTTCTATAGTTTGCGCATCCGTCCGAAAATAAGAAAAGCTTACTTCCCCCCGTTTTTTAAAATCACAGCTTCTAGAAGGTTTACATAATTTCTTAACAAACACGAGTTTTTAGAAAATGTCATTTGTTTCATAAATGCAATCAACAAAGTATGAACAAACTATGTCATAACAACTTTGTATCGTTTGCGCATGCGCAAACTATGCACATTCTACGTAATAACGACTTTCTATAGTTTGCGCATGCATCCGGAAACAAGAAAAGCTTACTTTCCCCCTTTTTTTAAATTCACAGCTTCTTGAAGGTTTACATGATTTCTTAAAAAACATGAGTTTTTAGAAAATGTGATTTATTTCATAAATGGAATCAACAAAGTATGCACATTCTACGTCATAACGACATTCTATAGTTTGCGCATGCATCCGGAAATAAGGAAAGCTTACTTCCCCCCGTTTTTTAAAATCACGGCTTCTAGAAGGATTACATGATTTCTTAAAAAACATGAGTTTCTAGAAAATGTGATTTATTTCATCAATGGAATCAACAAAGTATGCACATTCTAAGTCATAATGATTTTCTATAGTTTGCGCATGTGTGTGGAAATAAGAGAAGCTTACTTCCCCCTGTTTCTTAAAATCACAGCTTCTAGAAGGATTACATGATTTCTTAAAAAACATGAGTTTTACGAACATGTGATTTATTTCATAAATGGAATCATCAAAGCATGCACATTCTATGTCATAACGACTTTCTATAGTTTGCGCATGCACAAACTAAGCACATTCTATGTACTAACGGCTTTCTATAGTTTGCGTATGCGTCCAGAAATAAGAAAAGCGTACTTCACCCCATTTTTTAAAATCACAACTTCTAGAAGGTTTACATGATTTATTAAAAAACACAAGTTTTTAGAAAATGTGATTTATTTCATAAATGGAATCAACAAAGTATGCACATTCTATGTCATAACGACTTTGTATGGTTTGCGCATGCGCAAACTATGCACATTCTACGTAATAACGACTTTCTATAGTTTGCGCATGTGTCCGGAAATAAAAAAAGGTTACTTCAGCCAGTTTTTTAAAATCACAGCTTCTAACAGGTTTACATGATTTCTTTGAAAACACGAGTTTTTAGAAAATGTCATTTATTTCATAAATGGAATCAATAAAGTATGCACATTCTACGTCATAACGACTTTCTATAGTTTGCGCATGCGTTTAGAAATAAGAAAAGCTTACTTCCCCCCATTTTTTAAAATCTCAGCTTCTAGAAGGTTTACATGATTTCTTAATAAACACGAGTTTTTAGAAATTGTGATTTATTTAATCAATGGAATCAACAAAGTATGCACATTCTACGTAATAGCGACTTTCTATAGTTTGCACATGCGTCCGGAAATAAGAAAAGCTTAGTTCCCCCCGTTTTTTAAAATCACAGCTTCTAGAAGGTTTACATGATTTCTTAAAAAAACACGAGTTTTTAGAAAATATCATTTGTTTCATAAATGCAATCAACAAAGTATGAACAAACTATGTCATAACAACTTTGTATCGTTTCCGCATGCGCAAACTATGCACATTCTATGTAATAACGACTTTCTATAGTTTGCGCATGCATCCGGAAACAAGAAAAGCTTACTTTCCCCCTTTTTTTATATTCACAGCTTCTTGAAGATTTACAGGATTTCTTAAAAAACATGAGTTTTGAGAAAATGTGATTTATTTCATAAATGGAATCAACAAAGTATGCACATTCTACGTCATAACGACATTCTATAGTTTGCGAATGCATCCGGAAATAAGGAAAGCTTACTTCCCCCCGGTTTTTAAAATCACGGCTTCTAGAAGGTTTACATGATTTCTTAAAAAACATGAGTTTTTAGAAAATGTGATTTATTTCATAAATGGAATCAACAAAGCATGCACATTCTAATTCATTACGATTTTCTATAGTTTGCGCATGTGTGCGGAAATAAGAGAAGCTTACTTCCCCCTGTTTCTTAAAATCACAGCTTCTAGAAGGATTACATGATTTCTTAAAAAACATGAGTTTTACGAACATGTGATTTATTTCATAAATGGAATCAACAAAGCATGCACATTCTATGTCATAACGACTTTCTATAGTTTGCGCATGCGCAAACTAAGCACATTCTACGTACTAATGACTTTCTATAGTTTGCGTATGCGTCCAGAAATAAGAAAAGCTTACTTCACCCCGTTTTTTAAAATCACAACTTCTAGAAGGTTTACATGATTTCTTAAAAAACACGAGTTTTTAGAAAATGTGATTTATTTCATAAATGGAATGAATGAAGTATGCACACTCTATGTCATAACGACTTTGTATGGTTTGCGCATGCGCAAACTATGCACATTCTAAGTAATAACGACTTTCTATAGTTTGTGCATGTGTCCGGAAATAAAAAAAAGCTTACTTCTGCCAGT
This sequence comes from Larix kaempferi, assembly GCA_027924585.1. Lineage (NCBI taxonomy): Eukaryota > Viridiplantae > Streptophyta > Pinopsida > Pinales > Pinaceae > Larix > Larix kaempferi. The sequence continues at coordinate 12,945,694 of BSBM01000557.1, read as the reverse complement.
TTTTAAAAATCACAGCTTCTAGAATGTTTACATGATTTCTTAGAAAACACGAGTTTTTAGAAAATGTCATTTATTTTATAAATGGAATCAACAAAGTATGCACATTCTACGTCATAACGACTTTCTATAGTTTGCGCATGCGTCCAGAAATAAGAAAAGCTTACTTCCCCCCATTTTTTAAAATCTCAGCTTCTAGAAGGTTTACATGATTTCTTAATAAACACGAGTTTTTAGAAAATGTGATTTATTTAATCAATGGAATCAACAAACTATGCACATTCTACGTAATAACGACTTTCTATAGTTTGCACATGCGTCCGGAAATAAGAAAAGCTTATTTCCCCCCATTTTTTAAAATCACAGCTTCTAGAAGGATCACATGATTTCTTAAAAAACATGAGTTTTACGAACATGTGATTTATTTCATAAATGGAATCGACAAAGCATGCACATTCTATGTCATAACGACTTTCTATAGTTTGCGCATGCGCAAACTAAGCACATTCTACGTACTAACGGCTTTCTATAGTTTGCGTATGCGTCCAGAAATAAGAAAAGCTTACTTCACCCCGTTTTTTAAAATCACAACTTCTAGAAGGTTTACATGATTTCTTAAAAAACACGAGTTTTTAGAAAATGTGATTTATTTCATAAATGCAATCAACAAAGTCTGCACATTCTATGTCATAATGACTTTGTATGGTTTAAGCATGCGCAAACTATGCACATTCTATGTAACAACGACTTTCTATAGTTTGCGCATGTGTCCGGAAATAAGAAAAGCTTACTTCTGCAAGTTTTTTAAAATCACAGCTTCTAGAAGGTTTACATGATTTCTTAAAAAACATGAGTTTTTAGAAAATGTGATTTATTTCATAAATGGAATCAACAAGGTATGCACATTCTACGTCATAACGACTTTCTAAAGTTTGCGCATGCGTCCGGAAATAAGAAAAGCTTACTTCCGCCAGTTTTTTAAAATCACAGCTTCTAGAAGGTTTACATGATTTCTTAGAAAACACGAGTTTTTAGAAAATGTCATTTATTTCATAAATGGAATCAACAAAGTATGCACATTCTACGTCATAACGACTTTCTATAGTTTGTGCATGCGTTTAGAAATAAGAAAAGCTTACTTCCCCCCATTTTTTAAAATCTCAGCTTCTAGAAGGTTTACATGATTTCTTAATAAACACGAGTTTTTAGAAATTGTGATTTATTTAATCTATGGAATCAACAAACTATGCACATTCTACGTAATAACGACTTTCTATAGTTTGCACATGCGTCCGGAAATAAGAAAAGCTTACTTCCCCCCGTTTTTTAAAATCACAGCTTCTAGAAGGATTACATGATCTCTTAAAAAACATGAGTTTTTTTAAAATATGATTTATTTCATAAATGGAATCAACAAAGTATGCACATTCTAAGTCATAACGACTTTCTATAGTTTGCGCATGTGTCCGGAAATAAGAAAAGCTTACTTCCCCCCGTTTTTTAAAATCACAGCTTCTAGAGGGATTACATGATTTCTTAAAAAACATGAGTTTTACGAACATGTGATTTATTTCATAACTGGAATCAACAAAGTATTCACATTCTATGTCATAACGACTTTCTATAGTTTGCGCATGTGCAAACTAAGCAGATTCTACGTACTAACGACTTTCTATAGTTTGCGTATGCGTCCAGAAATAAGAAAAGCTTACTTCACCCCGTTTTTTAAAATCACAACTTCTAGAAGGTTTACATGATTTCTTAAAAAACGAGAGTTTTTAGAAAATGTGATTTATTTCATAAATGGAATCAACAAAGTTTGCACATTCTATGTCATAACGACTTTGTATGGTTCAAGCATGCGCAAACTATGCACATTCTATGTAACAACGACTTTCTATAGTTTGCGCATGTGTCCGGAAATAAGAAAAGCTTACTTCCGCCAGCTTTTTAAAATCACAGCTTCTAGAAGGTTTACATGATTTCTTAAAAACCACGTGTTTTTAGAAAATGTGATTTATTTCATAAATGGAATCAACAAAGTATGCACATTCTAAGTCATAACGACTTTTTATAGTTTGCGCATGCATCCGGAAATAAGAAAAGCTTACTTCCCGCCATTTTTTAAAATCTGAGCTTCTAGAAGGTTTACATGATTTCTTAATAAACACGAGTTTTTAGAAAATGTGATTTATTTAATCAATGGAATCAACAACCTATGCACATTCTACGTAATAAAAACTTTCTATAGTTTTCACATGCGTGCGGAAATAAGAAAAGCTTACTTCCCCCCGGTTTTTAAAATCACAGCTTTTAGAAGGTTTACATGATTTCTTAAAAAACACGAGTTTTTAGAAAATGTCATTTATTTCATAAATGGAATCAAAAAAGTATGAACATTCTATGTCATAACGACTTTGTATAGTTTGCGCATGTGCAAACTATGCACATTCTACGTAATAACGAATTTCTATAGTTTGCTCATGCGTCCGGAAATAAGAAAAGCTTACTTCCCCCCTTTTTTTAAATTCACAGCTTCTAGAAGGTTTACATGATTTCTTAAAAAACACGAGTTTTTAGAAAATGTGTTTTATTTCATAAATGGAATCAACAAAGTATGCACATTCTACGTCATATTGACTTTCTATAGTTTGCGCATGCATCCCGAAATAAGAAAAGCTTACTTCCCCCGTTTTTTAAAATCCCAGCTTCTAGACGTTTTACATGATTTCTTTAAAAAAACAAGTTTTTAGAAAATGTGATTTATTTAATAAAAGGAATCAACAAAGTATGCACATTCTACGTCATAATGACTTTGTATAGTTTCCACATGTGCAAACTATGCACATTCTAGGTAATAACGACTTTCTATAGTTTGTGCATGCGTTCGGAAATAAGAAACGCTTACTTCCCCCTCTTTTTTAAATTCACAGCTTCTAGAAGGTTTACATGATTTCTTAAAAAACACGAGTTTTTAGAAAATGTAATTTATTTCATAAATGGAATCAACAAAGTATGCACATTCTACGTCATAACGACTTTCTATAGTTTGCGCATGTGTCCGGAAATAAGAAAAGCTTACTTCCCCCCGTTTTTTAAAATCACAGCTTCTAGAAGGTTTCCATGATTTCCTTAAAAAAAGGGTTTTTAGAAAATGTGATTAATTTCATCAATGGAATCAACAAACTATGCACATTCTACGTAATAACAACTTTCTATAGTTTGCGAATGCATCCGGAAATAAGAAAAGCTTACTTCCCCACGTTTTTTAAAATCACAGCTTCTAGAGGGATTACATGATTTCTTAACAAACACGAGTTTTTAGAAAATGTGATTTATTTCATAAATGGAATCAACAAAGTATGCACAAACTATGTCATAACAACTTTGTATCGTTTGCGCATGCGCAAACTATGCACAAGAAAAGCTTACTTTCCCCCTTTTTTTAAATTCACAGCTTCTTGAAGGTTTACATGATTTCTTAAAAAACATGAGTTTTTAGAAAATGTGATTTATTTCATAAATGGAATCAACAAAGTATGCACATTCTACGTCATAACGACATTCTATAGTTTGCGCATGCATCCGGAAATAAGGAAAGCTTACTTCCCCCCGTTTTTTAAAATCACGGCTTCTACAAGGATTACATGATTTCTTAAAAAACATGAGTTTCTAGAAAATGTGATTTATTTCATCAATGGAATCAACAAAGTATGCACATTCTAAGTCATAACGATTTTCTATAGTTTGCGCATGTGTGAGGAAATAAGAGAAGCTTACTTCCGCCAGTTTTTTAAAATCACAGCTTCTAGAAGGTTTACATGATTTCTTAAAAAACACGAGTTTTTAGAAAATGTGATTTATTTCATAAATGGAATCAACAAGGTATGCACATTCTACGTCATAACGACTTTCTAAAGTTTGCGCATGCGTCCGAAAATAAGAAAAGCTTACTTCCGCCAGTTTTTTAAAATCACAGCTTCTAGAAGGTTTACATGATTTCTTAAAAACCACGAGTTTTTAGAAATTGTGATTTATTTCATAAATGAAATCAACAAAGTATGCACATTCTAAGTCATAACGACTTTCTATAGTTTGCGCATGCATCCGGAAATAAGAAAAGCTTACTTCCCGCCATTTTTTAAAATCTCAGCTTCTAGAAGGTTTACATGATTTCTTAATAAACACGAGTTTTTAGAAAATGTGATTTATTTAATAAATGGAATCAACAACCTATGCACATTCTACGTAATAATGACTTTCTATAGTTTGCACATGCGTCCAGAAATAAGAAAAGCTTACTTTCCCCCAATTTTTAAAATCACACCTTCTAGAAGGTTTACATGATTTCTTAAAAAAACACGAGTTTTTAGAAAATGTCATTTGTTTCATAAATGGTATAAAAAACGTATGAACATTCTATGTCATAACGACTTTGTATAGTTTGGGCGTGCGCAAACTATGCACATTCTAGGTAATAACAACTTTCTATAATTTGCGCATGCGTCCGGAAATAAGAAAAGCAAACTTCCTGTCTTTTTTTAAATTCATAGCTTCTAGAAGGTTTACATGATTTCTTAAAAAACACAAGTTTTTAGAAAATATTATTTATTTCATAAATGGAATCAACAAAGTATGCACATTCTACGTCATAACGACTTTCTATAGTTTGCGCATGCGTCCGGAAATAAAAAAAGCTTACTTCCCCCCGTTTTTTAAAATCACAGCTTCTAGAAGGTTTAAATGATTTCTTAAAAAAAACGAGTTTTTAGAAAATGTGATTTATTTCATAAAAGGAATCAACAAAGTATGCACATTCTACGTCATAACGACTTTCTATAGTTTGCGCATGCGTATGGAAATAACAAAAGCTCACTTCCACCGGTTTTTTAAAATCACAGCTTCTAGAAGGTTTGCATGATTTTTTAAAAAACACGAGTTTTTAGAAAATGTGATTTACTTCATAAATGGAATCAACAAAGTATGCACCTTCTAAGTCATAACGAATTTCTATAGTTTGTACATGCGTCCGGAAATAATAAAAGCTTACTTCCCCCCGTTTTTTAAAATCACAGCTTCTAGAAGGTTTAAATGATTTCATAAAAAAAATGAGTTTTTAGAAAATGCAATTTATTTCATAAAAGGAATCAACAAAGTATGCACATTCTACGTCATAACGAATTTCTATAGTTTGCACATGCGTATGGAAAAAAGAAAAGCGTACTTCCCCCCGTTTGTTAAAATCACAGCTTCTAGAAGGATTACATGATTTCTTAAAAAACATCTGTTTTTAGAAAATGTGATTTATTTCATAAATGGAATCAACAAAGTATGCACATTCTAAGTCATAACGACTTTCTATAGTTTGCGCATGCATCCGGAAATAAGAAAAGCTTACTTCCCCCCGTTTTTTAAAATCATAGCTTCTAGAAGGATTACATGATTTCTTAAAAAACATGAGTTTTACGAACATGTGATTTATTTCATAAATGGAATCAACAAAGTATGCACATTCTATGTCATAACGACTTTCTATAGTTTGCGCATGCGCAAACTAAGCATATTCTACGTACTAACGACTTTCTATAGTTTTCGTATGCGTCCATAAATAAGAAAAGCTTACTTCACCCCGTTTTTTAAAATCACAACTTCTAGAAGGTTTACATGATTTCTTAAAAAAAACGAGTTTTTAGAAAATGTGATTTATTTCATAAATGGAATCAACGAAGTATGCACATTCTATGTCATAACGACTTTGTATGGTTTGCACATGCGCAAACTATGCACATTCTACGTCATAACGAATTTCTATAGTTTGCGCATGTGTCCGGAAATAAGAAAAGCTTACTTCCCCCCGTTTTTTAAAATCACAGCTTCTAGAAGGTTTACATGATTTCTTAAAAAACTGAGTTTTTAGAAAATGTGATTTATTTCATAAAAAGAATCAACAAAGTATGCACATTCTATGTCATAACTCCTTTCTATAGTTTGCGCATGCGTCCGGAAATAAGAAAAGCTTACTTCCCCCTGTTTTCTAAAATCATAGGTTCTAGAAAGTTTACATGATTTCTTAAAAAACACGAGTTTTTAGAAAATGTGATTTATTTCATAAATGGAATCAACAAAGTATGCACATTCTATGTCATAACGACTTTCTATAGTTTGCGCATGCGTCCGGAAATAAGAAAAGATTACTTCCCTCCGTTTTTTAAAATCACAGCTTCTAGAAGGTTTACATGATTTCTTAAAAAACACGAGTTTTTAGAAAATGTGATTTATTTCATGAATGGAATCAACAAAGTATGCACATTCTATGTGATAACGACCTTCTATAGTTTGCGCATGCGTCCGGAAATAAGAAAAGCTTACTTCCCCCCATTTTTTTAAATCACAGCTTCTAGAAGGTTTACATGATTTCTTAATAAACACGAGTTTTTAGAAAATGTGATTTATTTCATCAATGGAATCAACAAATTATGCACATTCTACGTCATAACGACTTTCTAAAGTTTGCGCATGCGTCCGGAAATAAGAAAAGCTTACTTCACCCCGATTTTTGAAAATTACAGCTTCTAGAAGGTTTACATGATTTCTTAAAAAAAATGAGCTTTTAGAAAATGTGATTTATTTTATAAAAGGAATCAACAAAGTATGCATATTCTACGTCATAACGACTTTCTATAGTTTGCGCATGCGTCAAGAAATAAGAAAAGCTTACTTCCCCCCGTTTTTTAAAATCACGGCTTCTAGAAGGTTTCCATGATTTCTTAAAAAACATGTGTTTTTAGAAAATGTGATTTATTTCATCAATTGAATCAACAAACTATGCACATTCTACGTAATAACGACTTTCTATAGTTTGCGCATGCATCCGGAAACAAGAAAAGCTTACTTTCCCCCTTTTTTTATATTCACAGCTTCTTGAAGGTTTACATGATTTCTTAAAAAACATGAGTTTTTAGAAAATGTGATTTATTTCATAAATGGAATCAACAAAGTATGCACATTCTATGTCATAACGACATTCTATATTTTGCGCATGCATCCGGAAATAAGGAAAGCTTACTTCCCCCGGTTTTTTAAAATCACGGCTTCTAGAAGGATTACATGATTTCTTAAAAAACATGAGTTTTTAGAAAATGTGATTTATTTCATAAATGGAATCAACAAAGTATGCACATTCTAGTTCATAACGATTTTCTATAATTTGCGCATGTGTCCGGAAATAAGAGAAGCTTACTTCCCCCTGTTTCTTAAAATCACAGCTTCTAGAAGGATTACATGATTTCTTAAAAAACATGAGTTTTACGAACATGTGATTTATTTCATAAATGGAATCAACAAAGCATGCACATTCTATGTCATAACGACTTTCTATAGTTTGCGCATGCGCAAACTAAGCACATTCTACGTACTAACGACTTTCTATAGTTTGCGTATGCGTCCAGAAATAAGAAAAGCTTACTTCACCCCGTTTTTTAAAATCACAACTTCTAGAATGTTTACATGATTTCTTAAAAAACACGAGTTTTTAGAAAATGTGATTTATTTCATAAATGGAATCAACGAAGTATGCACACTTTATGTCATAACGACTTTGTATGGTTTGCGCATGCGCAAACTATGCACATTCTACGTAATAACGACTTTCTATAGTTTGCGCATGTGTCCGGAAATAAAAAAAGGTTACTTCTGCCAGTTTTTTAAAATCACAGCTTCTAGAAGGTTTACATGATTTCTTAGAAAACACGAGTTTTTAGAAAATGTCAGATATTTTATAAATGGAATCAACAAAGTATGCACATTCTACGTCATAACGACTTTCTATAGTTTGCGCATGCGTCCAGAAAGAAGAAAAGCTTACTTCCCCCCATTTTTTAAAATCTCAGCTTGTAGAAGGTTTACATGATTTCTTAATAAACATGAGTTTTTAGAAAATGTGATTTATTTAATCAATGGAATCAACAAACTATGCACATTCTACGTAATAACGACTTTCTATAGTTTGCACATACGTCCGGAAATAAGAAAAGCTTATATCCCCCCATTTTTTAAAATCACAGCTTCTAGAAGGATTACATGATTTCTTAAAAAACATGAGTTTTACCAACATGTGATTTATTTCATAAATGGAATCAACAAAGCATGCACATTCTATGTCATAACGACTTTCTATAGTTTGCGCATGCGCAAACTAAGCACATTCTATGTACTAACGGCTTTCTATAGTTTGCGTATGCGTCCAGAAATAAGAAAAGCTTACTTCACCCCGTTTTTTATTATCACAACTTCTAGAAGGTTTACATGATTTCTTAAAAAACACGAGTTTTTAGAAAATGTGATTTATTTCATAAATGGAATCAACAAAGTATGCACATTCTATGTCATAACGACTTTGTATGGTTTGCACATGCGCAAACTATGCACATTCTACGTAATAACGACTTTCTATAGTTTGCGCATGTGTCCGGAAATAAAAAAAGGTTACTTCTGCCAGTTTTTTAAAATCACAGCTTCTAGAAGGTTTACATGATTTCTTAGAAAACACGAGTTTTTAGAAAATGTCATTTATTTCATAAATGGAATCAACAAAGTATGCACATTCTACGTCATAACGACTTTCTATAGTTTGCGCATGCGTTTAGAAATAAGAAAAGCTTACTTCCCCCCATTTTTTAAAATCTCAGCTTCTAGAAGGTTTACATGATTTCTTAATAAACACGAGTTTTTAGAAAATGTGATTTATTTAATCAATGGAATCAACAAACTATGCGCATTCTACGTAATAACGACTTTCTATAGTTTGCACATGCGTCCGGAAATAAGAAAAGCTTAGTTCCCCCCGTTTTTTAAAATCACAGCTTCTAGAAGGTTTACATGATTTCTTAAAAAAACACGAGTTTTTAGAAAATATCATTTGTTTCATAAATGCAATCAACAAAGTATGAACAAACTATGTCATAACAACTTTGTATCGTTTCCGCATGCGCAAACTATGCACATTCTATGTAATAACGACTTTCTATAGTTTGCGCATGCATCCGGAAACAAGAAAAGCTTACTTTCCCCCTTTTTTTATATTCACAGCTTCTTGAAGATTTACAGGATTTCTTAAAAAACATGAGTTTTGAGAAAATGTGATTTATTTCATAAATGGAATCAACAAAGTATGCACATTCTACGTCATAACGACATTCTATAGTTTGCGAATGCATCCGGAAATAAGGAAAGCTTACTTCCCCCCGGTTTTTAAAATCACGGCTTCTAGAAGGTTTACATGATTTCTTAAAAAACATGAGTTTTTAGAAAATGTGATTTATTTCATAAATGGAATCAACAAAGCATGCACATTCTAATTCATTACGATTTTCTATAGTTTGCGCATGTGTGCGGAAATAAGAGAAGCTTACTTCCCCCTGTTTCTTAAAATCACAGCTTCTAGAAGGATTACATGATTTCTTAAAAAACATGAGTTTTACGAACATGTGATTTATTTCATAAATGGAATCAACAAAGCATGCACATTCTATGTCATAACGACTTTCTATAGTTTGCGCATGCGCAAACTAAGCACATTCTACGTACTAATGACTTTCTATAGTTTGCGTATGCGTCCAGAAATAAGAAAAGCTTACTTCACCCCGTTTTTTAAAATCACAACTTCTAGAAGGTTTACATGATTTCTTAAAAAACACGAGTTTTTAGAAAATGTGATTTATTTCATAAATGGAATGAATGAAGTATGCACACTCTATGTCATAACGACTTTGTATGGTTTGCGCATGCGCAAACTATGCACATTCTAAGTAATAACGACTTTCTATAGTTTGTGCATGTGTCCGGAAATAAAAAAAAGCTTACTTCTGCCAGTTTTTAAAAATCACAGCTTCTAGAATGTTTACATGATTTCTTAGAAAACACGAGTTTTTAGAAAATGTCATTTATTTTATAAATGGAATCAACAAAGTATGCACATTCTACGTCATAACGACTTTCTATAGTTTGCGCATGCGTCCAGAAATAAGAAAAGCTTACTTCCCCCCATTTTTTAAAATCTCAGCTTCTAGAAGGTTTACATGATTTCTTAATAAACACGAGTTTTTAGAAAATGTGATTTATTTAATCAATGGAATCAACAAACTATGCACATTCTACGTAATAACGACTTTCTATAGTTTGCACATGCGTCCGGAAATAAGAAAAGCTTATTTCCCCCCATTTTTTAAAATCACAGCTTCTAGAAGGATCACATGATTTCTTAAAAAACATGAGTTTTACGAACATGTGATTTATTTCATAAATGGAATCGACAAAGCATGCACATTCTATGTCATAACGACTTTCTATAGTTTGCGCATGCGCAAACTAAGCACATTCTACGTACTAACGGCTTTCTATAGTTTGCGTATGCGTCCAGAAATAAGAAAAGCTTACTTCACCCCGTTTTTTAAAATCACAACTTCTAGAAGGTTTACATGATTTCTTAAAAAACACGAGTTTTTAGAAAATGTGATTTATTTCATAAATGGAATCAACAAAGTCTGCACATTCTATGTCATAATGACTTTGTATGGTTTAAGCATGCGCAAAACTATGCACATTCTATGTAACAACGACTTTCTATAGTTTGCGCATGTGTCCGGAAATAAGAAAAGCTTACTTCTGCAAGTTTTTTAAAATCACAGCTTCTAGAAGGTTTACATGATTTCTTAAAAAACATGAGTTTTTAGAAAATGTGATTTATTTCATAAATGGAATCAACAAGGTATGCACATTCTACGTCATAACGACTTTCTAAAGTTTGCGCATGCGTCCCGGAAATAAGAAAAGCTTACTTCCGCCAGTTTTTTAAAATCACAGCTTCTAGAAGGTTTACATGATTTTAGAAAACACGAGTTTTTAGAAAATGTCATTTATTTCATAAATGGAATCAACAAAGTATGCACATTCTACGTCATAACGACTTTCTATAGTTTGTGCATGCGTTTAGAAATAAGAAAAGCTTACTTCCCCCCATTTTTTAAAATCTCAGCTTCTAGAAGGTTTACATGATTTCTTAATAAACACGAGTTTTTAGAAATTGTGATTTATTTAATCTATGGAATCAACAAACTATGCACATTCTACGTAATAACGACTTTCTATAGTTTGCACATGCGTCCGGAAATAAGAAAAGCTTACTTCCCCCCGTTTTTTAAAATCACAGCTTCTAGAAGGATTACATGATCTCTTAAAAAACATGAGTTTTTTTAAAATATGATTTATTTCATAAATGGAATCAACAAAGTATGCACATTCTAAGTCATAACGAATTTCTATAGTTTGCGCATGTGTCCGGAAATAAGAAAAGCTTACTTCCCCCCGTTTTTTAAAATCACAGCTTCTAGAGGGATTACATGATTTCTTAAAAAACATGAGTTTTACGAACATGTGATTTATTTCATAACTGGAATCAACAAAGTATTCACATTCTATGTCATAACGACTTTCTATAGTTTGCGCATGTGCAAACTAAGCAGATTCTACGTACTAACGACTTTCTATAGTTTGCGTATGCGTCCAGAAATAAGAAAAGCTTACTTCACCCCCGTTTTTTAAAATCACAACTTCTAGAAGGTTTACATGATTTCTTAAAAAAGGAGAGTTTTTAGAAAATGTGATTTATTTCATAAATGGAATCAACAAAGTTTGCACATTCTATGTCATAACGACTTTGTATGGTTCAAGCATGCGCAAACTATGCACATTCTATGTAACAACGACTTTCTATAGTTTGCGCATGTGTCCGGAAATAAGAAAAGCTTACTTCTGCCAGTTTTTTAAAATCACAGCTTCTAGAAGGTTTACATGATTTCTTAAAAAACATGAGTTTTTAGAAAATGTGATTTATTTCATAAATGGAATCAACAAGGTATGCACATTCTACGTCATAACGACTTTCTAAAGTTTGCGCATGCGTCCGGAAATAAGGAAAGCTTACTTCCGCCAGCTTTTTAAAATCACAGCTTCTAGAAGGTTTACACGATTTCTTAAAAACCACGTGTTTTTAGAAAATGTGATTTATTTCATAAATGGAATCAACAAAGTATGCACATTCTAAGTCATAACGACTTTTTATAGTTTGCGCATGCATCCGGAAATAAGAAAAGCTTACTTCCCGCCATTTTTTAAAATCTGAGCTTCTAGAAGGTTTACATGATTTCTTAATAAACACGAGTTTTTAGAAAATGTGATTTATTTAATCAATGGAATCAACAACCTATGCACATTCTACGTAATAAAAACTTTCTATAGTTTTCACATGCGTGCGGAAATAAGAAAAGCTTACTTCCCCCCGGTTTTTAAAATCACAGCTTCTAGAAGGTTTACATGATTTCTTAAAAAACACGAGTTTTTAGAAAATGTCATTTATTTCATAAATGGAATCAAAAAAGTATGAACATTCTATGTCATAACGACTTTGTATAGTTTGCGCATGTGCAAACTATGCACATTCTACGTAATAACGAATTTCTATAGTTTGCTCATGCGTCCGGAAATAAGAAAAGCTTACTTCCCCCCTTTTTTTAAATTCACAGCTTCTAGAAGGGTTACATGATTTCTTAAAAAACACGAGTTTTTAGAAAATGTGTTTTATTTCATAAATGGAATCAACAAAGTATGCACATTCTACGTCATATTGACTTTCTATAGTTTGCGCATGCATCCCGAAATAAGAAAAGCTTACTTCCCCCCGTTTTTTAAAATCCCAGCTTCTAGACGTTTTACATGATTTCTTTAAAAAAACAAGTTTTTACAAAATGTGATTTATTTAATAAAAGGAATCAACAAAGTATGCACATTCTACGTCATAATGACTTTGTATAGTTTCCACATGTGCAAACTATGCACATTCTAGGTAATAACGACTTTCTATAGTTTGTGCATGCGTTCGGAAATAAGAAACGCTTACTTCCCCCTCTTTTTTAAATTCACAGCTTCTAGAAGGTTTACATGATTTCTTAAAAAACACGAGTTTTTAGAAAATGTAATTTATTTCATAAATGGAATCAACAAAGTATGCACATTCTACGTCATAACGACTTTCTATAGTTTGCGCATGTGTCCGGAAATAAGAAAAGCTTACTTCCCCCCGTTTTTTAAAATCACAGCTTCTAGAAGGTTTCCATGATTTCCTTAAAAAAAGGGTTTTTAGAAAATGTGATTAATTTCATCAATGGAATCAACAAACTATGCACATTCTACGTAATAACAACTTTCTATAGTTTGCGAATGCGTCCGGAAATATGAAAAGCTTACTTCCCCACGTTTTTTAAAATCACAGCTTCTAGAGGGATTACATGATTTCTTAACAAACACGAGTTTTTAGAAAATGTGATTTATTTCATAAATGGAATCAACAAAGTATGCACAAACTATGTCATAACAACTTTGTATCGTTTGCGCATGCGCAAACTATGCACAAGAAAAGCTTACTTTCCCCCTTTTTTTAAATTCACAGCTTCTTGAAGGTTTACATGATTTCTTAAAAAACATGAGTTTTTAGAAAATGTGATTTATTTCATAAATGGAATCAACAAAGTATGCACATTCTACGTCATAACGACATTCTATAGTTTGCGCATGCATCCGGAAATAAGGAAAGCTTACTTCCCCCCGTTTTTTAAAATCACGGCTTCTACAAGGATTACATGATTTCTTAAAAAACATGAGTTTCTAGAAAATGTGATTTATTTCATCAATGGAATCAACAAAGTATGCACATTCTAAGTCATAACGATTTTCTATAGTTTGCGCATGTGTGAGGAAATAAGAGAAGCTTACTTCCGCCAGTTTTTTAAAATCACAGCTTCTAGAAGGTTTACATGATTTCTTAAAAAACACGAGTTTTTAGAAAATGTGATTTATTTCATAAATGGAATCAACAAGGTATGCACATTCTACGTCATAACGACTTTCTAAAGTTTGCGCATGCGTCCGAAAATAAGAAAAGCTTACTTCCGCCAGTTTTTTAAAATCACAGCTTCTAGAAGGTTTACATGATTTCTTAAAAACCACGAGTTTTTAGAAATTGTTATTTATTTCATAAATGAAATCAACAAAGTATGCACATTCTAAGTCATAACGACTTTCTATAGTTTGCGCATGCATCCGGAAATAAGAAAAGCTTACTTCCCGCCATTTTTTAAAATCTCAGCTTCTAGAAGGTTTACATGATTTCTTAATAAACACGAGTTTTTAGAAAATGTGATTTATTTAATAAATGGAATCAACAACCTATGCACATTCTACGTGATAACGACTTTCTATAGTTTGCACATGCGTCCAGAAATAAGAAAAGCTTACTTTCCCCCAATTTTTAAAATCACACCTTCTAGAAGGTTTACATGATTTCTTAAAAAAACACGAGTTTTTAGAAAATGTCATTTGTTTCACAAATGGTATAAAAAACGTATGAACATTCTATGTCATAACGACTTTGTATAGTTTGGGCGTGCGCAAACTATGCACATTCTAGGTAATAACAACTTTCTATAATTTGCGCATGCGTCCGGAAATAAGAAAAGCAAACTTCCTGTCTTTTTTTAAATTCATAGCTTCTAGAAGGTTTACATGATTTCTTAAAAAACACAAGTTTTTAGAAAATATTATTTATTTCATAAATGGAATCAACAAAGTATGCACATTCTACGTCATAACGACTTTCTATAGTTTGCGCATGCGTCCGGAAATAAAAAAAGCTTACTTCCCCCCGTTTTTTAAAATCACAGCTTCTAGAAGGTTTAAATGATTTCTTAAAAAAAACGAGTTTTTAGAAAATGTGATTTATTTTATAAAAGGAATCAACAAAGTATGCACATTCTACGTCATAACGACTTTCTATAGTTTGCGCATGCGTATGGAAATAACAAAAGCTCACTTCCACCGGTTTTTTAAAATCACAGCTTCTAGAAGGTTTGCATGATTTTTTAAAAAACACGAGTTTTTAGAAAATGTGATTTACTTCATAAATGGAATCAACAAAGTATGCACCTTCTAAGTCATAACGAATTTCTATAGTTTGTACATGCGTCCGGAAATAATAAAAGCTTACTTCCCCCCGTTTTTTAAAATCACAGCTTCTAGAAGGTTTAAATGATTTCATAAAAAAAATGAGTTTTTAGAAAATGCAATTTATTTCATAAAAGGAATCAACAAAGTATGCACATTCTACGTCATAACGAATTTCTATAGTTTGCACATGCGTATGGAAAAAAGAAAAGCGTACTTCCCCCCCGTTTGTTAAAATCACAGCTTCTAGAAGGATTACATGATTTCTTAAAAAAAATCTGTTTTTAGAAAATGTGATTTATTTCATAAATGGAATCAACAAAGTATGCACATTCTAAGTCATAACGACTTTCTATAGTTTGCGCATGCATCCGGAAATAAGAAAAGCTTACTTCCCCCCGTTTTTTAAAATCATAGCTTCTAGAAGGATTACATGATTTCTTAAAAAAACATGAGTTTTACGAACATGTGATTTATTTCATAAATGGAATCAACAAAGTATGCACATTCTATGTCATAACGACTTTCTATAGTTTGCGCATGCGCAAACTAAGCATATTCTACGTACTAACGACTTTCTATAGTTTTCGTATGCGTCCATAAATAAGAAAAGCTTACTTCACCCCGTTTTTTAAAATCACAACTTCTAGAAGGTTTACATGATTTCTTAAAAAACACGAGTTTTTAGAAAATGTGATTTATTTCATAAATGGAATCAACGAAGTATGCACATTCTATTTCATAACGACTTTGTATGGTTTGCACATGCGCAAACTATGCACATTCTACCGTCATAACGAATTTCTATAGTTTGCGCATGTGTCCGGAAATAAGAAAAGCTTACTTCCCCCCGTTTTTTAAAATCACAGCTTCTAGAAGGTTTACATGATTTCTTAAAAAACTGAGTTTTTAGAAAATGTGATTTATTTCATAAAAAGAATCAACAAAGTATGCACATTCTATGTCATAACTCCTTTCTATAGTTTGCGCATGCGTCCGGAAATAAGAAAAGCTTACTTCCCCCTGTTTTCTAAAATCATAGGTTCTAGAAAGTTTACATGATTTCTTAAAAAACACGAGTTTTTAGAAAATGTGATTTATTTCATAAATGGAATCAACAAAGTATGCACATTCTATGTCATAACGACTTTCTATAGTTTGCGCATGCGTCCGGAAATAAGAAAAGATTACTTCCCTCCGTTTTTTAAAATCACAGCTTCTAGAAGGTTTACATGATTTCTTAAAAAACACGAGTTTTTAGAAAATGTGATTTATTTCATGAATGGAATCAACAAAGTATGCACATTCTATGTGATAACGACCTTCTATAGTTTGCGCATGCGTCCGGAAATAAGAAAAGCTTACTTCCCCCCATTTTTTTAAATCACAGCTTCTAGAAGGTTTACATGATTTCTTAATAAACACGAGTTTTTAGAAAATGTGATTTATTTCATCAATGGAATCAACAAATTATGCACATTCTACGTCATAACGACTTTCTAAAGTTTGCGCATGCATCCGGAAATAAGAAAAGCTTACTTCACCCCGATTTTTGAAAATTACAGCTTCTAGAAGGTTTACATGATTTCTTAAAAAAAATGAGCTTTTAGAAAATGTGATTTATTTTATAAAAGGAATCAACAAAGTATGCATATTCTACGTCATAACGACTTTCTATAGTTTGCACATGCGTCAAGAAATAAGAAAAGCTTACTTCCCCCCGTTTTTTAAAATCACGGCTTCTAGAAGGTTTCCATGATTTCTTAAAAAACATGTGTTTTTAGAAAATGTGATTTATTTCATCAATTGAATCAACAAACTATGCACATTCTACGTAATAACGACTTTCTATAGTTTGCGCATGCATCCGGAAACAAGAAAAGCTTACTTTCCCCCTTTTTTTATATTCACAGCTTCTTGAAGGTTTACATGATTTCTTAAAAAACATGAGTTTTTAGAAAATGTGATTTATTTCATAAATGGAATCAACAAAGTATGCACATTCTATGTCATAACGACATTCTATATTTTGCGCATGCATCCGGAAATAAGGAAAGCTTACTTCCCCCGGTTTTTTAAAATCACGGCTTCTAGAAGGATTACATGATTTCTTAAAAAACATGAGTTTTTAGAAAATGTGATTTATTTCATAAATGGAATCAACAAAGTATGCACATTCTAGTTCATAACGATTTTCTATAATTTGCGCATGTGTCCGGAAATAAGAGAAGCTTACTTCCCCCTGTTTCTTAAAATCACAGCTTCTAGAAGGATTACATGATTTCTTAAAAAACATGAGTTTTACGAACATGTGATTTATTTCATAAATGGAATCAACAAAGCATGCACATTCTATGTCATAACGACTTTCTATAGTTTGCGCATGCGCAAACTAAGCACATTCTACGTACTAACGACTTTCTATAGTTTGCGTATGCGTCCAGAAATAAGAAAAGCTTACTTCACCCCGTTTTTTAAAATCACAACTTCTAGAATGTTTACATGATTTCTTAAAAAACACGAGTTTTTAGAAAATGTGATTTATTTCATAAATGGAATCAACGAAGTATGCACACTTTATGTCATAACGACTTTGTATGGTTTGCGCATGCGCAAACTATGCACATTCTACGTAATAACGACTTTCTATAGTTTGCGCATGTGTCCGGAAATAAAAAAAGGTTACTTCTGCCAGTTTTTTAAAATCACAGCTTCTAGAAGGTTTACATGATTTCTTAGAAAACACGAGTTTTTAGAAAATGTCATTTATTTTATAAATGGAATCAACAAAGTATGCACATTCTACGTCATAACGACTTTCTATAGTTTGCGCATGCGTCCAGAAAGAAGAAAAGCTTACTTCCCCCCATTTTTTAAAATCTCAGCTTGTAGAAGGTTTACATGATTTCTTAATAAACATGAGTTTTTAGAAAATGTGATTTATTTAATCAATGGAATCAACAAACTATGCACATTCTACGTAATAACGACTTTCTATAGTTTGCACATACGTCCGGAAATAAGAAAAGCTTATATCCCCCCATTTTTTAAAATCACAGCTTCTAGAAGGATTACATGATTTCTTAAAAAACATGAGTTTTACCAACATGTGATTTATTTCATAAATGGAATCAACAAAGCATGCACATTCTATGTCATAACGACTTTCTATAGTTTGCGCATGCGCAAACTAAGCACATTCTATGTACTAACGGCTTTCTATAGTTTGCGTATGCGTCCAGAAATAAGAAAAGCTTACTTCACCCCGTTTTTTATTATCACAACTTCTAGAAGGTTTACATGATTTCTTAAAAAACACGAGTTTTTAGAAAATGTGATTTATTTCATAAATGGAATCAACAAAGTATGCACATTCTATGTCATAACGACTTTGTATGGTTTGCACATGCGCAAACTATGCACATTCTACGTAATAACGACTTTCTATAGTTTGCGCATGTGTCCGGAAATAAAAAAAGGTTACTTCTGCCAGTTTTTTAAAATCACAGCTTCTAGAAGGTTTACATGATTTCTTAGAAAACACGAGTTTTTAGAAAATGTCATTTATTTCATAAATGGAATCAACAAAGTATGCACATTCTACGTCATAACGACTTTCTATAGTTTGCGCATGCGTTTAGAAATAAGAAAAGCTTACTTCCCCCCATTTTTTAAAATCTCAGCTTCTAGAAGGTTTACATGATTTCTTAATAAACACGAGTTTTTAGAAAATGTGATTTATTTAATCAATGGAATCAACAAACTATGCGCATTCTACGTAATAACGACTTTCTATAGTTTGCACATGCGTCCGGAAATAAGAAAAGCTTAGTTCCCCCCGTTTTTTAAAATCACAGCTTCTAGAAGGTTTACATGATTTCTTAAAAAAACACGAGTTTTTAGAAAATATCATTTGTTTCATAAATGCAATCAACAAAGTATGAACAAACTATGTCATAACAACTTTGTATCGTTTCCGCATGCGCAAACTATGCACATTCTATGTAATAACGACTTTCTATAGTTTGCGCATGCATCCGGAAACAAGAAAAGCTTACTTTCCCCCTTTTTTTATATTCACAGCTTCTTGAAGATTTACAGGATTTCTTAAAAAACATGAGTTTTGAGAAAATGTGATTTATTTCATAAATGGAATCAACAAAGTATGCACATTCTACGTCATAACGACATTCTATAGTTTGCGAATGCATCCGGAAATAAGGAAAGCTTACTTCCCCCCGGTTTTTAAAATCACGGCTTCTAGAAGGTTTACATGATTTCTTAAAAAACATGAGTTTTTAGAAAATGTGATTTATTTCATAAATGGAATCAACAAAGCATGCACATTCTAATTCATTACGATTTTCTATAGTTTGCGCATGTGTGCGGAAATAAGAGAAGCTTACTTCCCCCTGTTTCTTAAAATCACAGCTTCTAGAAGGATTACATGATTTCTTAAAAAACATGAGTTTTACGAACATGTGATTTATTTCATAAATGGAATCAACAAAGCATGCACATTCTATGTCATAACGACTTTCTATAGTTTGCGCATGCGCAAACTAAGCACATTCTACGTACTAACGACTTTCTATAGTTTGCGTATGCGTCCAGAAATAAGAAAAGCTTACTTCACCCCGTTTTTTAAAATCACAACTTCTAGAATGTTTACATGATTTCTTAAAAAACACGAGTTTTTAGAAAATGTGATTTATTTCATAAATGGAATCAACGAAGTATGCACACTTTATGTCATAACGACTTTGTATGGTTTGCGCATGCGCAAACTATGCACATTCTACGTAATAACGACTTTCTATAGTTTGCGCATGTGTCCGGAAATAAAAAAAGGTTACTTCTGCCAGTTTTTTAAAATCACAGCTTCTAGAAGGTTTACATGATTTCTTAGAAAACACGAGTTTTTAGAAAATGTCATTTATTTTATAAATGGAATCAACAAAGTATGCACATTCTACGTCATAACGACTTTCTATAGTTTGCGCATGCGTCCAGAAAGAAGAAAAGCTTACTTCCCCCCATTTTTAAAAATCTCAGCTTGTAGAAGGTTTACATGATTTCTTAATAAACATGAGTTTTTAGAAAATGTGATTTATTTAATCAATGGAATCAACAAACTATGCACATTCTACGTAATAACGACTTTCTATAGTTTGCACATACGTCCGGAAATAAGAAAAGCTTATATCCCCCCATTTTTTAAAATCACAGCTTCTAGAAGGATTACATGATTTCTTAAAAAACATGAGTTTTACCAACATGTGATTTATTTCATAAATGGAATCAACAAAGCATGCACATTCTATGTCATAACGACTTTCTATAGTTTGCGCATGCGCAAACTAAGCACATTCTATGTACTAACGGCTTTCTATAGTTTGCGTATGCGTCCAGAAATAAGAAAAGCTTACTTCACCCCGTTTTTTATTATCACAACTTCTAGAAGGTTTACATGATTTCTTAAAAAACACGAGTTTTTAGAAAATGTGATTTATTTCATAAATGGAATCAACAAAGTATGCACATTCTATGTCATAACGACTTTGTATGGTTTGCACATGCGCAAACTATGCACATTCTACGTAATAACGACTTTCTATAGTTTGCGCATGTGTCCGGAAATAAAAAAAGGTTACTTCTGCCAGTTTTTTAAAATCACAGCTTCTAGAAGGTTTACATGATTTCTTAGAAAACACGAGTTTTTAGAAAATGTCATTTATTTCATAAATGGAATCAACAAAGTATGCACATTCTACGTCATAACGACTTTCTATAGTTTGCGCATGCGTTTAGAAATAAGAAAAGCTTACTTCCCCCCATTTTTTAAAATCTCAGCTTCTAGAAGGTTTACATGATTTCTTAATAAACACGAGTTTTTAGAAAATGTGATTTATTTAATCAATGGAATCAACAAACTATGCGCATTCTACGTAATAACGACTTTCTATAGTTTGCACATGCGTACGGAAATAAGAAAAGCTTACTTCCCCCCGTTTTTTAAAATCACAGCTTCTAGAAGGTTTACATGATTTCTTAAAAAAACACGAGTTTTTAGAAAATATCATTTGTTTCATAAATGCAATCAACAAAGTATGAACAAACTATGTCGTAACAACTTTGTATCGTTTGCGCATGCGCAAACTATGCACATTCTATGTAATAACGACTTTCTATAGTTTGCGCATGCATCCGGAAACAAGAAAAGCTTACTTTCCCCTTTTTTTATATTCACAGCTTCTTGAAGATTTACATGATTTCTTAAAAAACATGGGTTTTTAGAAAATGTGATTTATTTCATAAATGGAATCAACAAAGTATGCACATTCTACGTCATAACGACATTCTATAGTTTGCGCATGCATCCGGAAATAAGGAAAGCTTACTTCCCCCCGTTTTTTAAAATCACGGCTTCTAGAAGTTATACATGATTTCTTAAAAAACATGAGTTTTTAGAAAATGTGATTTATTTCATAAATGGAATCAACAAAGTATGCACATTCTAGTTCATAACGATTTTCTATAGTTTGCACATGTAACCGGAAATAACAGAAGCTTACTTCCCCCTGTTTCTTAAAATCACAGCTTCTAGAAGGATAACATGATTTCTTAAAAAACATGAGTTTTACGAACATGTGATTTATTTCATAAATGGAATCAACAAAGCATGCACATTCTATGTCATAACGACTTTCTATAGTTTGCGCATGCGCAAACTAAGCACATTCTACGTACTAACGACTTTCTATAGTTTGCGTATGCGTCCAGAAATAAGAAAAGCTTACTTCACCCCGTTTTTTAAAATCACAACTTCTAGAAGGTTTACATGATTTCTTAAAAAAACACGAGTTTTTAGAAAATATCATTTGTTTCATAAATGCAATGAACAAAGTATGAACAAACTATGTCGTAACAACTTTGTATCGTTTGCGCATGCGCAAACTATGCACATTCTATGTAATAACGACTTTCTATAGTTTGCGCATGCATCCGGAAACAAGAAAAGCTTACTTTCCCCTTTTTTTATATTCACAGCTTCTTGAAGGTTTACATGATTTCTTAAAAAACATGAGTTTTTAGAAAATGTGATTTATTTCATAAATGGAATCAACAAAGTATGCACATTCTACGTCATAACGACATTCTATAGTTTGCGCATGCATCCGGAAATAAGGAAAGCTTACTTCCCCCCGTTTTTTAAAATCACGGCTTCTAGAAGTTATACATGATTTCTTAAAAAACATGAGTTTTTAGAAAATGTGATTTATTTCATAAATGGAATCAACAAAGTATGCACATTCTAGTTCATAACGATTTTCTATAGTTTGCGCATGTGTCCGGAAATAACAGAAGCTTACTTCCCCCTGTTTCTTAAAATCACAGCTTCTAGAAGGATAACATGATTTCTTAAAAAACATGAGTTTTACGAACATGTGATTTATTTCATAAATGGAATCAACAAAGCATGCACATTCTATGTCATAACGACTTTCTATAGTTTGCGCATGCGCAAACTAAGCACATTCTACGTACTAACAACTTTCTATAGTTTGCGTATGCGTCCAGAAATAAGAAAAGCTTACTTCACCCCGTTTTTTAAAATCACAACTTCTAGAAGGTTTACATGATTTCTTAAAAAACACGAGTTTTTAGAAAATGTGATTTATTTCATAAATGGAATCAACGAAGTATGCACACTTTATGTCATAACGACTTTGTATGGTTTGCGCATGCGCAAACTATGCACATTCTACGTAATAACGACTTTCTATAGTTTGCGCATGTGTCCGGAAATAAAAAAAGCTTACTTCTGCCAGTTTTTTAAAATCACAGCTTCTAGAAGGTTTACATGATTTCTTAGAAAACACGAGTTTTTAGAAAATGTCATTTATTTTATAAATGGAATCAACAAAGTATGCACATTCTACGTCATAACGACTTTCTATAGTTTGCGCATGCGTCCAGAAAGAAGAAAAGCTTACTTCCCCCCATTTTTTAAAATCTCAGCTTGTAGAAGGTTTACATGATTTCTTAATAAACATGAGTTTTTAGAAAATGTGATTTATTTAATCAATGGAATCAACAAACTATGCACATTCTACGTAATAACGACTTTCTATAGTTTGCACATACGTCCGGAAATAAGAAAAGCTTATTTCCCCCCATTTTTTAAAATCACAGCTTCTAGAAGGATTAGATGATTTCTTAAAAAACATGAGTTTTACCAACATGTGATTTATTTCATAAATGGAATCAACAAAGCATGCACATTCTATGTCATAACGACTTTCTATAGTTTGCGCATGCGCAAACTAAGCACATTCTATGTACTAACGGCTTTCTATAGTTTGCGTATGCGTCCAGAAATAAGAAAAGCTTACTTCACCCCGTTTTTTATTATCACAACTTCTAGAAGGTTTACATGATTTCTTAAAAAACACGAGTTTTTAGAAAATGTGATTTATTTCATAAATGGAATCAACAAAGTATGCACATTCTATGTCATAACGACTTTGTATGGTTTGCACATGCGCAAACTATGCACATTCTACGTAATAACGACTTTCTATAGTTTGCGCATGTGTCCGGAAATAAAAAAAGGTTACTTCTGCCAGTTTTTTAAAATCACAGCTTCTAGAAGGTTTACATGATTTCTTAGAAAACACGAGTTTTTAGAAAATGTCATTTATTTCATAAATGGAATCAACAAAGTATGCACATTCTACGTCATAACGACTTTCTATAGTTTGCGCATGCGTTTAGAAATAAGAGAAGCTTACTTCCCCCCATTTTTTAAAATCTCAGCTTCTAGAAGGTTTACATGATTTCTTAATAAACACGAGTTTTTAGAAAATGTGATTTATTTAATCAATGGAATCAACAAACTATGCGCATTCTACGTAATAACGACTTTCTATAGTTTGCACATGCGTCCGGAAATAAGAAAAGCTTACTTCCCCCCGTTTTTTAAAATCACAGCTTCTAGAAGGTTTACATGATTTCTTAAAAAAACACGAGTTTTTAGAAAATATCATTTGTTTCATAAATGCAATCAACAAAGTATGAACAAACTATGTCGTAACAACTTTGTATCGTTTGCGCATTCGCAAACTATGCACATTCTATGTAATAACGACTTTCTATAGTTTGCGCATGCATCCGGAAACAAGAAAAGCTTACTTTCCCCTTTTTTTATATTCACAGCTTCTTGAAGGTTTACATGATTTCTTAAAAAACATGAGTTTTTAGAAAATGTGATTTATTTCATAAATGGAATGAACAAAGTATGCACATTCTACGTCATAACGACATTCTATAGTTTGCGCATGCATCCGGAAATAAGGAAAGCTTACTTCCCCCCGTTTTTTAAAATCACGGCTTCTAGAAGTTATACATGATTTCTTAAAAAACATGAGTTTTTAGAAAATGTGATTTATTTCATAAATGGAATCAACAAAGTATGCACATTCTAGTTCATAACGATTTTCTATAGTTTGCGCATGTGTCCGGAAATAACAGAAGCTTACTTCCCCCTGTTTCTTAAAATCACAGCTTCTAGAAGGATAACATGATTTCTTAAAAAACATGAGTTTTACGAACATGTGATTTATTTCATAAATGGAATCAACAAAGCATGCACATTCTATGTCATAACGACTTTCTATAGTTTGCGCATGCGCAAACTAAGCACATTCTACGTACTAACGACTTTCTATAGTTTGCGTATGCGTCCAGAAATAAGAAAAGCTTACTTCACCCCGTTTTTTAAAATCACAACTTCTAGAAGGTTTACATGATTTCTTAAAAAACACGAGTTTTTAGAAAATGTGATTTATTTCATAAATGGAATCAACGAAGTATGCACATTCTATGTCATAACGACTTTGTATGGTTTGCACATGCGCAAACTATGCACATTCTACGTCATAACGACTTTCTATAGTTTGCGCATGTGTCCGGAAATAAGAAAAGCTTACTTCCCCCCGTTTTTTAAAATCACAGCTTCTAGAAGGTTTACATGATTTCTTAAAAAACTGAGTTTTTAGAAAATGTGATTTATTTCATATAAAGAATCAACAAAGTATGCACATTCTATGTCATAACGACTTTCTATAGTTTGCGCATGCATCCGGAAATAAGAAAAGCTTACTTCCCCCCTTTTTTTAAAATCACAGCTTCTAGAAGGTTTCCATGATTTCTTAAAAAAAAGGGGTTTTAGAAAATGTGATTTATTTCATCAATGGAATCAACAAACTCTGCACATTCTACGTAATAACGACTTTCTATAGTTTGTGAATCCGTCCGGAAATAAGAAAAGATTACTTCCCCCCGGTTTTTAAAATTACAGCTTCTAGAAGGTTTACATGATTTCTTAAAAAACATGAGTGTTTAGAAAATGTGATTTATTTCATAAATGCAATCAACAAAGTATGCACATTCTAAGTCATAACGACTTTCAATAGTTTGCGCATGCGTCCGGAAATAAGAAAAGCTTACTTCCCCCCGTTTTTTAAAATCACAACTTCTAGAGGGATTACATGATTTCTTAAAAAACATGAGTTTTACGAACATGTGATTTATTTCATAAATGGAATCAACAAAGTATGCACATTCTATGTCATAACAGCTTTCTATAGTTTGCACATACGCAAACTAAGCACATTCTACGTACTAAAGACTTTCTATAGTTTGCGTATGCGTCCAGAAATAACAAAAGCTTACTTCACCCCTTTTTTTAAAATCACAACTTCTAGAAGGTTTACATGATTTCTTAAAAAACGTGAGTTTTTATAAAATGTGATTTATTTCATAAATGGAATCAACAAAGTATGCACATTCTATGTCATAACGACTTTGTATGGTTTGCGCATGCGCAAACTATGCACATTCTATGTAATAACGGCTTTCTATAGTTTGCGCATGTGTCCGGAAATAAGAAAAGCTTACTTCCGCCAGTTTTTTAAAATCACAGCTTCTAGAAGGTTTACATGATTTCTTAAAAAACATGAGTTTTTAGAAAATGTGATTTATTTCATAAATGGAATCAACAAGGTATGCACATTCTACGTCATAACGACTTTCTATAGTTTGCGCATGCGTCCGGAAATAAGAAAAGCTTACTTCCCCCCGTTTTTTAAAATCACAGCTTCTAGAAGGTTTACATGATTTCTTAAAAAAAACGAGTTTTTAGAAAATGTGATTTATTTCATAAAAGGAATCAAAAAAGTATGCACATTCTACGTCATAACGACTTTCTATAGTTTGCGCATGCGTATGGAAATAACAAAAGGTCACTTCCACCCGTTTTTTAACATCACAGCTTCTAGAAGGTTTACATGATTTCTTAACAAACACGAGTTTTTAGAAAATATAATTTACTTCATAAATGGAATCAACAAAGTATACACCTTCTAATTCATAACGACTTTCTATAGTTTGCACATGCGTCCGGAAATAAGAAAAGCTTACTTCCCCCCATTTTTTAAAATCACAGTGTCTAGAAGGTTTACATGATTTCTCAAAAAACACGAGTTTTTAGAAAATGTGATTTATTCCATCAATGGAATCAACAAACTATGCACATTCTACGTAATAACGAATTTCTATAGTTTGCGAATGCATCCGGAAATAAGAAAAGCTTACTTCCCCCCGTTTTTTAAAATCACAGCATCTAGAAGGTTTACATGATTTCTTAAAAAACATGAGTTTTTAGAAAATGTCATTTATTTCATAAATGGAATCAAATAAGTAGGAACATTCTATGTCATAACGAATTTGTATAGTTTGCTCGTGCGCCAACTGTGCACATTATAGGCAATAACAACATTCTATAGTTTGCGCATGCGTCCGGAAATAAGAAAAGCTAACTTCCCCCCTTTTTTTAAATTCATAGCTTCTAGAAGGTTTACATGATTTCTTAAAAAACACAAGTTCTTAGAAAATATTATTTATTTCATAAATGGAATCAACAAAGTATGCACATTCAACGTCATAACGACTTTCTATAGTTTGCGCATGCGTCCGGAAATAAGAAAAGCTTACTTCCCCCCGTTTTTTAAAATCACAGCTTCTAGAAGGTTTACATGATTTCTTAAAAAAAATGAGTTTTTAGAAAATGCGATTTATTTCATAAAAGGAATCAAGAAAGTATGCACATTCTACGTCATAACGACTTTCTATAGTTTGCACATGCGTATGGAAAAAAGAAAAGCTTACTTCCCCCCGTTTATTAAAATCACAGCTTCTAGAAGGATTACATGATTTCTTAAAAAACATGAGTTTTTAGAAAATGTGATTTATTTCATAAATGGAATCAACAAAGTATGCACATTCTAAGTCATAACGACTTTCTATAGTTTGCGCATGCATCCGGAAATAAGAAAAGCTTACTTCCCCCCGTTTTTTAAAATCATAGCTTCTAGAAGGATTACATGATTGCTTAAAAAACATGAGTTTTACGAACATGTGATTTATTTCATAAATGGAATCAAAAAAGTATGCACATTCTATGTCATAACGACTTTGTATAGTTTGTGGATGCACAAACTAAGCACATTCTACGTAATAACGACTTTCTTTAGTTTGCGCATGTGTCCGGAAATAAGAAAAGCTTACTTCCGCCCGTTTTTTAAAATCACAGCTTCTAGAAGGTTTACATGATTTCTTAAAAAACACGAGTTTTTAGAAAATGTGATTTATTTCATGAATGGAATCAACAAAGTATGCACATTGTATGTCATAACGACCTTCTATAGTTTGCGCATGCGTCCAGAAATAAGAAAAGCTTACTTCCCCCCATTTTTTAAAATCACAGCTTCTAGAAGGTTTACATGATTTCTTAATAAACACGAGTTTTTAGAAAATGTGATTTATTTCATCAATGGAATCAACAAAGTATGCACATTCTACATCATAATGACTTTCTATAGTTTGCGCACGGGTCCGAAAATAAGAAAAGCTTACTTCCGCAAGTTTTTTAAAATCACTGCTTCTAGAAGGTTTACATGATTTCATGAAAAAAATGAGTTTTTAGAAAATGCGATTTATTTCATAATTTGAACCAATAAAGTATGCACATTCTACGTCATAACGAATTTTTATAGTTTGTGCATGAGTCCGGAAATAAGAAAAGCTTACTTCACCCCGATTTTTGAAAATTACAGCTTCTAGAAGGTTTACATGATTTCTTAAAAAAAATGAGTTTTTAGAAAATGTGATTTATTTTATAAAAGTAATCAACAAAGTATGCATATTCTACGTCATAACGACTTTCTATAGTTTGCGCATGCGTCCGGAAATAAGAAAAGCTTACTTCCCCCCGTTTTTTAAAATCACAGCTTCTAGAAGGTTTCCACGATTTCTTAAAAAACATGTGTTTTTAGAAAATGTGATTTATTTCATTAATTGAATCAACAAACTATGCACATTCTACGTAATAACGACTTTCTATAGTTTATGAATGTGTCCGGAAATAAGAAAAGCTTACTTCCCCCCGTTTTTTAAAATCACAGGTTCTAGAATGTTTACATGATTTCTTAAAAAGCATGAGTTTTTAGAAAATGTCATTTATTTGATAAATCGAATCAACAAAGTATGGACATTCTATGTCATAACAACTTTGTATATTTTGCACATGCGCAAACTATGCACATTTTATGTAATAACGACTTTCTATAGTTTGTGCATGTGTCTAGAAACAAGAAAAGCTTACTTCCTCCCTTTTTTTAAATTCACAGTGTCTAGAAATTTTACATGATTTCTTAAAAAACACGAGTTTTTAGAAAATATGATTTATTTCAAAAATGGAATCAACAAAGTATGCACTATCTACTTCATAACGACTTTCTATAGTTTGCGCATGCATCCAGAAATAACAAAAGCTTACTTCACCCCGTTTTTTTAAAATCACAGCTTCTAGAAGGTTTACATGATTTCTTAAAAAAAACGAGTTTTTAGAAAATGTGATTTATTTCATAAAAGGAATCAACAAAGTATGCACATTCTACGTCATAACGACTTTCTATAGTATGTGCATGCGTATGGAAATAAGAAAAGCTTACTTCCCCTCATTTTTTAAAATCACAGCTTCTAGAAGGTTTACCTGATTTCTTAAAAAACACGAGTTTTTAGAAAATGTCATTTATTTCATAAATGGAATCAACAAAGTATGCACATTCTATGTCATAACGAGTTTCTACAGTTTTCGCATGCGCAAACTATGCACATTCTACATACTAACGACTTTCTATAGTTTGCGTATTTGTCCGGAAATAAGAAAAGCTTACTTCACCCCGTTTTTTAAAATCACACCTTCTAGAAGGTTTACATGATTTCTTAATAAACACGAGTTTTTAGAAAATGTGATTTATTTAATCAATGGAATCAACAAACTATGCACATTCTACGTAATAACGACTTTCTTTAGTATTCACATGCGTCCGGAAATAAGAAAAGCTTTCTTCCCCCCGTTTTTTAAAATCACAGCTTCTAGAAGGTTTACATGATTTCTTAAAAAACATGACTTTTTAGAAAATGTGATTTATTTCATAAATAGAATCAACAAAGTATGCACATTCTACGTCATAACGACTTTCTAAAGTTTGCGTATGGGTCCGAAAATAAGAAAAGCTTACTTCCGCAAGTTTTTTAAAATCACTGCTTCTAGAAGGTTTACATGATTTCATGAAAAAAACGAGTTTTTAGAAAATGTGATTTATTTCATAAATTGAATCAACAAAGTATGCAAATTCTACATCATAACGAATTTCTATAGTTTGTGCATGCATGCGGAAATAAGAAAAGCTTACTTCACCCCGATTTTTGAAAATTACAGCTTCTAGAAGGTTTACATGATTTCTTAAAAAAAATGAGTTTTTAGAAAATATGATTTATTTCATAAAAGGAATCAACAAAGTATGCATATTCTACGTCATAACGAATTTCTATAGTTTGCGCATGCGTCCGGAAATAAGAAAAGCTTACTTCCCCGCGTTTTTTAAAATCACAGCTTCTAGAAGGTTTCCATGATTTCTTAAAAAACATGTGTTTTTAGAAAATGTGATTTATTTCATCAATGGAATCAACAAACTATGCACATTCTACGTAATAACGACTTTCTATAGTTTACGAATGCGTCCGGAAATCAGAAAAGCTTACTTCCACCCATTTTTTAAAATCACAGCTTCTAGAATGTTTACATGATTTCTTAAAAAACATGAGTTTTTAGAAAATGTCATTTATTTGATAAATTGAATCAACAAAGTATGAACATTCTATGTCATAACAACATTGTATAGTTTGCGCATGCGCAAACTATGCACATTCTATGTAATAACGACTTTCTATAGTTTGCGCATGTGTCTAGAAACAAAAAAAGCTTACTTCCTCCCTTTTTTGAAATTCACAGCTTCTAGAAGGTTTACATGATTTCTTAAAAGACACGCGTTTTTAGAAAATATGATTTATTTAAAAAATTGAATCAACAAAGTATGCACTTTCTACGTCATAACGACTTTCTATAGTTGGTGCATGCGTCCGGAAATAAGAAAAGCTTACTTCCCCCCGTTTTTTAAAATCACAGCTTCTAGAAGGTTTACATGATTTCTTAAAAAACATGAGTTTTTAGAAAATGTGATTTATTTAATCAATGGAATCAACAAACTATGCACATTCTACGTAATAACGACTTTCTATAGTTTGCGCATGCGCCCGAAAATAAGAAAAGCTTACTTCCCCCCGTTT
The DNA here is from genome assembly GCA_027924585.1 of Larix kaempferi. Taxonomy (NCBI): domain Eukaryota; kingdom Viridiplantae; phylum Streptophyta; class Pinopsida; order Pinales; family Pinaceae; genus Larix; species Larix kaempferi. The sequence continues at coordinate 12,914,890 of BSBM01000557.1, read as the reverse complement.
TTTAAAATCACAGCTTCTAGAAGGTTTACATGATTTCTTAAAAAACACGAGTTTTTAGAAAATGTTATTTGTTTCATAAATGGAATCAACAAAGTATGAACAAACTATGTCATAACGACTTTGTATCGTTTGTGCATGCGCAAACTATGCACATTCTACGTAATAACGACTTTCTATAGTTTGCGCATGCATCCGAAAATAAGAAAAGCTTACTTTCCCCCTTTTTTTAAATTCACAGCTTCTAGAAGGTTTACATGATTTCTTAAAAAACATGAGTTTTTAGAAAATGTGATTTATTTCATAAATGGAATCAACAAAGTATGCACATTCTACATCATAACGACATTCTATAGTTTGCGCATGCGTTCGGAAATAAGGAAAGCTTATTTCCCCCCATTTTTTAAAATCACGGCTTTTAGAAGGATTACATGATTTCTTAAAAAACATGAGTTTTTAGAAAATGTGATTTATTTCATAAATGGAATCAACAAAGTATGCACATTCTAAGTCATAACGATTTTCTATAGTTTCTGCATGTGTCCGGAAATAAGAAAAGCTTACTTCCACCCGTTTTTTAAAATCACAGCTTCTAGAAGGATTACATGATTTCTTAAAAAACTCGAGTTTTACGAACATGTGATTTATTTCATAAATGGAATCAACAAAGCATGCACATTCTATTTCATAACGACTTTCTATAGTTTGCGCATGCGCAAACTAAGCACATTCTACGTACTAACGACTTTCTATAGTTTGCGTATGCATCCAGAAATAAGAAAAGCTTACTTCACCGCGTTTTTTAAAATCACAACTTCTAGAAGGTTTACATGATTTCTTAAAAAACACAAGTTTTTAGAAAATGTGATTAATTTCATAAATGGAATCAACAAAGTATGCACATTCTATTTCATAACGACCTTGTATAGTTTGCGCATGCGCAAACTAAGCACATTCTACGTACTAACGACTTTCTATAGTTTCTGTATGCGTCCAGAAATAAGAAAAGCTTACTTCCCCCCTTTTTTTAAATTCACAGCTTTTAGAAGGTTTACATGATTTCTTAAAAAACACGAGTTTTTAGAAAATGTGATTTATTTCATAAATGGAATCAACAAAGTATGCACATTCTATGTCATAAAGACTTTGTATGGTTTGCGCATGCGCAAACTATGCACATTCTACGTAATAACGACTTTCTATAGTTTGTGCATGTGTCCGGAAATAATAAAAGCTTACTTCCGCCAGTTTTTTAAAATCACAACTTCTAGAAGGTTTACATGATTTCTTAGAAAACACGAGTTTTTAGAAAATGTGATTTATTTCATAAATGGAATCAACAAAGTATGCACATTCTACGTCATAACGACTTTCTATAGTTTGCGCATGCGTCCGGAAATAAGAAAAGCTTACTTCCCCCCTTTTTTAAAATCTCAGCTTCTAGAAGGTTTACATGATTTCTTAATAAACACGAGTTTTTAGAAAATGTGATTTATTTAATCAATGGAATCGTTTGCACATGCGTCCGGAAATAAGAAAAGCTTACTTCCCCCCGGTTTTTAAAATCACAGCTTCTAGAAGGTTTACATGATTTCTTAAAAAAACACGAGTTTTTAGAAAATGTCATTTGTTTCATAAATGGAATCAACAAAGTATGAGCAAACTATGTCATAACGCTTTTGTATCGTTTGCGCATGCGCAAACTATGCACATTCTACATAATAACGACTTTCTATAGTTTGCGCATGCGTCCGGAAATAAGAAAAGCTTACTTCGTCCCATTTTTTAAAATCACAGCTTCTAGAAGGTTTACATGATTTCTTAAAAAAACACGAGTTTTTAGAAAATGTCATTTGTTTCATAAATGGAATCAACAAAGTATGAACAAACTATGTCATAACGCTTTTGTATCGTTTGCGCATGCGCAAACTATGCACATTCTACATAATAACGACTTTCTATAGTTTGCACATGCGTCCGGAAATAAGAAAAGCTTACTTCCCCCCGGTTTTTAAAATCACAGCTTCTAGAAGGTTTACATGATTTCTTAAAAAAACACGAGTTTTTAGAAAATGTCATTTGTTTCATAAATGGAATCAACAAAGTATGAACAAACTATGTCATAACTCTTTTGTATCGTTTGCGCATGCGCAAACTATGCACATTCTACATAATAACGACTTTCTATAGTTTGCGCATGCGTCCAGAAATAAGAAAAGCTTACTTCCTCCCATTTTTTAAAATCACAGCTTCTAGAAGGTTTACATGATGTCTTAATAAACATGAGTTTTTCAAAAATGTGATTTATTTAATCAATGGAATAAACAAACTATGCACATTCTACGTAATATAGACTTTCTATAGTTTGCGCATGCGTCCGGAAATAAGAAAAGCTTACTTCCCCCCTTTTTTTAAATTCACAGCTTCTAGAAGATTTACATGGTTTCTTAAAAACATGAGTTTTTAGAAAATGTGATTTATTTCATCAATGGAATTAACAAACTATGCACATTCTACGTAATAACGACTTTCTATAGTTTGCGAATGCGTCCGGAAATAAGAAAAGCTTACTTCCCCCCGGTTTTTAAAATCACAGCTTCTAGAAGGTTTACATGATTTCTTAAAAAACACGAGTATTTAGAAAATGAAATTTATTTCATAAATGGAATCAAAAAAGTATGAACATTCTATTTCATAACGACTTTGTATAGTTTGCGCATGTGCAAACTATGCATATTCTAGGTAATAACGACTTTCTATAGTTTGCGCATGCGTCCGGAAATAAGAAAAGCTTACTTCCCCCCTTTTTTTAAATTCACAGCTTCTAGAAGATTTACATGATTTCTTAAAAAACACGAGTTGTTAGAAAATGTTATTTATTTCATAAATGGAATCAACAAAGTATGCACATTCTACGTCATAACGACTTTCTATAGTTTGCGCATGCATCCGGAAATAAGAAAAGCTTACTTCCCCCCGTTTTTTAAAATCACAGCTTCTAGAAGGATTACATGATTTTTGAAAAACATGAGTTTTTAGAAAATGTGATTTATTTCATCAATGGAATCAACAAAGTATGCACATTCTAAGTCATAACAACTTTCTATAGTTTGCACATGCGTCCGGAAATAAGAAAAGCTTACTTCCCCCCATTCTTTAAAATCACAGCTTCTAGAAGGATTACATTATTTCTTAAGAAACATGAGTTTTACGAACATGTGATTTATTTCATAAATGGAATCAACAAAGTATGCACATTCTATGTCATAACGACCTTGTATAGTTTGCGCATGCGCAAACTAAGCACATTCTACGTACTAACGACTTTCTATAGTTTCTGTATGCGTCCAGAAATAAGAAAAGCTTACTCCACCCCGTTTTTTAAAATCACAACTTCTAGAAGGTTTACATGATTTCTTAAAAAACACGAGTTTTTAGAAAATGTGATTTATTTCATAAATGGAATCAACAAAGTATGCACATTCTATGTCATAACGACTTTGTATGGTTTGCGCATGCGCCAACTATGCACATTCTACGTAATAACGACTTTCTATAGTTTGTGCATGTGTCCGGAAATAATAAAAGCTTACTTCCGCCAGTTTTTTAAAATCACAGCTTCTAGAAGGTTTACATGATTTCTTAGAAAACACGAGTTTTTAGAAAATGTGATTTATTTCATAAATGGAATCAACAAAGTATGCACATTCTACGTCATAACGACTTTCTATAGTTTGCGCATGCGTCCCGAAATAAGAAAAGCTTACTTCCCCCCATTTTTTAAAATCTCAGCTTCTAGAAGGTTTACATGATTTCTTAATAAACACGAGTTTTTAGAAAATGTGATTTATTTAATCAATGGAATCAACAAACTATGCACATTCTACGTAATAACGACTTTCTATAGTTTGCACATGCGTCCGGAAATAAGAAAAGCTTACTTCCCCTGGTTTTTTAAAATCACAGCTTCTAGATGGTTTACATGATTTCTTAAAAAAACATGACTTTTTAGAAAATGTCATTTGTTTCATAAATGGAATCAACAAAGTATGAACAAACTATGTCATAACGACTTTGTATCGTTTGTGCATTCGCAAACTATGCACATTCTTCGTAATAACGACTTTCTACAGTTTGCGCATGCGTCCGGAAATAAGAAAAGCTTACTTCCCCCCATTTTTTAAAATCACAGCTTCTAGAAGGTTTACATGATGTCTTAATAAACACGATTTTTTTGAAAATGTGATTTATTTAATCAATGGAATAAACAAACTATGCACATTCTACGTAATAACGACTTTCTATAGTTTGTGTATGCGTCCAAAAATAAGAAAAGCTTACTTCCCCCCCTTTTTTTAAATTCACAGCTTCTAGAAGGTTTACATGATTTCTTAAAAAACATGAGTTTTTAGAAAATGTGATTTATTTCATCAATGGAATCAACAAACTATGCACATTCTACGTAATAACGACTTTCTATAGTTTGCGAATGCGTCCGGAAATAAGAAAAGCTTACTTCCCCCCGGTTTTTAAAATGACAGCTTCTAGAAGGTTTACATGATTTCTTAAAAAACACGAGTTTTTAGAAAATGTCATTTATTTCATAAATGGAATCAAAAAAGTATGAACATTCTATGTCATAACGACTTTGTATAGTTTGCGTATGTGCAAACTATGCACATTCTACGTAATAACGACTTTCTATAGTTTGCGCATGCGTCCGGAAATAAGAAAAGCTTACTTCCCCCCTTTTTTTAAATTCACAGCTTCTAGAAGGTTTACATGATTTCTTAAAAAACACAAGTTTTTAGAAAATGTGTTTTATTTCATAAATGGAATCAACAAAGTATGCACATTCTACGTCATAACGATTTTCTATAGTTTGCGCATGCGTCCCGAAATAAGAAAAGCTTACTTCCCCCCATTTTTTAAAATCACAGCTTCTAGACGTTTTACATGATTTCTTTAAAAAAACGAGTTTTTAGAAAATGTGATTTATTTTATAAAAGGAATCAACAAAGTATGCACATTCTACGTCATAATGACTTTGTATAGTTTGCACATGTGCAAACTATGCACATTCTAGGTAATAACGACTTTCTATAGTTTGCGCATGCGTCCGGAAATAAGAAACGCTTACTTCCCCCTCTTTTCTAAATTCACAGCTTCTAGAAGGTTTACATGTTTCTTAAAAAACACGAGTTTTTAGAAAATGTAATTTATTTCATGAATAGAATCAACAAAGTATGCACATTCTACGTCATAACGACTTTCTATAGTTTGCGCATTTGTCCGGAAATAAGAAAAGCTTACTTCCCCCCATTTTTTAAAATCACAGTTTCTAGAAGGTTTACATGATTTCTTAAAAAAATGAGTTTTTAGAAAATGTGATTTATTTCATAAAAGGAATCAACAAAGTATTCACATTCTACGTCATAACGACTTTCTGTAGTTTGCGCATGCGTTCGGAAATAAGAAAAGCTTACTTCCCCCCTTTTTTTAAAATCTCATATTCTAGAAGGTTTCCATGATTTCTTAAAAAAAAGGGTTTTTAGAAAATGTGATTTATTTCATCAATGGAATCAACAAACTATGCACATTCTACGTAATAACGACTTTCTATAGTTTGCGAATGCGTCCAGAAATAAGAAAAGCTTACTTCCCCCCGTTTTTTAAAATCACAGCTTCTAGAGGGATTACATTATTTCTTAAAAAACATGAGTGTTTAGAAAATGTGATTTATTTCATAAATGGAATCATCAAAGTATGCACATTCTAAGTCATATGGACTTTCAATAGTTTGCGCATGCATCCGGAAATAAGAAAAGCTTACTTGCCCCCGTTTTTTAAAATCACAACTTCTAGAGGGATTACATGATTTCTTAAAAAACATGAGTTTTACGAACATGTGATTTATTTCATAAATGGAATCAACAAAGTATGCACATTCTATGTCATAACGACTTTCTATAGTTTGTGCATGCTCAAACTAAGCACATTCTAAGTACTAACGAGTTTCTATAGTTTGCGTATGAGTCCAGAAATAAGAAAAGCTTACTTCACCCCGTTTTTTAAAATCACAACTTCTAGAAGGTTTACATGATTTCTCAAAAAACGAGAGTTTTTAGAAAATGTGATTTATTTCATAAATGGAATCAACAAAGTATACACATTCTATGTCATAACAACTTTGTATGGTTTGCGCATGAGCAAACTATGCACATTCTACGTAATAACGACTTTCTATAGTTTGCGCATGTGTCTGGAAATAAGAAAAGCTCACTTCCGCCAGTTTTTTAAAATCACAGCTTCTAGAAGGTTTACATGATTTCTTAAAAAACATGAGTTTTTAGAAAATGTGATTTATTTCATTAATGGAATCAAGAAGGTATGCACATTCTACGTCATAACAAATTTCTAAAGTTTGCGCATACGTCCGGAAATAAGAAAAGATTACTTCCGCCAGTTTTTTAAAATCACAGCTTCTAGAAGGTTTACATGATTTCTTAAAAACCACGAGTTTTTAGAAAATGTGATTTATTTCATTAATGGAATCAACAAAGTATGCACATTCTAAGTCATAACGACTTTCTATAGTTTGCGCATGCATCCGGAAATAAGAAAAGCTTACTTCCCACCATTTTTTAAAATCTCAGCTCCTAGAAGGTTTACATGATTTCTTAATAAACACGAGTTTTTAGAAAATGTGATTTATTTAATCAATGGAATCAACAACCTATGCACATTCTACGTAATAACAACTTTCTATAGTTTGCACATGCGTCCGGAAATAAGAAAAGCTTACTTTCCCCCAATTTTTAAAATCACAGCTTCTAGAAGGTTTACATGATTTCTTAAAAAAACACGAGTTTTTAGAAAATGTCATTTGTTTCATAAATGGAATAAAAAACGTATGAACATTCTATGTCATAACAACTTTGTATAGTTTGCGCGTGCGCAAACTATGCACATTCTAGGTAATAACAACTTTCTATAGTTTGCGCATGCATCCGGAAATAAGAAAAGCAAACTTCCCGTCTTTTTTTAAATTGATAGCTTCTAGAAGGTTTACATGATTTCTTAAAAAACACAAGCTTTTAGAAAATATTATTTATTTCATAAATGGAATCAACAAAGTATGCACATTCTACGTCATAACGACTTTCTATAGTTTGCACATGCGTCCGGAAATAAGAAAAGCTTACTTGCCCCCGTTTTTTAAAATCACAGCTTCTAGAAGGTTTACATGATTTCTTAAAAAAAACGAGTTTTTAGAAAATTTGATTTATTTTATAAAAGGAATCAACAAAATATGCACATTCTACGTCATAACGACTTTCTATAGTTTGCTCATGCGTATGGAAATAACAAAAGCTCACTTCCCCCCGTTTTTTAAAATCACAGCTTCTAGAAGGTTTACATGGTTTCTTAAAAAACTCAAGTTTTTAGAAAATGTCATTTATTTCATAAATGGAATAAAAAAAGTATGAACATTCTATGTCATAACGAATTTGTATAGTTTGCGCATGCGCAAACTATGCACATTCTAGGTAATAACGACTTTCTATAGTTAGCGCATGCATCCGGAAATAAGAAAAGCTTACTTCCCCCCTTTTTTTAAATTCACAGCTTCTAGAAGGTTTACATGATTTCTTAAAAAAAATGAGTTTTTAGAAAATGTGATTTATTTCATAAAAGGAATCAACAAAGTATGCACATTCTACGTCATAACGACTTTCTATAGTTTGCGGATGCATATGGAAATAACAAAAGCTCACTTCCCCCCGTTTTTTAAAATCACAGCTTCTAGAAGGTTTACATGATTTCTTAAAAAACACGAGTTTTTAGAAAATGTGATTTACTTCATAAATGGAATCAACAATGTATGCACCTTCTAAGTCATAACGACTTTCTATAGTTTGCGGATGCATATGGAAATAACAAAAGCTCACCTCCCCCCGTTTTTTAAAATCACAGCTTCTAGAAGGTTTACATGATTTCTTAAAAAACATGAGTTTTTAGAAAATGTGATTTACTTCATAAATGGAATCAACAAAGTATGCACCTTCTAAGTCATAACAACTTTCTATAGTTTGCACATGCATCCGGAAATAAGAAAAGCTTACTTCCCCCCGTTTTTTAAAATCACAGCTTCTAGAAGGTTTACATGATTTCTCAAAAAACACGAGCTTTTAGAAAATGTGATTTATTTCATCAATGGAATCAACAAACTATGCACATTCTACGTAACAACGACTTTCTATAGTTTGCGAATGCGTCCGGAAATAAGAAAAGCTTACTTTCCCCCGGTTTTTAAAATCACAGCATCTAGAAGGTTTACATGATTTCTTAAAAAACACGAGTTTTTAGAAAATGTCGTTTATTTCATAAATGGATTGAAATAAGTATGAACATTCTATGTCATAACGACATTGTATAGTTTGCGCGTGCGCAAACTATGCACATTCTAGGTAATAACAACTTTCTATAGTTTGCGCATGCGTCCAGAAATAAGAAAAGCTAACTTCCCCCCTTTTTTTAAATTCATAGCTTCTAGAAGGTTTACATGATTTCTTAAAAAACACAAGTTCTTAGAAAATGTTATTTATTTCATAAATGGAATCAACAAAGTATGCACATTCAACGTCATAACGACTTTCTATAGTTTGCGCATGCGTCCGGAAATAAGAAAAGCTTACTTCCCCCCGTTTTTTAAAATCACAGCTTCTAGAAGGTTTACATGATTTCCTAAAAAAAACGAGTTTTTAGAAAATCCGATTTATTTGATAAAAGGAATCAACAAAGTATGCACATTCTACGTCATAACGACTTTCTATAGTTTGCGCATGCATATGGAAAAACGAAAAGCTTACTTCCCCCCGTTTATTAAAATCACAGCTTCTAGAAGGATTACATGATTTCTTAAAAAACATGAGTCTTTAGAAAATGTGATTTATTTCATAAATGGAATCAACAAAGTATGCACATTCTAAGTCATAACGACTTTCTATAGTTTGCGCATGCGTCCGGAAATAATAAAAGCTTACTTCCCCCCCGTTTTTTAAAATCATAGCTTCTAGAAGGATTACATGATTTCTTAAAAAACATGAGTTTTACGAACATGTGATTTATTTCATAAATGGAATCAACAAAGTATGCACATTCTATGTCATAACGACTTTCTATAGTTTGCGCATGTGCAAACTAAGCACATTCTACGTACTAACGACTTCCTATAGTTTTCGTATGCGTCCATAAATAAGAAAAGCTTACTTCACCCCGTTTTTTAAAATCACAGCTTCTAGAAGGTTTACATGATTTCTTAAAAAACACGAGTTTTTAGAAAATGTGATTTATTTCATAAATGGAATCAACAAAGTATGCACATTCTATGTCATAACGACTTTGTATGGTTTGCGCATGCGCAAACTATGCACATTCTACGTAATAACGACTTTCTTTAGTTTGCGCATGTGTCCGGAAATAAGAAAAGCTTACTTCCGCCCGTTTTTTAAAATCATAGCTTCTAGAAGGTTTTCATGATTTGTTAAAAAACACAAGTTTTTAGAAAATGTGATTTATTTCATAAATGGAATCAACAAAGTATGCACATTCTACGTCATAACGACCTTCTATAGTTTGCGCATGCGTCCGGAAATAAGAAAAGCTTACTTCCCCCCATTTTTTAAAATCACAGCTTCTAGAAGGTTTACATGATTTCTTAATAAACACGAGTTTTTAGAAAATGTGATTTATTTCATCAATGGAATCAACAAAGTATGCACATTCTACGTCATAACGACTTTCTAAAGTTTGCGCATGGGTCCGAAAATAAGAAAAGCTTACTTCCACAAGTTTTTTAAAATCACTGCTTCTAGAAGGTTTACATGATTTCATGAAAAAAATGAATTTTTAGAAAATGTGATTTATTTCATAAATTTAATCAACAAAGTATGCACATTCTACGTCATAATGAATTTTTATAGTTTGTGCATGCGTCCGGAAATAAGAAAAGCTTACTTCACCCCGATTTTTGAAAATTACAGCTTCTAGAAGGTTTACATGATTTGTTAAAAAAAATGAGTTTTTAGAAAATGTGATTTATTTTATAAAAGGAATCAACAAAGTATGCGTATTCTACGTCATAACGACTTTCTATAGTTTGCGCATGCGTCCGGAAATAAGAAAAGCTTACTTCACCCCGTTTTTTAAAATCACAGCTTCTAGAAGGTTTCCATGATTTCTTAAAAAACATTTGTTTTTAGAAAATGTGATTTATTTCATCAATTGTATCAACAAACTATGCACATTCTACGTAATAACGACTTTCTATAGTTTGCGAATGCGTCCGGAAATAAGAAAAGCTTACTTTCCCCCCGTTTTTTAAAATCACAGCTTCTAGAATGTTTACATGATTTCTTAAAAAACATGAGTTTTTAGAAAATGTCATTTATTTGATAAATAGAATCAACAAAGTATGGACATTCTATGTCATAACAACTTTGTATATTTTGCACATGCGCAAACTATGCACATTTTATGTAATAACGACTTTCTATAGTTTGTGCATGTGTCTAGAAAGAAGAAAAGCTTACTTCCTCCCTTTTTTTAAATTCACGGCGTCTAGAAGGTTTACATGATTTCTTAAAAAACACGAGTTTTTAGAAAATATGATTTATTTCAAAAATGGAATCAACAAAGTATGCACTTTCTACATCATAACGACTTTCTATAGTTTGCACATGCATCCGGAAATAACAAAAGCTTACTTCCCTTTGTTTTTTAAAATCACAGCTTCTAGAAGGTTTACATGATTTCTTAAAAAACACGAGTTTTTAGAAAATCTCATTTGTTTCATAAATGGAATCAACAAAGTATGAACAAACTATGTCATAACAACTTTGTATCATTTGCGCATGTGCAAACTATGCACATTCTACGTAATAACGACTTTCTATAGTTTGCGCATGCATCTGGAAACAAGAAAAGCTTACTTTCCCCCTTTTTTTAAATTCACAGCTTCTAGAAGGTTTGCATGATTTCTTGAAAAACATGAGTTTTTAGAAAATGTGATTTATTTCATAAATGGAATCAACAAAGTATGCACATTCTACGTCATAATGACATTCTATAGTTTGCGCATGCATCCGGAAATAAGGAAAGCTTACTTCCCCCCGTTTTTTAAAATCACGGCTTCTAGAAGGATTACATGCTTTCTTAAAAAACATGAGTTTTTAGAAAATGTTATTTATTTCATAAATGGAACCAACAAAGTATGCACATTCTAAGTAATAACGATTTTCTATAGTTTGCGCATGTGTCTGGAAATAAGAGAAGCTTACTTCCCCCCGTTTCTTAAAATCACAGCTTCTAGAAGGATTACATGATTTCTTAAAAAACATGAGTTTTACGAACATGTGATTTATTTCATAAATGGAATCAACAAAGCATGCACATTCTATGTCATAACGACTTTCTATAGTTTGCGCATGCGCAAACTAAGCACATTCTACGTACTAACGACTTTCTATAACTTGCGTATGCGTCCAGAAATAAGAAAAGCTTACTTCACCCCGTTTTTTAAAATCACAACTTCTAGAAGGTTTACATGATTTCTTAAAAAACACAAGTTTTTAGAAAATGTGATTTATTTCATAAATGGAATCAACAAAGTATGCACATTCTATGTCATAACGACTTTGTATGGTTTGCGCATGCGCAAACTATGCACATTCTACGTAATAACGACTTTCTATAGTTTGCACATGTGTCCGGAAATAAGAAAAGCTTACTTCCGCCAGTTTTTTAAAATCACAGCTTCTAGAAGGTTTACATGATTTCTTAAAAACCACGAGTTTTTAGAAAATGTGATTTATTTCATTAATGGAATCAACAAAGTATGCACATTCTAATTCATAACAACTTTCTATAGTTTGCGCATGCATCCGGAAATAAGAAAAGCTTACTTCCTACCATTTTTTAAAATCTCAGCTCCTAGAAGGTTTACATGATTTCTTAATAAACACGAGTTTTTAGAAAATGTGATTTATTTAATCAATGGAATCAACAACCTATGCACATTCTACGTAATAACGACTTTCTATAGTTTGCACATGCGTCCGGAAATAAGAAAAGCTTACTTTCCCCCGATTTTTAAAATCACAACTTCTAGAAGGTTTACATGATTTCTTAGAAAAACACGAGTTTTTAGAAAATGTCATTTGTTTCATAAATGTAATAAAAAACGTATGAACATTCTATGTCATAACGACTTTGTATAGTTTGCGCGTGCGCAAACTATGCACATTCTAGGTAATAACAACTTTCTATAGTTTGCGCATGCGTCCGGAAATAAGAAAAGCAAGCTTCCCGTCTTTTTTTAAATTCATAGCCTCTAGAAGGTTTACATGATTTCTTAAAAAACACAAGTTTTTAGAAAATATTAATTATTTCATAAATGGAATCAACAAAGTATGCACATTCTACGTCATAACGACTTTCTATAGTTTGCACATGCGTCCGGAAATAAGAAAAGCTTACTTGCCCCCGTTTTTTAAAATCACAGCTTCTAGAAGGTTTACATGATTTCTTAAAAAAAACGAGTTTTTAGAAAATGTGATTTATTTCAAAAAAGGAATCAACAAAGTATGCACATTCTACGTCATAATGACTTTCTATAGTTTGCGCATGCGTATGGAAATAACAAAAGCTCACTTCCCCCCGTTTTTTAAAATCACAGCTTCTAGAAGGTTTACATGATTTCTTAAAAAACAGGAGTTTTTAGAAAATGTCATTTATTTCATAAATGGAATCAAAAAAGTATGAACATTCTATGTCATAACGACTTTGTATAGTTTGCGCATGCGCAAACTATGCACATTCTAGGTAATAACGACTTTCTATAGTTAGCGCATGCGTCCGGAAATAAGAAAAGCTTACTTCCCCGCTTTTTTTAAATTCACAGCTTCTAGAAGGTTTACATGATTTCTTAAAAAACACGAGTTTTTAGAAAATGTGATATATTTCATAAATGGATTCAACAAAGTATGTAGATTCTATGTCATAACGACTTTCTATAGTTTGCGCATGCGTCCGGAAATAAGAAAAGCTTACTTCCCCCCGTTTTTTAAAATCACAGCTTCTAGAAGGTTTAGATGATTTCTTAAAAAACACGAGTTTTTAGAAAATGTGATTTATTTCATAAATGGAATCAACAAAGTATGCACATTCTATGTCATAACGACTTTGTATGGTTTGGGCATGCACAAACTATGCAAATTCTACGTACTAACGACATTCTATAGTTTGCGTATTCATCCGGAAATAAGAAAAGCTTACTTCACCCCGTTTTTTAAAATCACAACTTCTAGAAGGTTTACATGATTTCTTAAAAAACACGAGTTTTTAGAAAATTTGATTTATTTCATAAATGGAATCAACAAAGTATGCACATTCTACGTCATATCGACTTTCCAAAGTTTGCGCATGGTTCCGGAAATAAGAAAAGCTTACTTCCGCAAGTTTTTTAAAATCACTGCTTCTAGAAGGTTTACATGATTTCTTGAAAAAAATGAGTTTTTAGAAAATGTGATTTATTTCATAAATTGAATCAACAAAGTATGCACATTCTACGTCATAATGACTTTCTATAGTTTGCGCATGCGTCCAGAAATAAGAAAAGCTTACTTCCCCCCGTTTTTTAAAATCACAACTTCTAGAAGGTTTCCATGATTTCTTAAAAAACATGAGTTTTTACAAAATGAGTTTTATTTCATCAATGGAATCAACAAACTATGCACATTCTACGTAATAACGACTTTCTATAGTTTGTGAATGCGTTCGGAAATAAGAAAAGCTTACTTCCCCCCGTTTTTTAAAATCACAGCTTCTAGAATGTTTACATGATTCTTAAAAAACATGAGTTTTTAGAAAATGTCATTTATTTCATAAATTGAATCAACAAAGTATGAACATTCTATGTCATAACAACTTTGTAAAGCTTGCGCATGCGCAAACTATGCACATTCTATGTAATAACGACTTTCTATAGTTTGCGCATGTGTCTGGAAACAAGAAAAGCTTACTTCCTCACTTTTTTTAGAAAATGTGATCTGTTTCATAAATGGAATCAACAAAGTATGCACATTCTACGTCATAATGACTTTCTATAGTTTGCGCATGCGTTCGGAAATAAGAAAAGCTTACTTTCCCCCGTTTTTTAAAATCACAGCTTCTAGAAGGATTACATGATCTCTTAAAAAACATGAGTTTTTCAAAATGTGATTTATTTCATAAATGGAATCAACAAAGTATGCACATTCTAAGTCATAACGACTTTCTATCGTTTGCGCATGCGTCCGGAAATAAGAAAAGCTTACTTCCCCCCGTTTTTTAAAATCACAGCTTCTAAAAGGATTACATGATTTCTTAAGAAACATGAGTTTTACGAACATGTGATTTATTCCGTACATGGAATCAACAAAGTATGCACATTCTATGTCATAATGACTTTCTATAGTTTGCGCATGCGCAAACTAAGCACATTCTACGTACTAACGACTTTCTATAGTTTGCGTATGCATCCATAAATAAGAAAAGCTTACTTCACCCCGTTTTTTAAAATCACAATTTCGAGAAGGTTTAAATGATTTCTTAAAAAACACGAGTTTTTAGAAAATGTGATTGATTTCATAAATGGAATCAACAAAGTATGCACATTCTACGTCATATCGACTTTCCAAAGTTTGCACATGGTTCCGGAAATAAGAAAAGCTTACTTCCGCAAGTTTTTTAAAATCACTGCTTCTAGAAGGTTTACATGATTTCTTGAAAAAAATGAGTTTTTAGAAAATGTGATTTATTTCATAAATTGAATCAACAAAGTATGCACATTCTACGTCATAATGACTTTCTATAGTTTGTGCATGCATCCGGAAATAAGAAAAGCTTACCTCACCCCGATTTTTTAAAATCACAGCTTCTAGAAGGTTTACATGACTTCTTAAAAAAAACTAGTTTTTAGAAAATGTGATTTATTTCATAAAAGGAATCAACAAAGTATGGATATTCTACGTCATAACGACTTTCTATAGTTTGCGCATGCGTCCAGAAATAAGAAAAGCTTACTTCCCCCCGTTTTTTAAAATCACAGCTTCTAGAAGGTTTCCATGATTTCTTAAAAAACATGAGTTTTTAGAAAATGAGTTTTATTTCATCAATGGAATCAACAAACTATGCACATTCTACGTAATAACGACTTTCTATAGTTTGTGAATGCGTTCGGAAATAAGAAAAGCTTACTTCCCCCCGTTTTTTAAAATCACAGCTTCTAGAATGTTTACATCATTCTTAAAAAACATGAGTTTTTAGAAAATGTCATTTACTTCATAAATTGAATCAACAAAGTATGAACATTCTATGTCATAACAACTTTGTAAAGCTTGCGCATGCGCAAACTATGCACATTCTATGTAATAACGACTTTCTATAGTTTGCGCATGTGTCTGGAAACAAGAAAAGCTTACTTCCTCACTTTTTTTAGAAAATGTGATCTGTTTCATAAATGGAATCAACAAAGTATGCACATTCTACGTCATAATGACTTTCTATAGTTTGCGCATGCGTTCGGAAATAAGAAAAGCTTACTTTCCCCCGTTTTTTAAAATCACAGCTTCTAGAAGGATTACCTGATCTCTTAAAAAACATGAGTTTTTCAAAATGTGATTTATTTCATAAATGGAATCAACAAAGTATGCACATTCTAAGTCATAAAGACTTTCTATCGTTTGCGCATGCGTCCGGAAATAAGAAAAGCTTACTTCCCCCCGTTTTTTAAAATCACAGATTCTAAAAGGATTACATGATTTCTTAAGAAACATGAGTTTTACGAACATGTGATTTATTCCGTAAATGGAATCAACAAAGTATGCACATTCTATGTCATAATGACTTTCTATAGTTTGCGCATGCGCAAACTAAGCACATTCTATGTACTAACGACTTTCTATAGTTTGCGTATGCATCCATAAATAAGAAAGGCTTACTTCACCCCGTTTTTTAAAATCACAATTTCGAGAAGGTTTAAATGATTTCTTAAAAAACACGAGTTTTTAGAAAATGTGATTTATTTCATAAATGGAATCAACAAAGTGTGCACATTCTACGTCATAACGACGATCTAAACTTTGCGCATGCGTCCAGAAATAAGAAAAGCTTACTTCCCCCCTTTTCTTAAATTCGCAGCTTCTAGAAGGTTTACATGATTTCTTAAAAAACACGAGTTTTAGAAAATGTGATTTATTTCATAAATGGAATCAACAAAGTATGCACATTCTACGTCATATCGACTTTCTATAGTTTGCGCATGTGTCCGGAAATAAGAAAAGCTTACTTCCCCCCGTTTTTTAAAATCACAGCTTCTAGAAGGTTTACATGATTTCTTAAAAAAAATGAGTTTTTAGAAGATGTGATTTATTTCATAAAAGGAATCAACAAAGTATGCACATTCTACGTCATAACGACTTTCTATAGTTTGCTCATGCGTCCGGAAATAAGAAAAGCTTACTTCCCCCCCTTTTTTTAAAATCACAGCTTCTAGAAGGTTTCCATGATTTCTTAAAAAAAAGGGGTATTTAGAAAATGTGATCTGTTTCATAAATGGAATCAACAAAGTATGCACATTCTACGTCATAATGACTTTCTATAGTTTGCGCATGCGTCCGGAAATAAGAAAAGCTTACTTCCCCCCGTTTTTTAAAATCACAGCTTCTAGAAGGATTACATGATCTCTTAAAAAACATGAGTTTTTTGAAAATGTGATTTATTTCATAAATGGAATCAACAAAGTATGCACATTCTAAGTCATACCAACTTTCTATAGTTTGCGCATGCGTCCGGAAATAAGAAAAGCTTACTTCCCCCCGTTTTTTAAAATCACAGCTTCTAGAGGGATTACATGATTTCTCAAAAAACATGAGTTTTACGAACATGTGATTTATTTCATATATGGAATCAACAAAGTATGCACATTCTATGTCATAACGACTTTCTATAGTTTGCGCATGCGCAAACTAAGCACATTCTATGTACTAACGACTTTCTATAGTTTGCGTATGCGTCCAGAAATAAGAAAAGCTTACTTCACCCCGTTTTTTAAAATCACAGCTTCTAGATAGTTTACATGATTTCTTAAAAAACGAGAGTTTTTAAAAAATTTGATTTATTTCATAAATGGAATCAACAAGGTATGCACATTCTACGTCATAACGACTTTCTAAAGTTTGCGCATGCATCCGGAAATAAGAAAAGCTTACTTCCCCCCGTTTTTTAAAATCACAGCTTCTAGAACGATTACATGATTTCTTAAAAAACTTGAGTTTTACGAACATTTGATTTATTTCATAAATGGAATCAACAAAGTATGCACATTCTATGTCATAACGACTTTCTATAGTTTGCGCATGCGCAAACTAAGCACATTCTACGTACTAACGACTTTCTATAGTTTTCGTATGCGTCCATAAATAAGAAAAGCTCACTTCACCCCGTTTTTTAAAATCACAACTTCTAGAAGGTTTACATGATTTCTTAAAAAACACGAGTTTTTAGAAAATGTGATTTATTTCATAAATGGAATAAACAAAGTATGCACATTCTATGTCATAACGACTTTGTATGGTTTGCGCATGCGCAAACTATGCACATTCTACGTAATAATGACTTTCTTTAGTTTGCGCATGTGTCCGGAAATAAGAAAAGCTTAATTCCGCCCGTTTTTTAAAATCACAGCTTCTAGAAGGTTTACATGATTTCTTAATAAACACGAGTTTTTAGAAAATGTGATTTATTTCATCAATGGAATCAATAAAGTATGCACATTCTACGTCATAACGACTTTCTAAAGTTTGCGCATGGGTCCGAAAATAAGAAAAGCTTACTTCCGCAAGTTTTTTAAAATCACTGCTTCTAGAAGGTTTACATGATTTCATGAAAAAAACGAGTTTTTAGAAAATGTGATTTATTTCATAAATTGAATCAACAAAGTATGCACATTCTACGTCATAACAAATTTTTATAGTTTGTACATGCGTCCAGAAATAAGAAAAGCTTACTTCACCCCGATTTTTGAAAATTACAGCTTCTAGAAGGTTTACATGATTTCTTAAAAAAAATGAGCTTTTAGAAAATGTGATTTATTTTATAAAAGGAATCAACAAAGTATGCCTATTCTACGTCATAACGACTTTCTATAGTTTGCGCATGCGTCCGGAAATAAGAAAAGCTTACTTCCCCCCGTTTTTTAAAATCACAGCTTCTAGAAGGTTTCCATGATTTCTTAAAAAATATGTGTTTTTAGAAAATGTGATTTATTTCATCAATTGAATCAACAAACTATGCACATTCTACGTAATAATGACTTTCTATAGTTTGCGAATGGGTCCGGAAATAAGAAAAAGCTTACTTCCCCCCGTTTTTTAAAATCACAGCTTCTAGAATGTTTACATGATTTCTTAAAAAACATGAGTTTTTAGAAAATGTCATTTATTTGATAAATCGAATCAACAAAGTATGGACATTCTATGTCATAACAACTTTGTATATTTTGCACATGCGCAAACTATGCACATTTTATGTAATAAGGACTTTCTATAGTTTGTGCATGTGTCTAGAAACAAGAAAAGCTTACTTCCTCCCTTTTTTTAAATTCACAGCGTCTAGAAGGTTTACATGATTTCTTAAAAAACACGAGTTTTTAGAAAATATGATTTATTTCAAAAATGGAATCAACAAAGTATGCACTTTCTACGTCATAACGACTTTCTAAAGTTTGCGCATGCATCCGGAAATATCAAAAGCTTACTTCCCCCCGTTTTTTATGTTGATGTATATGTAACTTCGGAATGTATTTCATCAGTATATTATATATATATTTATTGCACCCTTATAAGAGATGTGTTATTCCTCTATAAGGAAGTGTCGTCATGTGGATTGACAAGTGTCGCAAGTGTGTGTACTTGCTGATGGGTTATTAGACCACCTTATGGGGTTGGCCCTAATTAATATATAATATAATGTGGATGTACTCAAGTAGACAAGTCGGCCCCAGTAGGTCACTGGGCAAAAAGGTGAGTATAAATAGAGATAGGAGATCTCTATTTTACTCACTCGGAAAAGTATCTATCTCTCTCTCTGAAAAGTAGCGCACTAGTGAGGAGGAGGAGGATCATCTGCTAGGAGACTATCTTAGTGTTATTTGGTTGTATTTTGGTTGAGCCATTGCTCTCTCTATCTCTGAGGAAGTTGTGGGGTTTTTCACCTTAGGGTTTTCCCCACAGAAACTCTGTGTCTCTTGTCTCTATGCTTTTGATTCTTGTGATGCTTGTGATGCTTGTCATATTATGATTGTCATGCATTGATATACTGTAGATGTTATTCTCTCAACAAAGATCTGTCACGAACCCAAAATTTCGTAAGAAATTAAAACTATTCTAAGTGCCTAAAGTGCCATTGAAATATATACAGAAATATAAAGTGGGGTGTACTTCCTCTAATTATTGCTTACAATTAATTATAAGTTTACGACTTGAAATCTTGATATAAACGTCGTCATGATAATCAAGAAAAAGATCCCTCAAATGAAATTTATGCATCACAAGTACTATTTCCTGTCATATTTTCGCATACTTCAAGTAGTCATATTTATTATAAGAAAGAAGCAAGTACTCCACATAAAGACACATTGAGAAACACCAAAAGCAACCACATGAGACCGAAGATAACGTGGTTCACCCGTACACGGGCTAGTCCACAAATGTGTGTGAATACTTTATTATAATTATCAAAACAGGTGAAGTGTTACAAAATGGCAAACTCAATGGTTTGCAAAATTCTATCATTCTTGATACTTCTCTCCTAGAGATCATTTACAAAACATTCAATCGTAACCTCGAGAGATTTCCAAGATCTATTCCCAGCGCTAGTAGCTAGCCTAGTTTGTTAAATAGTTCAACTCAGTTCATTTCAGCCTTTCGACCAACAAATTGTCTAGCCGAGACAATATACATAGCTATTTCAATGGTAAAATAAAACAACAACCAACGGCTTCGGAAATCATAGCCATTGCATTCCACTGCAGATATATTATATATTTATATAAATCCTAGTTCAACTCAGTTCATTTCAGCCTTTCGACCAACAAATTGTCTAGCGGAGGCAAAATACATAACTTTAAAAAAAAATGCTCACCAAAGCAAAACTCCTTCTTTGCTATGTAAACAACAGCATGATAATTAAGTAAAAGAGAAAAGTCCCCATCTTAAGAGATGAAAGAAAATCCCACAATCTTCGTTCGGGTAGTAACCACCCCAAAACCAACAGTTTAGACGAACGAACGATCTTATCTTTCGAACATGAAAATTTACATTCTTCACAAGGTGATACACATGCATTCAGTCCAGAATGAAAATACAATTTCGATGGTAGAGGCTAAAGCATTTCAATACAGCATTTTCACCGAGACCTACCCTGAAATCCATCATACCAGCCGTAATCTTCGATTTTCCCAACCGATACCCTGAAGGTTAGATCTACGACTACAATTAACCCAGCATGATCCACGATTTTCTCAATCGATTCATTTATTGTAAAAGGGAAAAAGCAATAGAGATTCTGAAGTCATCAATCAAGACATCAACGCAGAGATAGAACCTCTATCTATATATGCAAATTTCGGTAGATCCATAGACAGAGATTTAATGAACAATAATAAAATGTAACTCTGTAATTTTCTCAGCCGATTCATTTATTGTAAAAGGGAAAAACAACAGAGATTCTGAAGTCATCAATCAAGACATCAACGCAGAGATAGAACCTCTATCTATATATGCAAATTTCGGTAGACCCATAGACAGAGATTTATCACATCCTGGTGATATTCTTTTGTGAAAGGGGTCAACATTCAAACAAATCAACGCCGGGTACCAGATCCGCTTAGTACCGAGACACTATTGCAAAAGTCGATAAAGAACAAAGCAAATTTCAAAATAAAAGACCCCGGGTTCTGCAGATCTATACACTAATATAAACATATCAAAGCAACAGCTCTCCAGATTCGACAGTGGTAGCGCCGTCCCCAAAATAAAGCATCACTCAAAATATCTCCCTCCATATTTTGATACAACAATGTGTGTAAATCTATTACCCGGAAAATTACAGGCATACCTCTGTCATAAGTCAGGGATCGCCTACCTCTAGTGTACAAAGTGTTTATTTAAATAATCCATGCCGGAAATAGACTGCTAAAGTGTTCAATTTCTAAATCTATCCCAACATATTCGTAAAAAGCATACTCACAGACTTGCAAGGTGATTGCATTCCATCCATGAGAGAAGTATGATGACAGAGATAAGATTCCTATCGTCCAAGGGTGTCCATCCACGCATTCTACAGGTTTGTATTATCACCGGTCGAGGCTCGCATAAGGATCTTGACAGAGATCAGGGTTTTCACCTCTCTGTTGTAAATTTACGGTAAAGTGCTTGGAGACTCCTCCGTAGGTATCCCTTCGTCCAGGTTCTCGAATGGCAGAAAACATAAAAGAGAAAGAAAAAGGTACACAGATTTGCGTATTGCTAGCTCAGGAATAAAATCTCTCTTGTTAGTATATCACCCTCTACCGAGATATGTAGTACGAAAATAAAAATAAAAGATAGGAAGAGTTTAATACAAAACCTCCATTGCAGAAAGTAATTTAAACATTAAAATTTAAAAAGACAAAAATCTCTTCCGAGGCCAGCTCTGATACCTCAGAGATCGGGTTTTTATGCAAGCTATAAACTTGACAATGCGGGAGTTTTAGCATCAACACAGTCAACAATACAAAGAGCAGACCTACGTAGAGTTAAGTCACTTACCAGAATATATGGCCGCCGTACCTAGAAGACTCTCTTCATCGAGTCTGAAATCAATTTTGACTATCATCGTTATAGGGATTGCCCCCTTCTTGACTCCAGTTCGATCCTAAACTCTGTCGCAGAGGAGACCGAGGATGCATTCCCCTCGCCTACCATAATATCATTTTGCCTCCTCCCTCTTATCACAGAGGTGTATCTGACTCGCAGAGATCAAGCCTTAATTCCACATGTTATCGATCTAATGCCGGTACCTCATAACCCATGCAGAGTACTGAGATCTATTTGTGGTTGAACTGAGCTTCCCGTCAAGCGTTTTGGGATGCACGAAATCGCATCGGTGCAAGTATCCTCATGTACAGAGATAGATCTCTTAGCTGCAAAAATTCTTTCTCCCATCGAATTGTCGAGCTACCACTACCCTAACACCCAGCTGCATCTACTCTTACGCTGAGCTTACCACAAGTCCTTCTCCTCATATGTATCTTTGCCCCCTTCCTAAGATCGCATGCAAATATTTTAAATCAAGATTCCCCTTTCCTCCAACTACCGTCCCCCCTTTTCTACGAGTTTTCTTCCATAAAATGAGAGTTCCAACTTTCGTTGGAGTGACAGATGGTTATCGCGTTTTTCACAAGTGGCGGCCATCTTTAGTTCCGTGCTCCACTACTGAGGCGATCTGCGGGAATCTCTCCCTCGTTCCCATCACCCGATCCTAAATTAATGCCCATTTACTCCATTATCTTTTTAATAGTGGAGCCATCCTTAGTTGATGTACAATATCTGAATCTTCCAAATCATGCATATCTCTATTTATATGTTTAAGTGTATATATATATATTTACTCCATTCAATGTTTATCCATGTATTTTCCTTGGTTACTTAACTTTCTTCTTAATACTTTTCATATGCATAAAAACTATGCATTCCCTTTTTAAATATGTCTATAGGATATATGCCTACAAGACATATAACTAAATTGAATACTAATAGTCATAATCTAGAAGGTAAGCCTCCTTATTAAGATACTTAGTTCTAGTTAGAATTTCTAATATTAGTTGACTAAGATAATTAGGCCATAGGATCTTGTTTTATCCCTTGACGGAAAACGAGATGTCTTTGAGAGTGGGCATTGACTTCAAGGTGTCACTCACGACTTCATAGCCGAATCGACCCCTCTCCTCTACTACAGTGATTATAACTCCCGATTTTCCTTCTGATGGGGCCTTGGCCTTGGGCTCCTCATCAGAAAAGAATTTACTCTTTTATTTACAATTACAATAGGGGTTAAAAGAGGGATAATACATATATATATATTTAGGAGTATATTTATATGTGTTCCTATATATATATATATTAGATAATCTTTTAAATATTTCGGTTGTTAATAAAAGCTATCTAATCAATACTCTATCTCCTTTTTATAGAAAATGGTACCATGACCAATTACATTCTCGGAATAATAGGGCATAAAGGAGGGATATCACAAGATCCTATAGTATTGTGATTTAATACTGAAAATTTAACATGGTATCAGAGCCTAACTGAGAAGAAGACATTTTTGCAGTGACAGAAGCTTGTATTCCTTGTTTATTGGGTTTCTCGCCACAGATTTTTGAAATTCAGTATAGTAGATTGGATCTACTCATCAAGGCGCATCTTTCTGTCCAATCAGATTTCAGTTCCGAGCATTTTCAGTTTTGGCCCTAAAAATTAGGGTTTCCATAAAATTAGGAATTTCTGGAAACTGAAGGTACAGCTGGAAGCTCCTTGCAAAAATCGAAGGTTTGAGCATTGGATCGAGATTTTTGGCTGGGTAGATCTCCGGGAAACTCAAACCCTAATTCAGGGCTCTCCCTAGTGAACCCGGGAGGACAAAAAGGCAATTCTGAAGGGCAAGACTTTGCTGATCTCAAATTCTGAATGTACTAGGCTGATCAACTCTCCAAGGCGCATCTTTCTATCCTTTCGGAATTTTGAAATTCACATTTTGAATTTTTAGGGTTTCTCTGACAAACCCTAATCCGGGACCAGATCCAGTTTTCAGCACTTCAAGTGGTAAGTTCTAAATCTTTTCTATTTCCATTTGAAGTACTCTTAAAGATGTCTCTTCACATCAAGCTTGAGGATAAGCTTGAAGGGGCTGATAACTTCCGAGCCTGGAAGTATAGGATTGGGCTAATCCTGGAAGAGAATGAGTTGGACTCATATGTGAAAGAAGACATCCCTATCCCAGAGGATGAAGAGGCCAAGGTATTACACAAGAAGAACTTGGTCAAGGCAAAGAGAATCATTGCTGATTCTATCAAAGATCATCTCATACCCCATGTGTCTTCTCTCAAGACACCCAAAGAGATGTTTGAATCTTTGACCAAGCTATTTGAAGGAAAGAACATAAATCGGAAGATGACCCTACGGAACCAATTGAAAGCAGTAAAGTTTCAGAATGGAGAAACCATTCAATCTTACTTTTCAAGGGTCTCTCAGATCAAGGAACAATTAGAAGCAGTAGATGAAATGGTGGAGAATGGTGAGGTGGTTATGACTACTCTATATGGCCTACCTAGGTCATGGGATTCCTTTATTCAAGGAATTTGTGCAAGGAAGAAATTGATCTCGTTCAACAGATTGAGGGAAGAATGCTCTCAAGAAGAAGCTAGGCTTATAGCTCGTGAGGAAAAGATGGGAGGAGAAGATCAAGCTCTTGCAGCCCACACCAAAAGAAGCAAAACCAAGAAGGATCACCCTCACCCCAAAATATTCCATCAAAAGAGTAAGAAGGACCTAAGATGCTTCACATGCAATGAGAAGGGTCACTTTGCTTCAGATTGTCCCAAGAACAAAAGGGATAATAAGAACAACTCCAGTAAGAAGAAGAAAGGCAGCAAAAGAAGGTTTCATGCTCATGCTGCCGAAGATGATGAACCTCCAAAGAAGAAGGCTAGGGCAGAAAGTAGTAGTGATGATGACTCATCAAGTGAAGAAGAATATGTTCTAATTTCCGCTCTTACAGGTACCATCTCCCATGGATGTAATGATTGGTTGATTGATAGTGGGGCTTCCAAACACATGACTGGGTTCAAGGAATCATTTGTGAACCTTTCTGAACATGAATCACCCCATAAGGTGAAACTTGGGGATGATTATCAATATCCAATCAAAGGAAGTGGTGAAGCCTCTTACAACTTAGATTCTGGAAAATCTCTGAAGATGAAGGAAGTCCTCTATGTACCTGGGCTCAAGAAGAACTTACTCTCCATCTCTGCTCTAGATGCAAAAGGTATGAGGGTTGCATTTGTTGATGGCCAAGTACTAATGTGGCCAAAGGGAAAGACTATAGATGATGCAGTAGTGATTGGAGAGCAAGAGGGAGGCTTGTATAAATTAAAGGGTCAACCTGAACATGACATGGTACATGAAGCCATGGAGCCAAGTGAACTTTGGCATAGGAGACTTGCTCACATGCACTATAGAGCACTTCCAATTGCAAGCAAGGCTGTAGAAGGTATTCCTGAAATCAAGACCAAACATGAAGGGGTTTGCAAAGGATGTGCAAAAGGTAAGAACATTAAGAAGGCTTTCCCAAGCAGTGAAAGCAAGGCAAAAGACATCCTGGAAATCATCCACTCAAATGTATGTGGCCCCATGTCATCCTGTTCCCTAAGTGGGTATGTTTACTATGTATCATTTATTGATGACTTCTCCAGGAAGACTTGGGTATACTTCTTGAAGGGCAAAGATGAGGTGCTTGATAAATTCAAGGAATTCAAAACCTTGATGGAGAATCAAACTGACAAGAAAATAAAGACATTCAGATCTTACAATGGTGGAGAATTCACCTCAAATGACTTCAAGAAGCTTTGCAGTGATTCAGGGATTAAGAGGGAGTTGACTGCTCCTTATAATCCTCAACAGAATGGAGTTGCAGAAAGGAAGAACAGAACCATCATGGAAGCAGCAAGGGCAATGTTGCATGACCAGGATCTTCCTATGCATCTATGGGCAGAAGCAGCTAGAACAACTGTATATGTGCAGAATAGAACACCCCACAAGATATTGGACAACAAGACACCAGAAGAAGTCTTTTCTGGTAAGAAACCTGAAGTCAGCCATCTCAGAATATTTGGTTGTCCAGTATACACTCATGTCCCAAAAGAGAAAAGGACTAAACTAGATCCTTCAGGAAAGAAGGGCATCTTTGTGGGTTATAGTGAAAGCTCGAAGGCTTACAGAATATATTTTCCAGGGTTCAATAAGATTGATGTCAGCATGGATGTAACATTTGATGAGAATTCAGCATTCATCAAATCAAGAAAGGCACCTACCGAAGTTTATGAAGAACCTAAGGAAACAAGATTTCAAGACACTACCATGACTGAAGCAGTTCCAGAAACTGCTCGTGAGTTTGAAGATCCACAAGAACCTGTAGATCCACCCCGTGAGGATAACTCTCACAAGAGGAAACCTGTATGGGCTAGAGAGCTCATTCATGATGCAGAAAGATTTGGCATTCCAGAAGAAGAACACAGAGCAAAGAAGAGAACCAGATCACACACCAGTTATGTTGCTTTACTCTGTGACATCATGAACAAAGAGCCTTCCAGTTATGAAGAGGCGACAGAAAAGAAAGAATGGAAGGATGCTATGGTTGAGGAATATCAATCAATTATGAAGAATGATGTTTGGGATGTTGTCCCAAGACCTAAAGGGAAGTCTGTTGTGACTTCCAAGTGGATCTACAAAATCAAGCATGCTGCAGATGGCAGTGTGGAAAAATATAAAGCAAGATTCGTAGCTCGTGGTTTCTCTCAGAAGGAACGAATAGACTATGAAGAAACCTTTGCACCTGTAGCCAGATATACTTCCATCAGAACAGTACTTGCCCTGGCTGCAGCAATGAAATGGAAGATACACCAGATGGATGTCAAGACTGCTTTCCTGAACGGTGTAGTAGAAGAGGAAATATATGTGGAACAACCACTCGGCTTTGAAATACATGACATGGAATCTTATGTATGCAGATTGAAGAAAGCCTTGTATGGCTTGAAGCAAGCTCCCAGAACCTGGTATGGTAGGATGGACAGTTTCCTATCTAGTTTGGGCTTTACCAAGAGTAAAGCGGATTCCAACCTTTACTACAAGGTTGAGGAAGGGAATCCTGTGATTCTACTACTATATGTGGATGACCTATTTGTGACAGGAGATGACAGAATGATTGCAGATACCAAGAGGAAGCTTGCAGCTGAATTCGATATGAAAGATTTGGGAATGATGCACTATTTCCTAGGTATGGAGGTGTGGCAGAATGCAGGTGGGATCTTCCTTGGTCAAGGGAAGTACACAGTAGATATCCTGAAGAGATTTGGGATGATAGATTGCAAGGCCATGGCCACGCCTATGGCATCGAATCTGAAGCTTCTTTATGATGCTTCATCTGAGCCAGTTGATGTTTCTATGTATCGTCAGATGATTGGGTCCTTGATGTACCTGACGAACACGAGACCAGATATCTGCTTTGCTTTGAACACATTGAGCCAGTTCCTGACGGATCCGAGGAGTGTTCACTTGGTTGCTGTAAAGCATGTTCTGAGGTACCTGAAGGGTACAGTGGATTATGGGCTCAGATATGAGGTGACTCAAAAGTTTAACCTGCAGGGTTATGTTGATTCAGATTGGGCTGGCAGTGCTGCAGATAGGAAGAGCACATCTGGGTGTTGCTTCAGTATGGGATCAGGTGTGATCTCTTGGTTTAGCAGGAAGCAGTCCTACGTAGCACTGAGTACAGCTGAGGCAGAGTATGTTGCAGCCTGTTCAACTAGTTGTGAGGCAGTATGGCTACGAAAGCTACTGTCTGAGTTATTTGATCTCCCGTTGGAGGCTACTGGTATCTTCTGTGATAACCAGAGTTGTGTGAAGTTGTCCGAGAACCCAGTGTTTCATGACAGGTCGAAACACATAGAGATCAAATACCACTATATCAGGGATATGGTGCAGAGAGGAGCTGTGAAGCTCCTGTATGTTGCGACGGACGAGCAGATTGCAGATGTGCTGACAAAGCCACTAGCCAGGGTGAAGTTCGAGTACTTCAGAGAGAGGCTTGGCGTTCTTCAGATCGAGGACACTTCGAGGAAGAAGTGATGGACACATTTGCCGAAGCCATTCCAAGCATGTTGGGAGGAGGATCCTTCACATGGCTGTGGATGTAAGCGCTGGATGATGAGCATCAGGATGATGTTCTAGTTTCTGCTTGATATGATCAGTTGGATCATTTTATGTATGTATGTACGCATCATGTTGGATGCTGGATATGATCAGTTGGATCATTTTATGTATGTATGTACGCATCATGTTGGATGATGGATATGATCAGTTGGATCATTTTTATGTATGTATGTACGCATCATGTTGGATGCTGGATATGATCAGTTGGATCATTTTTATGTATGTATGTACGCATCATGTTGGATGCTGGATATGATCAGTTGGATCGTGTGTATGTATTTTTGTATATGCATCATGTTGGATGCTTGGACCATGTATCTGTATATGTATCAGGTGGATACATTGTATGATCAGGTAGATCATGTATGGTGATATGTATCATGTATTTGTATTTGTATCAGGTAGATACATTGTATGATCATAAGGATCATGTATGATGATATGTATCAGGTAGATACTTGGTGTGCATCAGGTAGATGCATTGATGATCAGGTGGATCATGTATGATGACATGCAGCAGGATGTTGCAGTGATGATCAGGATGATCATGGATGACGAGCTTCAGGATGTTGCTCCAGATGACATGCAGCAGGACGTTGCAGTGATGATGATCAGGATGATCATGAGTACATCAGGATGATGTATGGTGAGTGTCAGGTTGATACTCTGTGGCCGTGGATCAGGTTGTGCAGATGAGCATGTCTGGGAGATCCTATAGGTCGAAGTTGTGTACCCGTAACA
The DNA here is from genome assembly GCA_027924585.1 of Larix kaempferi. Lineage (NCBI taxonomy): Eukaryota > Viridiplantae > Streptophyta > Pinopsida > Pinales > Pinaceae > Larix > Larix kaempferi. The sequence continues at coordinate 12,886,022 of BSBM01000557.1, read as the reverse complement.
GCCTGGGATGCTCTTTCAAGACATTGCTCTGGGAGGACATGTAATTTGTGCCCTAGGAGATCTCAGGTCGGAGTTGTGTACCCGTAACATCCTGAGATTGTCTTGCGAGGTTTTGTCCTATGGCATGTAATTTGGGCCCTGGGATATTTTAGGTCGGAGTTGTGTACCCGTAACATCCTGAGATGCTCTTGCGAGGTTTTTCCATGACCACATGTAATTTGTGCCCTGGGAGATTTCAGGTCGGAGTTGTGTACCCGTAACATCCTGAGATGTTCTTGCTAGGTTTTGTGGTGGACCACATGTAATTTGTGCCCTGGGAGATTTCAGGTCGGAGTTGTGTACCCGTAAAATCCTGAGATGCTCTTTCGAGGTTTTGTGGTGGGGTCACATGTAATATCGCCCTCGGAGATCCTACAGGTTGGAGTTGTGTACCCGTAATATCCTGGGATGCTCTTTCGAGGTTTTGTGACGCACGTAATAAGTCCTGAGGATTCCACAGTATGGCCAGTGATGACGAAGACCTGTAGGTGGTGGGCCTACATCCAGTATGAAAAAGGACTGGCTCTGTAGAACTTCCTATGATGAGTAGAGACAGAGATTGGACGAGATAGCAGCAGCAGTGACGATGACGATGACGATGCATCGATGACGATGATCCAGAGAAGAAGACTTGTCTAGCAAATCTGTGTCGAGAAATACCGTCCTAGTTAAGAGGGAGTGTTGATGTATATGTAACTTCGGAATGTATTTCATCAGTATATTATATATATATTTATTGTACCCTTATAAGAGATGTGTTATTCCTCTATAAGGAAGTGTCGTCATGTGGATTGACAAGTGTCGCAAGTGTGTGTACTTGCTGATGGGTTATTAGACCACCTTATGGGTTCGGCCCTAATTAATATATAATATAATGTGGATGTACTCAAGTAGACAAGTCGGCCCCAGTAGGTCACTGGGCAAAAAGGTGAGTATAAATAGAGATAGGAGATCTCTATTTTACTCACTCGGAAAAGTATCTATCTCTCTCTCTGAAAAGTAGCGCACTAGTGAGGAGGAGGAGGATCATCTGCTAGGAGACTATCTCAGTGTTATTTGGTTGTATTTTGGTTGAGCCATTGCTCTCTCTATCTCTGAGGAAGTTGTGGGGTTTTTCACCTTAGGGTTTTCCCCACGGAAACTCTGTGTCTCTTGTCTCTATGCTTTTGATTCTTGTGATGCTTGTGATGCTTGTCATATTATGATTTTCATGCATTGATATACTGTAGATGTTATTCTCTCAGCAAAGATCCTATAGTATTGTGATTTAATACTGAAAATTTAACATTTTAAAATCACAGCTTCTAGAAGGTTTACATGATTTCTTAAAAAACACGAGTTTTTAGAAAATGTGATTTATTTAATCAATGGAATCAACAAACTATGCACATTATACGTAATAACGACTTTCTATAGTTTGCACATGCGTCCGAAAATAAGAAAAGCTTACTTCCCCCCGTTTTTTAAAATCACAGCTTCTAGAAGGTTTACATGATTTCTTAAAAAACACGAGTTTTTAGAAAATGTCATTTGTTTCATAAATGCAATCAACAAAGTATGAACAAACTATGTCATAACAGCTTTGTATCATTTGCGCATGCGCAAACTATGCACATTCTACGTAAAAACGACTTTCTATAGTTTGCGCATTCATCCGGAAACAAGAAAAGCTTACTTTCCCCCTTTTTTTAAATTCACAGCTTCTTGAAGGTTTACATGATTTCTTAAAAAACATGAGTTTTTAGAAAATGTGATTTATTTCATAAATGGAATCACCAAAGTATGCACATTCTACGTCATAACGATATTCTATAGTTTGCGCATGCATCCGGAAATAAGGAAAGCTTACTTCCCCCCGTTTTTTAAAATCACGGCTTCTAGAAGGATTACATGGTTTCTTAAAAAACATGAGTTTCTAGAAAATGTGATTTATTTCATAAATGGAATCAACAAAGTATGCACATTCTAAGTCATAACGATTTTCTATAGTTTGCGCATGTGTCCGGAAATAAGAGAAGCTTACTTCCCCCTGTTTCTTAAAATCACAGCTTCTAGAAGGATTACATGATTTCTTAAAAAACATGAGTTTTACGAACATGTGATCTATTTCATAAATGGAATCAACAAAGCATGCACATTTTATGTCATAACGACTTTCTATAGTTTGCGCATGCGCAAACAAAGAACATTCTACGTACTAACGGCTTTCTATAGTTTGCGTATGCGTCCAGAAATAAGAAAAGCTTACTTCACCCCGTTTTTTAAAATCACAACATCTAGAAGGTTTACATGATTTCTTAAAAAACATGAGTTTTTAGAAAATGTGATTTATTTCATAAATGGAATCAACAAAGTATGCAGATTATATGTCATAACGACTTTGTATGGTTTGCGCATGCGCAAACTATCCACATTCTACGTAATGACGACTTTCTATAGTTTGCGCATGTGTCCGGAAATAAAAAAAGCTTACTTCTGCCAATTTTTTAAAATCACAGCTTCTAGAAGGTTTACATGATTTCTTAGAAAACACGAGTTTTTAGAAAATGTCATTTATTTCATAAATGGAATCAACAAAGTATGCACATTCTACGTCATAACGACTTTCTATAGTTTGCGCATGCGTTTAGAAATAAGAAAAGCTTACTTCCCCCAATTTTTTAAAATCTCAACTTCTAGAAGGTTTACATGATTTCTTAATAAACACGAGTTTTTAGAAAATGTGATTTATTTAATCAATGGAATCAACAAACTATGCACATTCTACGTAATAATGACTTTCTATAGTTTGCACATGCGTCCGAAAATAAGAAAAGCTTACTTCCCCCCGTTTTTTAAAATCACAGCTTCTAGAAGGTTTACATGATTTCTTAAAAAAACACGAGTTTTTAGAAAATGTCATTTGTTTCATAAATGCAATCAACAAAGTATGAACAAACTATGTCATAACAACTTTGTATCGTTTGCGCATGCGCAAACTATGCACATTCTATGTAATAACGACTTTCTATAGTTTGCGCATGCATCCGGAAACAAGAAAAGCTTACTTTCCCCCTTTTTTTATATTCACAGCTTCTTGAAGGTTTACATGATTTCTTAAAAAACATGAGTTTTTAGAAAATGTGATTTATTTCATAAATGGAATCAACAAAGTATGCACATTCTACGTCATAACGACATTCTATAGTTTGCGCATGCATCCGGAAATAAGGAAAGCTTACTTCCCCCCGTTTTTTAAAATCACGGCTTCTAGAAGGATTACATGATTTCTTTAAAAACATGAGTTTTTAGAAAATGTGATTTATTTCATAAATGGAATCGACAAAGTATGCACATTCTAATTCATAACGATTTTCTATAGTTTGCGCATGTGTCCAGAAATAAGAGAAGCTTACTTCCCCCTGTTTCTTAAAATCACAGCTTCTAGAAGGATTACATGATTTCTTAAAAAACATGAGTTTTACGATCATGTGATTTATTTCATAAATGGAATCAACAAAATATGCACATTCTACGTCATAACGACTTTCTATAGTTTGCGCATGCGTCCAGAAATAAGAAAAGCTTACTTCCCCCCATTTTTTTAAATCTCAGCTTCTAGAAGGTTTACATGATTTCTTAATAAACACGAGTTTTTAGAAAATGTGATTTATTTAATCAATGGAATCAACAAACTATGCACATTCTACGTAATAACGACTTTCTATAGTTTGCACATGCGTCCGGAAATAATAAAAGCTTACTTCCCCCCATTTTTTAAAATCACAGCTTCTAGAAGGATTACATGATTTCTTAAAAAACATGAGTTTTACGAACATGTGATTTATTTCATAAATGGAATCAACAAAGCATGCACATTCTATGTCATAACGACTTTCTATAGTTTGCGCATGCGCAAACTAAGCACATTCTACGTACTAAGGGCTTTCTATAGTTTGCGTATGCGTCCAGAAATAAGAAAAGCTTACTTCACCTCGTTTTTTAAAATCACAACTTCTAGAATGTTTACATGATTTCTTAAAAAAATGAGTTTTTAGAAAATGTGATTTATTTCATAAATGGAATCAACAAAGTATGCACATTCTATGTCATAACGACTTTGTATGGTTTGCGCATGCGCAAACTATGCACATTCTACGTAATAACGACTTTCTATAGTTTGCGCATGTGTCCGGAAATAAAAAAAGCTTACTTCTGCCAGTTTTTTAAAATCACAGCTTCTAGAAGGTTTACATGATTTCTTAGAAAACACGAGTTTTTAGAAAATGTCATTTATTTCATAAATGGAATCAACAAAGTATGCACATTCTACGTCATAACGACTTTCTATAATTTGCGCAAGCGTTTAGAAATAAGAAAAGCTTACTTCCCCCCATTTTTTAAAATCTCAGCTTCTAGAAGGTTTACATGATTTCTTAATAAACACGAGTTTTGAGAAAATGTGATTTATTTAATAAATGGAATCAACAAACTATGCACATTCTACGTAATAACGACTTTCTATAGTTTGCACATGCGTCCGGAAATAAGAAAAGCTTACTTCCGCCGTATTTTTAAAATCACAGCTTCTAGAAGGTTTACATGATTTCTTAAAAAACATGAGTTTTTAAAAAATCTGATTTATTTCATAAATGGAATCAACAAGGTATGCACATTCTACGTCATAACGACTTTCTTAAGTTTTCGCATGCGTCCGGAAATAAGAAAAGCTTACTTCCGCCAGTTTTATAAAATCACAACTTCTAGAAGGTTTACATGATTTCTTAAAAACCACGAGTTTTTAGAAAATGTGATTTATTTCATAAATGAAATCAACAAAGTATGCACATTCTAAGTCATAACGACTTTCTATAGTTTGTGCATGCATCCGGAAATAAGAAAAGCTTACTAACCGCCATTTTTTAAAATCTCAGCTTCTAGAAGGTTTACATGATTTCTTAATAAACACCAGTTTTTAGAAAATGTGATTTATTTAATCAATGGAATCAACAACCTATGCACATTCTACGTCATAACGACTTTCTATAGTTTGCACATGCGTCCAGAAATAAGAAAAGCTTACTTTCCCCCAATTTTTAAAATCACAGCTTCTAGAAGCTTTACATGATTTCTTAAAAAAACACGAGTTTTTAGAAAATGTCATTTGTTTCATAAATGGAATAAAAAACGTATGAACATTCTATGTCATAACGACTTTGTATAGTTTGTGCGTGTGCAAACTATGCACATTCTAGGTAATAACAACTTTCTATAGTTTGCGCATGCGTCCGGAAATAAGAAAAGCTTACTTCCCCCCGTTTTTTAAAATCATAGCTTCTAGAAGGATTACATGATTTCTTAAAAAACATGAGTTTTACGAACATCTGATTTATTTCATAAATGGAATCAACAAAGTATGCACATTCTATGTCATAACGACTTTGTATAGTTTGCGCATGCGTAAACTAAGCACATTCTACGTACTAACGACTTTCTATAGTTTTCGTATGCGTCCATAAATAAGAAAAGCTTACTTCACCCCATTTTTTAAAATCACAACTTCTAGAAGGTTTACATGATTTCTTAAAAAACATGAGTTTTTAGAAAATGTGATTTATTTCATAAATGGAATCAACAAAGTATGCACATTCTATGTCATAACGACTTTGTATGGTTTGCGCATGCGCAAACTATGCACATTCTACGTAATAACGACTTTCTTTAGTTTGCGCATGTGTCCGGAAATAAGAAAAGCTTACTTCCGCCCGTTTTTTAAAATCACAGCTTCTAGAAGGTTTACATGATTTCTTAAAAAACACAAGTTTTTAGAAAATGTGATTTATTTCATGAATGGAATCAACAAAGTATGCACATTCTATGTCATAATGACCTTCTATAGTTTGCGCATGCGTCCGGAAATAAGAAAAGCTTACTTCCCCCCATTTTTTAAAATCACAGCTTCTAGAAGGTTTACATGATTTCTTAATAAACACGAGTTTTTAGAAAATGTGATTTATTTCATCAATGGAATCAACAAAGTATGCACATTCTACATCATAACAACTTTCTAAAGTTTGCGCATGGGTCCGAAAATAAGAAAAGCTTACTTCCGCAAGTTTTTTAAAATCACTGCTTCTAGAAGGTTTACATGATTTCATGAAAAAAATGAGTTTTTAGAAAATGTGATTTATTTCATAAATTGAATCAACAAAGTATGCACATTCTACGTCATAACGCATTTTTATAGTTTGTGCATGCGTCCGGAAATAAGAAAAGCTTACTTCACCCCGATTTTTGAAAATTACAGCTTCTAGATGGTTTACATGATTTCTTAAAAAACATGAGTTTTTAGAAAATGTGATTTATTTTATAAAAGGAATCAACAAAGTATGCATATTCTACGTCATAACAACTTTCTATAGTTTGCGCATGCGTCCAGAAATAAGAAAAGCTTACTTCCCCCCGTTTTTTAAAATCACAGCTTCTAGAAGTTTTCCATGATTTCTTAAAAAACATGTGTTTTTAGAAAATGTGATTTATTTCATCAATTGAATCAACAAACTATGCACATTCTACGTAATAACGACTTTCTATAGTTTGCGAATGTGTCCGGAAATAAGAAAAGCTTACTTCCCCCCGTTTTTTAAAATCACAGCTTCTAGAATGTTTACATGATTTCTTAAAAAACATGAGTTTTTAGAAAATGTCATTTATTTGATAAATCGAATCAACAAAGTATGGACATTCTATGTCATAACAACTTTGTATATTTTGCACATGTGCAAACTATGCACATTTTATGTAATAACGACTTTCTATAGTTTGTGCATGTGTCTAGAAACAAGAAAAGCTTACTTCCTCCCTTTTTTTAAATTCACAGCGTCTAGAAGGTTTACATGATTTCTTAAAAAACACGAGTTTTTAGAAAATATGATTTATTTCAAAAATGGAATCAACAAAGTATGCACTTTCTACGTCATAACGACTTTCTATAGTTTGCGCATGCATCCAGAAATAACAAAACCTTACTTCCCCCCGTTTTTTTAAAATCACAGCTTCTAGAAGGTTTACATGATTTCTTAAAAAAAACGAGTTTTTAGAAAATGTTATTTGTTTCATAAATGGAATCAACAAAGTATGAACAAACTATGTCATAACGACTTTGTATCGTTTGTGCATGCGCAAACTATGCACATTCTACGTAATAACGACTTTCTATAGTTTGCGCATGCATCCGAAAATAAGAAAAGCTTACTTTCCCCCTTTTTTTAAATTCACAGCTTCTAGAAGGTTTACATGATTTCTTAAAAAACACGAGTTTTTAGAAAATGTGATTTATTTCATAAATGGAATCAACAAAGTATGCACATTCTACATCATAACGACATTCTATAGTTTGCGCATGTGTCCGGAAATAAGAAAAGCTTACTTCCCCCCGTTTTTTAAAATCACAGCTTCTAGAAGGATTACATGATTTCTTAAAAAACATGAGTTTTACGAACATGTGTTTTCTATAGTTTGCGCATGCGCAAACTAAGCACATTCTACGTACTAACGACTTTCTATAGTTTGCGTATGCGTCCAGAAATAAGAAAAGCTTACTTCACCCCGTTTTTTAAAATCACAACTTCTAGAAGGTTTACATGATTTCTTAAAAAACACGAGTTTTTAGAAAATATGATTTATTTCATAAATGGAATCAACAAATTATGCACATTCTATGTCATAACGACTTTGTATGGTTTGTGCATGTGCAAACTATGCACATTCTGCGTAATAACGACTTTCTATAGTTTGTGCATGCGTCCGGAAATAAGAAAAGCTTACTTCTCCCAGTTTTTTAAAATCACAACTTCTAGAAGGTTTACATGATTTCTTAGAAAACACGAGTTTTTAGAAAATGTGATTTATTTCATAAATGGAATCAACAAAGTATGCACATTCTACGTCATAACGACTTTCTATAGTTTGCGCATGCGTCCGGAAATAAGAAAAGCTTACTTCCCCCCATTTTTTAAAATCTCAGCTTCTAGAAGGTTTACATGATTTCTTAATAAACACGAGTTTTTAGAAAATGTGATTTATTTAATCAATGGAATCAACAAACTATGCACATTCTACATAATAACGACTTTCTATAGTTTGCACATGCGTCCGGAAATAAGAAAAGCTTACTTCCCCCCGGTTTTTAAAATCACAGCTTCTAGAAGGTTTACATGATTTCTTAAAAAAACACGAGTTTTTAGAAAATGTCATTTGTTTCATAAATGGAATCAACAAAGTATGAACAAACTATGTCATAACAACTTTGTATCATTTGCGCATGCGCAAACTATGCACATTCTACGTAATAACGACTTTCTATAGTTTGCGCATGCGTCCGGAAATAAGAAAAGCTTACTTCCCCCCATTTTTTAAAATCACAGCTTCAAGAAGGTTTACATGATGTCTTAATAAACATGAGTTTTTCGAAAATGTGATTTATTTAATCAATGGAATAAACAAACTATGCACATTCTACGTAATAACGACTTTCTATAGTTTGCGCATGCGTCCGGAAATAAGAAAAGCTTACTTCCCCCCTTTTTTTAAATTCACAGCTTCTAGAAGGTTTACATGATTTCTTAAAAACATGAGTTTTTAGAAAATGTGATTTATTTCATCAATGGAATCAACAAACTATGCACATTCTACGTAATAACGACTTTCTATAGTTTGCGAATGCGTCCGGAAATAAGAAAAGCTTACTTCCCCCCGGTTTTTAAAATCACAGCTTCTAGAAGGTTTACATGATTTCTTTAAAAACACGAGTATTTAGAAAATGTCATTTATTTCATAAATGGAATCAAAAAAGTATGAACATTCTATGTCATAACGACTTTGTATAATTTGCGCATGTGCAAACTATGCATATTCTAGGTAATAACGACGTTCTATAGTTTGCGCATGCGTCCGGAAATAAGAAAAGCTTACTTCCCCCCTTTTTTTAAATTCACAGCTTCTAGAAGATTTACATGATTTCCTGAAAAACACGAGTTGTTAGAAAATGTTATTTATTTCATAAATGGAATCAACAAAGTATGCACATTCTACGTCATAACGACTTTCTATAGTTTGCGCATGCGTCCAGAAATAAGAAAAGCTTACTTCCCCCCGTTTTTTAAAATCACAACTTCTAGAAGGATTACATGATTTTTAAAAAACATGAGTTTTTAGAAAATGTGATTTATTTCATAAATGGAATCAACAAAGTATGCACATTCTAAGTCATAACAACTTTCTATAGTTTGCACATGCGTCCGGAAATAAGAAAAGCTTACTTCCCCCCGTTCTTTAAAATCACAGCTTCTAGAAGGATTACATTATTTCTTAAAAAACATGAGTTTTACGAACATGTGATTTCTTTCATAAATGGAATCAACAAAGTTTGCGCATCCGCAAACTAAGCACATTCTACGTACTAACGACTTTCTATAGTTTCTGTATGCGTCCAGAAATAAGAAAAGCTTACTCCACCCCGTTTTTTAAAATCACAACTTCTAGAAGGTTTACATGATTTCTTAACAAACACGAGTTTTTAGAAAATGTGATTTATTTCATAAATGGAATCAACAAAGTATGCACATTCTATGTCATAAAGACTTTGTATGGTTTGCGCATGCGCAAACTATGCACATTCTACGTAATAACGACTTTCTATAGTTTGTGCATGTGTCCGGAAATAATAAAAGCTTACTTCCGCCAGTTTTTTAAAATCACAGCTTCTAGAAGGTTTACATGATTTCTTAGAAAAAACGAGTTTTTAGAAAATGTGATTTATTTCATAAATGGAATCAACAAAGTATGCACATTCTACGTCATAACGACTTTCTATAGTTTGCGCATGCATCCCGAAATAAGAAAAGCTTACTTCCCCCCATTTTTTAAAATCTCAGCTTCTAGAAGGTTTACATGATTTCTTAATAAACACGAGTTTTTAGAAAATGTGATTTATTTAATCAATGGAATCAACAAAATATGCACATTCTACATAATAACGACTTTCTATAGTTTGCACATGCATCCGGAAATAAGAAAAGCTTACTTCCCCCCGTTTTTTAAAATCACAGCTTCTAGAAGGTTTACATGATTTCTTAAAAAAACACGAGTTTTTAGAAAATGTCATTTGTTTCATAAATGGAATCAACAAAGTATGAACAAACTATGTCATAACGACTTTGTATCGTTTGCGCATTCGCAAACTATGCATATTCTACGTAATAACGACTTTCTATAGTTTGCGCATGCGTCCGGAAATAAGAAAAGCTTACTTCCCCCCATTTTTTAAAATCACAGCTTCTAGAAGGTTTACATGATGTCTTAATAAACATGAGTTTTTCGAAAATGTGATTTATTTAATCAATGGAATAAACAAACTATGCACATTCTACGTAATAACGACTTTCTATAGTTTGTGCACGCGTCCGGAAATAAGAAAAGCTTACTTCCCCCCTTTTTTTAAATTCACAGCTTCTAGAAGGTTTACATGATTTCTTAAAAAACATGAGTTTTTAGAAAATGTGATTTATATCATCAATGGAATCAACAAACTATGCACATTCTACGTAATAACGACTTTCTATAGTTTGCGAATGCGTCCGGAAATAAGAAAAGCTTACTTCCCCCAGGTTTTTAAAATCACAGCTTCTAGAAGGTTTACATGATTTCTCAAAAAACACGAGTTTTTAGAAAATGTCATTTATTTCATAAATGGAATAAAAAAAGTATGAACATTCTACGTCATAACGACTTTGTATAGTTTGTGCATTTGCAAACTATGCATATTCTAGGTAATAACGACTTTCTATAGTTTGCGCATGCGTCCGGAAATAAGAAAAGCTTACTTCCGCCAGTTTTTTAAAATCACAGCTTCTAGAAGGTTTACATGATTTCTTAAAAAAAATGAGTTTTTAGAAGATGTGATTTATTTCATAAAAGGAATACACAAAGTATGCACATTCTACGTCATAACGACTTTCTATAGTTTGCGCATGCGTCCGGAAATAAGAAAAGCTTACTTCCCCCCTTTTTTTAAAATCACAGCTTCTAGAAGGTTTCCATGATTTCTTAAGAAAAAGGGGTTTTTAGAAAATGTGATTTATTTCATCAATGGAATCAAAAAAGTATGCACATTCTAAGTCATAACGACTTTCTATAGTTTGTGTATGCGTCCAGAAATAAGAAAAGCTTACTTCACCCCATTTTTTAAAATCACAACTTCTAGAAGGTTTACATGATTTCTTAAAAAACGAGAGTTTTTAGAAAATGTGATTTATTTCATAAATGGAATCAACAAAGTCTGCACATTCTATGTCATAACGACTTTGTATGGTTTATGCATGCGCAAACTATGCACATTCTAGGAAATAACGACTTTCTATAGTTTGCGCATGCGTCCGGAAATAAGAAAAGCTTACTTCTCCCAGTTTTTTAAAATCACAGCTTCTAGAAGGTTTACATGATTTCTTAAATACCACGAGTTTTTAGAAAATGTGATTTATTTCATAAATGGAATCAACAAAGTATGCACATTCTAAGTCATAACGACTTTCTATAGTTTGCGCATGCATCCGGAAATAAGAAAAGCTTACTTCTCGTCATTTTTTAAAATCTCAGCTTCTAGAAGGTTTACATGATTTCTTAATAAACACGAGTTTCTAGAAAATGTGATTTATTTAATCAATGGATTCAACAACCTATGCACATTCTACGTAATAACAACTTTCTATAGTTTGTACATGCATCCGGAAATAAGAAAATCTTACTTTCCCCCAATTTTTAAAATCACAGCTTCTAGAAGGTTTACATGATTTCTTAAAAAAACACGAGTTTTTAGAAAATATCATTTGTTTCATAAATGGAGTAAAAAACGTGTGAAGATTCTACGTCATAACGACTTTGTATAATTTGCGCGTGCGCAAACTATGCACATTCTAGGTAATAACAACTTTCTATAGTTTGCGCATGCGTCTGGAAATAAGAAAAGCAAACTTCCCGTCTTTTTTTAAATTCATAGCTTCTAGAAGGTTTACATGATTTCTTAAAAAACACAAGTTTTTAGAAAATATTATTTATTTCATAAATGAAATCAACAAAGTATGCACATTCTACGTCACAACGACTTTCTAAAGTTTGTGCATGTGTCCGGAAATAAGAAAAGCTTACTTCCCCCTGTTTTTTAAAATCACAGCTTCTAGAAGGTTTACATGATTTCTTAAAAAAAATGAGTTTTTAGAAAATGTGATTTATTTCATAAAAGGAATCAACAAAGTATGCATATTCTACCTCATAACGACTTTCTATAGTTTGCGCATGCGTATGGAAATAACAAAAGCTCACTTCCCCCCGTTTTTTAAAATCACAGCTTCTAGAAGGTTTACATGATTTCTTAAAAAACACGAGTTTTTAGAAAATGTGATTTACTTCATAAATGGAATCAACAAAGTATGCACCTTCTAAGTCATAACGACTTTCTATAGTTTGCACATGCATCCGGAAATAAGAAAAGCTTACTTCCCCTCGTTTTTTAAAATCACGGCTTCTAGAAGTTTTACATAATTTCTCAAAAAACACGAGTTTTTAGAAAATGTGATTTATTTCATCAATGGAATCAACAAACTATGCACATTCTACGTAACAACGACTTTCTATAGTTTGCGAATGTGTCCGGAAATAAGAAAAGCTTACTTCACCCCGTTTTTTAAAATCACAACTTCTAGAAAGTTTACATCATTTCTTAAAAAACATGAGTTTTTAGAAAATTTCATTTATTTCATAAATGGAATCAACAAAGTATGCAGATTCTATGTCATAACGACTTTGTATGGTTTGCGCATGCGCAAACTATGCACATTCTACGTAATAACGACTTTCTTTAGTTTGCGCATGTGTCCGGAAATAAGAAAAGCTTACTTCCGCCCGTTTTTTAAAATCACAGCTTCTAGAAGGTTTACATGATTTGTTAAAAAACACGAGTTTTTAGAAAATGTGATTTATTTCATAAATGGAATCAACAAAGTATGCATATTCTACGTCATAACGACCTTCTATAGTTTGCGCATGCGTCCGGAAATAAGAAAAGCTTACTTCCCCCCATTTTTTAAAATCACAGCTTCTAGAAGGTTTACATGATTTCTAAATAAACACGAGTTTTTAGAAAATGTGATTTATTTCATCAATGGAATCAACAAAGTATGCACATTCTATGTCATAACGACTTTCTAAAGTTTGCGCATGGGTCTACAAGGTTTACATGATTTCATGAAAAAAACGAGTTTTTAGAAAATGTGATTTATTTCATAAATTGAATCAACAAAGTATGCCCATTCTACGTCATAACGAATTTTTATAGTTTGTGCATGCGTCCGGAAATAAGAAAAGCTTACTTCACCCCGATTTTTGAAAATTACAGCTTCTAGAAGGTTTACATGATTTCTTTAAAAAAATGAGTTTTTAGAAAATGTGATTTATTTTATAAAAGGAATCAACAAAGTATGCATATTCTACGTCATAACGACTTTCTATAGTTTGCGCATGCGTCCGGAAATAAGAAAAGCTTACTTCCCCCCGTTTTTTAAAATCACAGCTTCTAGAAGGTTTCCATGATTTCTTAAAAAAAATGTTTTTTTAGAAAATGTGATTTATTTCATCAATTGAATCAACAAACTATGCACATTCTACGTAATAACGACTTTCTATAGTTTGCGAATGCGTCTGGAAATAAGTAAAGCTTACTTCCCCCCGTTTTTTGAAATCACAGCTTCTAGAATGTTTACATGATTTCTTAAAAAACATGAGTTTTTAGAAAATGTCATTTATTTGATAAATCGAATCAACAAAGTATGGACATTCTATGTCATAACAACTTTGTATATTTTGCACATGCGCAAACTATGCACATTTTATGTAATAATGACTTTCTATAGTTTGTGCATGTGTCTAGAAACAAGGAAAGCTTACTTCCTCCCTTTTTTTAAATTCACAGCGTCTAGAAGGTTTACATGATTTCTTAAAAAACACGAGTTTTTAGAAAATATGATTTATTTCAAAAATGGAATCAACAAAGTATGCACTTTCTACGTCATAACAACTTTCTATAGTTTGCGCATGCATCCGGAAATAACAAAAGCTTACTTCCCCCCGTTTTTTAAAATCACAGCTTCTAGAAGGTTTACATGATTTCTTAAAAAACACGAGTTTTTAGAAAATGTGATTTATTCAATCAATGGAATCAACAAACTATGCACATTATACGTAATAACGACTTTCTATAGTTTGCGCATGCGTCCGAAAATAAGAAAAGCTTACTTCCCCCCGTTTTTTAAAATTACAACTTCTAGAAGGTTTACATGATTTCTTAAAAAAAATGAGTTTTTAGAAAATGTGATTTATTTCATAAAAGGAATCAACAAAGTATGCACATTCTAAGTCATAACTATTTTCTATAGTTTGCGCATGCGTCCGAAAATAAGAAAAGCTTACTTCACCCCGTTTTTTAAAATCACAACTTCTAGAAGGTTTACATGATTTCTTAAAAAACACGAGTTTTTAGAAAATGTGATTTATTTCATAAATGGAATCAACAAAGAATGCACATTCTATGTCATAACGACTTTGTATGGTCTGCGCATGCGCAAACTATGCACATTCTATGTAATAACGACTTTCTATAGTTTGCGCATGTGTCCGGAAATAAAAAAAGCTTACTTCCCCCAGTTTTTTAAAATCACAGCTTCTAGAAGGTTTACATGGTTTCTTAGAAAACACGAGTTTTTAAAAAATGTGATTTATTGCATAAATGGAATCAACAAAGTATGCACATTCTACGTCATAACGACTTTCTATATTTTGCGCATGCGTCCGGAAATAAGAAAAGCTTAATTCCCCCCTTTTTTTAAAATCACAGCTTCTAGAAGGTTTACATGATTTCTTAAAAAAACACGAGTTTTTAGAAAATGTCATTTGTTTCATAAATGGAATCAACAAAGTATGAACAAACTATGTCATAACGACTTTGTATAGTTTGCGCATGTGCAAACTATGCACATTCTACCTAATAACGACTTTCTATAGTTTGCGCATGCGTCTGGAAATAAGAAAAGCTTACTTCCCCCCTTTTTTTAAATTCACAGCTTCTAGAAGGTTTACATGATTTCTTAAAAAACACGAGTTTTTAGAAAATGTGTTTTATTTCATAAATCGAATCAACAAAGTATGCACATTCTACGTCATAACGATTTTCTATAGTTTGCGCATGCGTCCCGAAATAAGAAAAGCTTACTTCCCCCCATTTTTTAAAATCACAGCTTCTAGACGTTTTACATGAATTCTTTAAAAAAACGAGTTTTTAGAAAATGTGATTTATTTTATAAAAGGAATCAACAAAGTATGCACATTCTACGTCATAATGACTTTGTATAGTTTGCACATGTGCAAACTATGCACATTCTAGGTAATAACGACTTTCTATAGTTTGCGCATGCGTCCGGAAATAAGAAACGCTTACTTCCCCCTCTTTTTTAAATTCACAGCTTCTAGAAGGTTTACATGATTTCTTAAAAAACAAGAGTTTTTAGAAAATGTAATTTATTTCATGAATGGAATCAACAAAGTATGCACATTCTACGTCATAACGACTTTCTATAGTTTGTGCATGTGTCCGGAAATAAGAAAAGCTTACTTCCCCCCTTTTTTTAAAATCACATCTTCTAGAAGTTTTCCATGATTTCTTAAAAAAAAGGGTTTTTAGAAAATGTGATTTATTTCATCAATGGAATCAACAATCTATGCACATTCTACGTAATAACGACTTTCTATAGTTTGGGAAAGCGTCCGGAAATAAGAAAAGCTTACTTCCCCCCGTTTTTTAAAATCACAGCTTCTAGAGGGATTACATGATTTCTTAAAAAACACGAGTGTTTAGAAAATGTGATTTATTTCATAAATGGAATCAACAAATTATGCACATTCTAAGTCATAACGACTTTCAATAGTTTGCGCATGCATCCGGAAATAAGAAAAGCTTACTTCACCCCGTTTTTTAAAATCACAACTTCTAGAAGTTTTACATGATTTCTTAAAAAACGAGAGTTTTTAGAAAATGTGATTTATTTCATAAATGGAATCAACAAAGTATGCACATTCTATGTCATAACGACTTTGTATGGTTTGCGCATGCGCAAACTATGCACATTCTACGTAATAACGACTTTCTATAGTTTGCGCATGTGTCCGGAAATAAGAAAAGCTTACTTCCGCCAGTTTTTTAAAATCACAGCTTCTAGAAGGTTTACATGATTTCTTAAAAAACACGAGTTTTTAGAAAATGTGATTTATTTCATAAATGGAATCAAGAAGGTATGCACATTCTATGTCATAACAAATTCTAAAGTTTGCGCATGCGTCCGGAAATAAGAAAAGCTTACTTCCGCCAGTTTTTAAAATCACAGCTTCTAGAAGGTTTACATGATTTCTTAAAAACCACGAGTTTTTAGAGAATGAGATTTATTTCATTAATGGAATCAACAAAGTATGCACATTCTAAGTCATAAAGACTTTCTATAGTTTGCGCATGCATCCAGAAATAAGAAAAGCTTACTTCCCACCATTTTTTAAAATCTCAGCTCCTAGCAGGTTTACATGATTTCTTAATAAACACAAGTTTTTAGAAAATGTGATTTATTTAATCAATGGAATCAACAACCTATGCACATTCTACGTAATAACAACTTTCTATAGTTTGCACATGCGTCCGGAAATAAGAAAATCTTACTTTCCCCCGATTTTTAAAATCACAGCTTCTAGATGGTTTACATGATTTCTTAAAAAAACACGAGTTTTTAGAAAATGTCATTTGTTTCATAAATGGAATAAAAAACGTATGAACATTCTATGTCATAACAAATTTGTATAGTTTGCGCGTGCGCAAACTATGCACATTCTAGGTAATAACAACTTTCTATAGTTTTCGCATGCATCCGGAAATAAGAAAAGCAAACTTCCCGTCTTTTTTTAAATTCATAGCTTCTAGAAGGTTTACATGATTTCTTAAAAAACACAAGTTTTTAGAAAATGTGATTTATTTCATAAAAGGAATCAACAAAGTATGCACATTCTACGTCATAAAGACTTTCTATAGTTTGCGCATGCATATGGAAATAACAAAAGCTCACTTCCCCCCGTTTTTTAAAATCACAGCTTCTAGAAGGTTTACATGATTTCTTAAAAAACACGAGTTTTTAGAAAATGTGATTTACTTCATAAATGGAATCAACAAAGTATGCACCTTCTAAGTCATTCTATAGTTTGCACATGCATCCGAAAATAAGAAAAGCTTACGTCGCCCCGTTTTTTAAAATCACAGCTTCTAGAAGGTTTACATGATATCTTAAAAAACACGAGTTTTTAGAAAATGTGATTTATTTCATCAATGGAATCAACAAACTATGCACATTCTACGTAACAACGACTTTCTATAGTTTGCGAATGCGTCCGGAAATAAGAAAAGCTAACTTCACCCCGTTTTTTAAAATCACAACTTCTAGAAGGTTTACATGATTTCTTAAAAAAAACGAGTTTTTAGAAAATGTGATTTATTTCATAAATGGAATCAACAAAGTATGCACATTCTATGTCATAACAACTTTGTATGGTCTGCGCATGTGCAAACTATGCACATTCTATGTAATAACGACTTTCTATAGTTTGCGCATGTGTCCGGAAATAAAAAAAAGCTTACTTCCCCCACATTTTTAAAATCACAGCTTCTAGAAAGTTTACATGGTTTCTTAAAAAACATGAGTTTTTAGAAAATTTGATTTATTTCGTCAATGGAATCAACAAACTATGCACATTCTACGTAATAATGACTTTCTATAGTTTGCGAATGCGTCTGGAAATAAGAAAAGCTTACTTCCCCCCGGTTTTTAAAATCACAGCTTCTAGAAGATTTACATGATTTCTTAAAAAACACGAGTTTTTAGAAAATGTCATTTATTTCATAAATGGAATAAAAAAAGTATGAACATTCTATGTCATAATGACTTTGTATAGTTTGCGCATGTGCAAACTATGCACATTCTACGTAATAACGACTTTCTATAGTTTGCGCATGCGTCCGGAAATAAGAAAAGCTTACTTCCCCCCTTTTTTTAAATTCACAGCTTCTAGCAGGTTTACATGATTTCTTAAAAAACACGAGTTTTTAGAAAATGTGTTTTATTTCATAAATCGAATCAACAAAGTATGCACATTCTACCTCATAACGATTTTCTATAGTTTGCGCATGCGTCCCGAAATAAGAAAAGCTTTCTTCCCCCCATTTTTTAAAATCACAGCTTCTAGACGTTTTACATGAATTCTTTAAAAAAACGAGTTTTTAGAAAATGTGATTTATTTTATAAAAGGAATCAACAAAGTATGCACATTCTACGTCATAATGACTTTGTATAGTTTGCACATGTGCAAACTATGCACATTCTAGGTAATAACGACTTTCTATAGTTTGCGCATGCGTCCGGAAATAAGAAACGCTTACTTCCCCCTCTTTTTTAAATTCACAGCTTCTAGAAGGTTTACATGATCTCTTAAAAAACACGAGTTTTTAGAAAATGTAATTTATTTCATGAATGGAATCAACAAAGTATGCACATTCTACGTCATAACGACTTTCTATAGTTTGCGCATGTGTCCGGAAATAAGAAAAGCTTACGTCCCTCCTTTTTTTAAAATCACATCTTCTAGAAGGTTTCCATGATTTCTTAAAAAAAAGGGTTTTTAGAAAATGTGATTTATTTCATCAATGGAATCAACAAACTATGCACATTCTACGTAATAACGACTTTCTATAGTTTGGGAATGCGTCCGGAAATAAGAAAAGCTTACTTCCCCCCGTTTTTTAAAATCACAGCTTCTAGAGGGATTACATGATTTCTTAAAAAACATGAGTGTTTAGAAAATGTGATTTATTTCATAAATGGAATCAACAAAGTATGCACATTCTAAGTCATAACGACTTTCAATTGTTTGCGCATGCATCCGGAAATAAGAAAAGCTTACTTCACCCCGTTTTTTAAAATCACAACTTCTATAAGTTTTACATGATTTCTTAAAAAACACGAGTTTTTAGAAAATGTCATTTATTTCATTAATGGAATCAACAAAGTATGCACATTCTATGTCATAACGACTTTGTATGGTTTGCGCATGCGCAAACTATGCACATTCTACGTAATAACGACATTCTATAGTTTGCGCATGTGTTCGGAAATAAGAAAAGCTTACTTCCGCCAGTTTTTTAAAATCACAGCTTCTAGAAGGTTTACATGATTTCTTAAAAAACACGAGTTTTTAGAAAATGTGATTTATTTCATAAATGGAATCAAGAAGGTATGCACATTCTACATCATAACAAATTCTAAAGTTTGCGCATGCGTCCGGAAATAAGAAAAGCTTACTTCCGCCAGTTTTTAAAATCACAGCTTCTAGAAGGTTTACATGATTTCTTAAAAACCACGAGTTTTTAGAAAATGAGATTTATTTCATTAATGGAATCAACAAAGTATGCACATTCTAAGTCATAAAGACTTTCTATAGTTTGCGCATGCATCCGGAAATAAGAAAAGCTTACTTCCCACCATTTTTTAAAATCTCAGCTCCTAGAAGGTTTACATGATTTCTTAAAAAACACGAGTTTTTAGAAAATGTGATTTATTTAATCGATGGAATCAACAACCTATGCACATTCTACGTAATAACAAATTTCTATAGTTTGCACATGCGTCCGGAAATTAGAAAAGCTTACTTTCCCCCGATTTTTAAAATCACAGCTTCTAGAAGGTTTATATGATTTCTTAAAAAAACACGAGTTTTTAGAAAATGTCATTTGTTTCATAAATGGAATAAAAAACGTATGAACATTCTATGTCATAACAAATTTGTATAGTTTGCGCGTGCGCAAACTATGCACATTCTAGGTAATAACAACTTTCTATAGTTTTCGCATGCATCAGGAAATAAGAAAAGCAAACTTCCCGTCTTTTTTTAAATTCATAGCTTCTAGAAGGTTTACATGATTTCTTAAAAAACACAAGTTTTTAGAAAATATTATTTATTTCATAAATGGAATCAACAAAGTATGCACATTCTATGTCATAACGACTTTCTATAGTTTGCACATGCGTCTGGAAATAAGAAAAGCTTACTTGCCCCTGTTTTTTAAAATCACAGCTTCTAGAAGGTTTATGTGATTTCTTAAAAAAAACGAGTTTTTAGAAAATGTGATTTATTTCATAAAAGGAATCAACAAAGTATGCACATTCTACGTCATAACGACTTTCTATAGTTTGCGCATGTCTATGGAAATAACAAAAGCTCACTTCCCCCCGTTTTTTAAAATCACAGCTTCTAGAAGGTTTACATGATTTCTTAAAAAACTCGAGTTTTTAGAAAATGTCATTTATTTCATAAATGGAATCAAAAAAGAATGAACATTCTATGTCATAACGACTTTGTATAGTTTGCGCATGCGCAAACTATGCACATTCTAGGTAATAACGATTTTCTATAGTTAGCGCATGCGTCCGGAAATAAGAAAAGCTTACTTCCCCCCTTTTTTTAAATTCACAGCTTCTAGAATGTTTACATGATTTCTTAAAAAACACGAGTTTTTAGAAAATGTTATTTATTTCATAAAAGGAATCAACAAAGTATGCACATTCTACGTCATAAAGACTTTCTATAGTTTGCGCATGCATATGTAAATAACAAAAGCTCACTTCCCCCCGTTTTTTAAAATCACAGCTTCTAGAAGGTTTACATGATTTCTTAAAAAACACGAGTTTTTATAAAATGTGATTTACTTCATCAATGGAATCAACAAAGTATGCACCTTCTAAGTCATTCTATAGTTTGCACATGCATCCGGAAATAAGAAAAGCTTACGTCCCCCCCTTTTTTAAAATCACAGCTTCTAGAAGGTTTACATGATTTCTCAAAAAACACGAGTTTTTAGAAAATGTGATTTATTTCATCAATGGAATCAACAAACTATGCACATTATACGTAACAACGACTTTCTATAGTTTGCGAATGCGTCCGGAAATAAGAAAAACTTACTTCCCCCCAGTTTTTAAAATCACAGCATCTAGAGGGTTTACATGATTTCTTAAAAAACACGAGTTTTTAGAAAATGTCATTTATTTCATAAATGGAATGAAATAAGTATGAACATTCTATGTCATAACGACTTTGTATAGTTTGCGCGTGCGCAAACTGTGCACATTTTAGGTAATAACAACTTTCTATAGTTTGCGCATGCGTCCGGAAATAAGAAAAGCTAACTTCCCCCCTTTTTTTAAATTCATAACTTCTAGAAGGTTTACATGATTTCTTAAAAAACACAAGTTCTTAGAAAATGTTATTTATTTCATAAATGGAATCAACAAAGTATGCACATTCAACGTCATAACGACTTTCTATAGTTTGCGCATGCGTCCGGAAATAAGAAAAGCTTACTTCCCCCCGTTTTTTAAAATCACAGCTTCTAGAAGGTTTACATGATTTCTTAAAAAAAATGAGTTTTTAGAAAATGCGATTTATTTCATAAAAGGAATCAACAAAGTATGCACATTCTATGTCATAACGACTTTCTATAGTTTGCGCATGCATATGGAAAAAAGAAAAGCTTACTCCCCCCCGTTTATTAAAATCACAGCTTCTAGAAGGATTACATGATTTCTTAAAAAACATGAGTTTTTAGAAAATGTGATTTATTTCATAAATGGAATCAACAAAGTATGCACATTCTAAGTCATAACGACTTTCTATAGTTTGCGCATGCGTCCGGAAATAAGAAAAGCTTACTTCCCCCCGTTTTTTAAAATCATAGCTTCTAGAAGGATTACATGATTTCTTAAAAAACATGAGTTTTACGAACATGTGATTTATTTCATAAATGGAATCAACAAAGTATGCACATTCTATGTCATAACGACTTTCTATAGTTTGCGCATGCGCAAACTAAGCACATTCTACGTACTAACGACTTCCTATAGTTTTCGTATGCATCCATAAATAAGAAAAGCTTACTTCACCCCGTTTTTTAAAATCACAACTTCTAGAAGGTTTACATGATTTCTTAAAAAACACGAGTTTTTAGAAAATGTGATTTATTTCATAAATGGAATCAACAAAGTATGCACATTCTATGTCATAACGACTTTGTATGGTTTGCGCATGTGCAAACTATGCACATTCTACGCAATAACGACTTTCTATAGTTTGCATATGTGTCCGGAAATAAAAAAAGCTTACTTCCCCCAGTTTTTTAAAATCACAGCTTCTAGAAGGTTTACATGGTTTCTTAGAAAACACGAGTTTTTAGAAAATGTGATTTATTTCATAAATGGAATCAACAAAGTATGCACATTCTACGTCATAACGACTTTCTATAGTTTGCGCATGCTTCCGGAAATAAGAAAAGCTTACTTCCCCCCATTTTTTAAAATCTCAGCTTCTAGAAGGTTTACATGATTTCTTAATAAACTCGAGTTTTTAGAAAATGTGATTTATTTAATCAATGGAATCAACAAACTATGCACATTCTACGTAATAACGACTTTCTGTAGTTTGCACATGCGTCCGGAAATAAGAAAATCTTACTTCCCCCCATTTTTTAAAATCACAGCTTCAAGAAGGTTTACATGATTTCTTAAAAAAACACGAGTTTTTAGAAAATGTCATTTGTTTCATAAATGGAATCAAGAAAGTATGAACAAACTATGTCATAACGACTTTGTATCGTTTGCGCATGCGCAAACTATGCACATTCTACGTAATAACGACTTTCTATAGTTTGCGCATGCGTCCGGAAATAAGAAAAGCTTACTTCCCCCCATTTTTTAAAATCACCACTTCTAGAAGGTTTACATGATTTCTTAATAAACACGAGTTTTTTGAAAATGTGATTTATTTAATCAATGGAATAAACAAACTATGCGCATTCTACGTAATAACGACTTTCTATAGTTTGCGCATGCGTCCGGAAATAAGAAAAGCTTACTTCCCCCTTTTTTTAAATTCACAGCTTCCAGAAGGTTTACATGATTTCTTAAAAAACATGAGTTTTTAGAAAATGTGATTTCTTTCATCAATGGAATCAACAAACTATGCACATTCTAGGTAATAACGACTTTCTATAGTTTGCGAATGCGTCCGGAAATAAGAAAAGCTTACTTCCCCCCGGTTTTTAAAATCACAGCTTCTACAAGGTTTACATGATTTCTTAAAAAACACGAGTTTTTATAAAATGTCATTTATTTCATAAATGGAATCAAAAAAGTATGAACATTCTATGTCATAACGACTTTGTATAGTTTTCGCATGTGCAAACTATGCACATTCTACGTAATAACGACCTTCTATAGTTTGCGCATGCGTCCGGAAATAAGAAAAGCTTACTTCCCCCCTTTTTTTAAATTCACAGCTTCTAAAAGGTTTACATGATTTCTTAAAAAACACGAGTTTTTAGAAAATGTCATTTATTTCAGAAATGGAATCAACAAAGTATGCACATTCTACATCATAACGAATTTCTATAGTTTGCGCATGCGTCCCGAAATAAGAAAAGCTTACTTCCCCCCATTTTTTAAAATCACAGCTTCTAGACGTTTTACATGATTTCTTTAAAAAAACGAGTTTTTAGAAAATGTGATTTATTTTATAAAAGGAATCAACAAAGTATGCACATTCTACGTCATAATGACTTTGTATAGTTTGCACATGTGCAAACTATGCACATTCTAGGTAATAACGACTTTCTATAGTTTGCGCATGCGTCCGGAAATAAGAAACGCTTACTTCCCCCTCTTTTTTAAATTCACAGCTTCTAGAAGGTTTACATGATTTCTTAAAAAACACGAGTTTTTAGAAAATCTAATTTATTTCAAAAATGGAATCAACAAAGTATGCACATTCTACGTCATAACGACTTTCTATAGTTTGCGCATGTGTCCGGAAATAAGAAAAGCTTACTTCCCCCCATTTTTTAAAATCACAGCTTCTAGAAGGTTTACATGATTTATTAAAAAAATGAGTTTTTAGAAAATGTGATTTATTTAATAAAAGGAATCAACAAAGTATGCACATTCTACGTCATAACGACTTTCTATAGTTTGTGCATGCGTCCGGAAATAAGAAAAGCTTACTTCCCCCCTTTTTTTAAAATCACATCTTCTAGAAGGTTTCCATGATTTCTTAAAAAAATGGGTTTTTAGAAAATGTGATTTATTTCATCCATGGAATCAACAAACTATGCACATTCTACGTAATAACGACTTTCTATAGTTTGCGAATGCGTCCGGAAATAAGAAAGGGTTACTTCCCCACGTTTTTTAAAATCACAGCTTCTAGAGGGATTACATGATTTCTTAAAAAACATGAGTGTTTAGAAAATGTGATTTATTTCATAAATGGAATAAACAAAGTATGCACATTCTAAGTCATAACGACTTTCAATAGTTTGCGCATGCATCCGGAAATAAAAAAAACTTACTTCCCCCTGTTTTTTAAAATCACAACTTCTAGAGGGATTACATGATTTCTTAAAAAACATGAGTTTTACGAACATGTGATTTATTTCATAAATGGAAGCAACAAAGTATGCACATTCTATGTCATAACAACTTTCTATAGTTTGCGCATGCTCAAACTAAGCACATTCTAAGTACTAACGACTTTCTATAGTTTGCATATGAGTCCAGAAATAAGAAAAGCTTACTTCACCCCGTTTTTTAAAATCACAACTTCTTGAAGGTTTACATGATTTCTTAAAAAACGAGAGTTTTTAGAAAATGTGATTTATTTCATAAATGGAATCAACAAAGTATGCACATTCTACGTAATAACGACTTTCTATAGTTTGCGAATGTGTCCGGAAATAAGAAAAGCTTACTTCCGCCAGTTTTTTAAAATCACAGCTTCTAGAAGGTTTACATGATTTCTTAAAAAACACGAGTTTTTAGAAAATGTGATTTATTTCATAAATGGAATCAAGAAGGTATGCATATGCTATGTCATAACAAATTTCTAAAGTTTGCGCATGCGTTCGGAAATAAGAAAAGCTTACTTCCGCCAACTTTTTAAAATCACAGCTTCTAGAAAGTTTACATGATTTCTTAAAAACCATGAGTTTTTAGAAAATGTGATTTATTTCATTAATGGAATCAACAAAGTATGCACATTCTAAGTCATAACGACTTTCTATAGTTTGCGCATGCATCCGGAAATAAGAAAATCTTACTTCCCACCATTTTTTAAAATCTCAGCTCCTGGAAGGTTTACATGATTTCTTAATAAACACGAGTTTTTAGAAAATGTGATTTATTTAATCAATGGAATCAACAACCTATGCACATTCTACGTAATAACCACTTTCTATAGTTTGCAGATGCGTCCGGAAATAAGAAAAGCTTACTTTCCCCCGATTTTTAAAATCACAGCTTCTAGAAGGTTTACATCATTTCTTAAAAAAACACGAGTTTTTAGAAAATGTGATTTATTTCATAAAAGGAATCAACAAAGTATTCACATTCTACGTCATAACGACTTTCTATAGTTTGCAAATGCGTCCGGAAATAAGAAAAGCTTACTTGCCCCCGTTTTTTAAAATCACTGCTTCTAGAAGGTTTACATGATTTCTTAAAAAAAACGAGTTTTTAGAAAATGTGATTTATTTCATGAAAGGAATCAACAAAGTATCCACATTCTACGTCATAACGACTTTCTATAGTTTGCGCATGCGTATGGAAATAACAAAAGCTCACTTCCCCCCGTTTTTTAAAATCACAGCTTCTAGAAGGTTTACATGATTTCTTAAAAAACACAAGTTTTTAGAAAATGTCATTTATTTCATAAATGGAATAAAAAAAGTATGAACATTCTATGTCATAACGACTTTGTATAGTTTGCGCATGCGCGAACTATGCACATTCTAGGTAATAACGACTTACTATAGTTAGCGCATGCATCCGGAAATAAGAAAAGCTTGCTTCTCCGCTTTTTTTAAATTCACAGCTTCTAGAAGGTTTACATGATTTCTTAAAAAACATGAGTTTTTAGAAAATGTGATTTATTTCATAAATGGATTCAACAAAGTATGCACATTCTATGTCATAACGACTTTCTATAGTTTGCGCATGCGTCCGGAAATAAGAAAAGCTTACTTCCGCCCGTATCATAGCTTCTAGAAGGATTACATGATTTCTTAAAAAACATGAGTTTTATGAACATGTGATTTATTTCATAAATGGAATCAACAAAGTATGCACATTCTATGTCATAACGAATTTCTATAGTTTGCGCATGCGCAAACTAAGCACATTCTACATACTAACGACTTTATATAGTTTGCCTATGCATCCAGAAATCAGAAAAGCTTACTTCACCCCGTTTTTTAAAATCACAACTTCTAGATGGTTTACATGATTTCTTAAAAAACACGAGTTTTTAGAAAATATGATTTATTTCATAAATGGAATCAACAAAGTATGCACATTCTATGTCATAACGACTTTGTATGGTTTGCGCATGCGCAAACTATGCACATTCTACATAATAACGACTTTCTATAGTTTGCGCATGCTTCCGGAAATAAGAAAAGCTTACTTCCACCAGTTTTTTAAAATCACGGCTTCTAGAAGGTTTACATGATTTCTTAAAAAACACGAGTTTTTTAGAAAATGTGATGTATTTCAGAAATGGAATCAACAAAGTATGCACATTCTACGTCATAACGACTTTCTAAAGTTTGCGCATGCGTCCGGAAATAAGAAAAGCTTACTTCTGCCAGTTTTTTAAAATCACAGCTTCTAGAAGGTTTACATGATTTCCTAAAAACCACAAGTTTTTAGAAAATATGATTTATTTAATCAATGGAATCAACAAACTATGTACATTGTACGTAATAACAACTTTCTATAGTTTGCGCATGCGTGCGGAAATAAGAAAAGCTAACTTCCCCCCTTTTTTTAAATTCATAACTTCTAGAAGGTTTACATGATTTCTTAAAAAACACAAGTTCTTAGAAAATATTATTTATTTCATAAATGGAATCAACAAAGCATGCACATTCAATGTCATAACGACTTTCTATAGTTTGCGCATGCATCCGGATATAAGAAAAGCTTACTTCCCCCCGTTTTTTAAAATCACAGCTTCTGGAAGGTTTACATGATTTCTTAAAAAAAACGAGTTTTTAGAAAATGCGATTTATTTCATAAAAGGAATCAACAAAGTATGCACATTCTAGGTCATAACAACTTTCTATAGTTTGCGCATGCGTATGGAAATAAGAAAAGTTTACTTCCCCTCGTTTTTTAAAATCACAGCTTCTAGAAGGTTTACATGATTTCTTAAAAAACACGAGTTTTTAGAAAATGTCATTTATTTAATAAATGGAATCAACAAAGTATGCACATTCTACGTAATAAGGACTTTCTATAGTTTGGCCATGTGTCCGGAAAAAAGAAAAGCTTACTTTCCCCTGTTTGTTAAAACCACAGCTTCTAGAAGGTTTACATGATTTCTTAACAAACACGAGTTTTTAGAAAATGTCATTTATTTCATAAATGGAATCAACAAAGTATGCACATTCTATGTCATAATGAGTTTCTATAGTTTGCGAATGCGCAAACTATGCACATTCTACGTACTAACGACCTTCTATAGTTTGCGTACTCGTCCGGAAATAAGAAAAGCTTACTTCACCCCGTTTTTTAAAAGCACAACTTCTAGAAGGTTTACATGATTTCTTAAAAAACACGAGTTTTTAGAAAATTTGATTTATTTCATAAATGGAATCAACAAAGTATGCCATTCTATGTCATAACGACTTTGTATGGTTTGGGCATGCGCCAACTATGCACATTCTAGGTACTAACGACTTTCTATAGTTTGCGTATTCATCCGGGAATAAGAAAAGCTTACTTCACCCCGTTTTTTAAAATCACAACTTCTAGAAGGTTTACATGATTTCCTAAAAAACATGAGTTTTTAGAAAATGTGATTTATTTCATAAATGGAATCAACAAAGTATGCACATTCTATGTCATAACGTTTTTGTATGGTTTGCGCATGCGCAAACTATGCACATTCTATGTAATAACGACTTTCTATAGTTTCAGCATGCATCCAGAAATTAGAAAAGCTTACTTCCGCCAGTTTTTTAAAATCACAACTTCTAGAAGGTTTACATGATTTCTTAATAAACACGAGTTTTTAGAAAATGTGATTTATTTAATTAATGGAATCAACAAACTATGCACATTCTACGTAATAACGACTTTCTATAGTTTACACATGCGTCCGGAAATAAGAAAAGCTTACTTCCCCCCGTTTTTTAAAATCACAGCTTCTAGAAGGTTTACATGATTTCTTAAAAAACACGAGTTTTTAGAAAATGTGATTTAATTCATCAATGCAATCAACAAAGTATGCACAGTCTACGTAATAACCACTTTCTATAGTTTGCGCATGCGTCCGGAAATAAGAAAAGCTTGCTTCCGCAAGTTTTTTAAAATCACAGCTTCTAGAAGGTTTACATGATTTCTTAAAAAACAGGAGTTTTTAGAAAATGTAATTTATTTCATAAATGGAATCAACAAAGTATGAACATTCTATGTCATAACGACTTTGTATAGTTTGTGCATGCGCAAACTATGCACATTCTACGTAATAACGACTTTCTATAGTTTGTGCATGCGTCCAGAAATAAGAAAAGCTTACTTCCCTCCGTTTTTTAAAATCACAGCTTCTAGAAGCTTTACATGATTTCTTAAAAAAAATGAGTTTGTAGAAAATGTGATTTAATTCATCAATGGAATCAACAAAGTATGCAGATTCTATGTAATAACCACTTGCTATAGTTTGCGCATGCGTCCGAAAATAAGAAAAGCTTGCTTCCGCCAGTTTTTTAAAATCACAGCTTCTAGAAGGTTTACATGATTTCTTAAAAAACACGAGTTTTTAGAAAATGTGATTTATTTTATCAATGGTATCAACAAACTATGCACATTCTACATCATAACGACTTTCTATAGTTTGCGCATGCGTCCGGAAATAAGAAAAGCTTAATTCCGCCAGTTTTTTGAAATCACAGCTTCTAGAAGGTTTACACGATTTCTTAAAAAACAAGAGTTTTTAGAAAATGTGATTTAATTCATCAATGGAATCAACAAAGTATGCACATTCTACGTAATAACCACTTTCTATAGTTTGCGCATGCGTCCGGAAATAAGAAAAGCTTGCTTCCGATAGTTTTTTAAAATCAAGGCTTCTAGAAGGCTTACATGATTTCTTAAAAAACATGAGTTTTTAGAAAATGTCATTTATTTCATAAATGGAATCAACAAAGTATGAACATTATATGTCATAACGACTTTGTATAGTTTTTGCATGCGCAAACTATGCACATTCTACGTAATAACGACTTTCTATACTTTGCGCATGCGTCCGGAAATAAGAAAAGCTTACTTCCCTCCGTTTTTTAATATCACAGCTTCTAGAAGGTTTACATGATTTCTTAAAAAAAATGAGTTTGTAGAAAATGTGATTTAATTCATCAATGGAATCAACAAAGTATGCACATTCTACGTAATAACCACTTTCTATAGTTTGTGCATGCGTCCGGAAATAAGAAAAGCCTGCTTCCACTAGTTTTTTAAAATCGGAGCTTCTAGAAGGTTTACATGATTTCTTAAAAAACACAAGTTTTTAGAAAATGTGATTTATTTAATCAATGGAATCAACAAACTATGCACATTATATGTAATAAAGATTTTCTATAGTTTGCGCATGCGTCCGGAAATAAGAAAAACTTACTTCCCCCCGTTTTTTAAAATCAAAGCTTCTAGAAGGTTTACATGATTTCTTAAAAAACACAAGTTTTTAGAAAATGTCATTTATTTCATAAATGGAATAAACAAAGTATGAAAATTCTATGTCATAACTACTTTGTATAGTTTGTGCATGCGCAAACTATGCACATTCTATGTAATAACGACTTTCTATAGTTTGCGCTCGCGTCCGGAAATAAGAAAAGATTAGTTCTCCCCTTTTTTAAATTCACAGCTTCTAGAAGGTTTACATGATTTCTTAAAAAACACGAGTTTTTAGAAAATGTGATTTATTTCATAAATGGAGTAAAAAAAGTATGCACATTCTACGTCATAACGACTTTCTATAATTTGCGCATGCGTCCGGAAATAAGAAAAGCTTACTTTCCCCCGTTTTTTAAAATCACAGCTTCTAGAAGGTTTACATGATTTCTTAAAAAACACGATTATTTAGAAAATGTGATTTATTTCATAAATGGAATCAAAAACGTATGCACATTCTACGTAATAACGACTTTCTATAGTTTGCGCATGCGTCCTGAAATAAGAAAATCTTAATTCCGCCAGTTTTTTAAAATCACAGCTTCTAGAAGGTTTACATGATTTCTTAAAAAACATGAGTTTTTAGAAAATGTGATTTATTTCATAAATGGAATCAACAAAGTATGCACATTCTACGTCATAACGACTTTCTATAGTTTGCGCATGCGTCCGGAAATAAGAGAAGCTTACTTCCCCCCCTTTTTTAAAATCACAGCTTCTAGAAGGTTTACATGATTTCTTTAAAAAAACGAGTTTTTAGAAAATGTGATTTATTTCATCAATGGAATCAACAAACTATGCACATTCTACGTAATAACGACTTTCTATAGTTTGCGCATGCGTCCGGAAATAAGAAAACCTTACTTCCCCCCGTTTTTTAAAATCACAGCTTCTAGATGGTTTACCTGATTTCTTAAAAAAAAAGAGTTCGTAGAAAATGTGATTTAATTCATCAATGGAATCAACAAAGTATGCACCTTCGAAGTAATAAACACTTTCTATAGTTTGCGCATGCATCCGAAAATAAGAAAAGCTTGCTTCCGCCAGCTTTTTAAAATCACAGCTTCTAGAAGGTTTACATGATTTCTTAAAAAACATCAGTTTTTAGAAAATGTCATTTATTTCATAAATGGAATCAACAAAGTATGAACATTCTATGTCATAACGACTTTGTATAGTTTGTGCATGCGCAAACTATGCACATTCTACGTAATAACGACTTTCTATAGTTTGCGCATGCGTCCGAAAATAAGAAAAGCTTCCTTCCCCCCATTTTTTAAATTTACAACTTCTAAAAGGTTTAGATGATTTCTTAAAAAACATGAGTTTTTATAAAATGTGATTTATTTCATAAATGGAATCAACAAACTATGCACATTCTATGTAATAACGACTTTCTATAGTTTGCGCATGCGTCCGGAAATAAGAAAAGCTTACTTCCCCCCGTTTTTTAAAATCACATCTTCTAGAAGGTTTACTTGATTTCTTAAAAAACACAAGTTTTTAGAAAATGTCATTTATTTCATAAATGGAATAAACAAAGTATGAACATTCTATGTCATAATGACTTTGTATAGTTTGTGCATGCGCAAACTATGCACATTTTATGTAATAACAACTTTCTATAGTTTGCGCATGCGTCCGGAAATAAGAAAAGCTTACTTCCCCCCGTTTTTTAAAATCACAGCTTCTACAAGGTTTACATGATTTCTTAAAAAACACGAATTTTTAGAAAATGTGATTTATTTCATAAATGGAATAAAAAACGTATGCACATTCTACGTAATAACGACTTTTTATAGTTTGCGCATGCGTCCGGAAATAAGAAGAACTTAATTCAGGCAGTTTTTTAAAATCACAACTTCTATAAGGTTTACATGATTTCTTGAAAAACACAACTTTTTATAAAATGTCATTTATTTCATAAATGGAATCAACAAAGTATGAACATTCTATGTCATAACGACTTTGTAAAGTTTGTGCATGCGCAAACTATGGACATTCTATGTAATAACGACTTTCTATAGTTTGTGCATGCGTCTGGAAATAAGAAAAGCTTACTTCCCCCCGTTTTTTAAAATCACAGCTTCTACAAGGTTTACATGATTTCTTAAAAAACACGAATTTTTAGAAAATTTGATTTATTTCATAAATGGAATAAAAAACGTATGCACATTGTAAGTAATAACGACTTTTTATAGTTTGCGCATGCGTCCGGAAATAAGAAAAGCTTAATTCCGCCAGTTTTTTAAAATCACAACTTCTAGAAGGTTTACATGATTTCTTAAAAAACATGAGTTTTTAGAAAATGTGATTTATTTCATAAATAAAATGAAAAAAGTATGCACATTCTACGTCATAACGACTTTCTATAGTTTGCGCATGCATCCGAAAATAAGAAAAGCTTACTTCCCCCCCTTTTTTAAAATCACAGCTTCTAGAAGGTTTACATGATTGCTTAAAAAACACGAGTTTTTAGAAAATGTGATTTATTTAATAAATTGAATCAACAAAGTATGCACATTCTAATTTATAACGAATTTCTATAGTTTGCGCATGCGTCCGGAAATAAGAAAAGCTTACTTCCCCCCCCTTTTTTAAAATCACAGCTTCTAGAAGGTTTACATGATTTCTTAAAAAAAACGAGTTCGTAGAAAATGTGATTTAATTCATCAATGGAATGAACAAAGTATGCACATTCTACATAATAACGAATTTCTTTAGTTTGCGCATGCGTCCGGAAATAAGAAAAGCTTAATTCCGCCAGTTTTTTAAAATCACATCTTCTAGAAGGTTTACATGATTTCTTAAAAACCACGAGTTTTTAGAAAATGTCATTTATTTCATAAATGGAATCAACAAAGTATGAACAATCTATTTCATAACGACTTTGTATAGTTTGCGCATGCGCAAACTATGCACATTCTACGTAATAACGACTTTCTATAGTTTGCGCACACGTCTGGAAATAAGAAAAGCTTACTTCCCCTCGTTTTTTAAATTCACAGCTTCTAGAAGGTTTACATGATTTCTTAAAAAACACGAGTTTTTAGAAAATGTCATTTATTTCATAAATGGAATAAAAAAAGTATGCCCATTCTACGGCATAACGACTTTCTATAGTTTGCGCATGCGTCCGGAAATAAGAAAAGCTTACTTCCCCCCGTTTTTAAAATCACAGCTTCTAGAAGGTTTACATGATTTCTTAAAAAACACAAGTTTTTAGAAATGTCATTTATTTCATAAATGGAATCAACAAAGTATGAACATTCTATGTCATAACGACTTTGTATAGTTTGTGCATGCGCAAACTATGCACATTCTATGTAATAACGACTTTCTATAGTTTGTGCATGCATCCAGAAATAATAAAAGATTAGTTCCCCCCTTTTCTTAAATTCACAACTTCTAGAAGGTTTACATGATTCCTTAAAAAACACGAGATTTTAGAAAATGTGATTTATTTCATAAATGGAATAAAAAACGTATGCACATTCTACGTAATAACGACTTTCTATAGTTTGCGCATGCGTCCGGAAATAAGAAAAGCTTAATTCCGCCAGTTTTTTAAAATCACAGCTTCTAGAAGGTTTACATGATTTCTTAAAAAACACGATTTTTTAGAAAATTTGATTTATTTCATAAATGGAATCAAAAAAGTATGCACATTCTACGTCATAACGACTTTCTATAGTTTGCGCATGCGTCCGGAAATAAGAAAAGCCTACTTCCCCCCCTTTTTTAAAATCACAGCTTCTAGAAGGTTTACATGATTTCTTAAAAAAACGAGTTTTTAGAAAATGTTATTTATTTCATCAATGGAATCAACAAACTATGCACATTCTACGTAATAACGACTTTCTATAGTTTGCGCATGCGTCCGGAAATAAGAAAAGCTTATTTCCCCCCGTTTTTTAAAATCACAGCTTCTAGAAGGTTTACATGATTTCTTAAAAAAAATGAGTTTGTAGAAAATGTGATTTAATTCATCAATGGAATTAGCAAAGTATGCAAATTCTACGTAATAACCACTTTCTATAGTTTGCGCATGCGTCTGGAAATAAGAAAAGCTTGCTTCCGCCAGTTTTTTAAAATCACAGCTTCTAGAAGGTTTACATGATTTCTTAAAAAACACGAGTTTTTAGAAAATATCATTTATTTCATTAATGGAATCAACAAAGTATGCACATTCTACGTCATAACGGCTTTCTATAGTTTGCGCATGTGTCCGTAAATAAGAAGAGCTTACTTCCTCCCGTTTTTTAAATTCACACCTTCTAGAAGGTTTACATGATTTCTTAAAAAACATGAGTTTTTAGAAAATGTCATTTATTTCATAAATGGAATCAGCAAAGTATGCACATTCTACGTCATAACGACTTTCTATAGTTTGCGCATTCGTCCGGAAATAAGAAAAGCTTACTTCTCCCATTTTTTAAAATCACAGCTTCTAGAAGGTTTACATGATTTCGTAAAAAACACGAGTTTTTAGAAAATGTGTTTTATTTCATAAATGGAATCAATAAAGTATGCACATTCTATGTCATAACGACTTTCTATAGTTTGCGCATGCGTCCGGAAATAAGAAAAGCTTACTTCCCCCGTTTTTTAAAATCACAGCTTCTAGAAGGTTTACATGATTTCTTAAAAAACACGAGTTTTTAGAAAATGTGTTTTATTTCATAAATGGAATCAACAAAGTATGCACATTCTACGTCATAACGGCTTTCTATAGTTTGCGCATGCGTTTGGAAATAAGAAAAGCTTACTTCCCCCGTTTTTTAAAATCACAGCTTCTAGAAGGTTTACATGATTTCTTAAAAAACACGAGTTTTTAGAAAATGTGTTTTATTTCATAAATGGAATCAACAAAGTATGCACATTCTACGTCATAACGACTTTCTATAGTTTGCGCATGCGTCCGGAAATAAGAAAAGCTTACTTCCACCGTTTTTTAAAATCATAGCTTCTAGAAGGTTTACATGATTTCGTAAAAAACACGAGTTTTTAGAAAATGTGTTTTATTTCATAAATGGAATCTACAAAGTATGCACATTCTACGTCATAAGGACTTTCTATTGTTTGCGCATGAGTCCAGAAATAAGAAAAGCTTACTTCCACCGTTTTTTAAAATCACAGCTTCTAGAAGGTTTACATGATTTCGTAAAAAACACGAGTTTTTAGAAAATGTGTTTTATTTCATAAATGGAATCAACAAAGTATGCACATTCTACGTCAGAACGGCTTTCTATAGTTTGCGCATGCGTTTGGAAATAAGAAAAGCTTACTTCCCCCGTTTTTTAAAATCACAGTTTCTAGAAGGTTTACATGATTTCTTAAAAAACACGAGTTTTTAGAAAATGTGGTTTATTTCATAAATGGAATCAACAAAGTATGCACATTCTACGTCATAACGACTTTCTATAGTTTGCGCATGCGTCCGGAAATAAGAAAAGCTTACTTCCACCGTTTTTTAAAATCACAGCTTCTAGAATGTTTACATGATTTCGTAAAAAACACGAGTTTTTAGAAAATGTGTTTTATTTCATAAATGGAATCTACAAAGTATGCACATTCTACGTCGTAACGACTTTCTATTGTTTGCGCATGCGTCCGGAAATAAGAAAAGCTTACTTCCACCGTTTTTTAAAATCACAGCCTCTAGAAGGTTTACATGATTTCGTAAAAAACACGAGTTTTTAGAAAATGTGTTTTATTTCATAAATGGAATCAACAAAGTATGCACATTCTACGTCATAACGACTTTCTATAGTTTGCGCATGCGTTTGGAAATAAGAAAAGCTTACATCCCCCGTATTTTAAAATCACAGCTTCTAGAAGGTTTACATGATTTCTTAAAAAACACGAGTTTTTAGAAAATGTGTTTTATTTCATAAATGGAATCAACAAAGTATGCACATTCTACGTCATAACGACTTTCTATAGTTTGCGCATTCGTCCGGAAATAAGAAAAGCTTACTTCCCCCGTTTTTTAAAATCACAGCTTCTAGAAGGTTTACATGATTTCTTAAAAAAAACGAGTTTGTAGAAAATGTGATTTAATTCATCAATGGAATCAACAAAGTATGCACATTCTACGTAATAACCACTTTCTATAGTTTGTGCATGCGTCCGGAAATAAGAAAAGGTTACTTCCCCCCGTTTTTTAAAATCACAGCTTCTAGAAGGTTTAGTTGATTTCTTAAAAAACACAAGTTTTTAGAAAATGTCATTTATTTCATAAATGGAATAAACAAAGTATGAACATTCTATGTCATAACGACTTTGTATAGTTTGTGCATGCGCAAACTATGCACATTCTATGTAATAACGACTTTCTATAGTTTGTGCATGCGTCCGGAAATAAGAAAAGATTAGTTCCCCCCTTCTTTTAAATTCACAACTTCTAGAAGGTTTACATGATTTCTTAAAAAACACGAGTTTTTAGAAAATGTGATTTATTTCATAAATGGAATAAAAAAAGTATGCACATTCTACGTCATAACGACTTTCTATTATTTGCGCATGCGTTTGGAAGTAAGAAAAGCTTACTTCCCCCCGTTTTTTAAAATCACAGCTTCTAGAAGGTTTACATGATTTCTTAAAAAAAATGAGTTTTTTGAAAATGTGATTTATTTCATCAATGGAATCAACAAACTATGCACATTCTATGTACTTACGACTTTCTATAGTCTGCGCATGCGTCCGGAAATAAGAAAAGCTTACTTCCCCCCATTTTTTAAATTCACATCTTCTAGAAGGTTTACATGATTTCTTAAAAAGCACGAGTTTTTAGAAAAGGTGATTTATTTCATGAATGGAATCAACAAAGTATGCACATTCTACGTCATAACGACTTTCTATAGTTTGCGCATGCGTCCGGAAATAAGAAAAGCTTACTTCCCCCCCTTTTTTAAAATGACAGCTTCTAGAAGGTTTACATGATTTCTTAAAAAAAATGAGTTTTTAGAAAATGTGATTTATTTCATCAATGGAATCAACAAACTATGCACATTTTACGTAATAACCACTTTCTGTAGTTTGCGCATGCGTCCGGAAATAAGAAACGCTTACTTCCCTCCGTTTTTTAAAATCACAGCTTCTAGAAGGTTTACATGATTTCTTTAAAAAAAAAGAGTTTGTAGAAAATGTGATTTAATTCATCAATGGAATAAAAAAAGTATGCACATTCTACGTAATAACCACTTTCTATAGTTTGCGCATGCGTCCGGAAATAAGAAAAGCTTGCTTCCGTGAGTTTTTTAAAATCACAGCTTCTAGAAGGTTTACATGATTTCTTAAAAAACACGAGTTTTTAGAAAATATCATTTATTTCATAAATGGAATCAAGAAATTATGAACGTTCTATGTCATAACGACTTTCTATAGTTTGCGCATGCGCAAACTATGCACATTCTACGTAATAACGACTTTCTATAGTTTGCGCATGCGTCCAGAAATAAGAAAAGCATACTTCCCCCCGTTTTTTAAATTCACAGCTTCTAGAAGGCTTACATGATTCCTTAAAAAACACGAGTTTTTAGAAAATGTGATTTATTTCACCAATGGAATCAACAAACTATGCACATTCTACATAATAACGACTTTCTTTAGTTTGCGCATGCGTTCGGAAATAAGAAAAGCTTAATTTCGCCAGTTTTTTAAAATCACAGCTTCTAGAAGGTTTACATGATTTCTTAAAAAACACGAGTTTTTTGAAAATGTGATTTATTTTATAAATGGAATCAAAAAAGTATGCACATTCTACGTCATAACGACTTTCTATAGTTTGTGCATGCGTCCGGAAATAAGAAAAGCTTACTTCCCCCCGTTTTTTAAAATCACAGCTTCTACAAGCTTTACATGATTTCTTAAAAAACATGAATTTTTAGAAAATGTGATTTATTTCATAAATGGAATAAAAAACATATGCACATTCTACGTAATAACAACTTTTTATAGTTTGCGCATGCGTCCGGAAATAAGAAAAGCTTAATTCCGCCAGTTTTTTAAAATCACAACTTCTAGAAGGTTTACATGATTTCTTAAAAAACACGAGTTTTTAGAAAATGTGATTTATTTCATAAATGGAATCAAAAAAGTATGCACATTCTGCGTCATAACGACTTTCTATAGTTTGCGCATGCATCCGAAAATAAGAAAAGCTTACTTCCCCCCCTTTTTTAAAATCAAAGCTTCTAGAAGGTTTACATGATTTATTAAAAAAAAACAAGTTTTTAGAAAATGTGATTTATTTCATCAATGGAATAAACAAAGTTTGCACATTCTACGTAATAATGACTTTCTATAGTTTGTGCATGCGTTTGGAAATAAGAAAATCTTACTTCCCTCCATTTTTTAAAATCACAGCTTCTAGAAGGTTTACATGATTTCTTAAAAAAAATGAGCTTGTAGAAAATGTGATTTAATTCATCAATGGAATAAACAAAGTATGCACATTCTACATAATAACGACTTTCTTTAGTTTGCCCATGCATCCGGAAATAAGAAAAGCTTAATTCCGCCAGTTTTTTAAAATCATATCTTCTAGAAGGTTTACATGATTTCTTAAAAAACACGACTTTGTATAGTTTGTGCATGCACAAACTAAGCACATTCTACGTAATAACGACTTTCTATAGTTTGCGCATGTGTCTGGAAATAAGAAAAGCTTACTTCCCCCCGTTTTTTAAATTCGTAGCTTCTAGAAGGTTTACATGATTTCTTAAAAAACACGACTTTTTATAAAATGTCATTTATTTCATAAATGGAATAAAAAAAGTATGCACATTCTACGTGAAAACGACTTTCTATAGTTTGCGCATGCGTCCGGAAATAAGAAAAGCTTGCTTCCGCCAATTTTTTAAAATCACAGCTTCTAGAAGGTTTACATGATTTCTTAAAAAACACGAGTTTTTAGAAAATGTCATTTATTTCATAAATGGAATCAACAAAGTATGAACATTCTATTTCATAACGACTTTCTATAGTTTGCGCATGCGCAAACTATGCACATTCTACGTCATAACGACTTTCTATAGTTTGCGCATGTGTCTGGAAATAAGAAAAGCTTACTTCCCCCCGTTTTTTAAATTCGTAGCTTCTAGAAGGTTTACATGATTTCTTAAAAAAACACGAGTTTTTATAAAATGTCGTTTATTTCATAAATGGAATAAAAAAAGTATGCACATTCTACGTCAAAACGACTTTCTATAGTTTGCGCATGCGTCCGGAAATAAGAAAAGCTTGCTTCCGCCAATTTTTTAAAATCACAGCTTCTAGAAGGTTTACATGATTTCTTAAAAAACACGAGTTTTTAGAAAATGTCATTTATTTCATAAATGGAATCAACAAAGTATGAACATTCTATTTCATAACGACTTTCTATAGTTTGCGCATGCGCAAACTATGCACATTCTACGTAATAACGACTTTCTATAGTTTGCGCATGCGTCCGGAAATAAAAAAGCTTACTTCCCCCCGTTTTTTAAATTCACAGCTTCTAGAAGGTTTACATGATTTCTTAAAAAAAACGAGTTTTTAGAAAATGTGATTTATTTCATCAATGGAATCAACAAACTATGCACATTCTACGTAATAACGACTTTCTATAGTTTGCACATGCGTGCGGAAATAAGAAAAGCTTACTTCCAACCGTTTTTTAAAACCACGGCTTCTAGAAGGTTTACATGATTTTTTTAAAAAAATGAGTTTGTAGAAAATGTGATTTAATTCATCAATGGAATCAACAAAGTATGCACATTCGACGTAATAACCACTTTCTATAGTTTGTGCATGCGTCCGGAAATAAGAAAAGCTTGTTTCAGCTACTTTTTTAAAATCACAGCTTTTAGAAGGTTTACATGATTTCTTAAAAAACACGAGTTTTTAGAAAATGTCATTTATTTCATAAATGGAATCAACAAAGTATGAACATTCTATGTCATAACGACTTTGTATAGTTTGTGCATGCGCAAACTATGCACTTTCTACGTAATAACAACTTTCTATAGTTTGCGCATGCGTCCGGAAATAAGAAAAGCTTAATTCCGCCAGTTTTTTAAAATCACAGCTTCTAGAAGGTTTAGATGATTTCTTAAAAAACATGAGTTTTTAGAAAATGTGATTTATTTAATCAATGGAATCAACAACCTATGAACATTCTACGTCAGAACGCCTTTCTATAGTTTGCGCATGTGTCCGGAAATAAGAAAAGCTTACTTCCCCCCGTTTTTTAAAATCACAGCTTCTAGAAGGTTTACATGATTTCTTAAAAAACACGAGTTTTTAGAAAATGTGATTTATTTCATAAATGGAATCAACAAAGTATGCACATTCTACGTCATAACTCCTTTCTATAGTTTGCGCATGCGTCCGGAAATAAGAAAAGCTTACTTCCCCCTTTTTTTTAAAATCACAGCTTCTAGAAGGTTTACATGATTTCTTAAAAAAAACGAGTTTTCAGAAAATGTGATTTATTTCCTAAATGGAATCAACAAAGTATGCACATTATACATAATAACCACTTTCTATAGTTTGCGCATGCGTCCGGAAATAAGAAAAGCTTGCTTCCGCCAGTTTTTTAAAATCACAGCTTCTAGAAGGTTTACATGATTTCTTAAAAAACACGAGTTTTTAGAAAATGTCATTTATTTCATAAATGGAATCAACAAAGTATGAACATTCTATGTCATAACGACTTTGTATAGTTTGCGTAGGCGCAAACTATGCACATTCTACTTAATAACGACTTTCTATTGTTTGCGCATGCGTCCGGAAATAAGAAAAGCTTACTTCCCCCTGTTTTTTAAATTCATAGCTTCTAGAAGGTTTACATGATTTCTTAAAAAACACGATTTTTTAGAAAATGTGATTTATTTCATAAATGGAGTCAACAAAGTATGCACATTCTACGTCATAACGACTTTCTATATTTTGCGCATGTGTCTGGAAATAAGACAAGCTTACTTCCCCCCGTTTTTTAAAATCACGGCTTCTAGAAGGTTTACATGATTTCTTAAAAAAAAGGAGTTTTTAGAAAATGTGATTTATTTCATAAATGGAATCAACAAACTATGCACATTCTACGTAATAACGACTTTCTATAGTTTGCGCATGCGTCCAGAAATAAGAAAAGATTACTTCCCCCCATTTTTTAAATTCACAGCTTCTAAAAGGTTTACATGATTTCTTAAAAAACACGAGTTTTTAGAAAATGTGATTTATTTCATGAATGGAATCAACAAACTACACACATTTTACGTAATAACCTCTTTCTATAGTTTGCGCATGCGTCCGGAAATAAGAAAAGCTTATTTCCCTCCGTTTTTTAAAATCACAGCTTCTAGAAGGTTTACATGATTTCTTTAAAAAAACGAGTTTGTAGAAAATGTGATTTAATTCATCAATGGAATAAACAAAGTATGCACATTCTATGTAATAACCACTTTCTATAGTTTGCGCATGCGTCCGGAAATAAGAAAAGGTTACTTCCCCCTGTTTTTTAAAATCACAGCATCTAGAAGGTTTACT
Organism: Larix kaempferi; assembly: GCA_027924585.1. Taxonomy (NCBI): domain Eukaryota; kingdom Viridiplantae; phylum Streptophyta; class Pinopsida; order Pinales; family Pinaceae; genus Larix; species Larix kaempferi. The sequence continues at coordinate 12,844,503 of BSBM01000557.1, read as the reverse complement.
TGATTTCTTAAAAAACACAAGTTTTTAGAAAATGTCATTTATTTCATAAATGGAATAAACAAAGTATGAACATTCTATGTCATAACGACTTTGTATAGTTTGTGCATGTGCAAACTATGCACATTCTATGTAATAACGACTTTCTAAAGTTTGCGCACGCATCCGGAAATAAGAAAAGATTAGTTCCCCCCATTTTTTAAATTCACAGCTTCTAGAAGGTTTACATGATTTCTTAAAAAACATGAGTTTTTAGAAAATGTGATTTATTTCATAAATGGAATAAAAAAAGTATGCACATTCTACGTCATAACGACTTTCTATAATTTGCGCATGCGTTAGGAAATAAGAAAAGCTTACTTCCCCCCGTTTTTTAAAATCACAGCTTCTAGAAGGTTTACATGATTTCTTAAAAGAAATGAGTTTTTAGAAAATGTGATTTATTTCATCAATGGAATAAACAAACTATGCACATTCTACGTAATAACGACTTTCTATAGTTTGCGCGTGCATCCGGAAATAAGAAAAGCTTCCTTCCCCCCATTTTTTCAATTCACAGCTTCTAGAAGGTTTACATGAATTCTTAAAAAAAACGAGTTTGTAGAAAATGTGATTTAATTCATCAATGGAATCAACAAAGTATGCACATTCTATGTAATAACCACTTTCTATAGTTTGCGCATGCGTCCGGAAATAAGAAAAGGTTACTTCCCCCCGTTTTTTAAAATCACAGCATCTAGAAGGTTTACTTGATTTCTTAAAAACCACAAGTTTTTAGAAAATGTCATTTATTTCATAAATGGAATAAACAAAGTATGAACATTCTATGTCATAACGACTTTGTATAGTTTGTGCATGCGCAAACTATGCACATTCTATGTAATAACGACTTTCTATAGTTTGCGCACGCATGTGGAAATAAGAAAAGATTAGTTCCCCCCTTTTTTTAAATTCACAGCTTCTAGAAGGTTTACATGATTTCTTAAAAAAAATGAGTTTTTAGAAAATGTGATTTATTTCATCAATGGAATCAACAAACTATGCACATTCTACGTAATAACGACTTTCTATAGTTTGCGCATGCATCCGGAAATAAGAAAAGCTTACTTCCTCCCATTTTTTCAATTCACAGCTTCTAGAAGGTTTACATGATTTCTTAAAAAAAAAGAGTTTTTAGAAAATGTGATTTATTTCATGAATGGAATCAACAAAGTATGCAAATTCTACGTCATAATGACTTTCTATAGTTTGCGCATGCGTCCGGAAATAAGAAAGCTTACTTCCCCCCCTTTTTTAAAATAACAGCTTCTAGAAGGTTTACATGATTTCTTAAAAAAAAGAAGTTTTTAGAAAATGTGATTTATTTCATCAATGGAATCAACAAACTATGCACATTCTACGTAATAACCACTTTCTATAGTTTGCGCATGTGTCCGGAAAAAAGAAAAGCTTGCTTCCGCCAGTTTTTTAAAATCACAGCTTCTAGAAGGTTTACATGATTTCTTAAGAAACACGAGTTTTTAGAAAATGTCATTTATTTCATAAATGGAATCAACAAAGTATGAACATTCTATTTCATAACGACTTTCTATAGTTTGCGCATGCGGAAATTATGCACATTCTACGTAATAACGACTTTCTATAGTTTGCGCATGCGTCCGAAAATAAGAAAAGCTTACTTCCCCCCGTTTTTTAAAATCACAGCTTCTATAAGGTTTACATGATTTCTTCAAAAAAACGAGTTTGTAGAAAATGTGATTTAATTCATCAATGGAATCAACAAAGTATGCACATTCTACGTAATAGCCACTTTCTATAGTTTGCACATGCGTCCGGAAATAAGAAAAGCCTGCTTCCGCCAGTTTTTTAAAATCACAGCTTCTAGAAGGTTTACATGATTTCTTAAAAAACACGAGTTTTTAGAAAATGTCATTTATTTCATAAATGGAATAACCAAAGTATGAACATTCTATGTCATAACGAATTTGTATAGTTTGTGCATGCGCAAACTATGCACATTATACGTAATAACGACTTTCTATAGTTTGCGCATGCGTCTGGAAATAAGAAAAGCTTACTTCCCCCCATTTTTTAAATTCACAGCCTCTAGAAGGTTTACATGATTTCTTAAAAAACATGAGTTTTTATAAAATGTGATTTATTTCATAAATGGAATCAACAAAGTATGCACATTCTACGTCATAACGACTTTCGATAGTTTGCGCATGTGTCCAGAAATAAGAAAAGCTTACTTCCCCCCGTTTTTAAAAATCATAGCTTCTAGAAGGTTTACATGATTTCTTAAAAAACACGAGTTTTTAGAAAATGTGATTTATTTCATCAATGGAATCAACAAACTATGCACATTCTACTTAATAACGATTTTCTATAGTTTGCGCATGCGTCCGGAAATAAGAAAAGCTTAATTCCGACAGTTTTTTAATATAACAGCTTCTAGAAGGTTTACATGATTTCTTAAAAACATAAGTTTTTAGAAAATCTGATTTATTTAATCAATGGAATCAATAACCTATGCACATTCTACGTCAGAACGCCTTTCTATAGTTTGCGCATGCGTCCGGAAATAAGAAAAGCTTACTTCCCCCTGTTTTTTAAAATCACAACTTCTAGAAGGTTTACATGATTTCTTAAAAAACACGATTTTTTAGAAAATGTGATTTATTTCATAAATGGAATCAACAAAGTATGCACATTCTACATCATAAATCCTTTCTATAGTTTGCGCATGCGTCCGGAAATAAGAAAAGCTTACTTCCCCCTGTTTTTTAAAATCATAGGTTCTAGAAGGTTTACATGATTTCTTAAAAAACACGAGTTTTTAGAAAATGTGATTTATTTCATAAATGGAATCAACAAAGTATGCACATTCTATGTCATAACGACTTTCTATAGTTTGCGCATGCGTCCGGAAATAAGAAAAGATTACTTCCCTCCGTTTTTTAAAATCACAGCTTCTAGAAGCTTTACATGATTTCTTAAAAAAAACGAGTTTTTAGAAAATGTGATTTATTTCATCAATGGAATCAACAAACTATGCACATTCTATGTAATAACGAATTTTTATAGTTTGCGCATGCGTCCGGAAATAAGAAAAGCTTACTTCACTCCATTTTTTAAAATCACAGCTTCTAGAAGGTTTACATGATTTCTTAAAAAAAACGAGTTTGTAGAAAATGTGATTGAATTCATCAATGGAATCAACAAAGTATGCACATTCTACGTAATAACCACTTTCTATAGTTTGCGTATGCGTCCGGAAATAAGAAAAGCTTGCTTCCTCCAGTTTTTTAAAATCACAGCTTCTAGAAGGTTTACATGATTTCTTAAAAAACATGAGTTTTTAGAAAATGTCATTTATTTCATAAATGGAATCAACAAAGTATGAACATTCTATGTCATAATGACTTTGTATAGTTTCCGCATGCGCAAACTATGCACATTCTACTTAACAACAACTTTCTATAGTTTGCGCATGCGTCCGGAAATAAGAAAAGATTAGTTCCCCCCTTTTTTAAAATTCACAGCTTTTAGAAGGTTTACATGATTTCTTAAAAAACACGAGTTTTTATAAAATGTGATTTATTTCATAAATGGAATCAACAAAGTATGCACATTCTATGTGGTAACGACTTTCTATAGTTTGCGCATGCGTCCGGAAATAAGAAAAGCTTAGTTCCCCCCGTTTTTTAAAATCACAGCTTCTAGAATGTTTACATGATTTCTTAAAAAACACGAGTTTTTAGAAAATGTGATTTATTTCATAAATGGAATCAAAAAAGTATGCACATTTTACGTCATAACGACTTTCTATAGTTTGCGCATGCGTCCGGAAATAAGAAGAGCTTACTTCCCCCCGTTTTTTAAAATCACAGCTTCTAGAAGTTTTACATGATTTCTTAAAAAAACGAGTTTGTAGAAAATGTGATTTAATTCATCAATGGAATCAATAAAGTATGCACATTCTATGTAATAACCACTTTCTATAGTTTGCGCATGCGTCAGGAAATAAGAAAAGCTTGCTTCCGCCAGTTTTTTAAAATCACAGCTTCTAGAAGGTTTACATGATTTCTTAACAAACACGAGTTTTTAGAAAATGTAATTTATTTCATAAATAGAATCAACAAAGTATGCACATTCTACGTCATAACGACTTCATGTAGTTTGCGCATGTGTTCGGAAATTAGAAAAGCTTACTTCCGCCCGTTTTTTAAAATCACAGCTTCTAGAAGGTTTACATGATTTCCTAAAAAACGGGATTTTTTAGAAAATGTGATTTATTTCATCAATGGAATCAACAAACTATGCACATTCTACGTAATAACGACTTTCTATAGTTTGCGCATGTGTCCGGAAATAAGAAAAGCTTACTTCCCTCCGTTTTTTAAAATCACAACTTCTAGAAGGTTTACATGAATTCTTAAAAAAAATGAGTTTGTAGAAAATGTGATTTAATTCATCAATGGAATCAACAAAGTATGCACATTCTATGTAATAACTACTTTCTATAGTTTGCGCATGCGTCCGTAAATAAGAAAGGGTTACTTCCCCCCGTTTTTTAAAATCACAGCATCTAGAAGGTTTACTTGATTTCTTAAAAAACACAAGTTTTTAGAAAATGTCATTTATTTCATAAATGGAATAAACAAAGTATGAACATTCTATGTCATAATGACTTTGTATAGTTTTTGCAAGCGCAAACTATGCACATTCTATGTAATAACGACTTTCTATACTTTGCGCACGCATCCGGAAATAAGAAAAGATTATTTTCCCCCTTTTTTTAAATTCACAGCTTCTAGAAGGTTTACATGATTTCTTAAAAAACACGCATGATTTCTTAAAAAACATGAGTTTTTAGAAAATGTGATTTATTTCATAAATGGAATCAAAAAAGTATGCACATTCTACGTCATAAAGACTTTCTATAATTTGCGCATGCGTTAGGAAATAAGAAAAGCTAACTTCCCCCCGTTTTTTAAAATCACAGCTTCTAGAAGGTTTACATGATTTCTTAAAAAAATTGAGTTTATAGAAAATGTGATTTATTTCATCAATGGAATCAACAAACTATGAACATTCTTCGTAATAACTACTTTCTATAGTTTGCGCATGCGTCCGGAAATAACAAAAGCTTACTTCCCCCCATTTTTTCAATTCACAGCTTCTAGAAGGTTTACATGATTTCTTAAAAAAAACAAGCTTTTAGAAAATGTGATTTATTTCATGAATGGAATCAACAAAGTATGCAAATTCTACGTCATAATGACTTTCTATAGTTTGCGCATGCGTCCGGAAATAAGAAAAGCTTACTTCCCCCCCTCTTTTAAAATAACAGCTTCTAGAAGGTTTACATGATTTCTTTAAAAAAATGAGTTTTTAGAAACTGTGATTTATTTCATCAATGGAATCAACAAACTATGCACATTCTACGTAATAACCACTTTCTATAGTTTGCTCATGCGTCCGGAAATAAGAAAAGCTTACTTCCCTCCGTTTTTTAAATTCACAGCTTCTAGAAGGTTTACATGATTTCTTAAAAAAAACGAGTTTTTAGAAAATGTGATTAATTTCATGAATGGAATCAACAAAGTATGCACATTCTACGTCATAATGACTTTCTATAGTTTGCGCATGCGTCCGGAAATAAGAAAAGCTTACTTCCCTCCCTTTTTTAAAATAACTGCTTCTAGAAGGTTTACATGATTTCTTAAAAAAAATGAGTTTTTAGAAAATGTGATTTATTTCATCAATGGAATCAACAAACTATGCACATTCTACGTAATAACCACTTTCTATAGTTTGCGCATGCGTCCGGAAATAAGAAAAGCTTACTTCCCTCCGTTTTTTAAAATCACAGCTTCTAGAAGGTTTACATGATGTAGGGACCACCCCCCCCCTTTTTTGGACTTACTTACTTAAAACACAATATAACCATTATGATGCATAATTATTAATAAAACTTATCAAATTCAAGAACTAACAAAAACACAATACCTGAATCTGTTGTTGGAGGAGTAGTCGTCGTCGTCAGTCCGATCCCGATCAACAAAGTATGCACATTCTATGTAATAACCACTTTCTATAGTTTGCATATGCGTCCGGAAATAAGAAAAGCTTGCTTCCGCCAGTTTTCTAAAATCGCAGCTTCTAGAAGGCTTACATGATTTCTTAAAAAACACGAGTTTTTAGAAAATGTCATTTATTTCATAAATAGAATAAACAAAGTATGAACATTCTATGTCATAACGACTTTGTATAGTTTGCGCATGCGCAAACTATGCACATTCTACGTAATAATGCCTTTCTATAGTTTGCGCATGCGTCCGGAAATAAGAAAAGCTTACTTCCCCCCATTTTTTAAATTCACAGCTTCTAGAAGGTTTACATGATTTCTTAAAAAACACGAGTTTTTAGAAAATGTGATTTATTTCATGAATGGAATCAACAAAGTATGCACATTCTACGTCATAACGACTTTCTATAGTTTGCGCATGTGTCCGGAAATAAGAAAAGCTTACTTCCGCCCGTTTTTTAAAATCACAGCTTCTAGAAGGTTTACATGATTTCTTAAAAAACGGGATTTTTTAGAAAATGTGATTTATTTCATCAATGGAATCAACAAACTATGCACATTCTATGTAATAACGACTTTCTATAGTTTTCGCATGTGTCCGGAAATAAGAAAAGCTTACTTCCCTCCATTTTTTTAAATCACAACTTCTAGAAGGTTTACATGATTTCTTAAAAAACACGAGTTTTTAGAAAATGTCATTTATTTCATAAATGGAATCAACAAAGTATGAACATTCTATTTCATAACGACTTTCTATAGTTTGCGCATGCGCAAATTATGCACATTATACGTAATAACGACTTTCTATAGTTTGCGCATGCGTCCGGAAATAAGAAAAGCTTACTTCCCCCCGTTTTTTAAAATCACAGCTTCTAGAAGGTTTACATGATTTCTTAAAAAAATGAGTTTGTAGAAAATGTGATTTAATTCACCAATGGAATCAACAAAGTATGCACATTCTACATAATAGCCACTTTCTATAGTTTGCGCATGCGTCCGGAAATAAGAAAAGCTTGCTTCTGCCAGTTTTTTAAAATCACAGCTTCTAGAAGGTTTACATGATTTCTTAAAAAACACGAGTTTTTAGAAAATGTGATTTATTTCATAAATGGAATCAACAAAGTATGCACATTCTACGTCATAACTCCTTTCTATAGTTTGCGCATGCGTCCGGAAATAAGAAAAGCTTACTTCCCCCTTTTTTTTAAAATCACAGCTTCTAGAAGGTTTACATGATTTCTTAAAAAAAACGAGTTTTCAGAAAATGTGATTTATTTCCTAAATGGAATCAACAAAGTATGCACATTATACATAATAACCACTTTCTATAGTTTGCGCATGCGTCCGGAAATAAGAAAAGCTTGCTTCCGCCAGTTTTTTAAAATCACAGCTTCTAGAAGGTTTACATGATTTCTTAAGAAACACGAGTTTTTAGAAAATGTCATTTATTTCATTAATGGAATCAACAAAGTATGAACATTCTATGTCATAACGACTTTGTATAGTTTGCGCAGGCGCAAACTATGCACATTCTACTTAATAACGACTTTCTATAGTTTGCGCATGCGTCCGGAAATAAGAAAAGCTTACTTCCCCCCGTTTTTTAAATTCACAGCTTCTAGAAGGTTTACATGATTTCTTAAAAAACACGAGTTTTTAGAAAATGTGATTTATTTCATAAATGGAGTCAACAAAGTATGCACATTCTACGTCATAACGACTTTCTATATTTTGCGCATGTGTCCGGAAATAAGACAAGCTTACTTCCCCCTCGTTTTTTAAAATCACAACTTCTAGAAGGTTTACATGATTTCTTAAAAAAATGAGTTTTTAGAAAATGTGATTTATTTCATCAATGGAATCAACAAACTATGCACATTCTACGTAATAACGACTTTCTATAGTTTGCGCATGCGTCCAGAAATAAGAAAAGCTTACTTCCCCCCATTTTTTAAATTCACAGCTTCTAAAAGGTTTACATGATTTCTTAAAAAACACGAGTTTTTAGAAAATGTGATTTATTTCATGAATGGAATCAACAAACTACGCACATTTTACGTAATAACCTCTTTCTATAGTTTGCGCATGCGTCCGGAAATAAGAAAAGCTTACTTCCCTCCGTTTTTTAAAATCACAGCTTCTAGAAGGTTTACATGATTTCTTTAAAAAAATGAGTTTGTAGAAAATGTGATTTAATTCATCAATGGAATCAACAAAGTATGCACATTCTATGTAATAACCACTTTCTATAGTTTGCGCATGCGTCCGGAAATAAGAAAAGGTTACTTCCCCCTATTTTTTAAAATCACAGCATCTAGAAGGTTTACTTGATTTCTTAAAAAACACGAGTTTTTAGAAAATGTCATTTATTTCATAAATGGAATAAACAAAGTATGAACATTCTATGTCATAACGACTTTCTATAGTTTGCGCATGCGTCCGGAAATAAGAAAAGATTAGTTCCCCCCTTTTTTAAAATTCACAGCTTCTAGAAGGTTTACATGATTTCTTAAAAAACACGAGTTTTTATAAAATGTGATTTCTTTCATAATGGAAACAACAAAGTATGCACATTCTACGTAATAATGACTTTCTATAGTTTGCGCATGCGTCCGAAAATAAGAAAAGCTTACTTCCCCCCTTTTTTTAAATTCACAGCTTCTAGAAGGTTTGCATGATTTCTTAAAAAACACAAGTTTTTAGAAATGTCATTTATTTCATAAATGGAATCAACAAAGTATGAACATTCTATGTCATAACGACTCTGTATAGTTTGTGCATGCGCAAACTATGCACATTCTATGTAATAACGACTTTCTATAGTTTGCGCATGCATCCGGAAAGAAGAAAAGATTAGTTCCCCCCTTTTTTTAAATTCACAGCTTCTAGAAGGTTTACATGATTTCTTAAAAAACATGATATTTTAGAAAATATGATTTATTTCATAAATGTAATCAAAAACTTCTGCACATTCTACGTAATAACAATTTCTATAGTTTGCGCATGCGTTCGAAAATAAGAAAAGCTTAATTCCACCAGTTTTTTAAAATCACAACTTCTAGAAGGTTTACATGATATCTTAAAACACATGAGTTTTTAGAAAATTTGATTTATTTCATAAATGGAATCAACAAAGTATGCACATTCTACGTCATAACGACTTTCTATAGTTTGCGCATGCGTCCGGAAATAAAAAAAGCTTACTTCCCCCCCTTTTTTAAAATCACAACTTCTAGAAGGTTTACATGATTTCTTAAAAAAAAACGAGCTTTTAGAAAATGTTATTTATTTCAACAATGGAATCAACAAACTATGCTCATTCTACGTAATAACGACTTTCTATAGTTTGCGCATGCGTCCGGAAATGAGAAAAGCTTACTTCCCCCCGTTTTTTAAAATCACATCTTCTAGAAGGTCTACATCATTTCTTAAAAAAAACGAGTTTGTAGAAAATGTGATTTAATTCATCAATGGAATCAACAAAGTATGCACATTCTACGTAATAACCACTTTCTATAGTTTGCGAAAGCTTCCGGAAATAAAAAAAGCTTGCTTTCGCCAGTTTTTTAAAATCACAGATTCTAGAAGGTTTACATGATTTCTTAAAAAACACGAGTTTTTAGAAAATGTCATTTATTTCATAAATGGAATCAACAAAGTATGAACATTCTATGTCATAACTACTTTGTATAGTTTGCGCATGTGGAAACTATGCATATTCTACGTAATAACGACTTTCTATACTTTGTGCATGCGTCCGGAAATAAGAAAAGCTTACTTCCCCTTGTTTTTTAAAATCACAGCTTCTAGAAGGTTTACATGATTTCTTAAAAAACACGAGTTTTTAGAAAATGTGATTTATTTCATAAATGGAATCAACAAAGTATGCACATCCTACGTCATAATGCCTTTCTATAGTTTGTGCATTCGTCCGGAAATAAGAAAAGCTTACTTCCCCCTGTTTTTTAAAATCACAGCTTCTAGAAGGTTTACATGATTTCTTAAAAAACATGAGTTTTTAGAAAATGTCATTTATTTCATAAATGGAATCAACAAAGTATGCACATTCTATGTCATAATGACTTTCTATAGTTTGCGCATGCGTCCGGAAATAAGAAAAGCTTACTTCACCCTGTTTTTTAAAATCACAGCTTCTAGAAGGTTTACATGATTTCTTAAAAAACGTGATTTTTTAGAAAATGTGTTTTATTTCATCAATGGAATCAAAAAACTATGCACATTCTATGTAATAACGACTTTCTATAGTTTGCGCATGTGTCCGGAAATAAGAAAAGCTTAATTCCGCTAGTTTTTTTAAATCACAGCTTCTAGAAGGTTTACATGATTTCTTAAAAAACACGAGTTTTTAGAAAATGTGATTTATTTAATCAATGGAATCAACAAACTATCCACATTCTACGTCATAACGCATTTCTATAGTTTGCGCATGCGTCCAGAAATAAGAAAAGCTTACTTCCCCCTGTTTTTTAAAATCACAGCTTCTAGAAGGTTTACATGATTTCTTAAAAAACATGAGTTTTTAGAAAATGTGATTTATTTCATAAATGGAATCAACAAAGTATGCAAATTCTACGTCATAACGCCTTTCTATAGTTTGCGCATGCGTCCGGAAATATGAAAAGCTTACTTCCCCCTGTTTTTTAAAATCACAGCTTCTAGAAGGTTTACATGATTTCTTAAAAAACACGAGTTTTTAGAAAATGTGATTTATTTCATAAATAGAATCAACAAAGAATGCACATTCTACGTCATAACGAATTTCTATAGTTTGTGCATGCGTCCAGAAATAAGAAAAGCTTACTTCCCCCCATTTTTTAAAATCACAGCTTCTAGAAGGTTTACCTGATTTCTTAAAAAAATGAGTTTGTAGAAAATGTGATTTAATTCATCAATGGAATCAACAAAGTATGCACATTCTATGTAATAACCACTTTCTATAGTTTCCGCATGCGTCCATAAATAAGAAAAGCTTACTTCCCTCCATTTTTTAAAATCACTGCTTCTAGAAGGTTTACATCATTTCTTAAAAAAATGAGTTTGTAGAAAATGTGATTTAATTCATCAATGGAATCAACAAAGTATGCACATTCTACGTAATAACAACTTTCTATAGTTTGCGCATGCGCCCGGAAATAAGAAAAGCTTGCTTCCGCCAGTTTTTTAAAATCACAGCTTCTAGAAGGTTTACATGATTTCTTAAAAAACAAGAGTTTTTAGAAATTGTCATTTATTTCATAAATGGAATAAACAAAGTATGAACATTCTATGTTATAACGACTTTGTATAGTTTGCGCATTTGCAAACTATGCACATTCTATGTCATAACGCCTTTGTATAGTTTACGCATGCGTCCGGAAGTAAGAAAAGCTTACTTCCCCCTGTTTTTTAAAATCACAGCTTCTAGAAGGTTTACATGATTTCTTAAAAAACATGGGTTTTTAGAAAATGTGATTTATTTCATAAATGGAATCAACAAAGTATGCACATTCTACATCATAATGACTTTCTATAGTTTGCGCATGTGTCCAGAAATAAGAAAAGCTTACTTCCCCTCGTTTTTTAAAATCACAGCTTCTAGAAGGTTTACATGATTTCTTAAAAAACACGACTTTTTAGAAAATGTGATTTATTTCATCAATGGAATCAACAAACTATGCACATTCTACATAATAACGACTTTCTATAGTTTGCGCATGCGTCCGAAAATAAGAAAAGCTTGCTTCCGCCAGATTTTTAAAATCACAGCTTCTAGAAAGTTTACATGATTTCTTAAAAAACACGAGTTTTTAGAAAATGTCATTTATTTCATAAATGGAATCAACAAAGTATGCACATTCTACGTCATAAAGAATTTCTATAGTTTGCGCATGTGTCCAGAAATAAGAAAAGCTTACTTCCACCCGTTTTTTAAAATCACAGCTTCTAGAAGGTTTACATGATTTCTTAAAAAATGGGATTTTTTACAAAATGTGATTTATTTCATCAATGGAATCAACAAACTATGCACATTCTATGTAATAACGACTTTCTATAGTTTGCGCATGTGTCCGGAAATAAGAAAAGCTTAATTCCCTCCATTTTTTAAAATCACAACTTCTAGAAGGTTTACATGATTTCTTTAAAAAATACGAGTTTGTATAAAATGTGATTTAATTCATCAATAGAATCAACAAAGTATGCACATTCTACGTAATAACCACTTTCTATAGTTTGTGCATGCGTCCAGAAATAAGAAAAGGTTACTTCCCCCCGTCTTTTAAAATCACAGCTTCTAGAAGGTTTACTTGATTTCTTAAAAAACACAAGTTTTTAGAAAATGTCATTTATTTTATAAATAGAATAAACAGAGTATGAACATTCTATGTCATAACAACTTTGTATAGTTTGTGCATGCGCAAACTATGCACATTCTATGTAATAACGACTTTCTATAGTTTGCGCACGCATCCAGAAATAAGAAAAGATTAGTTCCCCCCTTTTTTTAAATTCACAGCTTCTAGAAGGTTTACATGATTTCTTAAAAAACACGAGTTTTTAGAAAATGTGATTTATTTCATAAATTGAATAAAAAACGCATGCACACTCTACGTCATAACGACTTTCTATAATTTGCCCATGCATTAGGAAATAAGAAAAGCTTACTTCCCCCGTTTTTTAAAATCACAGCTTCTAGAAGGTTTACATGATTTCTTAAAAAAAATGAGTTTTTAGAAAATGTGATTTATTTCATCAATGGAATCAACAAACTATGCACATTCTATGTCATAACGACTTTCTATAGTTTGTGCATGCGTATGGAAATAAGAAAAGCTTACTTCCCCCCATTTTTTAAAATCACAGCTTCTAGAAGGTTTACATGATTTCTTAAAAAAAATGAGTTTTTATAAAATGTGATTTATTTCATCAATGGAATCAACAAACTAAGCACATTCTACGTAATAACGACTTTCTATAGTTTGCGCATGTGTCTGGAAATAAGAAAAGCTTACTTCCCCCCGTTTTTTAAATTCGTAGCTTCTAGAAGGTTTACATGATTTCTTAAAAAACACGACTTTTTATAAAATGTCATTTATTTCATAAATGGAATAAAAAAAGTATGCACATTCTACGTCAAAACGACTTTCTATAGTTTGCGCATGCGTCCGGAAATAAGAAAAGCTTGCTTCCGCCAATTTTTTAAAATCACAGCTTCTAGAAGGTTTACATGATTTCTTAAAAAACACGAGTTTTTAGAAAATGTCATTTATTTCATAAATGGAATCAACAAAGTATGAACATTCTATTTCATAACGACTTTCTATAGTTTGCGCATGCGCAAACTATGCACATTCTACGTCATAACGACTTTCTATAGTTTGCGCATGTGTCTGGAAATAAGAAAAGCTTACTTCCCCCCGTTTTTTAAATTCGTAGCTTCTAGAAGGTTTACATGATTTCTTAAAAAACACGAGTTTTTATAAAATGTCGTTTATTTCATAAATGGAATAAAAAAAGTATGCACATTCTACGTCAAAACGACTTTCTATAGTTTGCGCATGCGTCCGGAAATAAGAAAAGCTTGCTTCCGCCAATTTTTTAAAATCACAGCTTCTAGAAGGTTTACATGATTTCTTAAAAAACACGAGTTTTTAGAAAATGTCATTTATTTCATAAATGGAATCAACAAAGTATGAACATTCTATTTCATAACGACTTTCTATAGTTTGCGCATGCGCAAACTATGCACATTCTACGTAATAACGACTTTCTATAGTTTGCGCATGCGTCCGGAAATAAAAAAGCTTACTTCCCCCCGTTTTTTAAATTCACAGCTTCTAGAAGGTTTACATGATTTCTTAAAAAAAACGAGTTTTTAGAAAATGTGATTTATTTCATCAATGGAATCAACAAACTATGCACATTCTACGTAATAACGACTTTCTATAGTTTGCACATGCGTGCGGAAATAAGAAAAGCTTACTTCCAACCGTTTTTTAAAACCACGGCTTCTAGAAGGTTTACATGATTTTTTTAAAAAAATGAGTTTGTAGAAAATGTGATTTAATTCATCAATGGAATCAACAAAGTATGCACATTCGACGTAATAACCACTTTCTATAGTTTGTGCATGCGTCCGGAAATAAGAAAAGCTTGTTTCAGCTACTTTTTTAAAATCACAGCTTTTAGAAGGTTTACATGATTTCTTAAAAAACACGAGTTTTTAGAAAATGTCATTTATTTCATAAATGGAATCAACAAAGTATGAACATTCTATGTCATAACGACTTTGTATAGTTTGTGCATGCGCAAACTATGCACTTTCTACGTAATAACAACTTTCTATAGTTTGCGCATGCGTCCGGAAATAAGAAAAGCTTAATTCCGCCAGTTTTTTAAAATCACAGCTTCTAGAAGGTTTACATGATTTCTTAAAAAACACGAGTTTTTAGAAAATGTGATTTATTTCATAAATGGAATCAACAAAGTATGCACATTCTACGTCATAACTCCTTTCTATAGTTTGCGCATGCGTCCGGAAATAAGAAAAGCTTACTTCCCCCCGTTTTTTAAAATCACAGCTTCTAGAAGGTTTACATGATTTCTTAAAAAACACGAGTTTTTAGAAAATGTGATTTATTTCATAAATGGAATCAACAAAGTATGCACATTCTACGTCATAACTCCTTTCTATAGTTTGCGCATGCGTCCGGAAATAAGAAAAGCTTACTTCCCCCTTTTTTTTAAAATCACAGCTTCTAGAAGGTTTACATGATTTCTTAAAAAAAACGAGTTTTCAGAAAATGTGATTTATTTCCTAAATGGAATCAACAAAGTATGCACATTATACATAATAACCACTTTCTATAGTTTGCGCATGCGTCCGGAAATAAGAAAAGCTTGCTTCCGCCAGTTTTTTAAAATCACAGCTTCTAGAAGGTTTACATGATTTCTTAAAAAACACGAGTTTTTAGAAAATGTCATTTATTTCATAAATGGAATCAACAAAGTATGAACATTCTATGTCATAACGACTTTGTATAGTTTGCGTAGGCGCAAACTATGCACATTCTACTTAATAACGACTTTCTATTGTTTGCGCATGCGTCCGGAAATAAGAAAAGCTTACTTCCCCCTGTTTTTTAAATTCATAGCTTCTAGAAGGTTTACATGATTTCTTAAAAAACACGATTTTTTAGAAAATGTGATTTATTTCATAAATGGAGTCAACAAAGTATGCACATTCTACGTCATAACGACTTTCTATATTTTGCGCATGTGTCTGGAAATAAGACAAGCTTACTTCCCCCCGTTTTTTAAAATCACGGCTTCTAGAAGGTTTACATGATTTCTTAAAAAAAAGGAGTTTTTAGAAAATGTGATTTATTTCATAAATGGAATCAACAAACTATGCACATTCTACGTAATAACGACTTTCTATAGTTTGCGCATGCGTCCAGAAATAAGAAAAGATTACTTCCCCCCATTTTTTAAATTCACAGCTTCTAAAAGGTTTACATGATTTCTTAAAAAACACGAGTTTTTAGAAAATGTGATTTATTTCATGAATGGAATCAACAAACTACACACATTTTACGTAATAACCTCTTTCTATAGTTTGCGCATGCGTCCGGAAATAAGAAAAGCTTATTTCCCTCCGTTTTTTAAAATCACAGCTTCTAGAAGGTTTACATGATTTCTTTAAAAAAACGAGTTTGTAGAAAATGTGATTTAATTCATCAATGGAATAAACAAAGTATGCACATTCTATGTAATAACCACTTTCTATAGTTTGCGCATGCGTCCGGAAATAAGAAAAGGTTACTTCCCCCTGTTTTTTAAAATCACAGCATCTAGAAGGTTTACTTGATTTCTTAAAAAACACAAGTTTTTAGAAAATGTCATTTATTTCATAAATGGAATAAACAAAGTATGAACATTCTATGTCATAACGACTTTGTATAGTTTGTGCATGTGCAAACTATGCACATTCTATGTAATAACGACTTTCTAAAGTTTGCGCACGCATCCGGAAATAAGAAAAGATTAGTTCCCCCCATTTTTTAAATTCACAGCTTCTAGAAGGTTTACATGATTTCTTAAAAAACATGAGTTTTTAGAAAATGTGATTTATTTCATAAATGGAATAAAAAAAGTATGCACATTCTACGTCATAACGACTTTCTATAATTTGCGCATGCGTTAGGAAATAAGAAAAGCTTACTTCCCCCCGTTTTTTAAAATCACAGCTTCTAGAAGGTTTACATGATTTCTTAAAAGAAATGAGTTTTTAGAAAATGTGATTTATTTCATCAATGGAATAAACAAACTATGCACATTCTACGTAATAACGACTTTCTATAGTTTGCGCGTGCATCCGGAAATAAGAAAAGCTTCCTTCCCCCCATTTTTTCAATTCACAGCTTCTAGAAGGTTTACATGAATTCTTAAAAAAAACGAGTTTGTAGAAAATGTGATTTAATTCATCAATGGAATCAACAAAGTATGCACATTCTATGTAATAACCACTTTCTATAGTTTGCGCATGCGTCCGGAAATAAGAAAAGGTTACTTCCCCCCGTTTTTTAAAATCACAGCATCTAGAAGGTTTACTTGATTTCTTAAAAACCACAAGTTTTTAGAAAATGTCATTTATTTCATAAATGGAATAAACAAAGTATGAACATTCTATGTCATAACGACTTTGTATAGTTTGTGCATGCGCAAACTATGCACATTCTATGTAATAACGACTTTCTATAGTTTGCGCACGCATGTGGAAATAAGAAAAGATTAGTTCCCCCCTTTTTTTAAATTCACAGCTTCTAGAAGGTTTACATGATTTCTTAAAAAAAATGAGTTTTTAGAAAATGTGATTTATTTCATCAATGGAATCAACAAACTATGCACATTCTACGTAATAACGACTTTCTATAGTTTGCGCATGCATCCGGAAATAAGAAAAGCTTACTTCCTCCCATTTTTTCAATTCACAGCTTCTAGAAGGTTTACATGATTTCTTAAAAAAAAAGAGTTTTTAGAAAATGTGATTTATTTCATGAATGGAATCAACAAAGTATGCAAATTCTACGTCATAATGACTTTCTATAGTTTGCGCATGCGTCCGGAAATAAGAAAGCTTACTTCCCCCCCTTTTTTAAAATAACAGCTTCTAGAAGGTTTACATGATTTCTTAAAAAAAAGAAGTTTTTAGAAAATGTGATTTATTTCATCAATGGAATCAACAAACTATGCACATTCTACGTAATAACCACTTTCTATAGTTTGCGCATGTGTCCGGAAAAAAGAAAAGCTTGCTTCCGCCAGTTTTTTAAAATCACAGCTTCTAGAAGGTTTACATGATTTCTTAAGAAACACGAGTTTTTAGAAAATGTCATTTATTTCATAAATGGAATCAACAAAGTATGAACATTCTATTTCATAACGACTTTCTATAGTTTGCGCATGCGGAAATTATGCACATTCTACGTAATAACGACTTTCTATAGTTTGCGCATGCGTCCGAAAATAAGAAAAGCTTACTTCCCCCCGTTTTTTAAAATCACAGCTTCTATAAGGTTTACATGATTTCTTCAAAAAAACGAGTTTGTAGAAAATGTGATTTAATTCATCAATGGAATCAACAAAGTATGCACATTCTACGTAATAGCCACTTTCTATAGTTTGCACATGCGTCCGGAAATAAGAAAAGCCTGCTTCCGCCAGTTTTTTAAAATCACAGCTTCTAGAAGGTTTACATGATTTCTTAAAAAACACGAGTTTTTAGAAAATGTCATTTATTTCATAAATGGAATAACCAAAGTATGAACATTCTATGTCATAACGAATTTGTATAGTTTGTGCATGCGCAAACTATGCACATTATACGTAATAACGACTTTCTATAGTTTGCGCATGCGTCTGGAAATAAGAAAAGCTTACTTCCCCCCATTTTTTAAATTCACAGCCTCTAGAAGGTTTACATGATTTCTTAAAAAACATGAGTTTTTATAAAATGTGATTTATTTCATAAATGGAATCAACAAAGTATGCACATTCTACGTCATAACGACTTTCGATAGTTTGCGCATGTGTCCAGAAATAAGAAAAGCTTACTTCCCCCCGTTTTTAAAAATCATAGCTTCTAGAAGGTTTACATGATTTCTTAAAAAACACGAGTTTTTAGAAAATGTGATTTATTTCATCAATGGAATCAACAAACTATGCACATTCTACTTAATAACGATTTTCTATAGTTTGCGCATGCGTCCGGAAATAAGAAAAGCTTAATTCCGCCAGTTTTTTAATATAACAGCTTCTAGAAGGTTTACATGATTTCTTAAAAACATAAGTTTTTAGAAAATCTGATTTATTTAATCAATGGAATCAATAACCTATGCACATTCTACGTCAGAACGCCTTTCTATAGTTTGCGCATGCGTCCGGAAATAAGAAAAGCTTACTTCCCCCTGTTTTTTAAAATCACAACTTCTAGAAGGTTTACATGATTTCTTAAAAAACACGATTTTTTAGAAAATGTGATTTATTTCATAAATGGAATCAACAAAGTATGCACATTCTACATCATAACTCCTTTCTATAGTTTGCGCATGCGTCCGGAAATAAGAAAAGCTTACTTCCCCCTGTTTTTTAAAATCATAGGTTCTAGAAGGTTTACATGATTTCTTAAAAAACACGAGTTTTTAGAAAATGTGATTTATTTCATAAATGGAATCAACAAATTATGCACATTCTATGTCATAACGACTTTCTATAGTTTGCGCATGCGTCCGGAAATAAGAAAAGATTACTTCCCTCCGTTTTTTAAAATCACAGCTTCTAGAAGCTTTACATGATTTCTTAAAAAAAACGAGTTTTTAGAAAATGTGATTTATTTCATCAATGGAATCAACAAACTATGCACATTCTATGTAATAACGAATTTTTATAGTTTGCGCATGCGTCCGGAAATAAGAAAAGCTTACTTCACTCCATTTTTTAAAATCACAGCTTCTAGAAGGTTTACATGATTTCTTAAAAAAAACGAGTTTGTAGAAAATGTGATTGAATTCATCAATGGAATCAACAAAGTATGCACATTCTACGTAATAACCACTTTCTATAGTTTGCGTATGCGTCCGGAAATAAGAAAAGCTTGCTTCCTCCAGTTTTTTAAAATCACAGCTTCTAGAAGGTTTACATGATTTCTTAAAAAACATGAGTTTTTAGAAAATGTCATTTATTTCATAAATGGAATCAACAAAGTATGAACATTCTATGTCATAATGACTTTGTATAGTTTCCGCATGCGCAAACTATGCACATTCTACTTAACAACAACTTTCTATAGTTTGCGCATGCGTCCGGAAATAAGAAAAGATTAGTTCCCCCCTTTTTTAAAATTCACAGCTTTTAGAAGGTTTACATGATTTCTTAAAAAACACGAGTTTTTATAAAATGTGATTTATTTCATAAATGGAATCAACAAAGTATGCACATTCTATGTGGTAACGACTTTCTATAGTTTGCGCATGCGTCCGGAAATAAGAAAAGCTTAGTTCCCCCCGTTTTTTAAAATCACAGCTTCTAGAATGTTTACATGATTTCTTAAAAAACACGATTTTTTAGAAAATGTGATTTATTTCATAAATGGAATCAAAAAAGTATGCACATTTTACGTCATAACGACTTTCTATAGTTTGCGCATGCGTCCGGAAATAAGAAGAGCTTACTTCCCCCCGTTTTTTAAAATCACAGCTTCTAGAAGTTTTACATGATTTCTTAAAAAAACGAGTTTGTAGAAAATGTGATTTAATTCATCAATGGAATCAATAAAGTATGCACATTCTATGTAATAACCACTTTCTATAGTTTGCGCATGCGTCAGGAAATAAGAAAAGCTTGCTTCCGCCAGTTTTTTAAAATCACAGCTTCTAGAAGGTTTACATGATTTCTTAACAAACACGAGTTTTTAGAAAATGTAATTTATTTCATAAATAGAATCAACAAAGTATGCACATTCTACGTCATAACGACTTCATGTAGTTTGCGCATGTGTTCGGAAATTAGAAAAGCTTACTTCCGCCCGTTTTTTAAAATCACAGCTTCTAGAAGGTTTACATGATTTCCTAAAAAACGGGATTTTTTAGAAAATGTGATTTATTTCATCAATGGAATCAACAAACTATGCACATTCTACGTAATAACGACTTTCTATAGTTTGCGCATGTGTCCGGAAATAAGAAAAGCTTACTTCCCTCCGTTTTTTAAAATCACAACTTCTAGAAGGTTTACATGAATTCTTAAAAAAAATGAGTTTGTAGAAAATGTGATTTAATTCATCAATGGAATCAACAAAGTATGCACATTCTATGTAATAACCACTTTCTATAGTTTGCGCATGCGTCCGTAAATAAGAAAGGGTTACTTCCCCCCGTTTTTTAAAATCACAGCATCTAGAAGGTTTACTTGATTTCTTAAAAAACACAAGTTTTTAGAAAATGTCATTTATTTCATAAATGGAATAAACAAAGTATGAACATTCTATGTCATAATGACTTTGTATAGTTTTTGCAAGCGCAAACTATGCACATTCTATGTAATAACGACTTTCTATACTTTGCGCACGCATCCGGAAATAAGAAAAGATTATTTTCCCCCTTTTTTTAAATTCACAGCTTCTAGAAGGTTTACATGATTTCTTAAAAAACACGCATGATTTCTTAAAAAACATGAGTTTTTAGAAAATGTGATTTATTTCATAAATGGAATCAAAAAAGTATGCACATTCTACGTCATAAAGACTTTCTATAATTTGCGCATGCGTTAGGAAATAAGAAAAGCTAACTTCCCCCCGTTTTTTAAAATCACAGCTTCTAGAAGGTTTACATGATTTCTTAAAAAAATTGAGTTTATAGAAAATGTGATTTATTTCATCAATGGAATCAACAAACTATGAACATTCTTCGTAATAACTACTTTCTATAGTTTGCGCATGCGTCCGGAAATAACAAAAGCTTACTTCCCCCCATTTTTTCAATTCACAGCTTCTAGAAGGTTTACATGATTTCTTAAAAAAAACAAGCTTTTAGAAAATGTGATTTATTTCATGAATGGAATCAACAAAGTATGCAAATTCTACGTCATAATGACTTTCTATAGTTTGCGCATGCGTCCGGAAATAAGAAAAGCTTACTTCCCCCCCTCTTTTAAAATAACAGCTTCTAGAAGGTTTACATGATTTCTTTAAAAAAATGAGTTTTTAGAAACTGTGATTTATTTCATCAATGGAATCAACAAACTATGCACATTCTACGTAATAACCACTTTCTATAGTTTGCTCATGCGTCCGGAAATAAGAAAAGCTTACTTCCCTCCGTTTTTTAAATTCACAGCTTCTAGAAGGTTTACATGATTTCTTAAAAAAAACGAGTTTTTAGAAAATGTGATTAATTTCATGAATGGAATCAACAAAGTATGCACATTCTACGTCATAATGACTTTCTATAGTTTGCGCATGCGTCCGGAAATAAGAAAAGCTTACTTCCCTCCCTTTTTTAAAATAACTGCTTCTAGAAGGTTTACATGATTTCTTAAAAAAAATGAGTTTTTAGAAAATGTGATTTATTTCATCAATGGAATCAACAAACTATGCACATTCTACGTAATAACCACTTTCTATAGTTTGCGCATGCGTCCGGAAATAAGAAAAGCTTACTTCCCTCCGTTTTTTAAAATCACAGCTTCTAGAAGGTTTACATGATGTAGGGACCACCCCCCCCCCTTTTTTGGACTTACTTACTTAAAACACAATATAACCATTATGATGCATAATTATTAATAAAACTTATCAAATTCAAGAACTAACAAAAACACAATACCTGAATCTGTTGTTGGAGGAGTAGTCGTCGTCGTCAGTCCGATCCCGATCAACAAAGTATGCACATTCTATGTAATAACCACTTTCTATAGTTTGCATATGCGTCCGGAAATAAGAAAAGCTTGCTTCCGCCAGTTTTCTAAAATCGCAGCTTCTAGAAGGCTTACATGATTTCTTAAAAAACACGAGTTTTTAGAAAATGTCATTTATTTCATAAATAGAATAAACAAAGTATGAACATTCTATGTCATAACGACTTTGTATAGTTTGCGCATGCGCAAACTATGCACATTCTACGTAATAATGCCTTTCTATAGTTTGCGCATGCGTCCGGAAATAAGAAAAGCTTACTTCCCCCCATTTTTTAAATTCACAGCTTCTAGAAGGTTTACATGATTTCTTAAAAAACACGAGTTTTTAGAAAATGTGATTTATTTCATGAATGGAATCAACAAAGTATGCACATTCTACGTCATAACGACTTTCTATAGTTTGCGCATGTGTCCGGAAATAAGAAAAGCTTACTTCCGCCCGTTTTTTAAAATCACAGCTTCTAGAAGGTTTACATGATTTCTTAAAAAACGGGATTTTTTAGAAAATGTGATTTATTTCATCAATGGAATCAACAAACTATGCACATTCTATGTAATAACGACTTTCTATAGTTTTCGCATGTGTCCGGAAATAAGAAAAGCTTACTTCCCTCCATTTTTTTAAATCACAACTTCTAGAAGGTTTACATGATTTCTTAAAAAACACGAGTTTTTAGAAAATGTCATTTATTTCATAAATGGAATCAACAAAGTATGAACATTCTATTTCATAACGACTTTCTATAGTTTGCGCATGCGCAAATTATGCACATTACACGTAATAACGACTTTCTATAGTTTGCGCATGCGTCCGGAAATAAGAAAAGCTTACTTCCCCCCGTTTTTTAAAATCACAGCTTCTAGAAGGTTTACATGATTTCTTAAAAAAATGAGTTTGTAGAAAATGTGATTTAATTCATCAATGGAATCAACAAAGTATGCACATTCTACATAATAGCCACTTTCTATAGTTTGCGCATGCGTCCGGAAATAAGAAAAGCTTGCTTCTGCCAGTTTTTTAAAATCACAGCTTCTAGAAGGTTTACATGATTTCTTAAAAAACACGAGTTTTTAGAAAATGTGATTTATTTCATAAATGGAATCAACAAAGTATGCACATTCTACGTCATAACTCCTTTCTATAGTTTGCGCATGCGTCCGGAAATAAGAAAAGCTTACTTCCCCCTTTTTTTTAAAATCACAGCTTCTAGAAGGTTTACATGATTTCTTAAAAAAAACGAGTTTTCAGAAAATGTGATTTATTTCCTAAATGGAATCAACAAAGTATGCACATTATACATAATAACCACTTTCTATAGTTTGCGCATGCGTCCGGAAATAAGAAAAGCTTGCTTCCGCCAGTTTTTTAAAATCACAGCTTCTAGAAGGTTTACATGATTTCTTAAGAAACACGAGTTTTTAGAAAATGTCATTTATTTCATTAATGGAATCAACAAAGTATGAACATTCTATGTCATAACGACTTTGTATAGTTTGCGCAGGCGCAAACTATGCACATTCTACTTAATAACGACTTTCTATAGTTTGCGCATGCGTCCGGAAATAAGAAAAGCTTACTTCCCCCCGTTTTTTAAATTCACAGCTTCTAGAAGGTTTACATGATTTCTTAAAAAACACGAGTTTTTAGAAAATGTGATTTATTTCATAAATGGAGTCAACAAAGTATGCACATTCTACGTCATAACGACTTTCTATATTTTGCGCATGTGTCCGGAAATAAGACAAGCTTACTTCCCCCTCGTTTTTTAAAATCACAACTTCTAGAAGGTTTACATGATTTCTTAAAAAAATGAGTTTTTAGAAAATGTGATTTATTTCATCAATGGAATCAACAAACTATGCACATTCTACGTAATAACGACTTTCTATAGTTTGCGCATGCGTCCAGAAATAAGAAAAGCTTACTTCCCCCCATTTTTTAAATTCACAGCTTCTAAAAGGTTTACATGATTTCTTAAAAAACACGAGTTTTTAGAAAATGTGATTTATTTCATGAATGGAATCAACAAACTACGCACATTTTACGTAATAACCTCTTTCTATAGTTTGCGCATGCGTCCGGAAATAAGAAAAGCTTACTTCCCTCCGTTTTTTAAAATCACAGCTTCTAGAAGGTTTACATGATTTCTTTAAAAAAATGAGTTTGTAGAAAATGTGATTTAATTCATCAATGGAATCAACAAAGTATGCACATTCTATGTAATAACCACTTTCTATAGTTTGCGCATGCGTCCGGAAATAAGAAAAGGTTACTTCCCCCTATTTTTTAAAATCACAGCATCTAGAAGGTTTACTTGATTTCTTAAAAAACACGAGTTTTTAGAAAATGTCATTTATTTCATAAATGGAATAAACAAAGTATGAACATTCTATGTCATAACGACTTTCTATAGTTTGCGCATGCGTCCGGAAATAAGAAAAGATTAGTTCCCCCCTTTTTTAAAATTCACAGCTTCTAGAAGGTTTACATGATTTCTTAAAAAACACGAGTTTTTATAAAATGTGATTTCTTTCATAATGGAAACAACAAAGTATGCACATTCTACGTAATAATGACTTTCTATAGTTTGCGCATGCGTCCGAAAATAAGAAAAGCTTACTTCCCCCCTTTTTTTAAATTCACAGCTTCTAGAAGGTTTGCATGATTTCTTAAAAAACACAAGTTTTTAGAAATGTCATTTATTTCATAAATGGAATCAACAAAGTATGAACATTCTATGTCATAACGACTCTGTATAGTTTGTGCATGCGCAAACTATGCACATTCTATGTAATAACGACTTTCTATAGTTTGCGCATGCATCCGGAAAGAAGAAAAGATTAGTTCCCCCCTTTTTTTAAATTCACAGCTTCTAGAAGGTTTACATGATTTCTTAAAAAACATGATATTTTAGAAAATATGATTTATTTCATAAATGTAATCAAAAACTTCTGCACATTCTACGTAATAACAATTTCTATAGTTTGCGCATGCGTTCGAAAATAAGAAAAGCTTAATTCCACCAGTTTTTTAAAATCACAACTTCTAGAAGGTTTACATGATATCTTAAAACACATGAGTTTTTAGAAAATTTGATTTATTTCATAAATGGAATCAACAAAGTATGCACATTCTACGTCATAACGACTTTCTATAGTTTGCGCATGCGTCCGGAAATAAAAAAAGCTTACTTCCCCCCCTTTTTTAAAATCACAACTTCTAGAAGGTTTACATGATTTCTTAAAAAAAACGAGCTTTTAGAAAATGTTATTTATTTCATCAATGGAATCAACAAACTATGCTCATTCTACGTAATAACGACTTTCTATAGTTTGCGCATGCGTCCGGAAATGAGAAAAGCTTACTTCCCCCCGTTTTTTAAAATCACATCTTCTAGAAGGTCTACATCATTTCTTAAAAAAAACGAGTTTGTAGAAAATGTGATTTAATTCATCAATGGAATCAACAAAGTATGCACATTCTACGTAATAACCACTTTCTATAGTTTGCGAAAGCTTCCGGAAATAAAAAAAGCTTGCTTTCGCCAGTTTTTTAAAATCACAGATTCTAGAAGGTTTACATGATTTCTTAAAAAACACGAGTTTTTAGAAAATGTCATTTATTTCATAAATGGAATCAACAAAGTATGAACATTCTATGTCATAACTACTTTGTATAGTTTGCGCATGTGGAAACTATGCATATTCTACGTAATAACGACTTTCTATACTTTGTGCATGCGTCCGGAAATAAGAAAAGCTTACTTCCCCTTGTTTTTTAAAATCACAGCTTCTAGAAGGTTTACATGATTTCTTAAAAAACACGAGTTTTTAGAAAATGTGATTTATTTCATAAATGGAATCAACAAAGTATGCACATCCTACGTCATAATGCCTTTCTATAGTTTGTGCATTCGTCCGGAAATAAGAAAAGCTTACTTCCCCCTGTTTTTTAAAATCACAGCTTCTAGAAGGTTTACATGATTTCTTAAAAAACACGAGTTTTTAGAAAATGTCATTTATTTCATAAATGGAATCAACAAAGTATGCACATTCTATGTCATAATGACTTTCTATAGTTTGCGCATGCGTCCGGAAATAAGAAAAGCTTACTTCACCCTGTTTTTTAAAATCACAGCTTCTAGAAGGTTTACATGATTTCTTAAAAAACGTGATTTTTTAGAAAATGTGTTTTATTTCATCAATGGAATCAAAAAACTATGCACATTCTATGTAATAACGACTTTCTATAGTTTGCGCATGTGTCCGGAAATAAGAAAAGCTTAATTCCGCTAGTTTTTTTAAATCACAGCTTCTAGAAGGTTTACATGATTTCTTAAAAAACACGAGTTTTTAGAAAATGTGATTTATTTAATCAATGGAATCAACAAACTATCCACATTCTACGTCATAACGCATTTCTATAGTTTGCGCATGCGTCCAGAAATAAGAAAAGCTTACTTCCCCCTGTTTTTTAAAATCACAGCTTCTAGAAGGTTTACATGATTTCTTAAAAAACATGAGTTTTTAGAAAATGTGATTTATTTCATAAATGGAATCAACAAAGTATGCAAATTCTACGTCATAACGCCTTTCTATAGTTTGCGCATGCGTCCGGAAATATGAAAAGCTTACTTCCCCCTGTTTTTTAAAATCACAGCTTCTAGAAGGTTTACATGATTTCTTAAAAAACACGAGTTTTTAGAAAATGTGATTTATTTCATAAATAGAATCAACAAAGAATGCACATTCTACGTCATAACGAATTTCTATAGTTTGTGCATGCGTCCAGAAATAAGAAAAGCTTACTTCCCCCCATTTTTTAAAATCACAGCTTCTAGAAGGTTTACCTGATTTCTTAAAAAAATGAGTTTGTAGAAAATGTGATTTAATTCATCAATGGAATCAACAAAGTATGCACATTCTATGTAATAACCACTTTCTATAGTTTCCGCATGCGTCCATAAATAAGAAAAGCTTACTTCCCTCCATTTTTTAAAATCACTGCTTCTAGAAGGTTTACATCATTTCTTAAAAAAATGAGTTTGTAGAAAATGTGATTTAATTCATCAATGGAATCAACAAAGTATGCACATTCTACGTAATAACAACTTTCTATAGTTTGCGCATGCGCCCGGAAATAAGAAAAGCTTGCTTCCGCCAGTTTTTTAAAATCACAGCTTCTAGAAGGTTTACATGATTTCTTAAAAAACAAGAGTTTTTAGAAATTGTCATTTATTTCATAAATGGAATAAACAAAGTATGAACATTCTATGTTATAACGACTTTGTATAGTTTGCGCATTTGCAAACTATGCACATTCTATGTCATAACGCCTTTGTATAGTTTACGCATGCGTCCGGAAGTAAGAAAAGCTTACTTCCCCCTGTTTTTTAAAATCACAGCTTCTAGAAGGTTTACATGATTTCTTAAAAAACATGGGTTTTTAGAAAATGTGATTTATTTCATAAATGGAATCAACAAAGTATGCACATTCTACATCATAATGACTTTCTATAGTTTGCGCATGTGTCCAGAAATAAGAAAAGCTTACTTCCCCTCGTTTTTTAAAATCACAGCTTCTAGAAGGTTTACATGATTTCTTAAAAAACACGACTTTTTAGAAAATGTGATTTATTTCATCAATGGAATCAACAAACTATGCACATTCTACATAATAACGACTTTCTATAGTTTGCGCATGCGTCCGAAAATAAGAAAAGCTTGCTTCCGCCAGATTTTTAAAATCACAGCTTCTAGAAAGTTTACATGATTTCTTAAAAAACACGAGTTTTTAGAAAATGTCATTTATTTCATAAATGGAATCAACAAAGTATGCACATTCTACGTCATAAAGAATTTCTATAGTTTGCGCATGTGTCCAGAAATAAGAAAAGCTTACTTCCACCCGTTTTTTAAAATCACAGCTTCTAGAAGGTTTACATGATTTCTTAAAAAATGGGATTTTTTACAAAATGTGATTTATTTCATCAATGGAATCAACAAACTATGCACATTCTATGTAATAACGACTTTCTATAGTTTGCGCATGTGTCCGGAAATAAGAAAAGCTTAATTCCCTCCATTTTTTAAAATCACAACTTCTAGAAGGTTTACATGATTTCTTTAAAAAATACGAGTTTGTATAAAATGTGATTTAATTCATCAATAGAATCAACAAAGTATGCACATTCTACGTAATAACCACTTTCTATAGTTTGTGCATGCGTCCAGAAATAAGAAAAGGTTACTTCCCCCCGTCTTTTAAAATCACAGCTTCTAGAAGGTTTACTTGATTTCTTAAAAAACACAAGTTTTTAGAAAATGTCATTTATTTTATAAATAGAATAAACAGAGTATGAACATTCTATGTCATAACAACTTTGTATAGTTTGTGCATGCGCAAACTATGCACATTCTATGTAATAACGACTTTCTATAGTTTGCGCACGCATCCAGAAATAAGAAAAGATTAGTTCCCCCCTTTTTTTAAATTCACAGCTTCTAGAAGGTTTACATGATTTCTTAAAAAACACGAGTTTTTAGAAAATGTGATTTATTTCATAAATTGAATAAAAAACGCATGCACACTCTACGTCATAACGACTTTCTATAATTTGCCCATGCATTAGGAAATAAGAAAAGCTTACTTCCCCCGTTTTTTAAAATCACAGCTTCTAGAAGGTTTACATGATTTCTTAAAAAAAATGAGTTTTTAGAAAATGTGATTTATTTCATCAATGGAATCAACAAACTATGCACATTCTATGTCATAACGACTTTCTATAGTTTGTGCATGCGTATGGAAATAAGAAAAGCTTACTTCCCCCCATTTTTTAAAATCACAGCTTCTAGAAGGTTTACATGATTTCTTAAAAAAAATGAGTTTTTATAAAATGTGATTTATTTCATCAATGGAATCAACAAACTATGCACATTCTACGTAATAACGACTTTCTATAGTTTGCGCATGTGTCCGGAAATAAGAAAAGCTTGCTTCCGCCAGTTTTTTAAAATCACAGCTTCTAGAAGGTTTACATGATTTCTTAAAAAACACGAGTTTTTAGAAAATGTCATTTATTTCATAAATGGAATCAACAAAGTATGCACATTCTACATCATAACGACTTTCTATAGTTTGCGCATGTGTCCGGAAATAAGAAAAGCTTACTTCCGCCCGTGTTTTAAAATCACAACTTCTAGAAGGTTTACATGATTTCTTAAAAAATGGGATTTTTTAGAAAATGTGATTTATTTCATCAATGGAATCAACAAACTATGCACATTCTACGTAATAACGACTTTCTATAGTTTGCGCATGTGTCCGAAAATAAGAAAAGCTTACTTCCCTCTGTTTTTTAAAATCACAACTTGTAGAAGGTTTACATGATTTCTTAAAAAAAACGAGTTTGTAGAAAATGTGATTTAATTCATCAATAGAATCAACAAAGTATGCACATTCTACATAATAACCACTTTCTATAGTTTGCGCATGCGTCCGGAAATAAGAAAAGGTTACTTCCCCCCGTTCTTTAAAATCACAGCTTCTAGAAGGTTTACTTGATTTCTTAAAAAACACAAGCTTTTAGAAAATGTCATTTATTTCATAAATGGAATGAACAAAGTATGAACATTCTATGTCATAACGAATTTGTATAGTTTGTGCATGCACAAACTATGCACATTCTATGTAATAACGACTTTCTATAGTTTGCGCTCGAGTCCGGAAATAAGAAAAGATTAGTTCCCCCCTTCTTTTAAATTCACAGCTTCTAGAAGGTTTACATGATTTCTTTAAAAACAAGAGTTTTTAGAAAATGTGATTTATTTCATAAATGGAATAAAAAAAGTATGCACATTCTACGTCATAACGACTTTCTATAATTTGCGCATGCGTTAGGAAATAAGAAAAGCTTACTTCCCCCCGTTTTTTAAAATCACAGCTTCTAGAAGGTTTACATGATTTCTTAAAAGAAATGAGTTTTTAGAAAATGTGATTTATTTCATCAATGGAATCAACAAACTATGCACATTCTACGTAATAACGACTTTCTATAGTTTGCGCATGTGTCCGGAAATAAGAAAAGCTTACTTCCCCCCATTTTTTAAATTCACAGCTTCTAGAAGGTTTACATGATTTCTTAAAAAAAACGAGTTTTTAGAAAATGTGATTAATTTCATGAATGGAATCAACAAAGTATGCACATTCTACGTCATAATGACTTTCTATAGTTTGCGCATGCGTCCGGAAATAAGAAAAGCTTACTTCCCTCCCTTTTTTAAAATAACTGCTTCTAGAAGGTTTACATGATTTCTTAAAAAAAATGAGTTTTTAGAAAATGTGATTTATTTCATCAATGGAATCAACAAACTATGCACATTCTACGTAATAACCACTTTCTATAGTTTGCGCATGCGTCCGGAAATAAGAAAAGCTTACTTCCCTCCGTTTTTTAAAATCACAGCTTCTAGAAGGTTTACATGATGTAGGGACCCCCCCCCCCCCTTTTTTGGACTTACTTACTTAAAACACAATATAACCATTATGATGCATAATTATTAATAAAACTTATCAAATTCAAGAACTAACAAAAACACAATACCTGAATCTGTTGTTGGAGGAGTAGTCGTCGTCGTCAGTCCGATCCCGATCAACAAAGTATGCACATTCTATGTAATAACCACTTTCTATAGTTTGCATATGCGTCCGGAAATAAGAAAAGCTTGCTTCCGCCAGTTTTCTAAAATCGCAGCTTCTAGAAGGCTTACATGATTTCTTAAAAAACACGAGTTTTTAGAAAATGTCATTTATTTCATAAATAGAATAAACAAAGTATGAACATTCTATGTCATAACGACTTTGTATAGTTTGCGCATGCGCAAACTATGCACATTCTACGTAATAATGCCTTTCTATAGTTTGCGCATGCGTCCGGAAATAAGAAAAGCTTACTTCCCCCCATTTTTTAAATTCACAGCTTCTAGAAGGTTTACATGATTTCTTAAAAAACACGAGTTTTTAGAAAATGTGATTTATTTCATGAATGGAATCAACAAAGTATGCACATTCTACGTCATAACGACTTTCTATAGTTTGCGCATGTGTCCGGAAATAAGAAAAGCTTACTTCCGCCCGTTTTTTAAAATCACAGCTTCTAGAAGGTTTACATGATTTCTTAAAAAACGGGATTTTTTAGAAAATGTGATTTATTTCATCAATGGAATCAACAAACTATGCACATTCTATGTAATAACGACTTTCTATAGTTTTCGCATGTGTCCGGAAATAAGAAAAGCTTACTTCCCTCCATTTTTTAAAATCACAACTTCTAGAAGGTTTACATGATTTCTTAAAAAACACGAGTTTTTAGAAAATGTCATTTATTTCATAAATGGAATCAACAAAGTATGAACATTCTATTTCATAACGACTTTCTATAGTTTGCGCATGCGCAAATTATGCACATTATACGTAATAACGACTTTCTATAGTTTGCGCATGCGTCCGGAAATAAGAAAAGCTTACTTCCCCCCGTTTTTTAAAATCACAGCTTCTAGAAGGTTTACATGATTTCTTAAAAAAATGAGTTTGTAGAAAATGTGATTTAATTCATCAATGGAATCAACAAAGTATGCACATTCTACATAATAGCCACTTTCTATAGTTTGCGCATGCGTCCGGAAATAAGAAAAGCTTGCTTCTGCCAGTTTTTTAAAATCACAGCTTCTAGAAGGTTTACATGATTTCTTAAAAAACACGAGTTTTTAGAAAATGTGATTTATTTCATAAATGGAATCAACAAAGTATGCACATTCTACGTCATAACTCCTTTCTATAGTTTGCGCATGCGTCCGGAAATAAGAAAAGCTTACTTCCCCCTTTTTTTTAAAATCACAGCTTCTAGAAGGTTTACATGATTTCTTAAAAAAAACGAGTTTTCAGAAAATGTGATTTATTTCCTAAATGGAATCAACAAAGTATGCACATTATACATAATAACCACTTTCTATAGTTTGCGCATGCGTCCGGAAATAAGAAAAGCTTGCTTCCGCCAGTTTTTTAAAATCACAGCTTCTAGAAGGTTTACATGATTTCTTAAGAAACACGAGTTTTTAGAAAATGTCATTTATTTCATTAATAGAATCAACAAAGTATGAACATTCTATGTCATAACGACTTTGTATAGTTTGCGCAGGCGCAAACTATGCACATTCTACTTAATAACGACTTTCTATAGTTTGCGCATGCGTCCGGAAATAAGAAAAGCTTACTTCCCCCCGTTTTTTAAATTCACAGCTTCTAGAAGGTTTACATGATTTCTTAAAAAACACGAGTTTTTAGAAAATGTGATTTATTTCATAAATGGAGTCAACAAAGTATGCACATTCTACGTCATAACGACTTTCTATATTTTGCGCATGTGTCCGGAAATAAGACAAGCTTACTTCCCCCTCGTTTTTTAAAATCACAACTTCTAGAAGGTTTACATGATTTCTTAAAAAAATGAGTTTTTAGAAAATGTGATTTATTTCATCAATGGAATCAACAAACTATGCACATTCTACGTAATAACGACTTTCTATAGTTTGCGCATGCGTCCAGAAATAAGAAAAGCTTACTTCCCCCCATTTTTTAAATTCACAGCTTCTAAAAGGTTTACATGATTTCTTAAAAAACACGAGTTTTTAGAAAATGTGATTTATTTCATGAATGGAATCAACAAACTACGCACATTTTACGTAATAACCTCTTTCTATAGTTTGCGCATGCGTCCGGAAATAAGAAAAGCTTACTTCCCTCCGTTTTTTAAAATCACAGCTTCTAGAAGGTTTACATGATTTCTTTAAAAAAATGAGTTTGTAGAAAATGTGATTTAATTCATCAATGGAATCAACAAAGTATGCACATTCTATGTAATAACCACTTTCTATAGTTTGCGCATGCGTCCGGAAATAAGAAAAGGTTACTTCCCCCTATTTTTTAAAATCACAGCATCTAGAAGGTTTACTTGATTTCTTAAAAAACACAAGTTTTTAGAAAATGTCATTTATTTCATAAATGGAATAAACAAAGTATGAACATTCTATGTCATAACGACTTTGTATAGTTTTTGCATGCGCAAACTATGCACATTCTATGTAATAACGACTTTCTATAGTTTGCGCACGCATCCGGAAATGAGAAAAGATTAGTTCCCCCCTTTTTTTAAATTCACAGCTTCTAGAAGGTTTACATGATTTCTTAAAAAACACGAGTTTTTAGAAAATGTGATTTATTTCATAAATGGAATAAAAAAAGTATGCACATTCTACGTCATAACGACTTTCTATAATTTGCGCATGCGTTAGGAAATAAGAAAAGCTTAATTCCCCCCGTTTTTTAAAATCACAGCTTCTAGAAGGTTTACATGATTTCTTAAAAGAAATCAGTTTTTAGAAAATGTGATTTATTTCATCAATGGAATCAACAAACTATGCACATTCTACGTAATAACGACTTTCTATAGCTTGCGCATGCGTCCGGAAATAAGAAAAGCTTACTTCCCCCCATTTTTTCAATTCACAGCTTCTAGAAGGTTTACATGAATTCTTAAAAAAAACGAGTTTGTAGAAAATGTGATTTAATTCATCAATGGAATCAACAAAGTATGCACATTCTATGTAATAACCACTTTCTATAGTTTGCGCATGCGTCCGGAAATAAGAAAAGGTTACTTCCCCCCGTTTTTTAAAATCACAGCATTTAGAAGGTTTACTTGATTTCTTAAAAAACACAAGTTTTTAGAAAATGTCATTTATTTCATAAATGGAATAAACAAAGTATGAACATTCTATGTCATAACGACTTTGTATAGTTTGTGCATGCGCAAACTATGCACATTCTATGTAATAACGAATTTCTATAGTTTGCGCACGCATCTGGAAATAAGAAAAGATTAGTTCCCCCCTTTTTTTAAATTCACAGCTTCTAGAAGGTTTACATGATTTCTTAAAAAACACAAGTTTTTAGAAATGTCATTTATTTCAAAAATGGAATCAACAAAGTATGAACATTCTATGTCATAACGACTATGTATAGTTTCCGCATGCGCAAACTATGCACATTCTAGTTAACAACGACTTTCTATAGTTTGCGCATGCGTCCGGAAATAAGAAAAGATTAGTTCCCCCCTTTTTTAAAATTCACAGCTTTTAGAAGGTTTACATGATTTCTTAAAAAACACGAGTTTTTATAAAATGTGATTTATTTCATAAATGGAATCAACAAAGTATGCACATTGTATGTGGTAACGACTTTCTATAGTTTGCGCATGCGTCCGGAAATAAGAAAAGCTTAGTTCCCCCCGTTTTTTAAAATCACAGCTTCTAGAATGTTTACATGATTTCTTAAAAAACACGAGTTTTTAGAAAATGTGATTTATTTCATAAATGGAATAAAAAAAGTATGCACATTCTACGTCATAACGACTTTCTATAGTTTGCGCATGCGTCCGGAAATAAGAAGAGCTTACTTCCCCCCGTTTTTTAAAATCACAGCTTCTAGAAGTTTTACATGATTTCTTAAAAAAACGAGTTTGTAGAAAATGTGATTTAATTCATCAATGGAATCAATAAAGTATGCACATTCTATGTAATAACCACTTTCTATAGTTTGCGCATGCGTCAGGAAATAAGAAAAGCTTGCTTCCGCCAGTTTTTTAAAATCACAGCTTCTAGAAGGTTTACATGATTTCTTAACAAACACAAGTTTTTATAAAATGTCATTTATTTCATAAATAGAATCAACAAAGTATGCACATTCTACGTCATAACGACTTCCTGTAGTTTGCGCATGTGTTCGGAAATTAGAAAAGCTTACTTCCGCCCGTTTTTTAAAATCACAGCTTCTAGAAGGTTTACATGATTTCCTAAAAAACGGGATTTTTTAGAAAACCTGATTTATTTCATCAATGGAATCAACAAACTATGCACATTCTACGTAATAACGACTTTCTATAGTTTGCGCATGTGTCCGGAAATAAGAAAAGCTTACTTCCCTCCGTTTTTTAAAATCACAACTTCTAGAAGGTTTACATGAATTCTTAAAAAAAACGAGTTTGTAGAAAATGTGATTTAATTCATCAATGGAATCAACAAAGTATGCACATTCTATGTAATAACCACTTTCTATAGTTTGCGCATGCGTCCGCAAATAAGAAAAGGTTACTTCCCCCCGTTTTTTAAAATCACAGCATCTAGAAGGTTTACTTGATTTCTTAAAAAACACAGCTTTTTAGAAAATGTCATTTATTTCATAAATGGAATAAACAAAGTATGAACATTCTATGTCATAATGACTTTGTATAGTTTTTGCATGCGCAAACTATGCACATTCTATGTAATAACGACTTTCTATACTTTGCGCACGCATCCAGAAATAAGAAAAGATTATTTCCCCCCTTTTTTTAAATTCACAGCTTCTAGAAGGTTTACATGATTTCTTAAAAAACACGAGTTTTTAGAAAATGTGATTTATTTCATAAATGGAATCAAAAAAGTATGCACATTCTACGTCATAAAGACTTTCTATAATTTGCGCATGCGTTAGGAAATAAGAAAAGCTAACTTCCCCCCGTTTTTTAAAATCACAGCTTCTAGAAGGTTTACATGATTTCTTAAAAAAATTGAGTTTATAGAAAATGTGATTTATTTCATCAATGGAATCAACAAACTATGAACATTCTACGTAATAACGACTTTCTATAGTTTGCGCATGCGTCCGGAAATAACAAAAGCTTACTTCCCCCCATTTTTTCAATTCACATCTTCTAGAAGGTTTACATGATTTCTTAAAAAAAATGAGTTTTTAGAAAATGTGATTTATTTCATGAATGGAATCAACAAAGTATGCAAATTCTACATCATAATGACTTTCTATAGTTTGCGCATGCGTCCGGAAATAAGAAAAGCTTACTTCCCCCCCTTTTTTAAAATAACAGCTTCTAGAAGGTTTACATGATTTCTTATAAAAAATGAGTTTTTAGAAAATGTGATTTATTTCATCAATGGAATCAACAAACTATGCACATTCTACGTAATAACCACTTTCTATAGTTTGCTCATGCGTCCGGAAATAAGAAAAGCTTACTTCCCTTCGTTTTTTAAAATCACAGCTTCTAGAAGGATTACATGATTTCTTTAAAAAAATGAGTTTGTAGAAAATGTGATTTAATTCATCAATGGAATCAAGAAAGTATGCACATTCTACGTAATAACCACTTTCTATAGTTTGCGCATGCGTCCGGAAATAAGAAGAGCTTGCTTCCGCCAGTTTTTTAAAATCACAGCTTCTAGAAGGTTTACATGATTTCTTAAGAAACACGAGTTTTTAGAAAATGTCATTTATTTCATAAATGGAATCAACAAAGTATGAACATTCTATTTCATAACGACTTTCTATAGTTTGCGCATGCGCAAATTATGCACATTCTACGTATTAACGACTTTCTATAGTTTGCGCATGCGTCTGGAAATAAGAAAAGCTTACTTCCCCCCATTTTTTAAAATCACACCTTCTAGAAGGTTTACATGATTTCTTTAAAAAAACAAGTTTGTAGAAAATGTGATTTAATTCATCAATGGAATCAACAAAGTATGCACATTCTACGTAATAGCCACTTTCTATGTTTGCGCATGCGTCCGGAAATAAGAAAAGCTTGCTTCCGCCAGTTTTTTAAAATCACATCTTCTAGAAGGTTTACATGATTTCTTAAAAAACACGAGTTTTTAGAAAATGTCATTTATTTCATAAATGGAATAACCAAAGTATGAACATTCTATGTCATAACGACTTTGTATAGTTTGTGCATGCGCAAACTATGCACATTATACGTAATAACGACTTTCTATAGTTTGCGCATGCGTCCGGAAATAAGAAAAGCTTACTTCCCCCCATTTTTTAAATTCACAGCTTCTAGAAGATTTACATGATTTCTTAAAAAACATGAGTTTTTATAAAATGTGATTTATTTCATAAATGGAATCAACAAAGTATGCACATTCTACGTCATAACGACTTTCGATAGTTTTCGCATGGGTCCGGAAATAAGAAAAGCTTACTTCCCCCCGTTTTTTAAAATCACGACTTCTAGAAGATTTACATGATTTCTTAAAAAACACGAGTTTTTAGAAAATGTGATTTATTTCATTAATCTAATCAACAAACTATGCATATTCTACGTAATAACGACTTTCTATAGTTTGCGCATGCGTCTGGAAATAAGAAAAGCTTAATTCCGCCAGTTTTTTAAAATAACAGCTTCTAGAAGGTTTACATGATTTCTTAAAAAACATTAGTTTTTAGAAAATGTGATTTATTTAATCAATGGAATCAACAACCTATGCGCATTCTACGTCAGAATGTCTTTCTATAGTTTGCGCATGCGTCCGGAAATAAGAAAAGCTTACTTCCCCCTGTTTTTTAAAATCACAGCTTCTAGAAGGTTTACATGATTTCTTAAAAAACACGATTTTTTAGAAAATGTGATTTATTTCATAAATGGAATCAACAAAGTATGCACATTCTTTGTCATAACTCCTTTCTATAGTTTGTGCATGCGTCCGGAAATAAGAAAAGCTTACTTCCCCCTGTTTTTTAAAATCATAGGTTCTAGAAGGTTTACATGATTTCTTAAAAAACATGAGTTTTTAGAAAATGTGATTTATTTCATAAATGGAATCAACAAAGTATGCACATTCTATGTCATAACGACTTTCTATAGTTTGCGCATGCGTCCGGAAATAAGAAAAGCTTACTTCCCCCCCTTTTTTAAAATCACAGCTTCTAGAAGGTTTACATGATTTCTTAAAAAAAATGAGTTTTTAGAAAATATGATTTATTTCATCAATGGAATCAACAAACTATGCACATTCTACGTAATAACGACTTTTTATAGTTTGCGCATGCGTCCGGAAATAAGAAAAGCTTACTTCCCTCCATTTTTTAAAATCACAACTTCTAGAAGGTTTACATGATTTCTTAAAAAAAAACGAGTTTGTAGATAATGTGATTGAATTCATCAATGGAATCAACAAATTATGCACATTCTACGTAATAACCACTTTCTATAGTTTGCGTATGCGTTCGGAAATAAGAAAAGCTTGCTTCCGCCAGTTTTTTAAAATCACAGCTTCTAGAAGGTTTACATGATTTCTTAAAAAACATGAGTTTTTAGAAAATGTCATTTATTTCATAAATGGAATAAACAAAGTATGAACATTCTATGTCATAACGACTTTGTATAGTTTGCGCATGCGCAAACTATGCACATTCTATGTAATAACACCTTTCTATAGTTTGCGCATGCGTCCGGAAATAAGAAAAGCTTACTTGCCCCCGTTTTTTAAATTCACAGCTTCTAGAAGGTTTACATGAGTTCTTAAGAAACACGGCTTTTTAGAAAATGTGATTTATTTCATAAATGGAATCAACAAAGTATGCACATTCTACGTCATAACGCCTTTCTATAGTTTGCGCATGCATCCGGAAATAAGAAAAGCTTAATTCCGCCAGTTTTTTAAAATCACAGCTTCTAGAAGGTTTACATGATTTCTTAAAAAACATGAGTTTTTAGAAAATGTGATTTATTTCATAAATGGAATCAACAAAGTATGCACATTCTACGTCATAACGACTTTGTATAGATTGTGCATGCGCAAACTATACACATTCTATGTAATAATGACTTTCTATAGTTTGCGCATGCGTCCGGAAATAAGAAAAGATTAGTTCCCCCCTTTTTTAAAATTCACAGCTTCTAGAAGGTTTACATGATTTCTTAAAAAACACGAGTTTTTATAAAATGTGATTTATTTCATAATGGAATCAACAAAGTATGCACATTCTACGTAATAATGACTTTCTATAGTTTGCGCATGCGTCCGAAAATAAGAAAAGCTTACTTCCCCCCTTTTTTTAAATTCACAGCTTCTAGAAGGTTTACATGATTTCTTAAAAAACACAAGTTTTTAGAAATGTCATTTATTTCATAAATGGAATCAACAAAGTATGAACATTCTATGTCATAACGACTCTGTATAGTTTGTGCATGCGCAAACTATGCACATTCTATGTAATAACGAATTTCTATAGTTTGCGCATGCATCCGGAAAGAAGAAAAGATTAGTTCCCCCCTTTTTTTAAATTCACAGCTTCTAGAAGGTTTACATGATTTCTTAAAAAACACGATATTTTAGAAAATATGATTTATTTCATAAATGGAATAAAAAACGTAGGCACATTCTACGTAATAACAATTTCTATAGTTTGCGCATGCGTTCGAAAATAAGAAAAGCTTAATTCTGCCAGTTTTTTAAAATCACAACTTCTAGAAGGTTTACATGATATCTAAAAAAACATGAGTTTTTAGAAAATTTGATTTATTTCATAAATGGAATCAACAAAGTATGCACATTCTACGTCATAACGACTTTCTATAGTTTGCGCATGCGTCCGGAAATAAGAAAAGCTTACTTCCCCCCGTTTTTTAAAATCACATCTTCTAGAAGGTCTACCTGATTTCTTAAAAAAAATGAGTTTGTAGAAAATGTGATTTAATTCATCAATGGAATCAACAAAGTATGCACATTCTACGTAATAACCACTTTCTATAGTTTGCGAATGCTTCCGGAAATAAGAAAAGCTTGCTTCCGCCAGTTTTTTAAAATCACAGATTCTAGAAGGTTTACATGATTTCTTAAAAAACACGAGTTTTTAGAAAATGTCATTTATTTCATAAATGGAATCAACAAAGTATGAATATTATATGTCATAACTACTTTGTATAGTTTGCGCATGCGCAAACTATGCACATTCTACGTAATAACGACTTTCTATACTTTGTGCATGCATCCGGAAATAAGAAAAGCTTCCTTCTCCTCCGTTCTTTAAAATCACAGCTTCTAGAAGGTTTACATGATTTCTTAGAAAACACAAGATTTTATAAAATGTGATTTATTTCATAAATGGAATCAACAAAGTATGCACATTCTGAGTCATAACGCCTTTCTATAGTTTGTGCATGCGTCCGGAAATAAGAAAAGCTTACTTCCCCCTGTTTTTTAAAATCACAGCTTCTAGAAGGTTTACATGATTTCTTAAAAAACATGAATTTTTAGAAAATGTGATTTATTTCATAAATGGAATCAACAAAGTATGCACATCCTACGTCATAATGCCTTTCTATAGTTTGTGCATTCGTCCGGAAATAAGAAAAGCTTACTTCCCCCTGTTTTTTAAAATCACAGCTTCTAGAAGGATTACATGATTTCTTAAAAAACACGAGTTTTTAGAAAATGTCATTTATTTCATAAATGGAATCAAAAAAGTATGCACATTCTATGTCATAACGACTTTCTATAGTTTGCGCATGCGTCCGGAAATAAGAAAAGTTTACTTCCCCCCCTTTTTTAAAATAACAGCTTCTAGAAGGTTTACATGATTTCTTAAAAAAAATGAGTTTTTAGAAACTGTGATTTATTTCATCAATGGAATCAACAAACTATGCACATTCTATGTAATAACACCTTTCTATAGTTTGCGCATGCGTCCGGAAATAAGAAAAGCTTACTTGCCCCCGTTTTTTAAATTCACAGCTTCTAGAAGGTTTACATGATTTCTTAAGAAACATGGCTTTTTAGAAAATGTGATTTATTTCATCAATGGAATCAACAAACTATGCACATTCTACGTAATAACGACTTTTTATAATTTGCGCATGCGTCCGGAAATAAGAAAAGCTTACTTCCCCCCCTTTTTTAAAATCACAGCTTCTAGAAGGTTTACATGATTTCTTAAAAAAAATGAGTTTTTAGAAAATATGATTTATTTCATCAATGGAATCAACAAACTATGCACATTCTACGTAATAACGACTTTTTATAGTTTGCGCATGCGTCCGGAAATAAGAAAAGCTTACTTCCCTCCATTTTTTAAAATCACAACTTCTAGAAGGTTTACATGATTTCTTAAAAAAAACGAGTTTGTAGATAATGTGATTGAATTCATCAATGGAATCAACAAAGTATGCACATTCTACGTAATAACCACTTTCTATAGTTTGCGTATGCGTCCGGAAATAAGAAAAGCTTGCTTCCGCCAGTTTTTTAAAATCACAGCTTCTAGAAGGTTTACATGATTTCTTAAAAAACACGAGTTTTTAAAAAATGTCATTTATTTCATAAATGGAATAAACAAAGTATGAACATTCTATGTCATAACGACTTTGTATAGTTTGCGCATGCGCAAACTATGCACATTATATGTAATAACACCTTTCTATAGTTTGCGCATGCGTCCGGAAATAAGAAAAGATTAGTTCCCCCCTTTTTTAAAATTCACAGCTTCTAGAAGGTTTACATGATTTCTTAAAAAACACGAGTTTTTATAAAATGTGGTTTATTTAATAATGGAATCAACAAAGTATGCATATTCTACGTAATAACGACTTTCTATAGTTTGCGCATGCGTCCGAAAATAAGAAAAGCTTACTTCCCCCCTTTTTTTAAATTCACAGCTTCTAGAAGGTTTGCATGATTTCTTAAAAAACACAAGTTTTTAGAAATGTCATTTATTTCATAAATGGAATCAACAAAGTATGAACATTCTATGTCATAACGACTCTGTATAGTTTGTGCATGCGCAAACTATGCACATTCTATGTAATAACGACTTTCTATAGTTTGCGCATGCATCCGGAAAGAAGAAAACATTAGTTCCCCCTTTTTTTAAATTCACAGCTTCTAGAAGGTTTACATGATTTCTTAAAAAACACGATATTTTAGAAAATATGATTTATTTCATAAATGGAATAAAAAACGTATGCACATTCTACGTAATAACAATTTCTATAGTTTGCGCATGCGTTCGAAAATAAGAAAAGCTTAATTCCACCAGTTTTTTAAAATCACAACTTCTAGAAGGTTTACATGATATCTTAAAACACATGAGTTTTTAGAAAATTTGATTTCTTTCATAAATGGAATCAACAAAGTATGCACATTCTACGTCATAACGACTTTCTATAGTTTGCGCATGCGTCCGGAAATAAAAAAAGCTTACTTCCCCCCCTTTTTTAAAATCACAACTTCTAGAAGGTTTACATGATTTCTTAAAAAAAACGAGTTTTTAGAAAATGTTATTTATTTCATCAATGGAATCAACAAACTATGCTCATTCTACGTAATAACGACTTTCTATAGTTTGCGCATGCGTCCGGAAATGAGAAAAGCTTACTTCCCCCCGTTTTTTAAAATCACATCTTCTAGAAGGTCTACATGATTTCATAAAAAAAACGAGTTTGTAGAAAATGTCATTTATTTCATAAATGGAATCAACAAAGTATGAATATTATATGTCATAACTACTTTGTATAGTTTGCGCATGCGCAAACTATGCACATTCTACGTAATAACGACTTTCTATACTTTGTGCATGCATCCGGAAATAAGAAAAGCTTCCTTCTCCTCCGTTCTTTAAAATCACAGCTTCTAGAAGGTTTACATGATTTCTTAGAAAACACAAGATTTTATAAAATGTGATTTATTTCATAAATGGAATCAACAAAGTATGCACATTCTGAGTCATAACGCCTTTCTATAGTTTGTGCATGCGTCCGGAAATAAGAAAAGCTTACTTCCCCTTGTTTTTTAAAATCACAGCTTCTAGAAGGTTTACATGATTTCTTAAAAAACACGAATTTTTAGAAAATGTGATTTATTTCATAAATGGAATCAACAAAGTATGCACATCCTACGTCATAATGCCTTTCTATAGTTTGTGCATTCGTCCGGAAATAAGAAAAGCTTACTTCCCCCAGTTTTTTAAAATCACAGCTTCTAGAAGGTTTACATGATTTCTTAAAAAACACGAGTTTTTAGAAAATTTCATTTATTTCATAAATGGAATCAACAAAGTATGCACATTCTATGTCATAATGACTTTCTATAGTTTGCGCATGCGTCCGGAAATAAGAAAAGCTTACTTCACCCTGTTTTTTAAAATCACAGCTTCTAGAAGGTTTACATGATTTCTTAAAAAACGTGATTTTTTAGAAAATGTGTTTTATTTTATCAATGGAATCAAAAAACTATGCACATTCTATGTAATAACGACTTTCTATAGTTTGCGCATGTGTCCGGAAATAAGAAAAGCTTAATTCCGCTAGTTTTTTAAAATCACAGCTTCTAGAAGGTTTACATGATTTCTTAAAAAACACGAGTTTTTAGAAAATGTGATTTATTTAATCAATGGAATCAACAAACTATCCACATTCTACGTCATAACGCCTTTCTATAGTTTGCGCATGCGTCCAGAAATAAGAAAATCTTACTTCCCCCTGTTTTTTAAAATCACAGCTTCTAGAAGGTTTACATGATTTCTTAAAAAACATGAGTTTTTAGAAAATGTGATTTATTTCATAAATGGAATCAACAAAGTATGCAAATTCTACGTCATAACGCCTTTCTATAGTTTGCGCATGCGTCCGGAAATATGAAAAGCTTACTTCCCCCTGTTTTTTAAAATCACAGCTTCTAGAAGGTTTACATGATTTCTTAAAAAACACGAGTTTTTAGAAAATGTGATTTATTTCATAAATAGAATCAACAAAGAATGCACATTCTACGTCATAACGACTTTCTATAGTTTGTGCATGCGTCCAGAAATAAGAAAAGCTTACTTCCCCCCATTTTTTAAAATCACAGCTTCTAGAAGGTTTACCTGATTTCTTAAAAAAATGAGTTTGTAGAAAATGTGATTTAATTCATCAATGGAATCAACAAAGTATGCACATTCTACGTAATAACCACTTTCTATAGTTTCCGCATGCGTCCAGAAATAAGAAAAGCTTACTTCCCTCCGTTTTTTAAAATCACTGCTTCTAGAAGGTTTACATCATTTCTTAAAAAAATGAGTTTGTAGAAAATGTGATTTAATTCATCAATGGAATCAACAAATTATGCACATTCTACGTAATAACCACTTTCTATAGTTTGCGCATGCGCCCGGAAATAAGAAAGGCTTGCTTCCGCCAGTTTTTTAAAATCACAGCTTCTAGAAGGTTTACATGATTTCTTAAAAAACAAGACTTTTTAGAAATTGTCATTTATTTCATAAATGGAATAAACAAAGTATGAACATTCTATGTTATAACGACTTTGTATAGTTTGCGCATTTGCAAACTATGCACATTCTATGTCATAACGCCTTTGTATAGTTTACGCATGCGTCCGGAAGTAAGAAAAGCTTACTTCCCCCTGTTTTTTAAAATCACAGCTTCTAGAAGGTTTACATGATTTCTTAAAAAACATGGGTTTTTAGGAAATGTGATTTATTTCATAAATAGAACCAACAAAGTATGCACATTCTACATCATAATGACTTTCTATAGTTTGCGCATGTGTCCAGAAATAAGAAAAGCTTACTTCCCCTCGTTTTTTAAAATCACAGCTTCTATAA
The DNA here is from genome assembly GCA_027924585.1 of Larix kaempferi. NCBI lineage: Eukaryota > Viridiplantae > Streptophyta > Pinopsida > Pinales > Pinaceae > Larix > Larix kaempferi. Next base: position 12,799,948 of record BSBM01000557.1, on the reverse strand, counting down.
GGTTTACATGATTTCTTAAAAAACACGAGTTTTTAGAAAATGTGATTTATTTCATCAATGGAATCAACAAACTATGCACATTCTACGTAATAACGACTTTCTATAGTTTGCGCATGCGTCCGAAAATAAGAAAAGCTTGCTTCCGCCAGATTTTTAAAATCACGGCTTCTAGAAAGTTTACATGATTTCTTAAAAAACACGAGTTTTTAGAAAATGTCATTTATTTTATAAATGGAATCAACAAAGTATGCACATTCTACGTCATAAAGAATTTCTATAGTTTGCGCATGTGTCCAGAAATAAGAAAAGCTTACTTCCACCCGTTTTTTAAAATCACAGCTTCTAGAAGGTTTACATGATTTCTTAAAAAATGGGATTTTTTAGAAAATGTGATTTATTTCATCAATGGAATCAACAAACTATGCACATTCTACGTAATAACGACTTTCTATAGTTTGCGCATGTGTTTGGAAATAAGAAAAGCTTAATTCCCTCCATTTTTTAAAATCACAACTTCTAGAAGGTTTACATGATTTCTTTAAAAAATACGAGTTTGTATAAAATGTGATTTAATTCATCAATAGAATCAACAAAGTATGCACATTCTACGTAATAACCACTTTCTATAGTTTGTGCATGCGTCCGGAAATAAGAAAAGGTTACTTCCCCCCGTTTTTTAAAATCACAGCTTCTAGAAGGTTTACTTGATTTCTTAAAAAACACAAGTTTTTAGAAAATGTCATTTATTCTATAAATAGAATAAACAAAGTATGAACATTCTATCTCATAACAACTTTGTATAGTTTGTGCATGCGCAAACTATGCACATTCTATGTAATAACGACTTTCTATAGTTTGCGCACGCATCCGGAAATAAGAAAAGATTAGTTCCCCCCTTTTTTTAAATTCACGGCTTCTAGAAGGTTTACATGATTTCTTAAAAAACACGAGTTTTTAGAAAATGTGATTTATTTCATAAATGGAATAAAAAAAGTATGCACACTCTACGTCATAACGACTTTCTATAATTTGCGCATGCGTTAGGAAATAAGAAAAGCTTACTTCCCCCGTTTTTTAAAATCACAGCTTCTAGAAGGTTTACATGATTTCTTAAAAAAAATGAGTTTTTAGAAAATGTGATTTATTTCATCAATGGAATCAACAAACTATGCACATTCTATGTCATAACGACTTTCTATAGTTTGTGCATGCGTCTGGAAATAAGAAAAGCTTACTTCCCCCCATTTTTTAAAATCACAGCTTCTAGAAGGTTTACATGATTTCTTAAAAAAAATGAGTTTTTATAAAATGTGATTTATTTCATCAATGGAATCAACAAACTATGCACATTCTACGTTATAACGACTTTCTATAGTTTGCGCATGTGTCCGGAAATAAGAAAAGCTTGCTTCCGCCAGTTTTTTAAAATCACAGCTTCTAGAAGGTTTACATGATTTCTTAAAAAACACGAGTTTTTAGAAAATGTCATTTATTTCATAAATGGAATCAACAAAGTATGCACATTCTACGTCATAACGACTTTCTATCGTTTGCGCATGTGTCCGGAAATAAGAAAAGCTTACTTCCGCCCGTGTTTTAAAATCACAGCTTCTAGAAGGTTTACATGATTTCTTAAAAAATGGGATTTTTTAGAAAATGTGATTTATTTCATCAATGGAATCAACAAACTATGCACATTCTACGTAATAACGACTTTCTATAGTTTGCGCATGCGTCCGGAAATAAGAAAAGCCTACTTCCCTCTGTTTTTTAAAATCACAACTTGTAGAAGGTTTACATGATTTCTTAAAAAAAACGAGTTTGTAGAAAATGTGATTTAATTCATCAATAGAATCAACAAAGTATGCACATTCTACGTAATAACCACTTTGTATAGTTTGCGCATGCGTCCGCAAATAAGAAAAGGTTACTTCCCCCCGTTTTTAAAAATCACAGCTTCTAGAAGGTTTACTTGATTTCTTAAAAAACACAAGCTTTTAGAAAATGTCATTTATTTCATAAATGGAATGAACAAAGTATGAACATTCTATGTCATAACGAATTTGTATAGTTTGTGCATGCGCAAACTATGCACATTCTATGTAATAACGACTTTCTATAGTTTGCGCTCGCGTCCGGAAATAAGAAAAGATTAGTTCCCCCCTTCTTTTAAATTCACAGCTTCTAGAAGGTTTACATGATTTCTTAAAAAACAAGAGTTTTTAGAAAATGTGATTTATTTCATAAATGGAATCAAAAAAGTATGCACATTCTACGTCATAACGACTTTCTATAATTTGCGCATGCGTTAGGAAATAAGAAAAGCTTACTTCCCCCCGTTTTTTAAAATCACAGCTTCTAGAAGGTTTACATGATTTCTTAAAAGAAATGAGTTTTTAGAAAATGTGATTTATTTCATCAATGGAATCAACAAACTATGCACATTCTACGTAATAACGACTTTCTATAGTTTGCGCATGCGTCCGGAAATAAGAAAAGCTTACTTCCCCCCATTTTTTAAATTCACAGCTTCTAGAAGGTTTACATGATTTCTTAAAAAAAACGAGTTTTTAGAAAATGTGATTAATTTCATGAATGGAATCAACAAAGTATGCACATTCTACGTCATAATGACTTTCTATAGTTTGCGCATGCGTCCGGAAATAAGAAAAGCTTACTTCCCTCCCTTTTTTAAAATAACTGCTTCTAGAAGGTTTACTTGATTTCTTAAAAAAAATGAGTTTTTAGAAAATGTGATTTATTTCATCAATGGAATCAACAAACTATGCACATTCTACGTAATAACCACTTTCTATAGTTTGCGCATGCGTCCGGAAATAAGAAAATCTTAATTCCCTCCGTTTTTTAAAATCACAGCTTCTAGAAGGTTTACATGATGTAGGGACCCCCCCCCTTTTTGGACTTACTTACTTAAAACACAATATAACCATTATGATGCATAATTATTAAGAAAACTTATCAAATTCAAGAACTAACAAAAACACAATACCTGAATCTGTTGTTGGAGGAGTAGTCGTCGTCGTCAGTCCGATCCCGCTTTCCCTTGAAATCCGCTTCGCTCGTTGTGCCCCTCCAGCAGAAGCTCGTTTAACCATTGGCGAAGCAACCGTTAGCTTTGCCACCCAACCATAGGCTCATGCTTTCAGTCGCATGGCCTCCCCCGAGCTTCGGGTCGTAGAGTTCACACATATATTTCAGAAATTCAGCTTGGGTTCCCTTCCCACCAGGATTTCTCAGCCAACCCTTAGATAGCAGCAAGTCTTTGAGGCATTCGAAAATTACGACAATCGTCCAAATTATGGGCCCTTTTCCCCTTCCCAATGTCTTCCTTATAAAGGAAAACCTCCTGCGACACATGTCGCTTCATGCACAATTATATAATTATTTTTAAATTTTAAAAGAAAACATTCACCCATCCAAGTGTCAGCTTTTCTAGGAGATGCACCTAAATCCCTAGGTTTCCTCAAGTCTGTCCCCCAGATACTTTAGTTAAGTAATAATCTAGAGTTAATCTTATAAGTTTTTATGCAGTTAAATTTAACAATCAAACTCACTAGGATCACGGTGCCGCGTCGTTGGGCTCCTGGTTACTTAATTTTAATTCCCTGACATGGCACCACTCCGTCGGGTCCAGTCATCCATGGTTTCCATTCCTTGGCATGGTACCGCATCGTTGGGTCCTTGCGTCCATTCTTTCTGTTCTCGACAGGGTATCGCATCGTCAGGCCCTTCTGCCACCATCTTTCCATTTTGACTTGCGGGAACTCTTGTAGGGATTTTAGGAATCGTTACCATCCATCCTCCGTCTACATGCTATCTAGGGACTAATGGCGCTGAGGAGTGAGTTCGTTCTCACTGCGCGCCCCTCAACTCGTACATGACCAGCTCCGTCGTGGCCTACCTCGTACGCCCTCATGCATTCCTCTTGAGCAAGCGGATCAGTGCTTATCTGCTCATGCGTGGTATTCTTGTCGGAAGTCGACATCGTCGTCGCTCCCCCTGTGTGTGATTTACCCGTACTCTACGACCATTCATATTCCTTTGTGTGTCCTTCGGTGAACCGTTTCACCTATCGCTACACACATTTCTCACAAACATATATCATTATTTTATTGAGTTACAATCAATCGTAATCATAAATATACTCCAAATAAAATCAAAGGATTATTTTATTAATGTTTCAAACAGTCGGGTCACTAAGCAAGTGCCCTCAATGTCTAGAGTAGTCTAGGGGCACTACATACACCCCTACTTATTTAGAACTTCGTCCCGAAGTTTAGAATAAATGCGGAAAGCTATGATGCATCTCAATTGCGTCCTCCCAAGTCACAAAGCTACGACTGTAGTTGTCCTGCAATACTTTGACTTGACCAATCAAGGCTAAGCATTTAAGCAAGAACTGATCAATCAATTATCCCAGTCCACACATATAATTCAATTCATTAATTCATTTATCAACTATAGTCATGCACATCATCAGGTGATTCTCCCTTATTAAGACACATCCTAACTCGAAGGGCCACTTTATTGAAGTCTATTCCGCTGGGTCACTCGACAGGTGCTCTTAAAGTCCATAGTCATTTTAGGGGCATTACATACACCCCCTCTTGTATAGAACTTCGTCCCGAAGTTTAAATTTTGTTCTTGTACTTTCGATGCTAGGCTTTATCTTAATTTCTATCCTCATCTTCATGTCATTTTATTATATTTTTCTCCAACAATCACTGCCATAGGAACAAGTCATTCTAATCATTAGTTTCTATATCATTTAGAATGGTTCCAATACACCCTCAGGACTTAATCGTATCTTTGCGTAATACAGATCCAATAATTCCTTCATAATTGTGAGTACTAAATTTGATTTTTTATACCTCCTTGTCATCTATGAAGGTCTACAATATCCAAAGCATGATTACAAACTAGTAGTGCATACCTACAAAGCTATCGCCTTGATTTCAGAGAATAACCATTTACAACCAATCAATAAAATTCTTGACACAAAACCCTCATCAAAGTATATGAACCCTGAATACCATTCAAACTTACATACTAGCAAATTTAGAGGAGAATAATTCTAACCTGTTCGAGAAGCTGGAAGTATCCTTGCCGAAGGAGAAGAAGTAAAAATTTGTCATTCACCAATTCTCATCCTTATGTAAGTATAGATAACCAAATTCATGTTTACTAAAATTTTCATCTCAGATTACATACACACTTCCTTACGACATAAGACACATGAAATAATGTTTTCCTCTAAGCAATATTTACTAAACGCTAACCATTCTTTCTCGTACAAGGTATCACTAATTCCCATCTATGTTTTCTATACGAATTCAGTATACATATAATTATTGTCTTTGACTATCTTCCACATACAAGTGCATCACAATAATTAAAAACACTTAAAAGTAATCAAGATTACTAAACATTCATTGTCCCTATCTCTTATAATATATCAACATATATTGTTTGCTTAATCCTTGTATCTTATGCCACTAGGAGATGTATGTGAAACCTTTTATTAATGATTAACAACTCTAATTATCTTTTCATTCTCAAATACACCTCTCCCTAGTTGTAGGACTCGTCTAAATGATTCTACGGTTTTACAATATATATATATTCGTGACTAATTCTTCTTCCATTTAAATGAAACATATAAGTCTAGAATTAATAAGAAATTTCACTCAGGTTTACAAATACGACATGTAAATTTTCAACATATTATCACAACTCTAGTCCAAAAATATATTAAAAAAAAAGACCTTCATTATCATTCAACTAAATAATATTTCCAAAACATACTTACAACCATTCAATTTAATTGAATAAAATGCACATATCTCCATGGTCCATTATAAAAGACTTCTTATCATATAACTAAAATAATTATTGGATGATACACTTTCATTCAAATGAAGTACATTCATTTTAATTATATCCTATAAAAAAACATCATTATCATTTTACTAATTAATAATGTCAATAATTTATTTACCAACTATCCTACTAATTAAATAAAATACACATATCTCAATGGAATGGTCCATTATAAAAGACTTCTTATCATTTAACTAAAATAATAATTTCAATGATACACTCCCAAATCATCCTACTCATCCAGTAAAATACATTCATTTTAATTATATAAAGGACTTCATTATCATTTAACTAAATAATAATTCCAAATATGAAATTTGCCAACCATTCCATTTAATTGAGAGAAATACATGTGTTGCCGTGATATTTTTATAAAAGGAAAATTTATCATAGAATAAGAAATGTATAATTCGTTTTCTTAAATCAACTGCCATTGTCTCAGAAAAAATAAAAATAGAAAACAACCTTTTATCTAAGCAGTAATATATTCCCACAAATATATCATTCATACTTTCTAACTATATTCAGTATATTCGGATATCTTATTCGCATATTAAGACACCTAAGTTTCATTCTATTTTTCTACCATTAAGAACACATATAAGAGCATAATCTAATGTAAAGGATGTGTTGCCTATGATGTCGCTTTCATATAGATATATGAATTTGACTATATATATAATTTATTCCTTCCACTTAACCACCAACGTGTTTAGCTGTGCAAAAGTATGATCATTGACACGGGTTCGCTCCATAATAGAGGTAGTTGAGTCGGTACTTCACAGGTAGGTAATCAGAAATGTTGTCTTTAAAGAAGATATTTTATACAGCTGATTTAAAACAATCGTGACACTTGTCGTTTGATCAACTTGCTGTGAATGCTATAACATAAAAAAAAGTATTATATTAAATTAAATTTAAATATCGCAGCGCTAATGGTAAGCAATACTTTCATTAATAGATTGGTAAGATGTAAGATATAAATAATTTTTTATTCGCTAGGTCAGCTCCCGTTCAAGTGAATCAATTCAACTGGGCGATCGAGACATTACAGGAGTTAGTACATAACATTCTCAAAGGTTATGGAGGTAGACATGAGTTTGAATTAAGCGTTGAACAGGTGGCAAAAGAGTTCTTCAATCGACCCTCAATTTTAGCACAAACGATAACACAGAATCGATTTTTATTAAACAAATGTTGCACGGTTCATACCTTGATGAGATCCACGGCTTACAGCTATGAATGCAATATAATTTCTGGAAGTACCATTAAGTCTTCGACAGAGGTATGCAGAGGATTTAGAGATCAATTTTAATGAATCAGGATACATTTTGGAATATGAACTGAAAACGACAATTTATAATACAGAGCTCTCAAAAGGATTCAATATCGTTCAATTGTAAAACTGGAAATCACCCAATCATGTATAACACAGAGATCTTCGATTGGACTCAATGCAATTCAACTATAAAACTTGGAAATCACCAGATCTTCATGTCAGCATAAAGCTCTATTAATGAGCGAGGTCTGGGCGGTTTAGGGAAGATTTAATTTAACGAAGAAATATATATATATAAATTTAGAATTCAGAGTTTCCGATTATCATTGCAAGGGATTTCTTGATGGTATTACTACAAGCATCTTCATTAATCTTGGACGGATTGGCAGCTTGAGTTTAACGGTGTGAGTTTTTTTTTGGAAACCAGAATCCTGTAAGAAATTATCGGTGATTCTGAGAGAAGGCGCATAGGTTAAACGCCAATATATTTTAACATAGAGATACAGAGAATTGACATAACCCATACACCGAATTACTGGGAGCTACGCACAAAATGATTTTCAAGTGACCTGGACTGTTTTGGCAGAATGAGTTAAATACACAAATTAGAAAACAGAGTCCTAAATAAGAGAACGCAGAGTACTGAACATTAACGCACAACGTTCAACGTCTTAGTGCCTCTGATCTCTGATTGATGAAGAATTAAATCCAACCCGATCGAGAGCAGTGTGAGGTGATCTACAATGACAGCATTCAAGGTCTAATGACTCCGATTTCAGATTTGATGGAGAATTAGATCAAAACCAGATCTAGGATAAACCATTACAATCGGAATCTGGTCTCGTAAAATCACACAGGGTCATAATAATCATCAACAAAATAAGAATTCGATTTTTTAATTTTTTTTTTTTTTATATTCACGCAGGTCCATAAACTACACATCAATAAAAGTCTGAACCTAGAACCTATAAGGCAAAATTCTTGATCCGATTTTGAGATTCAAATTTGAAGTGCTAAGAAACTGGATTCGCAGAACAGCATTCATAAATATTATAAAATTTTGATCTATACGATTTCGATCTCAGATTAAAAGAAGGATGAATTAATAGGCAGAGAGACTTGAAGATTCTGATCGCTGTCACATCAGCGTTCATGAGATTTGTAAAATCCAGATCTTAAATGAAATGAAACTTGAAGAAGCTAATACTCAGAACAAGGCGAATTCACCATTTTACCCCTTTCCTTTTTTTTTTACACAGAAAGTCACAATGAGTCGGATCATACCCATTAGCTTCTGAAAGGAACAAATCTGGAAACGCTAAAATGGGTTGCAAAATAGATTTATACTCCAGTCGAGAGGCAATTATGCAACTCTAAGTAAATTACAACAGAGTTTAAGAAATTTATACCCATGGGCTTTCTGATAAGAAGATCTGGAAACGAAACGCCAGGATTCTAAAATGAAATGCTATGAATTTAAAGCCAAGATCTAAATAGAATACTCTTGAGCTCTGAAAACGAACGCCAGGATTCTAAAATGAAATGTTATGAATTTAAGCCAAGATCTGTATCGAATATTCTTGAGATCTGAAAACGAAACACCAGGATTCTAAAATGAAATGCTATGAATTTAAAGCCAAGATCTGAATAAAATACTCTTGAGCTCTGAAAAGGAACGCCAGAATTCTAAAATGAAATGTTATGAATTTAAGCCAAGATCTGTATCGAATATTCTTGAGATCTGAAAATGAAACGCCAGGATCTTGAAATAAAATGCTATGAATTTAAACTAGTAGAGATTGGAAGGAAATGCTACATCACAAAGCAAAACTCTGGACGGCGCCACAGCTTTGGATCAACACGGTTCTTAAAGAACTTTTATAAACCAACTTATAGGATCTGGAACAGGATTCTTGTGGCAGAGCCGGGGAGTTAACGCAGAGGGTTTAAATAAGCAAAACATTATCACAATTTGTGGATCTGGAAACAGAAAGAAAATCTCCCCAATTCGAAATAGGGCACAGAGAGTTTAAAAAAAAGAACAGAATATCATTAACCCTATAGATCTAGAAATGCCTTCTCATTTCGAAATAGAACGTAGAGTTTAAAGAGATACAGGGTCAAACTTTGCAAACTATAAATCTGGAGACTCCATGCCATCACTAAATGAATACACAAGTTTCTAATAATTGATTTCAAGACGTCCAACAGATTTCGGAGGAATGTATAGTGAAAACAGAGTAAAAAGTTTCATAGAGATTCGGATCCATTATCCCCACGCTTTCACAAGAATTCTAGAATAAGTAAATAATGAAAACAGAGTTTAAAAAGAATTTATAGCAAAACTAGATTGTCATTTCCAGAATGATGGAAACAGAGGTATAATTCTTTTTTAAACAAAACCAAATCGACATTTCCAGCATGATGAAAACAGAGTTATAACTTTGTAGACAAACTAAATCACCGATTCATGACTTTCAAAGGCAGAAATACAATTATTGATTTCTGAGATATATGTTTACACAGAACTGAAATAACTCCTAGAATATGCAAACAAATACGGAAACTAAAATACTACACAGAATTTGTAAATCGACAGAGACATAAAAATTTAAGAAGTATTGAACCTGATTCGGCGGTCGAATCGAGATCTAGGAGATAGTTGCAGCAGCAGATGTTTCGACGGTCCGGTTCCCACCTTGATGAAGGTACCGACAACCCCTCGGTGGAAGTATGAGTCCGGTGCCCTCAAGGCTCGACCGGCTCTGATACCATATGTAGGGACCCCCCCCCTTTTTTGGACTTACTTACTTAAAACACAATATCACCATTATGATGCATAATTATTAATAAAACTTATCAAATTCAAGAACTAACAAAAACACAATACCTGAATCTGTTGTTGGAGGAGTAGTCGTCGTCGTCAGTCCGATCCCGCTTTCCCTTGAAATCCGCTTCGCTCGTTGTGCCCCTCCAGCAGAAGCTCGTTTAACCATTGGCGAAGCAACCGTTAGCTTCGCCACCCAACCATAGGCTCATGCTTTCAGTCGCATGGCCTCCCCCGAGCTTCGGGTCGTAGAGTTCACACATATATTTCAGAAATTCAGCTTGGGCTTCCCTTCCCACCAGGATTTCTCACCCAACCCTTAGATAGCAGCAAGTCTTTGAGGCATTCAAAAATTACGACAATCGTCCAAATTATGGGCCCTTTTCCCCTTCCCAATGTCTTCCTTATAAAGGAAAACCTCCTGCGACACATGTCGCTTCATGCACAATTATATAATTATTTTTAAATTTTAAAAGAAAACATTCACCCATCCAAGTGTCAGCTTTTCTAGGAGATGCACCTAAATCCCTAGGTTTCCTCAAGTCTGTCCCCCAGATACTTTAGTTAACTCCTAGCTTTTAGTTGACTAGATATCTAATCTTAAGATTCTATTTTGCTCCTAAATAATGATTTCTATTATTTTAAATGCTCAACAAAAATAATTATTCATGTGCAAATGCCTAAAATATTTTTATGCATTTGCTAAGTAATAATCTAGAGTTAATCTTATAAGTTTTTATGCAGTTAAATTTAACAATCAAACTCACTAGGATCACGGTGCCGCGTCGTTGGGCTCCTGGTTACTTAATTTTAATTCCCTGACATGGCACCACTCCGTCGGGTCCAGTCATCCATGGTTTCCATTCCTTGGCATGGTACCGCATCGTTGGGTCCTTGCGTCCATTCTTTCTGTTCTCGACAGGGTACCGCATCGTCAGGCCCTTCTGCCACCATCTTTCCGTTTTGACTTGCGGGAACTCTTGTAGGGATTTTAGGAATCGTTACCATCCATCCTCCGTCTACATGCTATCTAGGGACTAATGGCGCTGAGGAGTGAGTTCGTTCTCACTGCGCGCCCCTCAACTCGTACATGACCAGCTCCGTCGTGGCCTACCTCATACGCCCTCACGCATTCCTCTTGAGCAAGCGGATCAGTGCTTATCTGCTCATGCGTGGTATTCTTGTCGGAAGTCGACATCGTCGTCGCTCCCCCTGTGTGTGATTTACCCGTACTCTACGACCATTCATATTCCTTTGTGTGTCCTTCGGTGAACCGTTTCACCTATCGCTACACACATTTCTCACAAACATATATCATTATTTTATTGAGTTACAATCAATCGTAATCATAAATATACTCCAAATAAAATCAAAGGATTATTTTATTAATGTTTCAAACAGTCGGGTCACTAAGGATTATTTCTAAAAGGTTTACATGATTTCTTAAAAAACACGAGTTTTTAGAAAATGTGATTTATTTCATGAATGGAATCAACAAACTACGCACATTTTACGTAATAACCTCTTTCTATAGTTTGCGCATGCGTCCGGAAATAAGAAAAGCTTACTTCCGCCAGTTTTTTAAAATCACAGCTTCTAGAAGGTTTACATGATTTCTTAAGAAACACGAGTTTTTAGAAAATGTCATTTATTTCATAAATGGAATCAACAAAGTATGAGCATTCTATTTCATAACGACTTTCTATAGTTTGCGCATGCGCAAATTATGCACATTCTACGTAATAACGACTTTCTATAGTTTGCGCATGCGTCCGGAAATAAGAAAAGCTTACTTCCCCCCGTTTTTTAAAATCACAGCTTCTAGAAGGTTTACATGATTTCTTTAAAAAAACGAGTTTGTAGAAAATGTGATTTAATTCATCAATGGAATCAACAAAGTATGCACATTCTACGTAATAGCCACTTTCTATAGTTTGCACATGCGTCCGGAAATAAGAAAAGCTTGCTTCCGCCAGTTTTTTAAAATCACAGCTTCTAGAAAGTTTACATGATTTCTTAAAAAACACGAGTTTTTAGAAAATGTACTTTATTTCATAAATGGAATAACCAAAGTATGAACATTCTATGTCATAACGACTTTGTATAGTTTGTGCATGCGCAAACTATGCACATTGTACGTAATAACGACTTTCTATAGTTTGCGCATGCGTCCGGAAATAAGAAAAGCTTACTTCCCCCCATTTTTTAAATTCACAGCTTCTAGAAGGTTTACATGATTTCTTAAAAAACATGAGTTTTTATAAAATGTGATTTATTTCATAAATGGAATCAACAAAGTATGCACATTCTACGTCATAACGACTTTCGATAGTTTGCGCATGTGTCCGGAAATAAGAAAAGCTTACTTCCCCCCGTTTTTTAAAATCATAGCTTCTAGAAGGTTTACATGATTTCTTAAAAAACATGAGTTTTTAGAAAATGTGATTTATTTCATCAATGGAATCAACAAACTATGCACATTCTACTTAATAACGATTTTCTATAGTTTGCGCATGCGTCCGGAAATAAGAAAAGCTTAATTCCGCCAGTTTTTTAAAATCACAACTTCTAGAAGGTTTACATGATTTCTTAAAAAACACGATTTTTTAGAAAATGTGATTTATTTCATAAATGGAATCAACAAAGTATGCACATTCTACATCATAACTCCTTTCTATAGTTTGCGCATGCGTCCGGAAATAAGAAAAGCTTACTTCCCCCTATTTTTTAAAATCATAGGTTCTAGAAGATTTACATGATTTCTTAAAAAACACGAGTTTTTAGAAAATGTGATTTATTTCATAAATGGAATCAACAAAGTATGCACATTCTATGTCATAACGACTTTCTATAGTTTGCGCATGCGTCCGGAAATAAGAAAAGATTACTTCCCTCCGTTTTTTAAAATCACAGCTTCTAGAAGCTTTACATGATTTCTTAAAAAAAACGAGTTTTTAGAAAATGTGATTTATTTCATCAATGGAATCAACAAACTATGCACATTCTACGTAATAACGACTTTTTATAGTTTGCGCATGCGTCCGGAAATAAGAAAAGCTTACTTCACTCCATTTTTTAAAATCACAGCTTCTAGAAGGTTTACATGATTTCTTGAAAAAAACGAGTTTGTAGAAAATGTGATTGAATCCAACAATGGAATCAACAAAGTATGCACATTCTGCGTAATAACCACTTTCTATAGTTTGCATATGCGTCCGGAAATAAGAAAAGCTTGCTTCCGCCAGTTTTCTAAAATCGCAGCTTCTAGAAGGTTTACATGATTTCTTAAAAAACATGAGTTTTTAGAAAATGTCATTTATTTCATAAATGGAATAAACAAAGTATGAACATTCTATGTCATAACGACTTTGTATAGTTTGCGCATGCGCAAACTATGCACATTCTACGTAATAACGCCTTTCTATAGTTTGCGCATGCGTCCGGAAATAAGAAAAGCTTTCTTCCCCCCGTTTTTTAAATTCACAGCTTCTAGAAGGTTTACATGATTTCTTAAAAAACACGAATTTTTAGAAAATGTGATTTATTTCATAAATGGAATCAACAAAGTATGCACATTCTACGTCATAATGAATTTCTATAGTTTGCGCATGCGTCCAAAAATAAGAAAAGCTTACTTCCCCCCCTTTTTTAAAATAACAGCTTCTAGAAGGTTTACATGATTTCTTAAAAAAAATGAGTTTTTAGAAAATGTGATTTATTTAAACAATGGAATCAACAATCTATGCACATTCTACGTAATAACCACTTTCTATAGTTTGTGCATGCGTCCGGAAATAAGAAAAGCTTACTTCCCTCCATTTTTTAAAATCACAGCTTCTAGAAGGTTTACATGATTTCTTTAAAAAAACGAGTTTGTAGAAAATGTGATTTAATTCATCAATGGAATCAACAAAGTATGCACATTCTACGTAATAACCACCTTCTATAGTTTGCACATGCGTCCGGAAATAAGAAAAGCTTGATTCCGCCAGTTTTTTAAAATCACAGCTTCTAGAAGGTTTACATGATTTCTTAAAAAACACGAGTTTTTAGAAAATGTCATTTATTTCATAAATGGAATCAACAAAGCATGAATATTCTATGTCATAACGACTTTGTATAGTTTGCGCATGTGCAAACTATGGACATTCTAATTAATAACGACTTTCTATAGTTTGCGCATGCGTCCGGAAAAAAGAAAAGCTTACTTCCCCCCATTTTTTAAATTCACAGCTTCTAGAAGGTTTACATGATTTCTTAAAAAACATGAGTTTTTTTAAAATGTGATTTATTTCATAAAAGGAATCAACAAAGCATGCACATTCTACATCATAATGACTTTCTATAGTTTGCGCATGTGTCCGGAAATAAGAAAAGATTACTTCCCCCCGTTTTTTAAAATCACAGCTTCTAGAAGGTTTACATGATTTCTTAAAAAACACAAGTTTTAGAAAATGTGATTTATTTCATCAATGGAATCAACAAAATATGCACATTCTACGTAATAACGACTTTCTATAGTTTGCGTATGCATCCGGAAATAAGAAAAGCTTAATTCCGCCAGTTTTTTAAAATAACAGCTTCTAGAAGGTTTACATGATTTCTTAAAAAACAAGAGTTTTTAGAAAATGTGATTTATTTAATCAATGGAATCAACAACCTATGCACATACTACGTTAGAACGCCTTTCTATAGTTTGCGCATGCGTCCGAAAATAAGAAAAGCTTACTACCCGTTGTTTATTAAAATCACAGCTTCTAGAAGGTTTACATGATTTCTTAACAAACCCGATTTTTTAGAAAATGTGATTTATTTCATAAATGGAATCAACAAAGTATGCACATTCTACGTCATAACTCCTTTCTAGAGTTTGCGCATGCTTCCAGAAATAACAAAAGCTTACTTCTCCCTGTTTTTTAAAATCATAGCTTCTAGAAGTTTACATGATTTCTTAAAAAAAATGAGTTTTTAGAAAATGTGATTTATTTCATCAATGGAATCAACAAACTATGCACATTCTACGTAATAACGACTTTTTAAAGTTTGCACATGCGTCCGGAAATAAGAAAAGCTTACTTCCCTCCATTTTTTAAAATCACAGCTTCTAGAAGGTTTACATGATTTCTTGAAAAAAACGAGTTTGTAGAAAATGTGATTGAATTCATCAATGGAATCAACAAAGTATGCACATTCTACGTAATAACCACTTTCTATAGTTTGCATATGCGTCCGGAAATAAGAAAAGCTTGCTTCCGCCAGTTTTCTAAAATCGCAGCTTCTAGAAGGTTTACATGATTTCTTAAAAAACACGAGTTTTTAGAAAATGTCATTTATTTCATAAATAGAATAAACAAAGTATGAATATTCTATGTCATAACGACTTTGTATAGTTTGCGCATGCGCAAACTATGCACATTCTACGTAATAATGCCTTTCTATAGTTTGCGCATGCGTCCGGAAATAAGAAAAGCTTACTTCCCCCCGTTTTTTAAATTCACAGCTTCTAGAAGGTTTACATGATTTCTTAAAAAACACGAGTTTTTAGAAAATGTGATTTATTTCATAAATGGAATCAACAAAGTATGCACATTCTACATCATAACGACTTTCTATAGTTTGCGCATGTGTCCGGAAATAAGAAAAGCTTACTTCCACCCGTTTTTTAAAATCACAGCTTCTAGAAGGTTTACATGATTTCTTAAAAAACGGGATTTTTTAGAAAATGTGATTTATTTCATCAATGGAATCAACAAACTATGCACATTCTACGTAATAACGACTTTCTATAGTTTGCGCATGTGTCCAAAAATAAGAAAAGCTTACTTCCCTCCATTTTTTAAAATCACAACTTCTAGAAGGTTTACATGATTTCTTAAAAAACACGAGTTTTTAGAAAATCTCATTTATTTCATAAATGGAATCAACAAAGTATGAACATTCTATTTCATAACGATTTTCTATAGTTTGCGCATGCGCAAATTATGCACATTATACGTAATAACGACTTTCTATAGTTTGCGCATGCGTTTGGAAATAAGAAAAGCTTACTTCCCCCCGTTTTTTAAAATCACAGCTTCTAGAAGGTTTACATGATTTCTTAAAAAAAATGAGTTTGTAGAAAATGTGATTTAATTCATCAATGGAATCAACAAAGTATGCACATTCTACGTAATAGCCACTTTCTATAGTTTGCGCATGCGTCCGGAAATATGAAAAGCTTGCTTCTGCCAGTTTTTTAAAATCACAGCTTCTAGAAGGTTTACATGATTTCTTAAACAACACGAGTTTTTAGAAAATGTGATTTATTTCATAAATGGAATGAACAAAGTATGCACATTCTACGTCATAACTCCTTTCTATAGTTTGCGCATGCGTCCGGAAATAAGAAAAGCTTACTTCCCCCTTTTTTTTAAAATCACAGCTTCTAGAAGGTTTACATGATTTCTTAAAAAAAACGAGTTTTCAGAAAATGTGATTTATTTCCTAAATGGAATCAACAAAGTATGCACATTATACATAATAACCACTTTCTATAGTTTGCGCATGCGTCCGGAAATAAGAAAAGCTTGCTTCCGCCAGTTTTTTAAAATCACAGCTTCTAGAAGGTTTACATGATTTCTTAAAAAACACGAGTTTTTAGAAAATGTCATTTATTTCATAAATGGAATCAACAAAGTATGAACATTCTATGTCATAACGACTTTGTATAGTTTGCGCAGGCGCAAACTATGCACATTCTACTTAATAACGACTTTCTATAGTTTGCGCATGCGTCCGGAAATAAGAAAAGCTTACTTTCCCCCATTTTTTAAATTCACAGCTTCTAGAAGGTTTACATGATTTCTTAAAAAACACGAGTTTTTAGAAAATGTGATTTATTTCATAAATGGAGTCAACAAATTATGCACATTCTACGTCATAACGACTTTCTATATTTTGCGCATGTGTCCGGAAATAAGACAAGCTTACTTCCCCCTGTTTTTTAAAATCACAGCTTCTAGAAGGTTTACATGATTTCTTAAAAAAATGAGTTTTTAGAAAATGTGATTTATTTCATCAATGGAATCAACAAACTATGAACATTCTACGTAATAACGACTTTCTATAGTTTGCGCATGCTTCCAGAAATAAGAAAAGCTTACTTCCCCCCATTTTTTAAATTCACAGCTTCTAAAAGGTTTACATGATTTCTTAAAAAACACGAGTTTTTAGAAAATGTGATTTATTTCATGAATGGAATCAACAAACTACGCACATTTTACGTAATAACCTCTTTCTATAGTTTGCGCATGCGTCCGGAAATAAGAAAAGCTTACTTCCCTCCGTTTTTTAAAATCACAGCTTCTAGAAGGTTTACATGATTTCTTTAAAAAAACGAGTTTGTAGAAAATGTGATTTAATTCATCAATGGAATCAACAAAGTATGCACATTCTATGTAATAACCACTTTCTATAGTTTGCGCATGCGTCCAGAAATAAGAAAAGGTTACTTCCCCCCGTTTTTTAAAATCACAGCATCTAGAAGGTTTACTTGATTTCTTAAAAAACACAAGTTTTTAGAAAATGTCATTTATTTCATAAATGGAATAAACAATGTATGAACATTCTATGTCATAACGACTTTGTATAGTTTGTGCATGCGCAAACTATGCACATTCTATGTAATAACGACTTTCTATAGTTTGCGCACGCATTCGGAAATAAGAAAAGATTAGTTCCCCCCTTTTTTTAAATTCACAGCTTCTAGAAGGTTTACATGATTTCTTAAAAAACACGAGTTTTTAGAAAATGTGATTTATTTCATAAATGGAATAAAAAAAGTATGCACATTCTACGTCATAACGACTTTCTATAATTTGCACATGCGTTAGGAAATAAGAAAAGCTTACTTCCCCCCGTTTTTTAAAATCACAGCTTCTAGAAGGTTTACATGATTTCTTAAAAGAAATGAGTTTTTAGAAAATGTGATTTATTTCATCAATGGAATCAACAAACTATGCACATTCTACGTAATAACGACTTTCTATAGTTTGCGCATGCGTCCGGAAATAAGAAAAGCTTACTTCCCCCCATTTTTTCAATTCACAGCTTCTAGAAGGTTTACATGAATTCTTAAAAAAAACGAGTTTGTAGAAAATGTGATTTAATTCATCAATGGAATCAACAAAGTATGCACATTCTATGTAATAACCACTTTCTATAGTTTGCGCATGCGTCCGGAAATAAGAAAAGGTTACTTCCCCCCGTTTTCTAAAATCACAGCATCTAGAAGGTTTACTTGATTTCTTAAAAAAGACAAGTTTTTAGAAAATGTCATTTATTTCATAAATGGAATAAACAAAGTATGAACATTCTATGTCATAACGACTTTGTATAGTTTGTGCATGCGCAAAGTATGCACATTCTATGTAACAACGACTTTCTATAGTTTGCGCACGCATCTGGAAATAAGAAAAGATTAGTTCCCCCCTTTTTTCAAATTCACAGCTTCTAGAAGGTTTACATGATTTCTTAAAAAACACGAGTTTTTAGAAAATGTGATTTATTTCATAAATGGAATAAAAAAAGTATGCACATTCTACGTCATAACGACTTTCTATAATTTGCGCATGCGTTAGGAAATAAGAAAAGCTTACTTCCCCTCGTTTTTTAAAATCACAGCTTCTAGAAGGTTTACATGATTTCTTAAAAAAAATGAGTTTTTAGAAAATGTGATTTATTTCATCAATGGATTCAACAAACTATGCACATTCTACGTAATAACGACTTTCTATAGTATGCGCATGCATCCGGAAATAAGAAAAGCTTACTTCCCCCCATTTTTTCAATTCACAGCTTCTAGAAGGTTTACATGATTTCTTAAAAAAAAAGAGTTTTTAGAAAATGTGAATTATTTCATGAATGGAATCAACAAAGTATGCAAATTCTACGTCATAATGACTTTCTATAGTTTGCGCATGCGTCCGGAAATAAGAAAGCTTACTTCCCCCCCTTTTTTAAAATAACAGCTTCTAGAAGGTTTACATGATTTCTTAAAAAAAAGAAGTTTTTAGAAAATGTGATTTATTTCATCAATGGAATCAACAAACTATGCACATTCTACGTAATAACCACTTTCTATAGTTTGCGCATGCGTCCGGAAATAAGAAAAGCTTGCTTCCGCCAGTTTTTTAAAATCACAGCTTCTAGAAGGTTTACATGATTTCTTAAGAAACACGAGTTTTTAGAAAATGTCATTTATTTCATAAATGGAATCAACAAAGTATGAACATTCTATTTCATAACGACTTTCTATAGTTTGCGCATGCGCAAATTATGCACATTCTACGTAATAACGACTTTCTATAGTTTGCGCATGCGTCCGGAAATAAGAAAAGCTTACTTCCCCCCGTTTTTTAAAATCACAGCTTCTAGAAGGTTTACATGATTTCTTTAAAAAAATGAGTTTGTAGAAAATGTGATTTAATTCATCAATGGAATCAACAAAGTATGCACATTCTACGTAATAGCCACTTTCTATAGTTTGCACATGCGTCCGGAAATAAGAAAAGCTTGCTTCCACCACTTTTTTAAAATCACAGCTTCTAGAAGGTTTACATGATTTCTTAAAAAACACGAGTTTTTAGAAAATGTCATTTATTTCATAAATGGAATAACCAAAGTATGAACATTCTATGTCATAACGACTTTGTATAGTTTGTGCATGCGCAAACTATGCACATTATACGTAATAACGACTTTCTATAGTTTGCGCATGCGTCCGGAAATAAGAAAAACTTACTTCCCCCCATTTTTTAAATTCACAGCTTCTAGAAGGTTTACATGATTTCTTAAAAAACATGATTTTTTATAAAATGTGATTTATTTCATAAATGGAATCAACAAAGTATGCACATTCTACGTCATAACGACTTTGGATAGTTTGCGCATGTGTTCGGAAATAAGAAAAGCTTACTTCCCCCCGTTTTTTAAAATCATAGCTTCTAGAAGGTTTACACGATTTCTTAAAAAACATGAGTTTTTAGAAAATGTGATTTATTTCGTCAATGGAATCAACAAACTATGCACATTCTACTTAATAACGATTTTCTATAGTTTGCGCATGCGTCCGGAAATAAGAAAAGCTTAATTCCGCCAGTTTTTTAATATAACAGCTTCTAGAAGGTTTACATGATTTCTTAAAAACATGAGTTTTTAGAAAATGTGATTTATTTAATCAATGGAATCAACAACCTATGCACATTCTACGTCAGAACGCCTTTCTATAGTTTGCGCATGCGTCCGGAAATAAGAAAAGCTTACTTCCCCCTGTTTTTTAAAATCACAACTTCTAGAAGGTTTACATGATTTCTTAAAAAACACGATTTTTTAGAAAATGTGATTTATTTCATAAATGGAATCAACAAAGTATGCACATTCTACATCATAACTCCTTTCTATAGTTTGCGCATGCGTCTGGAAA
This sequence comes from Larix kaempferi, assembly GCA_027924585.1. Taxonomy (NCBI): domain Eukaryota; kingdom Viridiplantae; phylum Streptophyta; class Pinopsida; order Pinales; family Pinaceae; genus Larix; species Larix kaempferi. The sequence continues at coordinate 12,779,479 of BSBM01000557.1, read as the reverse complement.
TAAGAAAAGCTTACTTCCCCCTGTTTTTTAAAATCATAGGTTCTAGAAGGTTTACATGATTTCTTAAAAAACACGAGTTTTTAGAAAATGTGATTTATTTCATAAATGGAATCAACAAAGTATGCACATTCTATGTCATAACGACTTTCTATAGTTTGCGCATGCGTCCGGAAATAAGAAAAGATTGCTTCCCTCCGTTTTTAAAATCACAGCTTCTAGAAGCTTTACATGATTTCTTAAAAAAAACGATTTTTTAGAAAATGTGATTTATTTCATCAATGGAATCAACAAACTATGCACATTCTACGTAATAACGACTTTTTATAGTTTGCGCATGCGTCCAGAAATAAGAAAAGCTTACTTCACTCCATTTTTTAAAATCACAGCTTCTAGAAGGTTTACATGATTTCTTGAAAAAAACGAGTTTGTAGAAAATGTGATTGAATTCAACAATGGAATCAACAAAGTATGCACATTCTGCGTAATAACCACTTTCTATAGTTTGCATATGCGTCCGGAAATAAGAAAAGCTTGCTTCCGCCAGTTTTCTAAAATCGCAGCTTCTAGAAGGTTTACATGATTTCTTAAAAAGATGAGTTTTTAGAAAATGTCATTTATTTCATAAATGGAATAAACAAAGTATGAACATTCTATGTCATAACGACTTTGTAAAGTTTGCGCATGCGCAAACTATGCACATTCTACGTAATAACGCCTTTCTATAGTCTGCGCATGCGTCCGGAAATAAGAAAAGCTTTCTTCCCCCCGTTTTTTAAATTCACAGCTTCTAGAAGGTTTACATGATTTCTTAAAAAACACGAGTTTTTAGAAAATGTGATTTATTTCATAAATGGAATCAACAAAGTATGCACATTCTACGTCATAATGAATTTCTATAGTTTGCGCATGCGTCCAAAAATAAGAAAAGCTTACTTCCCCCCCTTTTTTAAAATAACAGCTTCTAGAAGGTTTACATGATTTCTTTAAAAAAATGAGTTTTTATAAAATGTGATTTATTTCATAAATGGAATCAACAAAGTATGCACATTCTACGTCATAATGAATTTCTATAGTTTGCGCATGCGTCTAAAAATAAGAAAAGCTTACTTCCCCCCGTTTTTTAAAATCATAGCTTCTAGAAGGTTTACATGATTTCTTAAAAAACATGAGTTTTTAGAAAATGTGATTTATTTCATCAATGGAATCAACAAACTATGCACATTCTACTTAATAACGATTTTCTATAGTTTGCGCATGCGTCCGGAAATAAGAAAAGCTTAATTCCGCCAGTTTTTTAATATAACAGCTTCTAGAAGATTTACATGATTTCTTAAAAACATGAGTTTTTAGAAAATGTGATTTATTTAATCAATGGAATCAAGAACCTATGCACATTCTACGTCAGAACGCCTTTCTATAGTTTGCGCATGCGTCGGGAAATAAGAAAAGCTTACTTCCCCCTGTTTTTTAAAATCACAACTTCTAGAAGGTTTACATGATTTCTTAAAAAACACGATTTTTTAGAAAATGTGATTTATTTCATAAATGGAATCAACAAAGTATGCACATTCTACATCATAACTCCTTTCTATAGTTTGCGCATGCGTCTGGAAATAAGAAAAGCTTACTTCCCCCTGTTTTTTAAAATCATAGGTTCTAGAAGGTTTACATGATTTCTTAAAAAACATGAGTTTTTAGAAAATGTGATTTATTTCATAAATGGAATCAACAAAGTATGCACATTCTATGTCATAACGACTTTCTATAGTTTGCGCATGCATCCGGAAATAAGAAAAGATTGCTTCCCTCCGTTTTTTAAAATCACAGCTTCTAGAAGCTTTACATGATTTCTTAAAAAAAACGATTTTTTAGAAAATGTGATTTATTTCATCAATGGAATCAACAAACGATGCACATTCTACGTAATAACGACTTTTTATATTTTGCGCATGCGTCCGGAAATAAGAAGAGCTTACTTCCCCCCGTTTTTTAAAATGACAGCTTCTAGAAGTTTTACATGATTTCTTAAAAAAACGAGTTTGTAGAAAATGTGATTTAATTCATCAATGGAATCAATAAAGTATGAACATTCTATGTCATAACGACTTTGTATAGTTTCCGCATGCGCAAACTATGCACATTCTACTTAACAACGACTTTCTATAGTTTGCGCATGCGTCCGGAAATAAGAAAAGATTAGTTCCCCCCTTTTTTAAAATTCACAGCTTTTAGAAGGTTTACATGATTTCTTAAAAAACACGAGTTTTTATAAAATGGGATTTATTTCATAAATGGAATCAACAAAGTATGCACATTCTATGTGGTAACGACTTTCTATAGTTTGCGCATGCGTCCGGAAATAAGAAAAGCTTAGTTCCCCCCGTTTTTTAAAATCACAGCTTCTAGAATGTTTACATGATTTCTTAAAAAAGACGAGTTTTTAGAAAATGTGATTTATTTCATAAATGGAATCAAAAAAGTATGCACATTCTACGTCATAACGACTTTCTATAGTTTGCGCATGCGTCCGGAAATAAGAAGAGCTTACTTCCCCCCGTTTTTTAAAATCACAGCTTCTAGAAGTTTTACATGATTTCTTAAAAAAACGAGTTTGTAGAAAATGTGATTTAATTCATCAATGGAATCAATAAAGTATGCACATTCTATGTAATAACCACTTTCTATAGTTTGCGCATGCGTCAGGAAATAAGAAAAGCTTGCTTCCGCCAGTTTTTTAAAATCACAGCTTCTAGAATGTTTACATGATTTCTTAACAAACACGAGTTTTTAGAAAATGTCATTTATTTCATAAATAGAATCAACAAAGTATGCACATTCTACGTCATAACGACTTCCTGTAGTTTGCGCATGTGTTCGGAAATTAGAAAAGCTTACTTCCGCCCATTTTTTAAAATCACAGCTTCTAGAAGGTTTACATGATTTCCTAAAAAACGGGATTTTTTAGAAAATGTGATTTATTTCATCAATGGAATCAACAAACTATGCACATTCTACATAATAACGACTTTCTATAGTTTGCGCATGTGTCCGGAAATAAGAAATGGTTACTTCCCTCTGTTTTTTTTATCACAACTTCTAGAAGGTTTACATGAATTCTTAAAAAAAATGAGTTTGTAGAAAATGTGATTTAATTCATCAATGGAATCAACAAAGTATGCACATTCTATGTAATAACCACTTTCTATAGTTTGCGCATGCATCCGGAAATAAGAAAAGTTTACTTCCCCACGTTTTTTAAAATCACAGCATCTAGAAGGTTTACTTGATTTCTTAAAAAACACAAGTTTTTAGAAAATGTCATTTATTTCATAAATGGAATTAACAAAGTATGAACATTCTATGTCATAACGACTTTGTATAGTTTTTGCATGCGCAAACTATGCACATTCTATGTAATAACGACTTTCTATACTTTGCGCACGCATCCGGAAATAAGCAAAGATTATTTCCCCCCTTTTTTTAAATTCACAGCTTCTAGAAGGTTTACATGATTTCTTAAAAAACACGAGTTTTTAGAAAATGTGATTTATTTCATAAATGGAATCAAAAAAGTATGCACATTCTACGTCATAAAGACTTTCTATAATTTGCGCATGCGTTAGGAAATAAGAAAAGCTAACTTCCCCCCGTTTTTTAAAATCACAGCTTCTAGAAGGTTTACATGATTTCTTAAAAAAATTGAGTTTATAGAAAATGTGATTTATTTCATCAATGGAATCAACAAACTATGAACATTCTACGTAATAACGACTTTCTATAGTTTGCGCATGCGTCCGGAAATAACAAAAGCTTACTTCCCCCCATTTTTTCAATTCACAGCTTCTAGAAGGTTTACATGATTTCTTAAAAAAAATGAGTTTTCAGAAAATGTGATTTATTTCATGAATGGAATCAACAAAGTATGCAAATTCTACGTCATAATGACTTTCTATAGTTTGCGCATGCGTCCAGAAATAAGAAAAGCTTACTTCCCCCCCGTTTTTAAAATAACAGCTTCTAGAAGGTTTACATGATTTCTTAAAAAAAATGAGTTTTTAGAAAATGTGATTTATTTCATCAATGGAATCAACAAACTATGCACATTCTACGTAATAACCACTTTCTATAGTTTGCTCATGCGTCCGGAAATAAGAAAAGCTTACTTCCCTCCGTTTTTTAAAATCACAGCTTCTAGAAGGTTTACATGATTTTTTTAAAAAATGAGTTTGTAGAAAATGTGATTTAATTCATCAATGGAATCAACAAAGTATGCACATTCTACGTAATAGCCACTTTCTATAGTTTGCGCATGCGTCCGGAAATAAGAAAAGCTTGCTTCCGCCAGTTTTTTAAAATCACAGCTTCTAGAAGGTTTACATGATTTCTTAAAAAACACGAGTTTTTAGAAAATGTCATTTATTTCATAAATGGAATAACCAAAGTATGAACATTCTATGTCATAACGACTTTGTATAGTTTGTGCATGCGCAAACTATGCACATTATACGTAATAACGACTTTCTATAGTTTGCGCTTGCGTCCGGAAATAAGAAAAGCTTACTTCCCCCCATTTTTTAAATTCACAGCTTCTAGAAGATTTACATGATTTCTTAAAAAACATGAGTTTTTATAAAATGTGATTTATTTCATAAATGGAATCAATAAAGTATGCACATTCTACGTCATAACGACTTTCAATAGTTTTCGCATGGGTCCGGAAATAAGAAAAGCTTACTTCCCCTCGTTTTTTAAAATCACAGCTTCTAGAAGGTTTACATGATTTCTTAAAAAACACGAGTTTTTAGAAAATGTGATTTATTTCATTAATCTAATCAACAAACTATGCACATTCTACGTAATAATGACTTTCTATAGTTTGCGCATGCGTCTAGAAATAAGAAAAGCTTAATTCCGCCAGTTTTTTAAAATAACACCTTCTAGAAGGTTTACATGATTTCTTAAAAAACATGAGTTTTTAGAAAATGTCATTTATTTCATAAATGGAATAAACAAAGTATGAACATTCTATGTCATAACGACTTTGTATAGTTTGCGCATGCGCAAACTATGCACATTCTACGTCAGAATGTCTTTCTATAGTTTGCGCATGCGTCCGGAAATAAGAAAAGCTTACTTCCCCCTGTTTTTTAAAATCACAGCTTCTAGAAGGTTTACATGATTTCTTAAAAAACACGATTTTTTAGAAAATGTGATTTATTTCATAAATGGAATCAACAAAGTATGCACATTCTATGTCATAACTCCTTTCTATAGTTTGTGCATGCGTCCGGAAATAAGAAAAGATAACTTCCCCCTGTTTTTTAAAATCATAGGTTCTAGAAGGTTTACATGATTTCTTAAAAAACACGAGTTTTTAGAAAATGTGATTTATTTCATAAATGGAATCAACAACGTATGCACATTCTATGTCATAACGACTTTCTATAGTTTGCGCATGCGTCCGGAAATAAGAAAAGCTTACTTCCCCCCCTTTTTTAAAATCACAGCTTCTAGAAGGTTTACATGATTTCTTAAAAAAAATGAGTTTTTAGAAAATATGATTTATTTCATCAATGGAATCAACAAACTATGCACATTCTACGTAATAACGACTTCTTATAGTTTGCGCATGCGTCCGGAAATAAAAAAAGCTTACTTCCCTCCATTTTTTAAAATCACAACTTCTAGAAGGTTTACATGATTTCTTAAAAAAAACGAGTTTGTAGATAATGTGATTGAATTCATCAATGGAATCAACAAAGTATGCACATTCTACGTAATAACCAATTTCTATAGTTTGCGTATGCGTCCGGAAATAAGAAAAGCTTGCTTCCGCCAGTTTTTTAAAATCACAGCTTCTAGAAGGTTTACATGATTTCTTAAAAAACACGAGTTTTTAGAAAATGTCATTTATTTCATAAATGGAATAAACAAAGTATGAACATTCTATGTCATAACGACTTTGTATAGTTTGCGCATGCGCAAACTATGCACATTCTATGTAATAACACCTTTCTATAGTTTGCGCATGCGTCCGGAAATAAGAAAAGATTAGTTCCCCCCTTTTTTAAAATTCACAGCTTCTAGAAGGTTTACATGATTTCTTAAAAAACACGAGTTTTTATAAAATGTGATTTATTTCATAATGGAATCAACAAAGTATGCACATTCTACGTAATAATGACTTTCTATAGTTTGCGCATGCGTCCGAAAATAAGAAAAGCTTACTTCCCCCCTTTTTTTAAATTCACAGCTTCTAGAAGGTTTGCATGATTTCTTAAAAAACACAAGTTTTTAGAAATGTCATTTATTTCATACATGGAATCAACAAAGTATGAACATTCTATGTCATAACGACTCTGTATAGTTTGTGCATGCGCAAACTATGCACATTCTATGTAATAACGACTTTCTATAGTTTGCGCATGCATCCGGAAAGAAGAAAAGATTAGTTCCCCCCTTTTTTTAAATTCATAGCTTCTAGAAGGTTTACATGATTTCTTAAAAAACACGATATTTTAGAAAATATGATTTATTTCATAAATGGAATCAAAAACATATGCACATTCTACGTAATAACAATTTCTATAGTTTGCGCATGCGTTCGAAAATAAGAAAAGCTTAATTCCACCAGTTTTTTAAAATCACAACTTCTAGAAGGTTTACATGATATCTTAAAACACATGAGTTTTTAGAAAATTTGATTTATTTCATAAATGGAATCAACAAAGTATGCACATTCTACGTCATAACGACTTTCTATAGTTTGCGGATGCGTCCGGAAATAAAAAAAGCTTACTTCCCCCCCTTTTTTAAAATCACAACTTCTAGAAGGTTTACATGATTTCTTAAAAAAAACGAGTTTTTAGAAAATGTTATTTATTTCATCAATGGAATCAACAAACTATGCTCATTCTATGTAATAACGACTTTCTATAGTTTGCGCATGCGTCCGGAAATGAGAAAAGCTTACTTCCCCCCGTTTTTTAAAATCACATCTTCTAGAAGGTCTACATGATTTCTTAAAAAAAACGAGTTTGTAGAAAATGTGATTTAATTCATCAATGGAATCAACAAAGTATGCACATTCTACGTAATAACCACTTTCTATAGTTTGCGAAAGCTTCCGGAAATAAAAAAAGCTTGCTTCTGCCAGTTTTTTAAAATCACAGATTCTAGAAGGTTTACATGATTTCTTAAAAAACACGAGTTTTTAGAAAATGTCATTTATTTCATAAATGGAATCAACAAAGTATGAACATTCTATGTCATAACGACTTTGTATAGTTTGCGCATGCGCAAACTATGCACATTCTATGTAATAACACCTTTCTATAGTTTGCGCATGCGTCCGGAAATAAGAAAAGATTAGTTCCCCCCTTTTTTAAAATTCACAGCTTCTAGAAGGTTTACATGATTTCTTAAAAAACACAAGTTTTTATAAAATGTGATTTATTTCATAATGGAATCAACAAAGTATGCACATTCTACGTAATAATGACTTTCTATAGTTTGCGCATGCGTCCGAAAATAAGAAAAGCTTACTTCCCCCCTTTTTTTAAATTCACAGCTTCTAGAAGGTTTGCATGATTTCTTAAAAAACACAAGTTTTTAGAAATGTCATTTATTTCATAAATGGAATCAACAAAGTATGAACATTCTATGTCATAACGAGTCTGTATAGTTTGTGCATGCGCAAACTATGCACATTCTATGTAATAACGACTTTCTATAGTTTGCGCATGCATCCGGAAAGAAGAAAAGATTAGTTCCCCCCTTTTTTTAAATTCACAGCTTCTAGAAGGTTTACATGATTTCTTAAAAAACACGATATTTTAGAAAATATGATTTATTTCATAAATGGAATCAAAAACGTATGCACATTCTACGTAATAACAATTTCTATAGTTTGCGCATGCGTTCGAAAATAAGAAAAGCTTAATTCCACCAGTTTTTTAAAATCACAACTTCTAGAAGGTTTACATGATATCTTAAAACACATGAGTTTTTAGAAAATTTGATTTATTTCATAAATGGAATGAACAAAGTATGCACATTCTACGTCATAACGACTTTCTATAGTTTGCGCATGCGTCCGGAAATAAAAAAAGCTTACTTCCCCCCCTTTTTTAAAATCACAACTTCTAGAAGGTTTACATGATTTCTTAAAAAAAACGAGTTTTTAGAAAATATTATTTATTTCATCAATGGAATCAACAAACTATGCTCATTCTACGTAATAACGACTTTCTATAGTTTGCGCATGCGTCCAGAAATGAGAAAAGCTTACTTCCCCCCGTTTTTTAAAATCACATCTTCTAGAAGGTCTACATGATTTCTTAAAAAAAACGAGTTTGTAGAAAATGTGATTTAATTCATCAATGGAATCAACAAAGTATGCACATTCTACGTAATAACCACTTTCTATAGTTTGCGAAAGCTTCCGGAAATAAAAAAAGCTTGCTTCCGCCAGTTTTTTAAAATCACAGATTCTAGAAGGTTTACATGATTTCTTAAAAAACACGAGTTTTTAGAAAATGTCATTTATTTCATAAATGGAATCTACAAAGTATGAACATTCTATGTCATAAAGACTTTGTATAGTTTGCGCATGCACAAACTATGCACATTCTATGTAATAACACCTTTCTATAGTTTGCGCATGCGTCCGGAAATAAGAAAAGATTAGTTCCCCCCTTTTTTAAAATTCACAGCTTCTAGAAGGTTTACATGATTTCTTAAAAAACACGAGTTTTTATAAAATGTGATTTATTTCATAATGGAACCAACAAAGTATGCACATTCTACGTAATAATGACTTTCTATAGTTTGCGCATGCGTCCGAAAATAAGAAAAGCTTACCTCCCCCCTTTTTTTAAATTCACAGCTTCTAGAAGGTTTCCATGATTTCTTAAAAAACACAAGTTTTTAGAAATGTCATTTATTTCATAATTGGAATCAACAAAGTATGAACATTCTATGTCATAACGACTCTGTATAGTTTGTGCATGCGCAAACTATGCACATTCTATGTAATAACGACTTTCTATAGTTTGCGCATGCATCCGGAAAGAAGAAAAGATTGGTTCCCCCCTTTTTTTAAATTCACAGCTTCTAGAAGGTTTACATGATTTCTTAAAAAACACGATATTTTAGAAAATATGATTTATTTCATAAATGGAATCAAAAACGTATGCACATTCTACGTAATAACAATTTCTATAGTTTGCGCATGCGTTCGAAAATAAGAAAAGCTTAATTCCACCAGTTTTTTAAAATCACAACTTCTAGAAGGTTTACATGATATCTTAAAACACATGAGTTTTTAGAAAATTTGATTTATTTCATAAATGGAATCAACAAAGTATGCACATTCTACGTCATAACGACTTTCTATAGTTTGCGCATGCGTCCGGAAATAAAAATAGCTTACTTCCCCCCCTTTTTTAAAATCACAACTTCTAGAAGGTTTACATGATTTCTTAAAAAAAACGAGTTTTTAGAAAATTTTATTTATTTCATCAATGGAATCAACAAACTATGCTCATTCTACGTAATAACGACTTTCTATAGTTTGCGCATGCGTCCGGAAATGAGAAAAGATTACTTCCCCCCATTTTTTAAAATCACATCTTCTAGAAGGTCTACATGATTTCTTAAAAAAAACGAGTTTGTAGAAAATGTGATTTAATTCATCAATGGAATCAACAAAGTATGCACATTCTACGTAATAACCACTTTCTATAGTTTGCGAAAGCTTCCGGAAATAAAAAAAGCTTGCTTCCGCCAGTTTTTTAAAATCACAGATTCTAGAAGGTTTACATGATTTCTTAAAAAACACGAGTTTTTAGAAAATGTCATTTATTTCATAAATGGAATCAACAAAGTATGAACATTATATGTCATAACTACTTTGTATAGTTTGCGCATGCGCAAACTATGCACATTCTACGTAATAACACCTTTCTATAGTTTGCGCATGCGTCCGGAAATAAGAAAAGCTTACTTCCCCCCCTTTTTTAAATTCACAGCTTCTAGAAGGTTTACATGATTTCTTAAAAAACACAACTTTTTAGAAAATGTGATTTATTTCATAAATGGAATCAACAAAGTATGCACATTCTACGTCATAATTTTTTCTATAGTTTGCGCATGCGTCCGGAAATAAGAAAAGCTTACTTCCCCCCGTTTTTTAAATTCACAGCTTCTAGAAGGTTTACATGATTTCTTAAAAAACACGACTTTTTCGAAAATGTGATTTATTTCATAAATGGAATCAACAAAGTATGCACATTCTACGTCATAATGAATTTCTATAGTTTGCGCATGCGTCCGGAAATAAGAAAAGCTTACTTCCCCCCCTTTTTTAAAATAACAGCTTCTAGAAGGTTTACATGATTTCTTAAAAAAAATGAGTTTTTAGAAAATGTGATTTATTTCGTCAATGGAATCAACAGTCTATGCACATTCTACGTAATAACCACTTTCTATAGTTTGTGCATGCTTCCGGAAATAAGAAAAGCTTACTTCCCTCCATTTTTTAAAATCACAGGTTCTAGAAGGTTTACATGATTTCTTTAAAAAAACGAGTTTGTAGAAAATGTGATTTAATTCATCAATGGAATCAACAAAGTATGCACATTCTACGTAATAACCACTTTCTTATTTCATAAATGGAAACAACAAAGCATGAACATTCTATGTCATAACGACTTTGTATAGTTTGCGCAGGCGCAAACTATGGACATTCTACTTAATAACGACTTTCTATAGTTTGCGCATGCGTCCGGAAAAAAGAAAAACTTACTTCCCCCCTTTTTTTAAATTCACACCTTCTAGAAGGTTTACATGATTTCTTAAAAAACATGAGTTTTTTTAAAATGTGATTTATTTCATAAATGGAATCAACAAAGTATGCACATTCTACATCATAATGACTTTCTATAGTTTGCGCATGTGTCCGGAAATAAGAAAAGATTACTTCCCCCCGTTTTTTAAAATCACAGCTTCTAGAAGGTTTACATGATTTCTTAAAAAACACGAGTTTTTAGAAAATGTGATTTATTTCATCAATGGAATCAACAAACTATCCACATTCTACGTAATAACTCCTTTCTATAGTTTGCGCATGCTTTCGGAAATAAGAAAAGCTTAATTCCGCCAGTTTTTTAAAATAACAGCTTCTAGAAGGTTTACATGATTTCTTAAAAAACAAGAGTTTTTAGAAAATGTGATTTATTTAATCAATGGAATCAACAACCTATGCACATTCTACGTCATAACTCCTTTCTATAGTTTGCGCATGCTTCCGGAAATAACAAAAGCTTACTTCTCCCTATTTTTTAAAATCATAGCTTCTAGAAGTTTACATGATTTCTTAAAAAAAATGAGTTTTTAGAAAATGTGATTCATTTCATCAATGGAATCAACAAACTATGCACATTCTACGTAATAACGACTTTTTATAGTTTGCGCATGCGTCCGGAAATAAGAAAAGCTTACTTCCCTCCATTTTTTAAAATCACAACTTCTAGAAGGTTTACATGATTTCTTGAAAAAAACGAGTTTGTAGAAAATGTGATTGAATTCATCAATGCAATCAACAACTATGCACATTCTAATTAATAACCACTTTCTATAGTTTGCATATGCGTCCGGAAATAAGAAAAGCTTGCTTCCGCCAGTTTTCTAAAATCGTAGCTTCTAGAAGGTTTACATGATTTCTTAAAAAACACGAGTTTTTAGAAAATGTCATTTATTTCATAAATGGAATAAACAAAGTATGAACATTCTATGTCATAACGACTTTGTATAGTTTGCGCATGCGCAAACTATGCACATTCTACGTAATAACGCCTTTCTATAGTTTGCGCATGTGTCCGGAAATAAGAAAAGCTTACTTCCCGCTGTTTTTTAAATTCACAGGTTCTAGAAGGTTTACATGATTTCTTAAAAAAGACGACTTTTTAGAAAATGTGATTTATTTCATAAATGGAATCAACAAAGTATGCACATTCTACGTCATAACGCCTTTCTATAGTTTGCGCATGCGTCCGGAAATAAGAAAAGCTTACTTCCCCCTGTTTTTTAAAATCACAGCTTCTAGAAGGTTTACGTGATTTCTTAAAAAACACGAGTTTTTAGAAAATGTGATTTATTTCATAAATGGAATCAACAAAGTATGCACATTCTACGTCATAATGAATTTCTATAGTTTGCGCATGCGTCCAGAAATAAGAAAAGCTTACTTCCCCCCCTTTTTTAAAATAACAGCTTCTAGAAGGTTTACATGATTTCTTAAAAAAAACGAGTTTTTAGAAAATGTGATTTATTTCATCAATGGAATCAACAATCTATGCACATTCTACGTAATAACCAATTTCTATAGTTTGTGCATGCGTCCGGAAATAAGAAAAGCTTACTTCCCTCCATTTTTTAAAATCACAACTTCTAGAAGGGTTACATGATTTCTTTAAAAAAACGAGTTTGTAGAAAATGTGATTTAATTCATCAATGGAATCAACAAAGTATGCACATTCTACGTAATAACCACTTTCTATAGTTTGCACATACGTCCGGAAATAAGAAAAGCTTGATTCCGCCAGTTTTTTAAAATCACAGCTTCTAGAAGGTTTACATGATTTCTTAAAAAACACGAGTTTTTAGAAAATGTCATTTATTTCATAAATGGAATCAACAAAGTATGAACATTCTATGTCATAACGACTTTGTATAGTTTGCGCATGCGCAAACTATGGACATTCTACTTAATAACGACTTTCTATACTTTGCGCATGCGTCCGGAAAAAAGAAAAGCTTACTTCCCCCCATTTTTTAAATTCACAGCTTCTAGAAGGTTTACATGATTTCTTAAAAAACATGAGTTTTTTTAAAATGTGATTTATTTCATAAAAGGAATCAACAAAGTATGCACATTCTACATCATAATGACTTTCTATAGTTTGCGCATGTGTCCGGAAATAAGAACAGATTACTTCCCCCCGTTTTTTAAAATCACAGCTTCTAGAAGGTTTACATGATTTCTTAAAAAACACGAGTTTTTAGAAAATGTGATTTATTTCATCAATGGAATCAACAACCTATGCACATTCTACGTCAGAACGCCTTTCTATAGTTTGCGCATGCGTCCGAAAATAAGAAAAGCTTACTTCCCCCTATTTTTTAAAATCACAGCTTCTAGAAGGTTTACATGATTTCTTAAAAAACCCGATTTTTTTAGAAAATGTGATTTATTTCATAAAGGGAATCAACAAAGTTTGCACATTCTACGTCATAACTCCTTTCTATAGTTTGCGCATGCTTCTGGAAATAACAAAAGCTTACTTCTCCCTGTTTTTTAAAATCATAGCTTCTAGAAGGTTTACATGATTTCTTAAAAAACACGAGTTTTTAGAAAATGTGATTTATTTCATAAATGGAATAAACAAAGTATGCACATTCTATGTCATAAAAACTTTCTATAGTTTTCGCATGCGTCCGGAAATAAGAAAAGCTTACTTCCGCCCCTTTTTTAAAATCACAGCTTCTAGAAGTTTACATGATTTCATAAAAAAAACGAGTTTTTAGAAAATGTGATTTATTTCATCAATGGAATCAACAAACTATGCACATTCTACGTAATAACGACTTTTTATAGTTTGTGCATGCGTCCGGAAATAAGAAAAGCTTACTTCCCTCCATTTTTTAAAATCACAGCTTCTAGAAGGTTTACATGACTTCTTGAAAAAAACGAGTTTGTAGAAAATGTGATTGAATTCATCAATGGAATCAACAAAGTATGCACATTCTACGTAATAACCACTTTCTATAGTTTGCATATGCGTCCGGAAATAAGAAAAGCTTGCTTCCGCCAGTTTTCTAAAATCGGAGCTTCTAGAAGGTTTACATGATTTCTTAAAAAACAAGAGTTTTTAGAAAATGTCATTTATTTCATAAATGGAATAAACAAAGTATGAACATTCTATGTCATAACGACTTTGTATAGTTTGCGCATGCGCAAACTATGCACATTCTACGTAATAACGCCTTTCTATAGTTTGCGCATGCGTCCGGAAATAAGAAAAGCTTACTTCCCCCCGTTTTTTAAATTCACAGCTTCTAGAAGGTTTACATGATTTCTTAAAAAACACGACTTTTTAGAAAATGTGATTTATTTCATAAATGGAATCAACAAAGTATGCACATTCTACGTCATAACGCCTTTCTATAGTTTGCGCATGCGTCCGGAAATAAGAAAAGCTTACTTCCCGCCGTTTTTTAAAATGACAGCTTCTAAAAGGTTTACATGATTTCTTAAAAAAATGAGTTTTTAGAAAATGTAATTTATTTCATCAATGGAATCAACAAACTATGCACATTCTACGTTACAACAACTTTCTATAGTTTGCGCATACGTCCGGAAATAGGAAAAGCTTACTTCCGCCAGTTTTTTAAAATCACAGCTTCTAGAAGGTTTACATGATTTCTTAAAAAAAACGAGTTTTTAGAAAATGTCATTTATTAAATAAATGGAATCAACAAAGTATGAACATTCTATGTCATAACGACTTTGTATAGTTTGCGCATGTGCAAACTATGCACATTCTACGTAATAACAACTTTCTATAGTTTGCGCATGTGTCCGGAAATAAGAAAAGCTTACTTCCCCCCGTTTTTTAAATTCACAGCTTCTAGAAGGTTTACATGATTTCTTAAAAAACACGAGTTTTTATAAAATGTGTTTTCTTTCATAAATGGAATCAACAAAGTATGCACATTCTACGTCATAACGACTTTCTATAGTTTGCGAATGTGTCCGGAAATAAGAAAAGCTTACTTCCCCCCGTTTTTTAAAATCACGGCTGCTAGAAGGTTTACATGATTTCTTAAAAAACATGAGTTTTTAGAAAATGTGATTTATTTCATCAATGGAATGAACAAACTATGCACATTCTACGTAATAACTACTTTCTTTACTTTGCGCATGCCTCCAGAAATAAGAAAAGCTTAATTCCGCCAGTTTTTTAAAATCACAGCTTCTAGAAGGTTTACATGGTCTCTTAAAAAACAAGAGTTTTTAGAAAATGTGATTTATTTAATCAATGGAATCAACAAACTATGCACATTCTACGTCATAACGATTTTCTATAGTTTGCGCATGCGTCCGGAAATAAGAAAAGCTTACTTCCCCCTGTTTTTTAAAATCACAGCTTCTAGAAGGTTTCCATGATTTCTTAACAAACACGAGTTTTTAGAAAATGTCATTTATTTCGTAAATGGAATCAACAAAGTATGCACATTCTACGTAATAACGAATTTCTATAGTTTGCGCATGCGTCCGGAAATAAGAAAAGCTTACTTCCCCCTGTTTTTTAAAATCACAGCTTCTAGAAGGTTTACATGATTTCTTAACAAACACGAGTTTTTAGAAAATGTGATTTATTTAATCAATGGAATCAACAAACTATGCACA
This sequence comes from Larix kaempferi, assembly GCA_027924585.1. NCBI lineage: Eukaryota > Viridiplantae > Streptophyta > Pinopsida > Pinales > Pinaceae > Larix > Larix kaempferi. Next base: position 12,764,007 of record BSBM01000557.1, on the reverse strand, counting down.
TTCTACGTAATAACGACTTTCTATAATTTGCGCATGCGTCCGGAAATAAGAAAAGCTTACTTCCCCTTGTTTTTTAAAATCACAGCTTCTAGAAGGTTTACATGATTTCTTAACAAACACGAGTTTTTAGAAAATGTCATCTATTTCATAAATGGAATAAACAAAGTATGCACATTCTATGTCTTAACGCCTTTCTATAGTTTGCGTATGCGCCAACTATGCACATTTTACGTAATAATGACTTTCTATAGTTTGCGCATGCGTCCGGATATAAGAAAAGCTTACATCACCCTGTTTTTTAAAATCGCAACTTCTAGAAGGTTTACGTGATTTCTTAAAAAACACGAGTTTTTAGAAAATGTGATTTATTTCATAAATGGAATCAACAAAGTATGCAGATTCTACGTCATAACGACTTTCTATAGATTGCGCATGCGTCCGAAAATAAGAAAAGCTTACTTCCCCCCGTTTTTTAAAATCACTGCTTCTAGAAGGTTTACATGATTTCTTAGAAAATATGAGTTTTTAGAAAATGTGATTTATTTCATCAATGCAATCAACAAACTATGCACATTCTAGGTAATAACGACTTTCTATAGTTTGCGCATGCTTCCGGAAAGAAGAAAAGCTTATTTCCCGCCGTTTTTTTAAATCACAGCTTCTAGAAGGTTTACATGATTTCTTAAAAAACACGAGTTTTTAGAAAATGTGATTTATTTCGTAAATGGAATCAACAAAGTATGCACATTCTATGTCATAACAACTTTCTATAGTTTGCGCATGCGTTCGGAAATAAGAAAAGCTTACTTCCCCCCCTTTTTTAAAATCACAACTTTTAGAAGGTTTACATGATTTCTTAAAAAAAATGAGTTTGTAGAAAATGTGATTTATTTCATCAATGGAATCAACAAAGTATGCACATTCTACGTAATAACCACTTTCTATAGTTTACGCATGTGTCCGGAAATAAGAAAAGCTTACTTCCCTCCGTTTTTGAAAATCACATCTTCTAGAAGGTGTACATGATTTCTTAAAAAAACGAGTTTGTAGAAAATGTGATTTAATTCATCAATGGAATCAACAAAGTATGCAAATTCTATGTAATAACCACTTTCTATAGTTTGCGCATACGTCCGGAAATAAGAAAATCTTGCTTCCACCAGCTTTTTAAAATCACAGCTTCTAGAAGGTTTACATGATTTCTTAAAAAACACGAGTTTTTAGAAAATCTCATTTACTTCATAAATGGAATCAGCAAAGTATGAACATTCTATGTCATAACGACTTTGTATAGTTTGTGCATGTGCAAACTATGCACATTCTACTTCATAACGACTTTCTATAGTTTGTGCATGCGTCCGCAAATAAGAAAAGCTTACTTCTCCCCGTTTTTTAAATTCACAGATTCTAGAAGGTTTACATGATTTCTTAAAAAACACGAGTTTTTATAAAATGTGATTTATTTCATCAATGGAATCAACAAAGTAAGCACATTCTACATCATAACGACTTTCTATAGTTTGCGCATGTGTCCGGAAATAAGAAAAGCTTACTTCCCCCCGTTTTTTAAAATCACAGCTTCTAGAAGGTTTACATGATATCTTAAAAAACATGATTTTTTGGAAAATGTGATTTATTTCATAAATGGAATCAACAAAGTATGCACATTCTACGTCATAACGCCTTTCTATAGTTTGCGCATGTGTCAGGAAATAAGAAAAGCTTACTTCCCCCTGTTTTTTAAAATCACAGCTTTTAGAAGGTTTACACGATTTCTTAACGAACACGAGTTTTTAGAAAATGTGATTTATTTAATCAATGGAATCAACAAACTATGCACATTCTACGTAATAATGACTTTCTCTAATTTGCGCATGCGTCCGGAAATAGGAAAAGCTTACTTCCCCTTGTTTTTTAAAATCACAGCTTCTAGAAGGTTTACGTGATTTCTTAACAAACACGAGTTTTTAGAAAATGTCATCTATTTCATAAATGGAATCAACAAACTATGCATATTCTACGTAATAACTACTTTCTTTAGTTTGCGCATGCCTCCAGAAATCTGAAAAGCTTAATTCCGCCAGTTTTTTAAAATCATAGCTTCTAGAAGGTTTACATGATATCTTAAAAAACAAGAGTTTTTAAAAATGTGATTTATTTCATCAATGGAATCAACAAACTATGCACATTCTACGTCATAACGATTTTCTATAGTTTGCGCATGCGTCCAGAAATAAGAAAAGCTTACTTCCCCGCGTTTTTTAAAATCACAGCTTCTACAAGGTTTACATGATTTCTTAAAAAACACGAGTTTTTAGAAAATGTGATTTATTTCATAAATGGAATCAACAAAGTATGCACATTCTACGTCATAACGCCTTTCTATAGTTTGCGCATGCGTCCGGAAATAAGAAAAGCTTACTTCCCCCTCTTTTTTAAAATCACAGCTTCTAGAAGGTTTACATGATTTCTTAACAAACACGAGTTTTTAGAAAATGTCATTTATTTCGTAAATGGAATCAACAAAGTATGGACATTCTACGTAATAATGAATTTCTATAGTTTGCGCATGCGTCCGGAAATAAGAAAAGCTTGCTTCCCCCTATTTTTTAAAATCACAGCTTCTAGAAGGTTTACATGATTTCTTAACAAAAACGAGTTTTTAGAAAATGTGATTTATTTAATCAATGGAATCAACAAACTATGCACATTCTACGTAATAACGACTTTCTATAATTTGCGCATGCGTCCGGAAATAAGAAAAGCTTACTTCCCCTTGTTTTTTAAAATCACAGCTTCTAGAAGGTTTACATGATTTCTTAACAAACACGAGTTTTTAGAAAATGTCATCTATTTCATAAATGGAATAAACAAACTATGCACATTCTATGTCTTAACGCCTTTCTATAGTTTGCGTTGGCGCAAACTATGCACATTTTACGTAATAACGACTTTCTATAGTTTGGGCATGCGTCCGGAAATAACAAAAGCTTACTTAACCCCGTTTTTTAAAATCGCAACTTCGAGAAGTTTTACGTGATTTCTTAAAAAACACGTGTTTTTAGAAAATGTGATTTATTTCATAAATGGAATCAACAAAGTATGCACATTCTACGTCATAACGACTTTCTATAGTTTGCGCATGCGTCCGGAAATAAGAAAAGCTTACTTCCCCCCGTTTTTTAAAATCACAGCTTCTAGAAGGTTTACATGATTTCTTAAAAATATGAGTTTTTAGAAAATGTGATTTATTTCATCAATGGAATCAACAAACTATGCACCTTCTGCGTAATAACGACTTTCTATAGTTTGCGCATGCGTCCAGAAATAAGAAAAGCTTATTTCCCCCCGTTTTTTAAAATCACAGCTTCTAGAAGGTTTACATGATTTCTTAAAAAACACAAGTTTATAGATAATGTCATTTATTTCATAAATGGAATCAACAAAGTATGAACATTCTATGTCATAACGACTTTGTATAGTTTTTGCATGCGCAAACTATGCACATTCTATGTAATAACGACTTTCTATAGTTTGCGCATGCATCTGGAAATAAGAAAAGCTTAGTTCCACCCTATTTTTAAATTCACAGCTTCTAGAAGGTTTACATGATTTCTTAAAAAACATGAGTTTCTAGAAAATGTGATTTATTTCATAAATGGAATAATGAAAGTATGCACATTCTACATCATAACGACTTTCTATAGTTTGCACATGCGTCCGGAAATACGAAAAGCTTACTTCCGCCTGTTTTTTAAAATCACATCTTCTAGAAGGTTTACATGATTTCTTAAAAAACACGAGTTTTTAGAAAATGTGATTTATTACATAAATGGAATCAACAAAGTATGTGCATTCTAGGTCATAACGACTTTCTATAGTTTGCACATGCGTCCGGAAATAAGAAAAGCTTACTTCCCCCCCTTTTTTAAAATCACAGCTTCTAGAAGGTTTACATGATTTCATAAAAAAAATGAGTTTTTAGAAAATGTCATTTATTTCATAAATGGAATCAACAAAGTATGCACATTTTATGTCATAACGACTTTCTATAGTTTGCACAGCTTCTAGAAGGTTTACATGATTTCTTAAAAAAGACGAGTTTTTAGAAAATGCGATTTATTTCATAAATGGAATAAAAAACATATGCACATTCTACTTAATAACGACTTTCTATAGTTCGCGCATGCGTCTGGAAATAAGAAAAGGTTACTTCCGCCCGTTTTTTAAAATCACCGCTTCTAGAAGGTTTACATGATTTCTTAAAAAACACGAGTTTGTAGAAAATGTTATTTAATTCATAAATCGAATCAACAAAGTATGCACATTCTACGTAATAATGACTTTCTATAGTTTCCGCATACGTCCAAAAATAGGAAAAGCTTACTTCCGCAAGTTTTTTAAAATCACAGCTTCTAGAAGGTTTACATGATTTCTTAAAAAACACGAGTTTTTAGAAAATGTCATTTATTTCATAAATGAAATCAACAAAGTATGAACATTCTATGTCATAACGACTTTGTATAGTTTGCGCATGCGCAAACTATGCACATTCTACGTAATAACAACTTTCTATAGTTTGCGCATGCATCTGGAAATAAGAAAAGCTTACTTCCCTCCGTTTTTTAAAATCACAACTTCTAGAAGGTTTACATGATATCTTGAAAAATATGAGTTTTTAGAAAATGTGATTTATTTCATCAATGGAATCAACAAATTATGCACATTCTACGTAATAACGATTTTCTATAGTTTGCGCATGCGTCCGTAAATAAGAAAAGCTTACTTCCCCGCGCTTTTTAAAATCACAGCTTCTACAAGGTTTACATGATTTCTTAAAAAACACTAGTTTTTAGAAAATGTGATTTATTTCATAAATGGAATCAACAAAGTATGCACATTCTACGTCATAATGCCTTTCTATAGTTTGCGCATGCGTCCGGAAATAAGAAAAGCTTACTTCCCCCTGTTTTTTTAAATCACAACTTCTAGAATGTTTATATGATTTCTTAAAAAAGACGACTTTTTAGAAAATGTGATTTATTTCATAAATGGAATCAACAAAGTATGCACATTCTACTTCATAACGACTTTCTATAGTTTCCGCATGGATCCGGAAATAAGAAAAGCTTACTCCCCCCCCTTTTTTTAAATCACAGCTTCTAAAAGGTTTACATGATTTCTTAAAAAAAATGAGTTTTTAGAAAATGTGATTTATTTCATCAATGGAATCAAAAAAATATGCACATTCTACGTAATAACGACTTTCTATAGTTTGCGCATGCGTCCGGAAATAAGAAAAGCTTACTTCCCTTCGTTTTTTAAAATCACAGCTTCTAGAAGGTTTACATGATTTCTTAAAAAAAACGAGTTTGTAGAAAATGTCATTTAATTCATCAATGGAATCAACAAAGTATGTACATTCTACGTAATAACGACTTTCTATAGTTTGCGCAGACGTCCGGAAATAGGAAAAGCTTACTTCCGCTAGTTTTTTAAAATCACAGCTTCTAGAAGGTTTAAATGATTTCTTAAATTACACGAGTTTTTAGAAAATGTCATTTATTTCATAAATGGAATCAACAAAGTATGAACATTCTATGTCATAACGAATTTGTATAGTTTGCGCATGTGCAAAATTTGCACATTCTACGTATTAATGACTTTCTATAGTTTGCGCATGGGTCCGGAAATAAGAAAAGCTTACTTCCCCCCGTTATTTAGATTCACAACTTCTAGAAGGTTTACATGATTTCTTAAAAAACACGAGTTTTTAGAAAATGTGATTTATTTCATAAATGGAATCAACAAAGTATGCACATTCTACGTCATAACGCATTTCTATAGTTTGCGCATGCGTCCGGAAATAAGAAAACTTACTTCCCCCCCCTTTTTTAAATCACAGCTTCTAGAGGGTTTACATGATTTCTTAAAAAAACTAGTTTTTAGAAAATGTGATTTATTTCTTAAATGGAATCAACAAAGTACGCACATTCTACGTCATAATGCCTTTCTATAGTTTGCGCATGCGTCCGTAAATAAGAAAAGATTACTTCCCCCCCTTTTTTAAAATCACAGCTTCTAGAAGGTTTACATGATTTCTTAAAAAAAATGAGTTTTTAGAAAATGTGATTTATTTCATCAATGGAATCAACAAAGTATGCACATTCTACGTAATAACAAGTTTTTATAGTTTGCGCATGCGTCCGGAAATAAGAAAAGCTTACTTCCCTCCGTTTTTTAAAATCACAACTCCTACAAGGTTTACATGATTTCTTAAAAAAAACGAGTTTGTAGAAAATGTGATTTAATTCATCAATGGAATCAGCAAAGTATGCACATTCTATGTAATAACCACTTTCTATAGTTTGCGTATGTGTCCGGAAATAAGAATGGCTTGCTTCTGCCAGTTTTTTAAAATCACAGCTTTTAGAAGGTTTACATGATTTCTTAAAAAACATGGGTTTTTAGAAAATGTCATTTATTTTATAAATGGAATAAACAAAGTATGAACATTCTATGTCATAACGACTTTGTATAGTTTGCGGATACGCAAACTATGCACATTCTACGTAATAACGACTTTCTATAGTTTGCGCATGCGTCTGGAAATAAGAAAAGCTTACTTCCCCCCGTTATTTAAATTCACAGCTTCTAGAAGGTTTACATGATTTCTTAAAAAACACGAGTTTTTAGAAAATGTGATTTATTTCATAAATGGAATAAACAAAGTATGCACATTCTACGTAATAATGAATTTCTATAGTTTGCACATGCATCCGGAAATAAGAAAAGCTTACTTCCCCCTATTTTTTAAAATCACAGCTTCTAGAAGGTTTACATGATTTCTTAACAAACACGAGTTTTTAGAAAATGTGATTTATTTAATCAATGGAATCAACAAACTATGCACATTCTACGTAATAACGACTTTCTATAATTTGCGCATGCGTCCGGAAATAAGAAAAGCTTACTTCCCCTTGTTTTTCAAAATCACAGCTTCTAGAAGGTTTACATGATTTCTTAACAAACACGAGTTTTTAGAAAATGTCATCTATTTCATAAATGGAATAAACAAAGGATGCACATTCTATGTCTTAACGCCTTTCTATAGTTTGCGTTGGCGCAAACTATGCACATTTTATGTAATAACGACTTTCTATAGTTTGCGCATGTGTCCGGAAATAAGAAAAGATTACTTAACCCCGTTTTTTAAAATCGCAACTTTTAGAAGGTTTACGTGATTTCTTAAAAAATATGAGTTTTTAGAAAATGTGATTTATTTCATAAATGGAATCAACAAAGTATGCACATTCTATGTCATAATGACTTTCTATAGTTTGCGCATGCGTCCGGAAATAAGAAAAGCTTACTTCCCCCTGTTTTTTAAAATCACAGCTTCTAGAAGGTTTACATGATTTCTTAAAAAATATGAGTTTTTAGAAAATGTGATTTATTTCATCAATGGAATCAACAAACTATGCACATTCTACGTAATAACGACTTTCTATAGTTTGCGCATGCGTCCGGAAATAAGAAAAGCTTATTTCCCCCCGTTTTTTAAAATCACAGCTTCTAGAAGGTTTACATGATTTCTTAAAAAACACAAGTTTATAGATAATGTCATTTATTTCATAAATGGAATCAACAAAGTATGAACATTCTATGTCATAACAACTTTCTATAGTTTGCGCATGCATTTGGAAATAAGAAAAGCTTAGTTCCACCCTTTTTTTAAATTCACAGCTTCTAGAAGGTTTACATGATTTCTTAAAAAACCCGAGTTTCTAGAAAATGTGATTTATTTCATAAATGGAATAATGAAAGTATGCACATTCTACGTCATAACGACTTTCTATAGTTTGCGCATGCGTCCAGAAATAAGAAAAGCTTACTTCCGCCTGTTTTTTAAAATCACATCTTCTATAAGGTTTACATGATTTCTTAAAAAACACGAGTTTTTAGAAAATGTGATTTATTACATAAATGGAATCAACAAAGTATGCGCATTCTACGTCATAACGACTTTCTACAGTTTGTGCATGCGCCCGGAAATAAGAAAAGCTTACTTCCCCCCCTTTTTTAAAATCACAGCTTCTAGAAGGTTTACATGATTTCATAAAAAAAATGAGTTTTTAGAAAATTCCATTTATTTCATAAATGGAATCAACAAAGTATGCACATTTTGTGTCATAACGACTTTCTATAGTTTGCACAGCTTCTAGAAGGTTTACATGATTTCTTAAAAAACACGAGTTTTTAGAAAATGCGATTTATTTCATAAATGGAATAAAAAACGTATGCACATTCTACTTAATAACGACTTTCTATAGTTTGCGCATGCGTCTGGAAATAAGAAAAGGTTACTTCCGCCCGTTTTTTAAAATCACTGCTTCTAGAAGGTTTACATGATTTCTTAAAAAACATGAGTTCGTAGAAAATGTTATTTAATTCATAAATGGAATCAACAAAGTATGCACATTCTACGTAATAATGACTTTCTATAGTTTCCGCATACGTCCGGAAATAGGAAAAGCTTACTTCCGCAAGTTTTTTAAAATCACAGCTTCTAGAAGGTTTACATGATTTCATAAAAAACACGAGTTTTTGAAAATGTCATTTATTTCATAAATGGAATCAACAAAGTATGAACATTCTATGTCATAACGACTTTATATAGTTTGCGCATGCGCAAACTATGCACATTCTACGTAATAACAACTTTCTATAGTTTGCGCATGCATCTGGAAATAAGAAAAGCTTACTTCGCTCCGTTTTTTAAAATCACAACTTCTAGAAGGTTTACATGATATCTTGAAAAATATGAGTTTTTAGAAAATGTGATTTATTTCATCAATGGAATCAACAAATTATGCACATTCTACCTAATAACGATTTTCTATAGTTTGCGCATGCGTCCGTAAATAAGAAAAGCTTACTTCCCCGCGCTTTTTAAAATCACAGCTTCTACAAGGTTTACATGATTTCTTAAAAAACACGAGTTTTTAGAAAATGTGATTTATTTCATAAATGGAATCAACAAAGTATGCACATTCTACGTCATAATGCCTTTCTATAGTTTGCGCATGCGTCTGGAAATAAGAAAAGCTTACTTCCCCCTGTTTTTTAAAATCACAACTTCTAGAAGGTTTATATGATTTCTTAAAAAAAGACGAGTTTTTAGAAAATGTGATTTATTTCATAAATGGAATCAACAAAGTATGCACATTCTACTTCATAACGACTTTCTATAGTTTCCGCATGCATCCGGAAATAAGAAAAGCTTACTTCCCCCCCTTTTTTTAAATCACAGCTTCTAGAAGGTTTACATGATTTCTTAAAAAAAATGAGTTTTTAGAAAATGTGATTTATTTCATCAATGGAATCAAAAAACTGTTAAATTTTCTGAATTTACTTCAATCTGATCTAGGATCTTAACTAAGAGAACAACATGTACAGCATATCTACAGCATATCAATCATGGAGACAATAATGCAAGCACACACAAGAGACACAAAGATTTACTTGGGGAAAACCATAAAGGTGAAAAACCCCAATAACTTCCTCAGAGATAGATAGAGAAATGATACAACCAACCAATAGAGATAGCCATAACCTAGCAGCAATCCTCCTCCTCCATAAGTGCACCTCTCCTCCTTGAGAGCATGTGTGTGAAGTGAGTGAGTAAATAGAGTTCCTCCCGCACTCTATTTATACTTGACTTGACTTGCATTTTTACCTAACTCATGTCGGCTCGAACTTAACCACATAACATAATGCTGAGTGGGCCGACCCCCAATAGGGTGGTCTAATAACCCTTTGACCCACATGGCCGACCCCCAACAAGGTGGTCTAATAACCCATTGACCCACATGACTTATACAGGGCCGACCCCAAACAAGGTGGTCTAATAACCCATCAAGTATAAGTTACGACACTTACAATATAAATGACGACACTTCCTTATAGAGGAATAATACCATCTCTATAGGAATACAATATACATATATGTGAAATACATTCCGAAGTTACATATACATCAACACTCCCTCTTAACTAGGAAGGTATTTCTCAGCACAGTTCTTCTAGCACAAGTCATCTTCTCTGGATCATCGTCACTGGATAATCGTCATCGAGTCATCATCATCGTCACTGCTGCTGCTATCTCAATCAATCTCTGAATCTACTCGTCATAGGAAGTTCTACAGAGCCAGTCCTTTTTCATACTGGATGTAGGCCCACCACCTGTAGGTCTTCGTCATCACTAGCCATACTGTGGAATCCTCAGGACTTATTACGTGCGTCACAAAACCTCGAAAGAGCATCCCAGGATGTTACGGGTACACAACTCCGACCTGTAGGATCTCCCAGGGCGCTATTACATGTGACCCCACCACAAAACCTCGCAAGAGCATCTCAGGATGTTACGGGTACACAACTCCAACCTGAAATCTCCCAGGGCATAAATTACATGTGGTCCACCACAAAACCTCGCAAGAGCATCTCAGGATGTTACGGGTACACAACTCCGACCTGAAATCTCCCAGGGCATAAATTACATGTGGTCCACCACAAAACCTCGCAAGAGCATCTCAGGATGTTACGGGTACACAACTCCGACCTGAAATCTCCCAGGGCAACGAATTACATGTGGTCATGGCAAAACCTCGCAAGAGCATCCCAGGACTGATTACGGGCACACAGCCCAACCTATCGGATCTCCCAGGGAAACGAATTACATGCCATAGGACAAAACCTCGCAAGAGCATCTGCCAGATATCCCAGGGCGCTATTATATGCCATAGGCAAAACCTCGAAAGACTATCTGCAGATCTCCCAGGGCAACGAATTACATGTCCTCCCATAGCAAAACCTCGAAAGAGCATTTGCCAGATGTCCCAGGGCACCGAATTACATGCCATAGGCAAAAACTCGAAAGACCATCTGCAAATCTCCCAGGGAAACGAATTACATGCTCATCTGCACAACCTGATCCACGGCCATAGAGTATCAACCTGATACTCACCATACATCATCCTGATGTATCCATGATCATCCTGATCATCATCACTGCAACGTCCTGCTGCATGTCATTTGGAGCAACATCCTGAAGCTCGTCATCTATGATCATCCTGATCATCACTGCAACATCCTGCTGCATGATCCACCTGATCATCAATGCATCTACCTGATGCATACCAAGTATCATACATGATCCTCCTGATCATCAATGTATCCACCTGATACAAATACATGATACATATCATCATACATGATCCTCCTGATCATCAATGCATCTACCTGATGCATACCAAGTATCATACATGATCCTCCTGATCATCAATGTATCCACCTGATACAAATACATGATACATATCATCATACATGATCCTCCTGATCATCAATGCATCTACCTGATGCATACCAAGTATCTACCTGATACATATCATCATACATGATCCTCCTGATCATCAATGTATCCACCTGATACAAATACAAATACATGATACATATCACCATACATGATCCACCTGATCATACAATGTATCCACCTGATACATATACAGATACATGGTCCAAGCATCCAACATGATGCATACATACATACATAAAATGATCCAACTGATCATATCCAAGCAGAAACCAGAACATCATCCTGATGCTCATCATCCAGCGCTTACATCCACAGCCATGTGAAGGATCCTCCTTCCAACATGCTTGGAATGGCTTCAGCAAATGTGTCCATCACTTCTTCCTCGAAGTATCCTTGATCTGAAGCACGCCAAGCCTCTCTCTGAAGTACTCGAACTTCACCCTGGCTAGTGGCTTCATCAGCACATCTGCAATCTGCTCGTCCGTCGCAACATACAGGAGCTTCACAGCTCCTCTCTGCACCATATCCCTGATATAGTGATATTTGATCTCTATGTGTTTCGACCTGTCATGAAACACTGGGTTCTCGGACAGCTTCACACAACTCTGGTTATCACAGAAGATACCAGTAGCCTCCAACGGGAGATCAAATAACTCAGACAGTAGCTTCCGTAGCCATACTACCTCACAACTAGCTGAACAGGCTGCAACATACTCTGCCTCAGCTGTACTCAGTGCTACGCAGGACTGCTTCCTGCTAAACCAAGAGATCACACCTGATCCCATACTGAAGCAACACCCAGATGTGCTCTTCCTGTCTGCAGCACTGCCAGCCCAATCTGAATCAACATAACCTTCCAGGTTAAACTTTTGATTCGCCTCATACCTGAGCCCATAATCCACTGTACCCTTCAGGTACCTCAGAACATGCTTTACAGTAACCAGGTGAACACTTCTCGGATCCGTCAGGAACTGGCTCAATGTGTTCACAGCAAAGCAAATGTCTGGTCTCGTCTTCGTCAGGTACATCAAGGACCCAATCATTTGACGATACATAGAGACATCAACTGACTCAGATGAAGCATCACATAGAAGCTTCAGATTCGATGCCATAGGTGTGGCCATGGCCTTGCAATCCATCATCCCGAACCTCTTTGGGATCTCTACTGCATACTTCCCTTGTCCAAGGAAGATTCTATCTGCACTTTACCACACCTCCATGCCAAAAACAAATAGTGCATCATCCCCAAGTTCTTCATCTCGAACTCGGTAGTAAGCTTCCGCTGCGTGTCGGCAATCAATCTATCTTCACCATACCAAGTTCTGGGAGCTTGCTTCAATCCATACAAGGCTTTCTTCAATCTGCATACATATGACTCCCTGTCAGGTCTTGGGACTGCATCCCAAACATCTTCTTCATGATCTACGGATCATGGCATTCCATTTCTTCATCCCAGATCCTGGGAACTTCAATATCTTCAATAGATATCTTTCTTGCTGGAACAAATGTTGTAGTCCTTTTGTAGGAGATGGCATATGATCTTTCCTACACAACAAGTTAAATTGCATGATTAGAAAACATCTTATAGTTTTTAGAACAAATTCTTACACATAAAGAAATATGCCATACAGTCATGCAATTATCTTAGCCAATGCTTCAATACAACATTTATCCATATCCCGTAACTTTCTAGATGCCTTCCAATCTCTACCAGAACATTGTTAAGAGTGTGCACAACTCCCAACATGTCAGCAAAGAGGTTTCATTCTAGATAAGTAGCAATGGAATGTTGTACAGTGCCATAGGCTACTTACCCATGCATATTAGTAGTATACTGTTCATCAATGCAATTATTCTAATATGCATAATACACAACCTAATTCTAGGAACATCAGTATATACATTATTGAACAGTATTATTTAAGAAATTACAATTCAAATACTTATCTTTGTTTGTTCGTTGGGTGGACTCCCTCTGAGTCTTTGCTTCCTTGCAGGAGCTGCTGGAGTCCTAATCTGAGGTAGCTTCTTCTACACCTTTCTGTTGTGAAATGTAGAGAGATGATCAACTCCCTCTGAATATCTGCATCCTTGCAGAAACTACTGAAGTGTGCTCCTTTGCTTTCTTGCAGGAACAACTAGAGTGTGCTCCTTTGCTTTCTGGCAGGAGCAACTGGAGTGTGCTCCCTCTTGATCTTTACTTCCTGAATTACCTGTTCTTGAACTCATATTCATCCTTGGTCCCTATGCATGCTTATTAGTATCATGAATGTGTTATCCTTGTGATCTCATATAAAATCATACATTCATTAGTATACTATTAAAACACAATAATCTCAAGCATGTATATTCATGATCATTTCAAACAGAAATAATAAGCATGAGCATTCAAGGATTCTTATGGTTAGTCAAATCATAAGAAACATAACATGTCTAAACCTGTAATTACTCAAGCTTATGACTCTTCAGGTTAGTTGAATCATCAATCAAGATAAGAGATATAAAATGCATAAAACCTGTGATTATTCAAGCCTATACTTTCATGATTCTTCTGGTTAGTCATATCATCAATTATAATAACATACATCCAACCATGATTATTCAAACCTATGACTTCATGAATAATTATTATCAACAACAGTATAAGATCCTAACACAAGGTAGGATTTTAGCTTGATATAGGAAAAACATACCTGGATTAGCATGCTAGCTATTTATGTCTAACATACCCGCATAATGTCTTCTGGTTCTCTTTAGTGACTTGTGCTAGTAACCTGCATGTCTCATAAGTTAACCATTATAAAACTAAGTTATACATACCTCGAGAATGGATCTTCTATGAGATCCATGGCAATGGATGAATCTTTGTCCTCATGATCATATGTTCTTGAACTAGAACATGATTTGTCTTCTTGGTGTACCTTTCATGTTAGTAGAAAACATAAAACTCATACAACATCACAATGTGTTAGTACAAACATAAGTTTCATACTCCTAATAAATGAATGACTTCTATCATGCATTCATAATTTTATTAAGGTGATATGACAAGTCTAAAATCAAGATTGTACTAACCATGATAATATGAAGACAAGCATACCATAAACTTAATTATGAACAAATCTCAAAACATACCTCGATGAGTCATACCTGTCGAGATCACTTGTAATCTTCTTATGTAAGGCCTTAGCCTCATCTCCCTCTGAAACAGGAACTTCTTCACTTATGCAAGTGATTAACCCAATCCACTTGATTTGCAAGAACTGGACCTTGAGCTGGATATGGGTTTGTCAGAGAAACCCCAAAAATTCAAACTATGAATTTCAAACTTCTTATAGGATAGAAATATGTGCCTTGATGAGCTGATCAAGTTGGTATATTCAAAATTTGAAAATTGCAAAGTTTCACTCCTCAATTTTTCCTTTGAAACTTCTACATTCACTGGACGTGACCCTGAACTGGGGTTTGATGAAGCCCACTCTTTTGCCCCATCAAAATGTTTGATCCAAAGCTCTAAGCTTCTATTTTTCTGAGGAGCTTCCAGCCGTGGTCACATATTTCAAAAATTCCCATTTTTACAGAAGCCCTAATTTTCCACTTTTCTGATCAAAGTCCCGAACTAGGGTCTAATCAAGCCCGGCCTTCTTCCCAACCAAAAATTCTGATCTTGGTCTCTAAATTTCTATTTTGATGAGTAGCATCCAGCCGTGGTCTCCGATTACAAAAATTCCAACTTTCTCCAAAGCCCTAAATTCCGGAAGCCATGAATGAAGGTACCAAAAAATAATTCTGTTTTGACAGAAATATGTACCTGATTGTTTTTGGTGTAACTCCGAAATTTTTGATCCACAGGGTCTGAAAAAGTTTCCTGAGATATCTTGACCTGTTATCTTTCCATCCTGACAGGTCTGACCTCAATTGGATTCTCTGAGAGAGAGATATGCCAAATGTCGCAACGTGATCTGTTTTGGGATAAAACAGGAGAGCGAACTTGTACGGCGTGCCACGTGTCACTGTTTTAACTTCAGCCTCTGAAAAAGTTTTCTGAGATAGCTCGGCCTGTTAGCTTTCCATCCTGACAGGTCTGACCTCAATTGGACTCTCTGAGAGAGAGTTATGCCAAATGTCGCAACGTGACCTGTTTATGGGATAATACAGGAGAGCGAACTTGTACGGCGTGCCACGTGTCACGGGTTCGACTTCGGCCTCTGAAAACGTTTTCTGAGATAGTTCAGACTGTGTACTACCTGTCACTTTTTACGAAATTTCATTTGGAGCTTCGTAGCCCAAGATATGACCTTTTTCCCAAGGTCACCTGATTTTGACTCAGATCTGGAAGAGGCAGAAACCTTATATTGTACAGATCATAAATCACAAAGTACAACGAATTATAGGTTGTCCTTTGGACACAAGATACCTGGAGATCTTAGCTTCGGCCTGTAACAATTTCCGATCCAAAAACTTCGCCAAAACGGATTTATAGCGAAAGTGCTACGATGACTAGTTTTTGCTATATCAAGCCCTAGCATCGTAATTGCAACAAGTGTCATACATGCCATATCATGCCTTCTTTCAGGCTAGCTCTGATACCATGTTAAATTTTCTGAATTTACTTCAATCTGATCTAGGATCTTAAATAAGAGAACAACATGTACATCATATCTACAGCATATCAATCATGGAGACAATAATGCAAGCACACACAAGAGACACAAAGATTTACTTGGGGAAAACCATAAAGGTGAAAAACCCCAATAACTTCCTCAGAGATAGATAGAGAAATGATACAACCAACCAATAGAGATAGCCATAACCTAGCAGCAATCCTCCTCCTCCATAAGTGCACCTCTCCTCCTTGAGAGCATGTGTGTGAAGTGAGTGAGTAAATAGAGTGCCTCCCGCACTCTATTTATACTTGACTTGACTTGCCTTTTTACCTAACTCATGTCGTCTCGAACTTAACCACACAACATAATGCTGAGTGGGCCGACCCCCAATAGGGTGGTCTAATAACCCTTTGACCCACATGGCCGACCCCCAACAAGGTGGTCTAATAACCCATTGACCCACATGACTTATACAGGGCCGACCCCAAACAAGGTGGTCTAATAACCCATCAAGTATAAGTTACGACACTTACAATATAAATGACGACACTTCCTTATAGAGGAATAATACCATCTCTATAGGAATACAATATACATATATGTGAAATACATTCCGAAGTTACATATACATCAACAAAAACTATGCACATTCTACGTAATAACGACTTTCTATAGTTTGCGCATGCGTCCGGAAATAAGAAAAGCTTACTTCCCTCCGTTTTTTAAAATCACAGATTCTAGAAGGTTTACATGATTTCTTAAAAAAAATGAGTTTGTAGAAAATGTGATTTAATTCATCAATGGAATCAACAAAGTATGCACATTCTACGTAATAATGACTTTCTATAGTTTGCGCAGACGTCCGGAAATAGGAAAAGCTTACTTCCGCTAGTTTTTTAAAATCACAGCTTCTAGAAGGTTTAAATGATTTCTTAAAAAACACGAGTTTTTAGAAAATGTCATTTATTTCATAAATGGAATCAACAAAGTATGAACATTATATGTCATAACGAATTTGTATAGTTTGCGCATGCGCAAAATTTCCACATTCTACGTAATAACGACTTTCTATAGTTTGCGCATGGGTCCGGAAATAAGAAAAGCTTACTTCCCCCCGTTATTTAAATTCACAGCTTCTAGAATGTTTACATGATTTCTTAAAAAACACAAGTTTTTAGAAAATGTGATTTATTTCATAAATGGAATCAACAAAGTATGCACATTCTAAGTCATAACGCCTTTCTATAGTTTGCGCATGCGTCCGGAAATAAGAAAACTTACTTCCCCCCCTTTTTTTAAATCACAGCTTCTAGAGGGTTTACATGATTTCTTAAAAAAACTAGTTTTTAGAAAATGTGATTTATTCCTTAAATGGAATCAACAAAGTATGCACATTGTACGTCATAACGCCTTTCTATAGTTTGCGCATGCGTCCGGAAATAAGAAAAGATTACTTCCCCCCCTTTTTTAAAATCACAGCTTCTAGAAGGTTTACATGATTTCTTAAAAAAAATGAGTTTTTAGAAAATGTGATTTATTTCATCAATGGAATCAACAAAGTATGCACATTCTACGTAATAACGAGTTTTTATAGTTTGCGCATGCGTCCGGAAATAAGAAAAGCTTACTTCTGCTAGTTTTTTAAAATCACAGCTCCTAGAAAGTTTACATGATTTCTTAAAAAACACGAGTTTTTAGAAAATGTGATTTATTTCATAAATGGAATCAACAAAGTATGAACATTATATGTCATAACGAATTTATATAGTTTGCGCATGCGCAAAATTTGCACATTCTACGTAATAACGACTTTCTATAGTTTGCGCATGGGTCCGGAAATAAGAAAAGCTTACTTCCCCCCGTTATTTAAATTCACAGCTTCTAGAAGGTTTACATGATTTCTTAAAAAACACGAGTTTTTAGAAAATGTGATTTATTTCATAAATAGAATCAACAAAGTATGCCCATTCTAAGTCATAACGCCTTTCTATAGTTTGCGCATGCGTCCGGAAATAAGAAAACTTACTTACCCCCCTTTTTTTAAATCACAGCTTCTAGAGGGTTTACATGATTTCTTAAAAAAACTAGTTTTTAGAAAATGTGATTTATTTCTTAAATGGAATCAACAAAGTACACACATTATACGTCATAACGCCTTTCTATAGTTTGCGAATGCGTCCGGAAATAAGAAAAGATTACTTCCCCCCCTTTTTTAAAATCACAGCTTCTAGAAGGTTGACATGATTTCTTAAAAAAACGAGTTCTTAGAAAATGTGATTTATTTCATCAATGGAATAAACAAACTATGCACATTCTACGTAATAACAACTTTTTATAGTTTGCGCATGCGTCCGGAAATAAGAAAAGCTTACCTCCCTGCGTTTTTTAAAATCACAGCTTCTAGAAGGTTTACATGATTTCTTAAAAAAAACGAGTTTGTAGAAAATGTGATTTAATTCATCAATGGAATCAACAAAGTATGCACATCCTACGTAATAACCACTTTCTAGAGTTTGCGCATGCGTCCGGAAATAAGAAAAGCTTGCTTCCGCCAGTTTTTTAAAATCACATCTTCTAGAGATTTACATGATTTCTTAAAAAACACAAGTTTTTAGAAAATGTGATTTATTTAATCAATGGAATCAACAAACTATGCACATTCTACATAATAAAGATTTTCTATAGTTTGCGCATGCGTCCAGAAATAAGAAAAGCTTACTTCCACCCGTTTTTTAAAATCGCAACTTCTAGAAGGTTTACGTGATTTCTTAAAAAACACAAGTTTTTAGAAAATGTGATTTATTTCATCAATGGAATCAACATACTATGCACATTCTACGTAATAACGACTTTTTATAGTTTGCCCATGCGTCCGGAAATAAGAAAAGCTTACTTCTCTCCATTTTTTAAAATCACAGCTTCTAGAAGGTTTACATGATTTCTTAAAAAAACGAGTTTGTAGAAAATGTGATTTAATTCATCAATGGAATCAACAAAGTATGCACATTCTATGTAATAACCACTTTCTATAGTTTGCGCATACGTACGGAAAAAAGAAAAGCTTGCTTCCGCCAGTTTTTTAAAATCACAGCTTCTAGAAGCTTTACATGATTTCTTAAAAAACACGAGTTTTTAGAAAATGTGATTTATTTAATCAATGGAATCAAGAAACTATGCACATTCTACGTAATACCGATTTTCTATAGTTTGCGCATGCGTCCGGAAATAAGGAAAGCTTACTTCCCCCCATTTTTTAAAATCACAGCATCTAGAAGGTTTACATGATTTCTTAACAAACACGAGTTTTTAGAAAATGTCATTTATTTCGTAAATGGAATCAACAAAGTATGCACATTCTATGTCATAACGCCTTTCTATAGTTTGCGCATGCGTCCAGAAATAAGAAAAGCTTACTTCACCTTGTTTTTTAAAATCACAGCTTCTAGAAGGTTTACATGATTTCTTAAAAAACACGAGTTTTTAGAAAATTTCATCTATTTCATAAATGGAATAAACAAAGTATGCACATTCTACGTCATAACGACTTTCTATAGTTTGCGCATGCGCCCGGAAATAAGAAAAGCTTACTTCCCCCCATTTTTTAAAATCACAGCTTCTAGAAGGTTTACATGATTTCTTAAAAAATATGAGTTTTTAGAAAATGTGATTTATTTCATCAATGGAATCAACAAACTATGCACATTTTACATAATAACGACTTTCTATAGTTTGCGCATGCGTCCGGAAATAAGAAAAGCTTACTTCCCTCCGTTTTTTAAAATCACAGCTTCTAGAAGGTTTACATGATTTCTTAAAAAAAACGAGTTAGGAGAAAATGTGATTTAATTCATCAATGGAATCAACAAAGTATGCACATTCTACGTAATAACGACTTTCTATAGTTTGCGCATACGTCCAGAAATAGGAAAAGCTTACTTCCGCCAATTTTTTAAAATCACAGCTTCTAGAAGGTTGAAATGATTTCTTAAAAAACACTAGTTTTTAGAAAATGTCATTTATTTCATAAATGGAATCAACAAAGTATGAACATTCTATGTCATAACGACTTTGTATAGTTTCCGCACGCGCAAAATTTGCACATTCCTACGTAATAACAACTTTCTATAGTTTGCGCATGCATCCGAAAATAAGAAAAGCTTACTTCCCTCCGCTTTTTAAAATCACAGCTTCTAGAAGGTTTACATGATTTCTTCAAAATCACGAGTTTTTATAAAATGTGATTTATTTCATAAATGGAATCAACAAAGTATGCACATTCTACGTCATAACTCCTTTCTATAGTTTGCGCATGCGTCTGGAAATAAGAAAAGATTACTTCCCCCCCTTTTTTAAAATCACAGCTTTTAGAAGGTTTACATGATTTCTTAAAAAAAACAAGTTTTTAGAAAATGTGATTTATTTCATCAATGGAATCAACAAAGTATGCACATTCTACGTAATAACCACTTTGTATAGTTTGCGTATGCATCCGGAAATAAGAAAAGCTTGCTTCCGCCAGTTTTTTAGAATCACAGCTTCTAGAAGGTTTACATGATTTCTTAAAAAACACGAGTTTTTAGAAAATGTCATTTATTTCATAAATGGAATAAGCAAAGTATGAACATTCTATGTCATAACGACTTTGTATAGTTTGCGCATGCGCAAACTATGCACATTCTACATAATAACGACTTTCTATAGTTTGCGCATGCGTCTAGAAATAAGAAAAGCTTACTTCCCCCTGTTTTTTAAAATCACAGCTTCTAGAAGGTTTACATGATTTCTTAAAAAACACGAGTTTTTAGAAAATGTGATTTATTTCATAAATGTAATCAACAAAGTATGCACATTCTACGTCATAACGACTTTCTATAGTTTGCGCATGCATCCGGAAATAAGAAACGCTTACTTCCCCCCCTTTTTTTAAATCACAGCTTCTAGAAGGTTTACATGATTTCTTAAAAAAAATGAATTTTTAGAAAGTTGATTTATTTGATCAATGGAATCAACAAACTATGCACATTCTATGTAATAACAACTTTCTATAGTTTGCGCATGCGTTGGAAATAAGAAAAGCTTACTTCCCTCTGTTTTTTAAAATCACAGCTTCTAGAAGGTTTACATGATTTCTTAAAAAAAATGAGTTTGTAGAAAATGTGATTTAATTCATCAATGGAATCAACAAAGTATGCACATTCTACGTAATAACGACTTTCTATAGTTTGCGCAGACGTACGGAAATAGAAAAAGTTTACTTCCGCCAGTTTTTTAAAATCACAGCTTCTAGAAGGTTTACATGATTTCTTAAAAAACACGAGTTTTTAGAAAATGTCATTTATTTCATAAATGGAATAAGCAAAGTATGAACATTCTATGTCATAACGACTTATTATAGTTTGTGCATGCGCAAAATTTGCACATTCTACGTAATAACGACTTTCTATAGTTTGCGCATGCATCCGGAAATAAGAAAAGCTTACTTCCCTTCGTTTTTTAAAATCACAGCTTCTAGAAGGTTTACATGATTTCTTAAAAAACACGAGTTTTTAGAAAATTTTATTTATTTCTTAAATGGAATCAAGAAAGTACGCACATTCTACATCATAACGCCTTTCTATAGTTTGCGCATGCGTGCAGAAATAAGAAAAGCTTACTTCCCCCCCTTTTTTAAAATCACAGCTTCTAGAAGGTTTACATGATTTCTTAAAAAAAACGAGTTTTTAGGAAATGTGATTTATTTCATCAATGGAATAAAAAAACTATGCACATTCTATGTAATAACGACTTTTTATAGTTTGTGCATGAGTCCGGAAATAAGAAAAGCTTACTTCCCTCCGTTCTTTAAAATCACAGCTTCTAGAAGGTTTACATGATTTCTTAAAAAAAACGAGTTTGTAGAAAATGTGATTTAATTCATCAATGGAATCAACAAAGTATGCACATTCTACGTAATAACCACTTTCTATAGTTTGCGTATGCGTCCGGAAAAAAGAAAAGCTTGCTTCCGCCAGTTTTTTAAAATCACAGCTTCTAGAAGGTTTACGTGATTTCTTAAAAAACACGGGTTTTTAGAAAATGTCATTTATTTTATAAATGGAATAAACAAAGTATGAACATTCTATGTCATAACGACTTTGTATAGTTTCTGCATACACAAACTATTCATATTCTACATAATAACGACTTTCTATAGTTTGTGCATGCGTCCGGAAATAAGAAAAGCTTACTTCCCCCCGTTATTTAAATTCACAGCTTCTAGAAGGTTTACATGATATCTTAAAAAACACGAGTTTTTAGAAAATGTGATTTATTTCATAAATGGAATCAATAAAGTATGCACATTCTACATCATAACGCCTTTCTATAGTTTGCGCATGCGTCTGGAAATAAGAAAAGCTTACTTCACCCCTTTTTTTAAATCACGGCTTCTAGAGGGTTTACATGATTTCTTAAAAAAACTAGTTTTTAGAAAATGTGATTTATTTCATCAATGGAATCAACAAACTATGCACATTATACGTAATAACGACTTTCTATAGTTTGCGCATGCGTCCGGAAATAAGAAAAGCTTACTTTCCTCCGTTTTTTAAAATCACAGCTTCTAGAAGGTTTACATGATTTCTTAAAAAAAATGAGTTTGTAGAAAATGTGATTTAATTCATCAATGGAATCAACAAAGTATACACATTCTACGTAATAACGACTTTCTATAGTTTGCGCATACGTCCGGAAATAGGAAAAGCTTACTTCCGCCAGTTTTTTAAAATCACAGCTTTTAGAAGGTTTAAATGATTTCTTAAAAAAGACGAGTTTTTAGAAAATGTCATTTATTTCATAAAGGGAATCAACAAAGTATGAACATTCTATGTCATAACGACTTTCTATAGTTTGCGCATGCGCAAAATTTGCACATTCTACGTAATAACGACTTTCTATAGTTTGCGCATGCATCCGGAAATAAGAAAAGCTTACTTCCCTTCGTTTTTTAAAATCACAGCTTCTAGATGGTTGACATGATTTCTTAAAAAACAAGAGTTTTTATAAAATGTGATTTATTTCATAAATTGAATCAACAAAGTATGCACATTCTACGTCATAACGCCTTTCTATAGTTTGTGCATGCGTCCGGAAATAAGAAAAGCTTACTTCCCCCTGTTTTTTAAAATCACAGCTTCTAGAACGTTTACATGATTTCTTAAAAAACACGAGTTTTTAGAAAATGTGATTTATTTCATAAATGGAATCAATAAAGTATGCACATTCTACGTCATAACGCCTTTCTATAGTTTGCGCATGCGTCCGGAAATAAGAAAAGCTTACTTAACCCCTTTTTTTAAATCACGGCTTCTAGAGGGTTTACATGATTTCTTAAAAAAACTAGTTTTTAGAAAATGTGATTTATTTCATCAATGGAATCAACAAACTATGCACATTATACGTAATAACGACTTTCTATAGTTTGCGCATGCGTCCGAAAATAAGAAAAGCTTACTTTCCTCCGTTTTTTTAAATCACAGCTTCTAGAAGGTTTACATGATTTCTTAAAAAAAATGAGTTTGTAGAAAATGTGATTTAATTCATCAATGGAATCAACAAAGTATACACATTCTACGTAATAACGACTTTCTATAGTTTGCGCATACGTCCGGAAATAGGAAAAGCTTACTTCCGCCAGTTTTTTAAAATCACAGCTTTTAGAAGGTTTAAATGATTTCTTAAAAAACACGAGTTTTTAGAAAATGTCATTTATTTCATAAAGGGAATCAACAAAGTATGAACATTCTATGTCATAATGACTTTCTATAGTTTGCGCATGCGCAAAATTTGCACATTCTACGTAATAACGACTTTCTATAGTTTGCGCATGCATCCGGAAATAAGAAAAGCTTACTTCCCTTCGTTTTTTAAAATCACAGCTTCTAGATGGTTTACATGATTTCTTAAAAAACAAGAGTTTTTATAAAATGTGATTTATTTCATAAATTGAATCAACAAAGTATGCACATTCTACGTCATAACGCCTTTCTATAGTTTGTGCATGCGTCCGGAAATAAGAAAAGCTTACTTCCCCCTGTTTTTTAAAATCACAGCTTCTAGAACGTTTACATGATTTCTTAAAAAACACGAGTTTTTAGAAAATGTGATTTATTTCTTAAATGGAATCAACAAAGTACGCACATTCTACATCATAACGCCTTTCTATAGTTTGCGCATGCGTCTGGAAATAAGAAAAGCTTACTTCCCCCCCTTTTTTAAAAACACAGCTTCTAGAAGGCTTACATGATTTCTTAAAAAAAATGAGTTTTTAGAAAATGTGATTTATTTCATCAATGGAATCAACAAAATATGCACATTCTACATAATAACGAATTTTTATAGTTTGCGCATGCGTCCGGAAATAAGAAAAGCTTACTTCCCTCTGTTTTTTAAAATCACAGCTTCTAGAAGGTTTACATGATTTCTTAAAAAAAATGAGTTTGTAGAAAACATGATTTAATTCACCAATGGAATCAACAAAGTATGCACATTCTACGTAATAACCACTTTCTATAGTTTGCGTACGCGTCCGGAAATAAGAAAAGCTTGCTTCTGCCAGTTTTTTAAAATCACAACTTCTAGAAGGTTTACATGATTTCTTAAAAAACACGAGTTTTTAGAAAATGTCATTTATTTCATAAATGGAAGAAACAAAGTATGAACATTCTATGTCATAACGACTTTGTATAGTTTGCGCATGCGCAAACTATGCACATTCTACGTAATAACGACTTTCTGTAGTTTGCGCATGCGTCCGAAAATAAGAAAAGCTTATTTCCCCCTGTTTTTTAAATTCACAGCTTCTAGAAGGTTTGCATGATTTCTTAAAAAACACGTGTTTTTAGAAAATGTGATTTATTTCCTAAATGGAATCAACAAAGTATGCACATTCTACGTCATAACGCCTTTCTATAGTTTGCGCATGCGTCCGGAAATAAGAAAAGCTTACTTCCCCCTGTTTTTTAAAATCACAGCTTCTAGAAGGTTTACATGATTTCTTAAAAAACATGAGTTTTTAGAAAATGTGATTTATTTCATAAATGGAATCAAGAAAGTATGCACATTCTACGTCATAACGACTTTGTATAGTTTGCGCATGCGTCCGGAAATAAGAAAAGCTTACTTCCCCCCCTTTTTTTAAATCACAGCTTCTAGAAGGTTTACATGATTTCTTAGAAAAAATGAGTTTTTAGAAAATGTGATTTATTTCATCAATGGAATCAACAAACTATGCACATTCTATGTAATAACGACTTTCTATAGTTTGCGCATGCGTCCGGAAATAAGAAAATCTTACTTCCCTCTGTTTTTTAAAATCACAGCTTCTAGAAGGTTTACATGATTTCTTAAAAAAAATGAGTTTGTAGAAAATGTGATTTAATTCATCAATGGAAGGAACAAAGTACGCACATTCTACGTAATAACGACTTTCTATAGTTTGCGGATACGTCCGGAAATAGGAAAAGCTTACCTCCGCCAGTTTTTTAAAATCACAGTTTCTAGAAGGTTTAAATGATTTCTTAAAAAACACGAGTTTTTAGAAAATGTCATTTATTTCATAAATGGAATCAGAAAAGTATGAACATTCTATGTCATAACGACTTTGTATAGTTTGCGCATGCGCAAAATTTGCACATTCTACTTAATAACGACATTCTATAGTTTGCGCATGCATCCGGAAATAAGAAAAGCGTACTTCCCCCCGTTTTTTAAAATCACAGCTTCTAGAAGGTTTACATGATTTCTTAAAAAAAACGAGTTTTTATAAAATGTGATTTATTTCATAAATGGAATCAACAAAGTATGCACATTCTACATCATAAGGCCTTTCTATAGTTTGTGCATGCGTCCGGAAATAACAAACGCTTACTTCCCCTTGTTTTTTAAAATCACAGCTTCTAGAAGGTTTATATGATTTCTTAAAAAACACGAGTTTTTAGAAAATGTGATTTATTTCTTAAATGGAATCAACAAAGTACGCACATTCTACGTCATAACGTCTTTCTATAGTTTGCGCATGCGTCCTTAAATAAGAAAAGCTTACTTCCCCCCCTTTTTTACAATCATAGCTTCTAGAAGGTTTACATGATTTCTTAAAAAATACGAGTTTTTAGAAAATGTGATTTATTTCATCTATGGAATAAACAAACTATGCACATTCTGCGTAATAACAACTTTTTATAGTTTGCGCATGCGTCCAGAAATAAGAAAAGCTTACTTCCATGTGTTTTTTAAAATCACAGCTTCTAGAAGGTTTACATGATTTCTTAAAAAAAATGAGTTTGTAGAAAATGTGATTTAATTCATCAATGGAATCAACAAAGTATGCACATTCTACGTAATAACCACTTTCTATAGTTTGCGCATGCGTCTGGAAATAAGAAAAGCTTGCTTCCACCAGTTTTTTAAAATCACATCTTCTAGAAGGTTTACATGATTTCTTAAAAAACACAAGTTTTTAGAAAATGTGATTTATTTAATCGATGGAATCAACAAACTATGCACATTCCACGTAATAAAGATTTTCTATAGTTTGCGCATGCGTCCAGAAATAAGAAAAGCTTACTTTGTAGTGCCCCTAGACTACTGTAGACATTGAGGGCACCTGCTGAGTGACCCGACTGATTGAAACATTAATTAAATAACCTTTTGACCTTATCTTTTTTTTGAGTATGTGTATCTGAACTGTTGAGGTAAATGAATAATTGCATATGTTAAACGATTAGCTATGACTATGGAAAATTATGTTGATGGATAATGCTTAACGACTAGCTGTATGGTGATTATGTATTTGGCGACGAAAGGTATATTTGATAAGATGAATGAGCAGTTTGAATAAATCATAAACGTTTAACAATGCTAGAGTTAGAAACCAGATGATGATTGTTGAGAACAGTGCTACTAATAATTTGTTGCGAGAAGTGTGTGTAGAAACAAGTGAGACGGTTCACCAACGGACACACAAAGGAACATGGAGGGTCGTAGAGTACGGGTAAATCACACACAGGGGAAGTGACGACGATGTCAACTTCCGACAAGAATACCACGCATGAGCAGATAAGCATTGATCCGCTTGCTCAAGAGGAATGCGTGAGGATGTACGAGGTGGGCCACGACGGAGCTGGTCACGTACGAGTTGAGGGGCGCGCAGTGAGAACGGACTCACTCCTCAGCGCCATTAGTCCCTAGATAGCATGTAGACGGAGGATGGATGGTAACGATTCCTGAAATCCCTACAAAAGTTCCCGCAAGTCAAAACGGAAAGATGGTGGCAGAAGGGCCCGACGATGCGGTACCCTGTCGAGAACGGAAAGAATGGATGCAAGGACCCAACGATGAGGTACCATGCCAAGGAATGGAAACCATAGATGACTGGACCCGACGGAGTGGTGCCATGTCAAGGAATTAAAATTAAGGAACTAGGAGCCCAACGGTGCGGTACCGTGATCCTAGTGAGTTTGATTGTTATTTAGATTTAACTGCATAAAAACTTATGAGAATAACTCTAGATCATTACTTAGCAAATGCATAAAAATAATTTAGGCATTTGCACATGAATAGTTATTTTTGTTGAGCATTTAAAATAATAGAAATCATTATTTAGGAGCAAAATAGAATCCTAAGATTAGACACCTAGTCAACTAAAAGCTAGGAGTTAATTAAAATATCTGGGGGACAAACTGGAGCAAACTTAGGGGTGTTGGTGCACTTCCTAGAGAAAATGACACTTGGATAGGTGAGTGTTTTAATTAAATAATTAATTAAAAATATTTAATTATGCATGAAGCGACATGTGTCGCATGAGATTTTCCTTTATAAGGAAGACTTGGGGAATGGGTAAAGGGCCCATAATTTGGACGATTGTCGAAATTTTCGAATGCCTCAAAGACTTGCTGCTATCTAAGGGTTTGGCTTAGAAATCCTGGTGGGAAGGGAAGCCCAAGCTGAATTTCTGAAATACTTGTGTGAGCTCTACGACACAAAGCTCGGGGGAGGCCATGCGACTGAAAGCATGAGCCTATGGTTGGGTGGCGAAGCTAACGGTTGCTTCGCCTATGGTTAAACGAGCTTTGCTGGAGGGATCCTACGGAAGACGCAGACAACAATGGACCAGCTGGATCGGGTTGACAGGTTAAGGTTTTGCTTATTTTTGTTAAGTTATTCACTCTTTTATTTTATTTTTCCAATAACTATAATGGCTAATTTGTTTGTATGAAGTTTTTTTTAAAGTTTCAAGTTCAGTTCAAGGGGACCCTAAAGGAGGGGTCCTACATACTTCCCCCCATTTTTTAAAATCACAGCTTCTAGAAGGTTTACATGATTTCTTAAAAAACACAAGTTTTTAGAAAATGTCATTTATTTCATCAATGGAATCAACAAAGTATGCACATTCTACGTCATAACGACTTTCTATAGTTTGCGCATGTGTCCGGAAATAAGAAAAGCTTACTTCCCCCCGTTTTTTAAAATCACAGCTTCTAGAAGGTTTACATGATTTATTAAAAAACACAAGTTTTTAGAAAATGTGATTTATTTAATCAATGGAATCAGCAAACTATGCACATTCTATGTAATAACGACTTTCTATAGTTTGCGCATGCGTCCGGAAATAAGAAAAGCTTAGTTCCACCCTTTTTTTAAATCCACAGCTTCTAGAAGGTTTACATGATTTCTTAAAAAACACGAGTTTCTAGAAAATGTGATTTATTTCATAAATGGAATCAAGAAAGTATGCACATTCTATGTCATAACGAATTTCTATAGTTTGCGCATGCATCCGGAAATAAGAAAGGCTTACTTCCCCCTGTTTTTTAAAATCACAGCTTCTAGAAGGTTTACATGATTTCTTAAAAAACACGAGTTTTTAGAAAATGTGATTTATTTCATAAATGGAATCGACAAAGTATGCGTATTCTACGTCATAACGACTTTCTATAGTTTGCGCATGCGTCCGGAAATAAGAAAAGCTTACTTCCCCCCCTTTTTTAAAATCACAGCTTCTAGAAGGTTTACATGATTTCTTAAAAAAAATGAGTTTTTAGAAAATGTCATTTATTTCTTAAATGGAATAAACAAAGTATCAACATTCTATGTCATAACGACTTTGTATAGTTTGTGCATGCGCAAACTATGCACATTCTATGTAATAACGACTTTCTATAGTTTGCGCACGCGTCCGGAAATAAGAAAAGATTAGTTCCCTCCTTTTTTTTTAATTCACAGCTTCTAGAAGGTTTACATGATTTCTTAAAAAACACGAGTTTTTAGAAAATGTGATTTATTTCATAAATGGAATCAAAAAAGTATGCACATTCTACGTCATAACGACTTTCTATAATTTGCACATGCGTCCAGAAATAAGAAAAGCTTACTTCCCCCTGTTTTTTAAAATCACAGCTTGTAGAAGGTTTACATGATTTCTTAAAAAACACGAGTTTTTAGAAAATGTGATTTATTTCATAAATTGAATCAAAAACGTATGCACATTCTACGTAATAACGACTTTCTATAGTTTGCGCATGCGTCCGAAAATAAGAAAAGCTTAATTCCGCCAGTTTTTTAAAATCACAGCTTCTAGAAGGTTTACATGTTTTCTTAAAAAACATGAGTTTTTAGAAAATGTGATTTATTTCATCAATGGAATCAAAAAACCATGCACATTCTACATAATAACGACTTTCTATAGTTTGCGCATGCGTCTGGAAATAAGAAAAGCTTACTTCCCCCCGTTTTTTAAAATCACAGCTTATAGAAGGTTTACATGATTTCTTAAAAAACACGAGTTTTTAGAAAATGTGATTTATTTCATAAATGGAATCAACAAAGTATGCACATTCTACATCATAACGACTTTCTATAGTTTGCGCATGCTTCCAGAAATAAGAAAAGCTTACTTCCCGCCCTTTTTTTAAATCACAGCTTCTAGAAGGTTTACATGATTTCTTAAAAAAAATGAGTTTTTAGAAAATGTGAATTATTTCATCAATGGAATCAACAAACTATGCACATTCTAAGTAATAACGACTTTCTATAGTTTGCGCATGCGTCCGGAAATAAGAAAATCTTACTTCCCTCCGTTTTTTAAATTCACAGCTTCTAGAAGGTTTACATGATTTCTTAAAAAACACGAGTTTTTAGATAATGTGATTTATGTCATAAATGGAATCAACAAAGTATGCACATTCTACGTCATAACGACTTTCTATAGTTTGCGCATGTGTCCGGAAATAAGAAAAGCTGACTTCCCCCTATTTTTTAAAATCATAGCTTCTAAAAGGTTTTCCTGATTTCTTAACAAAGGCGAGTTTTTAGAAACTGTCATTTATTCCGTAAATGGAATCAACAAAGTATGGACATTCTACGTAATAACTAATTTCTATAGTTTGCGCATGCGTCCGGAAATAAGAAAAGCTTACTTCCCCCTGTTTTTTAAAATCACAGCTTCTAGAAGGTTTACATGATTTCTTAACAACCACGAGTTTTTAGAAAATGTCATTTATTTAATCAATGGAATTACCAAACTATGCACATTCTACGTAATAACGACTTTCTATAATTTGCGCATGCGTCCGGAAATAAGAAAAGCTTACTTCCCCCTGTTTTTTAAAATCACGGCTTCTAGAAGGTTTACATGATTTCTTAACAAACACGAGTTTTTTGAAAATGTCAATTATTTCCTAAATGGAATCAACAAAGTATGCACATTCTACATCATAACGAATTTCTATAGTTTGCGCATGCGTCCGGAAATAAGAAAAGCTTACTTTCCCCCTTTTTTTAAAATCACAGCTTCTAGAAGGTTTACATGATTTCTTAAAAAATACGACTTTTTAGAAAACGTGATTTATTTCATCAATGGAATCAACAAACTAAGCACATTCTACGTAATAACCACTTTCTATAGTTTGCGCATACGTCCGGAAATAAGAAAAGCTTACTTCTGCCAGTTTTTTAAAATCACAACTTCTAGAAGGTTTACATGATGTCTTAAAAAACACGAGTTTTGAGAAAATGTCATTTATTTCATAAATTGAATCAACAAAGTATGCACATTCTACGTCATAATTCCTTTCTATAGTTTGCGCATGAATCCGGAAATAAGAAAAGCTTACTTCCCCCTGTTTTTTAAAATCACACCTTCTAGAAGGTTTACATGTTTTCTTTAGAAACACGAGTTTTTGGAAGATGTGATTTATTTAATCAATGGAATCAACAAAGTATGCACATTCTACGAAATAACGACTTTCTATAGTTTGCGCATGCGTCCGGAAATAAGAAAAGCTTACTTCCCCCCGTTTTTTAAAATCACAGCTTCTAGAAGTCTTACATGATTTCTTAAAAAACACGAGTTTTTAGATAATGTGATTTATTTCATAAATGGAATCAACAAAGTATGCACATTCTACGTCATAACGCCTTTCTATAGTTTGCGCATGAATCCGGAAATAAGAAAAGCTTACTTCCCCCCGTTTTTTAAAATCACAGCTTCTAGAAGGTTTACATGATTTATTAAAAAACACAAGTTTTTAGAAAATGTGATTTATTTAATCAATGGAATCAGCAAACTATGCACATTCTACCTAATAACGACTTTCTATAATTCGCGCATGCATCCGGAAATCAGAAAATCTTAATTCCGCCAGTTTTTTAAAATCACAGCTTCTAGAAGGTTTACATGATTTCTTTAAAAACACGAGTTTTTAGAAAATGTGATTTATTTAATCAATGCAATCAACAACCTATGCATATTCTACGTCATAACGCCTTTCTATAGTTTGCGCATGCGTCCGAAAATAAGAAAAGCTTACTTCCCCCTGTTTTTTAAAATCACTGCTTCTAGAAGGTTTACATGATTTCTTAAAAAACACGAGTTTTTAGAAAATGTGATTTATTTCATAAATGGAATCAACAAAGTATGCACATTCTATGTCATAACTCCTTTCTATAGTTTGCACATGCGTCCGGAAATAAGAAAAGCTTACTTCCCCCTGTTTTTTAAAATCACAGCTTCTAGAAGGTTTACATGATTTCTTAAAAAACACGAGTTTTTAGAAAATGTGATTTATTACATCAATGGAATCAACAAAGTATGCACATTCTACGTCATAACGACTTTCTATAGTTTGCGCATGCGTCCGGAAATAAGAAAAGCTTACTTCCCCCCCTTTTTAAAATCACAGCTTCTAGAAGGATTACATGATTTCTTAAAAAAAATGAGTTTTTAGAAAATGTAATTTATTTCATCAATGAAATCAACAAACTATGCACATTCTACGTAATAATGACTTTCTATAGTTTACGCATAAGTCCGGAAATAAGAAAAGCTTACTTCCCCTCGTTTTTTAAAATCACAGCTTCTACAAGGTTTACATGATTTCTTAAAAAAAACGAGTTTTTAGAAAATGTGATTTATTTCATCAATGGAATCAACAAACTATGCACATTCTAGGTAATAACGATTTTTTATAGCTTGCGTATGCGTCCGGAAATAAGAAAAGCTTGCTTCCCCCTGTTTTTTAAAATCACAGCTTCTAGAAGGTTTACATGATTTCTTAAAAAACACAAGTTTTTAGATAATGTCATTTATTTCATAAATGGAATCAACAAAGTATGAACATTCTATGTCATAACAAGTTTGTATAGTTTGTGCATGTGCAAACTATGCACATTCTATGTAATAACGACTTTCTATAGTTTGCGCATGCGTCCGGAAATAAGAAAAGCTTAGTTCCACCCTTTTTTTAAATCCACAGCTTCTAGAAGGTTTACATGATTTCTTAAAAAACACGAGTTTCTAGAAAATGTGATTTATTTCATAAATGGAATCAAGAAAGTATGCACATTCTATGTCATAACGAATTTCTATAGTTTGCGCATGCGTCCGGAAATAAGAAAGTCTTACTTCCCCCTGTTTTTTAAAATCACAGCTTCTAGAAGGTTTACATGATTTCTTAAAAAACACGAGTTTTTAGAAAATGTGATTTATTTCATAAATGGAATCGACAAAGTATGCGTATTCTACGTCATAACGACTTTCTATAGTTTGCGCATGCGTCCGGAAATAAGAAAAGCTTACTTCCCCCCCTTTTTTAAAATCACAGCTTCTAGAAGGTTTACATGATTTCTTAAAAAAAATGAGTTTTTAGAAAATGTCATTTATTTCTTAAATGGAATAAACAAAGTATCAACATTCTATGTCATAACGACTTTGTATAGTTTGTGCATGCGCAAACTATGCACATTCTATGTAATAACGACTTTCTATAGTTTGCGCACGCGTCCGGAAATAAGAAAAGATTAGTTCCCTCCTTTTTTTTTAATTCACAGCTTCTAGAAGGTTTACATGATTTCTTAAAAAACACGAGTTTTTAGAAAATGTGATTTATTTCATCAATGGAATCAAAAAAGTATGCACATTCTACGTCATAACGACTTTCTATAATTTGCGCATGCGTCCAGAAATAAGAAAAGCTTACTTCCCCCTGTTTTTTAAAATCACAGCTTGTAGAAGGTTTACATGATTTCTTAAAAAACACGAGTTTTTAGAAAATGTGATTTATTTCATAAATTGAATCAAAAACGTATGCACATTCTACGTAATAACGACTTTCTATAGTTTCCGCATGCGTCCGAAAATAAGAAAAGCTTAATTCCGCCAGTTTTTTAAAATCACAGCTTCTAGAAGGTTTACATGTTTTCTTAAAAAACATGAGTTTTTAGAAAATGTGATTTATTTCATCAATGGAATCAACAAACCATGCACATTCTACGTAATAACGACTTTCTATAGTTTGCGCATGCGTCTGGAAATAAGAAAAGCTTACTTCCCCCCGTTTTTTAAAATCACAGCTTATAGAAGGTTTACATGATTTCTTAAAAAACACGAGTTTTTAGAAAATGTGATTTATTTCATAAATGGAATCAACAAAGTATGCACATTCTACATCATAACGACTTTCTATAGTTTGCGCATGCTTCCAGAAATAAGAAAAGCTTACTTCCCGCCCTTTTTTTAAATCACAGCTTCTAGAAGGTTTACATGATTTCTTAAAAAAAATGAGTTTTTAGAAAATGTGAATTATTTCATCAATGGAATCAACAAACTATGCACATTCTAAGTAATAACGACTTTCTATAGTTTGCGCATGCGTCCGGAAATAAGAAAATCTTACTTCCCTCCGTTTTTTAAATTCACAGCTTCTAGAAGGTTTACATGATTTCTTAAAAAACACGAGTTTTTAGATAATGTGATTTATGTCATAAATGGAATCAACAAAGTATGCACATTCTACGTCATAACGACTTTCTATAGTTTGCGCATGTGTCCGGAAATAAGAAAAGCTTACTTCCCCCTATTTTTTAAAATCATAGCTTCTAAAAGGTTTTCCTGATTTCTTAACAAAGGCGAGTTTTTAGAAACTGTCATTTATTCCGTAAATGGAATCAACAAAGTATGGACATTCTACGTAATAACTAATTTCTATAGTTTGCGCATGCGTCCGGAAATAAGAAAAGCTTACTTCCCCCTGTTTTTTAAAATCACAGCTTCTAGAAGGTTTACATGATTTCTTAACAACCACGAGTTTTTAGAAAATGTCATTTATTTAATCAATGGAATTACCAAACTATGCACATTCTACGTAATAACGACTTTCTATAATTTGCGCATGCGTCCGGAAATAAGAAAAGCTTACTTCCCCCTGTTTTTTAAAATCACGGCTTCTAGAAGGTTTACATGATTTCTTAACAAACACGAGTTTTTTGAAAATGTCAATTATTTCCTAAATGGAATCAACAAAGTATGCACATTCTACATCATAACGAATTTCTATAGTTTGCGCATGCGTCCGGAAATAAGAAAAGCTTACTTTCCCCCTTTTTTTAAAATCACAGCTTATAGAAGGTTTACATGATTTCTTAAAAAACACGAGTTTTTAGAAAACGTGATTTATTTCATCAATGGAATCAACAAACTAAGCACATTCTACGTAATAACCACTTTCTATAGTTTGCGCATACGTCCGGAAATAAGAAAAGCTTACTTCTGCCAGTTTTTTAAAATCACAACTTCTAGAAGGTTTACATGATGTCTTAAAAAACACGAGTTTTGAGAAAATGTCATTTATTTCATAAATTGAATCAACAAAGTATGCACATTCTACGTCATAATGCCTTTCTATAGTTTGCGCATGAATCCGGAAATAAGAAAAGCTTACTTCCCCCTGTTTTTTAAAATCACACCTTCTAGAAGGTTTACATGTTTTCTTTAAAAACACGAGTTTTTGGAAGATGTGATTTATTTAATCAATGGAATCAACAAATTATGCACATTCTACGAAATAACGACTTTCTATAGTTTGCGCATGCGTCCGGAAATAAGAAAAGCTTACTTCCCCCCGTTTTTTAAAATCACAGCTTCTAGAAGGCTTACATGATTTCTTAAAAAACACGAGTTTTTAGATAATGTGATTTATTTGATAAATGGAATCAACAAAGTATGCACATTCTACGTCATAATGCCTTTCTATAGTTTGCGCATGAATACGGAAATAAGAAAAGCTTACTTCCCCCTGTTTTTTAAAATCACACCTTCTAGAAGGTTTACATGTTTTCTTTAAAAAAACGAGTTTTTAGAAAATGTGATTTTTTTCATAAATGGAATCAACAAAGTATGCACATTCTACGTCATAACGACTTTCTATAATTTGCGCATGCGTTTGGAAATGAGAAAAGCTTACTTCCCCCCCTTTTTTAAAATCACAGCTTCTAGAAGGTTTACACGATTTCTTAAAAAAAACGAGTTTTTAGAAAATGTGATTTATTTCATCAATGGAATCAATAGAGTATGCACATTCTACATAATAACCACTTTATATAGTTTGCACATGCGTCCGGAAATAAGAAAAGCTTGCTTCCGCCAGTTTTTTAAAATCAAAGCTTCTAGAAGGTTTACATGATTTCTTAAAAAACACGAGTTTTTAGAAAATGTCATTTATTTCATAAATGGAATAAACATAGTATGAACATTCTATGTCATAACGACTTTGTATAGTTTGCGCATGCGCAAACTATGCAAATACTACGTAATAACGACTTTCTATAGTTTGCACATGCGTTCGGAAATAAGAAAAGCTTACTTCCCCCCGTTTTTTAAATTCACAGCTTCTAGAAGGTTTACATGATTTCTTAAAAAACACGAGTTTTTAGAAAATTTGATTTATTAAATAAATGGAATCAAAAAAGTATGCACATTCTACGTCATAACGACTTTCTATAGTTTGCGCATGTGTCTTGAAATAAAAAAAGCTTACTTCCCCCCGTTTTTTATAATCACAGCTTCTAGAAGGTTTACATGATTTCTTAAAAAACACGAGTTTTTAGAAAATGTGATTTATTTCATCAATGGAATCAACAAAGTATGCACATTCTACGTCATAACGACTTTCTATAGTTTGCGCATGCGTCCGGAAATAAGAAAAGCTTACTCCCCCCGTCTTTTAAAATCACGTCTTATTGAAGGTTTACATGATTTCTTTAAAAAAACGAGTTTTTATAAAATGTGATTTATTTCAGAAATGGAATCAACAAAGAATGCACATTCTACGTCATAACGACTTTCTATAATTTGCGCATGCGTCTGGAGATAAGAAAAGCTTACCTCCCCCCCTTTTTTAAAATCACAACTTCAAGAAGGTTTACATGATTTCTTAAAAAAACGAGTTTTTAGAAAATGTGATTTATTTCATCAATGGAATCAACAAACTATGCACATTCTACGTAATAATGACTTTCTATAGTTTGCGCATGTGTCCGGAAATAAGAAAAGCTTAATTCCGCCAGTTTTTTAGAATCACAGCTTGTAGAAGGTTTACATGATTTCTTAAAAAATACGAGTTTTTATAAAATGTGATTTATTTCATAAATGGAATCAACAAAGTATGCACATTCTACGTCATAACGACTTTCTATAGTTTGTGCATGTGTCCTGAAATAAGAAAAGCTTACTTCCCCCCGTTTTTTAAAATCACAGCTTCTAGAAGGTTTACATGATTTCTTAAAAAACACGAGTTTTTAGAAAATGTGATTTATTTCATCAATGGAATCAACAAACTATGCACATTCTACGTAATAACGACTTTCTATAGTTTGCGCATGCGTCCGGAAATAAGAAAAGCTTACTTCCCCCCGTTTTTTAAAATCACAGCTTCTAGAAGGTTTAGATGATTTCTTAAAAAACACGAGTTTTTAGAAAATGTGATTTATTTCATCAATGGAATCAACAAACTATGCACATTCTACGTAATAACGATTTTCTATAGTTTGCGCATGCGTCCGGTAATAAGAAAAGCTTACTTCCCCCCGTTTTTTAAAATCACAGCTTCTAGAAGGTTTACATGATTTCTTAAAAAACACGAGTTTTTAGAAAATGTGATTTATTTCATAAATGGAATCAACAAAGTATGCACATTCTACGTCATAAGGACTTTCTATAGTTTGCGCATGCCTGCGGGAATAAGAAAAGCTTACTTCCGCCCATTTTTTAAAATAAGAGCTTCTAGAAGTTTTACATGATTTCATAAAAAACACAAGTTTTTGGAAAATGTCATTTAATTCATAAATGGAATCAACAAAGTATGCACATTCTACGTAATAAGGAGTTTCTATGGTTTGCGCATGCGTCCGGAAATAAGAAAAGCTTACTTCCTCCAGTTTTTTAAAATCACAGCTTCTAGAAGGTTTACATGTTTTCTTAAAAAACACGAGTTTTTAGAAAATGTGATTTATTTCATAAATGGAATCAAAAAAGTATGCACATTCTACGTCATAACGACTTTCTATAGTTTGCGCATGCGTCCGGAAATAAGAAAAGCTTACTCCCCCCGTTTTTTAAAATCACGGCTTATTGAAGGTTTACATGATTTCTTAAAAAAAACGAGTTTTTATAAAATGTGATTTATTTCATAAATGGAATCAACAAAGAATGCACATTCTACGTCATAACGACTTTCTATAATTTGCGCATGCGTCCGGAGATAAGAAAAGCTTACCTCCCCCCCTTTTTTAAAATCACAACTTCAAGAAGGTTTACATGATTTCTTAAAAAAAACGAGTTTTTAGAAAATGCGATTTATTTCATCAATGGAATCAACAAAATATGCACATTCTACGTAATAATGACTTTCTATAGTTTGCGCATGTGTCCGGAAAAAATAAAAGCTTAATTCCGCCAGTTTTTTAGAATCACAGCTTCTAGAAGGTTTACATGATTTCTTAAAAAACACTAGTTTTTATAAAATGTGATTTATTTCATAAATGGAATCAACAAAGTATGCACATTCTACGTCATAACGACTTTCTATAGTTTGCGCATGTGTCCTGAAATAAGAAAAGCTTACTTCCCCCCGTTTTTTAAAATCACAGCTTCTAGAAGGTTTACATGATTTCTTAAAAAACACGAGTTTTTAGAAAATGTGATTTATTTCATCAATGGAATCAACAAACTATGCAGATTCTACGTAATAACGACTTTCTATAGTTTGTGCATGCGTCCAGAAATAAGAAAAGCTTACTTCCCCCCGTTTTTTAAAATCACAGCTTCTAGAAGGTTTACATGATTTCTTAAAAAACACGAGTTTTTAGAAAATGTGATTTATTTCATAAATGGAATCAACAAAGTATGCACATTCTACGTCATAACGACTTTCTATAGTTTGCGCATCCGTCCGGAAATAAGAAAAGCTTACTTCCCCCCGTTTTTTAAAATCACAGCTTCTAGAAGGTTTACATGATTTCTTAAAAAACACAAGTTTTTAGAAGTGTCATTTGTTTAATAAATGGAATCAACAAAGTATCAACATTCTATGTCATAACGACTTTGTATAGTTTTCGAATGCGTCCGGAAATAAGAAAAGCTTACTTCCCTCCGTTTTTTAAAATCACAGCTTCTAGAAGGTTTACATGATTTCTTAAAAAAATCGAGTTTGTAGAAAATGTGATTTAATTCATCAATGGAATCAACAAAGTATGCACATTCTACGTAATAACCACTTTCTATAGTTTGCGTATGTGTCCGAAAATAAGAAAAGCTTGCTTCCGCCAGTTTTTTACAATCACAGCTTCTAGAAGGTTTACATGATTTCTTAAAAAACACGACTTTTTAGAAAATGTCATTTATTTCATAAATGGAATCAACAAAGTATGAACATTCTATGTCATAACGACTCTGTATAGTTTGCGCATGCGCAAACTATGTACATTCTACGTAATAAAAAATTTCTATAGTTTGCGCATGCGTCCGGAAATAAGAAAAGCTTACTTCCCTATGTTTTTTAAAATCACAGCTTCTAGAAGGTTTACATGATTTCTTAACAAACACGAGTTTTTAGAAAATGTGATTTATTTAATCAATGGAATCAACAAACTATGTACATTCTTCGTAATAACGACTTTCTATAATTTGCGCATGCGTCCGGAAATAAGAAAAGCTTACTTCCCCCTGTTTTTTAAAATCACAGCTTCTAGAAGGTTTAGATGATTTCTTAACAAACACGAGTTTTTAGAAAATGTCATATATTTCATAAATGGAATAAATAAAGTATGCACATTCTATGTACTAACGCCTTTCTATAGTTTGCGCATGCGCAAACTATGCACATTTTACAAAATAACGACTTTCTATAGTTTGTGCATGCGTCCGGAACTAAGAAAAGCTTACTTCAACCCGTTTTTTAAAATCGCAACTTCTAGAAGGTTTACGTGATTTCTTAAAAAACACGGGTTTTTAGAAAATGTGATTTATTTCATAAATGGAATCAACAAAGTATGCACATTCTACGTCATAATGATTTTCTATAGTTTGCGCATGCGTCCGCAAATAAGAAAAGCTTACTTCCCCCCGTTTTTTAAAATCACAGCTTCTAGAAGGTTTACCTGATTTCTTAAAAAATACGAGTTTTTAGAAAATGCGATCTATTTCGTCAATGGAATCAACAAACTATGCACATTCTACATAATAACGACTTTCTAAAGTTTGTGCATGCGTCCGGAAATAAGAAAAGCTTACTTCCCCCCGTTTTTTAAAATCACAGCTTCTAGAAGGATTACATGATTTCTTAAAAAACACAAGTTTTTAGATAATGTCATTTATTTCATAAATGGATTCAACAAAGTTTGAACATTCTATGTGATAACGACTTTGTATAGTTTGTGCATGCGCAAACTATGCACATTCTATGTAATAACGACTTTCTATAGTTTGCGCATGCGTCCAGAAATAAGAAAAGCTTAGTTCCCCCCCTTTTCTTAAATTCACAGCTTCTAGAAGGTTTACATGATTTCTTAAAAAAACATGAGTTTTTAGAAAATATGATTTATTTAGTAAATGGAATCAACAAAGTATGCACATTCTACGTCATAAGAAATTTTTATAGTTTGCGCATGGCTGCGGGAATAAGAAAAGCTTACTTCCGCCCGTTTTTTAAAATAAGAGCTTCTAGAAGTTTTACTTGATTTCTTAAAAAACACGAGTTTGTGGAAAATGTGATTCAATTCATAAATGGAATCAACAAAGTATGCACATTCTACGTAATAACGACTTTCTATAGTTTGCGCATGCGTCCGAAAATAAGAAAAGCTTACTTCCTCCAGTTTTTTAAAATCACAACTTCTAGAAGGTTTACATTAATTCTTAAAAAACACGAGTTTTTAGAAAATGTGATTTATTTCATAAATGGTATCAAAAAGGTATGCACATTCTAGG
This sequence comes from Larix kaempferi, assembly GCA_027924585.1. Taxonomy (NCBI): domain Eukaryota; kingdom Viridiplantae; phylum Streptophyta; class Pinopsida; order Pinales; family Pinaceae; genus Larix; species Larix kaempferi. The sequence goes on along the minus strand of BSBM01000557.1, from coordinate 12,723,230 downwards.
TCATAACGACTTTCTATAGTTTGCGCATGCTTCTGGAAATAAGAAAAGATTACTCCCCCCCGTTTTTTAAAATCACGGCTTATTGAAGGTTTACATGATTTCTTAAAAAATACGAGTTTTTAGAAAATGTGATTTATTTCATCAATGGAATCAACAAACTATGCTCATTCTACGTAATAACGACTTTCTATAGTTTGCACATGCATCCGGAAATAAGAAAAGCTTACTTCCCCCCTTTTTTTAAATTCACAGCTTCTTGAAGGTTTACATGATTTCTTAAAAAACACGAGTTTTTAGAAAATGTGATTTATTTCATAAATGGAATCAACAAAGTATGCACATTCTATGTCGTAACGACTTTCTATAGTTTGCGCATGCATCTGGAAATAAGAAAAGCGTTCTTCCGCCCGTTTTTTAAATTCACAGCTTCTAGAAAGTTTACATGATTTCTTAAAAAACACGAGTTTTTAGAAAATGTGATTTAATTCATAAATGGAATCAACAAAGTATGCACATTCTAGGTAATAACAACTTTCTATAGTTTGCACATACGTCCAGAAATAAGAAAAGCTTACTTCCGCCAGTTTTTTAAAATCAAAGCTTCTAGAAGGTTTACATGATTTCCTAAAAAACACGAGTTTTTAGAAAATGTTATTTATTTCATAAATGGAATCAACAAAGTATGAACATTCTATGTCATAACGACTTTGTATAGTTTGTGCATGCGCAAACTATGCACATTCTACGTAATAACGACTTTCTATAGTTTGCGCATGCGTCCGGAAATAAGAAAAGCTTACTTCCCCCCTTGTTTTAAATCACAGCTTCTAGAATATTTACATGATTTCTTAAAAAACACGAGTTTTTAGAACATGTGATTTATTTCATAAATGGAATCAACAAAGTATGCGCATTCTACGTCATAACGACTTTGTATAGTTTGCGCCTGCGTCCGGAAATAAGAAAAGCTTACTTCCCCCCGTTTTTTAAAATGACAGCTTCTAGAAGGTTTACATGATTTCTTAAAAAACACGAGTTTTTAGAAAATGTGATTTATTTCATCAATGGAATCAACAAACTATGCACATTCTACGTCATAACGACTTTGTATAGTTTGCGCATGTGCAAACTATGCAAATTCTAGGTAATAACGACTTTCTATAGTTTGTGCATGCGTCCGGAAATAAGAAAAGCTTACTTCCCCCTGTTTTTTAAAATCACAGCTTCTAGAAGGTTTACATGATTTCTTAACAACCACGAGTTTTTAGAAAATGTCATTTATTTAATCAATGGAATTACCAAACTATGCACATTCTACGTAATAACGACTTTCTATAATTTGCGCATGCGTCTGGAAATAAGAAAAGCTTACTTCCCCCTGTTTTTTAAAATCACGGCTTCTAGAAGGTTTACATGATTTCTTAACAAACACGAGTTTTTTGAAAATGTCAATTATTTCCTAAATGGAATCAACAAAGTATGCACATTCTACATCATAACGAATTTCTATAGTTTGCGCATGCGTCCGGAAATAAGAAAAGCTTACTTTCCCCCTTTTTTTAAAATCACAGCTTATAGAAGGTTTACATGATTTCTTAAAAAACACGAGTTTTTAGAAAACGTGATTTATTTCATCAATGGAATCAACAAACTAAGCACATTCTACGTAATAACCACTTTCTATAGTTTGCGCATACGTCCGGAAATAAGAAAAGCTTACTTCTGCCAGTTTTTTAAAATCACAACTTCTAGAAGGTTTACATGATGTCTTAAAAAACACGAGTTTTGAGAAAATGTCATTTATTTCATAAATTGAATCAACAAAGTATGCACATTCTACGTCATAATGCCTTTCTATAGTTTGCGCATGAATCCGGAAATAAGAAAAGCTTACTTCCCCCTGTTTTTTAAAATCACACCTTCTAGAAGGTTTACATGTTTTCTTTAAAAACACGAGTTTTTGGAAGATGTGATTTATTTAATCAATGGAATCAACAAATTATGCACATTCTACGAAATAACGACTTTCTATAGTTTGCGCATGCGTCCGGAAATAAGAAAAGCTTACTTCCCCCCGTTTTTTAAAATCACAGCTTCTAGAAGGCTTACATGATTTCTTAAAAAACACGAGTTTTTAGATAATGTGATTTATTTGATAAATGGAATCAACAAAGTATGCACATTCTACGTCATAATGCCTTTCTATAGTTTGCGCATGAATACGGAAATAAGAAAAGCTTACTTCCCCCTGTTTTTTAAAATCACACCTTCTAGAAGGTTTACATGTTTTCTTTAAAAAAACGAGTTTTTAGAAAATGTGATTTTTTTCATAAATGGAATCAACAAAGTATGCACATTCTACGTCATAACGACTTTCTATAATTTGCGCATGCGTTTGGAAATGAGAAAAGCTTACTTCCCCCCCTTTTTTAAAATCACAGCTTCTAGAATGTTTACACGATTTCTTAAAAAAAACGAGTTTTTAGAAAATGTGATTTATTTCATCAATGGAATCAATAGAGTATGCACATTCTACATAATAACCACTTTATATAGTTTGCACATGCGTCCGGAAATAAGAAAAGCTTGCTTCCGCCAGTTTTTTAAAATCAAAGCTTCTAGAAGGTTTACATGATTTCTTAAAAAACACGAGTTTTTAGAAAATGTCATTTATTTCATAAATGGAATAAACATAGTATGAACATTCTATGTCATAACGACTTTGTATAGTTTGCGCATGCGCAAACTATGCAAATACTACGTAATAACGACTTTCTATAGTTTGCACATGCGTTCGGAAATAAGAAAAGCTTACTTCCCCCCGTTTTTTAAATTCACAGCTTCTAGAAGGTTTACATGATTTCTTAAAAAACACGAGTTTTTAGAAAATTTGATTTATTAAATAAATGGAATCAAAAAAGTATGCACATTCTACGTCATAACGACTTTCTATAGTTTGCGCATGTGTCTTGAAATAAAAAAAGCTTACTTCCCCCCGTTTTTTATAATCACAGCTTCTAGAAGGTTTACATGATTTCTTAAAAAACACGAGTTTTTAGAAAATGTGATTTATTTCATCAATGGAATCAACAAAGTATGCACATTCTACGTCATAACGACTTTCTATAGTTTGCGCATGCGTCCGGAAATAAGAAAAGCTTACTCCCCCCGTCTTTTAAAATCACGTCTTATTGAAGGTTTACATGATTTCTTTAAAAAAACGAGTTTTTATAAAATGTGATTTATTTCAGAAATGGAATCAACAAAGAATGCACATTCTACGTCATAACGACTTTCTATAATTTGCGCATGCGTCTGGAGATAAGAAAAGCTTACCTCCCCCCCTTTTTTAAAATCACAACTTCAAGAAGGTTTACATGATTTCTTAAAAAAACGAGTTTTTAGAAAATGTGATTTATTTCATCAATGGAATCAACAAACTATGCACATTCTACGTAATAATGACTTTCTATAGTTTGCGCATGTGTCCGGAAATAAGAAAAGCTTAATTCCGCCAGTTTTTTAGAATCACAGCTTGTAGAAGGTTTACATGATTTCTTAAAAAATACGAGTTTTTATAAAATGTGATTTATTTCATAAATGGAATCAACAAAGTATGCACATTCTACGTCATAACGACTTTCTATAGTTTGTGCATGTGTCCTGAAATAAGAAAAGCTTACTTCCCCCCGTTTTTTAAAATCACAGCTTCTAGAAGGTTTACATGATTTCTTAAAAAACACGAGTTTTTAGAAAATGTGATTTATTTCATCAATGGAATCAACAAACTATGCACATTCTACGTAATAACGACTTTCTATAGTTTGCGCATGCGTCCGGAAATAAGAAAAGCTTACTTCCCCCCGTTTTTTAAAATCACAGCTTCTAGAAGGTTTACATGATTTCTTAAAAAACACGAGTTTTTAGAAAATGTGATTTATTTCATCAATGGAATCAACAAACTATGCACATTCTACGTAATAACGATTTTCTATAGTTTGCGCATGCGTCCGGTAATAAGAAAAGCTTACTTCCCCCCGTTTTTTAAAATCACAGCTTCTAGAAGGTTTACATGATTTCTTAAAAAACACGAGTTTTTAGAAAATGTGATTTATTTCATAAATGGAATCAACAAAGTATGCACATTCTACGTCATAAGGACTTTCTATAGTTTGCGCATGCCTGCGGGAATAAGAAAAGCTTACTTCCGCCCATTTTTTAAAATAAGAGCTTCTAGAAGTTTTACATGATTTCATAAAAAACACAAGTTTTTGGAAAATGTCATTTAATTCATAAATGGAATCAACAAAGTATGCACATTCTACGTAATAAGGAGTTTCTATGGTTTGCGCATGCGTCCGGAAATAAGAAAAGCTTACTTCCTCCAGTTTTTTAAAATCACAGCTTCTAGAAGGTTTACATGTTTTCTTAAAAAACACGAGTTTTTAGAAAATGTGATTTATTTCATAAATGGAATCAACAAAGTATGCACATTCTACGTCATAACGACTTTCTATAGTTTGCGCATGCGTCCGGAAATAAGAAAAGCTTACTCCCCCCGTTTTTTAAAATCACGGCTTATTGAAGGTTTACATGATTTCTTAAAAAAAACGAGTTTTTATAAAATGTGATTTATTTCATAAATGGAATCAACAAAGAATGCACATTCTACGTCATAACGACTTTCTATAATTTGCGCATGCGTCCGGAGATAAGAAAAGCTTACCTCCCCCCCTTTTTTAAAATCACAACTTCAAGAAGGTTTACATGATTTCTTAAAAAAAACGAGTTTTTAGAAAATGCGATTTATTTCATCAATGGAATCAACAAAATATGCACATTCTACGTAATAATGACTTTCTATAGTTTGCGCATGTGTCCGGAAAAAATAAAAGCTTAATTCCGCCAGTTTTTTAGAATCACAGCTTCTAGATGGTTTACATGATTTCTTAAAAAACACTAGTTTTTATAAAATGTGATTTATTTCATAAATGGAATCAACAAAGTATGCACATTCTACGTCATAACGACTTTCTATAGTTTGCGCATGTGTCCTGAAATAAGAAAAGCTTACTTCCCCCCGTTTTTTAAAATCACAGCTTCTAGAAGGTTTACATGATTTCTTAAAAAACACGAGTTTTTAGAAAATGTGATTTATTTCATCAATGGAATCAACAAACTATGCAGATTCTACGTAATAACGACTTTCTATAGTTTGTGCATGCGTCCAGAAATAAGAAAAGCTTACTTCCCCCCGTTTTTTAAAATCACAGCTTCTAGAAGGTTTACATGATTTCTTAAAAAACACGAGTTTTTAGAAAATGTGATTTATTTCATAAATGGAATCAACAAAGTATGCACATTCTACGTCATAACGACTTTCTATAGTTTGCGCATCCGTCCGGAAATAAGAAAAGCTTACTTCCCCCCGTTTTTTAAAATCACAGCTTCTAGAAGGTTTACATGATTTCTTAAAAAACACAAGTTTTTAGAAGTGTCATTTGTTTAATAAATGGAATCAACAAAGTATCAACATTCTATGTCATAACGACTTTGTATAGTTTTCGAATGCGTCCGGAAATAAGAAAAGCTTACTTCCCTCCGTTTTTTAAAATCACAGCTTCTAGAAGGTTTACATGATTTCTTAAAAAAATCGAGTTTGTAGAAAATGTGATTTAATTCATCAATGGAATCAACAAAGTATGCACATTCTACGTAATAACCACTTTCTATAGTTTGCGTATGTGTCCGAAAATAAGAAAAGCTTGCTTCCGCCAGTTTTTTACAATCACAGCTTCTAGAAGGTTTACATGATTTCTTAAAAAACACGACTTTTTAGAAAATGTCATTTATTTCATAAATGGAATCAACAAAGTATGAACATTCTATGTCATAACGACTCTGTATAGTTTGCGCATGCGCAAACTATGTACATTCTACGTAATAAAAAATTTCTATAGTTTGCGCATGCGTCCGGAAATAAGAAAAGCTTACTTCCCTATGTTTTTTAAAATCACAGCTTCTAGAAGGTTTACATGATTTCTTAACAAACACGAGTTTTTAGAAAATGTGATTTATTTAATCAATGGAATCAACAAACTATGTACATTCTTCGTAATAACGACTTTCTATAATTTGCGCATGCGTCCGGAAATAAGAAAAGCTTACTTCCCCCTGTTTTTTAAAATCACAGCTTCTAGAAGGTTTAGATGATTTCTTAACAAACACGAGTTTTTAGAAAATGTCATATATTTCATAAATGGAATAAATAAAGTATGCACATTCTATGTACTAACGCCTTTCTATAGTTTGCGCATGCGCAAACTATGCACATTTTACAAAATAACGACTTTCTATAGTTTGTGCATGCGTCCGGAACTAAGAAAAGCTTACTTCAACCCGTTTTTTAAAATCGCAACTTCTAGAAGGTTTACGTGATTTCTTAAAAAACACGGGTTTTTAGAAAATGTGATTTATTTCATAAATGGAATCAACAAAGTATGCACATTCTACGTCATAATGATTTTCTATAGTTTGCGCATGCGTCCGCAAATAAGAAAAGCTTACTTCCCCCCGTTTTTTAAAATCACAGCTTCTAGAAGGTTTACCTGATTTCTTAAAAAATACGAGTTTTTAGAAAATGTGATCTATTTCGTCAATGGAATCAACAAACTATGCACATTCTACATAATAACGACTTTCTAAAGTTTGTGCATGCGTCCGGAAATAAGAAAAGCTTACTTCCCCCCGTTTTTTAAAATCACAGCTTCTAGAAGGATTACATGATTTCTTAAAAAACACAAGTTTTTAGATAATGTCATTTATTTCATAAATGGATTCAACAAAGTTTGAACATTCTATGTGATAACGACTTTGTATAGTTTGTGCATGCGCAAACTATGCACATTCTATGTAATAACGACTTTCTATAGTTTGCGCATGCGTCCAGAAATAAGAAAAGCTTAGTTCCCCCCTTTTCTTAAATTCACAGCTTCTAGAAGGTTTACATGATTTCTTAAAAAACATGAGTTTTTAGAAAATATGATTTATTTAGTAAATGGAATCAACAAAGTATGCACATTCTACGTCATAAGAAATTTTTATAGTTTGCGCATGGCTGCGGGAATAAGAAAAGCTTACTTCCGCCCGTTTTTTAAAATAAGAGCTTCTAGAAGTTTTACTTGATTTCTTAAAAAACACGAGTTTGTGGAAAATGTGATTCAATTCATAAATGGAATCAACAAAGTATGCACATTCTACGTAATAACGACTTTCTATAGTTTGCGCATGCGTCCGAAAATAAGAAAAGCTTACTTCCTCCAGTTTTTTAAAATCACAACTTCTAGAAGGTTTACATTAATTCTTAAAAAACACGAGTTTTTAGAAAATGTGATTTATTTCATAAATGGTATCAAAAAGGTATGCACATTCTAGGTCATAACGACTTTCTATAGTTTGCGCATGCTTCTGGAAATAAGAAAAGATTACTCCCCCCCGTTTTTTAAAATCACGGCTTATTGAAGGTTTACATGATTTCTTAAAAAATACGAGTTTTTAGAAAATGTGATTTATTTCATCAATGGAATCAACAAACTATGCTCATTCTACGTAATAACGACTTTCTATAGTTTGCACATGCATCCGGAAATAAGAAAAGCTTACTTCCCCCCTTTTTTTAAATTCACAGCTTCTTGAAGGTTTACATGATTTCTTAAAAAACACGAGTTTTTAGAAAATGTGATTTATTTCATAAATGGAATCAACAAAGTATGCACATTCTATGTCGTAACGACTTTCTATAGTTTGCGCATGCATCTGGAAATAAGAAAAGCGTTCTTCCGCCCGTTTTTTAAATTCACAGCTTCTAGAAAGTTTACATGATTTCTTAAAAAACACGAGTTTTTAGAAAATGTGATTTAATTCATAAATGGAATCAACAAAGTATGCACATTCTAGGTAATAACGACTTTCTATAGTTTGCACATACGTCCAGAAATAAGAAAAGCTTACTTCCGCCAGTTTTTAAAAATCAAAGCTTCTAGAAGGTTTACATGATTTCTTAAAAAACACGAGTTTTTAGAAAATGTTATTTATTTCATAAATGGAATCAACAAAGTATGAACATTCTATGTCATAACGACTTTGTATAGTTTGTGCATGCGCAAACTATGCACATTCTACGTAATAACGACTTTCTATAGTTTGCGCATGCGTCCGGAAATAAGAAAAGCTTACTTCCCCCCTTGTTTTAAATCACAGCTTCTAGAATATTTACATGATTTCTTAAAAAACACGAGTTTTTAGAACATGTGATTTATTTCATAAATGGAATCAACAAAGTATGCGCATTCTACGTCATAACGACTTTGTATAGTTTGCGCCTGCGTCCGGAAATAAGAAAAGCTTACTTCCCCCCGTTTTTTAAAATCACAGCTTCTAGAAGGTTTACATGATTTCTTAAAAAACACGAGTTTTTAGAAAATGTGATTTATTTCATCAATGGAATCAACAAACTATGCACATTCTACATAATAACGAGTTTCTTTTGTTTACGCATGCGTCCAGAAATAAGAAAAGCTTAATTCCGCTAGTTTTTTAAAATCACAGCTTCTAGAAGGTTTACATGATTTCTTAAAAAACACGAGTTTTTAGAAAATGTGATTTATTTAATCAATGGAATCAACAAAGTATGCACATTCTACGTAATAACGATTTTCTATAGTTTGCGCATGCGTCCGGAAATAAGAAAAGCTTACTTCCCCCCGTTTTTTAAAATCACAGCTTCTAGAAGGTTTACATGATTTCTTAAAAAACACGAGTTTTTAGAAAATGTGATTTATTTCATAAATGGAATCAACAAAGTATGGGCATTCTACATCATAATGCCTTTCTATAGTTTGCGCATGCGTCCGGAAATAAGAAAAGCTTACTTCGCCCTGTTTTTTAAAATCACAGCTTCTAGAAGGTTTACATGATTTCTTAACAAACACGAGTTTTTAGAAAATGTCATTTATTTCGTAAATGGAATCAACAAAGTATGCACATTCTATGTAATAACGAATTTCTATAGATTGCGCATGCGTCCGGAAATAAGAAAAGCTTAATTCCCCCTGTTTTTTAAAATCACAGCTTCTAGAAGGTTTACATGATTTCTTAACAAACACGAGTTTTTAGAAAATGTGATTTATTTAATCAATGTAATCAACAAACTATGTAGATTATTCGTAATAACGACTTTCTATAATTTGAGGATGCGTCCAAAAAGAAGAAAAGCTTACTTCCCCCTGTTTTTTAAAATCACAGCTTCTATAAGGCTTACATGATTTCTTAACAAACACGAGTTTTTAGAAAATGTCATTTTACAAAATAACGACTTTCTATAGTTTGCGCATGCGTTCGGAACTAAGAAAAGCTTACTTCAAGCCGTTTTTTAAAATCGCAACTTCTAGAAGGTTTACGTGATTTCTTAAAAAACACATGTTTTTAGAAAACGTGATTTATTTCATAAATGGAATCAACAAAGTATGCACATTCTACGTCATAACGATTTTCTATAGTTTGCGCATGCATCCGGAAATAAGAAAAGCTTACTTCCCCCCTTGTTTTAAATCACAGCTTCTTGAAGGTTTACATGATTTCTTAAAAAACACGAGTTTTTAGAAAATGTGATTTATTTCATAAATGGAATCAACAAAGTATGCGCATTCTACATCATAATGCCTTTCTATAGTTTGCGCATGCGTCCGGAAATAAGAAAAGCTTACTTCGCCCTGTTTTTTAAAATCACAGCTTCTAGAAGGTTTACATGATTTCTTAACAAACACGAGTTTTTAGAAAATGTCATTTATTTCGTAAATGGAATCAACAAAGTATGCACATTCTATGTAATAACGAATTTCTATAGATTGCGCATGCGTCCGGAAATAAGAAAAGCTTAATTCCCCCTGTTTTTTAAAATCACAGCTTCTAGAAGGTTTACATGATTTCTTAACAAACACGAGTTTTTAGAAAATGTGATTTATTTAATCAATGTAATCAACAAACTATGTAGATTATTCGTAATAACGACTTTCTATAATTTGAGGATGCGTCCAAAAGGAAGAAAAGCTTACTTCCCCCTGTTTTTTAAAATCACAGCTTCTATAAGGCTTACATGATTTCTTAACAAACACGAGTTTTTAGAAAATGTCATTTTACAAAATAACGACTTTCTATAGTTTGCGCATGCGTTCGGAACTAAGAAAAGCTTACTTCAAGCCGTTTTTTAAAATCGCAACTTCTAGAAGGTTTACGTGATTTCTTAAAAAACACATGTTTTTAGAAAACGTGATTTATTTCATAAATGGAATCAACAAAGTATGCACATTCTACGTCATAACGATTTTCTATAGTTTGCGCATGCATCCGGAAATAAGAAAAGCTTACTTCCCCCCGTTTTTTAAAATAAATGCTTCTAGAAGGTTTACAAGATTTCTTAAAAAATACGAGTTTTTAGAAAATTTGATTTATTTCATCAATGGAATCAACAAACTATGCACATTCTACGTAATAACGACTTTCTATAGTTTGCACATGCGTCCGGAAATAAGAAAAGCTTACTTCGCCCCGTTTTTTAAAATGACAGCTTCTAAAAGGTTTACATGATTTCTTAAAAAACACGAGTTTTTAGAAAATGTTATTTATTTCATCAATGGAATCAACAAACTATGCACATTCTATGTAATAACGACTTTCTTTAGTTTGCGCATGCGTCCGGAAATAAGAAAAGCTTAATTCCGTCAGTTTTTTAAAATCACAGCTTCTAGAAGGTTTACATGATTTCTTAAAAAACATGAGTTTTTAGAAAATGTGATTTATTTAATCAATGGAATCAACAAACTATGCAGATTCTACGTAATAACGATTTTCTATAGTTTGTGCATGCGTCCAGAAATAAGAAAAGCTTACTTCCCCCCGTTTTTTAAAATCACAGCTTCTAGAAGGTTTACATGATTTCTTAAAAAAAATGATTTTTTAGAAAATGTGATTTATTTCATAAATGGAATCAACAAAGTATGCACATTCTACGTCATAACGACTTTCTATAGTTTGCGCATCCGTCCGGAAATAAGAAAAGCTTACTTCCCCCCGTTTTTTAAAATCACAGCTTCTAGAAGGTTTACATGATTTCTTAAAAAACACAAGTTTTTAGAAGTGTCATTTGTTTCATAAATGGAATCAACAAAGTATCAACATTCTATGTCATAACGACTTTGTATAGTTTGCGAATGCGTCCGGAAATAAGAAAAGCTTACTTCCCTCCGTTTTTTAAAATCACAGCTTCTAGAAGGTTTACATGATTTCTTAAAAAAATCGAGTTTGTAGAAAATGTGATTTAATTCATCAATGGAATCAACAAAGTATGCACATTCTACGTAATAACCACTTTCTATAGTTTGCGTATGTGTCCGAAAATAAGAAAAGCTTGCTTCCGCCAGTTTTTTACAATCACAGCTTCTAGAAGGTTTACATGATTTCTTAAAAAACACGACTTTTTAGAAAATGTCATTTATTTCATAAATGGAATCAACAATGTATGAACATTCTATGTCATAACGACTCTGTATAGTTTGCGCATGCGCAAACTATGTACATTCTACGTAATAACGAATTTCTATAGTTTGCGCATGCGTCCGGAAATAAGAAAAGCTTACTTCCCTATGTTTTTTAAAATCACAGCTTCTAGAAGGTTTACATGATTTCTTAACAAACACGAGTTTTTAGAAAATGTGATTTATTTAATCAATGGAATCAACAAACTATGTACATTCTTCGTAATAACAACTTTCTATAATTTGCGCATGCGTCCGGAAATAAGAAAAGCTTACTTCCCCCTGTTTTTTAAAATCACAGCTTCTAGAAGGTTTAGATGATTTCTTAACAAACACGAGTTTTTAGAAAATGTCATATATTTCGTAAATGGAATAAATAAAGTATGCACATTCTATGTACTAACGCCTTTCTATAGTTTGCGCATGCGCAAACTATGCACATTTTACAAAATAACGACTTTCTATAGTTTGTGCATGCGTCCGGAACTAAGAAAAGCTTACTTCAACCCGTTTTTTAAAATCGCAACTTCTAGAAGGTTTACGTGATTTCTTAAAAAACACGAGTTTTTAGAAAATATGATTTATTTCATAAATGGAATCAACAAAGTATGCACATTCTACGTCATAATGATTTTCTATAGTTTGCGCATGCGTCCGCAAATAAGAAAAGCTTACTTCCCCCCGTTTTTTAAAATCACAGCTTCTAGAAGGTTTACCTGATTTCTTAAAAAATACGAGTTTTTAGAAAATGTGATCTATTTCGTCAATGGAATCAACAAACTATGCACATTCTACATAATAACGACTTTCTAAAGTTTGTGCATGCGTCCGGAAATAAGAAAAGCTTACTTCCCCCCGTTTTTTAAAATCACAGCTTCTAGAAGGATTACATGATTTCTTAAAAAACACAAGTTTTTAGATAATGTCATTTATTTCATAAATGGATTCAACAAAGTTTGAACATTCTATGTGATAACGACTTTGTATAGTTTGTGCATGCGCAAACTATGCACATTCTATGTAATAACGACTTTCTATAGTTTGCGCATGTGTCCAGAAATAAGAAAAGCTTAGTTCCCCCCTTTTCTTAAATTCACAGCTTCTAGAAGGTTTACATGATTTCTTAAAAAACATGAGTTTTTAGAAAATATGATTTATTTAGTAAATGGAATCAACAAAGTATGCACATTCTACGTCATAAGAAATTTTTATAGTTTGCGCATGCCTGCGGTAATAAGAAAAGCTTACTTCCGCCCGTTTTTTAAAATAAGAGCTTCTAGAAGTTTTACTTGATTTCTTAAAAAACACGAGTTTGTGGAAAATGTGATTCAATTCATAAATGGAATCAACAAAGTATGCACATTCTACGTAATAACGACTTTCTATAGTTTGCGCATGCGTCCGAAAATAAGAAAAGTTTACTTCCTCCAGTTTTTTAAAATCACAACTTCTAGAAGGTTTACATTAATTCTTAAAAAACACGAGTTTTTAGAAAATGTGATTTATTTCATAAATGGTATCAAAAAGGTATGCACATTCTAGGTCATAACGACTTTCTATAGTTTGCGCATGCTTCTGGAAATAAGAAAAGATTACTCCCCCCCGTTTTTTAAAATCACGGCTTATTGAAGGTTTACATGATTTCTTAAAAAATATGAGTTTTTAGAAAATGTGATTTATTTCATCAATGGAATCAACAAACTATGCTCATTCTACGTAATAACGACTTTCTATAGTTTGCACATGCATCCGGAAATAAGAAAAGCTTACTTCCCCCCTTTTTTTAAATTCACAGCTTCTAGAAGGTTTACATGATTTCTTAAAAAACACGAGTTTTTAGAAAATGTGATTTATTTCATAAATGGAATCAACAAAGTATGCACATTCTATGTCATAACGACTTTCTATAGTTTGCGCATGCATCTGGAAATAAGAAAAGCGTTCTTCCGCCCGTTTTTTAAATTCACAGCTTCTAGAAAGTTTACATGATTTCTTAAAAAACACGAGTTTTTAGAAAATGTGATTTAATTCATAAATAGAATCAACAAAGTATGCACATTCTACGTAATAACGACTTTCTATAGTTTGCACATACGTCCAGAAATAAGAAAAGCTTACTTCCGCCAGTTTTTTAAAATCAAAGCTTCTAGAAGGTTTACATGATTTCTTAAAAAACACGAGTTTTTAGAAAATGTCATTTATTTCATCAATGGAATCAACAAAGTATGAACATTCTATGTCATAACGACTTTGTATAGTTTGTGCATGCGCAAACTATGCACATTCTACGTAATAACGACTTTCTATAGTTTGCGCATGCATCCGGAAATAAGAAAAGCTTACTTCCCCCCTTGTTTTAAATCACAGCTTCTTGAAGGTTTACATGATTTCTTAAAAAACACGAGTTTTTAGAAAATGTGATTTATTTCATAAATGGAATCAACAAAGTATGCGCATTCTACATCATAATGCCTTTCTATAGTTTGCGCATGCGTCCGAAAATAAGAAAAGCTTACTTCGCCCTGTTTTTTAAAATCACAGCTTCTAGAAGGTTTACATGATTTCTTAACAAACACGAGTTTTTAGAAAATGTCATTTATTTCGTAAATGGAATCAACAAAGTATGCACATTCTATGTAATAAAGAATTTCTATAGATTGCGCATGCGTCCGGAAATAAGAAAAGCTTAATTCCCCCTGTTTTTTAAAATCACAGCTTCTAGAAGGTTTACATGATTTCTTAACAAACACGAGTTTTTAGAAAATGTGATTTATTTAATCAATGTAATCAACAAACTATGTAGATTATTCGTAATAACGACTTTCTATAATTTGAGGATGCGTCCAAAAGGAAGAAAAGCTTACTTCCCCCTGTTTTTTAAAATCACAGCTTCTATAAGGTTTACATGATTTCTTAACAAACACGAGTTTTTAGAAAATGTCATTTTACAAAATAACGACTTTCTATAGTTTGCGCATGCGTTCGGAACTAAGAAAAGCTTACTTCAAGCCGTTTTTTAAAATCGCAACTTCTAGAAGGTTTACGTGATTTCTTAAAAAACACATGTTTTTAGAAAACGTGATTTATTTCATAAATGGAATCAACAAAGTATGCACATTCTACGTCATAACGATTTTCTATAGTTTGCGCATGCATCCGGAAATAAGAAAAGCTTACTTCCCCCCGTTTTTTAAAATAAATGCTTCTAGAAGGTTTACAAGATTTCTTAAAAAATACGAGTTTTTAGAAAATTTGATTTATTTCATCAATGGAATCAACAAACTATGCACATTCTACGTAATAACGACTTTCTATAGTTTGCACATGCGTCCGGAAATAAGAAAAGCTTACTTCGCCCCGTTTTTTAAAATGACAGCTTCTAAAAGGTTTACATGATTTCTTAAAAAACACGAGTTTTTAGAAAATTTTATTTATTTCATCAATGGAATCAACAAACTATGCACATTCTATGTAATAACGACTTTCTTTAGTTTGCGCATGTGTCCGGAAATAAGAAAAGCTTAATTCCGTCAGTTTTTTAAAATCACAGCTTCTAGAAGGTTTACATGATTTCTTAAAAAACATGAGTTTTTAGAAAATGTGATTTATTTAATCAATGGAATCAACAAACTATGCAGATTCTACGTAATAACGATTTTCTATAGTTTGTGCATGCGTCCAGAAATAAGAAAAGCTTACTTCCCCCCGTTTTTTAAAATCACAGCTTCTAGAAGGTTTACATGATTTCTTAAAAAAAATGATTTTTTAGAAAATGTGATTTATTTCATAAATGGAATCAACAAAGTATGCACATTCTACGTCATAACGACTTTCTATAGTTTGCGCATCCGTCCGGAAATAAGAAAAGCTTACTTCCCCCCGTTTTTTAAAATCACAGCTTCTAGAAGGTTTACATGATTTCTTAAAAAACACAAGTTTTTAGAAGTGTCATTTGTTTCATAAATGGAATCAACAAAGTATCAACATTCTATGTCATAACGACTTTGTATAGTTTGCGAATGCGTCCGGAAATAAGAAAAGCTTACTTCCCTCCGTTTTTTAAAATCACAGCTTCTAGAAGGTTTACATGATTTCTTAAAAAAATCGAGTTTGTAGAAAATGTGATTTAATTCATCAATGGAATCAACAAAGTATGCACATTCTACGTAATAACCACTTTCTATAGTTTGCGTATGTGTCCGAAAATAAGAAAAGCTTGCTTCCGCCAGTTTTTTACAATCACAGCTTCTAGAAGGTTTACATGATTTCTTAAAAAACACGACTTTTTAGAAAATGTCATTTATTTCATAAATGGAATCAACAATGTATGAACATTCTATGTCATAACGACTCTGTATAGTTTGCGCATGCGCAAACTATGTACATTCTACGTAATAACGAATTTCTATAGTTTGCGCATGCGTCCGGAAATAAGAAAAGCTTACTTCCCTATGTTTTTTAAAATCACAGCTTCTAGAAGGTTTACATGATTTCTTAACAAACACGAGTTTTTAGAAAATGTGATTTATTTAATCAATGGAATCAACAAACTATGTACATTCTTCGTAATAACAACTTTCTATAATTTGCGCATGCGTCCGGAAATAAGAAAAGCTTACTTCCCCCTGTTTTTTAAAATCACAGCTTCTAGAAGGTTTAGATGATTTCTTAACAAACACGAGTTTTTAGAAAATGTCATATATTTCGTAAATGGAATAAATAAAGTATGCACATTCTATGTACTAACGGCTTTCTATAGTTTGCGCATGCGCAAACTATGCACATTTTACAAAATAACGACTTTCTATAGTTTGTGCATGCGTCCGGAACTAAGAAAAGCTTACTTCAACCCGTTTTTTAAAATCGCTACTTCTAGAAGGTTTACGTGATTTCTTAAAAAACACGAGTTTTTAGAAAATGTGATTTATTTCATAAATGGAATCAACAAAGTATGCACATTCTACGTCATAATGATTTTCTATAGTTTGCGCATGCGTCCGCAAATAAGAAAAGCTTACTTCCCCCCGTTTTTTAAAATCACAGCTTCTAGAAGGTTTACCTGATTTCTTAAAAAATACGAGTTTTTAGAAAATGTGATCTATTTCGTCAATGGAATCAACAAACTATGCACATTCTACATAATAACGACTTTCTAAAGTTTGTGCATGCGTCCGGAAATAAGAAAAGCTTACTTCCCCCCGTTTTTTAAAATCACAGCTTCTAGAAGGATTACATGATTTCTTAAAAAACACAAGTTTTTAGATAATGTCATTTATTTCATAAATGGATTCAACAAAGTTTGAACATTCTATGTGATAACGACTTTGTATAGTTTGTGCATGCGCAAACTATGCACATTCTATGTAATAACGACTTTCTATAGTTTGCGCATGTGTCCAGAAATAAGAAAAGCTTAGTTCCCCCCTTTTCTTAAATTCACAGCTTCTAGAAGGTTTACATGATTTCTTAAAAAACATGAGTTTTTAGAAAATATGATTTATTTAGTAAATGGAATCAACAAAGTATGCACATTCTACGTCATAAGAAATTTTTATAGTTTGCGCATGCCTGCGGTAATAAGAAAAGCTTACTTCCGCCCGTTTTTTAAAATAAGAGCTTCTAGAATGTTTACTTGATTTCTTAAAAAACACGAGTTTGTGGAAAATGTGATTCAATTCATAAATGGAATCAACAAAGTATGCACATTCTACGTAATAACGACTTTCTATAGTTTGCGCATGCGTCCGAAAATAAGAAAAGTTTACTTCCTCCAGTTTTTTAAAATCACAACTTCTAGAAGGTTTACATTAATTCTTAAAAAACACGAGTTTTTAGAAAATGTGATTTATTTCATAAATGGTATCAAAAAGGTATGCACATTCTAGGTCATAACGACTTTCTATAGTTTGCGCATGCTTCTGGAAATAAGAAAAGATTACTCCCCCCCGTTTTTTAAAATCACGGCTTATTGAAGGTTTACATGATTTCTTAAAAAATATGAGTTTTTAGAAAATGTGATTTATTTCATCAATGGAATCAACAAACTATGCTCATTCTACGTAATAACGACTTTCTATAGTTTGCACATGCATCCGGAAATAAGAAAAGCTTACTTCCCCCCTTTTTTTAAATTCACAGCTTCTAGAAGGTTTACATGATTTCTTAAAAAACACGAGTTTTTAGAAAATGTGATTTATTTCATAAATGGAATCAACAAAGTATGCACATTCTATGTCATAACGACTTTCTATAGTTTGCGCATGCATCTGGAAATAAGAAAAGCGTTCTTCCGCCCGTTTTTTAAATTCACAGCTTCTAGAAAGTTTACATGATTTCTTAAAAAACACGAGTTTTTAGAAAATGTGATTTAATTCATAAATAGAATCAACAAAGTATGCACATTCTACGTAATAACGACTTTCTATAGTTTGCACATACGTCCAGAAATAAGAAAAGCTTACTTCCGCCAGTTTTTTAAAATCAAAGCTTCTAGAAGGTTTACATGATTTCTTAAAAAACACGAGTTTTTAGAAAATGTCATTTATTTCATCAATGGAATCAACAAAGTATGAACATTCTATGTCATAACGACTTTGTATAGTTTGTGCATGCGCAAACTATGCACATTCTACGTAATAACGACTTTCTATAGTTTGCGCATGCATCCGGAAATAAGAAAAGCTTACTTCCCCCCTTGTTTTAAATCACAGCTTCTAGAATATTTACATGATTTCTTAAAAAACACGAGTTTTTAGAACATGTGATTTATTTCATAAATGGAATCAACAAAGTATGCGCATTCTACGTCATAACGACTTTGTATAGTTTGCGCCTGCGTCCGGAAATAAGAAAAGCTTACTTCCCCCCGTTTTTTAAAATCACAGCTTCTAGAAGGTTTACATGATTTCTTAAAAAACACGAGTTTTTAGAAAATGTGATTTATTTCATCAATGGAATCAACAAACTATGCACATTCTACGTAATAACGAGTTTCTTTTGTTTACGCATGCGTCCAGAAATAAGAAAAGCTTAATTCCGCTAGTTTTTTAAAATCACAGCTTCTAGAAGGTTTACATGATTTCTTAAAAAACACGAGTTTTTAGAAAATGTGATTTATTTAATCAATGGAATCAACAAAGTATGCACATTCTACGTAATAACGATTTTCTATAGTTTGCGCATGCGTCCGGAAATAAGAAAAGCTTACTTCCCCCCGTTTTTTAAAATCACAGCTTCTTGAAGGTTTACATGATTTCTTAAAAAACACGAGTTTTTAGAAAATGTGATTTATTTCATAAATGGAATCAACAAAGTATGCGCATTCTACATCATAATGCCTTTCTATAGTTTGCGCATGCGTCCGAAAATAAGAAAAGCTTACTTCGCCCTGTTTTTTAAAATCACAGCTTCTAGAAGGTTTACATGATTTCTTAACAAACACGAGTTTTTAGAAAATGTCATTTATTTCGTAAATGGAATCAACAAAGTATGCACATTCTATGTAATAAAGAATTTCTATAGATTGCGCATGCGTCCGGAAATAAGAAAAGCTTAATTCCCCCTGTTTTTTAAAATCACAGCTTCTAGAAGGTTTACATGATTTCTTAACAAACACGAGTTTTTAGAAAATGTGATTTATTTAATCAATGTAATCAACAAACTATGTAGATTATTCGTAATAACGACTTTCTATAATTTGAGGATGCGTCCAAAAGGAAGAAAAGCTTACTTCCCCCTGTTTTTTAAAATCACAGCTTCTATAAGGTTTACATGATTTCTTAACAAACACGAGTTTTTAGAAAATGTCATTTTACAAAATAACGACTTTCTATAGTTTGCGCATGCGTTCGGAACTAAGAAAAGCTTACTTCAAGCCGTTTTTTAAAATCGCAACTTCTAGAAGGTTTACGTGATTTCTTAAAAAACACATGTTTTTAGAAAACGTGATTTATTTCATAAATGGAATCAACAAAGTATGCACATTCTACGTCATAACGATTTTCTATAGTTTGCGCATGCATCCGGAAATAAGAAAAGCTTACTTCCCCCCGTTTTTTAAAATAAATGCTTCTAGAAGGTTTACAAGATTTCTTAAAAAATACGAGTTTTTAGAAAATTTGATTTATTTCATCAATGGAATCAATAAACTATGCACATTCTACGTAATAACGACTTTCTATAGTTTGCACATGCGTCCGGAAATAAGAAAAGCTTACTTCGCCCCGTTTTTTAAAATGACAGCTTCTAAAAGGTTTACATGATTTCTTAAAAAACACGAGTTTTTAGAAAATTTTATTTATTTCATCAATGGAATCAACAAACTATGCACATTCTATGTAATAACGACTTTCTTTAGTTTGCGCATGCGTCCGGAAATAAGAAAAGCTTAATTCCGTCAGTTTTTTAAAATCACAGCTTCTAGAAGGTTTACATGATTTCTTAAAAAACATGAGTTTTTAGAAAATGTGATTTATTTAATCAATGTAATCAACAAACTATGCAGATTCTACGTAATAACGATTTTCTATAGTTTGTGCATGCGTCCAGAAATAAGAAAAGCTTACTTCCCCCCGTTTTTTAAAATCACAGCTTCTAGAAGGTTTACATGATTTCTTAAAAAAAATGATTTTTTAGAAAATGTGATTTATTTCATAAATGGAATCAACAAAGTATGCACATTCTACGTCATAACGACTTTCTATAGTTTGCGCATCCGTCCGGAAATAAGAAAAGCTTACTTCCCCCCATTTTTTAAAATCACAGCTTCTAGAAGGTTTACATGATTTCTTAAAAAACACAAGTTTTTAGAAGTGTCATTTGTTTCATAAATGGAATCAACAAAGTATCAACATTCTATGTCATAACGACTTTGTATAGTTTGCGAATGCGTCCGGAAATAAGAAAAGCTTACTTCCCTCCGTTTTTTAAAATCACAGCTTCTAGAAGGTTTACATGATTTCCTAAAAAAATCGAGTTTGTAGAAAATGTGATTTAATTCATCAATGGAATCAACAAAGTATGCACATTCTACGTAATAACCACTTTCTATAGTTTGCGTATGTGTCCGAAAATAAGAAAAGCTTGCTTCCGCCAGTTTTTTACAATCACAGCTTCTAGAAGGTTTACATGATTTCTTAAAAAACACGACTTTTTAGAAAATGTCATTTATTTCATAAATGGAATCAACAAAGTATGAACATTCTATGTCATAACGAATCTGTATAGTTTGCGCATGCGCAAACTATGTACATTCTACGTAATAACGAATTTCTATAGTTTGCGCATGCGTCTGGAAATAAGAAAAGCTTACTTCCCTATGTTTTTTAAAATCACAGCTTCTAGAAGGTTTACATGATTTCTTAACAAACACAAGTTTTTAGAAAATGTGATTTATTTAATCAATCGAATCAACAAACTATGTACATTCTTCGTAATAACGACTTTCTATAATTTGCGCATGCGTCCGGAAATAAGAAAAGCTTACTTCCCCCTGTTTTTTAAAATCACAGCTTCTAGAAGGTTTTGATGATTTCTTAACAAACACGAGTTTTTAGAAAATGTCATATATTTAATAAATGGAATAAATAAAGTATGCACATTCTATGTACTAACGCCTTTCTATAGTTTGCGCATGCGCAAACTATGCACATTTTACAAAATAACGACTTTCTATAGTTTGTGCATGCGTCCGGAACTAAGAAAAGCTTACTTCAACCCGTTTTTTAAAATCGCAACTTCTAGAAGGTTTACGTGATTTCTTAAAAAACACAAGTTTTTAGAAAATGTGATTTATTTCATAAATGGAATCAACAAAGTATGCACATTCTACGTCATAATGATTTTCTATAGTTTGCGCATGCGTCCGCAAATAAGAAAAGCTTACTTCCCCCCGTTTTTTAAAATCACAGCTTCTAGAAGGTTTACCTGATTTCTTAAAAAATACGAGTTTTTAGAAAATGTGATCTATTTCGTCAATGGAATCAACAAACTATGCACATTCTACATAATAACGACTTTCTAAAGTTTGTGCATGCGTCCGGAAATAAGAAAAGCTTACTTCCCCCCGTTTTTTAAAATCACAGCTTCTAGAAGGATTACATGATTTCTTAAAAAACACAAATTTTTAGATAATGTCATTTATTTCATAAATGGATTCAACAAAGTTTGAACATTCTATGTGATAACGACTTTGTATAGTTTGTGCATGCGCAAACTATGCACATTCTATGTAATAACGACTTTCTATAGTTTGCGCATGCGTCCAGAAATAAGAAAAGCTTAGTTCCCCCCTTTTCTTAAATTCACAGCTTCTAGAAGGTTTACATGATTTCTTAAAAAACATGAGCTTTTAGAAAATATCATTTATTTATTAAATGGAATCAACAAAGTATGCACATTCTACGTCATAAGAAATTTTTATAGTTTGCCCATGCCTGCGGGAATAAGAAAAGCTTACTTCCGCCCGTTTTTTAAAATAAGAGCTTCTAGAAGTTTTACTTGATTTCTTAAAAAACACGAGTTTGTGGAAAATGTGATTCAATTCATAAATGGAATCAACAAAGTATGCACATTCTACATAATAACGACTTTCTATAGTTTGCGCATGCGTCCGAAAATAAGAAAAGCTTACTTCCTCCAGTTTTTTAAAATCACAACTTCTAGAAGGTTTACATTATTTCTTAAAAAACACGAGTTTTTAGAAAATGTGATTTATTTCATAAATGGTATCAAAAAGGTATGCACATTCTAGGTCATAACGACTTTCTATAGTTTGCGCATGCTTCTGGAAATAAGAAAAGATTACTCCCCCCCGTTTTTTAAAATAACGGCTTATTGAAGGTTTACATGATTTCTTAAAAAATACGAGTTTTTAGAAAATGTGATTTATTTCATCAATGGAATCAACAAACTATGCTCATTCTACGTAATAACGACTTTCTATAGTTTGCACATGCATCCGGAAATAAGAAAAGCTTACTTCCCCCCTTTTTTTAAATTCACAGCTTCTAGAAGGTTTACATGACTTCTTAAAAAACACGAGTTTTTAGAAAATGTGATTTATTTCATAAATGGAATCAACAAAGTACGCACATTCTACGTCATAACGACTTTCTATAGTTTGCGCATGCATCCGGAAATAAGAGAAGCTTAATTCCTCCAGTTTTTTAAAATCACAGCTTCCAGAAGGTTTACATGATTTCTTAAAAAACACGAGTTTTTAGAAAATGTGATTTATTTCATAAATGGAATCAACAAAGTATGCACATTCTACGTCATAACGACTTTCTATAGTTTGCGCATGCGTCCGGAAATAAGAAAAGCTTACTCCCCCCCGTTTTTTAAAATCACAGCTTCTAGAAGGTTTACATGATTTCTTAAAAAATACGAGTTTTTAGAAAATGTGATTTATTTCATCAATGGAATCAACAAACTATGTTCATTCTACGTAATAACGACATTCTATAGTTTGCGCATGCATCCGGAAATAAGAAAAGCTTACTTCCCACCTTTTTTTAAATTCACAGCTTCTAGAAGGTTTACATGATTTCTTAAAAAACACGAGTTTTTAGAAAACGTGATTTATTTCATAAATGGAATCAACAAAGTATGCACATTCTACGTCATAACGACTTTCTATAGTTTGTGCATGCATCCGGAAATAAGAAAAGCTTTCTTCCGTCCGTTTTTTAAATTGACAGCTTCTAGAAGGTTTACATGATTTCTTAAAAAACACGATTTTTTAGAAAATGTGATTTAATTCATAAATGGAATTAACAAAGTATGCACATTCTACGTAATAACGACTTTCTATAGTTTGCGCATACGTCCGGAAATAAGAAAAGCTTACTTCCGCCAGTTTTTTAAAATCACAGCTTCTAGAAGGTTTACATGATTTCTTAAAAAACATCAGTTTTTAGAAAATGTCATTTATTTCATAAATGGAGTCAACAAAGTATGCACATTCTACTTAATAACGACTTTCTAAAGTTTGTGCATGCATCCGGAAATAAGAAAATCTTGCTTCCGCCAGTTTTTTAAAATCATAGCTTTGAGAAGGTTTACATGATTTCTTAAAAAATATGAGTTTTTAGAAAATGTGATTTATTTCATGAATGGAATCAACAAAGTATGCACATTCTACGTCCTAACGACTTTCTATAGTTTGCGCATGTGTCCGGAAATAAGAAAAACTTACTTCCCCCCGTTTTTTTAAATCATAGCTTCTAGAAGATTTACATGATTTCTTAAAAAACACGAGTTTTTGGAAAATGTGATTTAATTCATAAATGGAATCGACAAAGTATGCACATTCTATGTAATAACGACTTTCTATAGTTTGCGCATGCATACGGAAATAAGAAAAGCTTACTTCTGCCCGTTTTTTAAAATAAGAGCTTCTAGAAGTTCTACATGATTTCTTAAAAAACACGAGTTTTTTAAAAAGGTGATTTTATTCATAAATGGAATCAACAAAGTATGCACATTCTACATAATAACGACTTTCTATAGTTTGCGCATGCATACGGAAATAAGAAAAGCTTACTTCCTCCAGTTTTTTAAAATCACAGCTTCTAGAAGGTTTACATGATTTATTAAAAAACACGAGTTTTTAGAGAATGTGATTTATTTCATAAATGGAATCAATAAAGTATGCACATTCTACGTCATAACGACTTTCTATAGTTTGCGCATGCGTCCGGAAATAAGAAAAGCTTACTCCCCCCCCGTTTTTTAAAATCACGGCTTATTGAAGGTTTAGATGATTTCTTAAAAAATACGAGTTTTTAGAAAATGTGATTTGTTTCATCAATGGAATCAACAAACTATGCTCATTCTACGTAATAACGACTTTCTATAGGTTGCGCATGCATCCAGAAATAAGAAAAGCTTACTTCCCCCCTTTTTTTAAATTCACAGCTTCTAGAAGGTTTACATGATTTCTTAAAAAACACGAGTTTTTAGAAAACGTGATTTATTTCATAAATGGAATCAACAAAGTACGCATATTCTATGTCATAACGACTTTCTATAGTTTGCGCATGCATCCGGAAATAAGAGAAGCTTACTTCCTCCAGTTTTTTAAAATCACAGCTTCTAGAAGGTTTACATGATTTCTTAAAAAACATGAGTTTTTAGAAAATGTGATTTATTTCATAAATGGAATCAACAAAGTATGCACATTCTACATCATAAGGACTTTCTATAGTTTGCGCATGCGTCCGGAAATAAGAAAAGCTTACTCCCCCCCATTTTTTAAAATCACAGCTTCTAGAAGGTTTACATGATTTCTTAAAAAATACGAGTTTTTAGAAAATGTGATTTATTTCATCAATGGAATCAACAAACTATGCTCATTCTACGTAATAACGACTTTCTATAGTTTGCGCATGCATCCGGAAATAAGAAAAGCTTACTTCCCCACTTTTTTTAAATTCACAACTTCTAGAAGGTTTACATGATTTCTTAAAAAACACGAGTTTTTAGAAAATGTGATTTATTTCACAAATGGAATCAACAAAGTATGAACATTATACGTCATAACGACTTTCTATAGTTTGCGCATGCATCCGGAAATAAGAAAAGATTTCTTCCGCCCTTTTTTTAAATTCACACCTTCTAGAAGGTTTACATGATTTCCTAAAAAACACGAGTTTTTAGAAAATGTGATTTAATTCATAAATGGAATCAACAAAGTATGCACATTCTACGTAGTAACGAATTTCTATAGTTTGCGCATACGTCCGGAAATAAGAAAAGCTTACTTCCGCAAGTTTTTTAAAATCACAGCTTCTAGAAGGTTTACATGATTTCTTAAAAAATTCGAGTTTTTAGAAAATGTCATTTATTTCATATATGGAATCAACAAAGTATGAACATTCTATGTCATAAGGACTTTGTATAGTTTGTGCATGCGCAAACTATGGACATTCTACGTAATAACTACTTTCTATAGTTTGCGCATGCATCCGGAAATAAGAAAACCTTACTTCCGCCCGTATTTTAAAATCGCAGCTTCTAGTAGGTTTACATGATTTCTTAAAAAACATGAGTTTGTAGAAAATGTTATTTAATTCATAAACGGAATCAACAAAGTACGCATATTCTACGTAATAACGACTTTCTATAGTTTGCGGATACGTCCGGAAATAGGAAAAGCTTACTTTCGCCAGTTTTTTAAAATCACAGCTTCTAGAAGGTTTACATGATTTCTTAAAAAACACGAGTTTTTATAAAATTTCATTTATTTCATAAATGGAATCAACAAAGTGTGTACATTCTATGTCATAACGACTTTGTATAGTTTGCGCATGCACAAACTATGGACATTCTACGTAATAAGGATTTTCTATAGTTTGCGCATGCATCCAGAAATAAGAAAAGCTTACTTCCCCCCTTTTTTTAAATTCACAGCTTCTAGAAGGTTTACATGATTTCTTAAAAAACACTATTTTTTAGAAAATGTGATTTATTTCATAAATGGAATAAACAAAGTATGCACATTCTACGTCATAACGACTTTCTATAGTTTGCGCATGTGTTCGGAAATAACAAAAGCTTACTTCCCCCCGTTTTTTAAAATCACAGCTTCTAGAAGGTTTACATGATTTCTTAAAAAACATGAGTTTTTAGAAAATGTGATTTATTTCATAAATGGAATCAAAAAAGTATGCATATTATACGTCATAACGCCTTTCTATAGTTTGCGCATGCGTCCGGAAATAAGAAAAGCTTACTTCCCCCTGTTTTTTAAAATCACAGCTTCTAGAATGTTTACATGATTTCTTAACAAACACGAGTTTTTAGAAAATGTCATTTATTTCGTAAATGGAATCAACAAAATATGCACATTCTACGTAATAACGAATTTCTATAGTTTGCGCATGCATCCCGAAATAAGAAAAGCTTACTTCCCCCTGTTTTTTAAAATCACGGCTTCTAGAAGGTTTACATGATTTCTTAACAAACACGAGTTTTTAGAAAATGTCATCTATTTGATAAACGGAATAAACAAAGTATGCACATTCTATGTACTAACGCCTTTCTATAGTTTGCGCATGCGCAAACTATGCACATTTTACAAAATAATGACTTTCTATAGTTTGCGCATGCGTCCGGAACTAAGAAAAGCTTACTTCAACCCGTTTTTTAAAATCGCAACTTCTAGAAGGTTTACGTGATTTCTTAAAAAACACGATTTTTTAGAAAATGTGATTTATTTCATAAATGGAATAAACAAAGTATGCACATTCTATGTCATAACGACTTTCTATAGTTTGCGCATGTGTCCGGAAATAACAAAAGCTTACTTCCCCCCGTTTTTTAAAATCACAGCTTCTAGAAGGTTTACATGATTTCTTAAAAAACATGAGTTTTTAGAAAATGTGATTTATTTCATAAATGGAATCAACAAAGTATGCACATTCTAAGTCATAACTCCTTTCTATAGTTTGCGCATGCGTCCGGAAATAAGAAAGGCTTACTTCCCCCTGTTTTTTAAAATCACAGCTTCTACAATGTTTACATGATTTCTTAACAAACACGAGTTTTTAGAAAATGTCATTTATTTCGTAAATGGAATCAACAAAATATGCACATTCTACGTAATAACGATTTTCTATAGTTTGCGGATGCGTCTAGAAATAAGAAAAGCTTACTTCCCCTTGTTTTTTAAAATCACAGCTTCTAGAAGGTTTACATGATTTATTAACAAACACGAGTTTTTAGAAAATGTGATTTATTTAATCAATGGAATCAACAAACTATGTACATTCTTCGTAATAACGACTTTCTATAATTTGCGCATGCGTCCGGAAATAAGAAAAGCTTACTTCCCCCTGTTTTTTAAAATCACAGCTTCTACAAGGTTTACATGATTTCTTAACAAACACGAGTCTTTAGAAAATGTAATCTTTTTCATAAATGGAATAAACAAAGTATGCACATTCTATGTACTAACGCCTTTCTATGGTTTGCGCATGCGCAAACTGTACACATTTTATATAATAACGACTTTCTATAGTTTGCGCATGCGTCCGGAAATAAGAAAAGCTTACTTCCCCCCGTTTTTTAAATTCACAGCTTCTAGAAGGTTTACATGATTTCTTAAAAAACACGAGTTTTTAGAAAATGTGATTTATTTCATAAATGGAATCAAAAAAGTATGCACATTCTACGTCATAACGACTTTCTATAGTTTGCGCATGCGTCCGGAAATAAGAAAAGCTTACTTCCCCCCGTTTTTGAAAATCACAGCTTCTAGAAGGTTTACATGATTTCTTAAGAAACACAAGTTTTGAGAAGTGTCATTTGTTTCATAAATGGAATCAACAAAGTATCAACATTCTATGTCATAACGACTTTCTATAGTTTGCGCATGCGTCCGGAAATAAGAAAAACTTACTTCCCTCCGTTTTTTAAAATCACAGCTTCTAGAAGGTTTACATGATTTCTTAAAAAAAACGAGTTTGTAGAAAATGTGATTTAATTCATCAATGGAATCAACAAAGTATGCACATTCTACGTAATAACCACTTTCTCTAGTTTGTGTATGTGTCCGGAAATAAGAAAAGCTTGCTTCCGCCAGTTTTTTAAAATCACAGCTTCTAGAAGGTTTACGTGATTTCTTAAAAAACACGAGTTTTTAGAAAATGTCATTTATTTCATAAATGGAATCAACAAAGTATGAACATTCTATGTCATAACGACTTTGTATAGTTTGCGCATGCGCAAACTATGCACATTCTACGTAATAACGACTTTCTATAGTTTGCGCATGCGTCCGGAAATAAGAAAAGCTTACTTCCCCCCTTGTTTTAAATCACAGCTTCTAGAATATTTACATGATTTCTTAAAAAACACGAGTTTTTAGAACATGTGATTTATTTCATAAATGGAATCAACAAATTATGCGCATTCTACGTCATAACGACTTTGTATAGTTTGCGCCTGCGTCCGGAAATAAGAAAAGCTTACTTCCCCCCGTTTTTTAAAATCACAGCTTCTAGAAGGTTTACATGATTTCTTAAAAAACACGAGTTTTTAGAAAATGTGATTTATTTCATCAATGGAATCAACAAACTATGCACATTCTACGTAATAACGATTTTCTATAGTTTGCGCATGCGTCCGGAAATAAGAAAAGCTTACTTCCCCCCGTTTTTTAAAATCACAGCTTCTAGAAGGTTTACATGATTTCTTAAAAAACACGAGTTTTTAGAAAATGTGATTTATTTCATCAATGGAATCAACAAACTATGCACATTCTACGTAATAACGATTTTCTATAGTTTGCGCATGCGTCCGGTAATAAGAAAAGCTTACTTCCCCCCGTTTTTTAAAATCACAGCTTCTAGAAGGTTTACATGATTTCTTAAAAAACATGAGTTTTTAGAAAATGTGATTTATTTCATAAATGGAATCAACAAAGTATGCACATTCTACGTCATAAGGACTTTCTATAGTTTGCGCATGCCTGCGGGAATAAGAAAAGCTTACTTCCGCCCATTTTTTAAAATAAGAGCTTCTAGAAGTTTTACATGATTTCATAAAAAACACAAGTTTTTGGAAAATGTCATTTAATTCATAAATGGAATCAACAAAGTATGCACATTCTACGTAATAAGGAGTTTCTATGGTTTGCGCATGCGTCCGGAAATAAGAAAAGCTTACTTCCTCCAGTTTTTTAAAATCACAGCTTCTAGAAGGTTTACATGTTTTCTTAAAAAACACGAGTTTTTAGAAAATGTGATTTATTTCATAAATGGAATCAACAAAGTATGCACATTCTACGTCATAACGACTTTCTATAGTTTGCGAATGCGTCCGGAAATAAGAAAAGCTTACTCCCCCCCGTTTTTTAAAATCACGGCTTATTGAAGGTTTACATGATTTCTTAAAAAAAACGAGTTTTTATAAAATGTGATTTATTTCATAAATGGAATCAACAAAGAATGCACATTCTACGTCATAACGACTTTCTATAATTTGCGCATGCGTCCGGAGATAAGAAAAGCTTACCTCCCCCCCTTTTTTAAAATCACAACTTGAAGAAGGTTTACATGATTTCTTAAAAAAAACGAGTTTTTAGAAAATGCGATTTATTTCATCAATGGAATCAACAAACTATGCACATTCTACGTAATAATGACTTTCTATAGTTTGCGCATGTGTCCGGAAAAAATAAAAGCTTAATTCCACCAGTTTTTTAGAATCACAGCTTCTAGAAGGTTTACATGATTTCTTAAAAAACACTAGTTTTTATAAAATGTGATTTATTTCATAAATGGAATCAACAAAGTATGCACATTCTACGTCATAACGACTTTCTATTGTTTGCGCATGTGTCCTGAAATAAGAAAAGCTTACTTCCCCCCGTTTTTTAAAATCACAGCTTCTAGAAGGTTTACATGATTTCTTAAAAAACACGAGTTTTTACAAAATGTGATTTATTTCATCAATGGAATCAACAAACTATGCACATTCTATGTAATAACGACTTTCTATAGTTTGTGCATGAGTCCGGAAATAAGAAAAGCTTATTTCCCCCCCGTTTTTTAAAATCACAGCTTCTAGAAGGTTTACATGATTTCTTAAAAAACACGAGTTTTTAGAAAATGTGGTTTATTTCATCAATGTTATCAACAAACTATGCACATTCTACGTAATAACAATTTTCTATAGTTTGCGCATGCGTCCGGAAATAAGAAAAGCTTACTTCCCCCCGTTTTTTAAAATCACAGCTTCTAGAAGGTTTACATGATTTCTTAAAAAACACGAGTTTTTAGAAAATGTGATTTATTTCATCAATGGAATCAACAAAGTATGCACATTCTACATCATAAGGACTTTCTATAGTTTGCGCATGCCTGCGGGAATAAGAAAAGCTTACTTCCGCCCATTTTTTAAAATAAGAGCTTCTAGAAGTTTTACATGATTTCATAAAAAACACGTCTTTTTGAAAAATGTGATTTAATTCATAAATGGAATAAACAAAGTATGCACATTCTACGTAATAAGGAGTTTCTATGGTTTACGCATGCGTCCGGAAATAAGAAAAGCTTACTTCCTCCAGTTTTTTAAAATCACAGCTTCTAGAAGGATTACATGATTTCTTAAAAAACATGAGTTTTTAGAAAATGTGATTTATTTCATAAATGGAATCAACAAATTATGCACATTCTACGTCATAACGACTTTCTATAGTTTGCGCATGCGTCTGGAAATAAGAAAAGCTTACTCCCCCCGTTTTTTAAAATCACGGCTCATTGAAGGTTTACATGATTTCTTAAAAAATACGAGTTTTTAGAAAATGTGATTTATTTAATCAATGGAATCAACAAACAATGCTCATTCTACATAATAACGACTTTCTATAGTTTGCGCATGCATCCGGAAATAAGAGAAGCTTACTTCCCCCCTTTTTTTAAATTCACAGCTTCTAGAAGGATTACATGATATCTTAAAAAACATGAGTTTTTAGAAAATGTCATTTATTTCATAAATGGAGTCAACAAAGTATGCACATTCTACTTAATAACGACTTTCTAAACTTTGCGCATGCGCCTGGAAATAAGAAAATCTTCCTTTCGCCAGTTTTTTAAAATCACAGCTTCGAGAAGGTTTACATGGTTTCTTAAAAAACATGAGTTTTTAGAAAATGTGATTTATTTCATAAATGGAATCAACAAAGTATGCACATTCTACGTCCTAACGACTTTCTATAGTTTGCGCATGCATCCGGAAATAAGAAAAGCTTACTTCCCCCATTTTTTTAAATTCACAGCTTCTAGAAGGTTTACATGATTTCTTAAAAAACACGAGTTTTTAGAAAACGTGATTTATTTCATAAATGGAATCAACAAAGTACGCACATTCTACATCATAACGACTTTCTATAGTTTGTGCATGCATCCGGAAATAAGAGAAGCTTACTTCCTCCAGTTTTTTAAAATCACAGCTTCTAGAAGGTTTACATGATTTCTTAAAAAACATGAGTTTTTAGAAAATGTGATTTATTTCATAAATGGAATCAACAAAGTATGCACATTCTACTTAATAACGACTTTCTAAACTTTGCGCATGCGCCTGGAAATAAGAAAATCTTCCTTTCGCCCGTTTTTTAAATTCACAGCTTCTAGAAAGTTTACATGATTTCTTAAAAAACACGAGTTTTTAGAAAATGTGATTTAATTCATATATGGAATCAACAAAGTATGCACATTCTACGTAATAACGACTTTCTATAGTTTGCACATACGTCCAGAAATAAGAAAAGCTTACTTCCGCCAGTTTTTTAAAATCAAAGCTTCTAGAAGGTTTACATGATTTCTTAAAAAACACGAGTTTTTAGAAAATGTCATTTATTTCATAAATGGAATCAACAAAGTATGAACATTCTATGTCATAACGACTTTGTATAGTTTGTGCATGCGCAAACTATGCACATTCTACGTAATAACGACTTTCTATAGTTTGCGCATGCGTCCGGAAATAAGAAAATCTTACTTCCCCCCTTGTTTTAAATCACAGCTTCTAGAATATTTACATGATTTCTTAAAAAACACGAGTTTTTAGAACATGTGATTTATTTCATAAATGGAATCAACAAAGTATGCGCATTCTACGTCATAACGACTTTGCATAGTTTGCGCCTGCGTCCGGAAATAAGAAAAGCTTACTTCCCCCCGTTTTTTAAAATCACAGCTTCTAGAAGGTTTACATGATTTCTTAAAAAACACGAGTTTTTAGAAAATGTGATTTATTTCATCAATGGAATCAACAAACTATGCACATTCTACGTAATAACGAGTTTCTTTTGTTTACGCATGCGTCAAGAAATAAGAAAAGCTTAATTCCGCTAGTTTTTTAAAATCACAGCTTCTAGAAGGTTTACATGATTTCTTAAAAAACAGGAGTTTTTAGAAAATGTGATTTATTTAATCAATGGAATCAACAAAGTATGCACATTCTACGTAATAACGATTTTCTATAGTTTGCGCATGCGTCCGGAAATAAGAAAAGCTTACTTCCCCCCGTTTTTTAAAGTCACAGCTTCTAGAAGGTTTACATGATTTCTTAAAAAACACGAGTTTTTAGAAAATGTGATTTATTTCATAAATGGAATCAACAAAGTATGCGCATTCTACATCATAATGCCTTTCTATAGTTTGCGCATGCGTCCGGAAATAAGAAAAGCTTACTTCGCCCTGTTTTTTAAAATCACAGCTTCTAGAAGGTTTACATGATTTCTTAACAAACACGGGTTTTTAGAAAATGTCATTTATTTCGTAAATGGAATCAACAAAGTATGCACATTCTATGTAATAACGAATTTCTATAGATTGCACATGCGTCCGGAAATAAGAAAAGCTTAATTCCCCCTGTTTTTTAAAATCACAGCTTCTAGAAGGTTTACATGATTTCTTAACAAACACGAGTTTTTAGAAAATGTGATTTATTTAATCAATGTAATCAACAAACTATGTAGATTATTCGTAATAACGACTTTCTATAATTTGAGGATGCGTCCAAAAAGAAGAAAAGCTTACTTCCCCCTGTTTTTTAAAATCACAGCTTCTATAAGGTTTACATGATTTCTTAACAAACACGAGTTTTTAGAAAATGTCATTTTACAAAATAACGACTTTCTATAGTTTGCGCATGCATTCGGAACTAAGAAAAGCTTACTTCAAGCCGTTTTTTAAAATCGCAACTTCTAGAAGGTTTACGTGATTTCTTAAAAAACACATGTTTTTAGAAAACGTGATTTATTTCATAAATGGAATCAACAAAGTATGCACATTCTACGTCATAACGATTTTCTATAGTTTGCGCATGCATCCGGAAATAAGAAAAGCTTACTTCCCCCCGTTTTTTAAAATAAATGCTTCTAGAAGGTTTACAAGATTTCTTAAAAAATACGAGTTTTTAGAAAATTTGATTTATTTCATCAATGGAATCAACAAACTATGCACATTCTACGTAATAATGACTTTCTATAGTTTGCACATGCGTCCAGAAATAAGAAAAGCTTACTTCGCCCCGTTTTTTAAAATGACAGCTTCTAAAAGGTTTACATGATTTCTTAAAAAACACGAGTTTTTAGAAAATGTTATTTATTTCATCAATGGAATCAACAAACTATGCACATTCTATGTAATAACGAATTTCTTTAGTTTGCGCATGCGTCCGGAAATAAGAAAAGCTTAATTCCGTCAATTTTTTAAAATCACAGCTTCTAGAAGGTTTACATGATTTCTTAAAAAACATGAGTTTTTAGAAAATGTGATTTATTTAATCAATGGAATCAACAAACTATGCAGATTCTACGTAATAACGATTTTCTATAGTTTGTGCATGCGTCCAGAAATAAGAAAAGCTTACTTCCCCCCGTTTTTTAAAATCACAGCTTCTAGAAGGTTTACATGATTTCTTAAAAAAAATGATTTTTTAGAAAATGTGATTTATTTCATAAATGGAATCAACAAAGTATGCACATTCTACGTCATAACGACTTTCTATAGTTTGCGCATCCGTCCGGATATAAGAAAAGCTTACTTCCCCCCGTTTTTTAAAATCACAGCTTCTAGAAGGTTTACATGATTTCTTAAAAAACACAAGTTTTTAGAAGTGTCATTTGTTTCATAAATGGAATCAACAAAGTATCAACATTCTATGTCATAACGACTTTGTATAGTTTGCGAATGCGTCCGGAAATAAGAAAAGCTTACTTCCCTCCGTTTTTTAAAATCACAGCTTCTAGAAGGTTTACATGATTTCTTAAAAAAATCGAGTTTGTAGAAAATGTGATTTAATACATCAATGGAATCAACAAAGTATGCACATTCTAAGTAATAACCACTTTCTATAGTTTGCGTATGTGTCCGAAAATAAGAAAAGCTTGCTTCCGCCAGTTTTTTACAATCACAGCTTCTAGAAGGTTTACATGATTTCTTAAAAAACACGACTTTTTAGAAAATGTCATTTATTTCATAAATGGAATCAACAATGTATGAACATTCTATGTCATAACGACTTTGTATAGTTTGCGCATGCGCAAACTATGTACATTCTACGTAATAAGGAATTTCTATAGTTTGCGCATGCGTCCGGAAATAAGAAAAGCTTACTTCCCTATGTTTTTTAAAATCACAGCTTCTAGAAGGTTTACATGATTTCTTAACAAACACGAGTTTTTAGAAAATGTGATTTATTTAATCAATGGAATCAACAAACTATGTACATTCTTCGTAATAACAACTTTCTATAATTTGCGCATGCGTCCGGAAATAAGAAAAGCTTACTTCCCCCTGTTTTTTAAAATCACAGCTTCTAGAAGGTTTAGATGATTTCTTAACAAACACGAGTTTTTAGAAAATGTCATATATTTCATAAATGGAATAAATAAAGTATGCACATTCTATGTACTAACGCCTTTCTATAGTTTGCGCATGCGCAAACTATGCACATTTTACAAAATAACGACTTTCTATAGTTTGTGCATGCGTCCGGAACTAAGAAAAGCTTACTTCAACCCGTTTTTTAAAATCGCAACTTCTAGAAGGTTTACGTGATTTCTTAAAAAACACGAGTTTTTAGAAAATGTGATTTATTTCATAAATGGAATCAACAAAGTATGCACATTCTACGTCATAATGATTTTCTATAGTTTGCGCATGCGTCCGCAAATAAGAAAAGCTTACTTCCCCCCGTTTTTTAAAATCACAGCTTCTAGAAGGTTTACCTGATTTCTTAAAAAATACGAGTTTTTAGAAAATGTGATCTATTTCGTCAATGGAATCAACAAACTATGCACATTCTACATAATAACGACTTTCTAAAGTTTGTGCATGCGTCCGGAAATAAGAAAAGCTTACTTCCCCCCGTTTTTTAAAATCACAGCTTCTAGAAGGATTACATGATTTCTTAAAAAACACAAGTTTTTAGATAATGTCATTTATTTCATAAATGGATTCAACAAAGTTTGAACATTCTATGTGATAACGACTTTGTATAGTTTGTGCATGCGCAAACTATGCACATTCTATGTAATAACGACTTTCTATAGTTTGCGCATGTGTCCAGAAATAAGAAAAGCTTAGTTCCCCCCTTTTCTTAAATTCACAGCTTCTAGAAGGTTTACATGATTTCTTAAAAAACATGAGTTTTTAGAAAATATGATTTATTTAGTAAATGGAATCAACAAAGTATGCACATTCTACGTCATAAGAAATTTTTATAGTTTGCGCATGCCTGCGGTAATAAGAAAAGCTTACTTCCGCCCGTTTTTTAAAATAAGAGCTTCTAGAAGTTTTACTTGATTTCTTAAAAAACACGAGTTTGTGGAAAATGTGATTCAATTCATAAATGGAATCAACAAAGTATGCACATTCTACGTAATAACGACTTTCTATAGTTTGCGCATGCGTCCGAAAATAAGAAAAGTTTACTTCCTCCAGTTTTTTAAAATCACAACTTCTAGAAGGTTTACATTAATTCTTAAAAAACACGAGTTTTTAGAAAATGTGATTTATTTCATAAATGGTATCAAAAAGGTATGCACATTCTAGGTCATAACGACTTTCTATAGTTTGCGCATGCTTCTGGAAATAAGAAAAGATTACTCCCCCTCGTTTTTTAAAATCACGGCTTATTGAAGGTTTACATGATTTCTTAAAAAATACGAGTTTTTAGAAAATGTGATTTATTTCATCAATGGAATCAACAAACTATGCTCATTCTACGTAATAACGACTTTCTATAGTTTGCACATGCATCCGGAAATAAGAAAAGCTACTTCCCCCCTTTTTTTAAATTCACAGCTTCTAGAAGGTTTACATGATTTCTTAAAAAACACGAGTTTTTAGAAAATGTGATTTATTTCATAAATGGAATCAACAAAGTATGCACATTCTATGTCATAACGACTTTCTATAGTTTGCGCATGCATCTGGAAATAAGAAAAGCGTTCTTCTGCCCGTTTTTTAAATTCACAGCTTCTAGAAAGTTTACATGATTTCTTAAAAAACACGAGTTTTTAGAAAATGTGATTTAATTCATAAATAGAATCAACAAAGTATGCACATTCTACGTAATAACGACTTTCTATAGTTTGCACATACGTCCAGAAATAAGAAAAGCTTACTTCCGCCAGTTTTTTAAAATCAAAGCTTCTAGAAGGTTTACATGATTTCTTAAAAAACACGAGTTTTTAGAAAATGTCATTTATTTCATAAATGGAATCAACAAAGTATGAACATTCTATGTCATAACGACTTTGTATAGTTTGTGCATGCGAAAACTATGCACATTCTACGTAATAACGACTTTCTATAGTTTGCGCATGCGTCCGGAAATAAGAAAAGCTTACTTCCCCCCTTGTTTTAAATCACAGCTTCTAGAATATTTACATGATTTCTTAAAAAACATGAGTTTTTAGAACATGTGATTTATTTCATAAATGGAATCAACAAAGTATGCGCATTCTACGTCATAACGACTTTGTATAGTTTGCGCCTGCGTCCGGAAATAAGAAAAGCTTACTTCCCCCCGTTTTTTAAAATCACAGCTTCTAGAAGGTTTACATGATTTCTTAAAAAACACGAGTTTTTAGAAAATGTGATTTATTTCATCAATGGAATCAACAAACTATGCACATTCTACGTAATAACGAGTTTCTTTTGTTTACGCATGCGTCCAGAAATAAGAAAAGCTTAATTCCGCTAGTTTTTTAAAATCACAGCTTCTAGAAGGTTTACATGATTTCTTAAAAAACACGAGTTTTTAGAAAATGTGATTTATTTAATCAATGGAATCAACAAAGTATGCACATTCTACGTAATAACGATTTTCTATAGTTTGCGCATGCGTCCGGAAATAAGAAAAGCTTACTTCCCCCCGTTTTTTAAAATCACAGCTTCTAGAAGGTTTACATGATTTCTTAAAAAACACGAGTTTTTAGAAAATGTGATTTATTTCATAAATGGAATCAACAAAGTATGCGCATTCTACATCATAATGCCTTTCTATAGTTTGCGCATGCGTCCGAAAATAAGAAAAGCTTACTTCGCCCTGTTTTTTAAAATCACAGCTTCTAGAAGGTTTACATGATTTCTTAACAAACACGAGTTTTTAGAAAATGTCATTTATTTCGTAAATGGAATCAACAAAGTATGCACATTCTATGTAATAAAGAATTTCTATAGATTGCGCATGCGTCCGGAAATAAGAAAAGCTTAATTCCCCCTGTTTTTTAAAATCACAGCTTCTAGAAGGTTTACATGATTTCTTAACAAACACGAGTTTTTAGAAAATGTGATTTATTTAATCAATGTAATCAACAAACTATGTAGATTATTCGTAATAACGACTTTCTATAATTTGAGGATGCGTCCAAAAAGAAGAAAAGCTTACTTCCCCCTGTTTTTTAAAATCACAGCTTCTATAAGGTTTACATGATTTCTTAACAAACACGAGTTTTTAGAAAATGTCATTTTACAAAATAACGACTTTCTATAGTTTGCGCATGCGTTCGGAACTAAGAAAAGCTTACTTCAAGCCGTTTTTTAAAATCGCAACTTCTAGAAGGTTTACGTGATTTCTTAAAAAACACAAGTTTTTAGAAAACGTGATTTATTTCATAAATGGAATCAACAAAGTATGCACATTCTACGCCATAACGATTTTCTATAGTTTGCGCATGCATCCGGAAATAAGAAAAGCTTACTTCCCCCCATTTTTTAAAATAAATGCTTCTAGAAGGTTTACAAGATTTCTTAAAAAATACGAGTTTTTAGAAAATTTGATTTATTTCATCAATGGAATCAACAAACTATGCACATTCTACGTAATAACGACTTTCTATAGTTTGCACATGCGTCCGGAAATAAGAAAAGCTTACTTTGCCCCGTTTTTTAAAATGACAGCTTCTAAAAGGTTTACATGTTTTCTTAAAGAACACGAGTTTTTAGAAAATTTTATTTATTTCATCAATGGAATCAACAAACTATGCACATTCTATGTAATAACGACTTTCTTTAGTTTGCGCATGCGTCCGGAAATAAGAAAAGCTTAATTCCGTCAGTTTTTTAAAATCACAGCTTCTAGAAGGTTTACATGATTTCTTAAAAAACATGAGTTTTTAGAAAACGTGATTTATTTAATCAATGGAATCAACAAACTATGCAGATTCTACGTAATAACGATTTTCTATAGTTTGTGCATGCGTCCAGAAATAAGAAAAGCTTACTTCCCCCCGTTTTTTAAAATCACAGCTTCTAGAAGGTTTACATGATTTCTTAAAAAAAATGATTTTTTAGAAAATGTGATTTATTTCATAAATGGAATCAACAAAGTATGCACATTCTACGTCATAACGACTTTCTATAGTTTGCGCATCCGTCCGGAAATAAGAAAAGCTTACTTCCCCCCATTTTTTAAAATCACAGCTTCTAGAAGGTTTACATGATTTCTTAAAAAACACAAGTTTTTAGAAGTGTCATTTGTTTCATAAATGGAATCAACAAAGTATCAACATTCTATGTCATAACGACTTTGTATAGTTTGCGAATGCGTCCGGAAATAAGAAAAGCTTACTTCCCTCCGTTTTTTAAAATCACAGCTTCTAGAAGGTTTACATGATTTCTTAAAAAAATCGAGTTTGTAGAAAATGTGATTTAATTCATCAATGGAATCAACAAAGTATTCACATTCTACGTAATAACCACTTTCTATAGTTTGAGTATGTGTCCGAAAATAAGAAAAGCTTGCTTCCGCCAGTTTTTTACAATCACAGCTTCTAGAAGGTTTACATGATTTCTTAAAAAACACGACTTTTTAGAAAATGTCATTTATTTCATAAATGGAATCAACAAAGTATGAACATTCTATGTCATAACGAATCTGTATAGTTTGCGCATGCGCAAACTATGTACATTCTACGTAATAACGAATTTATATAGTCTGCGCATGCGTCTGGAAATAAGAAAAGCTTACTTCCCTATGTTTTTTAAAATCACAGCTTCTAGAAGGTTTACATGATTTCTTAACAAACACGAGTTTTTAGAAAATGTGATTTATTTAATCAATCGAATCAACAAACTATGTACATTCTTCGTAATAACGACTTTCTATAATTTGCACATGCGTCCGGAAATAAGAAAAGCTTACTTCCCCCTGTTTTTTAAAATCACAGCTTCTAGAAGGTTTAGATGATTTCTTAACAAACACGAGTTTTTAGAAAATGTCATATATTTAATAAATGGAATAAATAAAGTATGCACATTCTATGTACTAACGCCTTTCTATAGTTTGCGCATGCGCAAACTATGCACATTTTACAAAATAACGACTTTCTATAGTTTGTGCATGCGTCCGGAACTAAGAAAAGCTTACTTCAACCCGTTTTTTAAAATCGCAACTTCTAGAAGGTTTACGTGATTTCTTAAAAAACACAAGTTTTTAGAAAATGTGATTTATTTCATAAATGGAATCAACAAAGTATGCACATTCTACGTCATAATGATTTTCTATAGTTTGCGCATGCGTCCGCAAATAAGAAAAGCTTACTTCCCCCCGTTTTTTAAAATCACAGCTTCTAGAAGGTTTACCTGATTTCTTAAAAAATACGAGTTTTTAGAAAATGTGATCTATTTCGTCAATGGAATCAACAAACTATGCACATTCTACATAATAACGACTTTCTAAAGTTTGTGCATGCGTCCGGAAATAAGAAAAGCTTACTTCCCCCCGTTTTTTAAAATCACAGCTTCCAGAAGGATTACATGATTTCTTAAAAAACACAAGTTTTTAGATAATGTCATTTATTTCATAAATGGATTCAACAAAGTTTGAACATTCTATGTGATAACGACTTTGTATAGTTTGTGCATGCGCAAACTATGGACATTCTATGTAATAACGACTTTCTATAGTTTGCGCATGCGTCCAGAAATAAGAAAAGCTTAGTTCCCCCCTTTTCTTAAATTCACAGCTTCTAGAAGGTTTACATGATTTCTTAAAAAACATGAGTTTTTAGAAAATATGATTTATTTAGTAAATGGAATCAACAAAGTATGCACATTCTACGTCATAAGAAATTTTTATAGTTTGCGCATGCCTGCGGGAATAAGAAAAGCTTACTTCCGCCCGTTTTTTAAAATAAGAGCTTCTAGAAGTTTTACTTGATTTCTTAAAAAACACGAGTTTGTGGAAAATGTGATTCAATTCATAAATGGAATCAACAAAGTATGCACATTCTACATAATAACGACTTTCTATAGTTTGCGCATGCGTCCGAAAATAAGAAAAGCTTACTTCCTCCAGTTTTTTAAAATCACAACTTCTAGAAGGTTTACATTATTTCTTAAAAAACACGAGTTTTTAGAAAATGTGATTTATTTCATAAATGGTATCAAAAAGGTATGCACATTCTAGGTCATAACGACTTTCTATAGTTTGCGCATGCTTCTGGAAATAAGAAAAGATTACTCCCCCCCTTTTTTTAAAATCACGGCTTATTGAAGGTTTACATGATTTCTTAAAAAATACGAGTTTTTAGAAAATGTGATTTATTTCATCAATGGAATCAACAAACTACGCTCATTCTACGTAATAACGACTTTCTATAGTTTGCACATGCATCCGGAAATAAGAAAAGCTTACTTCCCCCCTTTTTTTAAATTCACAGCTTCTAGAAGGTTTACATGACTTCTTAAAAAACACGAGTTTTTAGAAAATGTGATTTATTTCATAAATGGAATCAACAAAGTACGCACATTCTACGTCATAACGACTTTCTATAGTTTGCGCATGCATCCGGAAATAAGAGAAGCTTAATTCCTCCAGTTTTTTAAAATCACAGCTTCCAGAAGGTTTACATGATTTCTTAAAAAACACGAGTTTTTAGAAAATGTGATTTATTTCATAAATGGAATCAACAAAGTATGCACATTCTACGTCATAACGACTTTCTATAGTTTGCGCATGCGTCCGGAAATAAGAAAAGCTTACTCCCCCGCGTTTTTTAAAATCACAGCTTCTAGAAGGTTTACATGATTTCTTAAAAAATACGAGTTTTTAGAAAATGTGATTTATTTCATCAATGGAATCAACAAACTATGTTCATTCTACGTAATAACGACATTCTATAGTTTGCGCATGCATCCGGAAATAAGAAAAGCTTACTTCCCACCTTTTTTTAAATTCACAGCTTCTAGAAGGTTTACATGATTTCTTAAAAAACACGAGTTTTTAGAAAACGTGATTTATTTCATAAATGGAATCAACAAAGTATGCACATTCTACGTCATAACGACTTTCTATAGTTTGTGCATGCATCCGGAAATAAGAAAAGCTTTCTTCCGTCCGTTTTTTAAATTGACAGCTTCTAGAAGGTTTACATGATTTCTTAAAAAACACGATTTTTTAGAAAATGTGATTTAATTCATAAATGGAATTAACAAAGTATGCACATTCTATGTAATAACGACTTTCTATAGTTTGCGCATACGTCCGGAAATAAGAAAAGCTTACTTCCGCCAGTTTTTTAAAATCACAGCTTCTAGAAGGTTTACATGATTTCTTAAAAAACATCAGTTTTTAGAAAATGTCATTTATTTCATAAATGGAGTCAACAAAGTATACACATTCTACTTAATAACGACTTTCTAAAGTTTGTGCATGCATCCGGAAATAAGAAAATCTTGCTTCCGCCAGTTTTTTAAAATCATAGC
The DNA here is from genome assembly GCA_027924585.1 of Larix kaempferi. Classification (NCBI taxonomy): domain Eukaryota; kingdom Viridiplantae; phylum Streptophyta; class Pinopsida; order Pinales; family Pinaceae; genus Larix; species Larix kaempferi. The sequence continues at coordinate 12,680,908 of BSBM01000557.1, read as the reverse complement.
TTTGAGAAGGTTTACATGATTTCTTAAAAAATATGAGTTTTTAGAAAATGTGATTTATTTCATGAATGGAATCAACAAAGTATGCACATTCTACGTCCTAACGACTTTCTATAGTTTGCGCATGTGTCCGGAAATAAGAAAAACTTTCTTCCCCCCGTTTTTTTAAATCATAGCTTCTAGAAGATTTACATGATTTCTTAAAAAACACAAGTTTTTGGAAAATGTGATTTAATTCATAAATGGAATCGACAAAGTATGCACATTCTATGTAATAACGACTTTCTATAGTTTGCGCATGCATACGGAAATAAGAAAAGCTTACTTCTGCCCGTTTTTTAAAATAAGAGCTTCTAGAAGTTCTACATGATTTCTTAAAAAACACGAGTTTTTTAAAAAGGTGATTTTATTCATAAATGGAATCAACAAAGTATGCACATTCTACATAATAACGACTTTCTATATTTTGCGCATGCATACGGAAATAAGAAAAGCTTACTTCCTCCAGTTTTTTAAAATCACAGCTTCTAGAAGGTTTACATGATTTATTAAAAAACACGAGTTTTTAGAGAATGTGATTTATTTCATAAATGGAATCAATAAAGTATGCACATTCTACGTCATAACGACTTTCTATAGTTTGCGCATGCGTCCGGAAATAAGAAAAGCTTACTCCTCCCCGTTTTTTAAAATCACGGCTTATTGAAGGTTTAGATGATTTCTTAAAAAATACGAGTTTTTAGAAAATGTGATTTGTTTCATCAATGGAATCAACAAACTATGCTCATTCTACGTAATAACGACTTTCTATAGGTTGCGCATGCATCCAGAAATAAGAAAAGCTTACTTCCCCCCTTTTTTTAAATTCACAGCTTCTAGAAGGTTTACATGATTTCTTAAAAAACACGAGTTTTTAGAAAACGTGATTTATTTCATAAATGGAATCAACAAAGTACGCATATTCTATGTCATAACGACTTTCTATAGTTTGCGCATGCATCCGGAAATAAGAGAAGCTTACTTCCTCCAGTTTTTTAAAATCACAGCTTCTAGAAGGTTTACATGATTTCTTAAAAAACATGAGTTTTTAGAAAATGTGATTTATTTCATAAATGGAATCAACAAAGTATGCACATTCTACATCATAAGGACTTTCTATAGTTTGCGCATGCGTCCGGAAATAAGAAAAGCTTACTCCCCCCCATTTTTTAAAATCACAGCTTCTAGAAGGTTTACATGATTTCTTAAAAAATACGAGTTTTTAGAAAATGTGATTTATTTCATCAATGGAATCAACAAACTATGCTCATTCTACGTAATAACGACTTTCTATAGTTTGCGCATGCATCCGGAAATAAGAAAAGCTTACTTCCCCACTTTTTTTAAATTCACAACTTCTAGAAGGTTTACATGACTTCTTAAAAAACACGAGTTTTTAGAAAATGTGATTTATTTCATAAATGGAATCAACAAAGTACGCACATTCTACGTCATAACGACTTTCTATAGTTTGCGCATGCATCCGGAAATAAGAGAAGCTTAATTCCTCCAGTTTTTTAAAATCACAGCTTCCAGAAGGTTTACATGATTTCTTAAAAAACACGAGTTTTTAGAAAATGTGATTTATTTCACAAATGGAATCAACAAATTATGAACATTATACGTCATAACGACTTTCTATAGTTTGCGCATGCATCCGGAAATAAGAAAAGATTTCTTCCGCCCTTTTTTTAAATTCACACCTTCTAGAAGGTTTACATGATTTCCTAAAAAACACGAGTTTTTAGAAAATGTGATTTAATTCATAAATGGAATCAACAAAGTATGCACATTCTACGTAATAACGAATTTCTATAGTTTGCGCATACGTCCGGAAATAAGAAAAGCTTACTTCCGCAAGTTTTTTAAAATCACAGCTTCTAGAAGGTTTACATGATTTCTTAAAAAATTCGAGTTTTTAGAAAATGTCATTTATTTCATATATGGAATCAACAAAGTATGAACATTCTATGTCATAAGGACTTTGTATAGTTTGTGCATGCGCAAACTATGGACATTCTACGTAATAACTACTTTCTATAGTTTGCGCATGCATCCGGAAATAAGAAAACCTTACTTCCGCCCGTATTTTAAAATCACAGCTTCTAGTAGGTTTACATGATTTCTTAAAAAACATGAGTTTGTAGAAAATGTTATTTAATTCATAAATGGAATCAACAAAGTATGCATATTCTACGTAATAACGACTTTCTATAGTTTGCGGATACGTCCGGAAATAGGAAAAGCTTACTTTCGCCAGTTTTTTAAAATCACAGCTTCTAGAAGGTTTACATGATTTCTTAAAAAACACGAGTTTTTATAAAATTTCATTTATTTCATAAATGGAATCAACAAAGTGTGAACATTCTATGTCATAACGACTTTGTATAGTTTGCGCATGCACAAACTATGGACATTCTACGTAATAAGGATTTTCTATAGTTTGCGCATGCATCCAGAAATAAGAAAAGCTTACTTCCCCCCTTTTTTTAAATTCACAGCTTCTAGAAGGTTTACATGATTTCTTAAAAAACACTATTTTTTAGAAAATGTGATTTATTTCATAAATGGAATAAACAAAGTATGCACATTCTACGTCATAACGACTTTCTATAGTTTGCGCATGTGTTCGGAAATAACAAAAGCTTACTTCCCCCCGTTTTTTAAAATCACAGCTTCTAGAAGGTTTACATGATTTCTTAAAAAACATGAGTTTTTAGAAAATGTGATTTATTTCATAAATGGAATCAACAAAGTATGCATATTCTACGTCATAACGCCTTTCTATAGTTTGCGCATGCGTCCGGAAATAAGAAAAGCTTACTTCCCCCTGTTTTTTAAAATCACAGCTTCTAGAATGTTTACATGATTTCTTAACAAACACGAGTTTTTAGAAAATGTCATTTATTTCGTAAATGGAATCAACAAAATATGCACATTCTACGTAATAACGAATTTCTATAGTTTGCAGATGCATCCCGAAATAAGAAAAGCTTACTTCCCCCTGTTTTTTAAAATCACGGCTTCTAGAAGGTTTACATGATTTCTTAACAAACACGAGTTTTTAGAAAATGTCATCTATTTGATAAACGGAATAAACAAAGTATGCACATTCTATGTACTAACGCCTTTCTATAGTTTGCGCATGCGCAAACTATGCACATTTTACAAAATAATGACTTTCTATAGTTTGCGCATGCGTCCGGAACTAAGAAAAGCTTACTTTAACCCGTTTTTTAAAATCGCAACTTCTAGAAGGTTTACGTGATTTCTTAAAAAACACGATTTTTTAGAAAATGTGATTTATTTCATAAATGGAATAAACAAAGTATGCACATTCTACGTCATAACGACTTTCTATAGTTTGCGCATGTGTCCGGAAATAACAAAAGCTTACTTCCCCCCGTTTTTTAAAATCACAGCTTCTAGAAGGTTTACATGATTTCTTAAAAAACATGAGTTTTTAGAAAATATGATTTATTTCATAAATGGAATCAACAAAGTATGCACATTCTAAGTCATAACTCCTTTCTATAGTTTGCGCATGCGTCCGGAAATAAGAAAGGCTTACTTCCCCCTGTTTTTTAAAATCACAGCTTCTACAATGTTTACATGATTTCTTAACAAACACGAGTTTTTAGAAAATGTCATTTATTTCGTAAATGGAATCAACAAAATATGCACATTCTACGTAATAACGATTTTCTATAGTTTGCGGATGCGTCTAGAAATAAGAAAAGCTTACTTCCCCTTGTTTTTTAAAATCACAGCTTCTAGAAGGTTTACATGATTTATTAACAAACACGAGTTTTTAGAAAATGTGATTTATTTAATCAATGGAATCAACAGACTATGTACATTCTTCGTAATAACGACTTTCTATAATTTGCGCATGCGTCCGGAAATAAGAAAAGCTTACTTCCCCCTGTTTTTTAAAATCACAGCTTCTACAAGGTTTACATGATTTCTTAACAAACACGAGTCTTTAGAAAATGTAATCTTTTTCATAAATGGAATAAACAAAGTATGCACATTCTATGTACTAACGCCTTTCTATGGTTTGCGCATGCGCAAACTATACACATTTTATATAATAACGACTTTCTATAGTTTGCGCATGCGTCCGGAAATAAGAAAAGCTTACTTCCCCCCGTTTTTTAAATTCACAGCTTCTAGAAGGTTTACATGATTTCTTAAAAAACACGAGTTTTTAGAAAATGTGATTTATTTCATAAATGGAATCAAAAAAGTATGCACATTCTACGTCATAACGACTTTCTATAGTTTGCGCATGCGTCCGGAAATAAGAAAAGCTTACTTCCCCCCGTTTTTGAAAATCACAGCTTCTAGAAGGTTTACATGATTTCTTAAGAAACACAAGTTTTGATAAGTGTCATTTGTTTCATAAATGGAATCAACAAAGTATCAACATTCTATGTCATAACGACTTTCTATAGTTTGCGCATGCGTCCGGAAATAAGAAAAACTTACTTCCCTCCGTTTTTTAAAATCACAGCTTCTAGAAGGTTTACATGATTTCTTAAAAAAAACGAGTTTGTAGAAAATGTGATTTAATTCATCAATGGAATCAACAAAGTATGCACATTCTACGTAATAACCACTTTCTCTAGTTTGTGTATGTGTCCGGAAATAAGAAAAGCTTGCTTCCGCCAGTTTTTTAAAATCACGGCTTCTAGAAGGTTTACATGATTTCTTAAAAAAGACGAGTTTTTAGAAAATGTCATTTATTTCATAAATGGAATCAACAAAGTATGAACATTCTATGTCATAACGACTTTGTATAGTTTGCGCATGCGCAAACTATGCACATTCTACGTAATAACGACTTTCTATAGTTTGCGCATGCGTCCGTAAATAAGAAAAGCTTACTTCCCCCCGTTTTATAAATTCACAGCTTCTAGAAGGTTTACATGATTTCTTAAAAAACACGAGTTTTTAGAAAATGTGATTTACTTCATAAATGGAGTAAAAAAAGTATGCACATTCTACGTCATAACGACTTTCTATAGTTTGCGCATGCGTCCGGAAATAAGAAAAGCTTACTTTCCCCCTTTTTTTAAAATCACAGCTTCTAGAAGGTTTACATGATTGCTTAAAAAACACAAGTTTTCAGAAAATGTCATTTATTTCATAAATGGAGTCAACAAAGTATGAACATTCTATGTCATAACGACTTTGTATAGTTTGTGCATGCGCAAACTATGCACATTCTATGTAATAACGACCTTCTATAGTTTGTGCATGCGTCCGGGAATAAGAAAAGCTTACTTCCCTCCGTTTTTTAAAATCACAGCTTCTAGAAGGTTTACATGATTTTTTAAAAAAAACGAGTTTGTAGAAAATGTGATTTAAATCATCAATGGAATCAACAAAGTATGCACATTCTACGTAATAACCACTTTCTCTAGTTTGCGTATGTGTCCGGAAATAAGAAAAGCTTGCTTCCGCCAGTTTTTTAAAATCACAGCTTCTAGAAGGTTTACATTATTTCTTAAAAAACACGAGTTTTTAGAAAATGTAATTTATTTCATAAATGGAATCAACAAAGTATGAACATTCTATGTCATAACGACTTTGTATAGTTTGCGCATGCGCAAACTATGCACATTCTACGTAATAACGACTTTCTATAGCTTGCGCATGCGTCCAGAAATAAGAAAAGCTTACTTCCCCCCGTTTTTTAAATTCACAGCTTCTAGAAGGTTTACATGATTTCTTAAAAAACACGAGTTTTTAGAAAATGTGATTTATTTCATAAATGAAATCAACAAAGTATGCACATTCTACGTCATAATGACTTTCTATAGTTTGCGCATGTGTTCGGAAAAAAGAAAAGCTTACTTCCCCCCGTTTTTTAAAATCACAGCTTCTAGAAGGTTTACATGATTTCTTAAAAAACACGAATTTCTAGAAAATGTGATTTATTTCATCAATGGAATCAACAAACTATGCACAGTCTACATAATAACGACTTTCTTTAGTTTGCGCATGCGTCCGTATATAAGAAAAGCTTAATTCCGCCAGTTTTTTAAAATCACAGCTTCTAAGGTTTACTTGATTTCTTAAAAAACACGAGTTTTTAGAAAATGTCGTTTATTTCATAAATGGAAACAACAAAGTATGAACATTCTATGTCATAACGACTTTGTATAGTTTGCGCATGCGCAAACTATGCACATTCTACGTAATAACGACTTTCTATAGTTTGCGCATGCGTCCGTAAATAAGAAAAGCTTACTTCCCCCCGTTTTATAAATTCACAGCTTCTAGAAGGTTTACATGATTTCTTAAAAAACACGAGTTTTTAGAAAATGTGATTTACTTCATAAATGGAATCAAAAAAGTATGCACATTCTATGTCATAACGACTTTGTATAGTTTCCGCATGCACAAACTATGCACATTCTACGTAATAACGACTTTCTATAGTTTGCGTATGCGTCCGTAAATAAGAAAAGCTTACTTCCCCCGGTTTTTTTAATTCACAGCTTCTAGAAGGTTTACATGATTTCTTAAAAAACACGAGTTTTTAGAAAACGTGATTTATTTCATAAATGGAATAAAAAATGTATGCACATTCTACGTCATAACGACTTTCTATAGTTTGCGCATGCGTCCGGAAATAAGAAAAGCTTACTTCCCCCCTTTTTTTAAAATCACAGCTTCTAGAAGGTTTACATGATTTCTTAAAAAACACAAGTTTTTAGAAAATGTCATTTATTTCATAAATGGAATCAACAAAGTATGAACATTCTATGTCATAACGACTTTGTATCATTTGTGCATGCGCAAACTATGCACATTCTACGTAATAACGACTTTCTATAGTTTGCGCATGCGTCCGGAAATAAGAGAAGCTTACTTTCCCCCTTTTTCTAAATTCATAGCTTCTAGAAGGTTTACATGATTTCTTAAAAAACACTAGTTTTTAGAAAATGTAATTTATTTCATAAATGGAATCAACAAAGTATGTACATTCTATGTCATAACGACTTTCTATGGTTTGTGCATGTTCAAACTATGCACATTCTACAAAATAACGACTTTCTAAGGTTTGCGTCCATAAATAAGAAAAGCTTACTTCACCCCGTTTTTTAAAATCACAACTTCTAGAAACTTTACATGATTTCTTAAAAAACACGAGTTTTTAGAAAATGTGATTTATTTCATAAATGGAATCAACAAAGTATGCACATTCTATGTCATAACGACTTTGTATGGTTTGTGCATGCGCAAACTATGCACATTCTACAAAATAACGACTTTCTAAGGTTTGCGCATGTGTCCGGAAATGAGAAAAGCTTACCTACGTCAGTTTTTTAAAATCACAGCTTCTAGAAGGTTTAAATGATTTCTTAAAAAACATGAGTTTTTAGAAAATGTGATTTATTTCATAAATGGAATGAACAAAGTATGCACATTCTACGTCATAACGACTTTCTAAAGTTTGCGCATGCGTCCGGAAATAAGAAAAGCTTACTTCCGCCAGTTTTTTAAAATCACGGCTTCTAGAAGGTTTACATGATTTCTTAAAAACCCCGAGTATTTAGAAAATGTTATTTATTTCATAAATGGAATCAACAAAGTATGGACATTCTAAGTCATATCGACTTTCTATAGTTTGCGCATGCGTCCGGAAATAAGAAAAGCTTACTTCCCCCCGTTTTTTAAAGTCACGGCTTCTAGAAGGTTTACATGATTTCTTAAAAAACACGAGTTTTTAGAAAATGTGATTTATTTCATCAATGGAATCATCAAACTATGCACACTTTACGTAATAACAACTTTCTATAGTTTGTGAATGCGTCTGGAAATAAGAAAAACTTACTTCCCCCCGGTTTATAAAAGCACAGCTTCTAGAAGATTTACATGATTTCATAAAAAACATGAGTCTTTAGAAAATGTCATTTAATTCATAAATGGAATCAAAAAAGTATGAACATTCTATGCCATAACGACTTTGTATAGTTTGCACATGCGCAAACTATGCACATTCGAGGTAATAACTACTTTCTATAGTTTGCGCATGCGTTCGGAAATAAGAAAAGCTTGCTTCCCCCATTTTTTTAAATTCACAGCTTCTAGAAGGTTTACATGATTTCTTAAAAAACACGAGTTTTTAGAAAATGTGATTTATTTCATAAATGGAATCAACAAAGTATGCACATTCTACGTCATAAGGACTTTCTGTAGTTTGCGCATGCGTCCGGAAATAAGAAAACCTTACTTCCCCCCTTTTTTTAAATTCAAAGCTTCTAGAAGGTTTACATGATTTCTTAAAAAACACGAGTTTTTAGAAAATGTGATTTATTTCATAAATGGAATCAACAAAGTATGCACATTCTACATCATAACGACTTTCTATAGTTTGCGCATGCGTCCGGAAATAAGAAAACCTTACTTCCCCCTGTTTTCTAAAATCACAGCTTCTCGAAGGTTTACATGATTTCTTAACAAACACGATTTTTTAGAAAATGTCATTTATTTCATAAATGGAATCAACAAGGTATGCACATTCTATGTCATAATGACTTTCTATAGGTTGCGCATGCGCAAAATATGCACATTCTACGTACTAACGACTTTCTATAGTTTGCGTATGCGTCCGTAAATAAGAAAATCTTACGTCACCCCGTTTTTTAAAATCACAACTTCTAGAAGGATTACATGATTTCTTAAAAAACACGAGTTTTTAGAAAATGTGATTTATTTCATAAATGAAATCAACAAAGTATGCACATTCTATGTCATAACGAGTTTGTATGGTTTGCGCATGCGCCAACTATGCACATTCTACGTAATAACGACTTTCTATAGTTTGCGCATGCATCTGGAAATAAGAAAAGCTTACTTCCTCCAATTTTTTAAAATCACAGCTTCTAGAAGGTTTACATGATTTCTTAAAAAACACGAGATTTCAGAAAATGTGATTTATTTCATAAATAGAATCAACAAAGTATGCACATTCTATGTCATAACGACTTTCTAAAGTTTGCGCATGCGTCGGGAAATAAGAAAAGCTTACTTCCGCCAGTTTTTTAAAATCACAACTTCTAGACGGTTTACATGATTTCTTATAAAACACGAGTTTTTAGAAAATGTGATTTATTTCATAAATGGAATCAACAAAGTATGCACATTCTAAGTCATAACGACTTTCTATAGTTTGCGCATGCGTCCGGAAATAAGAAAAGCTTACTTCCCCCCGTTTTTTAAAATCACAGCTTCTAGAATCTTTACATGATTTCTTAAAAAACATGAGTTTTTAGAAAATGTGATTTCTTTCATAAATGGAATCAACAAAGTATGCACATTCTACGTCATAACGACTTTCGAATGTTTGCACATGCGTCCGGAAATAAGAAAAGCTTACTTCCGCCAGTTTTTTAAAATCACAACATCTAGAAGGTTTACATGATTTCTTAAAAAACACGATTTTTTAGAAAATGTGATTTATTTCATAAATGGAATCAACAAAGTATGCACATTCTAAGTCATAACGACTTTCTATAGTTTGCGCATGCGTCAGGAAATAAGAAAACCTTACTTCCCCCCGTTTTTTAAAATCACAGCTTCTAGAAGGTTTACATGATTTCTTAAAAAACACGAGTTTTTAGAAAATGTGATTTATTTATTCAATGGAATCAACAAACTATGCACATTCTACGTAATAACGACTTTCTATAGTTTGCGCATGCGTCCGAAAATAAGAAAAGCCTACTTCCCCCCGTTTTTTAAAATCAGAGCTTCTAGAAGGTTTACATGATTTCTTAAAAAACACGAGTTTTTAGAAAATGTCATTCGTTTCATAAATGGAATCAACAAAGTATGAACAAACTATGTCATAACGACTTTGTATCGTTTGCGTATGCGCAAACTATGCACATTCTACGTAATAACGACTTTCTATAGTTTGTGCATGCGTCCGTAAATAAGAAAAGCTTACATTCCCCCTTTTTTTAAATTAACAGCTTCTAGAAGGTTTACATGATTTCTTAAAAAACACGAGTTTTTAGAAAATATGATTTATTTCATAAATGGAATCAACAAAGTATGCACATTCTACGTCATAACGACTTTCTATAGTTTGCGCATGCATCCAGGAATAAGAAAAGCTTACTTCCCCCCGTTTTTTAAAATCACAGCTTCTAGAAGGATTACATGATTTCTTAAAAAACATGAGTTTTTAGAAAATGTGATTTATTTCATGAATGGAATCAACAAAGTATGCACATTCTAAGTCATAACGACTTTCTATAGTTTGCGCATGTGTCCGGAAATAAGAAAAGCTTACTTCCCCCCATTTTTTAAAATCACAGCTTCTAGAAGGATTACATGATTTCTTAAAAAACATGAGTTTTATGAACATGTGATTTATTTCATAAATGGTATCAACAAATTTTGCGCATTCTATGTCATAACGACTTTCTATAGTTTGTGCATGCGCAAACTAAGCACATTCTACGTACTAACGACTTTCTCTAGTTTGCGTATGCGTCCAGAAATAAGAAAAGCTTACTTCACCCCGTTTTTTAAAATCACAACTTCTAGAAAGTTTACATGATTTCTTAAACAACACAATTTTTTAGAAAATGTGATTTATTTCATAAATGGAATCAACAAAGTATGCACATTCTACGTCATAACGACTTTCTAAAGTTTGCACATGCGTCCGGAAATAAGAAAAGCTTACTTCCGCCAGTTTTTTAAAATCACAGCTTCTAGAAGGTTTACATGATTTCTTAAAAACCCCGAGTATTTAGAAAATGTGATTTATTTCATAAATGGAATCAACAAAGTATGGACATTCTAAGTCATAACGACTTTCTATAGTTTGCGCATGCGTCCGGAATATAAGAAAAGCTTACTTCCCCCCGTTTTTTAAAGTCACAGCTTCTAGAAGGTTTACATGATTTCTTAAAAAACACGAGTTTTTAGAAAATGTGATTTATTTCATCAATGGAATCAACAAACTATGAACACTCTACGTAATAACGACTTTCTATAGTTTGCGAATGCGTCCGGAAATAAGAAAAACTTACTTCCCCCCGGTTTTTAAAATTACAGCTTCTAGAAGATTTACATGATTTCATAAAAAACATGAGTTTTTAGAAAATGTCATTTATTTAAAAAATGGAATCAAAAAAGTATGAACATTCTATGTCATAATGACTTTGTATAGTTTTTGCATGCACAAACTATGCACATTCGAGGTAATAACTACTTTCTATAGTTTGCGCATGCGTCCGGAAATAAGAAAAGCTTGCTTCCCCCATTTTTTTAAATTCACAGCTTCTAGAAGGTTTACATGATTTCTTAAAAAACGCGAGTTTTTAGAAAATGTGATTTATTTCATAAATGGAATCAACATAGTATGCACATTCTACGTCATAAGGACTTTCTGTAGTTTGCGCATGCGTCCGGAAATAAGAAAAGCTTACTTCCCCCCTTTTTTTAAATTCAAAGCTTCTAGAAGGTTTACATGATTTCTTAAAAAACACGAGTTTTTAGAAAATGTGATTTATTTCATAAATGGAATGAACAGAGTATGCACATTCTAAGTCATAACGACTTTCTATAGTTTGCGCATGCGTCTGGAAATAAGAAAAGCTTACTTCCCGCCGTTTTTTAAAATCACAGCTTCTAGAAGGATTACATGATTTCTTAAAAAACATGAGTTTTACGAACATGTGATTTATTTCATAAATGGAATCAACAAAGTATGCACATTCTACGTCATAACGAATTTCTAAAGTTTGCGCATGCGTCCGGAAATAAGAAAAGCTTACTTCCGCCAGTTTTTTAAAATCACAGCTTCTAGAAGGTTTACATGATTTCTTAAAAACCCCGAGTATTTAGAAAATGTTATTTATTTCATAAATGGAATCAACAAAGTATGGACATTGTAAGTCATAACGACTTTCTATAGTTTGCGCATTTGTCCGGAAATAAGAAAAGCTTACTTCCCCCCGTTTTTTAAAGTCACAGCTTCTAGAAGGTTTACATGATTTCTTAAAAAACACGAGTTTTTAGAAAATGTGATTTATTTCATCAATGGAATCAACAAACTATGTACACTCTACGTAATAACGACTTTCTATAGTTTGCGCATGCGTCCGGAAATAAGAAAAACTTACTTCCCCCTGTTTTCTAAAATCACAGCTTCTCGAAGGTTTACATGATTTCTTAACAAACACGAGTTTTTAGAAAATGTCATTTATTTCATAAATGGAATCAACAAAGTATGCACATTCTATGTCATACTGACTTTCTATAGGTTGCGCATGCGCAAAATATGCACATTGTACGTACTAACGACTTTCTATAGTTTGCGTATGCGTCCGGAAATAAGAAAAGCTTACTTCACCCCGTTTTTTAAAATCACAACTTCTAGAAGGATTACATGATTTCTTAAAAAACACGAGTTTTTAGAAAATGTGATTTATTTCATAAATGGAATCAACAAAGTATGCACATTCTATATCATAACGACTTTGTATGGTTTGTGTTAAATTTTCTGAATTTACTTCAATATGATCTAGGATCTTAACTGAGAGAACAACATGTACAGCATATCTACAGCATATCAATCATGGAGACAATAATGCAAGCACACAAGAGACACAAAGATTTACTTGGGGAAAACCATAAAGGTGAAAAACCCCAATAACTTCCTCAGAGATAGATAGAGCAATGATACAACCAACCAAGAGATAGACATAACCTAGCAGCAGATCCTCCTCCTCCATAAGTGCGCCTCTCCTCCTTGAGTGCATGTGTGAGAAGTGAGTGAGTAAATAGAGTGCCTCCCGCACTCTATTTATACTTGACTTGACTTGCCTTTTTACCTAACTCATGTCGGCTCGAACTTAACCACATAACATAATGCTGAGTGGGCCGACCCCCAATAGGGTGGTCTAATAACCCTTTGACCCACATGGCCGACCCCCAATAGGGTGGTCTAATAACCCTTTGACCCACATGACTTATACAGGGCCGACCCCAAATAAGGTGGTCTAATAACCCATCAAGTATAAGTTACGACACTTACAATATAAATGACGACACTTCCTTATAGAGGAATAATACCATCTCTATAGGAATACAATATACATATATGTGAAATACATTCCGAAGTTACATATACATCAACACTCCCTCTTAACTAGGAAGGTATTTCTCAGCACAGTTCTTCTAGCACAAGTCATCTTCTCTGGATAATCGTCATCGAGTCATCATCATCGTCACTGCTGCTGCTATCTCAATCAATCTCTGAATCTACTCGTCATAGGAAGTTCTACAGAGCCAGTCCTTTTTCATACTGGATGTAGGCCCACCACCTGCAGGTCTTCGTCATCACTGGCCATACTGTGGAATCCTCAGGACTTATTACGTGCGTCACAAAACCTCAAAAGAGCATCCCAGGATGTTACGGGTACACAACTCCGACCTGTAGGATCTCCCAGGGCGCTATTACATGTGACCCCACCACAAAACCTCGCAAGAGCATCTCAGGATGTTACGGGTACACAACTCCGACCTGAAATCTCCCAGGGCACAAATTACATGTGGTCCACCACAAAACCTCGCAAGAGCATCTCAGGATGTTACGGGTACACAACTCCGACCTGAAATCTCCCAGGGCAACGAATTACATGTGGTCATGGCAAAACCTCGCAAGAGCATCCCAGGACTGATTACGGGCACACAGCCCAACCTATCGGATCTCCCAGGGAAACGAATTACATGCCATAGGACAAAACCTCGCAAGAGCATCTGCCAGATATCCCAGGGCGCTATTATATGCCATAGGCAAAACCTCGAAAGACTATCTGCAGATCTCCCAGGGAAACGAATTACATGTCCTCCCAGAGCAAAACCTCGAAAGAGCATTTGCCAGATGTCCCAGGGCACCGAATTACATGCCATAGGCAAAACCTCGAAAGACCATCTGCAAATCTCCCAGGGCAACGAATTACATGCTCATCTGCACAACCTGATCCACGGCCATAGAGTATCAACCTGATACTCACCATACATCATCCTGATGTATCCATGATCATCCTGATCATCATCACTGCAACGTCCTGCTGCATGTCATCTGGAGCAACATCCTGAAGCTCGTCATCTATGATCATCCTGATCATCACTGCAACATCCTACTGCATGATCCACCTGATCATCAATGCATCTACCTGATGCATACCAAGTATCATACATGATCCTCCTGATCATCAATGTATCCACCTGATACAAATACATGATACATATCATCATACATGATCCTCCTGATCATCAATGCATCTACCTGATGCATACCAAGTATCATACATGATCCTCCTGATCATCAATGTATCCACCTGATACAAATACATGATACATATCATCATACATGATCCTCCTGATCATCAATGCATCTACCTGATGCATACCAAGTATCATACATGATCCTCCTGATCATCAATGTATCCACCTGATACAAATACATGATACATATCATCATACATGATCCTCCTGATCATCAATGCATCTACCTGATGCATACCAAGTATCTACCTGATACATATCATCATACATGATCCTCCTGATCATCAATGTATCCACCTGATACAAATACAAATACATGATACATATCACCATACATGATCCACCTGATCATACAATGTATCCACCTGATACATATACAGATACATGGTCCAAGCATCCAACATGATGCATACATACATACATAAAATGATCCAACTGATCATATCCAAGCAGAAACCAGAACATCATCCTGATGCTCATCATCCAGCGCTTACATCCACAGCCATGTGAAGGATCCTCCTTCCAACATGCTTGGAATGGCTTCAGCAAATGTGTCCATCACTTCTTCCTCGAAGTATCCTTGATCTGAAGCACGCCAAGCCTCTCTCTGAAGTACTCGAACTTCACCCAGGCTAGTGGCTTCATCAGCACATCTGCAATCTGCTCGTCCGTCGCAACATACAGGAGCTTCACAGCTCCTCTCTGCACCATATCCCTGATATAGTGATATTTGATCTCTATGTGTTTCGACCTGTCATGAAACACTGGGTTCTCGGACAGCTTCACACAACTCTGGTTATCACAGAAGATACCAGTAGCCTCCAACGGGAGATCAAATAACTCAGACAGTAGCTTCCGTAGCCATACTGCCTCACAACTAGCTGAACAGGCTACAACATACTCTGCCTCAGCTGTACTCAGTGCTACGCAGGACTGCTTCCTGCTAAACCAAGAGATCACACCTGATCCCATACTGAAGCAGCACCTAGATGTGCTCTTCCTGTCTGCAGCACTGCCAGCCCAATCTGAATCAACATAACCTTCCAGGTTAAACTTTTGATTCGCCTCATACCTGAGCCCATAATCCACTGTACCCTTCAGGTACCTCAGAACATGCTTTACAGTAACCAGGTGAACACTTCTCGGATCCGTCAGGAACTGGCTCAATGTGTTCACAGCAAAGCAAATGTCTGGTCTCGTGTTCGTCAGGTACATCAAGGACCCAATCATCTGACGATACATAGAGACATCAACTGACTCAGATGAAGCATCACATAGAAGCTTCAGATTCGATGCCATAGGTGTGGCCATGGCCTTGCAATCCATCATCCCGAACCTCTTTGGGATCTCTACTGCATACTTCCCTTGTCCAAGGAAGATTCTATCTGCACTTTGCCACACCTCCATGCCAAAAACAAATAGTGCATCATGATCCCCAAGTTCTTCATCTCGAACTCGGTAGTAAGCTTCCGCTGCGTGTCGGCAATCAATCTATCTTCACCATACCAAGTTCTGGGAGCTTGCTTCAAGCCATACAAGGCTTTCTTCAATCTGCATACATATGACTCCCTGTCAGGTCTTGGGACTGCATCCCAAACATCTTCTTCATGATCTACGGATCATGGCATTCCATTTCTTCATCCCAGATCCTGGGAACTTCAATATCTTCAATAGATATCTTTCTTGCTGGAACAAATGTTGTAGTCCTTTTGTAGGAGATGGCATATGATCTTTCCTACACAACAAGTTAAATTGCATGATTAGAAAACATCTTATAGTTTTCAGAACAAATTCTTACACATAAAGAAATATGCCATACAGTCATGCAATTATCTTAGCCAATGCTTCAATACAACATTTATCCATATCCCGTAACTTTCTAGATGCCTTCCAATCTCTACCAGAACATTGTTAAGAGTGTGCACAACTCCCAACATGTCAGCAAAGAGGTTTCATTCTAGATAAGTAGCAATGGAATGTTGTACAGTGCCATAGGCTACTTACCCATGCATATTAGTAGTATACTGTTCATCAATGCAATTATTCTAATATGCATAATACACAACCTAATTCTAGGAACATCAGTATATACATTATTGAACAGTATTATTTAAGAAATGACAATTCAAATACTTATCTTTGTTTGTTCGTTGGGTGGACTCCCTCTGAGTCTTTGCTTCCTTGCAGGAGCTGCTGGAGTCCTAATCTGAGGTAGCTTCTTCTACACCTTTCTGTTGTGAAATGTAGAGAGATGATCAACTCCCTCTGAATATCTGCATCCTTGTATAAACCACTGGAGTGTACTCCCTCTTGATCTTTGCTTCCTGGATTACCTGTTCTTGAACTCATATTCATCCTTGGTTCCTATGCATGCTTATTAGTATCATGATTGAGT